>CM060970.1:32149075-33599075 GCA_030765045.1 Tenodera sinensis
CACCCTTAGCTATCTTTAAACGCGCTTTTTTTTAGTTCAACTGGCCTCGAAATATACATTTCCGGTAAAATCTCGATATCGAACTTTTGGAGCACTAATAATGCCTGTACCGGATAAAGAAATCGTCCTACGAGTGCATGTTTGGTTTGTCCGTATCTTGGCTTTTAGAAAAAACACAAATGACTGTGATCCAGAACTGAAAATGGAAACTTAGATTTCTCTGAGCGTACTAAAGAAAACAATTCCTAGGACAGAAGATCGAAGCTAAATGCGCAAGGTGGATAGAAGTTTCCATTTATCGAGATGAAGGAAATAAAAGAATGCTTGAGTTTAAGTAGATTCCCACGTTAGAACTGAGAATGACTATCCAGCAGCCCAAAGCACATCCTCAGCTGTACATGCGCCATTAAAGAAAATTAGTGCCATTGTCTTGGACAAGTACAACCATGAGATTCTAAAAGTGGAACTGCTGCATTACTACGCTGAACCAAATCAGAGCTTAGACATTTCGTGCCATTAAAAGCTGAAAATATGTATTCGACTTTAGCAGGATTTTAAAATTGATTTCAAGGAATTTCTCATTGAAAATTAAGCATAATTTTAGTGTAGCGATTTATATAAACATATTGTATCAGCATTTTAGTTTCATCTGATAGCCCAGTGACCCTCATTTGTTTTAAATGTTATTATGTATTCTACTGAGGAAAATGCAGGTCGTTAAGCTTTTTCTGTATACCTCCACTTTATGCACTTAAATGTGATTTAGCGAAAATTATATGATTTATTATTCCAATACCAATATAATCAAATCATTGTAAGAAAATAAAGAATAAAGATATCTCATACAATGAATGAGTGGGTGTATTTATTTAACCAAAGTACACATATCCTTATAGATCACACGTTGTTCTATGTGTAGTTTGTATCTAAAATGCTATATTTGAATATGTTTCTTATTTTTCTAATGGAATGCAGTCCTCGGATTTCATGACCTAATGTGCAAAAGAAAAGAAGGAAAAAAAAAAAAAAAAAGGAAAAAAACCTTCCGTGAACCCAATATGGATTGCGAATATTTACTATGTGAAAAACCGTGCCATCGGCATCATGTCGACGTCTGTACAAAAAAACAAAGACATATTTGAATATGCAACCATGTAAACTATCAATGTGAACTATCTTCCATGTATGACTATTTGGTTGGAATTTATTTATAAAATTATTGTTATTGTTCTCTATTTTACCAGTTTTGTTTTAGTCTTGCTTATTGTTCTATTTATTATAATAAAACAACTTAAACATAAGGATCCGTTTGAATTGGGAAACACCGCGCCCATACACAAATTTTTCTTAGCTTTTGTAACTCAGTGACCTCAGAACAGTATGGTGACGTTTTTATGTAGATGTTTTATCTGAATTCACTGCTTTCTGCAATTTAAGTAACGTCAGTCTTAAAAGTAACATGCTAAAATGGTGTGCGAAATTAATACACGCATAAAAGTCTTTGGCTGTTGCTATTCTTAAATTTAATATATGTTTAAAGCTAATCATAAACAGTTACGTGGGTTTTAACTGCATAGAGGCAGCTGTTTTGGTGTCTCAGCAAACACAAGAAAGAAGGAACAAGAGCCGCAGCCTTCTAGTTAGGATTTACTGTAATGAAAAGCCAAGCATTGGGCATATTGAGGGTGAAATAACGAACAGCTCCCCCTCTCGACTTTCTCTGGCGATGAAAATAGCCAAAGTTGCATAATGGTCACGCAAGTGCTAGCCCCTCCTCGATCAGCGGATTATTTTGGCTCCAACAGAGGGAAACGTGTTCCTTGGCAGCTGTGGCACATTCTCGGACTCGGGCAAGTTTTATAGGGGGCAAGGCCGAAGAAAGGAAATCCCTCTTGGAATGCGTTTCTTTCTTTTACATCAAACACTGCTAAAGGAGCACAGAAAAAAAAAGTTTAAGAAAAATTCTAATGCCTAACAACCACACAATTTTTTCTTACCGTATTGTTAATGGTGTTAAAGTTTTGTCGGAAAATGGCCTGAATAAAAGAATATTATATAGGCAGGGACATATACTGACTATAAATCTAACTAACAATTTCTAATATGATGGGGTTTGATGCTGTATACGCTTTGTAGCGGCCAATAAGAAATAAATAATTGACCACTTATAATTTCGAAGCTCACTACTTACATAATATGCTTAACATGTTAGAAAATCCAAACAGCACACAGAGGGAGCAGTGCAGGGCAACTGTACGTTCGCCTCTGTAACGGGTAGATGGCGTTAGAGTGCCATCCAGTGTATCTGCTTACTTTATCTGAGGATAGGTGATACAGCATTCAGTATTACATCTATTTTTCATGTATAGTATATTTTTAGACTTAGGGTGGAACTGGGTCGTGGTATTAAATATCATATCCGGTATTTATCGTAGCGATTGAGGAAAGCCATGAAAATACTCCGGGCAGATTGGTCGTTTCACAGGATTTGAACCCGGTACCTCCGAATGCGGGCCGCAGACATTACTGCCTGAGCCATTCCGCTCGGTGAAAGCAATTGTCTTTGCTGTGAAGATCAACTTTTACCTTTCTTAAAAAGTCACTCAATAGTTTGAGGTTTTTGGCTTGTTCCTTCATGGATGGCCACTGTTTGCATATCAGCGTATACAAGTAACAATTTAGCCAATTTTGAAATACTTGAAGACATATTCCCTTTCAAAACAGAATGATTAAATTAAATGTGTAACACATTTAAATGAAACATTTTACACCTTTGTTTCTTTGAAGTAATAATAAATTCATTTTTCTATATTAAAATTTATTAAATCCGCTAGATTTTGCTACTTTTTAGTGCTTCGCCACAAAGTACCTAACTTCACTACGTGTAGCGCTATACTTGGCTACACTGCTATGAGATACTGAGAAATGCATGCAGCACGTCTCAGTATATTCAAGGTGTGACTATGTTGTTGACTGCAGTTCAGTGAATTTTGCCGCTGAGTGTTCAAATTATATGTGATTATGAAAGTCATGTTATATTAAGCGTATTTAATAAACCTCTTCAATTAAGTTCATTAAGTTAAAAGGAATACCTACTTCCGATTTGGAAAAAATAAAAATGGACGCAGAACAAAAAGAAGATCGTGCGTACTTGTAACTCTAAATTTTATGGAAAGATATTTTGGTTATTCGGCTTTGAACTTTGTGGATCATAACCCACGAAATGCTGGGCAGTGACGTAAACAAAGCGGCCTCTTATACGCACTCAATAAATTTGAAATTGCATGCAGGGGTACAGAATAACCATTAAATTGCACATTAAATACGTAAAAGGGACAATACAATGAAAATTGAGTTATATGTGATAGATTGAATTATTTACCCTTACCATTCATAAATTGATATATAAACATTACTTTCGTAACCTGTTGCAATGTATGACTATACATTTTCACTGTCTCAAAGACTTAACTTGTGTAACACACCTTATATGTGAAGTTTTCTATGTCTGCAGGGAAATGCTTTGAATATAACATCTCCACAATTTTATGCATTAATTTGTAATTAGAATCCTGCACTTGAGAACATACTTAAATAATTATTTTAATTTCACAATTAACCCAGAGTTAGATTTCATATTGGGAACTGCAGCACTATACTGTACTTTGCATCCTGGGATGTGCGCAACACAGTCAGTGCCTGACCTTGCCCTAATGTCCGTGTAATCACAACCTGCAATACTCTCCTGGTATAGTTCGGTCGAAAGTAGGCTTTCCAGTTCCTTACAAAGTGAGCACTTCATGTGTTAAGCTATCGCGGAAAGTCGGCTTTCCAGTTCCTTACAAAGTGAGCACTTCATGTGGTAAGCTATCGCGGAAAGTCGGCTTTCCAGTTCGTTACAAAGTGAGCACTTCATGTGTCAAGCTACCGGAAAGCTAGAATCAAAGAAGCCGAACTGGAAACGCAAAGAGCGGCCCTACTATACAGGAAAGGTGCTGAAATGCCTCGCCCTGTGTATAACGTATATAAAGGGTTATCAACAATTCCCTCCGCACTGTGCCGGTTTCTACCGCTCAAGATAACTTGCTATCATGTTTATTTACATTACCTTCCATGAATTACATACGTGAATCTATTATATTCTTCATTTCGTTGGACGTTATAAATAACCATAAGCTCGTGGCAGCCAGTGCTGCCACCGAAATTCCCGTCTTTAGGGGAATTTTGGTTACAGGAGACTGCGGAGCGACTTCACGATAACCCTATATTTTCTATGCTTCGTGTTGCATGGCTTTGCAAAATTTTCAGATACGCCACTGGTGTCGAAAGTTTGTTTTTCTTACTGAAGTAGTTTTATGATTTCAAACCTTATGGGCTGTAAGTTAGAAAGAGAATAATGTTAGAGCACATGATACCGTTTCCTTGCTTAATCGGAATCGTAACAGCCCGAGAGTGAGTCGAGAATATTTTGCCAAGCAAGCAGAAGACGTTCCACCAATAAATTAAAATAGACCTTGGACCAGCAACGCGACCCACATCGGTGATGGATGGCAGTTGCAGCGTATGAATCTTCCTCCAACACCCAAGGGAAACAGGGTCTTCATCTCAGATAAGGGAACAGAGAGGAAAACTCCATCAAATAACAAAAGAAACAAAATTGACCTCTTCTGCAGCAGCAGCAGCAACAACAGAAATAGAAGAAGGGGAGGAATTAGGCTTCATGAAGCTTCCTAATCTTTGGATTCACTCTGCGTCACAGAGTCTTTCTAAAAGTGCTTGCTGTCTCCCAAACTTGTGCACGATTCAGATCAAACTCATTGATTTCGGTCTTCTCTTTCTTTTCGTAATTTCCGATCTCTCCATGCCCTCCCTTCTCATACTGTGCCTTAATGTTCCATTCTTTCTCCTTCCCCCAAACTTCTTTCTCTACTTTCCCAATATTTCAAATGGTGCTGTGTAAGATGCCCAGACCACAGAAGAAATGCAAACACTAGCTTTAAATTGTTTACCCACGTTCAAAGAGAAATGTGTGACAACTTCCCGCTATTTTTCGTAAAATGTTGGACACTGTTAGAAAGAGGTATGTTGCAGAAAATAGACCAGTTTTATTATATCTTCTAAAACACAAAATATTGCAGTAAGGTAAATAGCAATTGGCAGAGGAACCGTCAGCGTATTCACTGTGAGTGACGTCACCTAACGAAAATTGGAACTGAAAGTTATTATAATCCCTAGGGCGCCTGCCCTACCCAGAGGATACTCATTGCCCGGTCGCTGCGTCTTCCAGCCGCAGCCAAGGCTACTGAGGAGTACAGGCTGGGGCTCTGCGCGCCGACTTCAAGACACACACAGACATGCATACATACACATATAAATACACACATGCATATAGACACGTACACACGTTAGTTGCACACACATACCACACAGATACAGATATACTCTACACATATACGCACATACACAGATACAAATGCATACAGGTACACACGTACAGATACACACACATAGTCACTTTAACTTAGCCATATCGCAACTTTACAATTTTTTGTACATTTAACATTGGAATTAGAATGTATTATAACATTTATATATTGTTATCCCTGCATTTAACACTGGACCTGTTGTTGTTGTTGTAGTGTTTAACGCCCGCTTTTACTACTACGGCACCGCAGGCGGTGACACTGATGATACATGAAGATGGAGCACCGGTGGAATGAGATGGCGGGGGAAACCGGAGTACCCGGAGAAAACCCGCCCTGACGCCGCTTCGTCCACCACGAATACCACATGCGGGTCCCTGGGATCGAACCCGGGCCGCTTAGGTGGTAGGCGAGCGCGCTAACCGCTCGGCCACGGCGCCGCCACTGGACCTGAGAAGAAGGTATTTGTCCTATAACATGAAGAATGCGTTGCAAGGTAAAACTTCGGTAACAATAAGGAACTGTAGACAACTGTCCACGAGTGAGTGCATAGTACCCCCAAACAATTGTTTCCTGACGTAATAATGAAGTTCTCAGGAAGATGGCAGCAGTGTATTGGCGTCGGTGAGGCGATATTGAGACATATGTATACTGAATCATTTTTATTAAACAAGGTTTAAAAACTATTATTTTTAATCATTTCCGAACGCCAGTACTACCCTCGCGTTAATATGGGTGGCAGTTATTCTTAAAAGATATTCTCCAAGAAAACGAAGTTAAAACGACAAAACATTGTAATTTAATCGTTTTTTCTAAAAAAAAACCTTGAAGTAAAAAAATAGGACCTTTTTGCATATTAAACCATACCTGAATTCATTTTACTGTTGGGAAATGAATTGAAATTTTAGCCAACAATGTTAATAAACAAATGCTTATATGTTCTACTCTAATAAAATTAATACATACCTGTGCGGTGGGGTGGTCACGTTCTGACTTCTCAACCAGAGTTCCCGGGTTCGATTTCCAACTGGAGTTGAAAGTTTTTCTTTAACCAGAATAATTCCCTATCCATCATGTAGTCTGTGTGAATGTCGGAGCAAGTTTAACCGTTTTTCAAGTTAGAAAGCGACAAAAATCATTGTTCTTATTGTTTCCAAAGTCAAAGACCCCCACGTAACCAAGGAAGTTAAAGGGGGTACTGCAAATGAAACAAAAGAAAAAAAAACAATATTATTGTTCCTGAGATTTTAATATACAAAATCTTTGATGTATGGTTTATTTTTTCATATTACAGATGCAGGGGCTGTGCCGCCGTTTAAGGCAGTCCATACGTTCAATCACTGTTTGAAGGGAATTATCTGCTGTCAATATATTCTTTGTTTTCTTTTCTGATGGTAGGCTGTATAATTATCAGATATTCAGAACTTTGTTGTCATTTATTGAAATATTTACATTTTGTGCAGAACCCTTCATATATAACACCCATAACACAAATTTAAAGACTGGATCATTTAATCGGAAGGTTTTAAAATATAAATTCATCTGTTGTACATTTCAGCTATTTAATTGTAAGTTTAAAAATGCGGCTCTGTAAAGTTAACAAATAGTATTGGGAAGCACAGTGTTGTTTCAGTGCACATTTTGCGCAGGTTTCGATGTAATGCTGTTCTTCGTAGAGGTGTGTATGTGTGTGCTGGGATAGAAGAGGCAGCCCAGTGCTATAGAGATAAGACAGTAATTGTATTAGTGCGGCGAGTTTGATCCAGAAACCCAGAGGCTATCTCTCTCAGATAACAATTGGGTACAGCTTTAGTAGATCCCACGCGTTAGGAACCTAATCCTGCACAATGGCTATAGGCAGCTTGTCTGTCTCTCTGTCTGTCTGTCTCGCTGTCTGGCTAAAGTTTCTTCACTACACAGTAGATTCTTCGCCATCAGCTCGATGTGGTGAAGTAGCAGGTGTAACACAGATGCTTGGTATATTGTAATACTTGGCGACACAGATAGTCTTAGAAAATCAAGGCAGGATTAGTTTTAAAAAATTGTAATTGTGTTGTTGCTTTTTAAAATATTCCCCTTTAACATCAATAAACCATTCCTTAAAGCAGTGATGCCACTCTTCTTGACGCACTTCAGAAAGCAGGGTTATGAAAGGAAAAGTCAATCGGCTTAATGGGCCTTCAGGCATTGCTCCAACAGCAGTAATATTTTCATCAGTAAGAACAGTTTTTTTGGGCGCCTTTCATGAGTCATTACCAAAAAAATCCATCTTCTTTTCAATTGGATGTACCAATTATAATTTGTTACCTTAGATGGGACTTCTTCGACAATGCATTTCTAAACCGAACTTCACATTGCTTAGGAGTAGAGTTCATTGCTACCCCGCTTCCATCCAGTAGGAATTAATCAACCACAAACATCAGAATATCTTTCCCATATGAAGTATGTTGTCTGGTACAAGTCAGTTCTGCTTTACTGCTATGACCACCTTGTTGCGATCTTATATTAAAATGGAATGAATGATTCGATGGGTATTATGTATTTAAATGAAAATGGCCACGTGAAATGTGTCACGTGGGATAGGTTTTTACCACTGTTATATGATTTGGAAATCTGGATTATCTATATAGCTTAACACTGCACTGATCTTATATGCCTGTAGTAGTGGAGTTTATTTTATTTCATTAACATTTAATATTAATTTACATTTCTTTTGCTTTCAGGTAAGTGCTGAAAATTAAAGTATTCGCCTACTTCATCTTCGGACTACTAAGTAAGTAATTGTACCTATTCAGTTTTGAGGCATTTGTGTTAATACATTTTGATAACATAAGCTATTAAGTAATTTTCTTTCTTAAAATATTTATTTCCATAGAGATGACTTTAGGTTTGCAAAAATAAAGAAAATAAACTGATCGGCCATTTAGTGCATACGTAACTTCTAATTAAGTGACAATTTATTATGGGCAGAAACAATTGTGTAACAAGAAAGTGAAATGTTTAAAGATGCATAGTCTTTTCCCTTTTCTGCTGCGATTGTTTGTGGACACGTTACAATAAACGCGGCACGTCAAAGGGTTTTCGAGACTATTCGAGAGGCATCCGGCGGTCGGCGTATTTGTATAACTTCCAGAAATGGTGAATTTCAAGAAAGGTCTGTGTTACATCATACTATATAAGAAGGCGAGGCAATGATAGTTATTTACCGACATGAGTCGTCGCAGCTAGAAGTTTTTAGTGTGTGTGTGTGTGTGTGTGTGTGTGTGTGTGTGTGTGTGTCTGTGTCTGTGTGTGGTGTCTGTGTGTGTCAACTGCGTGTGTACGGTAATCCTGAGAGAACCATTGCATCGAAAAAAAGACAGTGAAGCACTTAATGCGTGTTGAGTGATCGTATTGTAGAGTTGGTTTTCGAGAGAGAACTGAAAGACAGAAAATTATCTGCTAAGGTACGTGAAGATGACAGCTGTGAGTTGTAATATATCGAACTACTGTAGAATTGTTAAGTCAGTAAAAGAGAACTGTGTTGTTGTGCACTCAGACTAGGAAGAAAATAAAGCGAGAAAAATAACTGGACTGGATTTTGTCCTCTTTGTTACATTGGTGTCGGAAGTGAGCTTCATCGAATTGTCATTTTGTTACACTATTTTCACGACAGATAAAATGTATATCTTGAATTATCGGGAAATAGTCTTTGAAGCTCATTCTGGAATACCCTTTAAAAGCTGGGTTGTATATCTCTTATGAGAGATATACAGAATCTTCCTAAACGAGAAATGTTAAGGGACACTGGGAGTGAAATTTGAAAGTTACACATTTCTTGATATATTTTTCTGAAAGTTTTACTGTGTTTGTATTTGTATGAGAATAGGAGGTACACCAAATCTCATTAAAATTGGATAATTCGTTTATGATATATAAATTATTTTATGAATTTGATAGGCACATTTTCAAAATAGAGCTCGCGTCTATTGACTCTTCAAAATTCATTTATATTGACAGAACTGGTACTCTAAAACATGGGTAACAATTGTATGAACAGATATTTCAAATACGTTTGCTGATTATGCTGTACATATTTTTTTAATAACAAAGAAAATTTAATCTTAAAAAATATTGATTTTTTTATACCAAAAAATGTTTTTGGCATTCATGTTAATGATAACATCAATATCGAATCATAGTTTTGTTTAGCTGCTATTTCTGAATGTTTTTGGAAATTTTCATTGAATTTGAAGTAAAACTCAGGCGCGACCTTCTTTTGGAATGTGCAGAAATGTAATTTTGAGAAAAACAGGCTTTTATATAGGAACATACTGTGTACGTTAAGGGAAGAGCGCTATTTGAAAGGGCCGTAATGACCACATGGAGTGGGGGATATGAAAAATGTTAGCTGATCCAGATGCGCAGGTGTTCCAGGAACATTTTAAGGTAAAAAACAATTTTCGACTTTTTGACAGTTTTGACCAAAATTTCACTCCCAGTGTCCCTTAAAGCACACAATTTATGCCAAACATTTTTTACGTAAAGCTAACCATTTACTTTGGTATTGATCAGCATTTTCCAGTACTATACTGTTCACAAATAGACACGAAGTCATTCTTTATTCCTTTTTTATTCCTTGGATAAGCCAAAAAAGGGGATTTCAGAGGCATTTGGTAGCGACCAGCAAAATTTGACTCGCTTGCCAAGGGTCGGAAAATCTGCACCGGCTGATGATATGACCTAATACCACAGAAGGGGCAAGGCAATACTTCGCTCAGCTGCACCCTTTCTCCTCCAAACATCACGGCTTCAAAGGTACTCGAGCAGCAGTGTATCCGTCGATACGAGATGGCTGTTTCGAAACCACGAAAACGCAACGGAACCCTCTTACATATTTATGTAGGTGTGCTAGAAAAGTTAGAATCCTAACACAACAGGTTTTATGACCTAAAAGCAATGAACCATGATTTTCAACTTTTCGCAAATAATTTTACGTGTACATTCATACAGTAAAACCACAATTATGAATTGAGGTTGTGAATTTACAAGCACAGCTTTGAAATCACAATTACAAAATAAGGCTGGTTTAGATTTATTTAGACAGTTGGGTATGGTAACATTTCCGTCTTCAGTAATATGCTGTGCATATTAGTGTTATGTTTAGCTCAACACATATGTATGTGAGCAATTATTGTTTGTCTAAAATGAAGTTTATAAAATATAAAAGCAGATCATGATTGACAGATAAAGCCCCACCTGCTCTGTTGATGTCAGTATGTACGTGTGAATTAACGTTAGATATATGCGAAATTGTAAAGCTCTAGGTAAAGTGAAGAATGAATGTTGAAGCTGTATATATATATATATATATATATATATATATATATATATATATATATATATATATATATATGTATTAAACTTATGTGTATAAAAATCAAACGTGCGTTAGAGAAGCTCTTACTTCGTGACTGCGGCTTCAGAAATCCCGTTGTTCGAACCGGCATTACATGTATCTATGCCGGGTTGCGTTCAGTGACGTCATCAGTCCTGTAATAGCGATGACCAATTTGCTGACTGCTGGCTTAAGCCTACTGTATCCCCTTATTCTTTCACAAAAATAAATACCCAACTTCAGTGAGACCTGCACGAAGGGTCACCTATTTGTCAGGCGTACTTGCATAGATGGTGTGAGAATTAAATGTCCTCTGAACAGCAAGGGAAGCATATGACTAATTTAATTCTCATACTATCTATGCAAATACGCCTGAGAATTAGGTGAACCTCCGCCCAGGTCTCACCGAAGTTGTGAAAGATAGTACCTACGATATGCAATAACACAATTTTTGCATATCTTTATCTTGATTAGCATGAAAGATAAAAGAGTAAATTTTGTAACAAGAGTTTGTACAAGAGTAGTGGAAGCCATTTGAGTCTAACATGGTATTTTTTTCTACAGTGGGCATATACCTACCTATAATACGCCTAACAAGGCTCACCAAGCGCACTGCAAATGCAATTTTAGGTGAATGTTAATTCATGTGTATGTAACCTATAAAACGAAGCTAACAGCATAAATATGTAGTAAATACATTGCAGAGAATATTGCTCATTGTGTTGAAAAAATCCACTTATATAAACTGGAAGCCGATAATAAAATAATATAGCACTTTAATTACTTGTACTATGAAATTGGCTGCACAATGCACTGTTAAAAATATCGGCCCTTGTATGGGTTGTTAAAAGCAGCGTAAAATGATAAAATGTAAAAACCTAATGGAAAATTGATCACCCGCTTAAAATGACTAGCGATGAAATGCATCGATAATATTATTATCAGAAACCGATGTGTAAAGCAGGTCTAAAAAGATTGCGGTACAAACAAGGGGCCAAAGTGCCGAATTAACAAACTTGTTTATTCAGATCTACCCAGAAATGCATAGATCTGAAACAGCGTTGTATCTCGAATGCGTATAAAATTATTTTATCTATTACTATAATAAGCAGTGATACTTTAGTTACTAGACAACAAAAGCTATAGTTTATATTCTAACAAAACACAAAACCTGGTATCAAAACATAATATACAGGTTCAACAAAACGTAAAATACATTAATGATTATCATTTGTATGTAATTTGTCTTTGTAATAATTAAAACAAAAACTTTCTCCCCTAATTCATAATTATGACTTATAATACTTATTGGAGCCATATTTTCTCTATTATCAGAAATATTGTTTTCATTTACATCTGCTTCATTACCCAAACATAAGCCCTTGAATTTCGTGATGAACCGTGAAACTCAACTTTATCGTTCATTTTTACCTAAAATTTACGTATGTGAGTAGCAAAACAAAATACCAAAATACAACAATGTATCGTGTCTTTCTTTTCCAAAGCCCACAATACTCTTTCTCAAAACATATCGTTTCCGCAGAAAATAAACGTCATTAAAAATACAACATATATTAAAATACTTTTAAGTAGATAAAATATTGTGGACATGTGACTAAATTAATATTAGTTACTCAGGGCTCTTTGAACACTCCGTTCAGTCATGCTCTAACTTGAATATTTTCAACAAAATCCCCACCCCGCTCAGCCCAAATACTCTGTTTTACATGGGACTTTGTTTTGGAGGTATTTATTTTCTCAAAACTGGCTCTAAAGAGTGAGTGAGTGTGTCGTGTTTATGGGCCCGTCGACAACTTGAGCATTAGGGCCCTGAATCCAAAATAAAATCACGAAAGTTCAAATGTTAAAATCTCACCCTTAGAATGATAAAAAAATGAAATTTAAATAGATAAAAACAACGAAACTCAACTATTAAACCGTCCCATTTAAAAAGCTAAGAAATGAAACTTAAAATTGCCAAAAGTTGAAACAGTTGAAACGGAAGAATTAAGACATTAAAAAACCCAACAAGTACCCCTAAAATGATAAAAGCCCCGAAATAAAATACGCTGTACACTTGCTTACAAATATAAGTATTAGCAACAAACCGCACCACTGTGCTGAAAGCTACTGGGTCGCTGCCTAAAACTGACCACAGTGTAAGACCCAGGCCAAATGATTGGCACTCACAAGGGTATCGCGAACAATCAATAAGGACATGTCCAACGGAGAGTGGGCTCTAACGATTTTCATTAAAATCCCGTATGTAAGAAAAATATAAGTTTTGGAAAGTTCGAACCAATAATACGGAACAAGCAACAGGGAAATGACTCCACGAAAGAGTCCATGTGTCATAAATTGCGTACTTTAATAAGGACTGCGCTTTTTGTGCAGAAAAATGTTGTTTGTCTCTTTCGATTTATCAGTTAAGCAAAAGTCATTCAGTGTGAAGAGCATTTCAGATGCTATTTCTACAAAAGGTAGAATATACGTTCGATTTTACCTTTAAATGTCATAAACATGGCTTAAATTGTCAAAATCGTGAGTGTTTTGAAAAAAGAAGCATTTTCGAAAATATGGGGTAGATCGGAAAATACTGAACTTAAATACAAGTTTGGTATTTGTCTTTTCGTTCTTAATTTGTGCTATTGGCTCAAACACATGGTCCTTTCTTTCCAATTTTTCTAATTGAGTAAACCTCAAAACAAGTATTGTCAGTGAAATCTAGGTATGGAAATTTTGGGTGCAATACAATACAATATTCATCTACCTATTATGCACGTGGTGGAGAAAGAAATATACGGTTTATAAAGATTAAGTTTTTGATATTTGCAGTTTACTGTTTGCTGTAGAGAGTAAAAGCTTGGCACATGCCGCAGATGTAAGCTCCGTGTATCCAACTGGAGGACGTCATGTCACTGTGTTTGCTGGCAGTTGTGTGTGTATACGCGTCTCCTACGCATTTTTCCATATACTAAAAATATCTTAACGTTGTTGAGGACGGAAATAAACTCGTGCAGCCACAGGATCTTGTCTCTGGCATTGTCTACGTAACTTCCATTAAGGCATTTCCGTATCCGCTCTTACATCTGCGCCAACCACCCTCGCGGTGAAACATTGAGATGATGAATGTTCACTTTCTTATGTTTTCTTTCTAATTTTTACTTTCTTCACTACAAATAGTAAGTAGAGGAACTATTATACTCGACCCAAAAATTCAATGTCGAGATTTCACCGGATTGTTGACGTTGGTATTTCAGTTTAATATCTTTCAAGGGTGCGACACGAAGATTTTGAAGAAAATTCCAACCCTAAACTACCCTTTACACGAATTTTGATTTTCTCAAAAAACGCTCTAACGATTATGATTAAAATGCTATATGTTTAAGACATTTTTATGGCAGATGAAATTTATATTTTGAATTTTATGACTATAACCCGCGTAGTCCTGTTTACTCTTGATGACTTTTGCATAACTGGTAAACCGTAATAGATAGACCAAATCTTACTATGCATAAAAATGTAGATCTCGTTAAAACACACAATTTATGTCCAAATGCATTTTCTGTGGAGTGAACTATTTTGGAAATATTCATTGGTATTTGCGTGAGTCTTGCAATACTTATATTTTTCTCAAATGGAGGGTCGATATTCATTTTTTTTTTTTTTTATCTCTTGGCCGTGTAAAGAGAACGAAATTTCAAAGCCTTCATATAGCGACCAGCTTTATCTGATTTGACTATCACTCAAAGCTTATGAATGCAATATTCCATATTCCCGTGCAGCTGCAAGAAAATTAGCAATAAGATAATTTTACAAATTTCTATCTCGACTAACATGAAGATAGAGGAATAAGGGTTTTAAAGAATAGTTAATACAAGAGCAGGTGCAACACATCAATTTTTTAAATATATGTAGTAAAAACATCCATCATACAAAGCAAGTATCAAGGTTTTCAAAGCTTAAAAGAAACCATTCAGTGAGGTTTTATTTCTGTCAAAACAAATTTAGGATATCTTGTTACCCAGTACAGTTCGAAAATCCATTTAAGAGCTGTGTCCTTGTTTAATTGCACAATATTCTATTTCTATAGAGTTGCCAGCTATTTCAGCTGTGTTTGTTACAAAGTGGGGCTTCTAGAGTGTCAATAGCGCTAGGAGATCAAACGGTCTAAGCAAAGGGGTTAGTGCATTGCCTTCCAGAATACTGAAGTTCAGAAAGTGTGTCTTTTAGCGTTCCTGATTTTTCAATTACAAAAAGGAACGTAATCGGCAATACTTATAAACAATAAAAGGATTGTTTTTGTATGAGTAGCAACATTTTCAAGAATAAAAAAAGACAATCGGGAACAGAATATCACGTTATTTTATGAACTAAAAACAATGAAGGATTTGACAAATTAGTTGCTATAAAGCTTATGATTTGCTATTTAGACTACGTTACACGTGGTTCAGTTAGATCTTGAAGAAAACTTCCAAAGAATTTACAAGCACAATACATATCGTTTAGTTATCATCATGTGTGTGTTTTAATGAAATTCTAGGTGATGAATGCTGCATGAGTGAATTAAAAGTAAGATTACATAAAAAGAATCTGCAAATCGATGTTCATGGAACCAGAAGCAATTACGATTATTCACCGTTATACGAAGTTTTCTGGAGTAACTTTAAATTATCCTTGCACCACAGGAGTGCTCATATGTCCTATTATATCTCAGTAATACTCTTTCAGAACAAGTTGGGGTCTATTTCTTTCTAAAGGAACATATAACTTTCAATATATGAATGAATGTTTTTGCATGTTTATCCCAAGTATTCCAAGTTACTTCAGTATCAATGAGGGGTGCAAATCGAAAATTTCACCACAACCTACCTTTCATATAGAGCAACAATTGGTTACATTTTCTCAACTCTAAATCAAATTACCAAATTGTGCATGCTTCCAGTTCTTCACTTGAGAGAATAGTAACTGCATGGCTAGAAGAGTATGTTGGCGACGATGTGAGTATTTTTGAAGATGAAAGCAGTGAGGATATTCAAACGAGGATATGGCCCTTTGATCTCTGGATGAATAATGGATATTGCTGCAATGAAGCATGAAGCGCTGTTATGTTCCCAGCATGTTAACATTCCAGGAGAAAGGACAAACTACGCCTGTTTCTGAAAGATTTGGCAAACGAGATGGTATATCCTCTAATGGCTCCAAGATCAGCAGTCACTTAGCTGCCAAAACGCACTATCGAAGCAATAAAAAGATGTGGTTTGGATCCACTTCAGTGTCTGGAATTCCGGCAATTGTGCATAGGAAAGGGTGTTGCTACTGCCTATGCAGTATGCACAGGAAGAGTTCCTTGGTTTGTGTGAAGTGTAATAAGAGTATTTGGAAGGAAAACTGTTAATTGGTTTGTAGTTCCTGTTGGTAATTCTGGTGCTGTAGTGAAGGAGTTTGTGTTTACTATCTATGTATGTTTAATTTTTATAAACATATTCAGTAAACTAAATTATTTGCAGTTATATGTCAACTAACAATTAATATTTTGTTATCCTTATAGTGTGAATGTAACGTGCATTAGATAACAATCCTATGACGAAAAGTCACTTTAAAACATTGTCTTTAAGCTAAAAGATACCTACTGCATCTTGAAAATTCTTAAATAACATTTTACAATTAACATGCTGTCCCAAATAAAAAACTACTGAAGATGCAGTAAAAAGGTGGGAGGTTGTGACAGGCCCTGCTTATGCATTCTCCGAAAACTTCAAAACCATGCATACTATGGTTAAATAGCCATTTAAATGGAGCAAAACAAGTAGCTTTTGCTACCTAGGTCATAACACTTAAGGCTGCTGCCATGTGGTGACCAATTTTAAAACCTCTATTATAACAATGTACATGCACAGAGACGATTCAAGGCGTTATCATGGAAAGCTTGGGGTAGGTGCGGCGCCTGATTGTTGCCCATTATCTCGATGTTTAATGGTGTATAATTATGAGAAAAGTGGCTATAGATAAGGTTAATATGATATTGTGAGAGAGAGAGAGACAGACAGAGGGATATTCCCTGCGTTACGTCAGTGTTACCAGCTGAGAGGCAGCTAAAGTTAGCTGGTGTGGACTGAAAGCGGAGGCGCGGATCGTCGGCTCGGCTCCCAGGCCTGCTACTGCCTGCTAAATATGGGTCGAGACGACCGGATCCTTCCCGCTTACTGCCTCTAGCCAAGGAAGGTAGGACTGATACCATGATAAGGTGCAGGGCGGGGCGGTTCCATAGTCCTCTGCTACATCCTCTTTAATGACAACAAATTCTGACAAGTATAACACGATAATTAATGTCCAGTTGGCGTACATTTAATACTTCGGGTAACTCATGTAGTTGTTATCTGGCTGTGCACATAACAAGCAACGACATAGTCACCATTATTTTAAGCTACCAGATCAGATGAATAGGTTTCCTAAAATTTCAGTTATTACTTCCTCTGTTGCGTATAGTAAGTAGAGGAAGTACTATATTCCACCAAAAATTCTATGTTGAAATTTCACCGGAAATATATGTTTTGAGGCCCCCTGAATAAAAAAAGCAATTTTAGAAAAAAGTCCCCGTGCATGTGTGTGCGTGTCTGTGAACAGCGTAACTCAAAAACGAAAACTCGGTTAAAAACCAAATTTGGTATTTAAGTTTAATATCTTTCAACGATGCGACATGAAGATTTCAAAGAAAATTGGTCCACCCTAAGCTACCCTTTTCATGAAAAATGTTGTTTTTCTCGAAAATGGCTCTATTTTGATTAAAATGCCACTTTTTAAGACATTTTTATGGCAAATGAAATGCATATTTTGAATTTTCTGCCTACAGCCCATGTAGTCCTGTTTACTCTCGTGACTTTTGAATAACTGGTAAACCGTAAGGGATAGGCCAAATCTTACTATGCAAATAATGTAGATCTCGTTAGAACACAATTTATGTGCAAATGAATTTTTTGTGGAGTGAACCATTTCGGAGATATTCTTGTTATTTGTGTGACTTTTGGAATACTTAAATTTTCGTCAAATGAAATATTCATTTTTATATCTTAGCCATGCAAAGGGAACGTAATCTGAAAGCTTTAAAATATTTGACTATCGCTCAAAGCCTACTGTATTTCCATATTCCCCTTGCACCTACAAGGAAATCAGCAATAAGATAACTTCTGCAAATGTTTATCCCAAATAACAGGAAGATATGGAAATAAGAGTTTGTAAGAATGGTTAGTACAAGAGTAGAGAAAGTCATGTGAGTTGAACAAATCAATTTTTCCCCCTGAATTATACTGAGTAATGACTACCTATGTGATGATTAGCATTAACCTTCAAATCCAGAGGTCCCAGGTTCGATTCTTGGGTGGAGGATGGTGATTCTTCTTTCGCAGGACTATTCCCCGTCCTCTCTAGAGTCTGAATGTATGAAGCTGTTGAGCAATTGTTCCAATTTGTCGATGTGACTTGGACGGCATATTAATGGAATATAAAAAAAATAAATAAATAAATAAATAAATAAATAAATAAAATAAGAAGAATAATATCTTCTCTAAGTTGCATTCAAATCGATAGATTAATCGAAGAATAAATTGTATTTGTCATTTGCACTGCGATATATCTAATTATAGAATTTTTCTTGCGGTAACAACGCTTGTTTTTTCAAAATTTTAATCCTGCCACCCATTATATATACTATTATGGAACTTTTAAGGCTGTAGTTTTAAATGTTAGCTGTTGGAGCCAGAGAAAATCCACTGCAGGAAAAAAAATAGCAATTAAGAGTACCAGAGTCTCTCTTCTTATTCCTAATGTGACACTATGTAATTCACCTCTTATACAATCAGTTGTCATAATTTTCTACCCAAGGGCAGGTCCTTCAATGCCAACTCGGCTTCCTCCGCTTTCCTCTTCTGCATCTCTCAGCTGGTAATTTCTTCTCATTGAATTTTCCAGCGAAATTGTTTCCTCTTCCTGATCAAATTTGGCACTGTTCTTCCTTCGCCCACAGTTTTAAAAGAGCTTCATTACTTACTTCGTCTGTTTATTTCACTTTCTTCATTCCGCATTTTAAATATCTCCAATCGATTTTCTCTATTTACTCGAAGCTACGCCTAAACACTTCACTAATCGCTGCATTAATCCCTTACTCAGATCGCATACAAGATATATCTGCTTCTATGTTTCAGAATAGGCACTATTTGTCTTTAGTATCTTCCTTCGTGAAAATAGCGCATACTTCAAACTGTCCACTTGCTCCAACAGACATCTCTAATTTGTGCTATTGTATTTCAGTAAAAGTTTCCAATAATTTAGTAATTACATTCAGCACCTACAATATAGACAAAGAATAATGATCTGGAAGTACAATTAAACCTAAAAAAATAAAGTTAGGAGAGACATTATAATTAACTTACATAAAACAATCCAGTCCAGTCCGAGTGGCAGGCTGAGAACAGCCCGAGGTGTGGCTTACGTGTACCTGTCCTTGTCAGGGGTTAACCACTGTAATGATGGGATGTGGGGTTTGCAGGTTGGCGAGTGAAAATGAAGTTGGGAGTTGAAGGGGTTACCAATTTCTGCTTCTCAACGGCCGCACGTCAGGGTGCAATGGTCGTTGGGCACTGTTGGTGTGTGTGTGTGTGTGTGTGTGTGTGTGTGTGTGTGTGTGTGTGTGTGTGTGTGTGTGTGTGTGTGTGTCCAAGTATCGGTTGTTTTACGAGTAGTTTTGAATTTTGATGTACAGGAATATACAGAAATTTTGAATTTTGAATGCAGGAGTCTAGTGGAGAAGCAGCGGTTATAGATTATCCGAAGACCTCTTCTGCACTAGCTTCGTTGCACAAATTTTGAGTCTGTGGCCATACCGCAGGCGTATAAAAGAACGGGTATTACGACGCCCGAACAAGTTTCAAGGGAACAGGCATCCCTGCCCTTAGCATAGGGTACAATGAGGGTGTTGTCACGTTGGCCGGGTGTGACAAGTCTCTGATGTGTTCCCTAGAAAGTCAGACCCTTAACGAGCTTGATTCCTAGGTAAGTGATGCTATTTGCCCATTCTATCGTCCTCCTGAGATAATTGAATGTGGGGAAGTTATAAAACAATGGTTTTACTCATCTTGCTATGCGGAACTTAATGCTGAACATTAACGAAAGATCAGACTAGAAGGACATTGTCAACAGAAATAAATTTCTGAAAACCTTATCTGGGTAAACACTTCTAAACTACATGAGACGTGAAGGAATTAGGAGAGCATTGACAGAAAAACGTAGAAATGCCGGAGGGAAGACTAGCCAGAATAAATTTTAACTATAAGCCAAAGTGGATAAGTAACGTGGAAAGATCACTAAGAAAATAGAACAAGCTATTTCTAGAAGCGGGAACAGACTGAGAAGTCTAACCCTTACAGTTGTTCATGATGATAAGGATGGTGAATAATTTAATAATGGGAAATTACATTCTACTAATTTATTTGTATACATCTGTTAGGCATTTATAACAGTAGAAAGTTGCGAGTAGAGAGATGTCAAGTGCCTATCTCAATCTCTAGGTGCTGATTCGATTCCCGGTGGGCACAAGGAATTATAACCTTTACGCACTTTCAGCACAGATTTGAGCTATTCATGTGGGCGTATTTCGAGTTAGAAATGATTAAAAACCCAACGTTAAAGGAGCCTTCAGTCATGAGTGAACTCTGTTTACTCAAAACCCCCGATATGACAGAACAGTTAAATGGATCCATGTAAATGAAGCAGTTTTTAAAAAATCTGAAGTGTTACATTCACATGCCTTACTCTCGCCATTCTTCAGCAAAATATATCTACTTCATGTTAAAGACTTGAGAAATGACTTTGTTATATATTTGCCTATAGACACAATGGGTATAAGGGAATACTAAGCATACTCAAATGTTGTAAGAGCCGAATCCTCTGGAGCCGAAAGACGGCGCGCAATGACTATTGTTTTGCCCGAGCTATTGCTCAGTCAAGAGATAGCCTGCCGGGTGAGTATGCTTTAATCCCCTCCGTCGGAAATTAAAGTAGCCGCGGTGCCAATATGCCGTAAATATGGAGAATTTTATTAACTCCCCTCTAGCCGCTGCGTTCCCCACCTCTGCCCACTACAGGCGTCTTTGGTGGGGTGCAGTACTGGAGGGTGGGACGTGGTCAGCGCCCCGATCCCTTCCGGCCAGTTATACGGTCTTCTCGACCTGGGACCGCTACTTCTAGAATTTTATTAAAATAGCATTTATGTTACCGAGTTATAACTATTTCAATATTAAGTTTGAAGTGAATGATGGTGTACTATATCCCCCATAAATTACGCAGAATTGACAGAAATTAATTCACTAAGAATGTATGTGTCTAACTGTATTGGGAAACAGATCCTAATACAGCTCTACATGTCATTAAAAGTACCTTGTTATCCGGCACAGTATCTCAACCTCTGTAACATTTCCTAGAATAAAGTACTCGCTTTCACAGCAACAGATGTACTGACGAAGGTTTGGAATAGAGTCATCGTTGGCAGTAATGACCAGGACTAAAATCAGAGCGGCGTTTGTTGCAATCCAATCGATTTGCTTCTGGCATGTCCCACGAGGTGTGTTTTCTAAATCAACACAGTAACTGGTTTCACTCCACTCTTTTATCTGATGCGCAAATAACGGCCCTTTTTTGTCTTCCCCAGTTCAATTTCTCTGTTCTCTGTGAAGGCTATTGGAGACTGAGAGTTGTTTTGTGCTGAACCACTCCATCAGACTCCCCCCCTCCAGCATTCGCTGCAATAATTAAACATTGGCTGCTGACTGCGTCCAGTGGTCCCCAATTCATGAACGTGGATCAATACATACTTGACCATCAACACTGACTACTACGTCATTCATACTTATTTATTAGAGCCCTTCAAACTTGCACGAAATAAGAGACGAGGTATTCGGGCATAAAACGTGGCCTATAATGGAGCCACGTTATGCTGGTACTGACGAACCTTCTGCCAGCGTGATCTCCTCTGTTCCTCAAACATTATTTTAGGCATTGCAATGGCACGGAACTTTACCTCCACCAAAATAGAGCCGAACTGCCGAAGGGTAACATTATAGGTCAGTAATTGTCCATGTCCCCACTAGCGGAGTAACGTTATTAACAACGCTTGTTTGAATTGTGATACTAAAATAAAGTATAAAGATCTGATGTGTGCCCTCACATGACTTTCTCTACTCTTATACAAACTATTTTTAACGCTTGTTCCTTTTTCTACGTCATGTTAATCGAGTTAAACTTTTGCCGATATTACCTTATTCCTAATGCTTTGTAGCTATAATGAGGATAGGAGAATGCCTTAGAGTTTAAGCGTTAAGAGGTGTGATGGTCGCTATGTAATGACTTCGAACATTCAATCTCTTTGTATGCCCAAGAGATTAAAAAACGACTAATGACTTCCCATTTGAGGAAAGTATAAGTATTGAAAAATTGAAACCAACAACAAGGAATACCTCCGAAATGATTTGTTCCACAAAAAATATACTTGACATAAATTTTATGGTTTAGCGAGACTTACATATTTTGTGTATGAAGCCTTCGTGTAGTAAATTTAGTCTATCTCTTATGGTTTACCAATTATGCAAAAGGCATTCAGAATGAAGAGGGCATCAAGGGCTATTCCAAGAAAATGCAAGATATACGTTTCATTGGTCATGAAAATATCTTAAAGTTTTGGAATTTTAATCAAAACCTTAGAACCGTTTGTCACAAAATCGAAAGCTTTGAAATATTCGCATAATTTGATAATATTTTCCAATTCAAATATTTTTCTTGGTAATATAATTTGATTTTCAGTTATTAATACCTGAGTTATTAATTAGTGGTTACACTAATTCCACTATTTGAAGAATATGTTGTGAAATTATCCTGATAGAAACTATATATATATGGAGCCAGTCTTTATATTTTCTGTCTCATTATTGTTTAAATAGCGTTTGAAAAAAACTGAAGCCGGTTCTTTTTTAATTTTGCACTACAAGGCCACTGCTTGCATGTGAATTTTCTAAGGGCAGTGATGACATGTGTGGCTGACGCAAAATTTAATGGCGGGTGGCTCAGCACATAATCCAATCATAGACTTGTGTCAAGCAGCTTGCAGTGTCGTATAGTTAAATACGCTGCGAAATTATGCTGTAAAGCCGGGTGAATTTGCATCCACAAAATTTATTTGCACAATAGGAAATAGAATAGTAATACTCAGGTATTAGCCGCTATTAAATACTGCGTGTGCCATAATTACAGCTTTTGCGTTTACAAGCGAATATAAACATCCAAGACCAACCCTAAGCTTCTGTATTTACGTAGTCTGAAAATCATAGAATGCCGACAATGCCAAAAATACGGACACCATGAAGAAAACTGCACGCAACAACCCATATGCTTTTACTGTGGACATAATTCCGACACAAGACGGTGCAACCACCCTAACAAACACAGCACCCCGTACTGCGCTACCTGCCGACAGAATGGGCACTACACTGGGCAAGTAAAATGTCCAATGTACCCCAGACAACCTCCGACACAACCGGAACATACAGCTAAGACCTACATCTTCCCCCACAACATCCCCACACCACCCAAACCAACACAAGTGACTGACTGGCCCCAAACAAACTACCCAAAGATCCCTGAATCAAAGACACACATGACAGAACACGAAACTGTAAACACATTCCAAGAAGTAATCACACAGTCAGAGCAAATAATCAAATCCCTACAAGACCAACTTAAAAACATACAGCAAAACATAACGAAGTACATACGCGACATCACAAACACGACAATCACACAAATACTGAGCACACTGATACCACCGATATATGACATCACACCACCTGCACACAGAGCACGTTTCCTTCAAAACCTGACACAGACAGCACAAAAGACGCTCAAAAAAGCGGTCAACACGACAAGAGTCGGCAACCAGCTGGCCATCTTCATTGACGAAAACACTTAACAAAAACACACGTACAAATACACCATTACACAAATATAGATATACAACACAGACAAAAGCTACACATATGAGCTGTTGCAGCAACACACACACAAAACTACACAATTGAACAAAGTCTCAGTCTTCTCAGAGGGTACAAGCCACCGCCACACATACAGGGATGAACTCACACACCAATCCACACAGCCACACCACGAATACATAAAAGGCACTCATGAAAGACCCCTCCGCCCCGTAACAAAACAAAAATCTCAAAACGCGGCTGAAGAGGGATTGTCCCTATAACAGCCAGGGCATGTTGCAAAACATGCCCAAATAACCTTTTTGCATTGCATTGCATTGCATAGAAATCGTGTGGAAAAAAAGTCCCCTTTGTCAAGAAAAACGTTCTTATTTACGCTGCTTTGACCAGAATTAGGTAACTGTTACGGGTTATACCAATTAAAGTCGTTGAGGATGGCGAACACCGTCGCTTGGTTCTTCAACCCTGAGACAGATGATGAAGGAAATTATGTCTACAGAAAATTATGGACAGGAAAGTCGTGATAGAAGGAAAATCAGCCCAGCATTCGCCTACCTGCTAGGGAAAGCCTTAAAATGCCCATGATCAGAGTAGACAGTCGCCTGGAATTGAACCAGAAACCTCCCGAATTTGAGCCCCACACGTTATCGGGAGTCATTTACCAACAGAGAACTAAAAGGAAATATGATCAAATTCCTAATTGTCAATGAATATCTTCTACAACTTTCAAATGTATATTTAAATTAAAACGACAAAATTAATTATAATTGCATATAAATTTAACCATATAATTTTATTCTTTGTATGTTTATTGGCTTAGTTCTTCTAATAACTGGTGATTTGTTTAGCACAGTGATATTCAACCTGGGATACGCGTACCCCCAGGAGTACTCGAAGACTTCTTAGGGGGTACCTAAAATTTAATGCAATATAACCTACTTTGTCTAGTATTAAATAAGCTATAAATAGTATATTTTATATATTTTTATATTTATATAATTTGAATGCATTATTTTAATTAGAGCTAGGTCTAGAGGCACAGGCTGAAATGGAAACTTGTCTTTGAGGCTACGCGGAGAGAAAAATGTTGAATACCATTGGTTTAACAGGTACATTCCATAACATAAATATCTGCATTTCATTTCTTAGGTTAACAAAATGAATATATAATATATTTATGAGTGTCATTACAAGCATGAAAATAAGGCTAGTTTTGTTTGCGGTCCTCTTTATCCAATAAAGTAATGTGATTAAAATGCCTCCGATAAGTGTGACTGTTTCTCCTATGTTTTAGAATCCAAATTGTTTTTAAAATTGTTCAGATAAATTAATATGTCGAGATAATACTGTATTTGCGTATCTGGTTAAGCTTCTCTTCAAGCAAACACTTTGTGTTTGAAACAGCAGTTTCATTCTATCAATTACGTAGTGTATTGTGACGTCACTAGCGTCTCCACCAGATGTGACGGTGAATGGCCGCTGGGCGTCGTCACCAACGGGTAACTACCAGGACTGGAAGGAAAGTGCTCATGGGCAGCTCAGGGTGCTATGAGCGGCTGGGAGTGTGGTGAAGGATTAGTTCCAGAGCCTGACACGTAAATCTGGTATAAAGAAGGTATAATCTACATAAATAAAGTTAGTAATTTACATTACAATGAAAGAAGAGGAAGGGGTGGTCAGTTACACCCAGCTGTTGTCTTTGGCTTTACGGATATTCCTGGTGTCCCAAGTTCCATCTTGGAAGAACCCTTTAAAATACGAGGTTCCTCTTAGCACGTGAAATTGACTTCCGCTATGCCAAAATTTGGGGAATTTGAATATAGAATACTAGCTGACAAGGTAGCTGACTGAAGCCTTTGTCAGTACAGGTCATCCTCCATGTGTATGACGGGAGAACATGATTCCCAAGTAGTCACAAATGTTCCTGCTAGAGGTTCCAGAAAATGACTTGCACGTATCTAACAGGAAGTCGTATGTAGGGTTACCAGAGGTCCGGATATTCCCGGACATGCCCTACATTTTCTAAAAGTCTCTATGTCCTACATTTCCAGAAACAAGTGGTGATTGTTAAAAAATGAACTAGTAATTGGGAAAATAGTAATGAAGAATTGACCATTAGCCACAACTACAAGTTGCTATGGTATCATGGCTACACCAGCTACAACTAAAGAACATACTCGTGTATTAGTAACATTGAACGAGAGATGTGGCAAGAAAGTATTTGCACTCCGAGGCAAAAGGTTGGTGTTATTTAGAGGTAAAGTGATGTTTTACTCTTGCTCTTTCATTTGCATTGTGGTTGTTGAAGAATAAGTAAGTGGAAAGTGAACACTCCGTTTTCTAAGAAACAAAATTAAGATATTAAAGGTTTCTTTGCTCAGCCCACACAGTCAGCATATTGTATTAGTGCTGCAGAGGTAACACTTGCATTTCACGTTGTTCATCACCACACATCATACAGGTCATGGAAACAATATCATATGTTCGAGATGCTTTAGTAGGGTTAGGAATAGAAAAGAAATGTGTAGCATTTGTAGCTGACAATAAAAATACACTTTTGGTAGCACGAGTCGGATAGATGATGCATTCACCAAACTAAAGTCATAAATTAATTGCACAAAATTACTTCTTAGTGAAGTATACGTGGCTGTTGATGATCACATTTAACATTGTATGTTTCACGATTTTAGGAAACTATAAATGTATTTAGGAATAGACTGATTATGTCGTACATTTTTTACCATTGTCTCCTACATTTCCATAAAATAATCTAGTAACCCTAGTCGTATGTCCAGACATCAGTATATTTTGTCCCGAATATCTCTCTTCTATAGATCTATGCTTATCAGAACTCTACAAGACCAGTGAGTTTAGTTCTGCACACTTTAAGCTTAATTTGTTAAAGTTATTAGTATACGATTGAAAAGTTTTAAAAACTCATTTGTTTTAAGTAATTGTCAAATAACAGCATTTTGACAATTTTTTTTTATAATAGCAGGAGATATAAAAATTGCAGAGCTTATAAATGGGGAGGAGGGGGGCAGCGGACTATGAACTTTTGAATAACCATTGGGATTGATGTTTTAATCATTTACACGGAGTTTGCTTTCAACGTCAGTAATAGTTTTGAAGCAAAGCATAAAAGGAGTCTTTAAATGCACAATAAAACATCCGCGTCAGATCTCAAGATTTGGGGCTCTTGTATCCAAATGATGCTAGCGTTAAAGCCTGGGTGCTACGGCCTCTAAAATGCTTCCCGCAGCGTGATATTACGGTCATTTTACCCCTTTTTATTCATATTAAATTCTGCTTTATCCCGTTCTGTCCATTCATCACTCGGCCCTCTTTCTGTGGGAGATGCGGGTGTTGATGTTTGCCTACCTGTGTGGTGTGCATTGTTCGCCGCCGTATTGTTACAAGGGACCCATCTCGCGGGATGAACTCTGATTGTCCGTCTTTCTTTCCCTCTTTGTGTCAGCGGTGCATGTGTGCTTTGAGTTGCACTGAATGAAACTTTTCAGTCATATTTCTTTAGCCTTTATGAGGTCATCCCTCTCTCATACCAGGAGGGTAATTTTACGCATTCTAGTGTGTAATGGGCAAACCTAGTGAGTAGAGTATAGGTGTAACAAAAATGTACGCCAAAACATCTGTCCACAAATGCTTCTATCTCTTTGTTATTGTATTTATAAAGTATAGTTTAGTGTGCTATAACAACATTAGATTCAGATTACAGGCAGTCTTGTGGTGTGCTATAAAATGGGGGTTACTGCAGGAACTGCTAGTTCTTAAGTTCAGCGTATTTTTTTCTCTCACCCTAATTATTGATCGGATTGATTTACCGGAATTATTGATGGGTAACATTTATAACTAGTATAAAGAAATGACAGACACCTATAATCAGTAAAACGTGCACTCGGAGGAGCATTCAGTCTCTATAAGTTCGTGTTCTTTTTTGCGTTTGTTGAAGTGAATACACGCATTGGTTGTTTGGTTTGTGCACATTTTGTCAAAGGAAGTTGAAGAGAATTCCTAATGAAATTACAAGACAGGCACTGAATATATTTGCTATATATATACTAAATGATGAAATATAAGAACAGAAACAAAAATGGAAGAAGATTTGGAACAAAGGTAAGACATAAATATTCCAAGATGGCCTTACAATACGAACTTAAAGGAAAGAGGGACATGGGACTGCCAGTTATACGGGATTGAGGCCAGAACAGGGCGACAGGCCTCATGTGTGAAAGAAGAAAAAGAAGAAGAAGAAGAAGAAGAAGAAGAAGAAGAAGAAGAAGAGAAAGAAGAAGAGCTAGGGAGAAGAAATGAATACATGGTAATTTCCAAAGGAATTATCCTAGTAACTTAGTCAAATCCATTGAGCGTCTTCTAATAGCAATTACCTTCTACATGGATCGATCCCAGGCAACCGCATGTGGGATTCGTGGTGGACGAAGCGGTGCTGAGGCGGGCGTTAAACGCCCAAAAAGTTATCCATTTAAGGTTGCACTTTTTTTTTTAATATGTTTGCTTTGTGAATTGCCTCACCTTTTGTTTTTATTGCTAGAAAGGTATTATTTATACTTCTTGCTTAATAAGGAACCAAAATGGCAACAAAAGTGTTATTTTATTTGTAATATCAGCAGTAAATTGTCTTTCGAATTTGTAGATATCAATTTCTGGTATTTGAACGACAATAAATAATAGATTAACAAGCATTTTGTAAACATGCTTACTTTGGATTGCTTAATTGGATATTTACCTTGTAGGGAACTTGGATCAGCAATAGAAGCCAGTTCCTATGAACATCTATATATATATCTGAAGATGATACTAATCTTGAAAGCGAGCGGATGGTCGGCCTTTGGAGGCACTGCGGATGTCTGCTGTAATAGGTCAGCTGTTACTGACCTTCTGATATGACCTTTTACATCCGGGGTCCCGAAAGGAAGGCAGTGAGATGGTATAAAATATATACGCGGTAGTATTTGAAGTTGTTAGCATTCCATATTGACTACCAAAGGCGAGCCTTCCGCAATGTAAGTGAATCTAATAAAATGATGGGCTCACAGAGAGATGGAAAGGTACCGCCGTTTGGTCTTTAGGGAGAGAAGGGGTTATGTGCACAGGGACCTTCTCACTGTCATGAAGATAGAGCACTTATTTTTCAAACTGGAGGGTACCAGTTGGAATTTCGGTTGAGTGTGTTGCATGGATAAGATTTTTTCTGGGGTTTCCCCTATTCTCGTAAGGCAACTGTAATGTAGTTTTTGGTTAAACGGATTGCTGACTAATTTGGGCATCATTTCATCGATTTCATACCTTCTCCGCATTTTCAAGAAATGGCGTTAAACACCCCCAGTGGACGATGTAGAAATTTGTACACTTGGTTATAATTTATGGCCGGCACAAAACTTAATTGTGGGTGGCTCAACACAACATCCAATCAGAGGATTACCACGGTTTGTGGTGTTGTATGGTTAAACACATGTAAAGCCAGTGATATACCTACATATTATTTGCGCCCAGAAAATGTATTCGCACAACAGAAAAGAGAATAGTAGTGGTCAACTATCAGCCGCCATTAAATTTTGTGTCTGCTATAGTAATGTATAGCCGCTGATTACAGACGTGTGAGAGGGACCAGTTAATACCTTTCTTGGCATTCCTTAAATTATTTATAGAAAACTTATTTTTATCGTGGTTGTGTTAAACACAGCCTGTGCAGCAGCTATCTAATTAGGTAACTCTATAAAATAGGTTTGTCTACGCAAACTAAGTTTCTGCTCAAGTTTTATTTCCCTGATGTATAAAATTCTACTAGGATGAAGTCATTTGTAACGATTTTGCAAAATATCAATCTGGATTTGAAATTTAAAATTGCTTATGTATTTTAAGTGGCGACTCTAAAGGAACCTATTTATGGCTACTGAAGCAAATGTTTAACTGTTAAGTTATTGGGAAAGCATGTTTTCTAAATAGTAAACAAACATGTAATCCCAAACATGTAAATTACTGCCATTCAAGATATTAAAAACACATCACAAACCTCGTGTAACAAGATGCTTTGTCTTGCTAGCGATTGGGGACTGTCCTGTTATTAGGAAAGCATTAATTAAAAGGTGATTTTAAAACGTACCGCAGCCAGATTAACATGCTCTGATACGGGGTGAAGCGTTTGCTCTTTCTTTTGTTGTTTTCTTCTTATCACAACAGTGCTGTAGGTCTTTATGTCTCCGGCTTCATTTATGGTTTTATTTCATAGTTGATTGACACAGTTTAAAGGTGAATGAAAGAAAGAAATAATTAATGTAATCTCATTCTTACTAATACTCCATGCTTAATTTATTACATCATCAACTTATCTTTACTAATATATTTTGATGTAGGGAACTCTGGTGGTGATTAAGGCGCCTCTCTCGGTGCCCTGATGAACTTGAGGTTCGGGTTATCGGGTTATTCGGGTTGAAATTGACGATTTGCTTTCATATTTCTTTGTGAAGATATTTTCCCATGTCGAAAATACTGTTGAACCCTGAAACTTTTTCCTAAATGAATATTCGTGCTATATGATGATTCTCCTTCCGAAAATGATACGCCACTGCAGATTTGTCTAATTGTTTGTTTCTGATGTTCCTAAAATGTTCTTTAGGCCCAGTCTTCAGATTTCTATTAGCTCTTCCAAAGTAGAAGCTGTCTTTGCAGTATCTGCGGTGAACATGTGAATTTTAGTCTGTGGATTTTTTTCCCCCTCTATTTTATGTGATTTCGGAAGATTTTGTACAAGAATTGTCCTCAAATTTTCGGGGAATGTTTAAGGGTCTCTTCCAAAATGCAACTTGGGATACCAGAAATTTGTAAAGGTAAATTCAAAAGGTGTCTATAACTGACCTCCCTTTCCTCTTACTTTATTGAAATGTTCATTAATAATTGTATTTATGTACATTAAAACTTTTTATATCAGTTACACGTCGGCTTCTGAGATTAATCATTCACCACACTCCCAGCCGCCCTTAGTAAATAATATCCTGAGCTACTCCAGTCTACTTCCTTTCTAGTCCCGGTAGATTACCCTATGGCAAACAATCCAGCGTCCATTTGCCATGCCATCTAGTGATGGCCACGTTAACTACCATCAGTACCGCAGGCGCCATCCAATGCCACATTTGGTGGAGACGTTAAGTGACACATCTACGCCACATCTGGCGTAGGTACAATACTACTTAACAATACTATCTGCATGAGCACGAGAAACAGACAGATCGCGAATTAGCATTTCAAAAAAGTCGTTAGTATTTGCAATTCAAACCAATTACGAATATATTGAAATAGTTATTGCCAAAAATGACATTTGTTTGTGCGGTGAGATTTTGTCTATCTCTTACAATTTACCGGTCGTACAAAATTGCAGAACGAAGAGCATTTAACAGACTGTTCACAGAAAAATAAACATTTACATTTTAAGTGTCGTACAAATATTTTGAACATACGGTATCTTAATCAGAATCGTTAAACTCAATTTTAACAAAATGAAAAAATAACGAACATTTATCGTAATTTAAAGGTTCTGGGACTTTTTTAACCACTGTTGCACCTTGCAAATGTGCTGGACCGAGATATCAGGTTTGGTATTTATTTGAAATTTCGTTTTCGATTTATGCTATACACACGCGCGCGCCGGAACATTGTTCTAAACAGATTTATTCACAGACCTTCCAATACTATGTTGGAGGTCGTTAACAAAAAAAAAAAAAAAAAAAAAAAAAAAGGCATCGTCGAGCTATCAGCTCTCTTCTGGACCCGAAGGAGTCTCCTTCGAGTATCCATCCGCGCCATTTGTCCGGCACCGCCATACGCCACGAAAAGGAAACTACTTAGCGTCTGGGCTCAGGCCTGTCGAAGATCAGACGAACTCTGCATCAGAGTATTCAGGATGGGTGTTTCGGCGCTGATGAAGAAGAAAGATGATAAGAAATGAGGGTGAAATGGATGAAATAAAAGGTGATTGGAGTAGTTGGAGGAATAAATGGTAAGAGAAAGCGACGAACCCGGAGAAAATCGTCTTAGACGACGCTATGTCTATTACAAAGTCCAGATATGTAGTAGTTTTTATTCTTCGATTTATCAGCAAAATGAGATTGAGCACTCAATATGGTAATGACATTTACAATATTATTGCAATATACCCTAAAGTTTATAGTTTGATACTTCATCAGTACAATAAATATTTGTGACAGTGACACCAATAATAATGTAAACTATGAGAGATAATAGAATAATAAGAATCATTAAGCCATATAAAATAACAGTGATGAGAATATTTGATAAAATCTATATAATAAGTAGTGATTTAGTTTTACAATTACAGTGCTTGGACAAACTCGTTCGCACTGTAAAAGCTCTTTCTCAAAGACATCTTGAAAGGTCACACGGATTTTAAGCTTTTCAAACCGGTTGGTAATTTATTATGTAGGGCAGCTGCAGTATATGTAACCCCTTTTGATAAGAGCGTACTTCTATGCGACACTTTTCTTAAGGTTGCTTTGTTGCTGGTGCCATGGTTCTGTATTTGGTTGTTTGTGGTGCAGTTTCTACAATTTTGTTTTGTGTAACATAATAAACAGTAGGTACATCTTTGCGTGTTGGGTACGTTCAACAAAATGTTGTTTGATTATGCAAACACCCCACAGCAGTTCGATGTAATGAATTAGAACAAACACTGTACTTTGATAACCTAGTACATGCGTTGTGGTAACTGGAAACTAAGGCAAGGTTCCTTAGTGGAGTAAACACAACGGAAATCCCTGGAGTACGTTAGTGGCCGTGGGCGTTTGCTTCACACACCGTGGCTATCTTCTCAGTGCTTGTTAGACAGGAGCACTACTTATTGAAGTTGTGGGACTGTTCAGCAGCCTTGAGTTCAGACTGACTCGCAAGTAGGTTCATTCTTCGTAGTGGAACATCCATGGAGGTTAAGGTTATAGGTTTTTTTTTCTTTTCCACAAACGACGTTTGGTCATTGATGTTTAAGTAGCTATGCCTGAGACAACTAAGTAAAGCCTGTTTACTATTTGTATAAATTACTTGCAGCGTCGCCCGTGATTTTATCCCTAAAACTTGTAGACTTAGGTTGGATGTTTTAAAGAATCCAAAATGAATAGAAACACCCGGAAAACAGTATGCAAATGCACTGTTAAGCAACCGCAAACACCACAGGAAGAAAAGCAAGTAGAGAAAGCTATATGAATGTAAGACGCATCTCTATGTCAGTCATATAGAAACTTGTATGAATTCTTTGTAGAAGATGAAGTAGAGAAACGCGATTGTGTGTCGTAAAAGAAACGTGAATAAAGATAGCAGTGTTAATATGTTGCATTTCAATTTCAAACATACGGAAAATTGTCCCACTGAGCTTAAAAATGTAATACTGTGAAGGTTTAGAAAGATATTGAAGAGCAATTGGCCCAAAGAATGTCCATCGATTATGAAGAATCGGATGCACTAATCAAATATATGAGATATATGTAGAGAGCTTCGCATAACGAAAGTAGTTCTTAAGAAGGTTGTAGTGGGCAAGTCATATGCTAAGGACGAACAATATACATCCTTAAAGAGAAAAGTTTAGTAAGAGACCAGTAGGTAGATCGAGACAGATAGCTGAATGGTGCCAGGTAAGATTGGAGAAGTATATTGGAGATTAGCAGTTTGAAAAGGGGTGTCAGAAATATGGTAGCGAAGCCAAAACCCGATTTGGGGCTGTAGCGCCACGAAAGAGAAGAGTTTCGTGGGGGGGGGGGGGGACTGGTACTATGCATTTACAGGTCTTTCTGTACTCACTGGGTTAAAAAAAAAAAATCCTACAAATGCCTATTTCTCTCTTTATTTCTTTTTAACACAGGTAAATGTTGGTTACAAATTTTGTTGTAGGTATAACTAGAATACTTTAAGCTAGAACTATAGTAAGATCTCTTCGAAATCGGTCGCTGTGTGATGGTTTTGCAATTCTGTTCTTGCATAAACATGAAAAAAAATAACAAAGGAATATTGATTTGCAGTTGAGAAAACTATAAATCATTTAAAAATGAAACCAACAGACAAAAAAAGATCTCGGCACAATGGTTAATGCCACAAATATAACATAGGTCTAAATTATGTGCTTCACTAGAGGCAGGTTATGTGTGTACTAAGATTTGATCTATCTCCTAAGGTTTACCAACTATACATAATCGTTCCAAGTATTCCTCAAATTATTCACAGAAAATTCAGATTTGAACTTATTTATCGGGCAAATACCATGGTATTTCACTCCATATCGTAATTCCGGTCACATAACAAAAGCTTTCTATTTAAAGAGTAGTTTGGGTTAGGAGAATTTTCTTTAAAATCGTGTCGCATCCTTAGAAGATACTGAACTTAAATATTAAATGTGGGTTTTGACGACTTTTCGTTTCAAACTCATGCTATTAACAAACGCTCTTTCTGACACGCTTAAGATCTACATTTTTGTGGTGTAAGATATTGTCTCTCTCTTACGGTTTACCAGTTATGCACAAGTAGAGCTGTAAAACTGCCGTATAGGCTTCATAAGTAAGTGTAGACTACATTCGTTTTCCCGCGTTACCAGTATGTTAGGTGTGTTGCATACCTATTGGGCGTTACCTCATATCGATCGCGTCGTTTATGCTTTTTGATAATGTTTTATTAGATTCGTCTAGAAACCGGAAGGCCGAAGTTTGAACATTCTAAAACTGAGGTAGGGTATATAAAGGGCCCTTAACCTGCGTAGCATTAGTGTCTTCAAAAACGTTTCTTAGCTCCTAAAGATATAATACAGTTGGGATCGAAGAGACTGATAGTGATCACTAGTATTGTTAATTTGAACAGAGAGGTACCATTTTTAATTTGGACACGGTCACCAAACTCATGATCACAGTTTCTGATGAACATTATTAATAAATTTCTCATTAAAGTTCGTAATTCGTTGTATATTTTCTATTGTATTTCTTTCATATCAATGCTACTGGTAATGCTACCATTTACTATGTCAATAACGAGCCATAGTTTAGGTAGAGTGCAATTCTATGCACAAGTCATCCAGAAGGAAGAACAAGTTCAAAGGCGATTTCAAAAATATTCAAGATATGCATTACATTTGTCATAAAAATGCCTTAAACACGTGGTATATTTTAAATCATAATTATTTTCGAGAAAATCGGATTTTTTAAACATTTTTAATGTAAAGAGTTGTTTAGGGTGGATGATGTTCTTGAAAAACTTCCTTTCGCATCCTTGAAAGACGCTAGAATTAAATACCATGTTCCGTAGCTAACCGATTGTTCGTGTTGCAATTATGTTGTTCTCACACATACAGATAGACAAAAGCGCACACCCAAATCTTGCTGTAAAAAATCTAATGTGTTGCACTCACATGACTTTCCGTACTCTTGCACTAACCATTCTTAGAAAGTTTCATTCCTATAGCTTCTTCGTGATATTTGAAGAAAACGTTCTTACTGCGTGTTTCCTTATAGGTGCAATGGGAATATAGTAGACTGAGCAAGTCAAATCTTTTAAACCTTTCCAATTCCGTTCTCTTTGCACGGCTAACATATTAAAAATAAATAACAATGTTCCATTTGACGAAAGTTTTAACAAGGAGTATCTCCGAAATGGTTCACTTTACAAAAACATTTTTGGACATAACTTGTGTGTTTTAGCAAGACCTACATGTTTTGTAGACTAAGATTTGGTCTATCTCTTACAGTTTACGAGTTATTCAAAAGTCATCCAGAGTAAACAGGACTACATGGACTATAGCCAGAAAATTCAAAATATACGCTTCATTTGTCATAAAAATATCTTAAACGTGTCATTTTAATCAAAAGCGTTTGAGTCATTTTCGAGAAAATCAAAATTTTCTAAACATTTTCCATGTAAAGGGTTGTGTAGGGTGGAGTAATTTTCGTCAAAATCTTCGTGTCGCATTCTTAAAAGGCGTTAAACTTAAATACCTACTTTGGTTTTTAACCGGCTTTTCGTTTTTGAGTTATGCTGTCCACAGACTGATAGAAACACGCGCGAGCATTTGCATTTTCTTCATTCAGGAGGTCTCAAAAACATATATTTCCGGTGAAATCTCGACATCGAATTTTAGGGTGAATACAATACTTGCTATGCAATACGTAGTAAAGAAAGTAAAAAGTGAACATACTTGATAGGAGATTACACAGACAAACAACAATGTCAGCGCAAGCCTGAAATGTGGTATAGTGTATGCGACAGGTGAAAGGGTTGTCACTCCGGAACTGTCACCACCGTCAGGTTATCTACCCCATCTGCGTCAACAAGGTAACTCATGGAGCCCTGGGAATTTAATAACGTCTTATTAGGGTGCATACAATTAGGGCACTGCGCGCCGGATATGAGGTCTTTCACCCACATAGACAAGAAGTTCTCAGGAACACAACAGTTTTCCTGATAGTTTAGCATATTGCTCTCCATGCATCTTCTTTAGCGTTACTGTTGTTTACAAAATAAAGAATTGTTTCGATGTCGAGTTGCTCTAAGACACCTGCAACGAGCAGACATGGTGTTAAAACATGATAAAAAATTCAGTTGTTCACTCACAGAACTTTCTCTACTGACACTTGCACAACTATGCTTAAAAACGTTAATTCTTCTATCTACTTCATGTTAATCGAGATAAACGTTTGTGAAAGTGGTTTTACTGCAGATTTCCTTCTAGATACCCTGGGGAATAGGAGTACAGCTTGAGTGATAATAACATATTTTAAGAGCTGGTCTCCATCTGATGTGTTTGATATTCCATTTTCTTTACATGCCTAGAACATAGAAACTAGTAACAGCTTCCTACTGGAGAAAACCGTAAGTAATTGAAAATTCAAACCAAATAACAAGAAATTGTTGTATGGCAACAACTTTTATTGACGTAAGTTGTAATCTTTAGCGTGATCTATACATCTTTTAAAATATGGTTTACCGTATTGCCGATTCGGTGGTCCTGAAAGTGGTGAAATCGCATATCGAATTTTTTGACGGAAGATAATATTTCTTCTACTTATTGTGACGGCGAGCTCGGGGCACAACAATGGACGAACGAGGGCCGGGTTGCTTTGCACCACATGTTGCGCCAGCAAGAACAAAAAAGGCTGCCTCGCACAACTGTTTGTGTGTACATGACTTTAACAATGGAAGCGGCAGAAACAAAAGGGACTTCTAGCGCCTTCTCGAGACTTCTAGCTTCAGGAAAGATAGGTGTGACGTCATCTCCCATATATAAGGATACGAGGCAGAAACAGAGTGAGTGTATACTTTTAGAGTTAGAGCTATCGTCAGCTGATACAGTATCAGTGATTGTGAGGCAGCTGTGTATGCGCCATCATGAAGTTGCGTCGATGCGTCGAAAGATCAACCATCGTCCAATGGTTGTAACGCCGTAGTTAAGCGTATGAGAAACAGAGAAAGTAAACAAAGACATTGAAAGGACAGAGCAAGGTTATGAGAAAAACAGTTGTGAGTTGTGATAGCCCTAGGGACTGTAGACTGTATAAACGTCGAGAAGAAAATTGTGTATTTGTGGTAAAAAATTTTAAGACAATAAAGCGGTGCACGATGTTTTGTCGTTTTGTTACATTTATTATAAAGTAGCAGAGAACGTGAAAATAAAACGTAAAGCAGGACATTGGTTTTATTTGTCATCCGAGTACCTCAAATACATGATATTTCAATCAAAATCGTTAAAGCCATTTCTCAATAAAAGTGATATTGTGATGATGCTGGTGATAACGGTAATGACTAAATGCTTTTTTTGTAAGTGCATACTTGGATAGAACTACTTGTGGGAAATATTGTAGGTACTATTTTCTGAAGAGTGAATGGGATTTGTGAAGTCGACTCACGATCTTGGATTTAGGGTCCTACTGTGAAATCCGAATGTATCATTTTTGGGTTCAATACTCTACTTTGAATACTTACAAATTTTTTGCTGTTATTATTATCGCCATGCACGCAGTTTCTTCCTTTGCAATAATTTATGAAACTCGTACTACATAGTAAATTCAGAAACCGTCAGATGGCTCTCAACGTTGAGTTCCCATGACAACTGAAGCTCTATTATATGCTCTACCCATCCGTTCGAATGTTGCATTGGTACATTCGCTTCGGTACAGTGGATGTTAATTAATTAATGGCCGCATTACAACCCAAGGGCCGCTCTTACTCTCCTTTGAGACGGGGTGGAGGAGAAGGGAGGCCGGTGCCAGAGAAAGAGAAGGGAATGAACAATCATTCGCAAATGTAAAGGAATTATTGGTTTTACCTTCTCTGCCGCCTACCTATGGTAAGCAGAGGAAGTATTATATTCCACCCAACAATTTATATTGTTATTTCATCGGAAGTGAACATCTTTAGATGCTTTGAAGCCAAAAGAATAAGCCGAATCTGACTGTGCGCCTGTAAACAGCATACCTCAAAACCGAGTAGTCGTATAAATGCCAAACTTGGTACTTAAGCTCATTATATTCAAGAGATGGAAGATTTCTAAGAAAATCCTCGTACCCCTACCTTTTATTTTTTTATTTTATTTTTTTTTTAATTTATTTATTCTTTTTTTCTTTATTTTCTCAAAAGTGGCGCTAACGATTTTGATTAAAATGTCAGAAGTTTAAGATAAGTGTATGACATACCTCAGAGTATATCTTGAATTTTCTGGAATTAGTCCATGAAGTCCTCTTCGGAATTTCTGCAATTTTGTGTAACTGCTAATCCATAAGAGAGAGACAAAAACGTACTGCACTAAAAGTAGAGATCTCTTTAAGCCAATTTATATCAATACGATCTAATGTTTTAACTGGACACACACACACACACACACACACACACACACACACACACACACACACACACACACACACACACACACACACTCAATCTTTGTACACTCGTGGACAAAAAGTGAGTAATTTCTGGAACGCCAGGCTAGCTTAACGACAGAGAACAATTCCACGTCGTGTGTGTGTGTGTGTGTGTGTGTGTGTGTGTGTGTGTGTGTGTGTGTGTGTGTGTGTGTGTGTGTGTGTGAGCAGGCACGTATGTATGTTTGCGTTCCAGACGTGACACTTTTTTTACTTTCTCTACTGTGTTTAGTGCAGTAGAGGAAATATTGTATTCCACCCAAAAATTCGATGTTGAGATTTCACTGGAAATATGTTCTGAGGCCCCCTGAATAAAAGAAAGCATTTTTACAAAACGGTCTGTGGTGTGTAGGTCTGTGTGTGTCAGTCTGTGGACAGCATAACTAAAAAACGAAGGACTCAAAAAAGGACTTTGACAGATATGTTCGAACAGAGGAACATAGTTATGTAAGTTGAAAATACAGCAAAGTACATTTGAATATAATTTTGAATTATGCAATCCTAACATTAAAACGGCTTATTATGACGCCATAAATCGTGTGAAATTGCCCTCTTTCTGGTATCAGTGCCAGAAAATGAATGACGTAATGCCCACAAGAACAACACAGCATGACGCTACCACCGCCATCACATAAGTTTCTCCAACGCGCCTGTAAGAAAACCTGAAATGCCGCTCGCAAGTGTAGCAACATTCAGCAGCAGAATCACCTTTTTCGTAAACATGTTTTGATTTTTTCGAATTAATTAACTCTCAGTACTCTTGACTTTATTCAAAATGTCAAGCGGAACACAATCCATATTTTCAGTGTTTCCGTTTTCCTCTGTAAGTATTGAAACAACTGAAACATCTACTTAGCAACCATATGACGTCATACATGTGTGATCTCTGACATATTGTAATTTTTCATTTAGCAAATTTATGACTTATTTTACGTAGTTTAATGCTAGAGTTGCTTAAAACTTTGTATGTAACACGTTATAATCTTTTCATCGTGACACTCATAAAAATTGGCGTATTAAACGTAGGAAAACATAAGATACTGAAGAAAACCTTACTATAGGTAAAATGTAAAGCTTATTAAAATACACAATATTGGTTTTCGTAGCTTAAGCTTTTTAAGGATTTAAGTTCATTTTTCACAAGTGAGATCTATGAGACTTGTGTGGAAGCTTGAAGTTGCTTGTTTTACCCTTTATTTTCTTCCCATCATTCGGAAATAAGTTTGTTATAACATAGCCAGAAGAGATAAATAAAAGCTTTTTACATAAAACCTATATATTATCCCTGTTAAGGAGGCAGTTTATATGCAACATTTCTGCGGAATTAGTCATTTCCGAGAGGTTCTTTGTTATTGGTTTGAATTTTCAGTATTTTGTACATTTATGAAGTATTAATTTTTCTTCGCGCGATTTTATTCAAAGAGTACGAAATTTAAAAGGCAGTATACACCGACCCGCTATTTAAAGATTTGAATATTGCTTCGGGATAACGTATTAATTTTAGATCAATTTAAGGAAACCATTTCTGCATGCGTTGTTTTCGCTTCACATTACCTAGATAGAAAAATAAGTTTTTGTAAGAGTAATTTTTAGCTGAGATATGAAAATTAAGTATTGTCGTCTGAGAAAGTGGTGCTAATGTAACACTTCAGAGTTTTAAGAAAACGAAAAAAAGAATCTTTAAGTAAAGTTTTGAGTGAGTTGAATTTCCTGAGAAGCATCGTCCTGCATCCTCAACAGGTGGAGATGGAGATAGGGAGAGAGTATGGACAGAGGGGATTCCACAGTGAGCCATTTGTTGAGAATATTGTATGCCAGACCCTGGAAAGCAGGGATGAAATGAGAGCGCTCTACGGGTGAGTTGGAACCCGAACGAGCAGCGCCATCCAACGTAAGGGTCCCTAACATATGCTGGAGATTCATCTCGATACCAGGGTTCGCCAAGCAACCACCGGTCAGACGACTACAACGCCACCCATCCGCCGAGAACAGCAGTTACAGGTCGCAAAGTCCTCATACAGCAGCGCCAAACTCGCCCATCGCCACACTTTGAGTCTGAAGCACCTGATTGAAATGAAAACAAAATTAAATGGAAAGACAGGAAATCCGAGGGGTGTAATTATCCTTCTTAGCATTTGTCTGGTGACACGGGAAAAACCCCATGGGTCAAGAAGGTCAACCGCGGGAACCGAACCCAGATCTCCTAAATGCGAGCCTATCATGTTACCATGGAGCCATCTCGATCGGTTCCTCAAGAGATACCTAGCTTAAATTATCAAAATTTATATTTATCCCTCGTTTCCTCTGCGGTAGTCGCAAAATTTAATGACGGTTGATAGTTGACTATTTCTATTCTCTTTCCTGTTTTGCAAATAGATTTTGTGGGTGCAAATGATATTTCTATCACCGGCTTTACAGCGTGATTTCACAGCGTGCATAAGTATTCAACACAGCAAGGCGTGGCTAGCTTCTGATTGGTATTTAGTTAAGTTTTCATTTTTAGTTGCACGTACACACAGACTATTTGCTAAAAATGCTTTCTTTTTTAATTGAGCGGGTCTCAAAACATGTTTTTCAGGCGAAATGTCGGTATCAAATTGGTGGATGGAATATAGTACTTCCCGTACTTATTGTAACTACCTGGTAGAAATCCATAAAATACGTAAGACGTTAGTCATGACTTGCAAAAGAACATGGGAAAAGGTCTCGTCTACCTAGGCAATTATATGTATATGTTAGCTCACCCCCTGGTGGTAGAAATCATTACTACACAGGGTTACAACTGACGCACAAGGTAGTAGTAGTAGCATCATCACTTCCCTTCCTCTTCCGCATATCCAACACGTTCATCTTCGCCTTCTATTTATCCTCCCCTCCCCTCCCTTCTCTTTCCCCCCACACGCACACATACACTTCCGCACGCACAAGCGTCTCCGCCGCGCGCGGCACTCGCTCTGCTTCGACGCGACGCTATCAACGGGAATGGGTGGGGGGACGGCCACGGAAAAAGCCGAAGTTGACCCGAAGGTTACAGCCACAATCGATCGGCTGTTGTCTCCACGGCCTAGCTTTGATGTTGCCGATACAGCTGATCCTGGTAGGTAGGCATGTAGCTGTACAAACGCCGCAAGTTCATTCATCAGTCCACACACACACACGCCAGGTTTTTTCCCCCGCCCTCGCTACCTTGAAACGCGATGCACTAGTTAGACCGCACCTTCTTCTGGGTTATTGATTAACATCCATTTGTTCGACACGCTTTCTGCAGGCAGTATCTCCATCCGATCTCTTTTCACTCTTCCTGCTTCCTTTTCCTTCAGAAATGCTCTCAAAGCAAACGAAAAGTGACCTTCCGAACAAAAAGTACGAGATACTATAAAAAACATTTTTGGTTATCCTCTCAGCGATTTCATTTGTAATGTTCACACCTTTGAACCCCGCCCAACTGGTTTCTCTGACTGTCGTGAAGAGAAAAGTTTAAAATAATCACATAAGACGTTCAAGAGTAGAAAACGTTGACTGAAATGTCTCAAGAAATTGAAGACTTCTGTCGTTTATCACTCGCATGTTAGAAATTTCACAGCCCTTTCAGTGTACAGCTTAGCTGTATGTTTATTTAAATTGTGGTTATGCCAATTTACGTATTGAGTTTCTTCCGTTCTACATTCCACAACCGCTTTGAAATTTCAAATAGTAATTTCGATTTTATCCAGAGTCCACAGTTGATGTGAACACACTTTGAAACATTACTCTCAGCAACGAAATGAGGCAAATACAATTTTTTGTTCTACTCTTCCATTCCTTATGTATCCTTAAGCACGTACAGGTTCGCAATGCCCACCTTCTGTCACAATAATCTCTCAACAGTGACGTCGAACAGAGCGATACACCGTTTGGATTGTTGCTAACGAAATATCACTCGTGGCATGTTCAATCTGGTCTCTCATTTTCTCCAGCGTTTGTGGTTTTATTGCGTACATCGTGGTCAATAAAGTTCCACAAAGGGGCTAATTCATGAGATAGAATCATGAACTCCGTAGCTCTTTCTGTTCATCCTGTCTATCTCTGATTGAATGTGCGATCGGAAAATTTCTCACGACGATGTGGAAGTGGGGTGGGGTCTTGTTGGAAGTAAACCTCATTTTCATTCTCAAAAACATGTTTGAGACGTGGAATCATGATTCCCAACATTTGCATGACTGCATCAGCACTCAGTGGAGTATCCTGCAACGATCTTTCAACACATCTTGCACTGTTCCATCAACTTCAAACTTCTCTCGAATTCTTGTTATTATTCCTTTTGTTGATTGTGGTGTGCCAAATTCAATCCTCCATCACCAGTGAACTTTGGCAACATTCTCCATTTCCCAGTAACATTTCAATAACTTTCTATGTTCATCGAATGATAATCTCTCAGCCATGTTGTTCACATGTAGAACGACGATGTGCTTCCCCAGTGCCTTCTGGATTATACACAACAAAAATTACATTTCTGTCTCATTTCGTTGCTGAGAATAGCGTTTTTAAAGTGTGTATACATCAATTTGGGACACTAAGTATACAAGGGGTGTGTATTCAATGGAAGGAGAAAAAGCATGCTTCGGCTTTAGTCTTTAGTAGTACATTAATTTCTATATTTTTATTAAAAGAGTCTTTGTGCAAAATTTGGCGACACAATTTGCAAACAGTGTGCGGTAATTAAAACATGGGAAACACTTATGCAAGTATTTTTGCAAGTGGTCGTGAGTTCGAATCTCACTTAAGGAGATAAGGCCTTTTCTGACTTTCCATTATCCTGAGAAGAAGAATGTCGGGTAACATAAAACTCTATAGACTTCGGGCTCATTTGAGCATCGTTTCACCTATTTCATTTATTATCATTTTATTATTTTATCATTTATTCACCGTCCGATATGACACTATGTTGGAAGACGATAGTTAAAGCAGTGGTTTTCCAGAGCCCCAATAAACGGCATGGAGTGTTTGCTGATGATCGATATTTAGATATACTATCGATATAATCTCTTTGTAGAAGTAGGTATTTCTTACTTACTACCTTTTCGGGGATATTCCAGGTTACTGTGTGTTAGGAAAGAAAACAAGTCAATTTCTGTTTTCTTTATAAATAATAATAGCAGTGTAGTATTACCTCACGCGAGAGAAGTTTCTAATGGGCTATGTTACAAATTCAATTTCTGTGTTTTGATAATTAGGCATAGCATTTAAGGAAGCAGTTTACCTCACACCTCGGGAATACTATTTGGTACTTCAGCTTTGCAAGTTGAAAAAAAAAAAAACTACTAGTTTTCTTAAACTTTGGACTTAATATTATTTTATTACAAATAAATTTTTTCACAATTTTAGACACATTTTATAGATGCATTGCTTCAAAGAACGTTCCTAACACCCAGTGATACATTTTGTCAGCTCAGCCAAGCCATGAGAAAGGAAAGCCAGTTCCGCATTGACCGCTGCGGTATACTCTCCGATGGTTGCGTAGGGACGATTTTCGTCTCGTTTCCCCAGCAATCTTTACTGGGAACCCCTTGCAGCGCGCAACCAGTTCAACACCAGCACTTTATCTGCAGTTACTCCATATTCTATCCATTTACCTCAACACCAGGACGTTAGAATTATTTCCAAAACGTTGAATCTTTTCTATCGGTTAGTAAAACCCCATCTCCGGTTTTGCAGGTCCCGAGTTCGACTTTATGGCTGCATTCCATAAATTATTCAAAGGAGAAAAAGGGCAATCTTAAAACTGCTCTTTAATTTGGCTATATGTATAAGAACAATACCACAGTAACAGACTGACATTCACGATACACTTCTCCAAACAAACCAAAGTCTCACACACATGAGGGGTTTGCAATATAAGTTTTGACCACATCATTCGATAGAGAAAACACGGAAGATTAAAATGAAAACTTTGTAATGTATAAGACCAAATTTATATGAAATGTTTACTCATAAACATTTCGTAACAGACTGACATTTTTGTCAACTCTCTTTACAGTTCATGTTGAGCAGTTCTAAATATCTCTGAAAGCTTAATCGAAAACTCTGATGTGTTACACTCTCTCTACTCTTGTACTAACCATTCTTACAAACTTTTATTCCTATATCTTCTTCGTGTTAGTTCAGATAAACATTTACAGAAAATCTTATTGCTTATTTCCTTATATGTGCAAGGGGAATATGGGAATACACTAGGCTTTGAACGATAGTCAAATCTTTTAAATATTTGAAATGCCGTTCTCTTTGCACGCTTAAGATATAAACATGAACAACGATGCTCCATTTCACGAAAGTTTTAAGTTTGCGAAACTGACACACATAACAAGGATTATCTCCGAAATGGTTCACCCTACAAAAAAAAATTACTCCGACGTAAATTGTGTGTTTTAGCGAGATCTACATTTTTGTATATTAAGATTTTGTCTATCTCTTATGTTTTATGAGTTATTCAAAAGTCATCCAGACTAAACTGGGCTACATAGGCTATAGCCAGAAAATTCAAAATATGCATTTCATTTTTTATAAAAATAGCCCTAACATATGGCATTTAATCAAAATCGTTACAGCCATTTTTAAGAAAATCAAAATTTTCGAAAAATGTTTCATGTAAAGTGTAGTTTAGGGTAGGGCTATTTTCTTCAAAATCTTCGTGTCGCATCCTTTAAAGACATTAAAGTTAAATACCAACTTTGGTTTTTAACCGACTTTTCGTTTTTGTAATATCATGTGCACAGACTGACAGACACGCCGACACACACACACACATAGATATACATACACACAGATATATATATATATATATATATATATATATATATATATATATATATATATATATATAAAATATTAAGATTTCTCCTCTTTCGGCTTTGGATGCCTGTTGGTGAAGCTGTGATTACTAATGAACCCAGAAGATCCAGCGTAGCTCAGTGCTTGGCCTCACATTTGGAAGACAATGGATAAAGTAAACACAAAAAGAAAGGAACTCTCTTGTAGGTCTCGATTATGGTCTTAACATCGCGTTAATCAACCTTTCTCTGCGCTTTGTGCTGGAATAAAAACCTTCCTCTATGGTTGTAACATCGATTATGCAAATTCCGCGCCCCCAGCTGCACTTTGTGTCGTAAAACAAGCTCTTAAGTGCAGCCCTGAAAAGAAAATAATGGAAACAAATGAATTGACTTTTCTGATTAGCGTGGAGCTGGCACCATTGTTCGCACCGAGTTTCTCCGAGGAAAGTGAAGAGTCTGCTACACGAGCTCACTGTCGGATTTGGCAAAGGGGCTTAGCAGCACAGAAACACTCCTCTTGCACTGAGAAAAAAGAACTTAATTCACGACGACGTTCACAATTATGAGCCGCTCTTTTTAAAGGACTTAAGCTGACTAGGAAAGTACTGAAGGAATTTGTCTGTTGATATTTAGGAGATTGGGCTTCATTTTATGTGACCGAGAGCCGCTTTTATTTATTTATACTGGGAATGGAACATCGATATCACAGTATTCTGAATACTTGGAGATAAAAAGGTATGTCCAATACTTAGATAAACCGTCAATACTTTAAAATTTTCAAATTTTGCATTATTGAAAATTGTTGCGTTGGAAAGAAAGGAGTAGACTTAAGTTGTTCCTTAGCACCATCTCAAAAGAAAAAGAAAAAAACAGCTGCTAGTGTATACCTAATTAACAAAATGAGCGCGACGCCTAATGAAGACCTTTGAGGGGTATCGGGCGGCCGCCGTGTTTGTGGAAGTCGAGGAAGGTCTATGTTACGTCATCCTCGCTTTATAAGCAGGCGAGGAAACAGCAGAGGAGAGTCAGTCAGTGTGTCTGTGAGAGCGAGATCTCTCTCTCTCTCTCTCTCTCTCTCTCTCTCTCTCTCTGTGCATGTGTGTATGTTTTACTGTGGTGAAAGATACATCGCGTAGAAGTGAATAAGTTTTAATGGGTGTTGAGCGACTCTATCGTCCGAGCTACTCTATGAAAGACAGAGAAGGTAAAGAAAGAGAGTGAAAGGACCGAATCAAGGTTATGAGAAGAAAACAGTTGTGAGTTTTAACATCACGAAAGACTGTAGAATGTGTTAAAGTCAGTAGAAGAAAGCTGCGTTTTTGTGCAAAACTTTTAGAAGAAAATAAAGTGATAGAAAATTAACTGGACTGGAATTGTAATATTTGTCGTAATATAAATTGCGCTTTCTGTGAGTGAATGAATGCAACAGTTCTAGTGTCTAAATAAAACCATGCAAAACAATGGGAGAAGGGGTAGAGGTACTCACATAACAGTAATGTTATGAGTGGTGGATGAAGCTGATCAGTTGACCTATTCAATTTCTTTATGCAGCATTCTGGCGTGATGACTACTCTCGATTTACCTACTCCTGTGATCAAAGTCTGTTAATCCAGTATAAACAAAGAAGTTCTCGCCATTCTGGATGATTTTGCATAAGTGGTAAACCGTTAGGGACCTCGGTACACAGAAAATGCGGATCTCATTAAAACAGTTTTATCCCTGGAGTGACCATTTACGAGATGTTTCTTCTTATTGCTTGAATTTTCCAATAATTATACCTTTCTCAGAGGGGAATTCATTATTCTTTTTTATCTCTAGGACATGCAAAGAGAACGGAATTTAAAGTCATCACATAGCAACCAGCTCTTTATAACATTTGACTATCGGTGAAATCCTAAGGTATTCCCATATTCCCCATTGCACCTACAGGAAAATTAGCAATAAGGTAATTTCTGCAAATGTTTATCTGTATTAACATGAAGTAGATAGAGAAATAAGCGTATGTAAGAATAGTTAGTACGAGACTGGAAAAAATCACACGAATACAGCAGATCAGATTGCCGAAAATGAAGTTTGTTTACAAATTCAAGGAATCTGTTTATAACAATATAAATAAAAACCAGCTGACATGTGGAAAACCTTTTAAACGTGCTGTCTGCTGGGTTAAGAACTCGTCTTTCAGCCCAGGCCTATGTAATTATTATCAAGTTGGAGAGTTGCCGAGCAGCCTAGGGCTGTTCTACGGACAGAAAGTAGCCGCTCGATCCTGCGAGATAGACGACATGCTCACAACATGTGCTTACATAGAAGGCTAACTCCCAGGGGCAACCAAGAAAGTACAATCCTCTTTGAGAATGTTTGAGAACATGTTCACGGTATTTGAAACTTGTCATAATGATGCACAAGGGAATTCTAATGGCTCGTGTATTACCTGCTGATTGCCCAGAGGATTCTATCACGAAGTAAAACTGCATCTAAAGTGAAAGGATAGTGTGGTAAGCACTGAATGTGTGATGCTGCTGATTTTCTCAAAAATGGCTCTAGCAGTTTTGATTAAACTGACACATATTTAAGATATTACATGACAAATATAATATAAATCCTGAATTGTTTAGAATACCCTGTAAAGGTTTCTTGATTTGGAAGACATTTTGTCAAACTTTAAATAACGAATAAGCGGTAAAGATAAATAAAAACTTAGTGATAAGTAGAGTAATCCTAAAAAACACTGTCTCAAATAATCAGCTATTTCTGAGATATTTGTTAATATTCTTTTAAATGTTTCACTTCTTTGAACATATTTTTTCAATGTGCTGTGGCTGTTCACTTGTTCATGGAGATGTGATGGTAAGAGTGTATAATTTGAAAGCTAGAATGCATCCAGCCAGTTTTGAGCATTGACTATCAATTTTATGGGTTCTATTCTCTTCTATTATAACACAATATTTGTCATATAATTTTGTTTTGCTAGCCTTAGTTCAAAAGAAACTAATGTCTAACTTTGTTCTTTGAAATTGATAGGTTTTTAGACCTTTATATATCCTTAAGAATTAGTAACTCATAAATTCAAAAGAAAGCAATTTAATAGCTCGTGTCTTGGGAATCTCCATGTGAAATTTCAACAGAATTGTATGTAAACTGCATGGTGTGGAATATTTTAAAAACTAAATGCACTGCAAAACATTTGTTTTCAAAAACCTTCAATTTCAAAATAAAGCTAAATGGTTTATTCTGGATTTTTAACCTACAGTATATAAAAATAGGAGTTTGGAATATAAAAACTCAAAATATATTGTGACAAAGTGACAAAACAGGCGAGTTACTTCTCTATCACTTCGTTTTTCCTCCAAAATTGTATCACAAGTACCTACACAGTTCTCTTCTCCTGACGTAACCAATCCACAGTGTTTCATCCACCCAACTGTTTTCTACTCGTAGCCTTGACGCAGTCCTTTCAGTGTCTTTTATCACTTTCTCTGTCTCTCATACACTAGCTCTACCGGTACAATCACTCGACAGTCCTTAAAGCTTATTCCACTTCGACCCAAAGTACGAGTACCTTTCGTGACGACAGTATCACATGCACGTAACCGTCGCGCACTCACTGACACATTTACCGACTGATGTCTGTAACTTTCCCCTCTGCTCTTTTCTCGCCTCCTTATATAGCATGGACGACGTAACATGGATTTTTCTCGACTTCTGCAAACACGACGGCCGCCGGCTGCTCCTTGAATGCTCTGAAAACCTATTGTATTTGTTGATTGCTGTAAGTGACGTGTTTGCTCGTGTGAGCGGTGTGGGAAAGCTTGACCATGAGCGCCTTTGATACGCACCGCGCCTGGTATATAGCGTGAAGTAGCTTAGCCCTAATTGACCTTTGTTTTGCGCCGCGCCCGGCTTCACAATATTTTGAATTTATGGTCCTAATTGTTTTTAAATTCATGAAATACAAACATCAATTTTTGCGAAATTCATAATAAATTGTAGCATAATTTCCCTTTAACACCCTGTATATAGCGAAATACTGTGAGAATAGCAGTCTCTAGAGCGGCCCGTTTCCATGGGATTGAAGTCTTTATAAGCATTGTCGTTGAAAGACGGCCTTAGAGCAATTTACATTCTCAATCTTCACAAATGCACACGTTCAAAGTTAGTTAACGGACGATAGTGAAGGAAAAGACGAGGCTCCTTTCAGATCACTGCTTACACTCTTTGCATAGCCGCCGCCACCCCGTTTCTGTGTAGAGGATGTACACAAGACTTGAGAGAGATGCTAAAGTGGAAACTTGTAACGTTGTTAAGTAAAGCAACTCAAAGCCCCGTATGAAGCAATCGCATATTTGGCGACCACGCCGCTCCGGCCAAGAAGCAAAGTTTCACTTCGCAACACACGTCTCTGCTTCAACTTCCCAACAAGCCAAGCCCCTCCCCTCCCTGCCATGCCAAATCCGATCCCAAGGCACCATTGTCTCGAGAGAACACACCGAGGTTATTAACTTGTAAAACTTGGTATGCCTCGACTTACAGAGACGAAATATACCTATCGACGTGCATTTTGCATCTGTGGCAGACACAACATTTAATGGCGGCTGAGAGCTAACTACTTCATATCAGATTATTCTCTTCTGTTGTGCAAGTGATTTCACAGCGTGTTTAGGAACAGTGGTACATGTGCCAAGCGCATTATGGTGCCAAACTATATATACTTCAAAATCAGAGTTCCCTGGCAGAGGGTAATGAAAATTACACTTTATATGCAATAAATGTTTCTAACATCCTTATAATACAAAATTTGTAACATTACTTCTTAATTTTTGTTAATAGACTTTTTAAATTAGGTCTATAAATGAAATGAAATTTTATTAGCTACACACATACTTGCCACGATTTTGTTTACAGATCTTCCAATTTTTAGGAGATATAAAGTACTTAATGATGAAGGATTTGGGCGGATTAGTATCTTTAACCTCTAAAAATTTTGTGTAGAAAAAACACATTGTACTTAAAACGCCCAATTTTTAATTTTAAAAAATTCAGTATGTTGCAGATACAAATTTTTCTTCCGTTCACTGTTTAGCTAGATGGTTTGTAACCTCACAAAGATTTTCAACGTTCTTAGTTAAGTAGAATCTGCGAAAAGGGTACTGTAAATTTAAACTTGCGAAAAATAAAAAAAAAAATAAAAAAATAAAAAATAAACTTTTTTTTTTTTTACTCACTCTTGCACCATAATCTTCTTTTTCCAATAGCTCTTGGTCCTCGCTTTTCCTCTTCATGCTATTTTTCTTTATTCTAGCCTTCGGTCAGTTCTTGAGCAAATTTTTGTGCAGTTATAACGTTATAGAAAATTTAATTTCGATGGTGATACTGGTATTTAAAATGGGTGTGACTCAGCAGAGACCCTATTAAATTTTCATTAAAGGGTTCTAAATATTAAGAATACCCATACCGTAATACATCACTGGATTCGTAAAATCTCGTAGATTTTTAAAAGACACAAACAAAAACCGACTTTTTGAGTCATTCACACGTAACATTGACCTTAACTATGCAAAACCACAAGGCGTTGCAAGCCTCTGATTGGATTTTGTGCTCCTCCTGTACTCGCCATTAAATTTTGTGTCTGTTATGATTACTGTCATGGAGATGGACACATTTTACGTGCCTTTACTTTTGATGGAGCACTTACTAGCATAAGCTTCACGGGAGTACTGATGGCTGCATGGCTAAGCGAACAAATAAAGGTGATTATCGTACCGAGTCTTTAGATTTATTCGCCTTTCGTGCCAGTCGTCTTCTTATGATTCAGTAATTTAAAACGAGTTTATCACCAGTGGCTTTGGCAAAGAACTAGCAAAAGTTGAGTGAAAGGTATGGATGTCAACAGTTTCCATGTCACCTTAGTGGAATGAGACTTTAATCGCACCTTTCCAGCGCTTACATTTGAAACTTCATTCGCTTGCATCGGTAAACTGATAGGTAACTGAAATAATTGGACGGTTTTTGTACCGCAGAGTCTCTATACATTGCATCACACTATTTACAGTAGTAACTCAAAAATCTGATGTGTTGCACCCACATGACTTTCTTTACTATTGTACTAACCATTCTTACAAACTCCTATTCCTTCATCTTCTTCGTGTTAGTTGAGGTAAACATTTGCAGAAATTATCTTATTGTTTATTATTTTGTAGGTGCAAGGGGAATACAGGAATGCAGTAGGCTTTGAGCGATAGTAAACTCTTTTAAAGGTTTGATATTACGTTCTCTTTGCACGGCTAACATATAAAAAAGTGAATTACAACCCTCCATTTGACGAAAGTTTAAGTTTTCCAAAACTCATACAAATAACAAGGAATATCTCCGAAATGATTCACTCTATAAAACATTTATTTGGACATAAATTGTGTGTTTTTGCAAGATCTACAGTTTTGTATAGTAAGATTTGGTCATCTCTTGCGGTTTACCACTTACGTAAAAGTCATCCAGAGTAAACAGGGCTCCATAGGCTGCAGCCAGAAAATTCAAAATATTCGTTTCGTTTGCCATAATATATATCAAACACATGGCATTTCAATCAAAATCGGTCACCATTTTCGAGAAAAAATTTTTCCATGTAAAGGGTAGTTTAGGGTTGAACAATCTTCTTCAAAACCTTCGTGTCGCATCCCTAAAAGATCTTGAACTTAAATACCAACTTTGGTTTTTAACCGACTTTTCATTTTTGACTTATGCTGCACACGGACTGACAGACACACACGCGCGCGCGCACACGACCTTTTTGTAAAAATGCCTTATTGGATTCGGGGGCCTCAAAACATATATTTCAGGTGAAATCTCGACATCGAATTTTTGGGTAGAATACAATATTTCCTCTACTTACTATACGTAGTAGAGAAAGTAAAAATGGCCTACATGGAATAAATTAAGAAAACAGCACACAAAAGCAAACTAACGGTATTGTAAAACTACAAAAGGCATGAAAATCTATGAAAACAATGTGAGGTTAGTAATCTTAGGTATTAGATGCCTTTAATCCTTTTTATGAAATTTCGTATCGGGCTTGGTAACATTCTAGGCAAGAACGGAGAAAATCGTCCACAAAACGGGCAATATCGTAACGATGGAATCCCCCTCGTATTGTTCCAGTTCATAAGTAGCATTCTGTGTTGCAAATTTTGTGATCGGTGGTCACTTCCATCTCTCGTGCAAAGAGCGCAGTAACCTGTTGACAAAGTCGGAGTTCGAGGTTCACTTCTGCACCTCCCGTTTGAGACAAGGGACCCATTGAGCTAACAATGACGTCATTTGTTCTTTTATAACTCCAATGTGTGCGTATTCAGCTACAGGACTTTATAAATCTCTTTTAATCTTTTAGTAATTTATTAAATATTGGATGTAATTTTGTCCTTCAGAAAGAGGGATTTTCAATTGTGAAAGAGTATTGAAATTGGTTGGGTGATACAAATTTCTCTGCTTTTATTATTAATATAGACAATGTTTGTGCCTTTTCCTTTCCGTCTTGCGTTACTTGCGTTTTAACAACGACCCGTTGGGCCTTTTGGAACCCGGGGCCCTTGCCAATTGCGACCCATGTCACATTTACACCACATTAACCTGTGTCATTCTCAACCGCACAACGTCCGTCCTACGGTTGTAAGGGACCACACATAAAGCGCCGAGAATAATGCGGTTTACCGTATTTTCATCCATCGTTACGAAGTATAACGTTGTGATATTGGCGTTAGCGTGCGGACATTTTAGTGTTGAGGCTGTACGTATGTGGCACTCAGTTTTGCAGAATTCGCTAGGCTATGAACCAAGTTTATGTCTTTCGTTGTAGGTGTGAACATATACCATCTCCACTTTGTGGATGTCGCAGTATTACCAACCTGAAAAGAGCTTTGATCATTCTCCCCCAGTACTAACAAAGGTATTTCCATTGTCCTGTAGAGAATAACGTTTCAACTCAGCATAATCTTAGCCTGGTAATACTGTTCTTTCCTTTGTTGAGCTAGTCTCATGAATTTCCATACCGAAATGAGTTTCATGTAACCTCTAGTGGGATTTCTGTTTCGTCCATAAATTACCTTCCTAGCGGCTTCTTTTGAAACATCACCAGTCTTTCCTTGCTTTGCATTTCCGCAGCCGTGCATATTTCAGCCGTTTACTGGCTTCAGTAGGCAGCAAAAAAGTGACGGAGATGTTTTTCCAAGTTTTCAAGTGTCCTCGTCTTCAAATGGAAAACACTAGCAGGCGTCGTTGCCCATGGTGGCGCCCTCAAACTTCCGATATCCAGACGCCGATTAAGCCTAACTTGTTTTCTCCTCTGACGCTGCCTAGGTTTACTCGTTATCACGACTTTAGCAAACTAAACAGTGAAAATCGATCAAAAGATGATAAAATCACAGAAATTGTGTTTGGTATTAAATTTGTTAACTCTTCGTTTTAATTTTGGCTATCTTTTATAGCCGCGTAGTCTTTTAAACATAGCATGGGTCCAGTTAAGTGACTGGTTGTAAATGCGCTCAAATGAAAATTGTACCAAATCCGTAAAATACTAAACAAGAGAAACTCCAATAAACTCCATAGTTTCAGGGCATACGAACGAGAACCTCCAAACCGAGCTGACTTTTGAAGACCTTCCGCTTCAGAAACATTTAGAATTTTAAAAACTGTACCCTTGTTATTAATTTTAAGGAATATTATGTTATATTCATGCTTTTCTGCAAACAGTTTGATACTAACTACTCTTGCATAATAAATAACAATCCAAAATAAAGATTAGATCATGTTTATTCTAACGTACATAATAGTATTAATGAAATTAACAATTTCACATTCATGTTGTAGAAGTTGTGTAAAGAAAATTTCGTGTTTAAAAGTGGTTTTCATTAAGACTAAATGGAATATTGAGGATTTATCCCAATGAATTTTAGATTGCTAAAGAATAGAGCTGCTACACGTGATTATTTTTTAGCATATAATCGTATTGGGTGCAACGACTTTGTAAAGTGATAGCAAAGAAACAAAAAATAACAAAGCCTCGAGAACTAATTTAAGTAACATTATCTAAATTTGTGAACACACCATATAGGATTCCTTTAATTGTAAATATTTAACATATTTAAAATTTTTCAACCTTAGGTTTTAAAGCGTTAGGCTTAAAAAGGGAAAGAAATAACTCGACATTATTTTATACAATTTTGTTGCTTCTCAGTATATACTGTATCATATTTATGCCGGCTGTAAAAAGGAACAGCAATTTTTGCATCCTTCCGTCACTGAACTGTGCCTTCCGAGATGGAAATAATTTTGGAATCTTGTTTGGCGCCAAGGATTTTATTCACTTGGTTGGTTTCTCATATTATTTTCCAACTTGAACACCCAACAACTAATAGATATCGGCTCATTTAATGTTTTCGTGAATTCATCAATACTTTGCAACAACCTAAACGTTTACTTCCACAAATGACAAAATAAATGACATTAATTTTAGAATATTTCGAGACGCTTAAAATCAAAATAAAACTCATGTTTTTCCTTTCCCTCCAAGCTATTCAATGTATATATCTGCCTTTAACTAACCTGTTCACATTGGCGGATTTGACCATGCAAACAAATGCTAGATGTTAGCTCACAGGACTTTGAATTATCTTTTTTTACTTACTGGTAGCGCTCTGCGGTTCAATATTTGTGTTGATCCTCCACTTCTGCCCGTTAGAACAGTAATTTTGTAAAGACCGATGGTATTCCCAACCAGGAACAAAAATAGTGTTATATGCACATATTCATGAATATGTGAGGAGAATTATATCCTATAGTTATTGTGGAAACAGTATGTTTTACCTACTTAAGCCTTCCAGCCCGACCTGCCAAATCCTGGAAATGCCCTACAGTTACTGGTGAAAGAATACTCTAAATGGGTAAAGAGTAATTTTATGAGAGTGAACATTTAGAAATGTTGATTACATTTTAAAACCTTTTGACATCGCTGTAACATAGTTATTCCATGTGTAAAATATGCAGTTTCGGGTTAAGGAGAAAGGAAGCACAATGCACCAACGTTTAACGCAGTGGTAGAAAAATTCACAGATTTGAAGAATACCAGTTCTCATATTCCAGCAAATTTTTTATTTTTATTTGGCAAAAGATTATAACAGCCTGTAACTTCCGAGGATATAATGCGTTTCTTAAATTATTGGTTACTTGAAAATTATCGGTTGAGCGGATTTCGAGTCCCCTTTTGTACTTAGTGCTATTCCTTTACATACCCACAGTTGACTTCCTTAAACCAAAGAAGACCTAAAGGAAAAATTTTCACTTATTTTGTGCTATTAAACGATTTAGACGTCCAAGAGCTTTAGTACACACATCTATAGTGTTGGAAGAAAGGTTATTTACAGGTTTTGATGTAAAGAATAACATTCATCATACATCCGTTGGTATGTTTACTGTATAACCAACACGCCGGCGAGGAACCACGCCCCACCTAAGATAGGAAATCAGCTAGTGATCACCCGCCACAATATATTGTAAGGAAAATAAAAGTTTATAACAGTTCTTACATAAACTAATGAAGAAACTAAATAATAAATAGGTTATCACCTCTTAGGTGACTTTTTCCACGAAGAGATGAATGAAATTCTACAATGCCTTAGAGCAATATGTTCAAGATGAGTTGCTCGCAAGTGTGTAACGGCGTGCTTGCCGCCTTGAGTGAGTAAACCTGCAATACGCCGTACAACTCTACTCTGGGGTAAGCTGCCGTCACGGCGCGGTGGGTACTGGCGGAGACGTGCGACTGGGAATGTGTGAGGCTGCTATGATCTTTGCCCAGTGACGTATTGGCTATCCTCTTCACTCCTCCCTCTACAGTCGTGCTCCGCGCAACACTGCTGCGTACTCGCATGTACTCAGACTCAAACTCGCGGATTTGGAACAGCCTGCCTTAGAGTAATCTTTGATATCTTCATTTAAGAGAAAGAAAATAACTTAGCAAGCTGAAGAACCTCCGAAAAAAAAACCATGGATCAGGAAGATCATCTGTATGAGGGTAATAATGTTACCGTCCGTGCGGGATGTTTGGTCTGTCTTATCAGATAACAGTGCTAAAAATGGGATCATATTCATCTATCAGTGTGTAGAATTTTGCTAGACATTTCAAGCATAACAACACAGACAGTTGGAGAGTTGGTAGCTCTGAACTGCGGCACATTCTTGTACCGAAGGGAATTAATGCGACGTCGCCCAAGAGGGTTTATTTTCTTACTCGTTACTCGCTTGGTGTAATTGCATTATACGAGTTTCCAAGAATTGTTTGATCTTCTTCAAACGGGAATGCGATACTTAGCAAGCTCGCTCTTAGAATTAAATTTGGTTAGTCAAACAATTCAATAAGGAGATTACGCTATGAAGTCTCTCTCTCTGTCGCGAGGAGGCACTTGAAATATTGACATTCTAGTTTTTGTTTATCTTCCCCGCTACCCTTTGTGATTGATCTGCAAGTTGGAGGCGAAAGAGGAACACTTGTAATGCCATCGTTATGCAGTTTAAATATTAAGCTAGGTATATGGGAACCTACAAATTGGGAAATCAAAGAGTAAAGGGCGGATAAAAACAAAATCTATAATCGCAAAAATATGTTTCAAATTAAGGGTTAAATAAAATTTATACCCCTAATTTTTAAAGATCTGGCCAATTTAAAGGTACTCAGAATGGATCATTTAATCCTAGTGACTTTCGTATAGCGATGTATTAAGTGATTAAGCGATCAATATATTATGTAGGAAATTTCTTATGGTTTTAACTTAGAAACAATGAAATTGTTCGCATGCGTGTGCGTGTGTGTGTACGTGCGTGTGTGTGTGTGTGTGTGTGTGTGTGTTTGTGTCTGTGTCTGTGTGTGCTGGTTCTGTAATCCTCAGGAATTGTGGCAGACACAGCGGGTGATACCTGACCCTATTCTAATTCTTGCGGTGCAAAAACATTAAATAATTTTGTGGACGCAAATAATATTTATGCCATTGGCTTTACAGCGTGATTTCACAGTGTGTGCAATTATACAACACAGCAAGGCCTGACAAGTCTCTGATTGGATTTTGTGTTGACCAGTTCCTCTTGCCATCCGCCATTAAATGTTGTAGCAGCCATAATAATGTTGATTCTCCTTCTTGCTTCCCAATATTTTAATGTTAGATTTCCAAGAACAACAATGCGTGCAATTTTTAAGATGTTCCATGTCCATTTCTTCTTATTTGGGGCACAATAAACTTTTTGGGACTTTACTATTCAAATTGTGTTAAGATATTTATTGAGATAATAATGTTCTGTAGTAAGTCGGAATGTAGCAACAAGATTTTATTGGTAAAAAAGGAACTACTGATGGATTATTCAAAATGTTCTTCCATTTTGGCTGTTTATTTTGAAGTTTTATAAGTAGAAATTTGTTTGTAAGATTTAAAGCTTTCACGGCGCACGTTATTTATTACAGTTTCACAGGTGATCAGCCGTGTGAGGTTTAAAAACATTGAGCTTTCGGCCATTGTAAACTCCACGGCCTTCGTCAGAATGACGAACCTCACACGGCTGATCACCCGTGAAACTGTAATAAAGGAATTTGTTTGATGATTCGTTTAATTGATTGCTATGACAAAGTTTGTTTTACTACGAACTGATTTTAGTTCCCTTGCTTAAATATGTGACATTTCATTTCCAAAAAACACCGCAGTGAGCTGGGATCCACTATAATACTTTTACTTCGTATTCTGTAATTGTTTGATCATATCATGTATTTCCTTAGCCTTTTTCAGCTTGAAGTGAAACTTTAGAATCAGATAGATTTATGTAACCATGGAAGCACATTTTGGGGCAATGTAAATATGCCAACAATTGGTTGTATATTTATTTCCCCACCTTTTATAAAACGAAAATAATTGGTAAAATGCACCATCTCTAGCTTCTTCAAGGTCACTTAACATGGAACAATACATACTATAACAATATAGAGGTAGTATATTTTTATATGTACTACATATAATTATATTTATAAATATTTTATATAATTATTTTAAATTGACATTTGTATTCCATTACTTGAAAAATACTTAGGGCCCATAAATTCGAAACGTTTTTGACTTTTTATATTACAAATACCTATATTTATATAATTTAGGTTAAAAATACTGAACCATAGGGGCTTAGGTACAATCGTGAGAAAGGGGGGGGGGGAGGAACTGAAAAGAAGAGAGCACTAAAAATTCCGAGAACTACAACCTTTATGGATCAATAATTTATACAGAAATGGAAGTCGAAACACAACAGAAATACAGGTAAAACAAACCAATTTGCATAACCCCCAGTCAATTCCCTCTCAAGCGAGGAGTCGGGCAGTCTTCAGCCTATCTGAAAGCCTAAATGTTTCGCGTGGACCCTGAGCCCTAGTTAAAGCCAAACAACTTACCCCGCACGGCGCGAAAGGAGCACTCCGACTGCCGTCTCCTTTCACTGTCAGACCGAGAGGCAACCCATAGGAAGACACTAGCGCAACCCAGCGGGGAAAGCGAGAGTTGCGAAACAAAGGAGGTGCCTCCATAAAACAAAATAAGTGCGATCAGCACAATACTCCCGCCCCCATCTGACAACACGCACTCGCCATTCTGGAAAGGAACAGACTGATATTGTATGAGAAGTATCATATTAGGAAGGACACACCTTACACCGCCCGGTCATTGTACAGGTCACTGTGAAAGCACTGGCACCAAACACTGTCACTACAAATCACTGGCCACTGTCACATCAGAGAGCACAATTCTGTTTTTCCAGGACGGGAGAGACGATGCACAGCTCGTTGGGCGTACCGATCCCTCGTTGTTCCAGAGAAATTAACAAATTCTGGGTTTGAGCCTGTGGATGCCCTCTCGTTGCAATCAGGCGTTGAGAAAGTCCAAAACCCAAAAGGTGGGCCACACACAAGCCCCTTCATATTCCATCGTCACCTCCCTGGCCTCCAGAAATCTCCATCGCGGACCTTACTGCTGCAGTAACACTCCATATAGATGGTAACAGCCAGGCTTAACATTACACAATGCCAAACTGCGGTGGTTAGGTGCTTTCCGGACAGGTTACGAACAGGAGCTGGCGAGGCTGTAACACGGAACAAACCCAACAGAAAGGGAACAAAACGCAGGCTTCAAATAGGCTGCTGCCCCAAAATAACATCTCGGGGTAGATCAAACTGAATGAATGACAGTTTTTTACAGAACTGTGGATGACATAAAATACATAAATAGCAGAAAATTAAAAAATTTGAATCAATTTATAATCAACAAGCGTGATAACATACCATAAACTGTTTAATGAACATAACAATATAAGAACAATTTAAACGAACTTGAATAACCTTAAATATAATTTCTTCCAAATGACAATTTAAAACAAGCTAAACAATATATATATACAAGTTAAACAAAATAAACAAGGCCTTGTATAAATAAATGCGCATAAAACAAAATCCCTACTGGCCAGACAACACAAGAGTACAAACACGAAATACACATAATTACTACACAAGACACACACCGCAAGCACGCAGCAAACATCCCACAAATACTCCCCAAACATACCACACCAAACACCTCACACCGCTTCCATACAAAGACACACGAAAACAAATCTACACAATGCCGACTCCACACGCCCGGCAGAAACTAACTACAGGAGCGCCGTAGAGGTATACAGCCCGGCGCACACATGGCACGCTCCAACATAAACAAACACCCACATTCCAAACAAACACTTTATTCACAACATAAACATACAGGAGTAAACAAAGGAAACCCATACACATAGGAAAACAGATACCAAACTACTGGAAGGGTTTCAATTGTGAGACGTGAGCTCTCCTTTCTTGGCCCGTGCGGAGGTCCCTTAAGCGCACAGAAACATTTTTGAAGATACTTATAATCTCGTACGGCCCTACGTATCTAGGCGCCAACTTCGCTGCATAAGCATTTCGCTTAGAAGATTGAGTGTACAGCTTACACAGTACTTTCTGGCCAACGGCATAAGGTGAAGGCCGTTTATTTTCATCATACCGCTTCTTTACCTGGGCAAGTGACTTCTTCAAATTCCGAAAAGCGGCCTTCCATACTCTACATATTTCCTCGCGAGTAATATTCTGGGGAAGCAAATCGTCCAAACGCCAAAGGTTAGACAGCGGAGAGTTAGGTATATAGGCTAACATAAGCTGATGAGGGGTAACGCCATGTGATTCGTGTCGCGCCGAATTAAACGCCAACTGCAACCGAGACAAATTAGTGTCCCACTTAGTATGATTATCATGATGGAAGGCTATTAATGCTGATTTGAGGTTCCTGTTAAATCTTTCGGCATGGGAAGGACGGGGGTAATAAGGGGTGGTAGTTATGGTTTTAATGCCCCAACTAAAACAGAAATTTCTAAAGGCGAAAGAAGTAAATTGAGTGGCGTTGTCTGTTACCAAATAACGAGGGGCTCCAAAAGCCGCAAATACTGAAGAGAGAACCTTGACTACCCCTCGTGTATTCGCTTTCGGTAAGGCCGACATCCATACAAACTTACTAAACGAATCTACTATGACTAATGCATACGTATTCCCCTGGACTGAACGAGGAAAAGGACCGACAAAATCCACAAATAATTTTTCCAGGGGTCTACTTGCCACCTCCGATGCTAAACCTTTCCATACTGTACATTGCGCCGGTTTCGCCATTGCACAAAGCTGACACTGTCTAACTCGGGAAGCAATTTCTTTATTCATGCCCGGCCACACAAAATATTCCCGAATCTTGTCTTTGGTCTTGGCTATTCCCAAATGCCCGCCTACAGGAGATGAATGGAAATATTCAAACACCATGGAAATTAAGGCCCGTGGCAAAACAACCTTGTTCTTGCCGTCGAAGGTAGCCTGGGTCATCAAAACACCCTCCTTCAAACAATAAGGGGTAACAACCTCACCAGCCTCAAGCCGACCAATAAGGGCCTGCAGATCCGGATCTTTCCTCTGATGTGTGTGCAAACCCTCGAACAACTCCGGAAATTCACAGACGGCTAAAACATTTTCCTTTCCGCATTTACATTCTCTCGGTTCTTCGAATACTCTTGTTAAGGCATCAGCCACACAATTTTCTGAACTACGTATATGTATCGGGACAAACTTAAAAGCTGAAATGCGTACGCCCCAACGCGCTAACCTGCCTGTAGATCGCGGTGAGGCCAACGACCACGTTAGCGCCTGGTTATCGCACTCAAGAGTAAACTCAACATGCTCCAGATATTCGCGGTATTTTTCTAAGCCAAATACCACAGCCAAAGTTTCAAGTTCGTAAACTGAATACTTCCGCTCGGCTGGAGTAAGGGTACGTGAACTATACCCAATAACCCTACGCCCCATAGGAAAATCCTGAAGTAACACAGCAGCCACCGATCCCCTGCTTGCATCGGTCTGAAGGATAAATCTACGTGAAAAATCAGGGAAAGCCAACACCGGGGGATTCATTATGGCCTGTTTAAGGTCTTCAAAGGCCTGCTGCTGTTCCTCACCCCACTTAAACGGCGTTCCCTTCCGCCGAAGACGGTTCAGTGGTTCCGCCCGCGCTGCAAAATGCGGAATAAACTTGCTGAAAAAGTTCACCATCCCCACGTACCTGGCCAATGCCTTTACGGTTTTAGGGGGAGGAAAGTTACGTAGAACTTTGGTCCGCTCCGGATCAATCGTTATCCCAGCCGGAGATACAATATGACCTAAGAAAGAAATCTGTCCCGCAGCAAAGTTACACTTCTCTTTGCGCAAGGTAAGGCCTGCGCGCTCGAGCCGGTCAAAGACCTCCGCTAAATGTTGGCAATGGGTTTCAAAGTCGGGCGAGTAGACAACCACGTCATCTAGATAGTGATACACATATTTAAACTTGATGTCCGAAAATATTTCGTCTAATAACCGCGACAACACCTGAGCTCCAGTAGCAATTCCGAAGGGTACTCGTTGAAATTCATAAAGCCTCCATGGGACAGCAAAAGCCGTTAGTGGCTTAGAGGACTCCGATAAGGGCACTTGGTAGTAGGCGCTATTCAAATCCAAACTAGTAAATACTTTGGCACCCGCAAAATAATGCGCTGCCGAATTTAGATGTGGCATTGGTTGGGCCTCGATCTTTATCTTTTTATTCAAGTGCCGGTAGTCCACCACTACCCTGAAATCGTCCTCGCCCTTAGGGACCAGAAATACTGGACTACTATAAGCAGACGTGGACGGCCTGATCACTCCCTTTCGTAACATTTCGTCGATCTTTTTACGAAGAATAGCCATTTTAGGTGGGGTGACACGATAGGGTGGTAACTTCACAGGGGTGTCGTCTGTTAGTTGTATATCATACTCCACCAAATTTGTTACTCCTAAACGGTCAGCAAACAATGACCCATGGTTCGCACAGAGTTGTTCCAGCGAACGGCCCTGCTCTTCTGTCAAATGGGGGAAAGCATTGCTGACGTCGCATATATGGTGACGTAGCCCGCCACTCTCCTCCAAAGGTGGTTTGTTGATGACTTGACCGCACTGAAATGCAACTCGTTCGGAAGGGGCAAATGCAAAGGTGATTTCCCCATCCCGAAAATCAAGCCTTAGGCCGACTCTAGTCATAAAGTCCGAGCCTAAAATCAGTTGAAATGGCAGGTCCGGCAGAAGATAGAAATAGTGTTTCCACGTAAAACGCGAAACACGTATGGTCAACAGAACCTTGGCATTCACCTGAAATTTATGACCATTTACAGACACGCACCCAACGCTACACTGTCGCGGTTTGGCCGAGAATTTACCAAGATAGGTATAATAAAACTCCTCGTGTACCAAAGAGCAGGAACTTCCCGAGTCCAAGAGAGCGATTAACTGTCGTTTCCCAACAGTCACCTGTACTGTCGGCTTCAAATTAAAGGGCTTGGCTATTATCCGACGGAATATCCGACAACAGGCAGAAATTCCGCAAGGGGCTCGTTGTCAATCTTGGCGCCATTGACCGTCTACACCCACGGGTAGTAAAACGCCACCACGCTTCCTGGCCACCGTGCATTGTCTAACCAAATGCTCAGGAGAACCACATCTAAAACAAGACCCTGGCGAGCGAAAACTATCTCGAGCCAAATCTCCTCGGTTAGTCTGCCGCGGCTCAAATCGAACACCATGCAGAGGCACTTGCAATGATTCGCGGTTTCGTGCCGCATTTGACGCCTCATACTCTGCCAAGATCGGCAATAGCCCCTCTAAATCTTTAAACGTAGCAGGACAAGAGCTAAATACCAAAAGAGAATGTACCTCCGGGGTCAACCCCGTAATAATGACGTCACAGATCTGCCGTTCGCTATCTGGCAACCGTAGTATACGCGCAAACAACTTAACCCTGCTAATGTACTCGAAGAAAGGCTCTCCTAACCCCTGGGGTTTCAAATAATGATCTTGAATTAATTTATGTAGCTCCCGACGAGGAATGAAACACTTCAATACACTGTCATGTAATTCAGAGACTGGATCAACACATCCCTTAATACGCCCAATTATACTGCGCACCGCGTCACCCCCTTTTGACATCACTACTTCAAGCAGCTGCAAACCGGGAACTTCGCATAACTCAGCGCAATCCTTAGCTCTTACCAGGAACTTCAGAAATTCAAGAGCTGTAAGAACATCAACAACCTTAAAGACTTGATACGATTCAACCAACTGTTGTAAGGGATGAAGTAACTTTAGCGGTTTAAAGGCCGACATTTGAGACGTCACAGTTGCTGTGACAGTAGCCGACTCGGCCCGATCCCCTTTCTGAGCAAGCACTTCTAAATATCTCCTAAACTGCCCCTTCAGCTCGGCTAAGTCAATCCCGAACTTAACCTTAGGACAATATTTTTGGAAATATTCAATCCGCTGCACATAATGCAAGATCCTGGCTGTCAAACGCCTCACCTGCGCTTTCGAAAACCCCGAGATATTACTCAACTCGGAGAACAACTCTTCAAATTCCAGCCGTGCGGCCTCACATAATGACGGTGATTCAGTTACCAATAAATGTTTGTCCGGCAACACGACATAATCGTTATCCTTCACTCTACGAAGTGCGTCTAATAGGGCCGGAACGTCTGCCGACGACAAATCCTCACGTCCACGAATCCCCAACTCAAATAGTATTTCATTCTTACGCAACAGCTGAAAGTCACTCGACATGGTTAATCAAAACAATAACCCAATGCTCAATTTAACTGCCCCACTCGACCATAAGACAACCACGCTCTGCTACCATTCTTGAACCATAGGGGCTTAGGTACAATCGTGAGAAAGGGGGGGGGGAGGAACTGAAAAGAAGAGAGCACTAAAAATTCCGAGAACTACAACCTTTATGGATCAATAATTTATACAGAAATGGAAGTCGAAACACAACAGAAATACAGGTAAAACAAACCAATTTGCATAACCCCCAGTCAATTCCCTCTCAAGCGAGGAGTCGGGCAGTCTTCAGCCTATCTGAAAGCCTAAATGTTTCGCGTGGACCCTGAGCCCTAGTTAAAGCCAAACAACTTACCCCGCACGGCGCGAAAGGAGCACTCCGACTGCCGTCTCCTTTCACTGTCAGACCGAGAGGCAACCCATAGGAAGACACTAGCGCAACCCAGCGGGGAAAGCGAGAGTTGCGAAACAAAGGAGGTGCCTCCATAAAACAAAATAAGTGCGATCAGCACAATACAGAACAAGAATGTTTTTCATTTTGAAATAGGTTTTTGAAAAAAAAATTCACCGTATTCAACTTTTGAAAATTTTTCAGAACATACAGTTTTTATCCAATTCTTCTGTAATTTGTCATTTGGATTCCCAAAATACAAGCAATTTAATCTGCCATATAATGTTTTTAACACTTTTGAGTTATTTCTTTTTAAAGTTGTATAGAGCTTAAACAAAACTAGGAATTTCAATTGATCGAATTTAAACATAATTTTATTTTTAACTAAGGCTAGTAAACCAAAATTATATGATAGATTTCTATATTATAATCAGATAAATGTAATAGAGTTTTTAAAAGCAGTATTATTTTATATTGCAACGTGTGAAGCATTTGACATAGGATAAAATCAAAATTTAACGTTTTATAACTTTTAAACGCAAACAGATATCACACTGAAATTTAATACTCTCTGGTATTGATATAAGGCAAGATTGAAAATAAATTCTCAGCTAAATTGGCTGAAAACTTAAATAATCAGATGTTCAGGTGTATATTCCCTTAGTGGAAGCAGTGCAAAACATGGGCAGACACAAAAATGGATGGAGGGGTGGATGAACGGACGGACGAACGGGGAGAGAGAGGGGGGGGAGGGGAGGGAGAGAAGCAAACGCTAGCGCAAATGGAACCTTCAGCAAAACCGTACCTATGCACAAACGTCTTCTATAATTATTTCAGACCTATTTACATAATCTTTGAAAGCTGTCTTGTTGAATTATCTGCACATTATCATAACTTATGAAGTAATTCCACACTCCATGCGGAATCCTATGTGGTTTCGACGAGTGGTCCCAGAGGATATTAAACTAATAGTGGCACCATGTGTTGTACTGCTAAGTGTAAATTTCTCGAGAACGACATATATTCTCTGCAGCTAATATCCCGAGGGAGTCGAAGTAATGTCTTCCTCTAAGGTTGCCCTGCAGTAATATGTCCTGACACGCGGAAAAACAAATATACACATTTCCATACATCTGAATCCCGTTAGACCTTAGAGTCCGTCCTTTTTCTGCTTGTGTTTCTTTTCTCTTGCTGATTTTCAAAAGAAATCTTTTGTTCATATAGTGATCGAAAAGCGTTTTTATTCTAGCATATCGATAAAAAATACAACGCAGTTGTAGTATACTTAATGTTGAACAAAAGTGTAGAATAACCCCATAAAGAAAGATATAGACTAAAAATCTGATGTGTTGCACTCACATGGCTTTCTCTACTCCTGTACTAACCATTCCTACAAACCCTTGTTGCTCTATCTTCGTGTTAGTGGGGATAAACATCTGCAGAAATAATTGTTAATTTTCTTGTAGGTGCAAGGGGAATATGGGAATGTAGCAGGCTTTGAGCGACTCCCAAACCTTTTAAGAAAAGTGGAAGTATTGCAAAACTCACACAAATAATAAAGAATATCTCCGAAATGGTTCCCTCCACAAAGAAATGCAAACTAAAGTTTTTAAATCAATACCTACTATTAAACTTCGACATCTCACAGCGCCGAAACCATTAGATTCCGAACATGATTTTCCTCTTTAAAAATGATCAGTTTACCGTCCGGCCTAATAACGTTGTCAGTCTTGTTTATATACACGCTGTAGAACGGTAGGGTATTTCGACCACTCCTAGTGACAAGTCTGTGTGGCCAATTAGGCCACGTGTAAGGATCACGTGTTTGCTCAGAGGAAGAAAATGAATTCAGTGCCTAACGACATATTTTATTCCGTCCACCGGAGCAACGTTACACGGTGACAAAATGTACAAATAATTCTTCCATGGACCTTTCTTTAAGCAGTATGTTGCTAAATTGGAGCAAGATGCAGCTTGAAATGGGATTTTTTTTCTCTGGGCTAAGACGTTGATTTTCTTCACTCTTTTGTTTTGGTCCCAAGCGAACCGAAATACATTCTATTTCAAATCTTGGATCTCGGAAGTTGTGCAGCCCCTGTAGGGCAAAAACCAGCGCACGTACGCCTTCCGGGAAGAGATGAACTCCGGGAGAAAGAAATTCCTTCCGGTCCCGGCCATGCGCTTCTCAATATTCTCCCCATATACGCACGCGCATATGCAATACACTAAAAATAGATACATCTTTTCTTCCTTAAAGGCAGACTGCGAAGGAAAGAAAGCGGGGAAATAATAAGAATGGAAAGGAAAACATGGAAAATGTGATTTATGGACTAACAAAAAGTTGCATAACCATATCGCATCTACTCGGGAAGACTCCGTGTATAACTGGAAGAGAAAGAAGTGCTATCTATCTATTCTGGGACTGGTTTTCGTTCCCTGACACACCGCGATACTAGATAAATTAAAATTCTGCTCGTGCTACAGCAGCGCTCTAACGGAAGGGAAGGAAAACGGTGTCCGTTTAAAGAGAGTCACAGACAGACAGAAAGTGTTGATTCCAACCCTCCTATGTATCTTTAACTTCCAGTTAGGTTTAAACTATGCATTGTTTTCTTTCGTTTTATAAACGCCAATCGTAAGTTTAACTTTGCTGCAACTATCTGCCGTTTAACAACAGTTTAACGCAATGTGTAATATGGCGATTGCAGCTGTACAGAAAGCGAATTTAGTAAAATGCAAGGGTATCATGATTATATATAAGGGTATTTATTTATTTATTATTTATAAGGGTATCATTATTATTTAGTTATGCCTCGCTCTTTGCTAGACGATAATAAACTCCGAGATGGTTCCAAACACTGCATATTACTAAATTCGTTTTATGTACATGTGAATACCGGGGAAGTATTTGGGGAATTACTATTATGATGAAGTTAAATCACCTCAGGGGCCCAAAACTTCCTTAAATACACTATTACTTTCATAGTAGAATAAGTATGGCCTTTTAAACAAATTTAGAGTTGCGAAACAAATTTGAAATTTCAAATCAAATTTGACATCGATACAGAAATCAACGAGAAAGTATAAACCGTCAATATATTTTAATGTTGGATTGCTATTAACACAACAACACATTTTTTTTAAAATTAAGATTAAATATAAAAGCTAGGACCATATAATGCAATTAATTTATGCATCACGTAAACATATGCTACAAGTTAACAGGAACATTAATAAAATTGCCTATCGCCTAGCCTCCTTCGGTAATCCGACGAGAAAGCGTTCTATTTAGGAAATTAAATTATTTTGTTGTTTAACGACGCTGTCAATTGCCAGGATCACATCAGCGTCGCCGGTATGCCGGAATTTTGTCCCGCAGGAGTTCTTTTACATGCCAGTAAATCTACTGACATGGAGCTGTCGTTTTTAAGCACACTTAAAAACCATCGGCCTGGGCCGGGTTTGAACCCGCGACCTTGGGATCAGTAAGCCAGCGTCTAACCAACTGAGCCACCCAGGTTCTATTTAGGCATGATAGTTCTGAAGTAAATAGAAAAAAGAGTTTTGATGGACACTGTAGAATACATATACGCAAATAAATCGTAATAAACAATTTGAAGTGTACATACGTGCAATAAACTTGATTTAGTACCAAAAAGTGTGAAGCAAAACGCCGAGTGTACCTAACTTGCTCTGAGCTTTGTTACTGCAACATTTATTTTTTGATGTGCATAGTCATATTAATGTAGCGCTAAAAATATGCTTATTTTCGTTTAATATGCAATTATTTCAGAACATTCGCTTTTTTCTAAGGTACTATAAGCATTTAGTGTGGTGCAAGAAGAAGATGAACGATCGCCTTTTTTGTGTCGGCATTCCGGCATACCAACATCACCACATTGAGGTTTCATTATATGTTCTATGAAATAAACTAAGCAATTGTTATAAACGGCGCCTGCGGTTTATTTTTTGATTTGGTTTAACTGATCTTTCAGTAAATAATATGAGTTCCTTTTGGAGACAAACAATAATAATACTCAGCCAGTCGTAACACTTTCTAGCTTTCTAAACTTCTAAAAGAACATTTTTATGTGTTCCTCTTCTGGATTTTGCATTTTAAATAAAACCAGAAAGCGAATGGCACTAGACGGGGCGTCTAGTCCCCTTTGCCGTGCTCTTTGAGGCCTTTAGCTTTGATGTGCCGTTGCGCACTGGACTGCGGTTTCGAATCCCGCCTCAGGCATGGGTGTTTTGTAACATGTGTAGCTCTGCGTGTGAACAGGTTCATTCATGAGAAACACAAAGTAATCAGGTGTGTCAGCAACACGATAATATCGATGGAAAAAAATGGGAACAGTAGAAATAGAACCATTGATTACAATAAAATTAAAATAAGAAAGTGTAGCATGATCTACAGGATAGTTCTGATTGGTTTTTAGCTTCATTTATTATTTGTGGAATGATTAGCATTAATATTATTATGCACTAGCCAAAACACCCGGCGTCGCCCGTGGTTTGACGATTTATCCCTAAACTTTTGGACTTAGGTTGCACTTGTCCAAGAGCCTTGTTCTTCTTTGGGAACATTTAAAACATGTGACTTAACGTAGGTAATCAAACATTTAGTTAAAACTCCTAGGGTATTATAAGGAATAAAAAATAAACTAAAGAAATACAAACACCGAGAAGCTACTATTCAAAAGTACTGTTGAACAACCACAAATACCAGAAGAAGAAAAGCGCGTAGAGAAAACCATGTGAATGTAATACGTTGCATTTCTATTTCGATAATATAAAAAGTGTGTGAATTGTTTGTAGAAGAGTGAGAAGAGAACCACATCTGAATCCTTTATGTAAAATAAAAGTGAGTAGAGAATACCGCATAAATGTAATAAGTTGCAGTCCTATTTCAGACATACAAAAAATTATATGAATTGTTTGTAGAAGTGAGAGTAAAGAAATAAATGTAGTTATATCTAGTAAAAGAAAAGCGAGTAGAGAAAACCGTGTATATATGTGGATTGTTATAAGTATTGTTTAGCCTGTCAACGATTTTTAGAACTGAATTGTTCAATTGCTTCTTATTGCAACCTTTCTTACTTCCTCTACTGGTAACTAGAAGGAAGTATTGTATTCCACTCAAAAATTCGATGTGGAGATTTTACCGGGAAATTTGTTTTGAGACCCTCTTAATCCAGAAAAAACATTTTTAGAAAAAGGTCCGTGTGTGTGTGTGTGTGTGTGTGTGTGTGTGTGTGTGTGTGTGTGTGTGTGTGTGTGTGTGTGTGTGTCTGTCTGTCTGTCTGTCTGTGAGTCTGTGGACAAAAACGAAGAATCGGTTAAAAGCCATAGTTGGTATTTAAGTTGAAAGTCTTTCAAGGATGCGACACAAAGATTTTGAAGAAAATAGCCCCACCCTAAACTACCATTTACATGGAAAATTTTGATTTTCTTGTAAATGGCTCTAACAATTTTGATTAAAATGCCACATGTTTAAGATATTTGTATGACAAATGAAATGTATACTTTGAATTTTCTGGCTGTAGCCTGTGTAGTGCTGTTTCCTCTGGATGACTTTTGAATAACTCGTAAACCATAAGAGATAGACAAAATACAGCTGCTTTGAATGAATTACAATTCACTTTTCTCGTGTCGATTTTAGATACATTATATTCCTTTCGCACTTTTTTCGAAGCGCTGCTATCTATTTTCCCAAAACATAAGGAGATCGGTTTCAAAATTTTATATTTTCTTATGTGGGTTTATAGATGAACCGTATCAACTTAATAGTAGAGCTATCACGATTATCATGTGAGAACATAAAGAAGTTAATCACATATATAATATTAATGGTTTAATAAGTTAAATAAGGCTAATATTGTGATATTTAGGGACCTGATATTTAATTATTGCCTAGTGTTTAGGAGCCGCTCCACATCAGGTAATCTAAAATTTGGAGTAGATATGTCAACCTTATCCAAATTACATGTACATATAGGTATGTAATTAAATGTTAGGGTGAGAAAACGTGCATGGGAGTAACTGCTAAGGATTCAATTCTTATTGATCGGTCAGTGTGAGAGCACTGTACTTACTGGACTTGTTTTGTGCAAGAATAATAAATTTATGTTTGATTAAGCCATAATGACAAGTCACATGTACAACTTCGTAGAACAATAAGTTACATCTGCAGATTCATGAGGTTCCTGGAGCTCTAGTTACAGCAGCTCAATATGCAGGAGAAGCTTGCTGTTGCATACAAAACAGACCATCCTTTGTTATGTGCCACTCTAATGGTTAAAATGCGGCGGGTCAAAACTTGGTGACAATATGATGGTATTCAGTGTCACGAAAAGCAATGTTGTCACGTTTTCTCCAAGCAAGCGTTCGCACTCTACGCATTTACTTCTTATGTAATGTAAACCCCGCGCGACAGCCCACGAAGGGCCAAGGCCTACCGCCCAGCCGCTGCGTCCCCCACCTCTGCCCACTACAGGCGTCATTGGTGAGGTGCAGTACTGGAGGGTGGGACGTGGTCAGCGCCCCGAGTCCTCCCGGCCAGTTATGTGGTCTTCTCGACCTGGGGCCGCTACTTCTCCATCAAGTAGCTCCTCAATTGGTCCCCCCGGGACCTAACGAGGCTGAGTGCACCCCGTGCCAGACCTCCCAGAGGGGATAAAATCCCCATGCTGGTACCGGGGATCGAACCCGGGTCCTCCGCGCCAATTTACTTCTTATACTGGACGCATTTTCACTTGCCATTTTTTCTACTATACTTCTCTAGCATAGGCTTTGGAAAATTCTTGGATTTCTTTCCTTGAAATGGCGAGTCCCTTTTAAAGTACAGTTGTGTTCTCTAATTACCTGTGGTTGTATGAGGGTAAATTGGTTAAAAGAAAGATGGCTTAGAAAGAGGTGGTTAGTATTGCTTTCTTTTTCTAGTAAGCAAATGCCAAGTTACACCTCCTCCAGCACAGAAGACCTTTGTCACGAGAAAACTAACGGAATGAGAGGGAAAACAGGAAGATGTTGCAATGCTGTGGTTCACTCCACGTGGAGTTAAAAACTGGCTGTCATTTGTAATTTCTTTACCATCGGCTGAGGTGACATGGTCATTGGTGGAATGTGTAACATCAGCGACTTCCGAGAACAAACAATGCATGCGGTGTGTGTTACCTGAGAGGCTTCTGATGATCAAAGATTAAGCGCATGGAAAGCATTAGAGTAGCAGAATAACACCTACATCCTTATGCACAGTTGCAACTAGGGATGGAACCTCTATAAGGGAACAAACGGTTGCGGTGTATAGACTATAGGAAGTGGAAGGGGTCAGTCAGTTACATGATCACAACACAGAGGAGACCAGGTGCAATTGACGCAAGAGTGTTGTAGACAACGCTGTTGCATAACTTACATTCAATGCTATCACTATTTGCAGTAAAATATTCACTCCCAAATTCTTGTGGAAGTTCAGCAATAAGTGAATATTTCGATTGTCTTGCTGGTGGCATTTTACTCTGTGAACACATTCGAGACACCGTAGGTACTGAGCCCAGTTGTGTTCTGTGTTGTCACTGTACTCGCGCAATGACGTCAGACCTGCCCATATGGAGGTAACTTGCTATCGTCTCGTTTCGTGATAGTTGTTCGAACAACCTACAAGTTTTGAGACAACATTTTTTTCCTTCCTCACCACCAAATTGGTGCCTTAAGGCATTGATGTATCAAATATATATCTTATGTTTTTGCTCGGAATTCACTCATTTTACTTACACTGGATGTCTTGAATCCCCATTTCCTAGGGCGGACCCTGCCAAAGGAAGTGAAAGAATTTATTGGGAAGACATTGTATACAGTTTTAAAGTGCACCTTTCCCTGAGAATATTCCCCACATCTTCGTGAAAGAAACCCCAACTACGTGCTATAAATCGAACACAAAGTTGCCTTGGGGCCCACATGGTCTGGATGCTCTTTCTTTTATGTGTTTCCATATAGAAAGCAAACCTGTTTGCATGCGTTATTCTGACAAAAGAGATACAACAGCAGGGTTCAGAAACATTCTCCTGTTGTTACTGCTTCTTCACGGCCTCCTAAAATCCTAAAAGGGACGATCCACTGGTCTGGCATTTTCTCCAGTCACGACAGGATCATCCGCAACGTCCAATGTCCTTACAAACGGTTTCCTAGTGTGAACGTTGCGCTCTCCATCATGGAACAGGGTTGTACAAAAACAGGTCCGGTTGGTGCCTCTTAAGTACATCCTTTTGTGAAGACATAGCTCCGCACAACCACCACTACTTTCTATCAACATTGAATCTGCTTTCAGGTGCTGGTATGTTCTATGTTTTGTTATTTGTTGTTGTTTGCTTCTAAACGTGATTAGTCAATTATAACAAAAAATTAGTTTATTTAATCACTGTATACAAACATACATGATACATTATATTCCTCTAGTTCTACTGAATATTGCTGTTTCCATTTGATTTTAAGTTTAGCGGTTTTAAGTACTTATATAACAATATTTCCTCGCCAGCATACAATATAATATGACAAGTGTGTCGGTGCGTGCGTGTGTATGTGTGTGATTCTAAGTATGTATGACTGGATGGTTTTCAGTAAAAGCAAAGGTATCAACCTGCCCCTTTCCTCCTTATTGCTGAGTCATCAAGCTACCACGCTCTGCGATAGGTAAGATGAAGAACACCCCTCAAAAGACCCCGGGAAACGATACAAAATTCCCCAAAGACTTTCTTTGGCGCTGTTTGTACCACTAGATAGATGCCGCAAGGTTAAGATTAAAACAAATGAAAGTAGTTTTAGGGAATATTAATTATGCTTAAAATTTGGATAAAAAGTGTTATGAATCTTTTAGAATATCTACAGAAAATCATGAAATACTGATATAGGGATTTTTAAACAGAAAATAACCTTTCATTTTTTAAAAGTTCTAGTATTAAAAGAACGTAAAGAAATAAAACTATAGAAAGGTGGTTCGTATTCTGCGTCACTGAAATACAAATTGTTTCACCGAGAAAAATAGAATTTTATGTCCTTTTGTTGCCTTTTCGGTTTTTGTTGTTGTTTTTTTTTTTTTTTTTTTTTTTTTCTATTACGCACACTACACAAAGATCCATACCCGAGGCACAATTCGAACCCGTGACGTTAATACCCCAAAAGCTTAGCGTTTAATATGCTAACGTATCTATTAATCTCGATAAGGGCATTCTTCTTGAAGTAGGACATTTCCTTATATTTCCAACTGGATGGAAGTAAATTTGTGTATGTGACATAATTGTTTAAAGCTCCACAAAAAATCCAAAATTTATGACGAGTGAACTTCATTGCCGATGGGCAGTTGTCTCTATAACAGACCCGCTACTGCCTTCTCAAGTGTCATAGAAGGCATGTTACTTGAAAGAAAGAAAGACAAAGAGAAAGAAAGGAAGGAAGAGAAAGAGAGAAGGAAGAAAAGAAGGCAGAAAGAAAGGAAAGAGGGGAGGAGGGAAGGAAGGAAAGAGGAAAGAAAGAAAGGTTTAAAGTACACTTGTTATATTGTATGATCTATGAAAAAACGTAGCAAAGGTCCAATGTGCAAATATACAGGCTGTTAGGCGTGTAAGTGCAGATATTTTGGTAATTGCTCAATATATACCCACCTCAGTCTGTTAGCTGTTTTTTCTTCTTGTCTAACAATTCTCCCACAATCCAACCACAAAATTTACTGTCTGTTGTTTTTGCAGCGTCCTGCGCCGCGAAACGAACAACGCCTGTCATACAGATTGTGCGTTTTGTCTCATATCTTAATGCGTGACCCACTGGCTTAGGTATGTTGAGGTCATTGGCCTTGCAGTAGGACTTGGAATTTGGTTCCGGTACACTATTCGTTATCGCGAGAGCGGCCCACTCTGCGTCACGCCTACTTATCAATTGAAAATATACTATTCTTAATAAGGACATTTTTAAGTTCACAAATGAAGCAAATATTGGGGTAATATTGTTTATTACTCTGTCCTCAATTATCATTAAACATATCTGCACATGTACCTCTTCATAACACACTGTATGTAAGCTTTATATCTTATTAAAACAAACTAACCTCCAAATATTACGTCGAAGAAGAAATGTCAAGAAAGTTAGACATCAGAACAGTTTGATTTAAGCCGAATTATCCCCCAAAGTATCAATTGTAATAAAGCCTTCAGACGTGGAGGTATACAGGAACATAAAATTGACGGAATGGTAGTTCCGCTTCCTTTCGTAAGAACTGAGACTATTTATCAAACTTCAGAATGACTTTACGATTTCTGTGCTGTTGAAAGACAATAAAAGGAATGACTATATGGAAGCATAGGTACGGCCATTTATCACATTAGTTATGAGACGAATCGGTTATACATCTAACACCCACACGCTTTCGATACCCGAAATGGATTCGCTGGTTTCTAGGAAAGATTAAGTACCCCGCTGTAAATCGTTTCATCTCGTATCACTGATGAAATATATGCATGTATCTGAAAACCATTCTTACACTCGGGAGACGAGTTGCTGGGAAAATTTACGATGTCTGGTTTTCTGAGAATCGAATGATATTCAGGCATTGTTGAAAAGAAAATCGAAGATAATATGAGAAAGGAAATCATTGGGTTACCCGGCGTGTTCCCCGTCGATACAGGTATTCGCAGATAAAGGCTAAAAATGTTGGACCTGTTTTTAACAAATTTATGTTTTCAGATGTCTTAATTTATTCACTAATTTTTCTCTCTAACGTTTTGAGTTGTAAAAGTACAATGCTAGTAATTGTTTTGTGCATAGCAAATATTACACATGCGTACATTTATGACTTTCCCTACTCGTACAAAATAGTTTTAATTCTTCTATCTAATTCATGTTAGTCAAGATAGACCTTTGTACAAATGCCTTTATTACACATATCTTTATGGGCTTAAGCGAAAGTCAGGTTTTCTCGCTTTGTGATGGCTTTGACATTCCGTTCTGTTTCCCAGTCCAAGATATAAAACAACGAATCACAACTTCCCATTTGAGAAAACTTTAACTACTAGAAAATTGAAATAATAACAAGGAATATCTCGGAAATGGTCCACCTAACAAAATATTGTATTTGTCATAAATTGTATGTTTTAACGAGACCTATATTTTTTCATAACAAGATATTGTCTCTTACGGTTTAGTACTATGCAAAAGCCATTCACAATGAAGAGGACTTCTGCGGACATTCCAGAAAATTCAAGATGTGCATTTCATTTTGGATGAAAATGTCTTAAATGTATGACATTTTAATGAAAATTGCCTAATCATTTTTGAGAAAATGAATTAGTTTCGGAGTTAGGAAGGCTGCTGGTCAGTGTTGTACTCGGTATTAACACACACCACTGCTTGTAAATACACGGCCCGACAACAAGGGAGCCGTCAGAACAAGGCGCTTTCAGACAATTAATTCTACAAGCGTTCACGTGCCCGGTTCGTTCACGAGAAGCTGCAAGAAAAGGCGTATTCGTCTGTGGACTTGCTGGCATTTCGCATGGGCTATATAAGTGAATCGGGACGGCGAGAGAAGCAGTTTTTGCGGTTAGTGACAATGTTAGAGTTTGAATGTGTATATTGTCAAAGACAGTTTTGGACATTTAACTGTCGCTTCGGAGTCGTTTGTTGTGTGAAGCGGTTTTACTAAGTGTACCTACGGAAACAGCTGTTTGTTAGAGAGAGAGTAGTAGTAGGAGTGTAAGCAGTATTTGTGTCAAGGTTACGATAGGACAGAATAGCTGGGAGTTGCAAGGTCACAACGAATTGTAAGTTGTGTTAACGATAAAACAGAACTGTGTTTTTGCGATTCAGTTTTAGAAATAAAGTGACAGAAAAAGTAACTGGACTTCTGTCATTTGTCAGAGTATTTTAAATTCACAAACGCACGCGCGCACACACACACACTCACACATGTTTACTTTGTGGTTCATACTTCCTGGCTCTGAGAGAGATGGGGAGTAATTATTCTGCCTAAAGAAAATTTCCGACCCTCCAGCTGGGAAGCAAACCATGGCCTCTGGATTTGAAGCATGCTAACCACCAGACCACAGAGGCTGGCGAAAATGATTGTAATTGTATCACGATTAGTGCCCGTTCATTATGGCTTTGATATAATGGCTTTAATATTTTCATACAGCGAAAATGACTTTGAAAGATCCAGAATATAATACACCGGCTCGTATGAGGCATTAGCTCCTTTATATACAGAAATAATACTAAAGAATATAGTCACCGCCATTATTCAGGCACTTGTGGTAATGGGAAACCAATTTTTGTATGCCTTCGTCAAAGAATGATGCCGCTTGTAATGAAAACCAAGTCTGCACTTTTTGCTTCACATCATTGTCACCGACATGTTTTCCACCGAGGAGTTTCTTTAGATGAAGAAACAAATGAAAATCACTTGTTGCGAAAACCAGACTGTAAACGACAGCTCCATGTCAGTAGATTTACTGGCATGTAAAAGAACTCCTGCGGGACAAAATTCCGGCACACCGGCGACGCTGATGTGATCCTGGCAATTGACAGCATCGTTAAACAACAAAATTAAAAAAAAAAAAAAAAAAAAACAGACTGTAGGGACGATGGACAAATTGTTCTCAACCAAATTATGCAATCAGATCTTGAGAGTGTTTGGCTGTATGTGGCCTGGCATTGTCACTCATTTGTTTTCATATAAACCACGCAACTGGTTGACGAATGTTTGCTGGTGAAACATTTCTCGCATTCAAAAGTGAATCGCTGATCTGACTTAACAGTAGGTGGGTTGTTTCATTGTTTTGAACATTTCAAAACGCTCTAACAATAGGAAAACACAAAGGAATGAATGGAAGAAGTAATTACATATCCTCAAAATCGCGACTGCAGCGCCTCAGCGGCAAAATATTTAAACGGTGCTTATTTTAAAAACATGCGTCATATATTTAATATCCCTAATAAATATTTCTCTTTATGTGAGGTATTTAAATATTTGTACTTGATATCCACCTATAATAATCCTTTGCTTCAGCTAGTTTGGGTCTTATAGACCTGTCTCTGAGTTGCACAGGGTTTTTATGTCGGTTTCCTCCTGGGCTGTTCAGTGTCACAATATTCAGCCGAAGATGAATGTGATATTTTGTCCAACCCTGCGAGCCACACGAGAGCCCTGAGAGGATAAAGCAGAAGCGAAAACGGTCCGGAACGAGCGGCTCAAGCAAGCAATATACACAACAAGGACATCCTCGCAGCAGCAAGTGGAATCTAGAGAACACACTTCACCAGAATTGATGTCCTTCTTCCGCGGCTCACTGCTATGGACTGTAATCCTTAATAATAATGTTTCTCATTCATTCCAGTTGTGGTATAACAAAGAAATTGAATGCATAATATTCATATTATTGCTTGCTGGCGCCTCTAAGGAGTTTTCATAATCACAGTCTGTAACGGCTTCAGTTAGTTAATACACTGGGGGCACGGCTAGAGTTGTAAAACTACCGTAGGCTATCAGAAGTGAATATAGACTACAATAGTTTTCCAATAGAATTGGTGATTTCCGGGCCTACCCGCATTACCTGTAACTTAGTGTGTTGCATATCTATCAGGCGTCACCTCATATCGTTCGGGTTGTTCACTTTTTGGATCGTGTTTTTCTAGCTTCCTCTAGAAACCGGCAACGTTGAACTTTGAACCTACTCGAAATTGAAGGAGGGTATATAAAGGGCCGGTTATCTTACGCAACATTCGTGTCTTGAAAAGCATTTGGATGCTTTTCCAAATATACTACAGTTCAGGTCGATGACATTGATAGTGGGGGTCGAGGTGGGGGACGCAGCGGCTGGGCGGTAAGGCTTGACTGTTCATGGGCTGTTGTGCTGGGGCTCGTGTATTACATTCACACTGGTTACTCTACTCATTTTTAGGTAACACATTCACATCTCTTTCTCCACTTATGCTTCTACAAACAATTCATACCATCTATATATACAAAATAGATGTTTGTACATTTCAAAAACTGACTCAGGGGTCTCCGTCTATGGGATATGTGAATAGCGACCACAAGGTACCCAAGCTGAGCAGAACATTACTTCCACTTACTGGTGTTTTGCTCCTCACTGTAACTTTTCTATCTGACCTTACCTTGGCCATCTCTTCCGACCCCGATGCTATTAGTGTTCCCGAGGGCTACGGAGTCTTTATTTTTCCAACCTCTCCATTTCTCTACAAAATCTTAACCCCTAACATGCTGACCTGTCATGGCATGTAATACGTCCTCTGATTGGTGATCAGAGGATATGGTCGGTGAATTTATTTTGATAATTCTCCCGGTCAGGTCGGTGAGACCCGTAAACCAACGACAGGTGTGGTCCTCCAGACATTCTGGAGGTTGTGAGAGAGCGATGTGACCGCCAAAACATAAAAATATGGTGCTCTCTAAAAAGCGGTTACTATTATTGCTATTGCTCTCTTCAGTATCAAAAAATATTGGAAAGCAAGAGGATTAATGACTTCATTGTCAGAAGTCCAGCATTAGCTAACAACAACATTGATAGTGGTCACGATTAATGTTATTTTGAACCAAAAAGCACCGTAGTTTGATAGAGCGAAACTCTCAGCACAACAGAGTCAAGAGGTTACAAAACAGGTCGATGGATGGATCAATTCATAAAACACAAGGCTTTGGAGCAAAAATAATTTGTGACTCCGAGTTATTATATCTTACTGAAAATTTTGTGCTGCCAGTTCAGTAAATTGGTAATGAAATTTAATTAATTTTATTTATTTATTGCCACACGTGTCTCAAACTCACGATATTTTAATATGATTAAAACAGAGCAAATTGGGAAGTATATTACGCTAACTAAACCTGAATATTAACCTAGATGTCTACTATGCAACTCTTTGAATGTGTGGTTATTATTCCAAGAATTTCAAATAAGTAGTGGAAGTTATACGATTCCCGTCATCCGACTACTATGACTTGTAATATAGCAAACAGATTTCTCTAATCCATGGATTCTTTTCCATCCCCTCCTCATTTCAATCCACTGTCATCCTTCAGGTGTGGTTGTCAGCGTGGTGATCCGGGCATGTGCGGACAGATGGTGCGGATATATGTGCTGTGTAAAATTTTATTCCTAGCTTCAATTGAAACAGCTGCTTGCCCAAGCCGCAGGGTCTCTTCATCGTTCTGTCTCTCTGGGTGGTGGCAAGGAGCTTCGCTTGTGTGCGTGGTTGCTATCTGTGGAACTGTTAGCACTTCTGCACGTCTCTGTGACTCCTCTGTCCTCGCTCTCTGCCGACTTCTTCTCTTCCTGCCAGGGGGTGCTAGCAGTGAGCGAGGTGTCTGCCCGTTACTGTCACTACATACGTCATGCAGTTGCTGGGTTGCACGAAGTATGTAGCACTTCTACCATTAGAAAAATCAGAAGGTCGGAGCCAAGTTACCTCTCAAAACTTACCAGGCACGGCACGTATCAAAGGCACTCAAGGTCAAGCTATCTCATATCGTCCACGTGATTAAACACGTGACAACAATGAGAGCGGCAACACAGAGGGTTTTCTAGATTATTGCAGAAGTGTCCAGCAGCCGACGTATTCGTAGAAGTTCGAGAATGGTCCATGTTGCGTCATCCTCACTATATAAGGCGGCGAGGCGACCAGATGAGTTAGTAGTTACAGACACGAGTCTCAGTTTGTGTGTGTGTGAACTGCCTCTGTACGGTCGCATCGCAAGGAACATAGCGAAGCAGTGAATAAGTGCTGCGTGGTTGTCAGAGTCAGCTGTTTAAGAGACAGAAGAACTGAGAGACAACAGAAAATTGTGTGTTAGGGATATGAGATGATAGCAGTTGTGAGTTGTAATTTTACGAAAATGTGTAGGCTGCTTTAACGTCAGTGAAAGAGAACCGCATATCCGTGCAAAAAATTTGGACCGAAATAAACAGACAGAAAGACAACTGGATGGACTTTTGTCATTCAGTATTTCAGGAAATATTTCAAGAAAATCGTATATAGAACATTTTCTTGAATTTGCAAAGGGTTTTTCCTGTTCTGCTCTCAACTGTAGCCCAGCGTATCAGCAGCAATGAAGTTAACAAACGCCTTACTATAGCCTGTCCCGCACGTCAGACGCGGTGAAGAAGTTGCCTAAGCTGACAAAGAACTTCGGAATGTGCATTAATTTTGGAAATGTTATTTCACCGTCAGAAAGCCCGAAGTTGCTGTTTAAGATCTTTCTTTACTCCGCTTCTTGGAGGGGTGCAGGGGTTACTATCGATCCTTGTGGAGCATAGTGTCAGCGCAATGTTACCGAAGGTACCCTTAGGCGCCATTGAACACAATGCTGATTTCATTTCGCTTATTGAAATGTGAATTATTAACTTGCTTTCCATTGCAAAGGATAGTAGAACTATTGCATTTAAAACATACAATATCCAATTTTTACCGAAGCATGTACTTTATTACTTCCACTACGATAAAGAAAGGAAAATAAAAGAGAAAATGTCTGCGCGTGCATCCGTATTTCTGTTAACAGCTCGAAGGTAGCAGGTGGTGTTGGACAAATCATGAACTATATCAGTGTTAGTGGGAATGTTGTCACTAGCCAGTGTCCCGGAAGTTTCAGGATGTCTGTAGGAATGAAACTGACCATTCTCAGCGTAAAGCACGGCTTCTCAAAGCTTACAATTGCACCGGATGCAATCCAAGTACATAGATATTGCAATTTTTTCGACGAGGCGAATAATTGAAGTATTTACTAAAAATAAAATTAATTACAGCTCTCGTCTCTGGCCTGGTGGTGTTGACCAAGTGAACAACTGAAAGTGAAATGGCTGTTTGCGTCAAAAGATTTATACAGGGGTTACCGAGAATACATGTTGGGGGTTTACGAAAAAATGTATCCTTTCCGCCAGGTACCCAAAATTAGGCAGTTACTCGTACACTCCGGAGGAGATGTTCGCGTATCGCAGGTTAGTTTTTGTTATTAATGAACCCACACGTGGAAAAAATAAGAATCGCGTGAGATGATTTATAGTTTCCCATAGCAGTTATTCAACAGGATAATAACAACAACGGATAATTCCAAACCGATTAAAGCCCGGAAATGCTTTAATAAACCTTTGAAAAAGTATAAATTGTCTTATAATAACGTGTATTTTCTTTACAGCAGCTGTTTGTGTGTTATGGCTAACCAGTTATGCAAAATTAATTTCGAATGAAAAGGCTTCACACAAAATTGAAGAGCTGCATTTTATTAGTTTTAGATCTCTTAAACCTAACGGTATTTTGATCAAAGTCAATAGAGCGGTTTTAGAAAAAATTGAAAAATAAACTATTATTTAAGGAACTATTGAAGTCGTTAAAAAGTTTAAATATCTGGAATCGTTTATTGATGTATCAGAGAGCTGTAGTGGGCAATGTGGACAGTAGGCTAGGAGAAACACTCAGAGCTATATGAACGTTGAATGGGAGTAGAATCATGTTGAACTGTACAAAGAAAAGGATTTAGCAGACTGTGGTGGAAAGTATAATGAAACATAGTGATTGAAAGAAGGAGAAATGAAGAAATGAGACAGATGATGGATATGTAGGGCACAGCGGTGGAGAGAATTGGAAGTCGGGGTCTCAATGGGATGGGCACGTTACAAGATGGAGGATGATAAGTGACCCAAGACACTTTAGAATGGTCATCTCGTGGAAGAAGGAAGCGGGGCAGAACAAGAGCAACTTGGAAAAGACAGGTTCATAGAATTATGAAACAGGCCTAGATGAGGATGACTTTTTCAAGTGTAAAGAATGGCAAGTGAAAATACAGGGCAACTGCTGAAGAGTGGAGAACTCGTTAAAAAAAGTAAGAAAAATGTGACGAATAGTTTCAATAGGGAAAATTTTCTTAAAAGGTGTTTCAGACCACCTCTGTGGTCATCTTGTCAGCTTTTGACTTCTCAAGCCAGAGAGGTGTTTGATTACCGCCAGGGCAGGAGAATTTACTTTAATTGGAATATTACCCCACCCTCCGCTGAATCTGGAGGTCTGTTTAATGTTAAAGACATGTATTAGATAACCACAGAAACTAATGGGGTCATATAAATGAAACAATTTTAAAATAAAAGTATTTTTCCCACGTGTCGTTTTGAGTCAGGCTGCTTAAATAAAGCCACACACGCATGCACATAGCTTTTTTCTAAATTTTTTGTTGTGTTTAATTAAATACGCTGCGTATTTACGCCGTGGCTGGTAGAGACAGTATTAAACATATAAACAAAATATACCAGTTCTAAACCACTCTCCATGATTTGTTGTGAACGCTGGAATGTTTGCATAACGTTTCAGCCAGGGGAAATCCCCACTTCAGCAGTTAATGCTCCGTTTAATACCTCGCTTTCATGTTCTGAAGTCGTTCACTTGTTGGTTGGTCATCCAGCTCGCTTTTTTAACCTGTTAACACAACCATACATATTACTGCAATAGACGCTACTACGGAAAACTGTATTTTCTGACCACCAAGCAGTAAGAAAGAGAAATATCATGTTGTCAACTTTAGAATATTGTAACAAACATTATAAGGGATTTGAAGCGTCCAGGAAAAGAATGAGATAACTCCAGCTTTATAAATGTTACAGGACATCAGTGTATACTTTCTCTACTATGTAGTTAATAGAGGAAGTACTGTATTCCACCCAAAGACTCGATGTTGAGATTTCACCAGAAATATATGTTTTGAGACCCCCTGAATCCCCCCCCCCCCAAAAAAAACATTTTTAGATAAAGTTTCGTGTATGTATGCTTGCGCGCGCCCACGCGCGCGTGTGTGTCAGCCAGTGGACAGCATGACTCAGAAACGAAAAGTCGGTTGACAACCAAAGTTGGTATTTAAGTTCAATATGTTTTAAGAATGCGACACAAAGACATTGGTGCAAATTCCTCCACCTTAAACTACCCTTTATATGAAACATTTTTCGAGAACTTTTTTCTTCTCGAAAATGGCTCTAACAGTTTTGATTAAAATGCCTTATGTTTAAGATATTTTTATGGCAAATAAAATGTACCTATATCTTAAACTTCCTGTCTATAGCCCATGTACTCCTGTTTACTCTGAATGACGTTTTCATAATTGCTAAACTGTAAGATATAGACTAAATCTTACTACAATATAAAAATGTAGATCTTGCTGAAACGCACAATTTATGCCCAAATAAATGTTTTGTAGAGTGAACCATTCCGCAGATACTCCTTGCTATGTCTACGAGTTTTGGAATAGTTAAACTTTTGTCAAATGGAAGATCGTTATTCATTTTTATATCTTAGCCGTGCAAAGAGAACAAAATCTCAAAGCTTTAAAGGATTTGACATGACAAAGCCTACTGTATTCCCATATTGCTCTTGCAGCTACAAGGAATTAAGCAATAAGATACTTTCTGCAAATGTTTATCTCAATTAACCGAAGGTATCGGAATAAGAGTTTGTAAGAATAGTTAGCGCAAGAGTAGAGAAAGTCACCTGAGTGCAACATATCAGATTTTTCTATGATGATCTTACAATTCTGTAACATTGACGCTTGATATAATCTCAAGCTATATTCGTGAATATGTAACACCATTATTGCATGATTATTCAAACTTTCCATCTACTGTTAAGAAGTGAAGTAGAAGTAACTCATTCTGTAAAGTAAAAGGGTGAATCCATGAATTCAAAGCAGTATAATTTTTCCCCACTCTGAGAACTTCAAGCAAATGAACACCGTCAAAATATTCTTGTGCTTCTGACCCACAAGATGTTTTGAAAACCTGCAGGTTCTGGTATTTCTTATGAGAAATGGGTAGTAGGTGTGAAAATATAAAGTAGAATAAAATAGAGAGTTATAAGAATACTTAGAATTTAAAAAAATAGGACTGCATCATAGTAAAAGTAAAGAAGGTTTGCAGATCCTACAATCTTACCAATATAAGAAAACTCAGGCAGATCAAACTCTAGTCCATTGGACTCTTCAGCTGGATACGCCGGTCTCCCATGTTCTATTATAAGTCGTGCTGAGTTTGACAGGCCTATGACGAGTTTTCTAACTGGACGGGTAGCAAAGGGACACTTTTCTATTTGTAGAAGCGCTTCAGTAATGCTGTCCTATGACGAACATTTTAGATGTTGCTTCAACAACATTAAATGGAGGCTTTGGCCGAGCTCACACGAACACTTTTATCCAGTCTTTTGAGACTTCTGTGAGCTTTCTGGTTTATAACTCCAGTGGTTTTATCACATTCCAAGTAAGAATGTCCTCTTGTTGGAAATCTCACTTTCATAGTGTCAAATCCTTTTACTTCCTTGTTTCACATGGACTAAGCACTTTCTATCCCTGTATTAATTTTCTTCAAAGCTCATTTACAGTATGACTGAGCTTGTTTTTTCCCGCTTACTATGGTAGAAAATATTAGGTCTCATCCACACTTTCACATACTGGTAAAAACTCAAAAAACGAAACAATGGACTTGACGCTTTTCTTAAAACAAAGAGGATTGTTGGCTGTTTCTCTATGTGAAAATGATTATGATGGTGATGTTAATGCAGACTAAGCCGTAATAGCGAGTTTGAAAATTGCGTGCGGCTGCTGGTGCAGCTGTTGAAGAGTCGATCAATAGAGTGGCCAGCCAGGCACCCCCCGCTTCTTCTTACGTGCCGTAGTGGTCATCTCGCGATGTGATCTCTGCGCCTGGATACCATCACACGGACCTGCAATCAGCGTGCAACATTCTCTTTCTCTCTTTGCATTCCACATTTTCAGCAATCCCAGAACTATAAATAGTTGCTGCTAGGGACGGACCTTAATACCTCGATACTCGGTGGCATCGAAGCATCTGACAGTTGGAGATGAACCTTAGACAATTTAAAAGTTGTTGCTTATATGCTAGATAGCGGATTACAGGAGTTGAGACTTCACGATATTGCCTCCCACATATCCTCAAAAAGTTGCTGGACTATAGTTCTTGATAGACTTGACGGCGTTTTCTGTGAGTGAATGTATCCAATATTCGACAGACTCCAGTGTGCAAATGGAGACATGCAAAACAATGGAAGATAGGCACCCATGTTACATGCAGCGTTAACTGAGTTGTGAATGAACCTGATTTAGCTTGCCACTCTATCACCTTTCTGCAATAGCCTCACTCTCGGCCATTACATTTACCTACTCCGGTAAACCAAAATCTGTGAATCCAGCTGAAATAAATCAGAGCTAACGACATGAGATAACAGCGCATAGAAATATATTTCGTTGTTTCTTTTTATCTGTTAGTGTTTTGCAAGTTAAATTTGTGTCACAAGCGTGCCTACAGGTATACCATACAACTAATTTGCATAAGTATTTTGTTTTACCAAGTACAACAGTGATGTTGAATAAACCATGAATAAAGTGTGGAACTATTTTGAGGTGGACAGTACCAATAATAACAGGCCAGTGAGTAAATATAACACTAAACAAACATCTAATTTAATGTCAGTTGCGTTGATGATATGCATAAGCTCCAAAGGCTGCTGACTTTAGCAAAGAATCCGTCTGGGCATCGAGCATATAATGCAAACCTTCAAATGTTTTCTAATAAAGAAATTTCAAATGATGAATCTGGACAGTGCCACTGAAGTAAAAGTAGACTATATTTTCATTTTAGCATACTTGAAAACAAATTTAATATGCAGCAGTTATTCAGAATGAGAGGACTTCTGAGGTCTTCTAGAAAGTTCAAGATATAGATTTCATTTGTCATGAAAATATTTTAAGTATATGGTAATTTAATCTCAGTTTCCATATATGTTTCATGTCAAGGACAGTTTGGGATGGTGACTTGGAGAATCTTGTGCTGCATCAGTGGAAAATGCTTAAGTTAAATACCAGATTTGGTGTTATTTAACCGACTTTTTATTTTAGAGTTATGCTGCTCACAGATAAACAGACCTTATTCCAAAGGTGCCCATTTTGTTCAGTGAGTTTCAAAACATGTATGTCTGGTGAAATCTGGATATGTAATATTTGCTTTATTTAGTGTAAATACGCAATAGGGAAAGTGAAAAAGCGAATGAAAGAAGCTGTTTGGTACAAGTTTTATATCCAAAGGTTCCTTTAGAGATACTCTGCAGAACGTAAAAAGAACAAAGAGTCTCGTTCAATATTCCCGGAGCTTACCACGTTCACAGAGCAAGATAGACGCTTCGTTTTATATATGTATAGAAGATAGATTGGATGGTTGATCCCTACGGCAAGATAGAATCAAAAGACAACACAGCTGTTGAACCCCAGAAACATGCTTTACCGTTCCTACTTTAGTATTACGAGAAATCTTGCAAACGAGTTTATATGCGTTTTCTTGCAAATTCTGAAAGTTGGATTATTGCTAGAAGAGCAATGAAAGGGCAAGCCCGCGGGACATAAGCCCATTTCGTCGTGACGTTAAAAACGACTGCAAGTTCTCCGAAAAGAGGGGTACGCCATGTACAACTTTTTAACTAGTTTAGCTGGCAAGTTTTCACCTCACCATTACCGGGGCTTATCGGCAACTTCTGACACTACTGCAGTGTCTCCCAGGCGGCTTTCTGAATTTCCCCAAACATACAATTAAGTCATCTCTGGAAAAGATTGTTAAAACTACTTTTAACATGGAACTGTTATGCTTCAGTTAAACTGAATCTAAGTTTGCAACACTCGCGAGAGTTTCCTTATGGCGAGTAGGTATACAATTTATGAAAATGTATAGTGTATCATCACTTTAAAATTGCACACAAATCAGTATTAATTAATTGATTTTAATATCAGGATCAACCATTTGTTACGTACAATAAGAAAGATGTAGAAACGTAGGTGCACTTACGAAACAAAGTAACTTAAATACGTAACAAAACGATAAAATCCAGTGCAATTACTTTTTATCAGTTTATCTTCATCCAAAACTGAATGCACAGCAACGCAGTTTTCTCTTACTGACATTAAAACTGTCTACAGTCTTTCGTGATATTACAGTACATAACTGTTTTGTTTTCATAGCCTTGATTCACTCCTGTCTGTCTTTTTTCATACACACACTCTCTCTCAAACAGCTGATTTTGATTATACAATCACTCAGCACTCATTAACGGTTTCGCTATCTTCATGGCGCGCCGGTTCTCTCACGTACGCACGCAGCTCACACACACACACACACACACACACACACACACACACACACACACACACACACACACACACACAGATACACACACACTACATTACATAAAATGTGAACTCACTCCCACCGCCTCAACTCTTTATATAGCGAAGATGACGTAATAGGTCCTTTCTCGAACTTCCACAAACACGCTGACCGCCAGCTACTTCTAGAATGACCTAGAAAACCATATTTTTGTTCTGTCGTTCTGATTGTTGCCACATGTTCACAACAGTTGCGCAAGGCAGCTTTCCCTTTAGCGCCTTTGATACGCGTACCGCCAAGTGGTGTGGGGCAGCCCGGCCCCGAGTTTACTTTGTTGTACGCCGCCGCGCTCGGCCAGCGTCACAATAGCATGTGTTATAAGACTTGATTTGGGATTAAAATATTAGTTTACAAATCCCCTAAAATGTGCAAGAATAACAATTTTGATATTCCTTTGCAAACGCTTAAAAGTGTAAATGTACTTTTATGAAGGAAATCCACTGATATGTTTTGTAAGGTCGTTTAATACAGGTGTTGCGGGTGTGGATATAGATATTATAATTGGTACCTCAACATGTATCGACTTTACTGTGTTAATTGTCCCCCCCCCCCCCTCTCTCTCTCTCTCTCTCTCTCTCTCTCTCTCTCTGTCTCTCTCTTCGCCTGACATCGCATCTTTTGCTGCCTGATGTTTTCTGCAGTCATAACTGTGCCATGAGATGAACAACGCCTGTAAGTATAGACCATCCCATTGCTTTCACGTTTCACACTTCAGTACTTGACTTTCGGGCCCAGGTAGTTTGGGTTTATTAAACTTGCAGAAAGCATTCGAACCGTTACACATTTAAAATAAACAATGAGTGTATTGGAAATGAAAGAATGAATGTTAAGTCAGCAATTAAACGTATTTAAACTTCCTATCTCTATGCCTGTAATAGACATAGAAAATTGTGCGAGGTTTATGCGCCATATTTTTTTCAAGAGTTGTTTATTTTGGAAAGAGTCTCACTCTTCTCATATCCAAAATGGAATTATGGTGCCAAAGTAGCTGAATATTCTTTTACGCCTGTAAATAAGTTTGAATGTTTTATATATCGAATTTTACTTTGAAATAATGGTAGATAGAAAATGGGAACAATTTAGGAAGATTTTCTTTACATAGTGTTCGATGGTACTTGAAAACAGAAGAAAAGCTTTTAAAGCAAATGTCCCCGTCCTGTATTCAGAGAATTATAAGCTTCCGGAACTTTTTGTGGCTAATTTGTTGTGACTAAACGGTAAATAAAAATGTCAAATACACACAGCCATAAAACGTAAAATGCTGTGATTATAAATGATATTAATTTAAATTTAAAATGTGATTTATGCAATACATTCTTACGTATGGGTTGATGGGGAATCAAATGTGACCTTTACGCGACGAGGACAACAGTTGCACGAACAATACGCGAGTGGTGTGTGTGATCGCTTTATTTATTGTAACCATTAAATGCAGATTACAACATATTTAACCGCACAAACATCCATTGTTTGCATATTGCAAATAGGAGCAGAAAACTTGGATCGGTGGGTTCGTCAATCACGCGTTCATAATTTATATTGGCAACAAGGGTGGGCAGTTTTACGACTGGCATTTCCAAGCTTTATAGCCAACATACTCGCATTACTGTACATCAGCTTCGTAATCCAAACATTCAATATTCATCATAATTATAGTTTTGAGGGTAAATATTTCCCTATTGTTCCCTTAGTTTATTTTACGTATGTTCATTTACGTTCTATAGAACATACACGCTTAATTTTAAGTTTCAAAAATACCCTTCACAGTGTTTCTGCAGAGTGGCGATCCAATATATACATATATTGTAGCAAAATGACAAAATCAGTCCAGTTACGTTTCTGTCGCTTCACTTTTCTTCTAAACTTTTGCACAATACACTTCTCTTCTACTGACGTTAACACAGTCTACAGTCTTTCGTGATATTACAAGTCACAACTGTTTTGTTCTCGTAGCCTTTACTCAGTCCTTTATGTCTTTCTTCATTTGTTTTGTCTCTCATACACTAACTCCGACGACATAATCACTGGACTCTCGTTAAAACTTTTTCACTTTAACGCGGCGTATCTTTCACTACCAGAGTACCGCACACATGCACTACTGCTCCGCACTCACTGACACACTAACCGACTCATGTCTGTAACTCTCCCCTCTGCTGTTTCTCCGCCTCCTTATATAGCAAGGGTGACGTAACATGGACCTTTCTCGACTTTTAGAAACGCACCGGCCGCTGGATACCTCTCGAAGGTCCCATCAATGCTTTTTAGGCGCCGCGCTCATTGTTGTTAGGTACATAAAAACAGCCACGCGAGGTAACCTGACCTAAAGCGCGGCCTGGTATGTGGTGTTAAATAGCTTAGTCCCGACCGTCCTATGTTGTGCGTCGCGCCCGGCGTCTATGGGTCCCCCACCTCTGCCGACACAGGCATCATGACTGGGGTGCAGGACTTGTAGTGGGACGTGGTCAGCGCCCCAGTCCCTCTCGACCAGTTATGCGGTGTTGTTGAGCAGGGGCCGGCGTCCGGATTCGAACCCTGGTCCCCTGCTCGTAAGCATCAGCGCTAACACCGTGCTAAGGAGAGGACCATATATATAACTGGTCTGTTAGTTCCTTTGCTTGTATTTTTACTTCCTCTATATATATAATAAGCAGGGGAAGTATTGCATTCCATCCAAAAATTCGATATCGAGATTTCACAGGAAATAAATCTTTGGGCTTCCCTGGATCTAAAAGAACATTTGCAGAAAAAGGGTTCGTGTGTGTGTCTGTGTATCCGTCCATCTGTGAACAGCGTAACTGGAAAACGAAAAGTCGATGAAATATCAAGCTTTGCATTAATTACATTTTCCAAGCATGGGACGCGAATATTTTCAAGAATACACCTTCCGAGACTATCCTTTGCATAGAACATTTCTCGAAAAGTTTTCTTTTATCCAAATGTGCTCTAACGATGTATTCTTTTATCTTACGGCCGTGCACTAGTTCCACTTAAGGTCTATTGCATTCCCACATTCCTCTTGAACCTATAAGAAACTTAGCTGTAAGATAAATCTACCAAATGTTTATCATGATTAACATAAAGTAGATAAAAGAATAAGCGTTTGTAAGAATGCGTTTCCAAGAATAGAAAAAGTCACGTGATTGCAACACATCACATATTTTTCTTTCTCTAGCACTTAGCCATCAAATGTAGGGGAAGTATTACATCAACCAAACACCGGAAATGCGTGTTTTGTTGTCCTCCAAAGATAGAAAAAGTTTGTATGGGTAAATAGATTGGGCATCTGTGCGTTTTAAACGATATAATCCAAAAAGGAATATTTATGTAAGCCTAATTCATATTTAACTCCAATATCTGTCTAAGATGCATCGGTATAATTTGGAAAATGCATAGTTTCTGTGCTACTTATATTACACATAAAACTAATATTTTCGCCGTGTTTTAAATGCCTATCTTGCATAGTTATTTAAATATTAATTTTTCATTTTGTAAATTCATTGTTCTAATAAAAATGCTCCAAGCGATATATGTGAAAAAATATTCGCATAAAATTCAGGCTTTAGTAAGTAAGGTTGTAAACATATGTATTATACCATTTTTTATATTAGCCGTACAGAAAAATGCGTAATTTTTTAATAGTCAATACTTTATTTCTCAGAATTGTAGGCTGAGTTTTAAAAAGTGTACAGTGATATTCGTTAATGTGCTTTCGAGAGATTGCTAACTATTATGAATCAAATGAGTAAAATTTTGTATCGCATGGAACCTTTTTAGTGTGCAAAAATGTAAAATATTTACGAGATGTTTAATGTTCGGCATTTGTCCTATTATAGACTTAGTTAACTAGTGACTTAAAGGCGAACCGTATATGTTTCCTATAAATTTAGAATTCGTACTAATTTATTATTAAAAAATTAAATTTTTAATTCTTTACAATTTTTGGCCAAATTTTTCACATGCCATTCTCCCTCCAAACAATCGTTTATACGGGAAGTAATTTGGTTATTATTTTTCTTAAAACAACACACGATTTTAATCCATAGTTATATTTTGGAGGTATTGATATGATGAATATATAGAATATTCTGTGTGCAATAAGGTATTTTTCTTTGACTTTTTTAACAATTGGAAATTATAAGACATAAACGCATTAGACAAAGGTATATAGGTATTCCAATAAATATTTTAATAACTTTTGGTTTTCCAGATTCTTATGTATATTTGCCTTTTTTACGTGTGTTTGCCTAGCATCATCCAAGGGAATATTGAAAGAGTATCCAATAATTTTTGCACACGGAATTCTTATTGACAAAATTAATTTGTCTTATTATCTGTGTTTTGTTTTCGTAAGACACGGAGTAAAGTCCGTGTTTGCCCGTAATGTGCAATTGCTTCCAGATAATGTTATTTTGAATAACTTGAGTGAATAGAAGGTTCAGTGTTAATTATGACAAGACACAAAATTTAATGGCATTATATCAGCGTGTTTAACTATACAACACCACAAGGCGTGGCAAGCCTCTGATTGGTTGTTGTCCTAAGCCACGCGCCGTCAAGTGTCAGCCATAGTTATCTCACACATGCCGTGTCTAGGCTAAGTTTGGATAAGATGTATTTACTTAGGCAGAATTTGAACCACATATTTTTGGTTTACATGCCACTTCACTAACCAATTGAGCTACCATGGCAGAATGTTGGACCAATAAATCTCCCCACTGATTCACATAATTTTTATACGAACCGTATGATGTACGAGGGTTATCAATGAATTGATAATGATTGGAAAATGTCTTGTGGTTCTTACAAATAAATCATATTTCTCTGAGTAGGTATACATTCCAATGAATTGTATAAAATTGGGAAACCATAAGGTATAAGCCAATGTTTTTAAAACTATGGATCTTGTAAAAATGAATTATGCCAAAAATATTACATAAATGTTAAATAAAGCAATCAGAATCATCGGCATATGAAATATGGGAGTTAATAATGCCTGAAACTATTTAAGTAATCTCTTTCTTAACATTTGTATTTATTTATTTGCAGGTACGTGTTGAAATATTTCATATCAGTAGCAGAAACACAATGACAGAGTATGTAAGTAAAATATTTGTATCATATAAAAGCCTTTCCTATTAAAGTTAATGGATATTTAAATTCTACTTGGATTATACTTAACCTAAATGATTATGTAGACTTCCACGGCCTTTGTCCATTACTTTTTTGGTTTCCGGTATGGGCTACGTCTTGTTGGGAGTTTAAGAAATTAAAATTATGCCGACGTTATTGTATTTTTAAATCAAGTTGGTATTGATTCTATGCTGAAACCATTATTAATGTTGTGTAGGACGTTTTAGAGGTTTGTCCTGGAATTATTATTTTTTATTTTGGGGTGGGGCAGAGTGTACACACACACACACACACACACACACACACACACACACACACACACACACACACACACACACACACACACACACACACACATTTATAGGTACAATGTGAATAGAGGAATATAGTAATGATAATCAAACCTTGTAAGAAAGACAAAAAACAGAAACCAACACCAAGGATACTCAAACACAATGAGAACAAATGCTCACATGCACACGCTATTGTTTATAAATCAAACTCCATACTCGACTCTATGGCACTAACTCTACCCCTACCACCCTTCCTCCTCTTCGCTACACTCCGATCCGATGTACCAGTCGCCCTCCCCCACTCCACCAACGCCCCAGGCACTGAAATTTGGACACCTACGAAACAGACTAGGTGTAGCTGTACCACAGGTTGTCAGGGTCAGTGCAGAGGGAGCGAGTGGCAAATGAAAACCTATATTAGTGCGACGCACTACTTCAATGTTCACGCTTCGAGACGTTTCACAAAGTTGGTAGTTTAAATGGCCTACTTATTTTGGCAGAATATTTCATTCGCACAGAGAAATAATTATTTTTTCAATTATAATTTATAATTAATTGAAGAATAATAAGTACACATTTTACCATAAAATCATAGATGTACATTTCAAATAAAAATATTTCCGTTTTAGATGTCCGTTTCTTCTTTACTATATGCTTTTATAGCTGCAGAAGTAGCAGTACAATAGACTACAATATATTTTCTAAAAGCTTCAAAAGTAGCTCTCCTTCTTTTCACTGAAACGCTCTGTATTGCGAGCAGATGCACTCGAGGCCACATGATATGATGCGGCAAAGCGTAAATACTTGTGCAGTCATGTACTTTCTTATTCTCAGGTGAAACTTGGTTCCGATACACCATTCGTTATCACGAGACAATCGTGCCTTGTGCCACGCTTTCTGAGAGTTACTAACCAAACTAAAAGCGACTACTCTTAATAAGTAAAATTATAAGTTCCCAAATTAAACAAATATTGATGTAATATTGTTCATTACACTGTCCTCAATTACTCAACACTTATAGTTCTAACAGCCTGTGCATCAACTAAAAGTCAAGGCCTTCTTTGCAAGTTTGTTATTTTTCAATTTCAATGTGTTCAAATTCAAATGTAAGGGCTTTATAAATTCCTTTTTAATATTATAGTAAATTATAAAATGAAGTTAAGTGTTTTACAGACATATCCATCACAAATACTTGGACTTTTCAATAATAAAAGAATCATCAAAATCAGTGAGTTGGTGTTGAGATTACCCTACATACATACACACCTTAAAACAAATGTTCTCTGTTTATAACAATATAAGTAATGACATTATTTTACTTGCCGTCAAATAAATATGTATATTGACTATGCCTAATTTTTACTTTCTCTACTACGTATAGTAAGTAGAGGCAGTATTCCATTCCACCCAAACATTCAATGCCGACATTTCACCGGAAATATATATTTTGACGCCGCTTGAATTTTAAAAAAAAAAAAAAAAAAAAAAAAAAAAAAAAAAAAAATTTAGAAAAAGGTTCGTGACAGAGACAGAGAGAGTCTGTGAAAAACGAAAAGTCGGTTAAAACCAAAGTTGGTATTTAAATTTAATGTCTTTTAAGGATGCGACACGAAGATTTAGAACAAACTTCCCCCATCCTAAAGCACCTTGTACATGGAAAAATTTTCTAAAATGTTGATTTTCTAAAAAATGGCTCTAACGATTTTGACTAAAATGCCATGTATTTGAGATATTTTTATGGCAAATGAAATGTATATCTTGAATTCTCTAGCCGTAGCCTATGTAGTCCTCTTTACTGTGGATGACTTTTGCATAACTGGTAAAACGTAAGAGATAGACCAAATCTTACTATACAAAAAGTGTGGATCTTGCTAAAATACACAATTTATGTCCAAATAAATTTTTTGTAGAGTGAAACATTTCGGAGATATTCCTTTTTATTTGTGTTAGTTTCGGTAAACTTGAACGTTCATCAAATGTTATATGCTAATTGTGCTCAAAGCTTATTGTATTCTTATAATCCCCTTGTACTTACAAGGGGATTCTGCAAATGTTTACCTCCACTAACACAAAGAAGATATAGGGATAAAACTTTTTTAAGAATGTTAGTATAAGAGTAGAGAAAGTCATGTGAGCGCAACACATCAGATTTTTGGAAATGCAGATGACAGAATACCTTGGGAATCCAACACAAAAATAGGGAAATGATTCCCAGCCCTGAAGCAGTATATGCTACATCCTTAAAGTGGAACTGGCCGACTAGTGAAGTATATCGTCAGTTTTAAACGATGCTGCTCAGATCAATTACATCAATAGACAACATCCGGTTCTAAATCCAATACAACGCAACTGCTCCCGCCCTCTTTCCAACAACTACACAATAATTGAACAGAAAAGCGAGATAGAACCGTGAGTTTGTTGTTAGGAATTAATTAACTCAAGTGCCGACATAGCAGTTTAATTAGCCGTGTGCAAATCAAAGGCAAAACCTACGTGAAGATTAGGAAGTTGTGTATTTTTAGTTTGCTGCGTCTCTCTGCGTACACTTCAGTTTGTTTGTAGATTGAATGTCGTTGCTGAATGGAGAGGGCTGCTCAGCGCCCATATAAACTGAGCACCAACCAACAGACATTTAAAACTGCTCACATAACGAAAGCAGTGGCGGTCTGAGACTTCCTTAAGGGAACGGCAAGTCCTGAGTTGATAAAATCCTTTCTCTCTTAGGTGAAGGAGTATAAATATTTTAGCTGGGTCGGCAAGTAATGTCTGCATAAAGTAAAATATCTCAGTTGTTAGTATAGTGACAATATGCATATGTATCACTAGGAACTGTAGATACTTAAAAATTAATCATTAAAAATAGTAATAACAATTGTAATAATTTTAAATGATAAATAGAGAAAGAAAAGGAACAAAAAGGGGGTAGTCTGACATAAAGTGATTATAATAAAGCTTATTTGTGTGTAATTTTGTAAATAGTGTTAATTTGTTGAATAATTATATAATATTATATTGGTCGGCAAAGTCTCAAGTAAAGAGGAAATGAAAGATTGATACTTGAAATCAAGACGCTAAATCGGAATTTGTATCATCCTTTCAAAACCACTCACGCATACCCAGAGAGAGAGAGAGAGAGCTCTCATAGCTACTGTATGCCCAGGACAAGAAGGCAAGTCTTAGGAATGTGTAGCGTAATCATTTTGTGCTTCCCGCACGGTGTTTATGCCGAGTTTCCGAGACTGACAAGGATGCTTGGCTCGTTTAAAATACACAATGTTGTCACATAACTCACCCATAGCTAGAAATAAATGTGCACTCTCATACACTCAGTTCCTAGTAAACAGGTCCGCTACCGGAGTAGATACACAGTTCAAGCCCCCTCTGCCCTTCATTCCCCTCTAGCCTTCCTGTCGTGGGCATACATATCCGCGGCAATGTGCTGATTCAAAAGAATTTCTTGACATTTATTATACAGCTGGAAGTATTGTTGCTTCTAAAGGTTAACGTTTTACCGACAATATACAATCCTGCTTCAAAGTACACATGAACGTGAAGCAAGTAAAATATATTGCTTCATGGTGTAGCTTAATATATTGTGGTGAAGATGTAGAGCGAGCGAGGGAGTGAGTGAGTGTGTGTGTGACTGAGTGGGTGCATGGATGGGTGAGCGGGCGAGTGAGTGAAGTTAAAGGGCCCGTCGATAGCTAGGAAGTTTGGGCCCTTGTCATACTTTATATTATGTGAAACTCATTTTGCATTAAAACTAAATATGGCAATTAATGTTTTAATACAACACGTGTTAATATTCGAAATACAAAGTAGTCTATGAAAACATTATTATCTGTGTATTTAATGCAAGTTTTATTATTGCACAGGGTTACTGAAAAACAACAGTGTGCGTTGCCAACAATTAAACTGCAATTACTGTATGTATGCTTGACCATGCCATAATGTAGCGCTTATGCGTCACTGTAGTGAACCTCATTATACCCACCTCTTTATAACGATACTCCTATCCACCAATGAAAGGTGCACCAGTGGATAACCTCTCTACTAATCCACCAATGAAGGATGTACCAGTTCATAACGGCACTGCCAATCCACCAATCAAAGGTGTACCACTTGATAACCTCACCACTAACCCACCAATAAAAAGTGCACCAGTTGATAACCTCGCTACTGACCCACCAATGAAAAGTGCACCAGTTGATAACCTCACTGCTAATCCACCAATGAAAAGTGCACCAGTTCATAAAGACACTGCTAACCGAACATTTGCAATGACACCCTCAGCACTCATTGAGAAAAGGGGTCGTTATTTTTTCTTCTTTTTCTTCTTTCTTCCTGGTCATGCAAAGAGAACGGAATTTCAACGCCATCACACAGCAGCCAACTCTTAAGAATTTTAACTATCGCTCAAGCCTGCTGTATTCTCCTGTTCCCATTGTATCTACAAAGTATGCAATAAAATAGATTTTACAAATGTCTGATTAACGTGCAGGATATCGGAATAAACGTTTATTAGAATACTTTGTACAAGAGTGAGTAGAGAAAGTCATGTGAGTCCAACACATCAGGTATTCTCTTTGTTGTGTTCTTGTCTTTATATCCTGCTTCTCTTCCATAGATTACTTCTGGGGGTTTTACTCTGAATTATACTTTAAAGTGTTAAATTTCCAGTTTCTCTCATTTGACAAACAACTTTACATGTAGGTAGTCCTAATGCAAACAATCCAACGAGGATGATTAAAATGAACGGTACTGCAATACAGAAAGCTCTTGGCTGAGGATAAACATGGAATTTGCAGCAGAACGTCCTTCCTTCGCCAACCCGTCTTCTCTTGTTTGATTACAGTGCTAGTCTTAATGTATGGGGAAAATTAACCGTGGTATTTGTGCATTACACTGTCCTGCTCTCTAGCGGGCATGTTACTTGATGGATGTTCCTCGGAGAATCTTCATTCTACATCATCGTGTGGAATCCCTGCGGTGTCTCTCAGTTTGTTGTCATTCCTTCCCTTCCAGGGCCTCGTACACAACAAAACGACTGTAACTCTAAAGCGTTCCACGTGAAAATGAACTTGGATGGGCAGACAAGAACCTCATTAGGGGGCGCCATTTAAGTAGCACAGTCAAGAAAAATTAAAATTTCTGGGAAATTTATTTTAAATTTGCTGTTTATGCGATTTTTAGTTACTATATATATATATATATATATATATATATATATATATATATATATATATATATATATATATATACACTCCAATATATTGTGACAAAAACGATAAAAGTCCAGTCCAGTTATTTTTTCTCACCTTATCTTTTTCTAAAACCTTTACACAAATAATACAGTTCCCTTTTACTAACGTGAACACAGTCTACAATATTTTGTGATATTTCGTAACGTTGACTCAGTCCTTTCACTGTCTTTCTTCACTTTGTCTCTCGGACAAGACGATACAGTCACTAACACTCATAACTGTTTCACTTTCTTCCTTCATCACTGGACGAACTTATAAAAATATGCCGGCCGCCGGTCACTTCTCGAATAACCTGGAAAACACCTTTGACGTGTCGCGCTCAATTTTGTTATTCTCGCATACACAAGCAGTCACGCGAGGCAACCTAACCTTGAGCGTCTTTCGTACACTTACCACCTGCCATGTGATGTGGGTCAGCTTGACGCCTACCGTCCTTTTACTGTGGTGTTATAATGTGTATAAGCGATTTAAGGACTATTCAAATATAGTACGAGTAATACAGCCCAGATTATATGCTTCTTTTACTTTAAGTATTGCAGAAAAAGATTCCGTATAAACCTAAACGATGCTAAAAATCTACGTTTTAATAGTTATTTGTGTTAACAAGAATATAATGCCTAACTATGTGGTGTAGGGGTAGCTGTCTACCTCACACTCAAGAGGTGCACTAGTTCGAATCTCGGTTAAGGTGATGTTTTTTGTTTATCTATTTTGTATTGTATAGTGCATCTGATTCTAAACCAGATATGTTAACAAATCTTCAATATAGTCACTAAATACCGTGTTTTTCTTGGGTGAAGTGACTGGTCACGTTGAAAGACCGTGATTTGCGGTAGCCTAGCTCACGTGCCAATTGAGGTAACGATGTGCGCAGTTCAGTATTATTGTCTGGAACGGTTCTTTGTGAGAATAAAGTTACATGAAGGATTGTTTCCGTTTAGTGGTTATCACGATGTATGTGTCTGTTGTTTAAGTTTTGCTCGAACAGTGTCATATGTGAATTGTCAGCTGCGATTTATACGTATCTATATGTGGGAATGCTTATGCAATAATGCTTATAAGCTTGACGAATTAGAAAATACTATCTGGTCATCTTCAGTATTTCGGCTTCAGAAATGGTAAGTACTGTATTCAAAAGATGCTAAGGTATAGATGCTGTAGATATAGAGGCATCACTTCGAACTCATTTCGTAGGGAAAAGCAAACGTTAAACACGTTGTTTTGATATATATACACACACACACGCACCCACGCACGCACGCACCCACGCACGCACGCACACACACAAACTGTTTGTATGCATGTTCTTTATGCGCTCCTAAACCGCTTGACCGATCACCGCGAAATTCCGCACGTATAACTAATTTTTCACTGGAGAAGGTTTCTACGCTATCCATTTTACTATGCAACGTATTGCATTCACAAGGTTGTCTCTACTTTCTTTTACGTAATACATTCACATATCTTTCCCTACGCACCCTTCAACATACAATTCATACAGTTTTCTATGACTGAAATAGAAGTGTCACATATTACACTCACACTGTGTTTTGAAAAAAGTGAGCATAGAAAACCATCACACATGTTTCTGTATTCCCTGTTCTACAAATAATTCATACAATTTTCCATATGTTTGAAACTGAAATGCAATGTGTTACGTTTACATGGTTTCCTGTACTCACTTTTATGTAACGCTTTCACATGTCCTTCTCTACTCGTTCTTAACTCTCTCTTGCTCTGTATATAGTGGTATAGCTGCTGGTATTATGAAGTTGTTAAACTCCAACACCTGTTTACCATTCACCATGAAAATTGGCGCATCAAGGGCATTTTATACTATCCATTTTATTATGCAGCGTATTACATTCACATCGTTTTCTCTACTCGCTTTTCTTTTACATAAGACATTGACATGTCCTTCTCTACTCCATCTTCTACAAACAATTCATACAATTTTCTATATGTTTGAAATGGAAATTCGACGTATTGAATTCACACGACTTCGTCTACTCACTTTTCTTCCTGTAGTGTTTTCGTGATTGTTTAGCAGTGCGTTTACATACGATTTTCACCCTGTTTTATTTTTTTTTTTTTTATTTATTTTTTATTTGTTGTTCTTTATAGTGGGAAGCCTAACAGTTTAGCTCTTTGTTTAAGCGTATTAAGTAATATTTCTTAAATGCCCCCTGACAAACAGAAGACTATTGAGTATGTGCAACTTAGGTCTAAAAGTTTCAAGGGTACATTGTCGAACCACGGACAACGCCAGATATTTCAGAAAGTTCTATATGAAAATAAACAGTATTTCAAATTGAACCTGATACGTTTTAACTTGCACATGGTTGCTTTTCAATTCGTTATAGTTTAATTTGGCACTCCAAGCACAGATGTGGCTTATTGCGCTCTAAAAGGTTGGCAAAACATGTTTTGAACGCACATGTTTGACTATCGATGGGAAGTAAAGCGCATAGTCTAATGTATGGGGCAGCTGTAATTTTAAAGCGAAATTAAGTGAGCAGGGGCGACATCTTGTGAACATGGCTCCGGCATGTAAAGTATGGTCCAGTTTAATTACGACAGTGCCGGAGGTGACCCACCCGGAGCAGGCAGCCCCCCTGAAACAATATTACACAGATGTTTTGGTCGCACTCGGCAAGATTTATTACATAGCTCCGTGTTACAATCAACTTCGTTAAAGTGAATGTAATGGTGGAACTGAAAAGTATTCCACGAAGCTCTCGCTAAAAACGCAGTTTTAAACTGGAATAGAATTTTCACCTATTCGGCATTTTATCTTCAACATTTAACTAATATTCTCTTTACTTTTTATCGTAGAATGTGAAGTCACATACACCCCCACAAATGGCACGGCTAGAGATCATCTAGATTCTAGAGCATAAGCTATTTCCGTGCTGAGGAACTTGCGTGCATAGAAGATCTCCAATTCGAACCTCAGCTGGTTGCTTTGTCTTCATTTGTCAGTGTTTTTCAAATCCTTCATAGATCTCTAAGTAAATATAGATTAAAAATTTTTAACACCAAACTGCCTTACGTATAATTCTACTGTTTACATGAAGCTGTAGAACAATTTCAGTAGGTTGTTTATAATATAGGTCTACACATTAAAACTTTTTGAGAGCTGTTTTATATTTGGATAGTGATTCTGAATAATTTAGTAGTGCTGATTTCAAAAAGTACTTCCGTTTTTACTTTCTCTAGAGTAAGTCCAGGAAGTATTGTATTGTAATACGACACACAGGCACACACACACGCGCGCGCGCGCAAACTAAGCACAGACTGACTCCCCGACGACTCATGCCTGTGACTACCTTCTTTTTACAGATTCAGATTTGTTCATTCAAAAAAGTTTTTGCCTGGAGCTGGACATGGGCCTGGGTTTATGGGCTACAAACGCTTCGCCACCTTATTTACCGAGGATGACGTAACATGGACCTTTCTCGAACTTTTACAAATATGCGGGCTGCCGGATGGTTCTAGCAGTCATAAAAGAAAAACCTTTGACGTGCCTCACTCATCACGTGTTTGCTCGCGTGAGTAGTGTGGGGAAACTTGACCCTAAGCGCCTTTGTTGCCTGCCGCGGCCTGTGTCACAGCACTGTCATCTGAAAGCTCAAAATAAACTTTTCGGGAAATAATAAAACGAAAGGTAAAGAATCGCTGGATAATACTCTTGGCTTCCTAAGTAAGACTGCCATATTTACCAGCAAAAGAAACTTGACTGTCACGTGTGGTTATTACAGTTGTTAATTTACTGCTGATCTTCCCAACCTGTTATTAATATGCAACACTATACAGAAGTTCAGTCTATGAGCGATACAAACAGGCTGTACTTTGTATCACGTGTTTCGGCATGAACTGTTGCAACATTGCGGAGGGCTTTACGAACTCTACATTATAACACTCGAGACGTCGCTTCCATTTTCACTAATAATACAGCACACTAATGTGAACAATAATCAGTTAACACACTTTGTCACACACTAACCTACAATTATTCGCTTCTGAACGAGACGAACACGAGACAGAATATAATAGAGAGGTGGCAATCATGCGAAGCGTATGCAGTTGCTACTTTGTGCTTTAGCAGACGAAAACCAAAATTCAAAATTTAGTGAAAATGGTAAAATAAGTGAAGAATTTGTTTCCAGTATTACATATAGAACTGTTTATACACTTGCTCATTTTGTTTGATAATAGATTTGTTGAACATTTAAAAAATCTAATGTGTTGCACTCACATGACTTTCTCCACTCTTGCAGTAACCATTCTTACAAACTCTTATTCCTATATTTTCATGTTAATTGATATAAACATTTGCAGGAATTATCTTATTGTTTATCTCCTTATAGGTGCAAGGTGAATATGCAAGGGAACACAGTAGGCTTTGAGCGATAGTTGAATCTTTTAAAGCTTTGAGATTCCGCTCTCTTTGCACGGCTTACATATAAAAAACGATGTTGCATATGACGAAAGTTTGTTCCCTGAAACTGACGCAAATAACAAGGAATATCTCCTAAATGATTCAATGTACAAAAAAATTTATTTGCACATAAATTGTGTGTTTTAGCGAGATTTACATTTTCTGTACAGTAAGATTTGGTGTATCTCTAACGGTTTACCTGTTATTCAAAAGTCATCAGGACTACATGGGTTATAGCCAGAAAATTCAAAATATACATCTCATTTGTCATAAATATATCTTAAACATATGGCATTTTAATCAAAATTTTCGAAAAATTTTCCATTTCAAGGGTAGTTTAGGGTGGAGCAATTTTCTTCAAAATATTCGTGTCGTATCCTTGAGAGATATTAAACTTAAATGCCAGCTTTGTTTTTTAAGCGACTTTTCGTTTTTGAGTTATGCTGTTCACAGGCTGACAGACTGACAGACACACACCCACACACACACGCACGCACACACGGACCTTTTTCTAAAAATGTTGTATTGGGATTCAGGGGGCCTCAAAACATATTTTCGGTGAAATGTCGACATCGAAATTTTGGGTTGGAGTACAATACTTCTTCTACTTACATGTGGTAGAGAAAGTAAAAAAGAACTAAAACGCTAACTTTCATGGCTAGAGCTGGCATTGATGCGACCGTTACCCTCTCCCCTGCACCTCCCCTTACCCTACCCTCTACATCCGGTTTGTACTGCTCATTGCCTGGACTTCTGTGTAGATGCTAATCTATCCCATTGTAAATACAGAAACATTGTGTATATGTATGCATAAATTTAATTCCAAAGTCACAGAACCTACGTTCATACTTCTTTCACCATTCAAAAACTCTGCTGTTTTCAATTAATATATCCTATAAATTAATTAAATACTGAAACAACTTTACAAGACTGGATACTGGAATACGAGCATATTACAGTTATAATAAAAGATTGCTTTGGCTTTTATTTGTCGTTGTAGATGTTACTTTGTAGAGAATGTGTATATAAGCAAAGGTCGCTTATATTGTACTCCAGGCAATATGTAAGAATGTCTACGATGTAACTGCAGCTGCGGAAATATTCCAAGCAAACAGAACTCAACAAACGCAAACAAAAGACAATCGATTCTGCTTATAGCAGTACGATTCGTATGTTATATGTATTTATTGAAATTACATTAACAAATTCTAAAGAAGTTTGTATCCAAGCTTCGGAATAACCTTTATTCTAATGTAATAGAAGTGAATAGAAAAATTCAATAAAATGCCAAAAGGTTTAAATGTTATTCCCTTTTTGGGGGGGGGGGGGGGTGACCGCTGTTAGTAGATAGGTCTGGCTGGCTCAGTCGGTTAGGTGCTGGCTTGCTACGGGTTCAAACCCGGCCCACATCAATGATTTTTAAGTGAGTGTAAGGGTGACAATGCCATGTTAGTAGATTTATGGACATGTGAAAGAACTAAAACCTAAACTAGACTCCGCGGTGTAACAGCTCTAAGAGGACCAATACTTACAACCCCTGTGCACAGTGTCATGAGTGGGGTGCAGTAGTGGAGGGTGGGACGTGGTTAACGCCCCGAGACCCGCTCGGCCTTTGAATGCGGTCTTGGTAATCAGGAAAAGGAGTTGTGAGCAGAGAACCAGGAGCCAGCGTCGACCCGGAAACTTGCTATCAGAGTGAGGAAGGACACGATAAAAAGAAGGTAAAATTGATGACAGGGAATTTGGGGGAATGAATGGCGGGGAGAACCCGGAAAAAATCATCCCTGACACCGCTTTGTCCATCACAAATCCTACATGCGGTCCCCTAGGATCGAACCCGCCTCAGTAAGAGGAGACCGGTCTAACCATAGGATGACGACACCGCCTGTAAAAAAGCTCCTGCGGGACGATATTCTGGCACACCGGCGGTGTACATATCCTGGCACTTCATAGCGTCAAACACTTTTTACTTTCTCTACTTCGTATAGTATTGGAAGTATTGTAATTCCAGCCAAAAATTCGATGTCGGGATCTCACCGGAAATTTGTTTTCAGGCCCCCTGAATCCAAAAAAAGGGTCCGTGTGTGTGCGTGTGTATGTGTGTGTGTGCTTGTGCGTGTCTGTGTGCCTGTCTGTCTGTTTGCCTGTCTGTCTGTTTGTCTGTCTGTGTGTCTTTCTGTCTTTGTGTGCCTGTGTGTCTCTGAACAGCTCAAAAACGAAAAGTTGGTTAAAAACCAATATTGGTATTTAAATTTAATGTCTTTCAAGCATGCGACACGAAGATTTTGAAGAAAGTTCCTTCGCCCTAAACTACCCCTTACGTACAACATTTTTTCGAAAATTTTGTTTTTCTTGAAAATTGTGCTAACGCTTTTTGTTAAAAGCTATATGCTTAAGATATTTTTTTGGCAAATGAAATTTCTGTCTGCAGTCTTTATAATCCTTATTGACTTTTACATAACCAGTAAACCACAAGAGATAGACCAATTCTTACAATACAAAAACTATAGGTACATGTCGTTAGAACATACAATTTATGTCCAAATTAATTTTTTGTAGAGTGAACTATTGCGGAGACATTCCTTGTTATTTATTTGAGTTTTGTAATACTCATACTTTTCTCAAATGGAAGTTCGTTACTCACTCTTTTTATTTTAGCTGTGCAAAGAGAACCTTATTTCAAAGTCTTCATGTAGCGAACAGCTTTAAAAGATTTTACTATCACTCAAAGCCTACTGTTGGCCATGACAAGGGATTTGATTTTCACGGTACTGCTATAACAAATTAGTAATTATACTTATTACTTTGTGACACACATACATATTTCTTGTTCACTGAAGTTAGGAGATATATACTAGTTTGTGGAAATATCATCACGAAGCTTTTTATATCCAGGAATAATTAATTACGATTTATTGAAGCTATACATTGTGGTGGTTTCGAAATGGATATATCTACGTTGACAACGCATTTTCAAACCTTGTTTTTATAAAAGAATAGACGTAATTATCATTGTCAGGGAACAAAATAGGGTATTAGTTATTGAACCTACAATCCGATTTGAAAAAAGTAGACCAAATTAATCAGGTTGATAAGGGAAAAATACTACATTATGAGACTTGCTATCCTAATTTGAGAGAAAAATACAGAATTTCAAGTTGGGAAGTGATAGGTCTACTTTTTTGTGCTGAAGGAGTGCTTACTAAATTTACTGTTAATTTGTTCCGACGTTTAGAATTGCAATTATGTGTCTTAGAAGATATCGGTTTAGAAATTATTCGTAATGCTTTGTACATTTTACACAATCATCTGTATACTACACTAAATTAAGTAAATAAATAATTCCTAAATGGTTAGGTGTCTCATATCGAAATTGTATAATAATTTTGTACATTATTACACTTTATCTATCAAATATTTATACATCCTACGATTTTTTTTTTTATCCTTTGTGATCCATATTTAAAATTGTCTTCTTCTGCAGATCTGTTAGCAGGCGTGTCTTTATTACAAATAGGACAGCTATCCAACTACTGGACTTTCTTCCTTATTCCCCTAGCACCTGCAAGAATACTAACAATAATTTGTATCTCTACTGACATGAAGAAGATAAGAGGAATAAGTGTTAGTAAGAATAGTTAGTACAAGAGTAGAGAAAGTCATCTGAGTGCAACACATGAGATTGTTTAAGTTCAAAGTTATGTATAATGGCATGAGGGTTACGAGTAGGTATAATCGTTGCAAGGGAATGACCCATTCCCGTCTTCTTACACAATTTTATAAGTTGCCTGTAAAAAATAACGACGAAAATGATATAAGTTATGCAATAATAATAAAGGGCATTCAACGGAAGTTCTTTAAGATTGCTGTGATGCGGAGCTCGGTATGTTCCAGGCAGATGTGATCGCGCAATCTCACCCTTGTGCCACGTGTCTGCAATTGAAATTCAATGCAAGAATGGCTCCAGGAAAATCATAGACGTTAGGCATGTTATATTTAAATAATACCATGGCAAAATACTGATGACTGCAAATACCTATGTTGCTATAGGGAATATATCTTGGTTTGCCTTTGCGAACAGACAACATTGCACAGCGGCTTATGAACAATTGTGGTTAAGCCGTAGAGGATTTCAAATCCAAGTTCTGCATATTTATTTACTAGAAAATAAATTTGTTGCTACAGCAATTTCATTTCTTGCAGCGTGAATTTTTAAGGTACTGAAAAAAATGGCGAGTTAAAACTGCCTCTTAATTTTAAAAAGCCCTACTCAAATAAAGAAAAAAAAATCGTTAACACGCTCTGCACACAACAATTGCCGCGTTTATAACAAGTTTGTTACGCGAAATGGCGTCATTATGCGCATTGCTGTTATTATATCCATGGTGCAGATGAAACAACTGCCGCATATTAACAGTTTCCTTGGTAGAGGATATTTCACGGCTCCCTCTGTGTGTAAGCAAAGCAACAGTATCTGTAGTGGTCATTAGATAAAGTCATAATTCGCTTCAACGATAAGCCTTATACGTGGTGCAAATAAACACACATTAAACGCCACAAGAGCGTCCTTTTCTTTTCAGCGCACAACGGCACGGTCTTTCTTTATTCGTGGGTTTGTTTGTTCCTCTGTGTATATTTATCTGGTATCTTTTCCGTAACAAGCTCGACTGCGATGCAAATTCATTCTCTAACAACAGCAACGGTCAAGAGGCGAATACAAGAGCTGCTTTTTGTTTTCTTAAACTGCCTTTAAATTCTTCCGCGGTTTTTCGCCCAAAACAAACATGACCTTCTTTTCTCGCCACTTTTTCATTCCTACGTCTCTGATTATTATTGTATTGTTCTTTTATTTTTACTATATTATTCACTGGTAAAGCATTTTGTTTTGCTTTCGTAAAGAAATGGAGTGCGCGAGTTTAGTGACTGTTTCAAACAATTTTATGGTACTAAATTCATTTCGCCATTTATATATGCATCTGTCAACAACCTAATTCAAAAATGAAAATAGGGGTTTCCAAAGTTCACAATTACGTCAGACGCTTTTAAAGATGGAGGTGAATATTTTCAACAGTTTTGTGCAGTTGTATCTCAATAATTCTTTATTTTCCCCCAAAATCGTGGTTACTTTTGCGATTGAACAAGATATGAGATTTTGGCATGACCAGTAAATACGTACAGCTATGGAAAAGTAATTGAGCGCATTAAGTTCCACGTCAGTAGGCAGTGCGAATTACACAAGTCGATATTTCAACATGCAGCTGAGTTTACTTATAGCCTTGGATGCATATGTAATCGTCTATTGGACACTCAGAATTACCTCTCGCATTTATATTGTAAATACTCGCAAAGTAGAAGAGTAGAGAAAGTCATGTGAGTGCAACACGCCAGAATTTTTTTTTTTTCCCAATAACCACAGTGTGGTCTGCTAGTATCATAAGTAAATAGTTTTCATTTTAGGTTTTCCTGACACCACTAATTATCTTTTGTTCTCGAAAACGCTTCTTTATAGAATACTGCCAATAGAACAGAGCTGAAAATTTCTTGTCATTATGTTTATTTACAGATTTATTATAGAGCAAATGTAGCGATTACAAAAAAGTATCCCGTGAGATATGCAACAAGTCATTGTAACAAAATGAACGGATACGTCTGTAATTAATGGCGACAGGCCATTAATATGGCACAGAGACAGCTGCTGAAGGGATCAGGGTCTTTCTGTGGTAGTCTCGTTCTGACATGTGGATTCCCTTAAGAAGAAAGAACACATAAATTATCTGAAGGCACATGCCGTACTTGGGAGCGGCGTGTTTCAACGTTCGAGATTCCTCATGCTTGGCCAGATACAAACATGGCGTTTATTCCATACATGGTTCTATGAACGGTAATGCCCAAATAATGCAGCGGATTTTACGTTGTATCCAGTTTCAGGTTTCGTGTATGTAGGTGCATCAATACAGTAACATTGTGTCGATATTGCTACTGTGGTAAGCGCTATCTTTCCAGTCCATCGTGAGTTCAGGGTAGTGAAGACCCCTCAATACGCTCTTCCAAGAAATCTTCTGTGTAGTGGAAACAGCTCTCTGGCGGTAGGAAGAGGGTTTCCAAAGAAAACATTTAGGTTAGAGTAGGAATACATTCATACAGCGAGTAATACCAAATGAGTTCTTTTAATTTTGGTCTACTAAATAATATAAATAAACATGTGTGTGTGTGTGTCTGTCGCCTGTATGCGTCCTCGGCGCTCGTCGCCGACTACCGTTGTCATAGAACGGTATATTACTAAAACTCGGGAATACTATAAAAAGGCGTAAAGCGGTTTGAGGCGGAAGATTGTGCAATAAGCCGCAAGTTGAGTGCACATGAGTTGCACTGTTACTACTCTCGCATGTACACAGTTGTATGCTTGTGCATATACGACCGCTGCGCGGTACCAGTTACGTCATTCATTCTCCAAGTCCAACTAAACCGTATCGCATGTGATTGCACGTAGTTCCGCGTTGTAGCTATTATACATCACTTTCCAAATAGTGTTTCACTTTCACTGCTATGTAAGCAAGTAGGGGAAGTATTGTATTCCACCCAAAATTCGATGTCGAGATTTCACCGTAAATACGGATTTTGAGACTCCCTGAATCCAAAAGAAACATTTTTAGGAAAAGGTCTCTAAGTTCCTGCGAACAGTATAACTCAAAAACGTAAAGCTCCCTAACTACCAATCTTGGTATTTAAATTCTATCTTCCAAGGATGCGACACGAGGATTATTGGGGGGAAAAAAAAAGATCCCCTGTCCCCCAATCCGAGCTACACTCTACGTAGAACCTTTTCCGAAAAGTTTAATTTTCTTAAAAATAGCTCTAACAATTTTGATTACATTACCATATGTTTAAGATATTTTGATAAAAAATAAACGTATATCTGGAATGTTCTGTGAATAACCTCAAAGGTGCTCTTGATTCTGGATGACTTGCATAACTGGTAAATCTTAAGCGATAGACAAAATCTTTACCTATATGCAAATAACGATATCGTCAAACACACAATTTACGCCAAATAAGAGTTCGTCGTTAGGTGTTAAAAGAGAAGGGGTTAAGATGCACGACGCAATAGTAGAATGAACCACCATTTTAATTACTAAGCGGAAGCACGAGAAATAGCGCAGAAAATCTCTACTTAGTCCCCTCTGTGGGAGACGCAGTTGCAACCTGTCGGTTTTCAATCATCCGCATAACCTAAAGAAAATATCCAAAGTTTTCCATTTTCCGCTGCAGACGTTCTCACAATATGGATCAAGATCGATATCTTCATTGTGCAGCGATTTGTTTCCAGTTTGATTCATTGTGCCGTGAAATTTCCGATAAAGTGGAGGCAGCAGTAGAGTTAAAAAACGCATAGGAGGTACCTAGGTTTAAAGCCGCGCTGTACCTCGGGCAAGATATGCTGAGTTGTGACGGGCCGCAAAGGCACTCACAAAAAAGAAAGAAGGGGATAGAATATCATCAATGGCAGTCACACTTGTTTTTCTACGCATTATCGTTTACTTTCACAGCTGTTCTACAGATCACTTATGAAATAGCTTATGCACCTGTAGTCCATTTTAATTAGACTACATCACAGCTAAGGTGTTCACAGCAGTAAAGTGGAATCAGCTCCTGTTATGGCAGACACAAAATTGAATGGCATCTGATAGCTTACTATTGCTATTCGCTTTCCTGTTATACAAATACATTTTGTGGGCGCAAATTATTGTAACATAATGACAAAAGTGCAGTCCAGTTACTTTTTCCTCACTTTATTTTTCTTCCAAAGTTTTGCACAAAAACAGTTCTTTTCTGCTGTCGTTAACACAGCGTACAGTCTTTCGTGATTTTACAACTCACAATTTTCCTCTTTTCGTACCCTTGACTCAGTCCTTTCACTGTCTCTTATACTGTACTCCGATGACACAATCACTCGACGCTCCTTAAACTTCACGACGCAACGGCATACGCACAGCTGTCTCGTACTCACTGACACACTGATCGACTCGTGTCTCTAACTGTAACTATCACTTTGTTCTTTCCTCGCCTCCTTATAGGCGGCGTTGAGGTCACACAAACCTTTCTCGACCTTTACAAACACGCCGGCAATGACGTAGACAGATATTCCTCGAAGACTTTGGAAACCCTTTTTGTTGCAGTTTGATTGCTGTTTGCTACATGTTCACTTGCGTGAGTGGTGTGGGAACCTTGGCCTTGCGCCTTTGCTTGTTGGCCAAGTATGTGGTGTGAAGTAGCTTGGCCCAGACCGTCCTTTGTTGCGCGCCATGCCCGGCGTCACATTATATTTAGATCGCCGGTTTTAATGCATGATTTCACAGCGTGTTTAACTATAAAACACCTCAATGCGTGGCAAGCTTCTGATTGGTTTTTGCGTTGACCAACTCCTGGCCTCCGCCATTAAATTGTATACGAGCCATAGTTGCGGTATCAGTCTAATTATAAAATGAACTAATCATGGTAAATGTTGTCTAGAAAGGTTTTAGATGAGCAGCGATAGGATATATAATGAAAGCGAGATGAGACAGGTAGCTATACTTTTAAACTCTTAAGCCCGTTATTAAGAAATATTCGAAATTCTTCAAAAGAAAATACAGAAAGATATTAGATTAGTTAAATATATTGTGACAAAAACGATAAAATTCAGTCCAGTTACTTTATTCTCTCTCTTTCTTCCCCTTTAAAACGCTGGGCAAGTACAATCATCTTATTAACACAGTCCACAATCTGATTTTTAAAAGAATATACTGACAGACGTCAAGCAAAGAGGGTAAAGGGTAAGAGAGCAAGGCAGTTGCTATAGAAACGTAGACAAAGGTTGCCACATTGGTTAGTTTGATAAATCACGTGGTTCTCAGATCCGTTATCGCTAGTTGTTTGCGAGAAACCGAGCAGTTGCGGTGTGCGTGGTTAGTCTACTTTGTTAAAACTAATATTAAAATACGTACTTATACAAGCAAGAGTTGGTGGAGGTAGATATAGAGGTAGACCGAGGTTTTATGGCCCAAGAGAAAGATCAGCTTCCAGTCAGGGTGTTACATTGCACAGGCAAGCTAGAGAAATTGTTCTGTTAAGGAATTCTTAAGGCTGCCATTTGTCCCGTGAAAAACGGGACTGTACCCTTTTTTTTACTTGTTTGTCCCGCGTCTCGAGAAGCTTTGTTTGGACGCGAATAGGTCCCGCATTTTCTTGACACCGTCTTCCTAAATTAAAAACTTAACTATATATTGTTGCCATTTCCTGTTTTGAGAAATGCTGCCGGCGCTTATTGTCATTGTTTAGTGCGCTCTGTGAACAGTGAAAACAGATGACGTTTCCTAGTCTAGTGCTGGCAGTTGATGTGTTATTTGCGTCAGCTTAAGCTGTTATGATGCAACTTCTCTTCCAACTTAAATGAAAAATATCCTTTCCTGGAAGAGACAAAACTTAATTATGAAATTCACTGTAAATTTTGCCATGCGACATTTTCGATTACACATGGTGGAAACGCGGATATTGTTTAACATAAGAAATCAAACAAATATAAACTGGCTTCTTCTGCTGCTGTTGCAACCACCTCTAAAATCAGTGACTTCTTACACAAAAATTAGTGAGAGGAGGAGATAAGTTTGTTTCACACATCTTAAGAAATTCTGCTTATGTTTCTATTTAGTGTGTATTTAGAACTGTAAACACATACCAGCATAAAGGCGCTTTAATGAACGGCCAATGTTACGTTATTACGAGTTTTAGAAAGTAGTGATCAGTCGATCACAACCTTTTCAGGAATCCGTATTTCAACGAAGAAAAAATGGTAGGCTTGGAAATTCTTCAAACAGGAATTTGCTCTTTCGTAATGAACCTCTTATTTCTTTCAACCAAGTCAGGAAAATAACTGCAAGTACACTTAAAATAAGTGGGGTATGTGTTTCGAGAATCTCTAAAGAGAAGCAGTCCATCGCGAATTGTAACTCCAGTTGTGTAACTGGACAGTTTTCTCTCAGATGTTATAAAAAGGCGCATCTAAAGCTATTAGAACCGAAAGAGCATCCTACCACAGGTACACTTCTTTCCTCTTAAAGAAACAGACCTATTTGAGGGAAGCCTTAGCTCTTAGAACAAATACGTCCATGATCTGGATTTCAGTTCAAAAATATGAATAACCGGACACTGATATTAGAAAGATTACATATTGTAGCGCTTGAGGGCTTTGTTTTTAAGAGCAATGCAAAACAGCAGCTTGAAGGAAACAGTGAGGTAAGGAGGTACCGCTTTATTATTGGTCATGCTCGTATGTCCCATGGTTTTTTTTGCTGACGCCCTTCGGAGAGAGGTGAGAGATTCTAGTGTAAAATAGATACTCAGAATCACGGTGAATTCGAATTGAGAACAAATTAATTTTGTTCTGAAAGTGGCTAATATAGATTACATCTACATTGTTTCGCTGCCGTGAGACAATCTCTATCGCTTGTTTTATATGTTCCGATTATTGAGGGTTAAAGAGAGGGGATATGCATAACTTGTTAGCTGCGTATTGACAACATTGCAGCTCTCCACGTGACACCTGTAATATCATACAGTCTGTGTGATATTACAATTGACAGCTGTTTTCTTGTGGTAAACTTGACTCACTGCTGTTTTCTTCACCTTCTCTGTCTCTCAAGCAGCTGCCTTCGACGATGCAATCACTCGACACTCATTAACTGCCTCGTTATCTTACTTTGGTCGCGACCGTATTCACGCAGCTGAGACACACACGAAAACCAGAAACTAGCTCCCCGACGACTCATGTATGTAAGTAACTGCTCGTTGCCTCGCCTTCTTATGCAAGGTGTCCCAAAATTAGACATACAAACTTTGGGAGTAGATAGATAACATTATTTTAAACATTTATCCCACCCTCTTTAGTTCGGATCTCTGATCTATCGAGATCTATTGTTCATAAATATTTTTATTTATTTATTTATTTATTTATTTATTTATTTATTTATTTATTTATTTATTGCGATTTGTTTCTCTCCAATAATGTAAATAGCTTCTCTCTAGTGTCAATTTTATTCTTCTTTGAATCTTAATGTCAAAGAAGCTTCAGTTGAGAAAAATATTGGCCAAAGGTTATTGTGTCCTTTACTAATAATCATTAACTCAGTAGAATATCTTTGTCCTTGAACGTGCTATCGCGCTGTGGAGTGAGGAACTTCTTGGTACGATGTAAATAGAGTAACACCACCAGTTCAGAATTACTGTGTAAAGGCAGTTGGACTCTAAGCAATGCCAGTGTTGCTACAATATTGTATCATATAGTTTCGTAAGTCTCCAATAAACAATTCATTAGTGATATTATTGGAAGTATGATCATAATTGCTTTGTTTAATGCGGTAATGTAATGTATTAATGACCCTCTTTCTCGTGATATTTATTGTCCCGGTAATAGTCACTTTTGAAGCAGGGGTAAAACGTAAGAGCGAGAAGAATGAGCAACAGCGCGGTATCTCAGGTTCACTTGTGTCAACCACAAGGTCATAGCTAAAGTCCTAGACAAATATACTAGTTATCATAGTCGGTACTGCCATGTTTTTACCACCCGCACCACGCTGTACACTATTTTTGAGCGATGATGATAGATTAGAAATCACATCTTCCTGGTTCAATACTTTCCACTTCCGCAAACAACCTTTGTATCCTGTACAATACCTCACTTCTTTATTGCGAACCCGTAGCTCTGCTCGCCTTATTACATTAAATGTTTTCTCTCTTTCTCTCTTTCTTTCATTCATTCTTTCTCTGACCTCCTTACTTTTTGTTCTTCCCTCTCTGATTTTCCCTACATTTTCGTCTGCAACTCCCTCTAAATTTCCTCTTTCTACCTTTCTCCTTTCTCCTCTCTTCCTCTGTTTCTACTCTTTTCCTTTTCATAGTTTTATTCACTTCTCTTTGGTGTTTTGAAAACTGGTAATAGAGTTACTTTATCTGAGCTTTTAGTACAAATTAAAACAGCTATCAAGTTTAACAAAACACAAACTTGAATCTCCGCCTTATCATTGTAATGCAATCACAACTGTGTTGTTTTTTGAAGTAACCGATTTACGTGCATGAAAAGTGAAAAAGTATCTATATTATTTTTTTTAACATTTATGCTACCAAAATGTTACAAACATCGAAGACTGTTAAAAGCACTTCGTTAGACATTTTTATTATGCAGCATTTTTCATAAAGCATAATAATAAGCGAGATATTTCGAAACCCTTTTCCATCCTAAGGGAAGTAATTGAGACACAGTAATATCTGTCTTCTAAGAGAGAACAACAGTATATCATATACCATATACCAGAACAGTCAGTACGGCCATTCTTGCACGAGAAGATACACACGCATACAACACACACAAAAGTAGTCTCTGATGCACGTCAGTATTAATTGTTCATCCAAAATTGAAAATTAGCAGACACATTTTCAGTTGGAGTTACATGTTATCGAGTTTTTGGTGATTTGTGCTCGTGTAATTGCATCGAAAAAATTGAGTTTTTATTTATGAACGCTCTTTATATAATTGCTGTGGTTCTCAGCGTCGCGTTCTGTATTGGGCATGAAAGTTCAGAGGCATCTTTAACAGTTTTCAGCGGCGATGTCCAACCTTGTCTCTTTGGAGACGCTTAGGTAAGGAACAGCTGTTCTCCACTACCCTCTGAGGGAGAGACAGTCAGTATCCAGTGACACACACAGGCGATTCCATGGCAGTTTCTAAGTCATACCTTGAATATTCTGGGAATGTCCTCAAAAGACCTCTTCATTCTGGATGATTGTTGCATAAGAGACACAAAAAGTTTACTAAATAAAAATGTGGATCTCGTTATAACACAATTTCTCAGATGCTGCCTTTTCTTTTGAGTGAACTGTTTCCGAGATATTCTTTTTGTTTGTATGTTCTAATACGTATACTTTTCTCAAATAGGAATACGTTCTCCGTTTTTTATCTCTTGACCTTTCAAAGAGAACAGAATTTCAAAGGTATCGCTTAGCAATAGTTCTCAATACAGTTGAGTATCGCTTAAACCCTATTATATTGCCATATTTCCCTTGCACCTACAAGGAAATTAGCAACCAGATATTTTCTGAAAATGCTTATGTCGATTAAAATGTAGTAGATAGAGAAATAAGCATTTGCAAGATTAGTTTATATAAGAGTGAGTATAGTTCTACATATATTTGCGAACAGGGTATCTCCAAATTGAACTGTATAAAAGTCTATATCGCAATATGTTAAGCGACGATCACTTCGTGTATCTTCTAAGGCTATGCACTTCGACTTTATCGCCAAAACGTAAGCAGTGCCAAAGAAAGCACTAATGAACAGATGTTTATTGAAAGTGCTTTCTCAAATCAAACACCACGTACATATAGCCAAACCGCCACTGCAACACAGTTGACTGTGAGTGTGGCACAGTCCATGTAAAGTGGAAGGAGGTAAATCCAGCCTTCCCTCCTTAGCAAACGTTGGACAGTGAGAAAGAAAGAGAGAGGAGAATAACTCTCATTTTCAAGTTTATTCAGCTGATCCCAAAATGCTTTTTCCAATAAAATCACGACACCAGATTCTGAGGCAAATGCAGCAGAGCAAACAATGAAAGAGTTTTTTGGTCGAGTTCTTTTCCTTTGTTGAGTCTGTGTGTAGCACAAGTGGATGGTTTTTTATAGCAGTAGGGAAGGCTAGAAAGACAAACGCTCGTTTCCCGGCGGAATTGCCTTACTTTTGAAGCAGGGGCCTGTAAAACGGGCCGCCACATAAAATTGCCGTGGCGCATGCACCGCCCCCCTGAAAGAGGCGGTCGATGTAGAACCACTGCTCTCGAAATTTTAATCTCCGAATTGTAGTACCAGGTTCCCTTTATTCATTAGTTGCCAGAGAGAATTAATCTAATGTACACAGGGATTCATAATTACGTGTGTTAGTCCACGTGCAGCAAATTCTTTACATGCAAACGGAATAATTGGTGCATTGCCTTGTTTTATAGCAGTGTAAACCTAAATTAAACAATGCCCTTCTATGGGTTTAGAGTTGTAGAGGTTAGTTACTTTAATGGATGCAAAGTATGTCCCTAGTTCGTTTTTTCAGTGAATTAGCCGTTACTCGTGTATCTATTTTATGTTCAACTGTTTTAGTATTCGGTGGAGAAAGTCTGTGCGTGTTTTATTGCACCTTGGAAACTTTCTCTTCTCTGCCACTCGTAGTTTGGTTAGAGTTTTAGTAATTAGAATCATTTGGCTACGTGTAGACTAACAGCTTCGCGTTCATTTTGAACATTAAGTACAGTATAAAAAAGAAACATGTCATTCTGTGCATTTGTTTGACTCTCTCTCTGTCTGTCTGTCTCTCTGTCTGTCTGTCTGTCTGTCTGTCTGTCTGTCTGTCTGCCTGCCTGCCTGCCTGTCCGCCTGTCCGCCTGCCTATCTGTCTAGCTAGCTGGTGTGTTTTTATTTCTCTTAACAGAAAACAAATTTAGTAAAATGCACTGTTTTGGACTATCTCTCAGTTTCTTCTCTCGCAAGGGATGAGGCATAACTTCTGACCAATGAATGCTGACAGCGTTGCAGTTTCTCACGAGAAATTCATGTTTTGTGGGCCACTGCATAAAAAAGCATATTTAGAAAAATGTGGGTGTGTTTCTGTATGTTTCTGAACAGCATAACTCAAAAACGAAAAGGTCCTTTAAATACCAAACCTGGTATTTAAGTTCATATCTTTCAAGGATGCAACACGAAGATTTTCAATCAAGTGCACACGCTCCAAACTATCCTTTACATGGACAGTTTTTCTAAAATGCTGATTTTCTCAAAAATGGCCCAAACTGACTGGTTGTGACACGAGTATATTTTTACGAGTGTTACCATGAAAAGATTATACACGTGTTATTCACGTATTATGCAATTTTAGCATTGAAATACGTAAAAATTTATCGTATGCTTCATTTGTTTTAACACTTAAAGAGGACAATTGAAGCTAATGAAGCTATTCAAAGTATGGATTGTACTCCGCTTGACATTTTGAACGAAGCGAGGAGTCTGAGAGTTTGTTAATTCCAGAAAAATAAAAAATGTTTACGGAAAAGAATATGAAAAGCTTTGTGGATGGAGAAATGTTGCTTCACTTGCGGAGCCACGATTTCAGGTTTTCTTACAGGCATATTGCAGAAAATTTGTGCGGTGTTGGTGACGTCATTGCTGTCTTGATGCCATGGTGCCATGTTAATTACGTCTGGCACTGGTGCCAGAAATAAGGTAACTTCGCATGATTTATGCGGTCATAATAAGCTGTTCTAATGCTAGAATTGCATAAATGTAGCTTGCTCACAGTGTGTACTTCCTAGTGAACTAAATCATGTTGATCAGTCACACTCCTGGCTCTGGTAGCACTGTTTTGATGCGCCTGGGCGACTGAATCTGTATCGTTGAAGCACAAAGGTTCGTTAGCAGGCGGCGAGAGAGAATTTGGTTGTCCCTGACGACGCATCCTCACGCATTCATGCACCATGCACCGGTCCCACAGGGATTAAACAATCGATTGTGACTGGTAGTGCTTGTCTCGGCGGGATATATCGATTCTCGAAACTTCAGCTGCTGGGACCCTCTTACCGGCGAGAAGAGGTCACTTTACCGGCCACAAAAGGCTATAGCACTTGCACGAACACACGCTGCGGTCTCTAGAGCATGTGGAGATGGAAGAGGCATAGTATAAAACTCATGCCCTGGATATGCTTCATTCTGAGCATTTGTTATAGTTGTAGATTTGTTTCAAAGAGTTATGAATAAATCATTATTGTTTGTGTGCATTTACATTTCATTACACACACACACACACACACACACACACACACACACACACACACACACACACACACACACACACACAAAGACAAACAGTAAATTTGTGTTATGTAACGTTCATATTTGTCAGGCTATATATAATATTTCAAAGTGCTTAATACAGTTGATTTTCTCACAAATGAGTAATCGTTTTGTTTAAAATACCATGTTTAGGATATTTTTGTGACAGATGAAATGCATATTTTAGATTTTCTGGGAGTGTCCCAGAAGTCCTCTACAGCCTGGTGAGCTTTGCTTATCTGGTAATTCCTAAGAGTGAGTGGGTGAGTGAGTGAACGAGTGATTGAGTGGGTGGATCAGTGGGTGAGTGAGAGTGACTGAGTGGGTGGATCAGTGGGTGAGTGAGTGAGAGTGACTGAGTGGGTGGATCAGTGGGTGAGTGAGTGAGAGTGACTGAGTGGGTGGATCAGTGGGTGAGTGAGAGTGACTGAGTGGGTGGATCAGTGGGTGAGTGAGTGAGAGTGACTGAGTGGGTGGATCAGTGAGTGAGTGAGAGTGACTGAGTGGGTGGATCAGTGGGTGAGTGAGAGTGACTGAGTGGGTGGATCAGTGGGTGAGTGAGTGAGAGTGACTGAGTGGGTGGATCAGTGGGTGAGTGAGTGAGAGTGACTGAGTGGGTGGATCAGTGGGTGAGTGAGTGAGAGTGACTGAGTGGGTGGATCAGTGGGTGAGTGAGTGAGAGTGACTGAGTGGGTGGATCAGTGGGTGAGTGAGTGAATGACTGGGTGGGTGTAAGTGAGTGGGTAAGTCATTAGTGAGTGGGTGGGTGGGTGGGTGGGTGGATCAGTGTGTGAATGAGAGTGAGAAGACAAGTGGATGGGTGAATGAGTGATTGAATGGGTGGGTGATTAAGTGAATGAATAAGTGGGTCAGTGAGTGGGTGAGTGGTTGAGTGAGTGGGTGAGTGATTGAGTGGGTGGGTGAGTGAATTAGTGGGTAGGTGAGTGGGTGATTGTGAGTGAGTGGATGAACGAGTGGTGAGTGAGTGGGTGAATGAGTGAATTGTTATTTGTCTGAATTTTCCAATACTTATACTTTTCTCAAATGGGAGGTCGTTATTCATTTTTTATCTCTTGACCATGTAAAGAGAACGGAATTTCCAAGCCCTATATAGCAACCAACTTTTAAAAATTTGATTATCTCGAATAACATGAAGATAGATGCATACGTGTTTGTACGAGTAGTTTGTACATGAGTAGAGAAATTCATGTGAGTGCAGCACATACATTTTTATTCAGAAGCGGTATTTCACACAATATTTGTGGACACGATTGAGTTCACAGGTTAATTGAATTATTAATTTACTAATAGATCCGGTATCTCTGCTCGCGTTATAGCGTTAATTGCGGAGATTATTCTCTGTTCTGCCCCTCCCTCTTCGTATATTCTCCACCTGTCTCCCACCTCTCGTTCTCTCCCATATCATCCGCTTTAACCGCCTCTCCCGTCTCTGTCTTCGGCGTATTCGTCTCTCACCCTTGTGTTGTTCGTTTCACAGTTTTGTTGTTTAAACCTCGGTAATAAACTTTTCATTTTTAATGCTGTGCAGGTCAATGATAAATAAAAAATATGTTCTTGGTTCTTAATAAAAACGAAAATAGTAAAATATGTAAAAGTGCCTACCAAAGTTCTTCACGGCAAACGTCCAATAATCCTCTGTATTTCTTGAGATACAAATTTTTCATTAAAAAAAAAAAAAAAATCTGATGCACTAACATGACTTTCTCTACTCCTGTACTATTCTTACAAAGTCTTAGGGTCCTAATCACCTAGATGTCGACAATCTCTTAAACCATACACACTCACTCTTTCACTCACTCACTCACTCACTCACTCACTCACAAAGTCTAATCCCCCTATCTTCTTCATGTTAGTCTAGACTCTAGACCGATATTTGAAGAAATTACATTATTGGTGATTTCCTTGTAGGTACAAGCGGAATATGTGAATACAGTGGGCTTTGAGCGATAGTGAACTCTTTTAAAGCTAGTCGTTGTATGAACGTTTGGAAATTCCGTCCCGTCTACACAGCCAAGAAATAAAAAAGTGAGTAAGGACCTTGCATTGTAAAAATTACACATATAACAAGGGATATCTCCGAAATGTTTCACTCCACAAAAGTGCATCTGGACATAACTCGTATGTTTTAATGAGATCTAAATTGTTTGTATAGTAGGATTTGGCCTATCTCTTACGGTTTACCAGTTACGCGAAAGTCATCCAGAGTAAACCGGACTACACAGGCTCTAGCCAGAAAATTCAAAACGTATATTTCATTTGCTATGAAAAATCCTAACATACGGGGTTTTAATCAAAATCGTTAGAGCCATTTTGGAAAAATCAAAATTTTCGAAAGGTTTTCTATATGAAGGGTAGTTTAAGGTAGGAATACACTACATACTTCCTCTACTTACTATGTATAGTACAGAAACTAATAAAAGCCGAGTTCAAGATACAAGAATCGGACTTTTAGTAAGATTGCTGAAGGAGAACCAAATCTGGAAGAAAGACTGAGCTTTTCTCATTGAATATTGAATTTCTGCTTAAGTGAATAGGCGGGTTGTAGTTGTTAGGCTGGCTGTCTCCTCAAACGGGCTAACCATGGTAGATGTACATGGTACAGAATGGAGGAACAGATTTCTGTGTTGGCTACTGCATGAGAATTGAGGATTGGCAAGGAATATTTTGTGTCCTTCTCAGTTCTAATTACAACCGAAAAAGCGTTGAGTTTGGAAACAGTGGTTCAAAAAATGAGAGAAGGACTATGTAAAGAAATAACAGTTTTACCAATCCCGCTTCTGTGACAAAATGCAGTCCAATTACTCTTTCTGTCTTTATTTTCCTGCTAAACTTCTGCACAGCAACACATTCTTTTTTACTGATGTTAACACAGTGTACAGTCTTTCGTGATATTACAACTCACAACTGTTATTTTCTCGTAACCTTGATTCAGTCCTTCCACTGTCTCTCTTCACTTTCTCTGTGTCTCGTGTAAGTAATTCTGACTGTATAATCATTCGACGCTCGTTTAAACGTCTTCACTTCGACACAACGTATTTTACAGTACTACACACACAAAGCTGTCTCGCACTTAGTGACACACTGACCGACACATGTCTGTAAATCTCTCTTCTGCTGTTTTCTTGCCTCCCTATATAGCGAGAATGACGTAACGCGGAACTTTTTCAACTTCCAAAAACACGCCGGCCGCCGAATTCCCCTCGAAGGTTCCAGCAATCCTTTGTTATGCGCGGCGCTAATTGTTGTTAGTCACGTATGCACAAACAGTCGTGCGATGCAGCCTGACCTTGAGCGCCTTTGTTTGCTTGTTGGCCTGTTTGATGTGAAGTAGCTTGGCCCAGACACTCGTTTGTTGTGCGCCGTAGCTCGGCGTCGCCTTCTCAGCCCTAATTACAACAGAAAAATCGATAAGCTTGCAAAAAGTGCTTCAAAAAATGAGAGAGAGAGAGAGAGAGAGAGAGAGAGAGAGAGAGAGAGAGAGAGAGAGAGACTGTTACTTCAGCGAAATCATAAGAAGCAAGGCTGCAGGTTCTGCTGGTAATATTTTACAAATTTTTTATCACAGAAACCAGTTCCTCAATAGCAGTTACTTGAAACCCACTGCATTGTGTTATCGGTCGCTTCTATTGTTAACGTTGCTAATCCTGCTCGGAGAGAATCTCTCAACATAATAGCTGTTATCTGCTATTAGTGCAATGATTAAAACCAAAGTCCAGGCAAATTTGAACCCTCGTGTAAGCTAATCTCAATAATTAGACTGTCAGATCCATATAACATAGCTAATTGCTGTATGTATATCCCGAGTTAGTTAATTGCATGCAGAAATGCTGCTAAATTTATAATGATCGTGGTTAAAGTATAATAATTTCATATTAAGTGTATTTTTTTAAAATTAAAATTTAATATTAATTGCAAGTAAAGTGTTATTAACGTGAATATGACCTCTAGCTCTAGAACCTGCATATATATCCCATTTTTTTAATTGCTAAAAAATATATTCAAATAAGGTGTTATTTTTTGCGATAAATATTTTCTCTTTCTCTATGTATAGTAAGTAGAGGAAGTATTGTATTACGCCCAAAAATTCGATGTTGAGGCTTCCTGAATAAAAAAAAATAATTTTAGAGAAGGTGCGCGAGTGTGTGTGGTGTGTGTGTGTGTGTCTTGTCTGTCTGTCTGTCTGTCTGTCTGTCTGTCTGTCTGTCTGTCTGTCTGTCTGTCTGTCTGTAGACAGCATAACTCATAAACGAAAAGTCGGTTAAAAACCGAATTGGGTATTTAACTTTAACATCTTTTAAGGATGCGACAAGATGCTTTTGAAGAAAATTCCTCCACCCCATTTACTTACATGGAAAATGTTTCGAAAATTTAGATTTTCTCAAAAATGGTTCTAACGATTTGTATTAATATGCTATATGTTTAAGATCTATTTATGACAAATAAAATGTATATTTTGAATATGTTTCGTACATGTTTTGTGGAATTAGCTATTCCTGGGATATTTCTTGCTATCGGCTTGAGTTTTCAAATACGTTCAACTGGGAAGTCGTTATTTGTTTAGTATTATTATTAGCGTGTGACATCCGTTCTTACTGCATAAGGCAGCACAGGCATTGGCCGGGACCCGCATGTGGTATTCGTGGTGGACGAAGCGGCGTCAGGGCGGGTTTTCTCCGGGTACTCCGGTTTCCCCCGCCATCTCATTCCACCGGTGCTTCATCTTCACGTATCATCAGTGTCACAGCCTGCGGTGCCGTAGTAGTAAAAGCGGGCGTTAAACACAACAACAACAACAACAACAACATTGGCCGGGGCTAAGTTTAGAGTAACGGAAGACAGGAAAATATCTCAATCAAGGAAGACGATCCTGGCGACATTCTCTTTAAAATGTGACCTACTAGCCAAATGTATAAATATGAATTGAAGGTTATTTGAATTAACAAGAAATAGACATAATATGCTTTTATACGATTATTTGGTTGAATAGTGAGTAGACAGTCGTTTGAATTTACCACATCAGATAATTTATTTTTAAATTCTTTCCAGATCGTATTCGAACAAACTACTCTGTTTTGATGGTGTTCGATGAATATAGAAGTCCTGTTTCTAGGTGTAAGGTAACCCACATTCCCCGTCTCTCTGTGCTACAGATGTTGCGACGATGTATAGAAAGTACTGAAATTGGTTTACAGCTGCATCTTTAGTGTCACATCCTACGTAGTTTAGCTGAGTTGCAGTGCAACGTGAACAGTTTCCAGATGTAGTACCACAAAGATAATAGTTATGTGGAAGGTTCAAACGCAGACTCTGCAAAACAGTGTTTTAACAGAAGAGGAAGCATTTGTTTTCTTTCTTTTAAAGTTTCACCGCCTTTGATACTCAAAGCATAATGGCATATGACGAATCTAGTGCTTAGGAAAGGAGAAGTCTGGTAAGAGCACCAATGGGGAATGAGTTCGTCGAGTGCACTTAGCGATTGTGTATTGCATACTAAGTTTTCCAAAGTGCAAAATAGAACAGTATTTAGGCGAACATTAAAATGAAGTACCAATCTGTTCAACATGGCAGTTCCAAAAGCCAGGTCGCTAAGAACGCTTACTAATGAACAGGCGATCCTGGCCTGATTGTTGACTTCAAAAGAATAAATAACTTGCAGTTCATACTTGGCTGCTGCAATAATTAAATCAGGCATGGGCAAGATCGGCTCAAAAGCGCCACTCCGCCGAATCACGTTCTTGCCTCACTCCACCAGTCATCCCTCCCTTTCACTTTAGCCATGATTGCGACACGCCTCATTCAGTTGCGAGCATGGCTTCGTAGGGGCGTCTGTTTCATGAAGAGTGGCAGAGAGAATTGTTTTGCAAGTTGTAAAAACAGTAAAGTTTGATGTTTAAATTACGAATTTATAAAGTGTTACAATATCAAACGCCACTATGATCAGAAGGACAAAGCAATTTTTGGTGATCTTACAGGTATTTATTTACTATTTCAAAAGGTGCTTTCTGATATGTATCTTATTCCATCCTATAGAAATCGTAACTTAGCCGAGTTCTTTTTAACTGTCACTTCACTAAGTTCTCATTGTCACTTTGCTTTTCAACATTTTCACTATCGCACCACTTTCTTCGTAACGAAATAGTGTAACGAAATAGTGCCTGCCGCGTTGCGTACTACTGCATACCGCACTACGCAGCCTCTTCTTCCGGAAGGTTCACTCTTTGGAGAGTCGGGCATAAGCTTTCACCAAGCGCATTAGAAACGCACTTACTAACTCTCTCACTTACGGACTAGCCGATTTAAATTTTCACAGAGTAGTCTAGAGTCTCTAGAGGAAACAGAGGTAGCTTCCAGTATATTCTGGCTATCTGGCGATAGAGCTTCTTGTGTTTATGCTGGTCGAGAGTGCTACTTATCTCTGTTTACCTCCAACTACCGGCGCCGGACTCTGATAAAGTTGGACCATAGCTGCTGGTCACATGTAAAGGGATAATCTTAGACTCCTAAGAAACCTTAATGGGAATATAAAGCATGTGACAACACTGATATGTGTTTAAACATAGCAGTAGCTAATTATAAAATATGTGTTGCTAGTCTAAGGCGTGTTCCATGCAATTTTGCCCCATATCTCGTAACTCTCACGTGACTACTCGCCTCTCATCGGCTTTTGTGGTAGAATAGGCTGTTGTGCAAATAATTACTTATTTAACATGATTATTTATCTTAATATACTCGAAGATAGTTGTCAAATTTGCATTATAATAACCATATGAATTAGAGCATATTATGCAATGAGAGCATAATGACAGCAGTTAAGAAGCAAGTTTATTTTATGTAACGAGCCGTTGCGAGTTTCATAATATTCATATGAGCATCTTAATTGCAATTGTACTCAAGTTTCGTACGACTGTTTATACACGACCCTGAATCAAGTTTAGGACATCATTTTATAAAATGTTGTTAATATCCTACGCTGCGTGTTATTGTCACTGGTGTCCGACATTTTAATCATGTATTTGTTATTCGATTGTACGCGCCTTCAGCTTTCACACGTTGCTCTTGATACAATGATACAGGAAGTATGTATGATATAATCTTTAAAAAAGCTCTTTAAAAACGAGCAGAGAAATTGAATTTATTAGGATGTTAATTAGAATATTAACACAATTTTAGTATTAATAAGCAGAGTAGCTTTATTTAATATATAGGTATCGAAAGTTTCGCTGGGAACGTGCGCAGACGGCGAAGTATTGCTTGCTGCATGTGCATCTTTGTCACTATGAAGAGGTGCACCTTTGATTGGTGGACATAATGAGGTCCATTACTGTTGTGTATAAACGCTACATTATGACATCATCGAGGATTAAGTATATTACGTAACGGGCCGTAGTTTGGACGGTCCTGACGTAGTCACCTGTTACAGCAAATGTGCGCAATGTTATGAAACAGTTCATAGAGAACGGTTAGGATAAACAATTAAGTGCAGGAGAAGTTTCAATGCTTTATAGTATGTCCAGGAGTGAATACGAGTCGCCTGGGTTAACCCAGGCGGATGGTAAGGTGGCCACGGTACTTATCCGTTTAATTACGGATTTACCCGTGAGGTGGTATAGGTTGTCAGGGTATTACCAGCTTTGGTGTTTTTGTATGTCTGATGGTGCAGGTTGGGTTCCTATATTGTCACTGGCGGCGGGATCTGTCAGATCTTGGATGTCTAGCCATCCAAGCGACCATTGCTCTACTGATTACTTCGTCAGCCGCTTGTGGAGCCGTCGAGCAATGCAGTGCTAGTGACAGGAAACCGAGAGGAGTAGGTGATAGGTGTGGTGGTGCCAACTGTGGTTACATTTGGCGGATGGTGAAGGGAGAGCGGTACCTACCAGCCAAGGGCGTCCTTGGGTAGGCGGTAGCTCTGTCTCCGCCTAGAGAGGCGATGGTCGTATTGCCCCAGGATGTTGACCAGCTGGTTTGGGTGAGGTGTGACTTTGGCATACATTGTGCGAGTCCTGTCCCGCACGACATCCACAATGTATGGGATGCCGGAATGAGTGTGAAGGATGTGTGATGGAAACCTACGGTCGGTATCGTAGATCATCCTAAGCGCCCTGTTCTGCACGGCCTGCAGCCTGCGGATGGTGGAAAGAGCCACCGTACCCCAGACCTCACACCCGTACAGAATCAGGGGCGGGACGATCGCACGGTACAAGCGTAGTTTCAGATGTGTAGGCATGGTTGAGTGGAGTTAAGGATATAGCTGTCTCAGGGCACCATTTCCCTGACCGACCTTTGCTCTGCCATGTGGAGTGAAGGTTAGACCACGGTCAAGTAGTACCTGGGTAACAGGCTTATGGAGCGGTAATTTGAAGGGAAAACCGGGTCCTTGCCGGGCTTCAGAATGCAGACCACCCTCGCCTCCTTCCAACAAGTTGGAAAGTGACGAAGCTGCAGACATGCATTATAGATCCTCGTCAGGTGGACTACGGGCTTTCGGGGAAGGTGCTGGAGCATGGGCGCTGTGACGCCATCATGCCCAGGGGATTTGCCAGGTTTTAATCTTCTGATTTCAGAAGCCACCTGTCTTGGGGTAACTAAGGGGATTTGGATCTCTGCGCGTGGCGGCGGAGGTGCCTCATCGAGGTAATCTACCGTCGCCTCCACGAGTTCAGTGAAGTCTTCATCCTGGACATCTTCCCGGGGTTCGAATTGGGATTCTAGATGGTCTGCGAAAGCCGTGGCTTTCTCTTACGGCTCAAAAGAGTATCCCGCAGACGCCATGTAGAGGATGCTGATGTGTGTTTTTGTCCTTTCTGAGGGACCTGATCATCCGCCATGGTTGCTTCTCAGTGAGGTCTACATTTGCCATCGTGTTTTCCCAGGCTGTTTTGCGGTGTAAACGCAACAGGCGTTGTGCCAGGGACTTGAACCGCTGGTAAACTGCCTGTACCAGGGATGGCGGAAACGCTGCCAGAGCCTTCGGACAGTTGCTTTGGCTTTGATCAACTGCCTGAATTCGATGGGGATGGTACGAGGGTTGGGTATGTCGGATGGAATGCGGTGCGTGTGGGCACGTACCACATCCCGGATATGTTGGGAGAATGCCGTGGCTGCCGCCTCCAGTGTATCGATAGAATCGACACGCGGACGCGGGTCCACAGACTGGTTAAGATCAAGGATGGCTGCATCCCAGTCGACCTCGTAGGTCCAGTCTGGAGTGACCAGAGCTGGCAGGTCAATGTTGGAATCCACCAAGACAGGGTCATGGTCGGAGTCCAGTTCATTGACCGCTGAGAGGTCTAGATGGAAAGGAATGTTCTTGGTGAGCATGACATCGAGCACATCAGGCCTCCCTCGGGCCGGATGGAACGTAGGTCCTCTCGGTCCATGCTTGGGTTACCGCTGATCAGGCGGTAGAGCCCTCGCCCCTTGGCATTGCTAACGCGGCTATGCCAGTGTGCATGCTTTGCGTTGAGGTCGCCTGCGATGCATACCGCAGGATGCAGGTTCAGGAGGGTATTGATATCAGCTTCATAGAAGCGGTTATAAGGAGGGTCGTATGCCACTACCAACACCGTGTCCACCCCGCCAATGGCAAGCCTAATGGCACAGGCCTCCACGTGTTGAAGTGGTGGGATAGGAAAGGATGTGTGAGTGATGTGGTTCTTGATGAAAATGGCTGTACCGCCCCTCGGTCGGCCGACCCGATCAGACCGATGAGTGACGTAACTCGGCAGCGAGAAGTTGGTTGCAGCATCCAAGTGGGTTTCGCAGACCATAAGAATGTCAATTCCATATGACTGCAGAAACTCAGTGAGGCTTGGGTAATGGCCCCTTATGCCATTTGCGTTCCAGAACGCAGCCCTGGCTCTATAGTATATAGACTAGACTACCAGATGGCAGGCTGAGAACAGCCCGAGGTGTGTCATTCGTGTACCTGCCCTTTTAGGGCTTAACCACTCTATGCCGGGATTAGGATGTTGTAGGATGGCTGGTGAAGAATGGGGATTGTGGCTTGCTAGGAGGTAGCATAGGTTTATGCTCCTCGTCGGATGATAGTTTCAGTGTGCAACTACTGCTGATGGGTGGTCCAAATATGGATATTTGGCGAAAATTTTGACTTCCAATCTTCTCTTGGAAGGACTGTAAGGAGCTCAGCTTGCGCTGTTGATGGGGTAGCTCCTGTGTTACCGGGGGTGCCCGCAAGCCATGCGGGGAACCCGGTGTCGCACAAGCGTGCGTGACGTGACGCTATCTGGCAGGCTGAGAACAGCCCGAGGTGTGTCATGCGTGTACCTGCCCTTTTAAGGGCTTAACCACTTTATGACGGAATGTGGGGTTTTGCAGGGTGGCGGGTGAAAATTGAGGTAGTGGGTTGTAAGGAGGTAGCAAGATTTTGCTCCTCAGCGGCTGCTTATTCAGTGTGCAACTTCCGTTGGGCACTGCTGGTTTAGGGGTCCAAACATGGAGGTTCGTAAAATTTTGAATTTAGAATCCAAGCTTATCTTGGAGGACTGTCATGGTGTTCAGCTTTCGCTGTTGAAGGGGTGTCTCCGTTACCGGGGATGTCCGCAAGCCACGCGGGGAACCCGGTGTCCCACACGCGTGCGTTCAGTGGGGTCACAGTCCCCAAGAGACCTAACCAGGGCACGCGTGTGGGAGACTGGGTTCCCCGCATGGTTTGCGGGCATCCCCGGTAACATGCATGCGTTTAAGTGTTACATTGCATTTAAACTTATTGCATAGCAATTTAAGATGAACACCATGTTAGATTTAACTGTCAATCAACAAAACACAACATTTTGATCAATAGAATTATTAAAGTTCTACACTATTGTTATTTACATAATGACACAATTCTTTTATTTACATTCTTCTGTACTTCTTGGCTATATTTGTTTCTTTTCTCAAATAAAATGTACAAATAACACTGCGCTACCATCTATAGTTTAAACCAATTAAAATAGTTGTCGTTTGTATATGTAGATGGCAACACCATCTAGTACTTTTGTTGTGTCGTTGTACAAATTATTTTATTGTTAATTTTCTTGTAGGTACAAGGGAAATATGATTGGACCTTGGGTGATAGTCAAATGTTCTTAAGCTGTTTCCTATGCGATGGCTTTGACATTCCATTTTCTTTGCATGGCCAAGATATAAGAAAGTTAATAACAACCTCCGATTAGAAAAAATAGGGAACGTTTGGTTAAACTATAGATGGTAGTACAGTGGTATTTATGTATTTTATTTGAAAAAGTAGCAAGTAGTGTCAACTAGCCCAGAAAATATAAATGAAATATGGCTTGTTGGTAAATAATAATGTTGTAGGACTTTATTAATACTTTTATCAAAGTCGTGCTGTATTGTTAATTCATACAATGTGTTATGAATTGGGCACATTGATTTATGGATTAGCAGTTTCATTATGTTGGAATGTATGTAATTTCTTATCAACGAATAGATGGGGGGATCCTTCGGTTTAAACTCGATGCACGGGCATCAATCGTGATAGTGGTTATAGCGGGTAGAATTCCTTCTAATATGTGCTGCATAGAAGCATTACACACAAAAAGGTCTAATGGCATTTTGTTCTTTGATCAGTCGATTTCGAAAAAATAAATGTTTTTTGTTCCACATTGGATGCGTGATTCCGCGTGTATATACGAAGATAATTAATAGTTTACTTGTAAGATGCGTAGAGTAATGAATTTCTGACACAGCTTCGGTAGCTATTATGGGACATAACACAGGGTTTCGAAATAATCATTCATTTAAAAGAATTAAAGGAATATTTCGAATAGCTTTTTCAGATGTGAAGTAACTCGACAATGTTGCGCTGAGGTTGGTCAGGGAATTGAACCGGTTTCTGGATATAAATAGGCCGGTCGCTTGCAGGCATTTTCTACCATTTGACATGAGGGGCTTGTCTCCAAGCTCATACAGCACGAAATCCCCCCTCCATAGATTTACTTGGTGGCTGGTTTCCTACAGGAACGTAGCTTCCGGGTGAAGGTGGAGGGATCATTCTCTAGAGAGAGGCCCATTGGCGCAGGAGTCCCCGAGGGCAGTGTACTGTCACCGGCACTCTTCGCAGCTTACATGGCCGATCTCCCCACGCACCCAAACACACACATCTGTCAGTATGCGGACGATCTACTGATCTTCGCTACTAACAAGAACCCGCGCTACAGTTACCACCAAGTAAAATAAAATAAAATAAAATAAAATCTGAATATTCAGATTTTATTTTATTATTTTTAGTTACCACCAAGTACAAGCCCATCTCCGTGCCATCAGTAGATGGTGCGAGAACTGGCGTATGTCTATAAACCCGGAGAAAAGCTCTGCGATTCTCCTGGCGAATACGAAAGCCAACCGGCTCCCGCGGGACCTCGTGTTGCGGCGCCGTCGGATCCCCTGGGTCACTACGGCAAAGTATCTCGGGGTCACGCTGGATCGGCGGCTGACGTATAGACATCACGTCAGGGGCAAGGTACTGCAAGGCCATGCTGCCCTCCGGCAGCTATACCCAATTCTCAGTTCCAAAACCATGCCCCTACGCCTGAAGCTCCAGCTGTATCGTGCGATCATTCCACCTCTGGTTTTGTACGGATGCGAGATCTGGGGAGTGGTGGCGAAATCCACCTTCATCAGACTCCAGACGTTGCAGAATCGGGCGTTAAGGATGATCTATTATACTGGCTGGAGATTTCCTGCCCATATTCTCCATGAACATTCCGGCATCCCGTACATTGTCGACGTGATTAAAACTCGCGCTCGCACAATGTACAACAAACTCCAAAACCACCCTAACCCTCTGGTGAATACTCTGGGCCAATATGACCAGAGCCAGCCGCGCCGACTACCATCCAAAAGGCAACCAAAGGACATCTTAAGTCCGGCGGTATAATCTCAAAGATGGGAAAAGGGACAATGTAATCTGTACCCAAAACAGAGAAAATACCTTTTCAGTTCACCTCTCAGTGAGTGACTGATGGCCAGAACCCTGGTGGGAATTAGCGCGTCACCTGATTGGTCAACCAATCAGAAGCCGCGCGCTGCCAGCTCGTGGACAAATCCCACCCACCCGATCCCTGTACCTATAAAAACCCCTGATCCCAAATAATCTTCCCCACACATACACCAAAAAACCAACCTTACTACCATCTATTATGTAATACATCTTACACGGCCAGTAGAGGGTTGATACCCTGACCTGGCAAGAACCGGAGGGTGGTCTGCAAGATCTTCTGCAACCACAACCCTCCAGTGTTTTTAAAAAAAAAAAAAAAATCTTCCCCAGAAGACAAAAACCCCCGTAGAAATAACATCAATACTCATTGCGCAGGTTAAGCCGTACAACGGCTCGGTACTGCGGACAAGACACTCGGGCGGGGGCAATCACTGTCCCCCGTTCGACCCGAACTGCCTCTGGAGCCTCTCTGGAGGGCGGTGTAATGTTTCGGGAGCTAACGATTCAGATTGTCCCACACTCGCACAGTAAACACGGAAGGATACGGCATTACATTTGTTTACGATCACGAGACATCACGTTGTGGTATTTGTTTATTTATTGACCGGGTAAAAGTGACAGCCACACAATCTGCAAAGTTGCCAGCTTGTTTTCGACAAAACTAAAATATCTCGTAGGAAATGGTCAGAGACAAAAACGTAAGATACAAAATGTGTTCCAAATACCGATGTCTATCACTGGTTTAAATTAATGTAATGACTTCCCTTCCATCCTGTGTAGCTTTGCATTGATCACGGATTGTTTGACATCATTCGAAGTCTTACATTAGTCACCACTAATACATGTCAGCTGTGCAAGCTTATAAGAAACAGCGTTTAGGCTATGATACTGTAATAGCAGTGCTTGCTGGGAAGCTGGTGGCTTCACTCAGACAAGTGAATGTAACGAGTCGCAGAAAAGTGCTGACTTACTTTCCTGACAATTATACCTTACGACAGTTCCTTTGCGGAACTGGCAAGTGGAAAGCAAGATAAAGTAACATTTCCCGTTGTAATTAAAACACAGGCAATTAAATGCCCTCTCACGATTAAAATGTAAAGCTGAGTCTGTGAGTTTCCTTCTTTTTGCATTTAGCTGTTCTTCCTCGCCATGTCGTAACAAATTACCTCCTAAAATTCCTTCTTTCTCCATATCAAGCGAGACAAAACACAGAAGTAATTAATATAAAGCGTATAACTCGAAACTTCTCAGTTTTTATATCAAACTTGAGCGTGTTTCTTCAGCGACCTCCTTCAGTTTCCAATTTTGTGTAACTGTTATATGGCTGGAAGAAGTATTCAAGTAAACATCATGATTTCCTTCTTTTTTAGATTTCCTGCACAGAAATTGTTGAATCAGAATTAAAAAAACATAATGCCACCGCCCAGTCTTGAACCATCGTTCATCTACACAGTTTTACTCTGCGAGGTGACGCGGAAACTCATGGGGCTTGGATTCGGAAAGTCGTGGGTTCGATTCCCGTTGTCGACCTTCCTGACCGATGGGTATTTTCGGGGGTTTCCCCGGGTCGCCAGGCGATTGCTGGGAAGGATAATTACATCCCTCGAGTTTCCTGTCTTTCCATTCCCTTTCATAAACCATTTTATTCGTTCTTAATCCCGTTGGTTTTTTCAGGGTCGCAAGTGTCAGCGAAGGTGTCAGGTGCAGCTTGGCAGGGATGATATGCGCACAGGAACTCGTTCCGTCCCTCATTGTCCGTGGGGTCCGTGAAGAACAGAGGGCGGCATTCGCGGGCGTTGTACCCCGCGTCGAAATCCCCCGAGGACTTGGCCCCGTAAGACCTAAAAGACTTCGAGGTGTCGTCAAACTTGGGATACCTTAGGGACCTCTGTCAATGTCTGTGCCGCTAATCTGCATCTGGCCGCCCGATGTCTCATCTCATCCTTCCTCCCAGGAGTGCCCCCTTGGAGACATAGGTACAATAAGCCTGGCTTCAGTGTCGAACTCCCTCCGTATCTCTCGTTATCTCTCGTATTCCTAACCGTCTAGTGTGGAAAAATAGATTAAATTAATCGTAAAGTGTTGTTTACCGAAAAGACAGTGAAGTAGCATTGCAAATAGCTTTTAAAGCGCCAGGTAACTGACATTTTGGCCAAGAACAACAAAATATTACAACTCTAGATTTATATTGGTAAATAAACGTGGGACAATATTCCTGCAGCATTATAGTTTTATACATTCCGTAATTTTTAAGGGTGTATTAATAAGTTTAAAGCGGTGAATGTATAGACATTGAAATGCTATAGTAACATTTGTTGTTTTGGACGAGGTGTAACCTGACACTTATTAGAAAAAGAAAAATACCCACCGTCTCTTTCTAACCATCCCTCTTTCATGGCGAACCAGCTAGTTTAGATATACCAGTGGCGGGTAATAGGAAATACAATAGGATTTAAAAGGGACTGGCCTTTTCAAGCAAAGAAACTCGAGGTTTTCGACGCCCATGCGAGACAAGCATAGTAGAAAGTGCCAAGTTAAAACTCGCCCGCTATAGTGCCGTCCATTCGTATTGTAACAAAAATTGCAAAATTCGAAATCCTGTAACTTTCCTATCTCTTTAGTGTCCTCTAAATTTTACTACAAATGCACAATTTCCTTCTCGTTGCTAACACAGTTAATAGTCTTCTATACTATTACAATTCACAATTGTTCTTCCCATTCTCAGTCTTTCAATGTCTTTCTCCAGTTTCTCTGTCCCGTATATCTTGACTATTACGATACATTCACTCGACGACACATACATACTCACTGACAGGCTGGCCGACTCACTCACGTAACTAAAAACTGTAGACGACGACTTGCACTCTAAACTCTACTCGAACTCTAAAGCTGACTAATTATAAACTGACATCGACTGTCCTGTTTATACTGAGCTCGCATCACGTGACTCCTTCGACTTCTTTCCATGCGCACGTGTGCAGTGACTCAGCAGAATTAGCGAGAAGCTTCTAGACCTTCCTGGTGCTATTGCTGTTCGATTACATACAAACAGTCGCTAGTTGCCCTGTCGTCTCGGACCTTTATTTTGTGTTTTACCGCCATTATTACGATCACGTACACACAGCCGCTCGCCGTATCTAAGGTCACCCTCCCCCTCTCGTCCGTATATTGTTGAACGACCCAGTGTCAAAGTATTCTTTTTGGTTAGTGCTTGAAGGAGGGGGAGGGAAGCGGTTGGGCTACCCTGGCCTTACCTATACCTCGTGTATGGCACGTGTTGTTCGTGTGCTAGGCGTAAGATATACGCGTAAGATATATTGGCGTTTCAGTATCCTCCTTAAAATGCAATTTATTTCCTTTCTACCTCTAGGTATATCCTTTGTTTCCGGTAGAGATTTTTTAGTCGTGTAGTGCCATAACCGCGAAGCCGACACTCCCCACTGAGCCCTCCCAACACAGTGGAAGCCCATAACTGGATTTTTCTCCACTCGAAAAAAAAGAGCTGCGTTTGTACTGTCGCGTCGAAAGGAACATAGTGAAGCAGTTAATAAGTGTGGAGTGATCGTATCGTCAAAGTCAGCTATTTGAGAGACAGAGAAAGTGAAACAGACAGAAAGGAGTGAGTTAAGCTTACGAAAAGAAAACAGTTGTGAGTTGTCATATCACAAAGGTCTGAAGACTGTCTTAACGTCAGTAAAGAGAACTTGTGTTGTAAATTCAGTTAAAAGGAAAATAAAGTGAGAAAAAAGAACTGGACTGACTTTTGACGTTTTTGTCACTGGTATCAGGAGTGGGATTTGTCATTTTCACAGTATATTATCGTGTGTATTTTTTATCATTTTTGCATACTTTCTTTTAATCGTGAGATAGTCAATTTTATTCCCACGGAGTTTTGATTTCCTCTTGATGTTTAAAATAACTGAGGTTACTGTTGATAACCTAAAGGACCTTTTTTGACAGTAGCCGCGACGTTCTCAAAGAAGCAGGCTGAAGATAATACGGTTCGCTTTCAAGGTTGACGCAATCAACGGATTTATGGCTGAGACACATGAAATATTTCGCGTCTCATAACATATGCATGACACTCTCCGCGGTGGTGGCATCCCCTGCTCATGGGGGTGGGGAATTCGCTCGCTTTTATCATATTCATGTTACACTAATGTGCGAGGAGGTCGGCGCAGCGCTCTTCAAAACTGGACATTTTTCACCAGCATCTCCACGGACCGCGGCGATAAATCACCTATATTAGCAAAATGACGGGATCAGCAGGCAATGACGATGGATTGTCGTGATAAAACCTAAAAGAATATGGAATTTTCTGCTTTTTCACAGCCCCATTTTCATCTCTTCCCAAGCGATCAATTTCACGAGCGTGAGCTTCCAAATTAAGTTAATGTGCATCTTCTGGGTACTAAGCCCTTTTGGTCATCCATCCGAAAAATCTCAAAAATAAAAGCAAATGGGCTTTACCAACACATTTATAACGAGTTTTGGCATTTTATTTTAGATTTTATTTGGTGAGTAGCTGTCGGTTTATAACAGCTAATACTTTATCGGGTGCTCAGTAGCAATTAGCAAATTGCATGCGTATCTGCCATCCAGAGCGCGTACTTAAGATAATGCATCAACTAATTTTGACAACAGATGGTGAAATGTTAAGACTATTTTTTTTCTTGTTCATTTTTATACATATTTAACGTAATAATTAAAAACTAAAATAGAAAATAGGACGTAATTTTATATAGTGTTAAAATAAACAACAGCTGTGTGTGTGTGCGTGCGTGTGTGCGTGCGTGTGTGTGTGTGTGTGTATCATGATTTTGCTGAGGCATTCTGACGGTTTCAAAACATACTTCGGCTGAAATCCTGACATCTCTAGTGCTACCGAAATAAGAAAGACACTTGACATACACAAACGCTTCTGACTGAAGCGCTCTCATGAAGAAAACTAAATGGATCCATTTTTAATGTTACTGTTTTTTACATTGGCGATGTTGATGTTAAGTGGCTTTCTTAGGCCGGATTTGCTATAGTTTTGAAGATGGACCACCGGTAGATTGAGAAAGAGCAACGGTGGAATGAGATGGCGGGGAAGCAGGAGAGCCCAGAGGAAACACCCCTTGCACCGCTTTGTCCACCAAAAATCCCACATGCGGTCCCCTGGGATCGAACCAGGACCACTTTGGTGAGAGGCGAATGGTCTAACCACTCAGCCACGGCCCGGCCCACAACTGTTCGATAAAATAAAGCACGTTCTATGGACAAATTCTGTAAAGAAATGTACTTTAATTGCGCACTATATGTAGCGAAATTCTTTATTACTGCGGCGTAATGGAAGCCCCTTAACACTGTGTTCGGTATCACAGTAAAGAACATAGAGGAGACACAGGAGAGTAAAAAACCCGTCCCACAAGACTTGATTGTTGTTACAGAAGAGCTGGCATGTTTTTTAAAGGCGACTTCTCGGCTCTAAACGGAGCCCCTGGGTCCTAACTACGTGATTTGCAACTCTTTGTATTAACTGGCGAAGAGAAAAGGCTTAATGAAACGAGTGGCGACAAATGAAATGACCTTCACTGAGCTGTGCTCTCTCTCTTTTCTTTTAATTTTCCTCTGCTTTAACTCGCCGTCTGCCAAGTTTCAGTCGTAATCCTTCAAACGAGAGACGACCGAGAGAAAAGAATTTCTGAATAGAACATTTCAGATTCTATATAACTTTCGCTTCTGTTGAGCCTGTTCATGACGAATTGAAATGGATATATAATGTGCCTATCACCGTTACCAGGCATTCCACAAGAGGCAACAAATTGGTCATCACGATTCCAGCAGTGGTGACGTCACAGAAGGCAACTCGGCATGCACGTAACACAAGGTTCGAAGGAGAGCTTTTGCATGTCGCATTACCGGTATGGAAACCTCTCTAAGGCACGTTTGATTTTATATATGCTTAATACATATACCAAATGAATCAACTGCCCCTATTTTTCGAATTTATGCAACCACTAAGAAAATAGTGCGCCTTGAGTCTATCTTGACCGTACACTCCACACTTCACATATCGGCATAGACATAAGGCGGCTTATCATCTCATTGAATAAGGCACTCGCGATATAAATCCATTTCAAAAACATTGTACCCTTGCATTTAAATATACCCAGGTTTCTACACAGTTTATGAACTTTTCTTACAGTATACATTATATACACATTCTCCCAAAACTCCTGATGAATGAGATCCTAACGTAATAGAGCCACTTTCAAAATAGATCAAAACAAAATGGCGGATCTGTGCCAAGGGATATTGAAAATTTTAGTACTGCATCGTGTGTGGGAGTGTCGGTTATGCCGTGAGTGTGTTCGCCCAGACCGAGAGGCCAGCCATCCGCACTGAACGAAACAGCCCCATGCACACGGTAAGGTGCAAAGTTCAGTCAGCTACAGTGTATGGTTTATGCGTAGCCAACCTTGCGTCCATTGCAGGAAATGTTTCATATCTAGTTATAAACAATCAAAGACACGCCTACATGCGCAATGTAGTTGTACAACCACATGAACAAATGTTAAACAGTTTAATAATTCAGCGTTGGAATAAATCACAGCACTTACTAGTTCGTATTACAAGCATAATAGCTTGAGTCAGTTTATCAATGAAGATAAAACACAGAATCTTAACTTTGCGCTAATGGGATGTAAAACGCTAGTAAAGTTGTGAAGCAGTGGATGGTCCCGCAAAGCTCAATAACATTATAATGTAGAAGATCAGTCCTTGCATGGCTGTGATGGTTGAGCGGAATTACTACGTTTCGGTCGCTGCGATGTTCTGAGGACATGTGTTCGAATCTACGGTAATGGGTCAGATTTGTTTACCCTACATTAATTTTCATTTCTTTTGGCCAATGATAAGTACTACAAAACAAATGACAAATAAATTACATTAAACAAATGAAAATACAGTTTGAGCAATTATTCCTTAATCAAGTATCCTTTGAACTCACTTTATGCTTACATGTGTACTCTTAGCACTCTTGTACTAACCATTCTTACAAACTCGTATTCCTATATGTTCTTCGTGTTAGTGGAGATAAACATTTGCAGAATTATCTTATTGTTTATCTTCTTGTAGGTGCAAAGGGGATATGGTAATACAGTAGACTGGGCGATAGTCAAATCTTTTAAAGCTTTCAGATTCCGTTCTCTTTGCACGGATATATATAAAGTGAATAATGATGTTCCATTTAATAGAAGTATGAGTTCTCCAAAACTCGCACAAATAACAAGGAATATCTCGGAAATGGTTCATTCTACAAAAAATTGATTTAGACATAAATTGTGTGTTTTAGCAAGATCTACATTTTTTGTATAGTAAGTTTTGGTCTCTCTGTTACGGTTTAGCAGTTATGCAAAAGTTATCCAGAGTAAATAGCACTACATGGGCTATAGCAAGAAAATTCAAGATATATATTTCATTTGCCATAAAAATATTTCAAACATATGGCATTTAATCAAATTTTTCAAGAAAATCAAAATTTTCGAAAATTTTTCCATGTAAAAGGTAGTTTGGGGTGTAAGAATTTTCTTCAATTTCTTCGAGTCGCATGCTTGAAAGACTTTAAACCTAAATACCAACTTTGATTCGTAAGCGACGTTTCGTTTTTTAGTTATGCGTCCACAGACTCACAAACACACAGACAGACACACACACAAACACACACACAAATACACGCCGATCTTTTTCTAAAAATGCTCTTTTTTTTTTTCAAGGTGCCTCGAAACACATATTTTCGGTGAAATCTCGACATGGAATGCAATACTTCCTCTACTTTTACTATACGTAGTAGAGAAAGTAAAAAATAAAGAAAAGCTTTCCTATGGTAAGTATTTTACCCCGTATGTGTAAGATATTTTCATGACAACTGAAGCGTATCTTGAATTTTCTGGGAATAGCCTCTGCAGTCCTCTTCATTGTGGTAAACCGTACAACTGCACAAAAACCGTACATCTTCAACGCCGAGGGTACTGTATAATATGATGGCTAGACGTCAGATGAATTCCTTGAGAGTGTCAAAGAAAGTTCCTAAACTACATGGTTCTACCCAATTTTGCCTGAGGACGTCGAGGTCGGCCGAAGTCCTCCAGTAAATCTACTACTAAACGGCTATTGAGTACATCACTTGTTGTCAAGCTTTGGAATTGGGAGACGGGAGTCATAGTCCATGTTCAACAGAACAAAGCACGCCAGGACACTGAATCATTTTATGTAGGGAGAAAATATTTTAATGACAATCAAAAGCCTGTTGTATATTTTATACTGGAGCCAATTAATCTAATAAACAAGAAAGCTCGGTGTAAATTTCTTTTGAAGTCAATTAGATTTTTAGGGGTTTTATTGAATGCCATAAACTTCGCACATTTACGTCTGATTTGAAGGATATTTATATTTTTCTTGCGCATCTATGCTATCTTATGCAGTTTTTTATTTTCTTTACTAGGTATACTAAGTAGGGGAAATATTGTATTCGAGCCAAAAATGCCATGTCGAGATTTCATAGGAAATATATGTTTTGAGGCCCTCTGAACCCAGTCCCCCCCCCCGCCACCAACCAAAAAATACATTTTTTAGAAGAAGGTCCGCGTGTTTGTCTGTCAGTCCATGGACAACATAACTCAAAACCAAAGTTGGTATTTAAGTTCAATATCCTTTAAGGATGCGACATGAAGGTTTTGAAGAAAATTCCTCCACCCTAAACTGCTCTTTACGTGGAAAAGTTTTTGAAAATTTTGATTCTCTCAAAAATAACTAACGAATTTGATTAAAATGTCATATATTTAAGATATTGTTGTGGCAAATGAAATGTATAATTTGAATTTTCTAGCTATATCCTATGTGGGGCTGTTTACTCTTGATGACTTCTGCACGATATAACTCGTAAACTGTAAGAGATAGACCGAATCTTACTATACAAAAAATGTTGATTTCGTTAAAACTCACAATTTATGTCAAATGATATTTTTTGTGAAGCGAATCATTTTCGGTATATTTCTTTTTATTTGTCAGAATTTTGTAATAATACCTTCTCATTTGGGAGGTCGTTATTAACTTTTTATCCCTTGATCATGGAAGAAACATGGAATTTGAAAGCCTTTATATAGCGACCTCTCTTAAAACATATGACTATAGAAGTTAAAGCCTTTCTCTTACAGAAAATTAGCAATAAAATAACTTCTACAAATTTTTATCTCGATTAACATGAATTAGGTAGAGGAATAAGTGTTTGTAAGAATAGTTTGTGCAAGGGTAGAGAAAGCTATGTGAGTGCAACACACAGGATTTTTTTTTCTACTTGTATGCTTAACAAGCTAAAGAACATCATCAAATACTTGAAAATTAAGTTTCCAAAATGGTACAAATTCTGGGATGTAACTAATTCCTTAGTGGCAACGTTTGTTCACTATGACGGATAGTGATGAAGTGCCATTTCGTCGCAAGCAAAAACCAAATCCTGAAACTAAGTCCTGTAGAGCATGGAAATGGATCTCTAGATCGTCCAAACTAATCAACTGATTGGTTGGACCTCGTGTCATCAGATAACAAGGGCGAAACAAACGTTCATTCCCGAAAAGCGTTATTTTCTGCGGCGAATAACGGAAACCCATCTCATTTGAAAACGCAAGCTTACTTCTCGAGGTGCTTCACGTTTCCCTGTGCGATACTTTAAACCCTGCAATGACTGTTTAAGAGTTAGTATATCTTCAGCTTCCACCATTCAAAGTTTGCACCTAAAAGAAAAAATATTGAACGGCAAGTATGAGCTTTATTTTCTGTATCTAATACAACTATTGTTCACAAACACACACATACGCGCGCACGCACGCACCACACACAGGCTAACACACACTCATGCACTGACCCAAACGCTCCTCTCCGTCGAAGACGTCGCCTTTAAGACCTATTAGATCTCGTGTTTGGTGTCCGGACTAGCTCTAGCAAGAGGTCCTAATCTACAGGGTATGCGTGAGTTATGGTAGGAATGGAACCAATCGAAGAATCAACCAACATATCACTTTATTTGTAAATTTCCAGATTTGTAGAGAACTGCCGACGATATTTAAATAGAATATAACTTTGTAACTTCAACTACAACGTTATAACACTTTAACTTTGTCACCCTTTAGCAACCGCCGAATAATGCATACGCGCTAGCTTACGTACAACTCCCAAGTTGCACGTGCGTTATCTCGACTCGATTCAAGACGAGTGTCTTGCGTTGCATTTGTTTTTGCGCGAGCAACACGAAGGAAGCGATTTCCATTGGCTAACTTTAGAGCACGTCATGGTAAGATAGGAATCAGCCCGCGGAATCGTTAGAGCTTTGTACATACAACAATTGTAACCTTATCACTCATTTAAATCTGCCTAGGCTTCCATTCTTGAGACTTTAACATATTCAGCTTTATTACGTTTTCCCCTTAACTATTGACTAGAATCTCCTTTTGTTTCTTTCCATTATCAAATATATATTGACATAATTTCGGTTTTATCACATACACTTTTCTAAAAATTGGAGGTGTTGCACTCACATGACCTGCTCTACTCTTGTACTAACCATCCTTACAAACTCTTATTCCTACATATATCTTCGTGTTAGTTGAGATAAACATTTGCAGAAATTATCTTATTACTTATTTCCTTTTAGGCAGAAGGTGCATATGGGAGTTCTGTAGCGCTTGACCGATATTCAAATCTTTTAAAGCTTTAATATTCCGTTCTCTTTACACGGTTAACATAAAAAATGAACAACGATGTTGCATTTGAGTAAAGTTTAAGTTTTTCGAAACTGACACAAATAGCAAGGAATATCTTCGTGACTAACTGACCTACAGTTGACAAAAATGTCAGTCAGTCACGAAAAGTTTAGCGCTCATTATTAAATAATAGTTTCACTTTTTAAGGTTTTTATATTCCCTATCACAACCGCCAACGTATTCTCTGTCATCATATGTCGTTAAAATAACATTTTTACACCTATATTGACCATTAGACAGACATTTTAAGAAGAAAATGTAGTGTAAATGTCAGTCACACGCGGAATTGCTCTTTTGAGTTATGCTGTCCCCCCACACACACACACCTTTTTCTAAGAATGCTTTTTTGGGTTTAAGGTACCTCAAAACATAGATTTCTGGTGAAATTTCGATATGGAATTTTTGGGTCGAATTCAATACTTGCACAACTTAACATATGTAGTAGAGATTCAGATCCTCCTGAATGCGAGTCGCACGCACTGCCACTGCGCCACCTCGCTCGGTTTGTAATGTGTTATAATGAGCATCCATAAATAAAACTGAATGTAATTTAACTGAAGTAATGCGTAAATAATAATAGTCGTAGTGCCTTTTCTTTCTTATGTTTCACTTCTTGCCTTTTTCTAGTGAAAATGAAAGAATGAAAGCTATGCACAAGAAAGGGAGTAGAGAAAAAAAGCTACAAGGATGAGACTAACTTTGAAACTTTGAACGGTTGTAGCTTAATTAGATTAACTTTTGAAAATAGCTCTTTTTACTGGTGTGGGGCTGGTTCCCTATATCAGAAAATAATTAAAACTGAAGGAGGCGGAGTTCTAACCAGAGAAGAAGTCTATGGTAAGAAACAAAATAAGCGCCGACTCTCGTATAAGGTTTTATTTTGCTAAAGCAGACACTGTTTGAAACATTTGACTGTTTTATAGCGTCCTCTAATCATCTCCTTCCATTTCATGTGCGAGGACCGTGTTAATTGTTCATCCCGTTTTAATGGACGCAATCGAAATTTTCTCTAAGTTGGCAATGACCCCATTTTACAAAAGCTTCCGTTTTCTGATAATTGCAAGTCTTCCTTCCCCGCCACCAAAACTAATAAAACGAAAGAGAGTGACACATATCCGCTTTAATTTTCCAGTAATAAAACACAGATATTCCGGCTTAAAAATCGGACGCGCTATTAAAATGCGCCGGCGGAATGGAGTTAGCGAGCGAACACTGAATGAATTAAGGAACATGGAATTTTTAATGGTGGCAGCGCAGAAAGAGTATCAGAATTGCGTTAAAACAGAGGTGCGACGTAATCACATGCCTTTTTTTAGCGTTTGTGCTCACATGCCATGTGTATTGATCAACATAGCTTGTTACTGTTACATAGCGAATGATGGCGCTTGCGTTAGAATATGCGATTTGACATTCTGGCTGGGACAAATCACAGACCAGGAATGACAAAGTCCGACATACAGGGTGAAAGGCACTAATCAGCCATATGCTAACCAGGGATTGTGCATGATGAGTGTAACAAATATGTCCAATACAATTATTGTCTATAAAGAACCGTTTCACCGAAACAAACAAAAATTGTGTAAGATATTTGGAGTCATCTAGCTTCTTGACTACTGATATAAATGGTTTATCATTTCACTATTGTCGCGCAAACATTGTGTAAACAACGCTTTAATTTCTTTTTATATTAATTTGAATGAATTTAGCCACAATTTAATGTTAAAGTGTCATGCAAACTTTAACTTCTAGGCGAAATATGGCAGCGTCGTGCGCCTATCGAAATGTACCTGTCGGGTATTCTCACAATAAATTCGGCTGCCTGCGGGGTTAATGCAGGTATCGTTTAACGTTGTGAAGGTCGGCGGAAGGAGAAGGAAGGGTTAAAGTGTACATTGTTCAGTCTTTTGAGACAGTGGGGGGGGGGGGGGGGGCAGGTAGGCAGCAGCTTGCACGTGCCGGAGGTCACTTACGCGTGCTGGCACACTGCGATAGCAGAATGCACAGTTGCTACATTTGTGTCCTTTTCAGACTTCTGTTACATTGTTTACATGCTTATACTTTCTTTGTTTACTTATTCACTTAATTGTGATTGCTTTAACACCAAGTGTGACGATACATTTAACACCAAAAAACTAGACTACAAGATCACCTACATTTATTTCTCGTAATTATATAAATATATATCAACACATACAAGCCCTACAAAAGGAACGAAAGAAGAAAATACAAGCAGAACAACGAAACATTATTTACATTGACATACATTGCCGTTTACTCAGTCTTAGGGTCTTATAGTTTCTGCTTCTTGTTCTTCCTCATCCTCTGAAGATGAGGAATTTATGATATCATTTACATTGCGTTATGTCCTGTGAGGACGTCACCTGTTATATTTCTTTAGCTAATTATTTTACCTCGGCCCAAACTGGTTCTATAGGATTGAGGTCTCAAATGTACGGGGACAAGCAAACGACAGTGTGACCCAATAAAACATAAATTGCGTCCACTTTAAGAACACCTTTAAGTTTGTTTGTTTCAATAATCTTAAAAAGATGTCACTCTGAACCCATTTGTTGTGCAACCACAATAACATAGCAGATTTCACAGCACTCCCAGTCGGGGTTTATTTATTTCTACACTGATTTTTCCATTGCTTCCGACAATGGCGACGACAGTGGGTCGTACGATATTACAATTAAGAGAAATTAGCAGCGAATAAACATAGCGCAAATAACATTGGAGGTAAGTGACAACGTAACCAGCAGAACAGTGTTTGCGCGGAAGTTTACAAAAGTTGGGCTACACTACGTGGAATGTCTCTCCATTTTCCTAAGACAGTAATTAATTTTAACAATATTTCCCAGTATTTTCCTAGTTACTGTAAGGCTGTAGCTATTCACTGGTTGCCACCTGAAAATTTCGACAGTTTATTCCTCGAAGAGTTGCTTATTTCTATCACTTCCCCGTAATATTTTGTTTTATATAGCATGGCGAAGTATATTATATCCATTATTTACTTTTACACCTCGTTTCTCTTTTCCTTTTTCTCCATTCATTCATCCTTTTAACCATTTTAACCTTATTTTCCCTAGATATTTTCCTGCTTTCTCCATGTATTCGTCTGACGTCTAACTAAAGCTTTTCCTAACTTCTCACTGCAATGGAAAATCTTTCCACTTCTTGAATATTAAATTTCTCTCCCTTTTTCCGTGCCAATTTTCACACAGTCTACCGCATTTCGTGCAACTCTGTCCCCTGTTCATCTCTATAATGCCACTTAGATTCGTTACCCCTTTCCTAACCCAAGCATACCCCATTCTGGCCTCTGTATTGCATACTTATGTAGATGCATTTCTTGTCTCTCCCATTCCAGTTTTGAAGTCTGCAATCTAATAATTAACCTTTTTTCATTAAAACTACTTACAATTGCTTGTTTTTCGATATCGTCCACCCTTGTTTTCTTCCAGAAAGCCTTACTTTTGTTGTTTCTTTCTGCTCATGTTTCCCCCATTCCTATTTCCTCCAATTATCTGCATTTTGTGCATCCTTTTTCTTTATCTGATTACCCTCCCCTTACGTAGGACTTACACCCTTAGGACTTACAAGCCAGTGCCTAGGGTCAGATGCCTGTCGGGGAGCACAGGAACCTATGGACCGGGCAAAGTGAAGATCTGGAAGAGGGTGGTCAGCCAAGCACCAGGTATGAGAGTGAGGAAGAGGATGATAATGGAATGCAGGAGAAATCAATGATTGGAAAGGTGATACTGAAGCAGTTGGTGGAATGAATGGGGAAACCTGAGAGTCCGAAGAAAACCCACTCAGACGCCGCTCCCTCCACGACGAATACCACATGCGGGTCCCTGGGATCGAGTTCAGGCTGCCTAGGTAGTAGACGAACGCTCTAACCGCTCGGCACGGCGCCGCCATTTTGTGCATCAAAGTTCGTTTTTTCTTCTTTCAATTGTTTCAACACTTATAAAGGAAAATGGAAGGTTATGATAAAACTATTGAAAATATGGATTGTATTCCATTGAAATTTTGAACGAAGCCAAGAGTCCCGAGAGTTTACTAATTCCAGAAAAATCAAAAGGTGGAGCAATGAGGTGGTTCTTATGTTTTAATGTTGGTGCACTTGCAAGAGTGACGATTTCAGGTTTTGATACAGGCACAGTGGAGAAAATTATGTTGTGGTGGTGTTGACGTCTGGGGCCAGAAATAGGGCAATTTCGCACGATTTATACCGAGATAATAAGGTCTTTTAGTACTGGGATTGCATTTACTAAAATGTTTATTTCGTATGTTGGTCTAAAATAGTAATCATGTACTACAAGTAGAATAGCCATATGAAATATTACACATGTGGTAGCTCGATGCTCCTCTGCTATATGCACATATCAGCTATGTTGTTATCAAGTTTCACACGCGTCTGTGTTTAGTACCGCACAGAGAGTTACGCAACACTAACAAAATATGTGTGTCGGGTCCACTGCGGCTATTAAAAACCTCTGGGGGCTCCTAAACCCAGTCCTCGGGTGCGCTGAAGTCGTAAGGATGATTTACAAACCCATGCTATGAAGGTAATGCGCAAGGATTCTCTGGCACCCCAGATATGCATTCATAGGCTCTAGTATGCTCATAACGTCGATTATCTTAGTTAATTGGAGAACACGAGCTAGAGACGGTCAATAATCAAGGATAATGCCATTTGGATCATTAGTTACACTCTCCTCTGGTGCGTCAATAGCTTAATTACAGATAATGTACCAGTAAGGTGAAATTATGAAGTGATTTGACTCCGATGATATGCACACTCAGCTGTCGCGCGTAACTTGAACATATGCGTAATATTTCTCTGCTGTTGTCATCATCTTTGAATAAATTAATTATAATGTCTAGGCGTGAAGTCTACTTTTATTACAGAGGGAACGCATTAGCACACGTAAACATGTCATGTAAATTGTCATACAGATCGAATATTAAATATAGCCATAGAAGACCAAATCAAAGGATGCGTAAATTAAATATAAACAGCACTTAATGGAACACATTTTTTCAAATACCTAATCAGGCAAGTGTATTGAAAATATCTATGCACGGCTTTAACTCAAACCAACTCTCAGGTGCCAATTTTCAACATTCCACACTTCCATATTTCTTTTTCGTCACTTGCTGGCCCGCCTCTGTGGTGTAGTGGTAGCGTGTATACCTCACATTCAAGAGGTGCCGAGTTCGAATCTCGGTTAGGGTGAGTTAACCGGATAAGGTTTTTCCAAAGTTTTCCTTTATTCTGAGAAGACGAATGTCGGGTAACTTTAAGATGAACTCGGGCTCATTTGATCACCATTTCACCAATTTCAATCATTCATTGTCTGATATGATATATCAGCTTGGAGGATCCTAGACTAAAAGGAAAAAGAAAGACATAGGTTTGCTTATGTTACAGTTCAGTCGACAATGGTAAGTCATGCAGAACCGTTAGGCCTACCCAATGTAAGCACCAAGCACTCGAGTACTGAAGTAATCCTAACAGATACTGTTCTAGAATCAGTTTGAATTGTGACACTGGGTAACGAACATACAGTGCAGCTTTTGAAGACAAGCTATAGCTTAAGTACAGTTGCACACTACGACCTCCGCTTGAGTTGGGATAAGGTGGTGGTAGTATATTGTCGATGTTAGAATGTGTATCTACCATTTTCCATAAAACCGCAATCGCAATACACGGAAAACCCAATGGATGGCCCAGACGGTAGTGTCTGTGGTTCGGATTCGCAAGGTCAGGGTTTGATTCCGAGTTAGATGTTGCTGAACTGTGTTTTTTTTTTTCGGGTTTTCCCTGGCCCGTTAGACCAATGCTGTATCTCCATTTCACTTAATTTCGCATTTCACTTCACCTTTCATCCTGCTTGGCTGTTCCAGGGCTCTAAATGTCGGCGAGAGTTTTGGCGTGTTTGGTAAGGAATTTACTCTGTAAATCCTCGTCCTCCGGATCAGAGGAGGTACCCGAGTACTGGACTCCCCACAGAGGTTTAAGTCCACAGGGGGTAGGGGACCCGGTTGTACGAATTTAAATCTGTATTGTTAGGAACCCTGTGCTCTACTAGCGTCTCTCCTCAGATTCGGCCACCCTTACATACCTCTCACCTCACTGCCCCCTTCCGGGGGCGCTCCGTCAGGGGCAAAAACACCAAATATTCCACAGATCGAGGTACTTAGTCCGCCCTTTGAAACTTATCACGAAGTCATTGCTTGACATCATTTTTATGTTATTTTACGCTCATTTGGGGAGCCATACCAATTATTTTCTACTCCATAACACTCTTTACAAAACTCAAATAGACCTTCGTAATTATGTTATTTCATGACTCCAACATGTCCGTATTGTAAGACGCAGGCTCTGTATGTCCTTTCTAGTTATTTAGAGATTCAGAAATTGAAATTATATGGCCCATGTATGGGAGGAGCGGTTTTCTTTTTATTTATTTATTTTTTTTTCAATTATTATCATTATAATGGTTTTAGAGATAGCGCACACACAGACACGTACACAAGAATGGAGCAAATAAGCAATTGCGCTTGTTGGACATTGTACAGTCTTCAATTTTGAATGTGTTGGGGGAGTAGAAGCAGCTCAGGTAGAATCTGCAGTGCAGCATACGCCCATCACAAAACCGCAATCACTTTATGGTAATGTAACTGCCACCTAATTAACCAGGCCGCCCTGTTTATTAACATGTCAATCTGATAAACCTAATGTACTTTTGATAGTGGGGTATAGCAATAACACGGTGCCTGCGAGAGAGGGCTGTATACTCAGACAATCAAGTATATACGTTCTTAACCAGCTCGCGAGAATCGTATTCTAATTGTTGCCCACGGAAACAGTTTTGGTTTGGCCAAAAAATATGTGTACTTGCTACAACTCCAAAGTTCTTTTGTGTGTGAAATAGCAATACAAGGATGACACTGACTATGCTTAGAAAATCAAACAAGGCGCTACTTTTAAAAAATTTAAATAATTGTATTTCTTTTTTAAAATATTCCCCTTAAGTATAAGTATATTCCTGGACTCCATGAAATTATTCCTTAAGGAAATGAAACCAGTTTTATAATGATCCCCTGCTTTATCTGATGACCAAAAACTGACTTGACCCATTTTGTCTTTAATTCCCCTTGAGAGGATCCAAATACTCAGTTTTTACGATTGTCACTAGATTTGTATTGAGACAGCATCACATGAATAGTCGCAGAAACGCTTTGTTTACACCAGTTTCTCAAAGTATTCTCGCTGGCACTGTATGCAGCGTTTCATCCACCGGGAGCACTTCTGGAGGCGTCCACGCCACTCAGTTTCTGGCACTGCAGATAACTCTTGGTATGCAGAAACTGCTTCTTCAGGGCCAGACAATCGGTGACCTCAAGGTCAGTTCTTCACCATAGGGAATGGGAAGAAATCACTTGGTGCCAGATCGGGACTATTGGATGGATGAGTCAATATTTTAGCTCAGTTCCTTCAGAAAGCCAATTGTTACACTAACGATGAGAGCTGGTGCGTTATCGTGATGTAACAATGTGGCCTTACATTAAAATGTTCATGAAGGATAGTTTAAACACTCGGCGAACTAATCCCTAGTGCCAGTTCAGTGTCGTTGTAAGTCAGTCTTCAATCTTCCGTAATCAGTTTCCATAGCGGTGATGTTTTTGTCTGTCACTACAATTTCTGTTGTGCCACTCTTCTCTTCATCTTTAAATATTCTTGCTCCCGCTGCAAACCACCGGAACACTGACACGCCACGAAGAATAGTCCCCAGAAGCCCTACTCCCTTCAAACGCTCAAAAAACAAAAAAAGGAAAGGATCAAGAAAACTATCAATCAGCATTGCGAATTTGTCAGACCTTCTTAGCCTTAGTTTCGCCAGAAATTTACGTTTTGGGGATTTCTGAATTAAAATAAGCACTTTCAGAAAAAGGTCCTTGTGTTTCTTTGTATGTCCCTTTGTCTTTCTGTCTGTTTATTTTTCTGTAAATAACTTAACTCAAAAATCAAATTTACACGTCATGACTTTTGATTCCCTGAACCTGGGGCTAGTGATTTCTTGCTGAATGAGTTCACTGGAACTGCAATTGCTTTAGCTGCACTGGCTTATACTAATTGCTTCTCCTTAGCACTGACATGACAAACTTAAATTACCTAGCTAATCACTGTAGTTCTCGCTTCTTGTATTATGCATTGATTTTAACACATGGAAATTATTATTGCAATCTCCCTATCACAGGTGTGACGAACGTTACTCAGCAGGTGTGAACACTTCCCCTGCCTTCGTGAGCACGATAGCGAAAAAGCAGCGAAAGCAAGGCGAAAACCGGTTCTAACTAAAGCGTGCTACTGTAGTTATGGAGGGAGGGGTGGGGGAGCTGTTCTTTTCACACTTGCGGAGTAACGTTAGTCAACCCTGCCCATCATTAATGCAATAACTGAGTTATGTGTAAGGTCATCGCTGAAAGGCAACGAATAGTACGTTATTACGTTATTACCTGAACACCTGCGTTACAGAACAATCACTTCCCCATAATCTTTGTGAATCATTTTCTTTTACTTTTATTGTGTTATTCTTTATTGTGGATATATATTTATGTATTGAAAAAAGAAAGTGAATAAAATATAAATTGCTGTGACTTTTTTAGGTCTAGAATAAACGGATCGAACAGAAAGCGAGAAATATAACATCGAAAATTTAAATCGCTATTTGACAATAGTGCAGGGCCATTGTGCAGGAACATTCCATAATTTCCACGCGTGACTGTTAAAACAATAAAGAGATTGAATTGCTTCCTATGAATACAAAATAAACTCTTATGAACCTGTATTGTAAACCTTTGCTGTAAAAATAAAGGTGTCTGAATAGTTTATTTCCTTATAAAGAATACTAGTGGTTTAACTTCCGTCGGTCATTTATAGGTTTACTTCATTCATTCATCCTCAGATATAGGTACCTGTCGAAGGACCATGAAATTGAAAGATAAAGTTAGAGAAATAAAGGTAAAAGAAAATCAGGAGGAATTCATAGTTACTTTTTCATACGATTATGCAGTTTATTTCCATGGATCAACAAGTAATTAATTTTTATATTACATTATTTTTAAATGTAGCAATACATCGTAATTTTCATAGGCAAGTTAATTCTAAGGTATGTTCGCTACTCGTGTTCACGAAACTAACTGTAGTATACTTCTCATATTATAACGTTCCTACGACGCCTGGAGTATAGGCAACTTCTTCAGCAGAGCAGTGTTGCGCGATGCCGTGGTATATGGGCGCCAGCCTATCATTTTTGTAAGAGCTTTTGGTGAAAATTACATTATAGTGCCTACCTCATACTCATTACTGAATGGAGATGCATAATCATAAACTGATCTAGATTTTATTTTCTAAAATATCTTAATGAATTGTTTTTCAATCAGATATTGTTAGGTTTAACAACACTGCTATAATCGAATACGGAGCAGATATCTTATACTAACGTTCATAAACTGATATAACTTATAAACAACCAAAGCTAGAAAACTTCTGGCAGTCTTGTGGACATTCCCTAGCACCGCATTAGAAATTTCTATGTGATGAGAGAACGTAGGTTTTCACAGCGCAAGTCATTAACTGTAAGTTTTTTTCCGGGCTGTTACATCTGGTCTGCTAGAGATGGATGTTCCAGGCGTTTCATCCACTATTACCGTGGACATCTTCAATGGCGCAGTCTAGGATAAGGTTTCTGTCGAAGCGTCATAGCGCTCGAAGTCTCTTAAGGCGCTGCGAAACCTTCTCCGAGGAGATTTCGACCCTGGGAGTGTGACATACTTGTATTCAAATATGGGAAGGAAACAGGGAAGTCAGGGAAAGAAAATCGTGGTAGATGAGAAACCATACCAATGTTCGCTTACCAACTAGGAAAAAACACCAAAGGTTAGAGCGGACGGCCGACCGGAAGGAAACCAGGACCTCCCTAATGCAAGCCCCACACGTTACCATGTAGCCTATCAGTAAATTTGCAGACTTTCATGTATGCGATTGTCACGGCCACGTATTTCTCCAATGAAGTTTGACTAGTTTAGTGTTTAAATATTTTATGTGTCCAAAATATACCACTGTGTGCAAAGTTGTACAGCAAGTCTCAATTTCTTCACTTCCCAACCTTGTAATAATCTGATGTTTTCAAAGGTTTTCTGCGGATGCGAGGTTCACTAGATATGCATTGAGACAGCAACATATGAACAGTCACAGAAGCGTTTTGTTTACCTCACATTCTCAAAGTACTCTTGCTGGCACTGTATGTAGCGTTCCATCATCCTGCAGATAGCTTCGTATGCAGAAACTGTTTCTTTAGGGCTAGAAAATCGGTGACCTCGAAGGGGAACAGGAATAAGTCACTTGGTGCCAGATCGGGACTAAAGGGTGGATGAGTCAATAATTTTATCTCAGTTCCTTGTAGAGACTCTAGTGTTACATTTGCAGTGTGAGCTGATGCATTGTCAGGATACAACAATGCATCAGCCCATTAAGGTGTTCATGAAGGATGGTTGGAACACCCGGCGGACTAATCCCTAATGCCAGCCCAGTGTCCTTGTAGGTTAGTTTTGGATCTTCCGTAATCATTGTTTCCACAGCAGGAATGTTTTCGTCAGTCACTGCTGTTGGTGGTATACTACTCTTTTCTTCATCTTTAAGAGATTACTACACCCTCTTAAATTCTGCAAACCAGCGGAACACTGGCACATGGCGGAGAATAGTCCCCAAGCACCTCCTCTAACGCTCAAGATACAAAATCATTGCACGAAAGTGCTCTCTCTAAATCTCCATTATACTCGAAAACACGTTTGCACTTTCCAGTCTTCAAATATAAACTGAACAAAAATGAATGACGCAACAATGATCTGCCTGGTACCATCACATTACCAATGAGTCAGCTATTTTGACAAGCTAACTGATTTCCCCAGGGGTGGCCAATTTTCCGTGTCTCAATACATATCTAGTGATCCCCGTATTGGTTCTATTAAGTGTGCACGCAACTAAATAAAATAAAGATGGAAATAAAGTTTAAATAGGCACGTTTTTGTGGTTTCAAACAGGCAATCTCTAGTCTAAATGTCATATCTCTTATGTAAAATGAGCGTTGAATTTTTGCCACTGCGTTTAAATATATTAAGAACATAAAGAATCTGTTAGTCCTCGTGGATTTTATACACCCAAGATTAGCAGGGGTGTTGGTTATTTCATTGGCTGAACAGAATCACATTCACCTTGCTGCTAATGGACATGTTAATACTGTTCTAGGACTCAGTAATGTGATGTAATTGATTTTGGCGCTCAAGTAATTTGCAATTTTGTTTTCATCACAATGAGCCACATAAAAGTGTTGATGCGCGTTGCATATTTCATAATCCATTGCAATAAAAAGCCAGGGCAATTTGCCCTAAGGATGCTAATATTTCAACCAATATGGGTGCCGCATTATCACACAAAAATGTAATTTGTGTATTTTTTCGCCTTTCTTTGGAGTTGGCGTGTCAGAAATCAGATTCCCTTGTCACTGCCAGCCCCAACACATCATCCAATTACCCTGTGAAATAACAGAGAAGGCCGCCGCCAACAAACACCTCATGGGAGGAGGTTGTTGCATAATTTACAGAGGAGGATTTCCCTGGTGGCTGAGATCAATGTCGAGTCACACAGGTGCTCTCTCTGTTTGACTCCACTTAAGCTTCCTGAATTATTCATCTCTCAACGCTCTTCACCTCTTGTATTCATTTTTATTAGTTGCTTGAGTGAGTCTAATTGGAGATGGCCTACGTCGGCTAATTTCTTTCCCGGCCATTTTAGCTGTGGTTCGTCTACGCCAAAATTTTAAATCCCACATTCCCACTTTAAGCTCTGTATCTCTTTTTGAACCATTTGTGGGGAAATTATGGATACTTCTCACATTCTCTTCCATTCTTTATGAACATTCCACACCATACACACGCCCTCTAACAAGAACCAACCCTGAGAAGAAAGAATATCAAGCAGTTATTTGAAACGTAATTCGGAATAATTGTAACCTTTGCCAAAAGACAAACTAGAAATCTTATAGAAGGATAAAGACATCTCATACAATTGTATATTTATTATATTTGTGAATTGCAATCATTAATATACAGGGTAACGCGCAAGAACAGGCAATTTTAATATAGGTGTACTGTTATATTATTACTATTATTATTATTATTATTATTATTATTATTATTATTATTATTATTATTATTATTATTATTATTATTATTATTATTATTATTATTATTTATCATTATTATTTATCATTATTATTTATTATTATTATTATTATTATTATTATTATTATTATTATTATTATTATTATTATTATTATTATTATTATTATTATTATTTACAGTTGATATATATGGGGAGCGGAAAGCTAACGATCGTTTTCATTCTGACGAAGGCCATGGAGTTTACAATGGCCGAAAGCTCAATGTTTTTAAACCTCACACGGCTGATCTCCCGTGAAACTGTAATAAATAACGTGCGCCGTGAAAGCTTTAAATCTCACATTATTATTATTATTATTATTATTATTATTATTATTATTATTATTATTATTATTATTATTATTATTATTATTATTATTATTATTATTATTATTATTATTATTATTATTATTATTATTATTATTATTATTATTATTATTATTATTATTATTATTATTATTATTATTATTATTATTATTATTATTATTATTATTTATTATTTAATTAATTTCGTTAGTAATGGCAATCATTTCTTGAAGTTAACGTCCTGTAATGATTTGTGCGTACATATTCAGTCGTGTACGCAAGTTTGACGTAACTCTGCAACATCTCAATTGATTCATACAATGTTGTCATGAAACCTAGCCTTTAGTTCATGTATGTTTTAGGACGAGTAGCATGTACTCCAGGTTTTTTAAAAAAAAAACAACAACAACTTAGGAAATAATCACACATTAGATGAGGCTATTGGGTGGACCAAGTGGCCTCGCCAGCTTCCAATTGTTGGACGATGTGAAGCTTTACGGGTGCAATTTGAGTACGAAAGCAATAATCTGTCCAAAGTTTTGCGAGATAAAGCTAATGAAACGGTATGTCGCCGTGCAGAACGCTTTGGACTTCGCTGAATTGCGACATTGGCTGTTCCAATGGTCTCTGGCGTTCGAACAATTCTTCTTGGCCCTGGATGGTTCTTGTTCGGTGCAGAACCTCATGAATCCAATTTTTCAACCCATATCTTTACAGCGTGGACTGAAGGAACAGGATCATGACGCTTGAGTTGAAAATGACGCTGAAATTCCCGTCGTGCATCTTTCATAAAAATAATTGATTTAAAACACGATACTCTGGTGACCTCTGTGTCATGGTAACTGAAATAACAATGTTTGGGGATTAAAACAGTGACCAAATTCAAATACGATTTAGTGCTAATCAATTTAAAATGTTCCGTCCCGTGTACGACTCTGTATTTTTTTTAAATATATTTATGTATTTAGCTTTGCCTTGAGCAATTAATATCTCAAAATATATATAAGTGTTAAGCAATCACAAACTCTACAGAAAAAAAAACAAGCAGAGAAAGCCGTGTGAATGTAACATGTTTCATTTCTATTTCAGTCACATAGAAAATTGTATTAATTTGTTTTGTAGAAGAGGGAGTAAAGAAAACAGTGTAAATATAAATAAGACCGATAAAAAGGTATCCTTTGTATGGACTCCCTCTCACGTTGGCATAACGGGCAATGAAACTGCAGATGAAGCTGCAAAACAGGCAGCTAAACATCCCGTCAGTGATGCCTCGATCGCTTCTCCACACCAAGACGTCATCAATGGTACTAAGCATATGTACATGCAAAAATGGATACAGACATGGTCATCAGTTAGCAGTAAACTCCATGAAGCTCGCTCAGGCTGTACAAAACCTTTTCTGCAGCTCCAAAGACTGAAAAGAAGAGATCAAGTTAACATCACTCGGCTTAGAATTGGACACTCCAAACTAACACAGTCATCTTCTCACCAAGGACCAACCTCCAAATTGTGCCAACTGTGATATTCCTCTAACCATCCACCACATCCTTATAGATTGCCCACAATACAGCATATATAGACAGCAAGCCGGCATTTCCAGTCTTCATCATGCAGTCAATACACCGAATATAATCAGCAAGACTCTACAGTTTATGAAGAACATAAAACTTTTAAATTTACTGTAAATGTCAACATAATGTACTATATGTGTAATTGTAAATTAATATCCACAATGTATTACTATGTATGGTCGTGATAAGACCGTGCTGTCAAAACGACCTTAAATAAACATTTAAAAAAAACAGTGTGAATGCAATACGTAGCATTTTTATTTCATACCTACAGCAAATTGTCTGAACTATTTGTAGAAAAACGAGTAAAGAAGAACATGTGAATATGCTGTGTAAAAGAAAACGAGTAAGGAAAATCGTGTGAATGTAATTCGTTGCATCTTAGTAAAATGGATAGCATAAAAACCTCCATGAAAAAAAATGGATTTACTTGCCGAATTTCGCAGTGATCGGTCAAACGGTTTTGAAGATTAGCGTTTACATACATACACACACCCATTTGTATGTGAGTGGGTGTGGGTGTGCGTGCGTGCGCTTGTGCGTGTGTGTCAAATATTTAATAATGACTTCATGTACAGAAAAAACCCGTGATAACCGAAGAAGTGCAGCAATACTGAAATAATACGCTCCGACCATAAAAATTATCTAAAATATTTAAGACTTCGTGTTTTAAACCTAGGTGCAAAATTTGGTATTTATTTACTGATTTTTGAAACGCGTTATTCGTGTACACGCGCGCGCACCTACATTTTTTCTTTTTAAGTTTATTACCTTCTTTCAACTGCCAATTTACTTTCATGTTCAGTAAGTCATGCTGCAGAAATTTAAAGATGGTGCATAAAAGCATTAAGAAATAACCTACAACGGCTTCTTTTCTGCTTTCATTTTCTTTAAAAGGAAGAAATGTGAAAATGTATTATGAAAGAGAACTATTAATATGCTTAAACTTTCTCCCGTTTTTCGACCCAAAGCTAGTGGCAGTGTTATTTACTTGAATGAATCTAATTGAAGGTGGCCAGCATTTTCTCTTCTGCTTTATTTTTTTTCAACCCCTCACCCTGGTTCGTGCGTGTCTGAGGCTTTACCCCTGTCTTTGCAGGGAGAGGAAGTAAGGGGTGTGCGGCGTGGTGTTAAAAAGTTTTGGAAATGCCGCAGGTGCTGCTAGGGATCACGTGACGTGCTTTTAAAATTTGGAGAGACCACGTTAAGGGAAGGTTCGTCCAACGCGTGATCTCTCTCACAAGCAAAGGAGGTCCACTGATTACCATATTGTTTACGGTACACTCTCTGAAATAGGTATTTTGTACAATACTTCATATATAAAACAAGGTATTAATTTATACAGAAGACTTCCACGTACTTTTCTTTTCAACGGTATGTCAAAAGGGTTGTTTCTGTATATTTGTTGCGTTTCTTCCTTTCTTTGTTGCGTCTTTTTTCCCTATGCGTGTGTGAAGTTGTTGGCGATGTCAATAGTTGGACTTGAAAACCTAAACTTCTGGTGTGTTGCGCCCATCTGACTTTCTCTGCTCTTGTACACATGAGCACAAATAGTAATAGACGTCGAATGGTTGGTCTGTAGGGGTATTCATAGGGCGTGTCTTCTGATATCAATCTCCACCAGTTTGAAAGGGGATACGTTACTCTCTTCCCTTGCAGTTGAGGGAGGTGGCTATACCTGTTCGTAATTAGCCAATGAGTTGACAACACCAGCGTAGATATACTCTATTGATTCGATACAGAACACAAGACGTGATACGGTGACAGTATCAGCCAAGAAAATGAGAGTGTGACGTAATAAGGTACCCTACACACGGTAAGGAATGAGTGTCTACAAGAACGCAGTGCTGATTTCCCTGCTGTCTGTACAAACTATTCTTACAAACACTTAGATACCCTGAATGCCTTCATATTAATCGAGGTAAACATTTACAGAAAGTATTTTATTACTAATTCTCTTTTAGGTACAAAGGAAACATGGGAGTTAAATAAAGCAGACTGTAAGCGATAGTTAAATCATTTAATAGTGGGTCACTGTGTGATGGCTACCTCTCAATCAAGTAGTTCCTCAATTGGCCCCTCACGGACCTAACGAGGCTGAGCGCACTTTGGACCAGGTCTCCAGCGGGAGAAATTCCCCATTCCGGTATCGGGAGTCGAACCCGGGTCTCCCGCTTCATAAGCACAGCGCTACCACCGCGCTAAGGGGACGACCAAAAGTGTATTTTACAAACCCTGTATAAAACCCAGGTTTGCCAACTTTTTAGCTATGTTATATCTTGTAACGCCGGACTCGGCGCACAACAATGGACGGACCGGGACCGGTCTGCTTCACATCACGTGCCGAGCCGGCGAGAAAAAAGAAGCACAGGGTCAAACTTCACCACACCAATCACGTGAGCGAACACGTGATTAACAATAGAAGCGGCTAAATAAAGGGGGTTTTCTTCGGCGCCTTCGAGAAAGATGTGGTTACGTCATCCGCTGGTGTTTGTGTGTGCGTGTGTGTCCTGAAAGATGGGTGTGACGTCATCCTCCATATATAAGGGCACGAGGCAGCAAAGTTAATGAGTTGGTCAGTGTGTCAGTGAGTGTGAACCAGCTGTGCGCGTGTGTCATCGTGAAAGTTACGTCAGTGCATCGAAAGATCAATGACCGTCGAGTGATTGAAACGCCGTAGTTTAGTGTATGAAAGACAGAGAAGGTGAAGAAGGACACTGAAAAGAACAGAGCAGGGTTATGAGAACAGCTCTAAGCTGTGATAGGCCGAAAGACTGTATGCTGTGTTAACTATGAGAAGAAAATTGTATTTGTGGCAGCATTTTTAGAAGACAAATAAGTGATAGAAAAGTAAGTGGAGCTGATTTTGTCATTTTGACACATTATTATTTGACTGTTTTGTATGTAAACCACTGCCGTCTATGCATTCTGATGCAGCTTATTTGAAACCCCTTAATATAAGAGGTGGAATCAGGACTGATAAATTGAGTGGCATAGCCAGGATTTGAACCATGGATCTTCCGCTTATCGAGCAGCCACACACAGCTTGTGTGTTTAAAACACCAGCAGTAAGGTTGTTGGCATAAATAAATAATAATTACCCCTAATATAAGTTAACATTGTTATTGAACTTCATTCTCTACGCTAATATTTACAACTTGCTGCTTTAAAACTTCTTCACACTGCCGTAAGACAGTGTTACCAACGTCGTATATTACATTACATATGCTACGCGTGCGTTGTTGCGGCTGTATCGCTAGATTGACGATATAGCACACCCTCTCGTATCTGCAGTGAAATATATCATACTTGTACGTGACATAGCTGTTGCTAAGAGATGAGTAAAATGCCTCTAGCGTTGAGAGAACGTTTATGTGATGCAATGGAAGGCACTAAACAATTGCCAACAAAATTTACCGCAACGCCACGAGGAGGTAAATTGTTTTAAATCGACGCCTATTTTCATTAGGGAAGCGTTACATCATCAGCATCAGTAGGGTAGGGGATGAGCAAGGTTTAGATTTTCCCAGGTAGGCGTGGAGCAAGGGTAATGTAAAATTTATATTCGGAAATAGGTCGGTCTGGGCAAATCTGGATAGACATTATCTCTCTCAGAGGGCCCTTTAACTTTGTAAGGCTTTGCTCTTGAAGTTCTCCAAATATGGATGATTAAATCTGAAGCGCAATAAATAAAAGTATAATGAAATGATCCATTAGTTTCAAATATCTTTTTTTTTTTTCCAAAACTCGTGCGCAGATATATTATTGAATTAGCTGAACGCGCAGCTCCGCGCGTGTTACTACATTAAGGGTATAGGTAAACAAAACGAATTTAGTAAAATGCACTGTTTGGAAGCATCTCTCAGTTTTGTTACGGTCTTACGGGTCTCCTAGGGGATGGGACATAACTACTGACCAGTGAAGTGACGACAGTTGCAATACGGGACTAGAGGCGTGGCGCTGTAATGAGGACAAAAACGGTGGAGAGGGTGCAGTAAGATACGCCTGGCCTCGCAGAAAAGCCACCTTTTAATTTTCTTTAGATTGACCTCTAAATTCTTAATACCTATTATGGAAAAGTTTGCAAATGTTGCTTGAAATAATCACGCTATATAATACAGTTTCTACTTTCGAATGAAAGGTTTACTTCTAACATCTATGCAATAAACCACCTTTCTTAGGTATCATCAAAATTCAATTACATTTCTGTGAATTTACACAGCTTCTAAAATTCTTGGACTCGTAACAGATTTCCATAAACCAATACTCTGTTTCTGATAGCACGACATGGTGTGAAACAAGCAAAAGTTCTAACTTAATGAGTAACAATTTAGTGAGCAAAATTCTAAAAGAGTCTTCCGGGCTGATTTGCCTGGCCTGCTGGAGTAACTTGGTCCAGACGTTTCGTCCACTACTGCGGTGGACATCATCGGTGGCGTGGTCGAAGTCTTCTTGGTGAAGGTACACGGCAAACCAGCCCGGAAGACTCTTTTAGAATTTCGAACACCGGCCGTGAAAGCCTACGCCTACTCAAGTTAGTGAGCCATCAGAAATAATCAGCACTTCCCTTTCATGCCGACATGTCATTGGTTATAACTATGTCTGGCCAGTGGTATGAATACTGTCTACTCATTGGAGAGGGGCAAAGAGAGGAAAAGAATTTAGGAAGGCCTTGTTTAATAATCATGATACTTATGCATCTTACTAAATTTGCTTCCTGTACAACTTATGGGCTATAAAAATTAGTAATATTCAATAATCCATTCCTCTACAACATGGATCAACCGTGTAAAGTTGCTATTAAAGTTAGTCAGAGGAACCTAATTTCTATTTCAAACACATAATTTACATATCTAATTTAATTATTCAAAGTGGCGGCACCTTTCTATGTTAGAACCAGGTTTATCCCTAATATATTGACTATGTTTAGAGACATTTCAATTCTGTTGTTTTTATTTTAAAGCTTAAACTTAGTTTTAGGAAAATGACCAAAACTGGAATTCTGTCTGCATACACAATATTATGAATTTGTTTCCAAATTAGCAAAGCAATTTTTCTAGATTTTTTAATCATAATTTTTTTCAGAAAAGTTATCAAACAGAGGAACCGTAATTCTAGATTATGTTTGTCGTAACAAACACAAAAAGTTTCATTTCAATCCCTTCTGTAGTTTTTAATTGTGACGTTAAGGTTTAGAAAAAATGGACTTTGTAGCAAATTAATGCTAAAACTTTGATATGAAAATTTGGATACCTTTTTAACTATTGGTGCAGCATCTTGCCTAAATCACGTCCCCTTAACGGCTAAATAGGGCACATTGTCGTTTCTGAGGTCAACACATTATTTTCACTATTGAAATCTCCATTCCTTTCCGCATCCTTTGATAATATGTAATATAGGGGTGGTTGTACATTTTATAGTAGACAAAATCGAATTTAAACAAAATTCACCACATGTAGGCACCTTTTCTCTAAATCTATTGCACATAGGAAGTTTTATATCTTCTGAGCTACTAAAACATCATATGAAATTTAAAATGAGTGAAGCAGTTTTGCCGTATTTTATGTATTGTAATTTTATGTATTACAAAAATTGACGTAACTTTTTAAATCATATATAAACAGACATTTTCACTATAAAATTCGAATTCTGAAAGACTAATCCGCTCATTTTGTAAAAAATACTGTTTTCTGGGCTCACCATAAGTTTAAACACACTAGACCAGAGGGTTCTTCAAATAGAAGGACCTTAGTGATAAACAGCCTGCCATTTTTTTCTGTGTATCAGTCAATTTACATGGATGTCGCATGCCTTGCCTTGGACCTCTGAACTTGATTTTCACATGAATTCTACCGCGAGTACTGTATAATTTGTAGTGCAAAAATTATGATCATATATCTGTGATGGTTGAGGTGATATTCACATTCCAATAATGACATTTTTCATGCATAGACCAGTGTGTCCTTAGTGACGATTTAAAACCGTAAAAAAGCATAGCCCGGAAATGTTCTTTAGTCAAATTCAATTTTGGATGAACACAGAACCTTTAAATACTAATAATATCTATTACAGCAAACCACACAACAATCAACTCGCAAAACATTAGCGAGTACCCGTCAAGTGTAAATAAATAAAGTACAATTCAGAAATATTCAGGTCACCCTTGCAATAAGTAAAAAACTAACAAATATACCAGGTGGGTCAGCTCATCCGGAGTCGGGGTAAGTAGATAACCCTTCGTGTGTTAAGAGCATCGGGGTAAATCACGGCAGTGGCGGGAGCGACCTTCTGCCTCTTAGCGAAGGTGAGAGATGGGAGGCAGTTCCCAGGTTGAACTATTGTGTGTAGTCCGTGTTAATGCACTATAAGCAACCGAAAACGTTCTTATAATGTTTTGCACTTTACTTACTACTCTTATAATTATTATCACTGTTCTACTCATTGGTAGAAATCAACCAGTCATGTGCATAACAGTTTCAAATGTCTACCAATGACAGTCTTCTTCATTCTCGAAAAGTTTATCTAATTTCGTAATCACCTCTAAATTTTAATTATCACCTCCTCTTCTTTTCTAATGATGTCATCAGGTTAGAGAATCTCGCTGCATTGTCCTACAGATGCGCAACAGCTTACGTAATTTGCGCAACAGAGCCGCTAGATTTAAATATAAAAATGGCTGACTTTCGCTACGGTGAAGCATCTAATGCTGAAATAAATGAAATAATTCGAAGGGGAAACCTCATAACACAGAATACAATAGGTAATATGTTTGGAATTAGTTTGACAAATTTTGTGAACGAAAGTATAAATTAACAGTAGATACTCCAACTACTATTGCCAACATCGTAAAAGAGCGGAGCATCAATATGACAATCTTGTAGGCCGTGTGATGGACGCATGTAATTAACATTTCATATGCTATATCATCCTTTAATTCGTGAAATAGCCTTAATAAATGCCTCTCGTGATAGTCAAATTCTCTAGATAAGTTCTGGAATCACTTCATGGCAATACTTATGATTATTTTTGTCCCATGCAGTCATAATGCGCACATCCGTAGTACACGCTTGTGCTACATACACGAGTAGAAACCCCGCCTTGAGCTGCGAGGGGAACACGTGTCGTTTGGTACAAAGTGGTGACGGTAATGGCAGCGCCCCAGCGATCGGAACGGGAGAAGTAGCTATGAGGCAAATGGCACGGAAGGAAATTCTGGCAAAATCGTGCCTCTGCATCAGCCATCAGCATTCAGCTTGCAGTCAGAGTTTGTTTTACGGTCCATTCGCTGGAGGGCAGCACTTCACGACTGTCTCTTGTCAAACAACCAAGGCAGAGGCGATATTACCGCTTCTGTCGCAGCGTGAGCCGAAAGAGGTTATTGTTAACTAAATGGTTAGGAAGTTATTAGTTATTTGATCAGGCTTCTCTGAGAGCGAGTAAAGTAATCTTTTGGGATAATATGATAAGCAATAGAATAAGGGTACCCTTTACAAATGATGGTGCCAATTTGTCCCTATATCTTTTAAATTGTTATTTTATAGTAAGAGAAACCTAACTCGCGTAATTGCGTTAAGTGAGATTCATCTGTCCCTCTCCTACTTTCTCAGTGTTTCTCTTTCTCCCTATACTTCCGTCCTTCTCTTTATTACCATCATTTATCTCTCTCTCTCTCTCTCTGTTTTAACTCTCTCCCCCTAAATTTTCCTCAACCTTCTATTTCCTTCTTGTGCAAGTCGCACGTGACGTTTTGAAAATCAGTAATAAATCTGCTTTTTCTAGATGTGTTAAACAAGAAAACAAAACTAAAAGATTTAACATTACCTGCGCAGTCTCCGAGCTCTTCTTTATGCTTTCTCGTAATAGCTTATTTACGTAAACAAGTAGCGAAAATTTGTTACATCTTCTTAAATATTTATCTAAAGTTTTATAAATTACAAAATATATTAGAAACAATATGGTTACATATTTAATGGTAATCTAGATATTTTATTTGTTTATTTTTATTTAGTTATTATTTTGCGATTTCTCTTTTTGCGATTTGGTGTAAAATGACCAATTTTCAGAGCAACTGTTTCAACCATTCTTGAAACAAAATACGTACACACACACACACACACACACACACACACACACACACACACACACACACACACACACACACACACACACACACACACACACACACACAGGCGCGCGGGTACACACACACATCATTTAATCATCATATATAATCATTTAAGGGTAAACACCTAGTCAGATAGTTACTTTAAATTTAGTAAATTTTCAAATATTTGTGTAATGTTAAAGAAAACCCTGAAGAAACAAACCAGGAAAAAAAAACACAAATTAAATTGTGTAATGTAACGGCGTTGCCTGTTTTATTATATGGTAGGAAACATGGACCGTGCACAAAAGAAGCTTAAAGAGAATTTAATCAGTTGAATGATATATTCAATGTGAGTAAATGGAAGTAAGCTACAAGAGAAAACCTAAGTATTAGTGTGTATCAAATAAATTAACACGTCATAAGATAATTAGTTAAGTCATTTGGAACTAATGTCAGAAAATAGAATTCCTAAAATAACAATGAAATATCAACCAATAAGAATTCGAGGAATACGTAGACCGAGGAAGAGATGGAAAGATAGTGTGAGACCGGAAGAGGCCTAAGGTCTAATCCATGAGAGGACAAAGAATATTGTGTACAAGCATGAGAAGAGAAAGTCATGTGAGTGCACACATCAGACTTTTTAGACTTCCGCCACATTAAAATAAATGTGTCTCTTACTATGCATGAGTTATACACTGAAAGAGAGATAATTCACTTGGCACACAAAGCTGTCCCTCTTGCACAGAGATTTCCTTATATGTCTGCTATGTTTCTGCCAACGCAAATTGGCAAAATAATATGAGAGTGCAGTGCTACATTCATTTTCCTCCCACAGTTGGCTTGTACCAACTCTTGGATAGACTTGACACAAATGTCTACCTTCATCAGTGTGCAGACTGTTTTTAACTGTCCCTAAAGGAAATACACCCCGCAGAGTTGTGCCACTAGATCATCTCATTTATGCAGTGAACTGTGATGTGCTATCTATGAATTAATCTCGTACTTCAAAATAAGCGGTCATCATTTTTACTTTCTCTACTAAGTATTGTATTCCACCCAAAAATTCAATGTCGAGATTTCACCGGAAATATGTTTTGAGACCCCAAAAATCCCCCCAAAAAAAGATTTTAAAAAAATGTCCGCACACACACGCGCGCGCGCGTGTGTGTGTGTCAGTCTGTGCACAGCATAACTCAAAAACCAAAAGTTGGTTACAAACCAAATTAGTATTGTTTAATGTCTTTCAAAGTTGCAACACGAAGATTTTGAAGAAAATTGCCCCACCCTAAACTATATGGAAATTTTTTCGAAAATTTTGATTTTCGTGAAAATGGCTCAAACGATTTTGATTAAAATGGTATGTTTGAGATGTTTTTAGGGAAAATGAAATGTATATTTTGAATTTTGTGGATATAGCTTATGTAGTCCTGTTTACTCTGGATGACTTTTGAATAACTTGTAAACCGTAAGAGATAGACAAAATCTTACTGTACAAAAGATGTAGATCTCGCTAAAACACACAATTTATGTCTGAATAAATTTTTTTGTTGAGTGAAACATTTCGGAGATATTCATTTCTATTTTTGTCAGTTTCGAAAAACCTACATTTTTGTGAAATGCAACAGCGTTGTTCATTTTGTATATGTTAAGCGTGCAAAGAGAACGGAATCTCAAAGTTTTTAAAGATTTAACTATCGCTCAAAGCCTACTCTATTCTAACATTCCCCTTGCACCTACAAGGGAATAAGCAATAAGATAATTTGTGTAAATGTTTATCTCAAGTTATACGAAGAAGATATAGGAATAAGAGTTTGTAAGATGGTTAGCACAAGAGTAGAGAAAGTCATGCGATGCAACACATCAGATTTTAGTACGTGCGTTAGTCAGTAAAATGAATTGAACTATCAATATAATAGCTTTCATTTGTTTTCGCATTGTACGCGCAAACAAGTCTATTTCCAAATGCGAAAGCATTAATAGCATTTAGGCTCAACCATACCCAAATTTATTAATTATAAGTCTGATAGTGATTAATTAATGGACCTCCTTAAGTTCAAACTTTCATTAAATGACTTGTCTTCATCCAGTCGGACGGTTCAATTTTCATTAAAGGACAGATGTTCCACTAATCAGAGAATTCCCATGCAACAATGGCAAAGCGCAATATCGATTAACTCTCGAAACGCAACTAGCGCGAGTTTAGAAAACGCTAAAATGTCGGACACTACTGACAGTGAGAGGCCATTTACTCCGGTAAGTAAGATGCAACTTACACAAAACACACAAATTAACCTCAATACAGCATCAACTTCCAAGTATATTGCACTAAACACACTCCCGCAAATTAATTGTACAATTGTTATCATTTTCATCATGCGGTTGTGACGTGCTGAAAACGCATCGATCGTTTAGCGCCTGCGCAAAACTCCAAATATCAGCTGATGCAATATGTAGATCATTGTCCCTGGTGAGTGTACAACATTTATAATATTTCAACTATAAAAGTAGATATGGTCGAGTATTTTTTTTTTTTTTTTTTTTTTAATTTATTTAGAGTCGCTTTAACAATTAAGTCATATCGCGACTATTCTATGGAATACAGCGGTATACAATAAATTTAGTACAATTATTTTACCAAAAACATGAGAATACAATCAAATCAGTACAACAAGTATGTTTCATATTATATTTTCGCATGCAAGCCCGTACCTTTGAGAAATGATAACACCCTTCTGCAGTTGGATGGCGTGTTCAGAGTGGTGGATAAGTCTCCAGTGATGTGATGAAGCTGTCGTTGTGTAGCGTATTGCTTACATTCTGTGAGGAGATGTTTTACTGTGAGGCGGGTGTTGCAGACTTCACATTGTGGTGGCTGGCCTTTGCTGAGGAGGTATGAGTGGGTTAACCTTGTATGACCAATGCGGAGACGTGAGATAATCACCTGCTCTTTCCTGCTAAGAGAATAGACAGGGGAAGAATTGGTGTCTCCTTTCCTTACCATGTGTAGTTTTTCTGGAGGCGATTGATTCCAGGCCTGTTTCCATCTTGTTTTTATTAGTTTGGAGAAGTACTTTGTAATATCACGATAAGGTACTGCTTGGTGTTCATGTGTGTATGTTAGCCGACTTGCTTCTTTAGCAGCTTTGTCCGCTTCTTCATTGCCCTTAATGCCGCAGTGTGAAGGGACCCAAATGAAAGTAACTATTTTCTTTTTATTTAGAGCAATGGAATAAAGACTGTGGATATCTTGAAGCAGTTGGAGGTCAGTTGAACGATCTCTGAGACTTTGGAGAGAGCTTAATGAATCAGAAATTATAAGAAATTTACTCTCACTAGATTGGATGATGTATGTTAAAGCTTGCTTAAGTGCACAAAGTTCGCAGGAGAATATGGAATAATATTTAGGGAGTTTCAGCTGAAGTTTCTTATCTGGGGTAATTATGGCACATCCATTGTCGCTGTCCGTTTTGGAACCATCAGTGTAGATAAATGTATGGTTAGGGTAGGCATTTGTTATTTCTTGAAACAGCTGTTTATAGCAAGATGCATCTGTATGGGATTTATGGTAAGCTGTAATATTCAAATTTAGTTGAGCAGTTGGTATTCTCCAAGGTGGTAGACAATGAAACTTTCTGGACATTATGGCAGGAACTTCTATGTTATATTCTTCAATGCATTTGCTTATTTTAGATTTAAATGACATTTCTTTTTGTGAATTAGCCTGTAAACGTTGGTTGGACGTTTCTGGGAGGACGTACTGGTAGATCATTGATTCGGGTCTTGCTAAAGTTTTAAGGGCGAATTTTAGGCTCACATCTGTTCTGCGGACGTTCAATGGTGGTTCGTCGGTTTCCATTGTTAAGGCAGAAACAGGGCTGGTTCTGTAAGCTCCCAAGCATATTCTTAGAGCTGCTGTTTGAATTGTATCTAGTTTCTTTAAAACTGAAGATTTAGCTGTATTGTAGATCTGGGCTCCATAGTCGAGTTTACTTCTAATGAGAGCTTGATACGTTCGTTTGAGGGTACTGAGATCAAAACCCCAGTTTTTGCAGCTTAGGGTTTTTAGTACATTTAATCTTCTGAGGCATTCATTTCTCATATCATCAATGTGATGTTTCCAGCTTAGAGTTGCATCAAACGTTAAACCTAAAATTTTGATAGCCTTCACTGAGTCGATTAGCTTGTTATCCACGCAGATTGTGGGGTTTGGGACTTTACATGGTGATTTGGAGAAGCATATGCATTTCGATTTATGATATGACAAGTTAAGACCAGCATGATTAGTCCAAGTGTGCAGATTTTCCAGTGTTTCTTGAAGAAGTGTTGCAGTAGTAGAGGGGTTTTTCCCCTTACAAAAGATAGTTAGGTCATCTGCAAATAGTATACCTTTTACAGGTGGTGTAATACTGCTTACTATACTGTTGATAGCTATGAGAAATAGTGTGACACTGATTACTGATCCCTGTGGAACACCTCTATTAATGGATTCTTCTTTTGACATGGTTCCTTTGTAGCGAACTTTAATTTTCCATTCCTGAAGGAAGTTGTCAATAAAGTGATACAAATTACCACGGATACCGATGTTACGTATTGTTTTGAGTATGTAAGCTCGTGAAATTTTATCATACGCTTTTTCTATATCTAGGCTTATTGCCATGAGATGTTGTTTCTGTGTAAATGCAGCTTTTATTTCAGAATCAAGTATTAAAAGATGGTCAGTGGTGGATCGAAACTGGCGGAAACCATTTTGAAGTTCGGTGAAGAACTGCATTTTCTCTAGTTTCCAACGCAATCGGTTATTTATAATTTTTTCAAGTATTTTACACATAGAGCAGGTGAGGGCTATAGGTCTGAAACTTTCAGGTGAAGTAAGATCTTTGTTTGGTTTGGGGATGGGTACTATAGTTGCTGTGCGCCACTGTTTAGGAAAAGTTCTTGAGTTCCATATATAATTAAGGATTTCGTGAAAGTAAACCAGTCCATCTTGCGGTAAGGATTTTAACATTATGTAAGGAATGTTATCCGGCCCAGGGCTGGAGCATTTACTCTTTTCAAGTGCCTCCATGAATTCTGTGAAAGTAATGTTATCATTGTAGTTTTCTTGGTTATTTTCGTCAGGTTGGTAGCAGTGGGTCACCTTGCTTTCGCAAGCTTCTTCTCTTGAGGCCTCTGCAAAAGTATGCGCCAGTATGTTTGCTATGGTTTGGGGGTCAGTACTTGTAGTGTTTGTTGTATAATTGTGGAAAACTATATTATGTGTTCCATCGTAAGATCCCCGTATTTTGCGAATTTTTTGCCATACCACTCGTGACGGGGTTTTTCTGTTTACAGTGGACACGAATGTTAGCCAGGACTCTTTCTTGCTGTGCTTTACTACTTGACGTGCTTTAGCTCTGGCTTTTTGAAACTCGATTTTGTGTGTGGGGGTAGGTTGCCTTTTGTATTTATAATAGGCTTTATTTTTTAATGCTATCGCTGTTTTACATTCTTCGTTCCACCAACATACAGTCTTCCTAGAAACAGGGTATATCCTAGGAATAGTGACCTCGGCGGAATTGAAAATCACTTCTGCAAACGAGTTTACTAGTTTGTCAGTATCTGACTGACTGAAATTCATGGGGGATGTTAGATAGGATAAATTGTCAGAGACGTGTGCTCTGAACTTGTTCCAGTTTGCGCATTTTAAATTCCATCGTGGCTGACAGTTAAAACTTAAAGGAATGTTATTTGCATTAGTTAATAAAATTGGGAAATGGTCACTGCCATGTAATTGCTTGGCGACTGTCCATTCAAATTTATCTTGGATATCAGGAGTGATTAATGTTAAGTCGATTGCACTGGAAGTACCGTTGGCTGTACTGAAGTGAGTTTGTGAGGTATCGTTAAGCATATTGAGATTTTCGTTGTGCAAGAGCTGCTCCACTATTTTACCTCTTGCGTTGGTATGCTTACAACCCCATATAGTACTATGGCTATTAAAATCGCCCAGTATAATAAATGGTTTAGGAAGTTGTTGTGTTAACTCCTGCAGTGCATGTAAATCAAGTGGGCTTTTATTTGGTAGATATATGTTGCAAATGGAAATAGGTGTAGGAAGGTTTACTCTAGTGGCAATTGCTTCAAGTTCAGTTGTAAGCGGTATTGCCTGATGTTTGATGCTGTCTTTAACGTAGGTTACTACGCCGCCACTAGCATGGAGGCAGTCCTTGCGGTTTTTGTGATATTGAGTATAACCTCGTAATGATGCAACATAGTTTCCTTTGAAGTTAGTTTCTTGAATGCACATAATTGCAGGGTTATGTTTATTGATCAAGAGTTTAAGAAACTCGAAATTGCCATGGAAACCATTAATATTCCATTGAAGTAAGTTATTCATATGTTAATTTTGTTTATGGGATAAGGTGTTATATCTATGGCGATTAGTTTTCGGGACACATCGGTTTTGTTCGCTCAGAGGCATTGTTGACCTGATTAATGTATTCCAGCAGCTTTTTTTGAATTTTACTACTTCTGGTCTTTATACTACGCTCTGTATAATAGGGATAGACTTTTTGCATTGTGTTCACTAGAGATTCTAGATCTGAAGTGTATTCCAAAGCTATGGGAACAATGTTTGTTACTCCAACACTGTTTTCCATAAAGCTTTGGAACTGGCTGAAGTTTAGTGCATAATTGTGGGTGTCGGCGTCGATAATATGTTTAATTGGTCTGAGAGATTCAGCTATTGACGAAATAAGGTTTGCTTTCTTAATCTTCTTAGCCTGCTGTGAAGCGAGGAGGTGCCGCGCTTCTTTTCCATAAGCATTATCCTCTGAATCAGTTGTGCTGTTTGATATTGGTCGTTTAGGTCTTGTTTGTGTTTCCATTAGCATAGGTTCTGGGGAATTGTTGCGTTCGTCTTGAAATGGCAGGATGGGCTCAGGGGTAGAAGTGAGGTTAGGTGATTGCTGCTGTTCAGTATCTTTTCCTTTAGGAGGGGAAGGGGGACGGTCCTGGAGGTTTTTGGTAGCGGTAGGCAATTCAGGAAACATGTCTTTGTTTAAGACCTGAGGAGTAGTTTCTTGTATACCGTCAGCTTCACGGCAATGTTTTGCAAAGTGGCCTTCCTGCTTGCAGATGAAGCAGGTAGGGGTATCCGCTGTTAGGTATATCCAATATTTAGTGCCTTCATATAGGATCTGTATGCTTGGAGGTAATTTCTCCACATCATTGGGTGGAATATAAAACTGACGTCTGAAACTAAGGATATGGGAAAGTCCTGGCTCTGAAATGCCAGCTCTTAAGTAGGTAATGTTTGACATTAGTTTAATTCCATATGCATTTAGCTGAGTTTCTATGAGTGAGTTTGGTATAACTGGACACACATTTGAAAGAACGATTCTTTTGTTTGGAGTAATTAGAGGACGGACCTGAAGAGTAACATTGTTTATATTTATTTTAGGATGTTTGGTAACCAGTGATTCTGCTACTTTAGATGACGTTAGGTATATGCATATTCTGGAGTTCGAGATCCGTGAGATAAACTTTATGTTACTTGGTTCAGTTAATTTACTTACTGCGAGAGCGTAGTCTCTGATGGTAAGTCCGTCATGGGAGTCAATGATGATAGCTTCTTCTTTCTTGGGAGAAGTCTGAGTAACTGTAGCATAGCTGGAGTTTCTTGTAGTGCTGTTGTTCATGGTGGTTGTGTCGACGTTGTGAGACGGTAGACTGCTGTACTCAGCAGCTGCCATTGCTTCTGATGGTGTACACTAGTTTGCTGTGTGAGGATTTTTAATAATGTCTTACTAACCCGCTTGTTATACTCGTTTAATTGTTAACATACGAGAAAGCATATTTAGTAGACTCGTTCTACTTATCCGTTATGTACGGTGAGCGTCTTTTGGATTCAGATTATTGATGTGTATCGGAGAACGTTTAAAAGTTGATTTCTTTGCTGTCACGGCCTCCTGTGATTGATGGTCGAGTATTGTCGTTCTATAAAATTAGGAAACTCGCTTCGCTTGTCTCCCAATGTACACTCCCGTCTTAATTGTTACCATTAATCTCGTTGCATAATATACTGTTATGATAACCATGCCCTTTCCCCTATAAGTGCTGAAACAAATGAAACAACATTTCTTTAGTAACCAATTGCGTCATATTGTTTGATCTCTGGTACATTATCATTTTATATGCAGCAAATTGTATGTGACACGTGTATAATCTTTTCATTGTGACCCTCGTAAACATTAGCGCGTGCGCTTTTGCTCAATCAGATTGTATATTAGTTCCATAGATAACTATTATCCTTATAGTTGTAAAATGGATAGGAAAATAATTTTATGTAAGTTGATAGTAGAAAAGTCACTTCAAAATTATTGTATTAGGTTGTATATGAATTTTTTAATCAAATACAATACTGTTTCTATGTCTAGTAAATAACAGGGACTAAATTCTAAAGTAAGAACAAATTAGGAACTAAAATCTTCACTTATCTTAGTAATGTTGCAAGTTTTTCGTGATTAAAATGAACATCTATAGCTTTGGTAACAAATTTGTTTGTATAGCTTTGAGAATGAGTTGGAGTCAACTCGAAACTTTAGTCAGCAATTTGCACGAAAAACTTGCAACATTACTAAGATAAGTGAAGTTTTTAGTTTCTAATTTGTTCTTTCTTACTTTAGAATCTTGTTGCTTCACTGTTAATAGCTTCAATTTCTTTAATTAATAGGGACTGTTTTATCAAGCTTATGAACTGATAACTTGTATAAGACGATTATTATTCTTTAATACAGAAAGTCTAAGTTTTAATTATAATATTATATAGGAGTTTTATTTTTTCTAAAAATAATGCTTCCATTTTTGGATTCAATGGAGTTCAAAGCATATATTTCCAGTGAAATTTGGTATCGAATGTTTGGGTGTAATGCAATATCTTCTATATCTATAATGTACGTGGTTGAGAAAACAAAAAGAAAGAAAAATTACATAGTAACAATTTTTCCTCTCGAAAGACCTCGGCATTTGATACAATAATTCTTGTAGGTTATGTTATGTTTTTGAACCTAGGGTAGCAGAATTCTTCAATATAACAGGGAAAAAAAACACATTTAATAATAAAATGAAGCAACACTTTATAACAACCGATTACAGCACATCAATTCATAGACGGTTTGAGTCCCGGTTGATGCCACAGCGTCCCAAAAATGCGGTCATTCTCGTTGGTAGTCCTGTCTATCCAATAACGGGACTGGACCGCAGATCCAAAACGAAACAAAAACGCTCTGCAGGTAATTTGGAGTAAAATAGAGTTTGGAGTCAGTCGCGGTCAACACACCCTTCTGTGAGATAACGTTTCGATTATCTGTCCCAAAGGGGCAAACAAAACATATTTCATTATCATTGTTTTGTTCTTTTAGAAGCAGACAAGCTTTATTACATTGTCATCGGCATCGTATTGTTCACAATTGTAACCCATCTGTTATGACAGTATCTGTCTTTTTGAATTAACCGTTAACCCAGACCAGTGAAGCACTAAGGGTCGCCTTTTCAGTTTTCTCAGACTTTCGTTACGCTCCCTGGATATTTACTACAGCTAAACTTTTTATCCCAATCTAAACGTATGTCTGCTCTCCAAGCCGATCTTAACTGAAATAACTGTAGGGCACGGATTTTGATGACCTAATAGATATTTAGAGTACTAGTTACAACAGTGGAAGTATAGTAACGAGAGTCTTAAGTTAGAACACGACCAAAGAGTGTTCCATAAGGGAAACAGCTTCACGGCAGTTCCCAAGAATTCAATTTGGCCCAAAATACACTGAACTGCAGTGTACGGTACACCAAAAAGCAGTACTGCCAGCCTACAATGGAAATTACTAACAAGTCTGTGACAAAACTCCACGGAAACAGGACATGATTTTCAAGGCGCATTTTAATAACGGTCTAAATTAAAATCTATGACGCTATTGTGCACAAAAGCATTTAAATTGTATAAACCACGTTTATACTGAAACCACTAACTAGTTAAGAGGATTACGTAGGGCTCGGAAGTTGATGACCCAAAAATAAGAGAAAAGTGGCCAATAAATCACCCTTAAATTTTTGGGAAAATTACATTAAAATTTTAGAAAATGACCTTAAATGTTTTGTAATTTTACGCTCAAAAATTATATTATCATTTTTATTATTATAATTAGAAATGTAATGTAATGTATTCCATACATATTTATATACAAGGAAAAATGTATATATTTAGGCGTTTCTCCTATTGAGCATTGCAATAAAGAACCATTGTCATTTATAGGTTCTCAGTTTGTTTTTCTCAACGCGGGGAAGCCCATCATTGTCTACATCGATAACAATAACTGCGTAAACACGTCAATGACTCATTAAGAGACCTTAAGAATACTACACGCAGCAGAATTCAGTAAGCAGCCACATACATGTGAATAACGTAAAAAAGTATGTTTAAAAGAAAAAATAACTGAAGAAAATGGATCAAAAAGTGCAATATTACCTAAAAAAAAATATCCAATAGACATTAAAACCCCAAAAAATGGAAAATTAACCAAGTCAATATTGCTTCATTTTTAAGAGAAACGAATTTATGTTGCATTCTGCATTGTCTGTGATGGCTCAGAAAACAGATATTTCATCAAGTTCCGAGCCCTAGTGATTAAAGTAAAAATTCTTTATATTTTAATACTAAATAACTTGAATGTTTTCCCTGCAAAGAAGGTTGTACTCCATTTCAACAATGAAAGAAAATATCAGTAACAAAAAATATAAGCTACAATAATGATTACTGATATTGCTTAATAGCACCCATTTTTCATCACTGGAAGATTTCTGTCCTCACTATTTTGTTCTCTCACTCATTATATTCGCACGCAAACTTAAAAGGAAATAGAATACCAGTTGTTTATCAAAGTAAAAGCATTAGTTCTAACCTAAAATATCACAGTATTAAAGTAACATGCTTTCAAACCATAATAATATTGCCTGATCATCATTACCACACTGATGAAGCTGCTCACCTTTGCCAAATCTTGTTTTGCAATAACACTTTTAGGTAAAATCACTTCTGAACGCTCAATATCGTAATATACTACAGTGTTGCGAACACAAAAATAACAATAACAACTGTATGTAATGCTCTAAAACAATTCAAGACAAAACCAAGCACATACGAACAATACAATGGCGTCCACAGATTAATGCGGCGTCTAAACAGAATTTTGTTTTAAACTATCCGTTGGTTTCCCTGCAACGGGTTAAAAAATAATGGCTTCTGTGGCAACATAACGGATGCAATAACACCAACTATAGCCGTAGCTTTACCATGGTTATATTTAACGAACAGTCAGCAGCATCCGCTGAAAATGTCAAAAATATGTGCCAAAACAAATAAGATATTTTTAAGATCTGAATGGCTGAGTTAGTACAAATGTACGTGGTACTCAGCAGACATTATTCCTGGAAGGGATCAGCAAGTACTGCAGAGTCACGGTACACGATCACATGCTTCCTCAGATTTTCCATCCCGAAAGATTGACGATTGTCACGAAGTGCCTTGAATTTCAAACATAATTGCTCCACATGGCTGACAGTACAAGATTTTATCATCGCAAATGAAAATAACCTCAAATCAAGCTGGAGGAATTCCCTATTGTTATCTTGCGGGATCGTGTAGTTTGAGAAAGCAGGATATTTATTTTTGCTTCCTACTGAAGGGATACTATAGCTGACGTAAGTTCTTCTAATGATGAATAACAAATTGCGACATCTGGCCATGTAATTAAGCGTTAAAGAAGGGGATGGTGACTTATTAAAATAATTTTGCTGCTGTTTTATGTGATTTTATGTAAGTCTATGAAAATTAATTTAAAAAGAGCTTCTCCTTGTGCTATTTTTGTGTAATTTATATGAATATTCAAAAATATTTATTTATACAAAAAATCAGAAAATATTGCATTTTCATGTGCAATGTAACTTAAAATATTTGCTCAGGTGCGAGTATCCAGAACATTAATCTCAGCTTCAATTATGTATTAGAACGCAAACATAATGTGTTTACCTAAAAATCCGAGCCTTAATCATCATACAAACGAGTACTTCACTTTCGGAACCAAATGGTAAAGGAAAATGGAGTGGTGTTTGAGCAGAAAACTGTGATTGTTTGGTTGACGTATTGCCAGTGTATGTGTCCAAACTTGTAGAGTTTTATATTAGATTTTCAGTTTTAATTGGACTGTTAATATCTTGACTATCGGTCATATACCCCAAACTGTCGTGGCAAGGATATAATGGATTACAAAGGTTGGAGCATTTCGTAGAAAGCCGACCCCATTTGTGCTATGAGCTAAGAGGGACTCAGGATCCCTAGTCTTTCATTTTCTCTTTTCTGCCCCAAAATAAGATTTTTGTTTATATTTCCGTCACGTGTGAACCGTCTCAACAGGCCAATTGTCGTGCCGAAACGTGCACCGACTGCAGTTTGGACACTAGTGCTAGCCGCGTCGAATCAGCTCGGCGGTCTTTCATTTGTTTCTCCCAACTTGGAACGTTTTGTTTGGTGGCGCTGTCACTGCTTATTATTCACAGCAGCAACCACAATTACCAGTAACACCAGATATACCAGTACCAGAACGGCTGTCACCGTTACAGCCAGAAATGTTGTATTCATTAAAGGAAACACTACAGATAATACAGTCGTAATTGACTAAGAACACCAGATAGCTATACCAGTACCAGAGCGGCTGTCACCGTTACAGCTAGAAATGTTGTATTCATTAAAGGAAACACTACAGATAATACAGTCGTAATTGACTAAGAACACCAGATAGCTATACCAGTACCAGAGCGGCTGTCACCGTTACAGCTAGAAATGTTGTATTCATTAAAGGAAACACTACAGATAATACAGTCGTAATTGACTAAGAACACCAGATAGCTATACCAGTACCAGAACGGCTGTCACCGTTACAGCTAGAAATGTTGTATTCATTAAAGGAAACACTACAGATAATACAGTCGTAATTGACTAAGAACACCAGATAGCTATACCAGTACCAGAGCGGCTGTCACCGTTACAGCTAGAAATGTTGTATTCATTAAAGGAAACACTACAGATAATACAGTCGTAATTGACTAAGAACACCAGATAGCTATACCAGTAGCAGAACCGCTGTCACCGTTACAACCAGAATATGTGAGTGGTGATTCAAGACACAACCTATTTGTGTGTCCGACAGAATATCACATATGGAACAGAGCCTATCAATAAACTCACCTGCATATTAGAAATATCGACTTGCGTAAACCGCGCTGCAAAACGACGCGGGACTTTGAAATACTGTTCTCCTAATACGCCCTTTTTCTCATGGCTATACCAATGGTGATACAATAAGTTATCGTAAGCCTTTATTTATTTAATGCCGCCAGTGAAATTACATTTCCTTGTCACAATTTGTTTTAGAAGTGTTTGCATTGTTCAGTAATGTTATAAGATTATACATTTTATTTATAATATGCATAATTTCCAAGTGCTTATGTTAGTTTACTGGGAGCATTGGCTTCTATTGGCTGCCGTATTTCTTGCGCTTTCTATGATGTTTGACAGTTATGGCAGTGCTGCACACAGAAGGTGAAAATTTGCTAAATGAATAGTTGTGGGTAATTTTAGTGCACGCTATACGAAGACACCTTGATGAGAATTTGTTCTTGGCGGGTAAGATTAATTGCTGGATACGGTCCTCGAAATGATTCAATTTCTTGAAGCTCGTAATGGATGTTTCTAACCAGATATGGATAACTCATAAATCAATTCTCCACAGACTCTACGGTTGCTTCTTTCTCTTGTTCGATTTCGGGAATACCTCGATGTAAAGGGATCCATATTTAGCTTATATGGTTTGAATTCTTTAGTATTTCGGTGTATTGATTTGAATTTCTTCTCTTATTAGGTGTTTGATATTTCGGTTTGTACAGCTATTATAGTAGATCGAAAATCAGTTGGAACTAGAAAATAAGAGTCACTTTGGTGATATTAATGCCTTTAAATGCCCGTTTGTTAAACATAAAGTTCAGGGGAAAACGTGTACAAAACTTTGATATGGTGTCATTGTGTACCTATGATAGACCACTGCATAGACACAACCAGTTTCATTTTTGGAACCATTATAAGTATTACAACTACAACCATTATGTTATTAGCACATCATTGTTTGAAGCAATAAAATATTTCTATATTATATATAGTCTCGCAAAAGTTCGAAAATGGCTCAACCGATTTCAACAATTTGTTTTTTGTTTTGTTTTCCTCAATGCTGGGATGGTTTAAGGAGAAAAGAACATTAGGAAAAACCCAAAGGAACAGCCCAAAATCGAAAAAATTGAAATTGTTAATTTTGCATGGGAATTGTTCGCCTACCACCTAGGTGGCCAGAGTTCGATCCCAGGTACCCGCATGTAGTATTCGTGGCGGACGAAGCGACGCCTGGGTGGGTTTTTTCCGGGTTTTCTGCTTTCCCCCGCCACTCATTCCACCAATTGCTCCATCATCACCTTTCCATTCATCGGTTTCGCCTACATTTCACATCCTCTTCCTCACTATCATACCTGGTGTTTGGTTGAACACCCGCTCCCAAGTCTTCACTCTCTGCATTCCATAGGTTCCTGTGCTCCCCGACAGGCGTCTGGCCCTAGGCACTGGCTTGAGTCATACATAAGGGGAGTGTAATCCGGTAAAGAAAAAAAGAACGAATTGGCGCTTCTGATTAATTTCAATATATGGTGTTTGTGACGGACCTATCTATTACATTTAAAATGGTTTTATCGCACAAAAAAGTGGATTTTGAGAATAGATTTGGCGAATTTAATCACATTTTGCGAACATTCATTTTGAACAGCCATTCCATTAGAGTAAATTGACTTTTCAGGCTTAGAAATAAACAAAACCGAAAACAAAAGTCAATTTTTTTAATTGTTCCCATTTATTTCCACCTTTAACTGCGAAAGTCATTTCGGCGGGGTTTCCTGTGGCACATTTGCGTATAGGCAGTGATGGTATTAACAGTGGGTTTTTGGTTTTTAGGGATTTTTGAACATAAAATTCACACTCTCATTCATACCTCCAGTCTATAGAGAGGAGACGGAATGTTCTTGACTGGAGAAAAATTTCTACCCCCTGCCAGGAATCGAACCCGGGACCCATTGCACAACAGGCAGGTGCTCTACCGACTGAGCTACGAGGCCAACCCATTCTATTTTTTTTTAGCGAGACTCGGGTTATTTAGGCCAGGGTTAGACAAACCACAAAATGTGGTTTAGCGAAACTCGAGGGATTAGTTTGAGAATTTCCATTTTGTGAAGTTCTCAAGGTAAGTTCAACAAATTTGAGTGACTGTGAAAACAATTCCCTTTGTTTTACAGTGTTCATTACAATGCCAAGGAGAGGACGAGCTGACATAGGTCGTCGAAGTCGTGGTGTGCTGCTTCACGTGCTAACCGCACTGATGACCTTCAAGCGACAGATAATGAAAATAGTCGCATTGGCGTGTGCGAATTACGTTCGAGAGCGACTCTAAATGAACGACAAGCGGATAGATTCAGAATGCAATGAGTTCGTGAACATTGAACACTACGCCATTACACTCACACGGTTTTCTCTGAACGCTTTTTAATGAAACACAATCACACTTATTTCTCTATACCTTCTTCTACAAACATTTATACACTTTTTCATATGCTTGAAATTGAAATGCAACGCGTTACATTCACACTATTATTTTTACTCGCGTTTCTTTTACAAAATACAATCGCATAGCTCTCTCTGCTACCTTAATACAAAGAATTCGCACAATTTTCTATATGATTGACATAGAAATGCAACCTTGTACATTCACACAGCTTTCTCTACTTGCTTTTCTTCCTGTGATATTTAGGGTTGTGCAACATTGGTTTTGCATAGTGTTTTCCCGGTGCTTTGCTTTATTTTTTTAATTTGGGATCTTTATAGCATCCAACGTAGGTCTAAAAATTATAGGAATAAAATCGTCAAACCACGGGCAAAGCAGAGAATTTGAGCTAGATACTAATATAATGCAAGTCTCAGAGCCAATACATACTTAAACACTACCCCCGCCTAAATACAAAATGCTGCTGATTATGTCTGAGTACTTGATTATAAATTATTATTTTCTAGTAATCCATGTGTGCAGGTAATGATAACACAAAATGGACATCAACACTCCTCCTAATTTGGTATAATTGGATTTAGATGATGAACCAGCCAATATAACAATGCAAATGTTTATTCTAGCACCCTTGAACAATAATTGTGTGTCACTGATGATTGCATAATTTGATTGTCGTGCTTGTTAATAAGCTCTCGATGTGGTGGCGCAGTTTGGGTCTAAATTACTAAGTTATCTAGAATTATTATTAATACATATGTGCTTTTGAGTGCTATATGTACATAAAGTGGACAAATAGTAAATAATGAAACGTTTTAAAAAAAAGTGGACTAACAAAAAAGCACTGAAACTGATCAGGAAGAGGAAAATAAATTGGCTTGGACATTGGGAGAGAAGAAACTGCTTCTTAAGAGATGATGTAAGGAAAGGAAAGGTTTGGGTACAGAAAAGTGTTAAGATTCGGTTCATATGCGAAGACAAAGGGAAACGGGAAGGAGATAGGATTGAAGAAAGCTGCGCATGCAGTTAAGAACATTATTTAAAGAAGTTCCTGAACCCCCCCCCCAAAAAAAAAAATAATAATAGTAATAATAATAATAATTATTACAAACACAGTACAAAACTTTAAGGGCACCTGCATATTTCACCGAAATACACCCTGTTCTCATATTATTTTGTCCAGTGACCTTTTATTTCGTGAAAACAATTGTCTTATTAAAGGATACGTTTAAAACAATAATAATGCAGATGTCATTATTCTTAAGGAGTTATGATTTTTACTCAGTTTTAGAAAAACCAAAAATATCTCATTTTAAAATATTTTTCGAAATGTGCCCATCAAAATATGTGGGATGTCAATTTTATTATTTTTTTTCCTCTGAAGGGCAAGGTGCATATGTGAGGAATAGGTATTTATAATATTTGAGAACTCTGGCACTCGCCACTCATAAAGGCTGAGGAAACCCAGAAAAAAAGTTCACTCAGGGGATTTAAAGAGCAGGCCTCTCGTTCACGAGTTTCATGTCATAACGACCCGGGCCACCCGGAGAAATGAGCTGAGATGCTACACTTTGGAAACTAGTAAGATAAGAATCAACAGACCTAGCATTATTGTTCTACAAATTTGATATTAATGAACAATTTATTTAATTTTTAGGCTATTAAAAGTCCTGTACCTAGTATAACCTGATTAGCAGTTGAACTAATCCTTTATTAATGCCAGACTTTATTGCTCAAGCCAGCCCCATCCCAAAATGTATACCAAGTCGGCGCCAATGCTACATATAATCAATCATCTATATCAATATTTCGATTCCAAGTTTAATCTTATGTGTTGCACTCACAGACTTTCTCTACTCTTGTAGGTACTCGTACTAAATATTCTTACAAGCTCTTAGTCCTTTATCTTCATGTTAGTCGAGATAAACATTTCCAGAAATTATTTTACTGCTCATTTTCTTGTAGATGCAAGGGGAATGTGGGAATTCAGTAGACTTTGAGCGGTAGTCAAATGTTTTAAAGCTTTCAGATTCCGTTCTCTTTGCATGGTTAAGACATAAAAAATGAATAACCATATTCCATTTGTAGAAGTATAAGTGTTGTAAAACTAACACAAATAACAAGGAATATCTCCAAAATGCTACAAAAATGTATTTGGACATAAATTATGTGTTTTAATAAGATCTACATTTTTGTATAGTAAGATTTGGTCCATATCTTACGGTTTACCAGTTAAGCAAAAGTCATCAGGAGTAAACAGGACTACGTGGGCTATAGCCAGAAAATTCAAAATAAACATTTCATTTGTCATTAAAAATATCTCAAACATATGGCATTTTAATAAAAATTGTTAGAGCCATTTTCGAGAAAATAAAAAAACTTTTCGAAAACTTTCCCATGTAAAGGGCGGTGACGGGTGGAGAAATTTTCTTAAAAATCTTTATGTCGCATCCTTGAAGGATATTAAACTTAAATAGCAACTTTGGTTTTCAACCAACTTTTCGTTTTTGAGTTATGCTGTTCAAAAACAGACACTACGCACAGGGACTTCCTGAATTAAAAAAGGTTTCTATGTGTGTGTGCCTCTGCTTGTCTTATGTGTGAGCCTGTCTGTCTGTCTGTGAATAGTATAATTCATAAACGAAAAGTCGATTAAATATCAAACTTCGTAATTTAAGCTTAGCGTCTTCCAAGGTCGAAAGAGGAAGATTTCTTAAAAAGCACCATCGGTATCGGACTACCCTAGATCTCCTTTGCATTACTGGTAAATCGTAGGAGATAGACAAAATCGCACTACACGCTAAACGCTTTGAACTTCCGTTCTCTTTGCACGGCCAAGAAATAACAAAATGAATAACGATGTTTCATTTGAGTAAAGTATAAGTATTACAAAACTCACACAAATAGTAAGGAATATCTCCAAAATGGTTTACTCCACAAAAAAAATGCATTTGGACATTATTGTGTGTTTTAGTGAGATCTACATTTTTTATAGAAATATTTGGTCTATCTCTTATTGTTTATTAGTTATGCAAAAGTCATCAACAGTAAAAACAGGACTACATAGGCTAAAGCCAGAAAATTCAAAATATATATTTCATTTGCCGTAAAACAATATTAAGCATGTGGCATTTTAATCAAACTCTTTAGAGCCATTTTTGAGAAATTCACAATTTTCCGTGTAAAGGGTAGTTTAGGCTGTAAAAGGTAGTTTAGGCTGTAGGAATTTTTTTTTCAAAATGTTCGTGACGCATCCTTGAAAGACATTAAACTTAAATACTTAAATATCAACTTTAGTTTTCAAACGACTTTTTAAGTTATGCTGTTTACAGGCACACATGCATTGTTTGGTTCAGGGAGTCCCTAAACATATATTTCCAGTGAAATCTCGACATCGAAATTTTGAGTGGAGTACAATATATACGTAGCATGAAAGTAAGAAATTTATTTTGAGCTATTTATACGTAACACTGTCCTTAAACTTACTGTATTCCTTATTCCCGTTGCAGTTATAAGCAAACGTACAAAAAAAATGTACATGTTTATCTCAACTTTAATTAGCTTTTATAATGTTTTGTGAGTGCAACACAGATTGAAGATTCGGCGGCGCGCAGTGCATTTCGGGTGAAATACAATTTTCTTGTGGCACACTGTAGCTCCTGTGTCTTAAAAGTGATGAGTAAAGAGATTTCATACAAGTTTAAAAGTTAACTCTTGCTATAAAAGATGCGAACAGTTAGTGCTGGTATTTGCACACTAACCGTGGTAAAGGTTACGAACACCATCACTATCCTGTGCATTACCGCAGACGAGATTGAGAATTAGATGTAACCTACCTTACATCCATCATCATGACATACGTCATCAATCATCCAAGTGACTTATCTCACCTCGAGGTACGTCAGCCAGAAATGGGATACAAAATAACCGTCCCACCACGGCTGTCAAAACCGAATGAACTATCCGCGTCCATCGATTCGATAAAACTTTACCAACGACAAATTCCACACTGTTTTCCTTCTCCTTTGGTCATCCTTTTCTGCTTTTGTGTTCCTTTGTTTTCATCTTCTTCCCCAATTCGTCCATGTTTCTTTTCTTGCTCTTTCCCCTTCCTGTTCCCTCTAATTATTTATCCTATTATGAAAAGGCTGTATGCTACAGAGATTAAAATAGAAATATATATGATATTTTGAGTTCACAGACGTCGCGTGATAGTCAAAGATGACAAATATAACGTCCAATATTAAATTTATTTGTCGTGGAAGTTAAAGGAGATAATTTAGTACATTGTCTGCACACAGTGGCAACAAAGTAAGGACTGAACAGGGGAAGATTTTGTTTACTAATTGGCTTCGGCTACCTCATGCACGCATTCACACTTACGAGTGAAAGTACAAAGCAAGGCCAGAGCTCGAAAACTGGTTTTGCCACGTGTTCGTATGTTTATCGGCTACTGAAAGTAAAGAGATAGTCGTCACAAGACCTGAGCAGGTAGTGTTTACTATAAACATTCCTGACCTTCCGTTTTACACGCACGATAAAGTTGCACCATTAACAAGCGTACGAGCATGTTTATGAATTTATTACAATGCTGGAGTCCCGTTATTTAATACTGTGTTGTAGCTAAACGACTGATTTGAGCGGCAAATGGGAAATACACAAATAACACCTCTGCATGCTAATTGCAGAAGTAAACAATAAAGGAGTGGTGGCACATGGACAGTGAAACATTCGACCTATTTTGTCTTTTACTTATGAGACCATAGACTATAGAGGAGAAGGGTAGAGGAACTTATGTTTCAGCTTAACATCAAGAACTCTCACCACATCTATACAGGGTGGAAGGTACTGATTCGGAAGATACTGAATTATTTTGCTACTTATGCCGTTCTTCCTCTAATTCGAAACCGGTTTAGATTAGGTGGTCTGGGACACCTTCAGCTTGCTGGCTTGGATAGCCATGATCGTTAAGGCAACACGTAGTGCACTGGCCTGAGGTCGTGAGTTCAAGTCTCGGCAACCGCAGTCAAATGTGCCTGTGGTAAAGGACGGGGAGGGCCCACGTAAAATAATCGGTGTGATGGCACGCGTGGATGATGACGGGGTATCATTTGACTGCGGTTGCATGGATTTTGCTTCTTTTCTTAAAAAAAAAAAAAAAAAAAAAAAAAAAAAAAAAAAAAACACTACAATGTAAATTGTAAAAAATAAATAATTTTGTACAATTCAGAACATGTTTTTACATAGGTTTAATTGGTGACGAACAGTATAACAAGAATATAGCGGAAAAAACCGTTAAAAGTATTACAAGTAGGCAAAAAATGCCTATGTCCATTATAATGGACACCGGGACTGAAAGGGTTAATACTGTGTTGTAGCTAAACGACTGATTTGAGCGGCAAATGGGAAATACACAAATAACACCTCTGCACGCTAATTGCAGAAGTAAACAATAAAGGAGACCATAGACTATAGAGGAGAAGGGTAGAGGAACTTATGTTTCAGCTTAACATCAAGAACTCTCACCACATCTATACAGGGTGGAAGGTACTGATTCGGAAGATACTGATTCAGAAAATGTTTTCTAAATTTTTTTATGTATACAGAGGAGCTCAAAACATATATCTCAAGTGTCTCTATCATATTTTTGGATGGAATTCAATGCCTTCTCCATCTATTATATACTTGGTAGAGAAAGTAGAAATTAAACAGGTTGTAATTTCAAAATACATCACATTTCTCAACATTTTCCCTTAAGTTAGATTCTGAATAGTTCATATTTACAGTGAATATTTATGCTAGGACAATTAAATTTGTTGTTGCTATGTGGCTGTCATGAATACAAAACTTGATTATCTGGAAGGATGCAAGATGAATACATTAGAAGCCCGAAGTACCGCGGATTCGGATTTAACGCGGAGGAAACTGTGTCCCCTGAACATATATCGCACTTTTTATTTATTTATTTTTTATTTATGAAAGTTGCGTTTAAATTTTTCTTCAAGGAGCGGCACTTGAACTTTTCGTTACCCCTAGCATGAACTTTGGCCACTGCGACCGCTGCATTCCTAGCGTTGACCTTGGCCTCTGCATTGCTAAGAATTTCCCGAAGAAGGAGACAGAAGAAGATATTCTGAATGTTAGTGAAGTGATAAGCACCATAAACAAGATGATTCTGTGTATAGAGGAGCAAAGTGAATCGAACAGTAATCGTCTCCATCTGCTACATTCAAACAATATGTGGAGAAAAACAGTGTATTATGTCATCACACAAAATTTACTGATTTCTTTAAGACAATGCAAAATTATGTTAGTGTAAAATGGGTAGAGTGTAATTGTATGTACTGTATAAATTAAGATTGGTTGCAGGACTGGGTTACATCCCTAGCATAATTTGTGTGTAATTGCATTTAAAAGTGGTGTACTATACTGTATATTACACACTTTACTATGTACCGTAACTTATTATTTCACGAATGCTTCCCACCACCTCCGCGGGATCCATTTTTGTCACTTCTAAGCTCACATTTCGATATACCGCGGAATCGTTATAACGCCGGGCTAAATCATGTCCCCTAAGAATCGCGTTATTTCGGGATTCTACTGTATTTTCAAAAAGTCCCCTTGCCCTAAACAGTTGATAACATTGACGATTTCTTATGTTATTTATTTTGTACTTATTTATTGTTTCATTTATATGCTGCCTCTGGATTTGGAAGCTAACATTGCATGCTAACCACCAGACCACAGAGGCAGTCAAACGACTTTTATTAAAAATAGCATAAGTTTGACACAAATAAAATGTATACCGGGTGGAAGGGAAATCATTACATTAATTTTAACTAAGATAGATCTCGGTATTTGGAACACATTTTGTATCTTACGGTTTTGTCTTTAACCATTTCTTACGGAGATATTTTAGTTTTGTCGAAAACAAGCTGGCAACATTGCAGATTGTGTGGCTGTCACTTTCACTAGGTCAATACATAAACACCGCAATGGCGCGTCTCGTGAGCGTAAACAGATACCATGCCATGTCCTTGCATGTTTACTGTCGAGTATAGGCCAGCTCCCAGAGCATTACATCATTCTGCGTCTTGTTTGCAAGCGACCGACATGTTTACATCCAGAAACCGGTTCAGATCCCTGACCAACCTCAACGCACCGTCACCGAGTTACTTCACGTTTGAAAAAGTTGCTTGGAATACTCCTTTAATTCTTGTAAGTGATTAATTATTTCGAAACCCTGTGTGATGTCCCATAAATTACTACCGAAACTATGTCAGAAATGTTACTCTACGCATCTAAAAGGTAACAAACTATTATCTTCGTACATTCTTGTGGAATTACCCATCCAATTTGGAACAAAAACCATTTATTTTTTCGATACTAGCTGATCAAAACACAAAATGCCGGTACACTTTTGTTTGTAATGCTTCTATGAAGCACATATTAAAAGGAGTGTAATAAGTTTCCTTCCACCCTGTATAGGCACCTACTGAATATTCCGAAAATATTGTTGTATTCTAACGAAGTCTTCATTCTCAAGAACTTCTTGTTTCTTGTAAACCGAATAACAGCTAGGTAAACACCACATCAGGCATAATTAAGTTATACAATTTGGGACACATTATTTGTGAGTTAATTATTCTTTCCGAAATATTCGTCGTTGTTGGATTACATTTTCCGTACCTACACTTGCTCATGTAGAGAGTATAAGGACTAGCATATAATTGACTAACAGATGAGTGTTGTTTGAGCCAACATGCTGTATATTATCACAGTATTATGTAACTGAAACAATATCCCTTGAATATTTATCATGATTAGCAAGTAGCAGTTAGTGAAATAAACTTTTGTATATATAATTTATTGAATAGCATTAATAGTAATGTCTAGAGAGGCATTGTGATATACCTACACTGCAGATTCCATGTTCGCTTTGTGTAGCTGTTGCATAAAGCAGCAAACCAGCCAATTAGATCCTCTTTTTTTTTTTCGGAGAAAAATTAGTTTTGTTGGCCTGTAGAGGTCGTCTTTCTCTCCCTTTTTTTCCGTTCTTTCCTCTTTTGCTTTGCGTGTGTTAAAATCACGTTTCATTAATGTTCATTTCTCTGGATGTTATAAATCTACAACATATAGATGAAATATTTGTTTTAATATTTAGTAAAATCAACGAAGAAATACATTGTGAATCACAGATAATAATTCATTTAGTGCGCTTGTGGTATGAAAATTGTAATTGGAATATATTGCAATACATTTATCAAGCAAACGTTTTAAAAACAAATGTCTTCAGTATGAATGTTTATCTGTTCATTGCCTCTCTCTCTCTCTCTCTCTCTCTCTCTCTCTCTCTCTCTCTCTCTCTCTCTCTCTCTCTCTCTCTCTCTCTGACTGACTCCTTTTCTTTTGTTCCTGATATTTTTCGTTTTTTGCGACTATAGGCTGCCTTAATCAAACGATAAATGCAACTACCAAATTAAAACATAAATGAGTTCGTAGACCTAAAGCACTAAAACTATTTGAAAGAAGCCAGAAAATGCCTAACCCCATAGCTCAGTCGATAGAGCGCCTGTCTGCTGTACAAGGGGTTCCGGGTTCGATTCCCGGCTGGGGGATGGGACTTTTTCTCTAGCCAAGATTATTCCCCATCCTTCCCAGAGTCTAGAAGTGAAATGTGTGTGTTTTAATTTAATGTATAAAATCCCTAAGACCTAAAACTCACCGTTAAACTATAACACCCTTGCCGATAAGTAATACATTCCACAGGAGAGGCCGCCGATTTGACCATCGGAGTTAAATGCGGGATATAAATGGAACATAAAAAAGGAAATATATACGAAGAAAAACCTATAGAAATCTGTTGGCAATAATGTAACAATAAATAACATTGAAGTGACTCCATGAACATATGTACAATGTTTTGTGAAAAAAAAAATTGAGGTTAAAGGAAATTAAGATGTCAATGAAGATAAATATGTAAATTAAAGCAATTTAAATGTAAATAAAATGAAGTTTGTAGTTCAGGACATGGCATGTTGAGCTATATTATCCACTGTTAAAAATGTTAAAAGGAAAGAAAGGACATAATTATTGCAATTTAAGTGAAACCATTGTTATTCTTTGGTTTCTCTGATTTTACCTAAGATGTCTTATAATTTTGTTTTTGTACGATTTCATGGCCTTTCCAGTTATGTTGACATTGCAAGCAAATGAATTATCCCATATTCACATCTACCAACTTAACCTACCCTCCTATATTACGTACTTTTAACGCATAGGCCGCTAGCATTTTCACGCCCTTAAACTTTACAATATTTTGATTAATACAGATATAAAATACAATCAAATCTACTTGATTTTACCACCTCAGGAATTGTCCTCTCATATTGCTTGCTTGTAATTTAAAGGAACAAAGCACTGGAATCAGTCCAACTTCCGTTGTAATGACGATCGAAAATATTATGCAGAGAGTTACTAAATATTAATACACGTTCCATGAGATAAACAGAGTAGGCCGTGCTCAAATAAAATATTCCCATAATAATCATGGTGGCTAACTTGAACGTGTGTTGATTCTGAAATCGAAGAAAATTGGAAAATGGGCTGTACTTCTCTCACACCTGAAAAATCTAAAGAAAAATATGAAAGATGCTATAGTTAATATATGTTAAGTTCAACCATCAAAACACTATGGAAAGATGAATGTTATGTTTCAAGATTATTTCACATTTCATTCATACACAATATAAAATTACTAATTATCTCTCAAAAATTGTATGCAATGTGTGTTAAGTGTTTTTACTAATCCTCGACTGCGTCTCATCTTTTCAAACTTTTCTTCGGTCCAGTAAAAATCACTTACCAAACTCTTCTATAAAATCTTCAGCAGGTGTCATTCGGCCACGATACCAGGACGTTCTTTGGGAAGAGGAACTAAACAGTCACGGAAGTGCAATCAGATAAAGGAAACACCCGCAGTTCCTAGTTGCATTTACTAATGAGCCGAGACCTGCGTGTTTGCATTGTGCAATTGCACATTCCTACTATTGCCTTGCCCCTCATTCCTCTAGTCCCTAGTGTTGACGATGTTGCAGATTATCAATTAAATAGAGGTTCCCGCCTCCAAGTGCACTTATATCTGGTCGACTAGTAGCTTGACTCAACCAAGATTAATAAAAATAACAGCACTAGAGGTAAAAACCCTGAGGTTTGTAAGTGTTTGATATTAGTTTCCTGCAGTAAGGAGGGGGAGGGGGGTTCAACAAATCTGAATCAAACAAGATATGTGTGTAACCGAAAAATAAATAGAAGTCCTGTAAGGTAAGGAAAATTAAGCTAAGATAACGAGGACTCGGGGACTTCAGCTCCGCGGCGATGTGAAATTTGACGCTGATTCAGGAGCCGTTGCGTAAGGAGGACAGGGTGTCTAACATTTTCAGATCGAAACTCGCCAGTGGCGCTAGTACAACCGGCAGATGCTCCAACTGGAGTCGGTTACACCCTCCGCGGTACTTAAAACCGGAGACCACACCCCCGTGTGACAAAGGTTTACAGAGAGCAAATTACCCCTCGTGCAGCGCCTGAGACAACCATCGACGCGGGTTAACTCTGGAAGAGCCATACGGACGAAGAATGAAGTAAACCTAGAATGGACAGAAATTGAGGGAGAAGAAAATAGGGGGATGTAATGAACCTTCCCAACGTTTGCCTAGCGACCCAAGGAAACTCCCGAGAAACAACCATGAGCCTAGAAATCGGCCGCGGGAATCGAACCCATGACCTGCCGAATGCGGGCAAAGACGCTATCGCCTAAACCATCCCGTTCAGCTGCTGAACACTCTTCTTGTTCTAGTACTTTTACTACCAGTACTACTAGTGCTACCACCACTAACACCGCCACCACCACCACCAACACCACCACCACCACCATCACCACCACCACCGCCATCACCACCATCACCACAACCACCGCCACCACCACCGCCACCACCACCACCACCGCCACCACCACCACCAACACCAATGTCACCACCACCGCCACCACCACCATCACCATCACCACAACCACCACCACCACCAACACCAATGTCACCACCACCACCACCGTCACCACCACCACCGCCATCACCACCACCAAATTATAGACTAAAAGCCTGTTTCTCATTAATCGTCTTCACATTTTTTCCTGGGTGTCCTAATTTGATTTTATTGAACATACAATCTGTTTGATAGTATAGAAGAACTTATTTATTTTCTCTTAGCAGTTCAGCTTGTGTTGCTGTGCCTTTTCAACTTGTAAGCTCGAATTATTTGGATTGCAATATAACATTAACTACATCCAACATAAATCCTAACTTCAGATTTAATCATATAGAAATGTTAGAAATATCCAAACTGTTCATCAAAGTGTGCCTATAAATATCTTCAGTGTAATATTTTAAACGAATTTCCATAATCAACGAGAAATTTAGAGGTTTGACTTCCTAAACCTTTATAACGCTTTCCTTTAAAACTTCATTCCATTTGTCAAGCCAGAATTTGTTTTGTAGTTGCATTGTGTCAAATGCAGTTAATCATTCAGGAGCCTATTCTGGTAGCCGTGGTGGAAATTTCTGTGAACACAAATGAGCTGCCAATAGCTAAAACATAAATATCTTTCAGTTGACCAATAGGCAGCTTGATGCCTAAATGCTTCTGTGAAAGAGGTTTGTGGTCGAGTGGCCTCGACACAGTAACTACAAAAGATGATTAGATTATTAAAATGTTGCCACATTTACAGTCACATGTAAGAATAAAGTGAACTCTAAAGTTACTTGATTAATGAAGTGCTCATTTTCATCTGTTTAATGTAATTTATTTCTAATTCATTTTGTAATACCTTATTATTGGCCGAAAGAAGTGAAACGGAGGGTAAAAAGAACGTGATCCCTTGTGTTAAATTCGAACACATGTCCTCAGATCACAGGTACGACCGAAACGTAATAACTCCGCTCGACCACCACAACCCTGTAAGGACCAGCCAAACTCCTATGCTAGCTGTGATATGCGGGAACTATTATAATAATTATTGCTTCGTAACTTTACTAACGTCTTAAGATTCATAAGCGAATGGTGCAGCAAATAAGTATATCAAATTGTGTTTCTAGGCCTTACAAGTCCTGCTAACGCCTGTCATATTGTTCAGGATCAGTTATGTCTTCACCAAGAACGCATATACATGTGCCGAATGCTGAAATCCCACTGCTATTCACCGCTGTGACGTCACCGGTCCCTGCTCGGCAGGCAAGCTTTTGGTCCCGTCTACTGCCCACCGCTCTAAAGTAGCACATCTGTCGGTGCTTGACATAAGGGAACCTTACTTAAAGCGGCAGAAACGAAAATAATGTTAATGCCGAAACAAGTTACCCATACAGTTCGTCAGGTGAATGGAGCTTATTGCCTGCACCATGTGTAAAGAACGAACCTGAAGTCTGTCCCGGATATGAAGGCCCTAGACTGTGCACAGCTCAGCAAAACGTGCATCCGTCCATCCGTCCGCCCGGAACATTGAACAAAATAACAGGCCATCGCCGTCGCTCGTGAACTGTCAGGGCTGTACGTGGGATGACGACCTGCCTCCAAATGAGCAGGCCCTTCACAACTGTTAACTCTTTCTCTCCTGCTACACGTTCGCTCGTGAATTAATGCAGGGTTTGTGTAATGGTAAAGAAACAGCGTAGTCAAAGTTATAATTATGAAAGGGATTTTAAGGTGAAGTTTAGGTCTTAAGAAACCCATTTCAGGACTTCCAAGCATTTTTAGCAAGTGTAATTTAATGAGTACTATATAACTACTAAGTATAGTTAGTTTCCTGACGAGTGCGCTGTTTGCTACCGAGCCGCAGGGGAATTTCCAATTTCGATACTTGTAAGGAAATACTAGTAGAAAGAGAGGAATCTGTACTGAACATCATACAAAAACCAATTGTTTATACATCTATGCCAAGTCTTAAAACCACTTACTGTTTAGGACAAATTGAGTCCAACTTCCTTCTTTTTTAAGGGCTACTTTGCGCCTGGCACCTTATTCCTTCTCTTTCCACTTCCCTGTTACGTACTCTCTCATGACTTTCCTTTTTCTTGCGCTCCCTCCTGCTTTCCCTTTGCTTTTTTCACTTTAACCATTTTCCCTCAAATTCCCGTGTAAACTCTCGAGTATACATAATTCCTTTAGTATATAAGGTGTCCCAAGAAAACACCGACAACGCTCAGTATGTTGTGCGGCATGAAAAACTGATTGGTTTTCAAGAAGGAACCCCTGTTCGGAAATACACGGTTTGAACGCTGGGGAGTGTCGAAGTTTGAGAACAAACGGTTGCGACAATTTGTTCTAATTTGTTTTGATATCTTAATACGGAAGGTATGTAACCCTTTAGCCATCTGTGTACTGTGAATGAACGACCTGAGTCTAAAGGTATTCCTGCCCTACATACCCTACATTCCCCCATAGAGTCCTTGTTACTTGTGTAATTTTCAGTACGTACGTTTTAACAGCCGTGTGACACGTGCCAGTACACATTTGCGGAAACGGCCGACATGAGCTCCAGCACACTGACGTAAATGTGCGGAATTACCCCAACGTCGCATGGATGGATTGGTAGAGGTGGACTAGTTCCATCGCGAACACGGTCGCCACAATCTGACACCTCTCGACTATTTTCTGTGGCATTGTATGAAGAATATTGTGTATGGCACTCCTATAACGTCAGCTGAGGATCTTATTACCCAAGTCCACGCAGCGATTGAAAATCCTCAAAGACGTATTCGATTATATGCATGAGGCTCAGCACCGCCGATATAGGCTCTGCATTGACGCAGGAGATACACATTTCGATGCGCTACAACGTCCAAACCGTGCGTTTCCGGACAGGAGTTTTTTCTTGGAAACCGATAAGTTTACGATCCCGCACAGCATACGAAGCGTTGTTGATTTTTGGGGACAGCCTGTATTGGTTACAACCATTTCCTTGCTCATTTTTCGCACTTTTGATTCCAACATCCTGCCTCCACTTCTTTAACTCTCCACATTCTACCAAGTAATGTATCTTATTCTTATTTTATTATCTTATGCGAAAGAGAGGTGGGCAAATTTGGCTCCACCTACAGTTCGCATTATGGATTCAAAAACAAACCCCTAATTCTTGGTTACCTGAATGAGTGAAGGAAAAGTGCTTCATGCACAAAAGGAAAGTGAAGTGGGGCAGCGCCATTAGCTCATAAGAGACAAGTTTGGGTATCGTAGCCCTTAACCCTGTTGGAACACTGTCACTGTCCCGGCCGCTAAACCTTTCCGGTCTGCTACTTAAGTCAACATAATCTTCTTTTCCCCAATCTCTCTTGATTGTTCTATGTATGTAAACTTAAGGAATTTTTAATTTTAAGACTTCCCGAAGTGCCTTGTGTTTCTATATCTTCTCCCTATCGCTACTTTCAAAAATCTGTTTGTTCCCCCTAGTCGCCAAATTTTCCGCATTCCTATCTTTTGCAACTCTCTTCCTACCCCTGGCTACCAGCCATTCTTATACGAAGTTATCTTCTGTTGATGCATTCAACATTTTTTATTTCATCTTCTCCTTATACCAATATTTCAAGATTCTTTCCGTAATTGTTCCTTTCCTTCTTATTTTCCTTAATTCTATCAATGCTACTTCCCTTGGTGCTGGCCTGATTAATCCCAAAAGTTCCTTGCAAATAATATGTATATTTGATGTACTTTTTAAAGTGAGAAGATCTTCAACGAAAAGGAGAAAGGATTAAAAAACAATTTTTCGCACCTAAGAGCCAAGATTTCTCTGACTATTTTTGAAAATGAAGGCGATCCGAAAGGCTCTTTTAAAAAAGATTCACTAAATGTATTTCTGTTTTATTACTGGTGCTTTCTACACGAGAATTAATGTTTTTGGCGGGCGATATTGTATGAGCCCAACGTGAATCGGTAATCTGACATTCTATTGCAGTCCTTAACTTTCTATCAATGGTCTAATTTACACACTGGCTTTTCATTATATGGCTGCTGCATTTTTAAAGGGGAAAAAGGCAATTCTCTGGAGCTTTAATGTTTCACTGATAAGGTAATATTACGAATAATCGTATATATGCATTGTGTTATTATTGTGTCCATTAGTAACTAGACGGTAAAGGAGGCACTGTGTTCCACCCAAAAATTCGATATCGAGATTTCATTAGAAATACACACTTTGAAGGTCCTGGAATCAAAAATGCCTTTTTTTAGGAATACCAAATGTAGTTTTTAAATGTATTATCTTCCAAATGTACAACACGGGATTTTCAAGAAAATCACCTCATTCCATAGTACTTTAACAGGGAAGATTTTTTTATGTTTATTTTTCGATTTTTAAAAAAGCACGTGATTTTTATTGAAATGCCCTATCATCAATCAAGGTTTGGACCCATGAATCCGTTCCGTCCCATAAATCAATCATATTAAACCAATAATTTGAATTATTTATTCTATAAAAGTTCGACTTTTTGATAGGAAATCAAAATCTCTTCCTCGGTCTTCCTATGTCTCTTTTACCGATTGGAACATAGCCGGTCACTGTTGTAGGGAATCTGTCCTTGTTCATTCTCTGTACATGTCGTCTCCAGTTTTCTTTATTTATTTAATCCTTTCTATTAAGTTAAATATGTTCAATTCTTGTCTTATTTCTTAATTTGTTTTATAATCTAGCAGGGAGTATCCAGCCACTGATGTGTAAAATCTCATTACTGCTGATTCAATTTAAGTTTCTGTTTTCTGCTGTATGCCCATATTTCACTTGAATACAATAGTACAGGGACTGCCATTGTCTTATAAAATTTAATTTGAGTTTGTCTTCTGGTCTACCTTCCAAGGGTTCTCTTTATTGTGCCGCGTACGAAACTGAATTTATTTAGTTCCTTGTCAACACCTTTCTCTTCCAACAGCGGTTAATTCTGATCCCAAGTGGTTAAATGTTACCACCTGTTGTACAGTTTTCTTACTTATTACAATTACAATTACTTAATATGTGTACTTTCGTTTGTAAGGTGTCCTCCGATTCTGCAATAAGTACTTGGTCGTCAGCGTATAATAAGCTGCCCATTGCTAGTCCAATAAAACAGGAGTCGGCAAATTGGTCATCGCGATTACAGGAATGGTGACGTCACTGAACGCAACCCGGCATACACATATGTAGTTGTGCTCTGTTGAATTTCCTTACCTTTTGCGAAACACATTTCTTTCCCTACTCCCACCTCTACGTACAATTCATATAATTTTCTATATCTTTGAAATAGAAATGCAAGCTATTACATTCACACGATTTTAACTACTCGTTTTTCTTCCTGAGATATTTGTGGTTGTTCAACAATGCTTTTGAATAGTGTCTTACCGGTGTTTTTATTTATGTATTTAGTTTATTTTTTATTCCTTGTAGTATTATAAGTTTTTAATTACATATTTATGTGTTAAGTAAAATTTTTAAATGTCTCCAAAGAAACACAAGGCTATTGCACAAGTGCAAGTCGAACGTTTTAGGGATAAATCGTCGAACCACGGGCAACGCTGGGTATTTCAGCTAGTATTTCACAAAAATAAGTTTATAAACGGCCTTCTGGTCTGAATTAGAGCGAAATATCGTCACCGAATCTGATAAATAAGTAAGCCAGGACCCCATGTGTTTTGTCGCGACCTTTCAGCTATTATCAATATTGCAAATCTTATGTTTTTGCGGTCTGCTGGAGTCCCCAGCGAATCGTAAACTCTTGGCTGTATTGTTTGTACGTGCCTTGTACAGCTACTAGTCCTTTGGGAGCTCAGACAAGTGAGAAAAAAAACACGCCAGTGACAAATGTGGAGTGTAGAACTTTAATGTTCGTGTTTTTCATTGTTTCAGGTAAGGCTACTCAACTGCGGCATCTCTCTGGTGAGTGAGCTGCTTGCTTTGTTTATAGCGTAGCTAATAAGAGGAGTACATAGTAACTCCATAATAGCTCTATCTTAGCTGAGTAAGGACAGAAAGAAAGAGCAAAATATTTTGTATTAGATTAGGTAAGTTTTATAGCTATGGATAGCTATGGATGACGGGGAGGTTTTTCCGTGCCTGACTCTTCAAGTTTAGTGCACACGGACTGTATCCCACGAATTACCGGGTAGTAACAACATAAACAAAGCTGCGGCACACCTGTAGAACAGCAGCTAATTTGAAATTTTGTGTGGGGTTACAGGATAGTTGCACATTGAGATATGCAAAAGGGATAATGCGATAAAAAATTGAATTATATGTAACAGATTCAATTATATATATACCATTCATTCATTCATTTATTATTATTATTATTATTATTATTATTATTATTATTATTATTATTATTATTATTATTATTATTATTATTATTATTATTATTAATTATTATTATTCAGTCACGCTGATTCACTAAAGAACGACATTTAGTTTGCATCTTCAACTAGAATTTACGCCTCCAGTAGCATGTGTTGTGATTAGTGAGTGCCAATTATAAGCGTGGTGGAGGAAAACGTTTATGAAACTTCCAAGAAAATTGAGATATCCTTATTTTTCTTTGTTATTCGTGCAAAACTGATAATTTAGACTTGCATTTGTTATTTTTCCCATGTCGTAGTTTTACCAAAAACCACAACTAAGTTTATGTACAGCTATGGAAAAAAATGATTGAGCGCATTAGGAGAGGAGAGTATTTCTAAGTTTCACGCCGTGTTGCAAAGCGGTTTACACAAATCGATATTTCCAGCATGCAGATGAGTTTAATGAGGTCTCTATTCCACATGTTGCCATCTATCGGACACACGTTTCACTAGAATTGCAATAATTTTTAGATCTTGAGGTTGTGAAACTTGCTTCAACTAATATTATAAGAATGATCAATCAAACTCACGAAAACGACAAAAATCTGAATTTTCTCTTAAAATTACTTACAACTTGTAGCAAAATTGTCCTATCAGATAAAAATGTCAAAAAATACACAAAAGGCTGACCCATAAAAGTGGTTCAGTTTCACTGAAAATGTTATATTTTCCACATAGCATCAGCCTAGCATCATCAAAAACATGCAGTCATTAAAATCGGTCCCTAGTTATAACGTTAACGACCCGAAATTGTGGGAAAGAAAGTATGTTAGATTCGGAGAAGTTGAACACCTTCCAATTTTGTACCAAAACTTGTTCACATACACAAATATCATGTAAATCACCTTTATATACGCAAAGTTTTTCATATAATGCTTCCTATTGAGGCAATTTGCTCTACTTCCTGTTCCAACTCATAAAATTGTTACTTTATTTTGATAGACATCATATACAAATGTAGGTACACTGAGATGATTGGCACACTTTAACAGAGGTGAAATCTTTCTCCGAGATATAGTTACATTATACAGAAATATTTGCAACGTTGCAGAAGACCATACATCTGTAGTGTTGCATTCTCTGCACAATCTTCAGGGTCATGACATATTTCTGCAACATTACAGAGCAATCCTCTCAGAATCTTGAATTGACTTTTAATAGCATGAGGTGAGACGTGATCTGTCAACTGCAGCATCCAAAGAAAGCCAGCAAGGTGGCAGATGTCTTAAAACATTACAAATAAGACAATTTTCTTTTGTTTCAAAAGTTTATATATTCAACTATAGAGTTAGGAATAGTACCAAACAGAATACTGCGATTTGCCGGTTGACTAGCAACTTAAACCATGTCTTATAAAATTTTGAGTTAATCTAATTTTACAGGACACACACCGGACACAAATTTCTCTCTTAAAACACAGGAAATCCCGTAAAACAGCGGGACGGAATGCAACCCTATTTGTTGAACATTATGCGTCGGCTCCTTCAGATCACAAACTTTTGAATACTTACAATATAAGTATGAAAACATTAATTTTATATCAGTATTTATATTTTTATGAGCAAGTCCTCATTGGATAGTCATCTAGATGGCGTAGTATTTGGTAAGTTTCCGACTGTATATTGTTTTACATCGGGTGTGTTCCAAAAGCGATAGAGGAGAAGTTATTAACGGAGAAAAGTTGAGCATTTTCTAGTCACGTAATTGGCAGATTAGGTACAAGAAGATTTTTGCATGTCTGCCGTTGCAGTAATCAAAAGCAGAACAACCGCTAACATTTAGACCCTTCTTCACTTCGCCCATCTTTAATGAAGTACCTACCAGCATTCATTAGAGATGTTTTAGAAAACGTGCTTGCTCAAGTAAACGTCTGCTGTGTCGCCCCTCCCCCCACTTCAGGGGGGAGTAGAGAAGTGCTGCCATCTGCCGACGAAAATAATCGCCAGGACATGTACGCCATCTAAAGGAGAATGCAAGAATCTATTCCTTGTATTCTCTGGCGGCAGAATTCTCATTAGCAGAAAAAAGTGGGAGAAGGGGAGGGTGCTCTGCGCCCTCTTAATTGAATTCCATCGATTTTCTCCCACGTATTCTATTTAGGCTTCGAGCTGTAAATGAAATAATGACACATTATCACGGCTGCCTAGTTTTCTTAGCGAACTGGCGCTAGTTCAAGTCAATTTAACCGCCAGTGGGCGCTTTTAGACTGTGTTGTCTTTCATCTTACAGCCACACTCTGGATTCTGGTTATGTTATGATCTTTATGCCTATGTCCTGTCAGGGACATGATTATTTCGCCTCAGTTCGGGACATATGATTGGTTCGAGTTCGTAGAAAATAACATCCCCTCCCCCTTTCCCAGTCCTGCTTTTATTTTCGTTTTTACAATTAGGTACTTGTGTTGTCCTGTCCTGTGACATTACAGCCCTTTGAGTGTAGCCTTGGCCTACCGCCCGGCCGCTCTTTCCCTTGCTGCCATACGCATTGTGCTTTGTGATGGGTCTGCATCCACAGTACGAAGAACTCGTTCTTCAAGCTCAATGCCTCGTACCACTCTTGGTCTCTCAACATCCCAAGTACTCCTCTCTAAAGCGTTGGTGAGTTCGTGCGAAAGTTCCTGCACACAGTAACTGCCTATCAGGGTACCTTTCTGCATAAAGTTCACGTGCTCGTGCTGCATTACCATCTGCACTGCCATACGTGCTGCGCATATCTGTCTGTTCACTCTTGGAGTACATCTTCTTTGACCTATAACAAAGAAACGGTTGATTTTCAGACCTACGTACGTATGAACTTTTCTTAGTGTTTTCGGTGTCAGAAAACGTCCCCCAAATATATGACACCAATAAAGATACATCCTGTATAATTAAGCAGAGATCTTTGAGTTTTGGCGATATTATTTTAAAGGTAGCAGTCCTACTGTAGCTATTTTATTGTTTTTAAACCATTTAGCGCTTCAGAAGATAATCTCCAATAGATGACAAGAAATAAAATAAGCTATATTTACTTACAATCAGGTTTCTAACTTTAAGGTATTAGTATTTGTCCCAAACAAGAGATGGCAACTCTAATCGGTTTTGAGGGTTAGACCGTTTTTACGCACATTCTTTTAATTGTGAAATCCCTTTGTATTTTATTTTATTCAAAATTTTGATGTTAAAGTCTCTTCTAACTATCTTATAAAATAATTAGCTGTTAAAAGTTACGAAAGTATGTAATATATAATTCAGTTTCCATACTGAGAAACTCACATGCCAGGTAAACTTTCCACAAAAATGTACTGATAAAGTATCAGAGTGTAGTATTATCTGTAAATATCAGCGTAAGCTGTGTATATTGATTTTATATACTTGCTATCCACATTTATGAGCTGTTGTTTAGAAAGAAAACAGCCGATCCTAACTAGATCCGGTGCATCAAGCAGTGTGCATTAATATCCGAGCATCATGAAGCACCACCCACTGCTATTGCAAGCCCGAAATGGCTTGTAATTATCAGTATTCTATTGGACAATTTATTAGCGGTACAGAATTCCTGTGTGTAGAATCGAACCACACAAAGCCATATGGAGCAGTGTGAACGTGGCCATCATGATTATCATGGTTATTCGTATTGCAGGAGGCTTTGATTTATCGTTAGTAGTCAGAGGTACATGGGCAGATAAGCGGATAACACAGTTTCCAATAGGTCGTGCTTCCATTTACGTAAGTTGCTTGCTATTCTCTTAATAGCATCAATAAAGTGCACAAAAATAGCACTGCATTTGTTTAGTGAGAAGGACGAAGTGTTTCATTTGATTCGTATTTAGGTACATGACAGATTTGGGTGTGTTCATGAATTCCCAAACTACTACATCTTGTGCTTGATAATTTACAACGACAAAATCCAGACCAACTACTTTTATATCACTTGATTTTCCTTCTAAAATTTTAGCACAGATACACAGTTCTCTTCTGCTGACGATATCACAGCCTAGTTTTTTTAGCGATATTTCAACTCACGATTGTTTTCTTCTCGTAGCTTTGACTCAGTCCTTTCAGTGTCTCTTTTCACTTTCTCTGTCTCTCATACCGACGATACAATCACTCCTCATTCATTAAAACTTCTTCACTTCAACGCGATGTATCTTTCACAGCTATCTTGCACTTACTGGCACTTATTTTTTATTGAAATTTATATCTGGATATTGCCATGAATTTTATAAGGGTGCTGATGACCTAGAAGTTGAACGCCCTTAACCCACAAATTCATCCTACTTACTGACGCACTGATCGACTCAAAACTGTAATTCTCCTCTCTCCCTCTTTACATGGTGAGGATGACGTAACATGGACCTTTTTCGACTTCCACAAACACGCCGGCCGCCATACGGTTCTCGAAGGCTCTGAGAAACCCTTTGTGTTGTCGCTTGGTTGTTAGTAACGTGTTTGCTCGGGTGAGTGGTGTGGGGAAGTTTGGCTTCGTGCCTTTGCTCTCCGGCCTTGTATGCAGTGTGAAGTTGCTTGGCCCCGACCGTTCTTTGTCGTGCGCCGCGCCCGGCGTCACAATATGTATATAACAGTATGTAGAAAATTCGTTGACAAATCTCAAGTTTGATTCAAATCGGTGGAAAATTAAGGTAGGAGTACATGAAGAGAGTTCTGAAAGATACAATTGCATTTAAAAAGTTTTTGTTCATAGTTTATCATATCAGGTATACTTGAAATGTTAAACAGAATTACGAGTATATGCATCGTACGTGGAAAATGTCCTAAAATGTATAATGTTTCGGCGTAATTACGCACTTAGGCATTTGAAATTTTAAGTATTCGTCGACATGTCAGATGTGTCTGAAATCATTGCAAAAAATGGAAAATATATGTGTAGAGCTTTTAAAACTGTAGGATTTTTGGTTTTGTTTATAAAATACCTCGATAATAAACTTTAGTGGTGCTGCTGTAGTATTTTCTCCGCAAAAGGAACACATCTGGAATATAAACCTATAAATATAATTTGATATTCTGTGGAAATGCTCGTTTTTAAACCGACAAGGCAGCACATTCAAAGCCACAATTAAAAGCCTTGGAAATTGGCCAGTTAGTGATTATGCTGAAATAATTAAAAACGCGCTTGAGGCTATGTTCTCGTTTTATTATGATTATGGATTTTGAACAGTTGTGAGCACTAAAATACATTCTCAATAATAAATACGCATATAGTATCTAGTTCAATTTATTGTACGAATAACCTTTGAAACATCTGCTCACACTATTAATAATGGTACATACGTTGTTAATTTTGTATTTCAATAATCGAATTGTGTATCTACAAACTATACAGTATGTTATGGACCGTGATGTTAGGTATCAAGTAAAGAAAATATTTATATATTATATGTCTTTTAACGCTCTCTGTCTCCCGTCATCACAGAGGATAGAAAAACATTTGGAGCAACATTTCGATTTCGAGATTTCTTGTGTTTTGAGGTACCTCTTATTCCTGATTATTGCTTTTAGACAGAACTTCGTACGCATCTTGAGAGAGAGATTTTTTCCTCTCCCTCCGCTCTCCCCCTCTCTCACCCTGCCTCTCTCGCCATATTTCTCATTGTATTCCTGACAAACTGTAAACAGTATGAACCTTATCTGAAGTTGCTGTAAATACCAAAATCTCGTATTAAACTCAGGATCATTAGAAAATATGAGGTGAGGTTCTAACGAAATATGTTTTACTCCAACACTACAGTTGAAGATTTCGCTTCTTCTCCCTTCAAAAGCAGCTCTAGCAATGTTTTATGGATGCTCTTTAACTCCGGTGATTAACAGTGTCCCATTGTGCAGATCCTACCAAAAGTTTAAGGACACCTGCATGTTTCACTGAAATACACAGTTTCTTGAACTATTTTGTCCAGCGGTAAAACAATTATCTTATTAAACGGTACATTAAAAATAAATGTAAATATCATTTTTTAAAGAGTTACGATTGTTTTTCAGCTTTAGAAAAAACGAAGAAGAATCTCGTTTTAAAATCTTTTTGGAGATGTGACCATGAAAATATATGGAATGTCAATTTTATTTTTGTCTGAAGGGAAAGACACATTTGTGAGGAACATTTACAAATATGCCATGGGTTTATATCTTTAAAACCAATTGAGGAAAAAAAAAGGTTTAAATTAGGAGTGCTTGGCAATGGATTCAATCCTATGATGAATAAGCCAGCGAAGTCGGAGTGGTGTCTGTTTATAGTTTATTATTTATACTGCACATAGTACCACTGAATGCTGCTATGTTGACGTGATTATGATGTCATGACATTCAGTTACCCTATGGCTTCCATTTGGATCTGGTGCGAAAAGAGTTAAGTAAAATGGCTAAAAAAAACCGTGAAGAAGGATATTAAATGGCTAGCAATTGATTTCAGTAAGTGCGGCAAGTTATACAGAGATATTGCAATTCATCTGGGGACAACACACACACACACGCGCGCGCGCGTAAAAATATAGAAAAAGCGGCAATTTTCAGACCTGAAGGTATGGATGAGAAAGACCGCTTAATTTTGCTCAGAAGCCTCCTTATCAAGCTCGAGGTTCTTTTAGATTCCATAATTCTACGACAGGGAACCACTGGCTATGATTACCTTCTGAAGGAATCCATGTTAAAAGTTCTACACTAAAAAAAAAAAAAAAAACAGCATCCTCCACCAGGTTTGAACCCGCGACCTTGGGGAGCAGAGGCGAATATGTTAGCCCTAGATCACGGAGGTCGAAACTGGCATTTTGTTTAAGATATTGTATGTTTGTAACAACGGCGCGACAATTTTAAAGAAGCCATTATGTGATGTCTCCTAATCTTTCAACCTTTCCTATCTGCTTTATATTAAATGTTGGCTAAGGTTGAAAAAACAGATATTCTCTATGTGAACAACCCACTATGAAGTCACCATTATGTTACTGACCCTCAACATATGTTCAGTGATGTCATATATTTCAGCTAGCGCATATTTTCTCAGATGATTCACTTAACAAGGCATTGTTGAATAGAAATACGAAAGATACGGAGAGGGTTCGGCGCTAAAGCCAGGCTTATTGTACCTATGCTTCCAAGGGGGTACCCCGGGAGGAAGGATGAGGTGAGAGGCGACACTGGGTGGCCAGATCCGAACTAACGGCACAGACATTGGCAGAGGTCCCTTAGGTATCCCAATTTGACGACACCTCGAAGTGTACGTCCAGTGCCCCCATATGCCGCCCCCTTTTCCACCCGCATCCCACGGGCAGCTAGGGGCGAAAGAGTTCCTGTGCGCGTATCATCCCTGCCAAGCTGCACTTAACGCCTTCGCTGACGCTTGCGACTCTGAAAGAACCAACGGGATGAAGACATTATTGAGATTGCGGGTGTATTTTTTAATCCATTTATCGTAATACTGTTAATAGGTATAAGAAGAGTATACTATTCGGCAAAGAAACATATTTTGCCATATCTAGTATCCCTAGAAGACTTTACATCAAGGAGATGACTCCACGATAACCTGTGAGGCTCGCATTTGGGTGAACTGGGGCTCAAATCCCACCAGGACCGTCCTCCCTGACAGAGATTTTTCAGAGTTTGCTTAGTGCTCCTAATTGCCAAATAGAAGAGATACCCCAAACTTAGGTCTGAAACGTGTCCTTTCCTAAATTTCTTTGCCAAATAAAATTTCATGTTATGTTAGATCAGTGTTACACCACCTGTGGTGCAGTCAGAATGGACGTTAAACTCCTGCTACTAATGGTTGCCAAGTTCCCCTGTTGATTATAAGATACCTAGCTCACTAATTTGGGACTACTCATTTCCTTAGGGCTCCAGGAAACCCAGTTTGTAGATAATGATTTTCCTGCCTATAGGGTTGTATCAACTAATCCATGCAGTCCTTGTAAAATTTAATGTTGTAATCAGAATGATCCATAGAAGTAGGCATATCCATCCGCCAGTGGGCCTTATTAACAGGACCTTCACGTAGAGGAAACTAAGTGTAATTATTCCTCTTCTGGCTGGGGCAAATCATCCGAGAAAGGAGAAACTGTTAACGAAAAGGAAAATTTGAGATCAAGAAATTATTGACTAGAAAGGATAAGAGAGTGGCCCTAGTATTTCCACTAAATCGCTTAAATTCACTTAACTTTGAGATACAGTTTCAAGAAAAGCCGTTAAAACCCTTTTGATGCCATTAATTCACTTAAATGTTCAATAAAGCTATAGAAAATGATCCTCTTAAAATAAACGCCGAGAAGACCATTCCTTTCAAATTTCAGGCGTGACACCTGTATGAATGGTACTTTACTGCTCTGAGTGTAATAATCATAGAAATCAGATGCTGTCATTTCAATTACCTCATAAGAAAACCTCCTATTGCAAGTCAGGAGTATTATATTTAAAGAAAGGGGAGATCAAACTTCTGAAAGTTTCAGTCTTCCGTATGCTTGAATGTATGTTGCCAACTTCTTGAATGAAAGACTGCTGAATATTTCATTGTAATGTTTCTAATTTGACAATTTTGTTCAAGAAAGAAATCTTCAGAAAAAAAGAGGAAATTACTATTTTGAGGAATGGAACTGTCACCCCAGAGTGTATTCAACTTCAGGGTACATAGAAACATTTTTTTTTTTTTTCAGAATTGTAAATACAGCAATGTCATTTCAAGTTCTTTTATTGATCAAATACTAATCTACTACATTTCAAATAGGTACAGTTTGTTGGACTTTCTGTATGCAGTAGGATAACAATCTAATCTAATTTTTTTATATTAAACCATAAACAAACCAAAATGCTTGGACGCATCTGAGAAAGGCATTGTGTTTATTTTGTGCCAGAAGGCCTTCAGCTGAAGAACAGGCGGTACAGTACTGTGTGCTATTGTAGCATTGGGCTCATATGCGCTGCTTAACCACAATGCGCCAAACGCAGGGGAAAGTGAAGCATCCTGTATAGAGGGTTACATCTTATAACACTAATATTTGCACTGTCAGTTCCTTGGTAGAAGAATTAATGTTGCATTCTGCTCAAGAATTCGCTGTTGAGATTTCAATGGAAGTACAGACTTTGAATCAGGCACGTTTTGAGAAACTTCCACATGTTGTGTGGCTCAGTCATTATAATTATGTAACTCAAAAACAAAAATGCATTTATATTACTAAGTTCCCTGCCTTAGCCAAGAATCCTTAAAAGTTGCAACACAAACATTTTCGGGAAAAGTTCCCTACCTCAAATAATAATCCTTTACGTGGAATTCTTTTTCCTTTTTGTGTTTTGTTGAAAATATCATATTTCTAGTTAAATGGAACAGTGGAAAACGGCATGCGCATATTGAATATTTAATAAATGCCTACGAGAGCATTATATTCTGTAATTGTATACAACCACGAAACCTTGAGGGAGCCTATTTGTAAAATTGGTGACAATGATAAATGCAATTTCGTGTCTTTAATTTATTGTGTCCGATTTTCTAAGAACACATTCCTGTAAATATTGTCACCGCGCCCGCCGCATCTAATTGCCGACAGCCGCAATTGTCACCCATCGCATTATTGTCGGCACTACCGCAAAGGAGCCAAAGGAAAGAGACAGAGAATGGCCGCATTGTTGGGGCGCTTGCCGAAAGAGAGAAAAGGATAGAGGCTACTGGAATCTTCTACTTTGTACTCCAGCGCAATAAGTGAACGTTCTTGAAGCTTCCAGAATAGTGCCTGGGAGATATAAATAGCGGTAAAGTGTGAGAAGAGTCAGTCAGACGTATGTGAAGGTTGAGTAGTCGTGCCGACGGAGACGGACAGACGATGTGGAGAGTTGTGCCGACGGAGAAGAGTTAGTTCTTTGTGTTACGAGTTTGAAGCCGTGCTGTTGGAGAATCGGAAAAGACTTTCTTGTTGTTGCAACGAGTGTACAAAGTTACTGTTTACGGAAATAAAAGTGCTTATCTCGACTACATCTGTCTACTGTACTTCACACCCACACAAAAAGTCACACTGGTGTCAGAAGTGGGATCCGTCGAATTGCTTCTAGTTTCGTTACATCGTCGTTAGAAGTTGCAACGTTAGAACCAAGATGGAGGGAGATTCGGAAACCAGGATGATGGCAATGATGAAAGAATTATTTGCCAAAATGGAAACGAGAAACGACAACCTCGTTGCCGAGCTGAAAGAAGAAATGAAGACGAGAAACAACCTCGTTGCCGAGCTGAAAGAAGAAATGAAGACGAGAAACAACCTCGCTGCCGAGCTGAAAGAAGAAATGAAGACGAGAAACAACCTCGCTGCCGAGCTGAAAGAGATGAAGACGACAAACGACAACCTCGTTGCCAAAATGAAGACGAGAAACGACAACCTCGCTGCCGAGCTGAAAGAGGTGAAGATGGAGCTATTGGTGAAAATTGACGGCGAATTGACTGGCGTGACGGAAGATTTGGAAGAACTCGGCGAAAAGGTGGAAGACCTCTGCCAGCACGTGGACGTCGTGGAGGACGACGGGGAACGTCTTGGCGCCCTGGTAGTAAGAGTTGACGAGAGCGTCAAAGTACTGGATGCCAGGGGCAGACGGAATAGCGCGGAGCCGGGGAGGGAGCACCTAGTGGCCGAGGCGATAGTTGCGCCCGTTTCAGATGATGTGAGGGAAGACGTGGAACAACTCGGCGAACTGATTGGCATGACGGAAGACGTGGAAGAACTCGGCGAAAAGGTGGAAGACCTCTGCCAGCATGTGGACGTCGTGGAGGACGACGGGGAACGTCTTGGCGCCCTGGTAGTAAGAGTTGACGAGAGTGTCAAAGTACTGGATGCCAGGGGCAGACGGAATAGCGCGGACCCGGGGAGGAAGCACCTAGTGGCCGAGGCGACAGTTGCGCCCGTTTCAGATAACGAAAGTGTACGTCTCGGGGAAGACAAAGGGGCAGTTCAGGGACGTCGTCGAGGATCCCCTGGAGGAGTGTGTCGGGTACGTAACCAACCAGGATATGACGTGGAGGACGATCAGCAGGGAAGCGCACAAGCAAACGAGCAACACGCAAGAACCGACTTGGCGTGTGACATGGGGGGACCGTCGGAGCCATCCAATCACCTGACGCATAGTGCCGTGAACGAAAGAATGGTGGACATCATCTTGGACGGCAGGATACAGGAGAGGCCGTGCCGAGCACGAGTGAACACGAGTGCAGCGGTGGACGCGACTCGCGCGGATGTGGTGGGGTTTGTTGCCGGACCCATCGGAAGCAAGGTGGCTGCGAAGGTGCGCCAGAGAGGTCGGCGGACATGGTACCCAGTGAGCCGTTTCCAAGTGCGCAGGATGGCCCGTCAACACACCAGGAAGAAGGGCAACTGGACGAGGGACCGTCAAGACCGGCGGTACTGTTGCAGAATTTCGAAGCAGGATGGCATACATCGTCCTACCCAGACCAAGGGACACTATCCAACAGCGATACCTAGGATCGTGCCTCCTGGAGAAGAGGTTCGATGGGATAGTCCGCCGGGGCGCAAGGGAGATGCCGCAGTGATAGTGCTGGTCGCGACGACCAGCTCTGAGGAGGGAGCAGTGTCACCGCGCCCGCCGCATCTAATTGCCGACAGCCGCAATTGTCACCCATCGCATTATTGTCGGCACTACCGCAAAGGAGCCAAAGGAAAGAGACAGAGAATGGCCGCATTGTTGGGGCGCTTGCCGAAAGAGAGAAAAGGATAGAGGCTACTGGAATCTTCTACTTTGTACTCCAGCGCAATAAGTGAACGTTCTTGAAGCTTCCAGAATAGTGCCTGGGAGATATAAATAGCGGTAAAGTGTGAGAAGAGTCAGTCAGACGTATGTGAAGGTTGAGTAGTCGTGCCGACGGAGACGGACAGACGATGTGGAGAGTTGTGCCGACGGAGAAGAGTTAGTTCTTTGTGTTACGAGTTCGAAGCCGTGCTGTTGGAGAATCGGAAAAGACTTTCTTGTTGTTGCAACGAGTGTACAAAGTTACTGTTTACGGAAATAAAAGTGCTTATCTCGACTACATCTGTCTACTGTACTTCACACCCACACAAAAAGTCACAATATGTTTGTTATTGGGTTGAAAAAAGAGAGTTGCGGAATATTTCAATAACCCTAAACGAAGGGCGTGGCTGCACATTTGAGATTTTTTCTGTTATTTTTCACGTCACAACATTTCTAGAAGTGTTTTTGTAAAATATTCTGCACTTAAATTAATGGATTCTAACTGATATATTTTAAGGAAAAGTGTACACCATTTAATAAAAATACAAGCTCGACTTTAGGCCAATTTACACCAGTAAGTTGTCTGGATCTTTCTTCTGGGTTATAGCTAATATTTTAGACATGTTTTAATTTTTAAATGCTTCTTACAATGCAATTTTTAAGGTAAACGAGTGAAACTTTGGGACAAACTTCCCCAAGTTATCTAATTAAAATGTACTATGCAGCTATCCATGTAAGATGTGTTATATAATAAATGTCTTGCAAAAGCCGAAACGTTTTGTTGTTTCAAAAATAACTCAAATGTGTGTTTTAAAGTGCACCAATTCAAAACACTCAGTAACATACCACCGGCTTTGGTAAATTCACAAATTGGTCCTTGTAATTGTGGACGAGTGCTTACTACAATGAGCATGTGGCCCCCTTTGTTTTCGAAATACATAGAACTTGTAGCTGCTACTGGGGTTTATTGTTATTCTTTATTTTATGTCCTGGGCATGGAAAGAGAATGGGATATCAAAGCCATCATATATCGACCAGCCCTTAAAAGATTGATTATCCCTAAGCCCACTGAATTCTCCTATTCCTATTTTACGTCTATAAGGAAATTTGTAATAAGACTATTTCTGCAAAAGTTTGTCTCGATTAACGTAAAGTGCATAGATGAATGTGTTTTTACGAAGAGTTTGAACAGGAGTAAGAAGAGAAGGTAATGTGATTGCACACAAGGGAATATTTTTGTTCTGGTTGTGCAAAGAGAATGGAATTTTAAAGCTAGCGTATAGTAACCAAACAAAATCTTAAAATATTTTACTATCGCTTAATCCCACTGTGTTCCCGTATTTCCATTGTATAGCCACGGGAAAATGAGCGCGTTACAGAACAGAATATTTCTAAGTCCTACGTCGCGTTATAGCGCGGTTTACACAAATCGATATTTCCAACAGGCAGCTGAGTTTATTGATAGTATATGTTCCATATATTAACGTCTACCGCACACAGTCTATTTGTATGTCCGACTGACGACTGAGTGAGAGTGAGTGGATGAGTGAGTGGGTGAGGTGAGGTGACTGAGTGCGTGTTTGTGTGAGTGCGTGCATGAGTGGGTGGGTGGGCACGTGACCGAGAGAGTGGGTGAGCTGGTGGGTGGGTGGGTGAGTGAGTAGAGTTTAAGAGCCCGCCAATAGATGATAACATGTGGAACAGAGACTGTCAATAAACTCAGTTGCATATTGGAAATATCGACTTGTGTAAACCCCGCTGCAACATAATGTGAGATTTCGAAATATTCTGTTCTAATGCGCTCAGCCATTCTTTCCATGGCTGTACCCACACGAAAATATGTAATAAAACCATTTCTACAAGTGTTTATTTCTGTTAGCATGAGTAGATGGAAGAATAAGCCTTTGCAAGTATAGTTTGTTGAAGCGTCGGTGGAGAAAGTCATGTGAGTGCAACACGTCGGGTTTATATTTCATGATACGTGTAGTATCGAGTTCTGTGTTTCTTATTGCGGTAGCCCGAGTTGACTGTCAACTCAGGAACCACCTTTTGTCTGCTCGGTCCTTTATGTAAATGCTGAACTAACCCAGTGAGTGTGTGTACCTACAATTTTAAATTCAAATTGCATTGATTCCATTAGCATCATCATTGGTTAACGGATCGGCACTTGTTTGGATTGAATCTCTTGTCCGTAACGGCTTTGTGTACATACATTCTTTGGCACACTCCATATGCTGAAATCTTGGTGAATGTGTTATGTAGCTTCTGTTTGTACACCCCTTTTCGATGATAATTCGCGGTATTGGTGGTCTAGTTATCAGTGCTTAATCCTGTTTATAGAATCCATGGTTTGCCTTCTAGTGGCAAACTTTATCCTCATTTCAAACGAAACAGCTGCTGCGTAATTTCATATAAATTTAGTGACCAGAGATAAGATTTAGCAAGCTAATTTATTACTTTCTCTACCCATCTAATTTATCATTCTTGACAGTGTATTTTTATTTTCTCTACTGCGTACAGTAAATAAGGGAAGTATTGTACTTCACCCAAAAATTCGATGTCGAGATTTCACCGAGAATATAGGTTTTGTGACTTCCTGAATTTAAAAAAAAATTAGCAAAAAGGTCTGTGTGTCTGTGAACAGAATAACTCAAAAACAAAATTCGATTAAAAATCAAAGTTGGTAGTTAGATTTAATATCTTTCAAAGATACGACACGAAGATTTTGAAGAAAATTCCTCCAACCTTAACTACCCTTTACATGGAAAATTGTTCGAAAATTTTGATTTTCTCAAAAAATGGCTCTAACGATTTTGATTAAAATATATAAGATATTTTTATGGCAAATCAAATGTATACTTTGGAGTTTCTGTCTATAGCCTTTGTAACCCTGTTTTCTCTTGATGACCTTTCATGCATTTTGATAGAGTGAACCATTTCGGAGATATTCCTTGTTATTTGTGTGAGTTTTCCAATACTTAAACTTTCCTCAAATGGAAGATCGTTATACATTTTGTCTCTTCGCCATGCAAAGAGAACGGAATTTCAAAACCTTCATATAGCGACCAGCTTTAAAAGATATGACTATCGCTTAAAGCCTACTGTATTCCCATACTCCTGTTGCACCTACAAGAAAATTAGCAATAAAATAGCTTCTGCAATTGTATGTATCTATTAACATGAAGATAGAGGGATACGAGTTTGTAAGAATAGTTTGTAGAAGTTAGAGTAGAGAATGTCATGTGAGTGAAACACATCAGATTATTTTATTTTCTGTTCTACCTATGATAAATATGGGGAAGTGTTGTATTCCATTCAAGAATTCAATATCAAGATTTTACTGGAAATCTGTATTTTAAGGGCCTCCGAAACGCCTCCAAAAAGCATTTTAAGGAACTTCCGTGTGTGTGTGTGTGTGGGGGGGGGGGGTGCGTGCGTGCGTGTGTGAACTGAAGAGTATAACCCAAAAACGAAACTTTAGTTAAAACTTGGTATTTACGTTTAGAATCTTCGAAGGATATGACTTTTCGTTTTTGAGTTATGCTCTTCACAGGCATAACTCTGTGGGCCACCTAGACCTATCCCCCTCCCCACGGTCGGTCTGGGTGGCTGAGTTGGTTAGACGCTACCTACTGATCCCAAGGTCGCGGGTTCAAATACGGCTCAGACCGATGGTTTTTAAGTGTGCTTAAAAACAACAGCTCCATGTCAGTAGATGTACTGGCATGTATAAAGAACTCCTGCGGGACGAAATTCCGGTACAACGGCGACGCTGATGTGATCCTAGCAATTGACAGCGTCGTTAAACAACAAGGATCCAGGGGTCTCAAAAGATATATTTCCGGTGAATCTCGACATCGAAATTTTGGGTCGAATACAATACTTCCCCTACATGTAATACGTAATAGAGAAAGTAAAAAGAAAACAAAGAAGTAATCTTATACTAAGGATCTGTATTACAGCCATCCACAGCTAACAGTCGTGGTCTAATTCTACAGAGATGCTTTTATTAAACAAAATAGTGTTGGAATTTTTGTTCCGAATTATTCCTCCAAATGAGGATACTGATACTTCTTCCACCCTATATGCAGGAGCTGTAATAACCTCAGCATAGGTTTCTAATTGTCCAGTTACTATACTTAGAGATAAACCGTTATTGAAGCATGTTGATACATTCTACCCTGGATGTTCGTGCAAAGTGCAGTAGGTAAGTGATTATTACACACAAGTGCGATTTCTATCGGCTCGGCGCTCACTCTGCTCCTCAGTTCACAATTACACATAGGAGGCGTGCGATAGAAGCATGTCGACTATTGCACGATAATTATCCCCATGCAATACTTCTAGGTACGTTGTTTTGATAAGTATGCAAACCACGTGAAATATGAGCACGGCTGCCACATGTTGAACAAATGCTAAATCGCATGATATCCAACCTCGGTAAATGAGGGCACACATGATGAATGAAAGTATGAATTGAATGCGCCAATGAGCGAGCTCAGTACCTAAAGCCTGAAGCCTCCTACAGGTTTCAGATTCAGATTATTTTATTAAAAGAATTTTGTCTGGTGCTGGTACATGGGGCCCAGCGTACAGACTTAATTTATCATTGGATTACAATTTTTTTGATATTTACAACAAATATACATTGGGTTTTAAGAAAACCCATACAGTGACCCTCTTTTGGGCCACCGAGAACAGTTCTCTTGTGTATAGTTCTTGGGTATGTGTTTATATTTTGTTTTTGTCTTTTTTCGCTTTTTTCTTGCTATATACATATTTTTTTACACACATGCATTCTCTCATTCACTCTGGCATATCATGTGATATGCCCTCATGCACGCACGCACACACATACATACATACACGCACGCGCACTGGGCACTTCAAGTGAGCGTCCCGCTCGCACATGTTTGCTGGGCACACGTAACTATGCGTCCCAGCATTATAACAAAGAACTATATACACACGTTAACTATATACACTATATATACACTATGTACACTCCGCGGTTATCCTGGGCGGGGCAGGGTGCAGCTCCTGACCTGTTCCCTGGGGTCCAGGCCTCTAAGGTAGCGTGTGTGCGGCCTAGGGCCGTGTTTGCGTGGACGCGCATCAGTCGGTGAGCCGAGTGACGTTTAAAACATTTTAATTCTAGCATGCTTCCGATGCTTCGGCTCACCTTTGCCGATATTGGCAATGACATAATTGTCGTGGTTTCTGATGCGCGCCCACGCGGCAGTGGCTCTTTTTGTAATTGCCTCGGGTATGGATGGGGTCTGGGTTTCTTGGTGAAGGGTTTGATTAGTGGTTAGGATGGGAGCAGAGAGGATTTTTCGGAGGGAGAGGTTTTGGAGGGTTTGGATGGTCTTCAGGGCGGTTTTTGAGGCATTTGCCCAGGCCACACACGCGTATAGAACTACCGATAAAATAAAAGCTTTATACAGGACGAGTTTGGACTTCAGTTGCAGCTGTTTGCTGCGGAAGATGGGGGCGCATAACTTTAGCCGCTGTCTGCCTTTGTTGGCGCTATTTTTTATGTGGGTGGACCAGCACATTGTGCGGTCCAAGGTAACCCCTAAGTATTTAACCTCCTACAGGATGTTTCATAGCTGCTATTATAAACTGCTAGGCGATTAAGTAGACCATTTCAATTATACATGACTGGGTTGAAATCAACCAAACATGTGCATAACTCTTGAAAATTTCAACCAATGACAGTCTTCGTTCGCGAAAAAATTATTATATTTCATTACCACCTCCACTGTTTGGCTAGAGAATCTTGCATAGCATAGAGGGAGAGAGTAAACAATAATCTATTTCTTATGAAATTTACTAGCCGTACAAATTGTATTCACCATAAAGAGAACTTTACAGGGCTTCTCATAGAAAATTAAATATGTCTGGTATATTCTTCATGTCATTACCTCAAATATATGCGCTTTTATGCACATCCTTAGCGTTTTTGAGAAGCTAAAAACTAGTGACTGCATTTTTATTCGAAAAGGAAAATATGTTGTTAATAAAGTTTTCACTTTTATTCCATAACTTTCTCTTAACTTTATTTATAAAGCAATTATATTTTTAATATTTCATTTATATTATCCAGATGTACAGTATTATCTCAATGCACTGTTTGCTCACTGTTCAAAAATTATTATTCAACATTAAAACCATAGCTCCTTTTGATGTCTTCATTCAGAATTGTCGTTTTCTACATGTTTTGGGTAAAATAAAGCCAGAAAATTTGAAACAAAAGTACATTAATTTTTTTTACAAACTTACAGACTACTTACAAAATTTGCAGGTCACAATGTGACAGACATTGCTGATTGAAATGCATCCTCTGTCACTGATAATACTGCCCTGAACAAGATGATAAGCAGTAGAGAGTGGAATATGCCGTGGTGAATGTGAATGATGATATTACCGCAGTTCAGCTGTCCTGAGTTCGAATACCAACCTGTCATTCACATGGTGTTTAACTGTCCATGTACACTATGAAGGTCAGACTTGTATGCTGGCTTTAGATGGAGTTATCAAAATTCAGATCCCATTGGATTGGTCCTTTACCCTTAGGAGCTACAACTAAAAATGCCAGCAATTAAATTAATGATAAAACAGTAACATAGAATGTTTAAAGCTCTTTTGGATGTAACAAAGCAATCACTTATTTTTATTTCCCTAAAAAGACAGGAGAGTTCCTGTACTAAGTAAATGAGCTAAGCATGCCCATTACTAAAATTTAGCCTTATAGTTTATATGGATCTCATTAATATTCATAGTTAATATTAATAGGATAATATTTGTGAAATTCTTACCAGTATTTTAGTTTGCCACAAGATAAGTCCATAAGACAACTCTGACAAACCTGCTTTGACGTCTCTCATTCTGAGTAAATTATTGATATAAGTGTACAGTATGAGGGCAATGCAAGTTAGACAATTGAGCAACCTAAGAGCTCTGGGTCTTTTTATTCATTATACTAATGAGTGTTTTGCACTATGTTAGCTCTGAAATCCAAAAGCGGATATATTATGTTAACAAATGCTATGATGGCCTCAGAAAACATCAGAAATCCAAGTTGTTCCGAAAACTAAGTCCTGGTGTATAGCGTTTTAGTAAAGCCAGTATTAACATATGGTGCTGAGACCTGGACACTTCATAAATATGATGATTAGCATGCATACTTGAAAGAAAGGTCTTGAGGCAAATTTTTGGTCCAGTGGAAGAAAATGGTGACTGGAAAAGAAGAGACCACCATGAATTAGATATATGAATTACACCACGAACCAGACATTGTGAGAGGTATAAAGATCCAAAGGCTGCAGTGGGCAGAACATACTAACGATAGAATAATAAAGAAGACATTTAATATAATGGCAAATGGGAAGAGGAAAGCTGGAAGACCAAAGCTAAGATGGGAACATGGTGTGAAAGAGGATATAAGGAATTGGAGAAGCTCAGTACCCAACAGGGAAGAATGGCGGAAGCTTCTTCAGTAGAACAAAGCTCACAGATAACTGTCGTGGCATGATGATGATGATGATGATGATGATGATGATGATGATGATGAATGTGTGTTTCGCAATGAGATCATTAATTCGTTTTATAAATAAGGCCATCCTAAAAACAGAATATGTTTACTTTTGTTCTTTAATTACTTAGGGAACAATGTTCCAGAGAAATTAACGATGCCAAAAACGAGTTCTTGCAGAAGGGAAAAACAGTAATAAAATTCATGGGGACAAAACGATCAACTCATTGTAAACCCCTATTCAAAATATTTGAAACTTTAGATTTGGTTTATTAGTATATTTTAGCTGTATTGTAGTAGAAAACCCAAAATTCTTCGCAAGTAATTATTGAGATATCCGTGACAAAGAAGCTGGACACAAGCAGGATTTACACAGACAGATATATATCTGATGATTTACTCGAATGAGTCACCATAATCCGGGATTTTCCTGAGAAGTCGAATATCTAGTAACTTTAAGATGGACCCCAGGCTCATTTGAACATCACTTCACCCATTTTATCCTTCATCCCCTGGTATGACTTACCAGGTTAAACGATACTCAAGCAAGTCACCTCACCTGCCCCCCTCCCGAATAAAGGAGGAGTAAATTTTAACAACTGTTTGAGGCTTTTTCTACTAGATATCAATCTTTCGCCCTAATGTGAATGTACATCTATTACAGGATTTTTTAAATGTAGCATTTGTATTTAAAGTAACAAAGACTAGTTACTTTATAAAATTAACTTCTTTCTTTACTTATTTATTTATTTCATGTAAGTGGTATTCTTCCATCATTTCATTGATTGAAAATTAAATTTGTTTAACCCTTCAGAATCTCTGTGCTTCAGTAAATCATCACAGCGTAACTTAACGAGGAATACATAATTTTACTTTCTCTACTACGTTTAGTAAGTAGAGGAAGTATTGTATTCCACCCAAAAATTCTGTTGTGACATCACCGGAACTATATGTTTTGAGGCCCCCTGTATAAAAAAAAAAAAAAAAAAAAAAAAAAACATTTTAGAAAAAGGCTCGTGTGTGTGTGTGTGCGTGTGTGTGTTGATATCTGTCTACAGCTTAATTCAGAAGTGAAAAGTCGTTTAAAAACCAAAGTTGGTACTTTAAACTGTTTAATATCTTTTAAGGGTGTGACAAGAAGATTTTGAAGATAATTCCTCCACCCTAAACTACCCTATACATGGAACTTTTTTCGAAAATTTTGATTTTCTCGAAAATAGCTCTAGCGATTTTGACTATAATGTCATATGTTTAAGATATTTTTATGACAAATGAAATGTATGTTTTCAATTTTCTGGCTATAGCCCATGTAGTCCTATTTACTCTGGATGACTTTTACATAATTGGTAAACCGTAAGAGATAGACCAAATCTTACTATGCAAAAAATGTAGATCTTGTTAAAACACCCAAGTTACGTCCAAATAAATTTTTTGTAGAGTGAACCATTTCCGAGATATTTCTTGTTATTTGCATGAGTTTTGGAATACTCAAACTTTCGTCAAATGGAAGATGGTTATTCAGTTTTCACATGCTAGCGTGCAAAGAGAACAGAATGTCAAAGCGCTAAAAGATTTGACAATCGCTCAAAGCCTACTGTATTCCCATATTCCCCTTGTACCTACAAGGAAATAAGCAGTAAGATAACTTGTGAAAATGTTTATCTTAACTAACACGAACAAGGTATAGGAATAAGGGTTTGTAACAATGGTTAGTACAAGAGTAGAGAAAGCCATGTGAGTGTAACACAGATTTGTCATGATAATTTGTGCAATTGTGTGTTCTGGTACAAGATGGACGACTGCAGCCAAAACGGAAATGTGCAATTGTTAACTAAAACAAAAACATTACACTGCAAGTCAAAGTAACTAAAAGTCTACAGGATATTAATGTCGATATTTACATCAGAGTTCATAATTCCTACATTATACCTAGTTAGCATGTATATTTTACCTGCTTAATTTAAAGTATCTATAACCAAATTTATATATTTATACCCAGTACGTGGTTTTATATTTAATATGATAATTAACCTTAATTATTATGATGTGGAAAACCCATCTTCAAATGACTTATATTATACTTTGCAACATATCACATAATGACCTGTTTAAGATAAATGTAAATAATTAAATTTGCTAAGGTAATTATTCGAAATACCAGCACCATGGTTTACGCAACATTGGAACAATTCCTTTTATAAAAATTATTAGAAAGCCTGGCTAATTAATAATATTTTATTTTGAAAAGTTATAATATTAATTCGTAAACACTAATAAAAATGATACTAATGTGTATGTATATCATGCATTTAATTTTAAGAAACTTTTTCTTTAACACATGTGAGTGATTTTAAAAATAGTTTTGTGAACTAAACCGTATAGTATTCGTGCTTCAACACGTATTCAGAAATTTTGTGCTTAGGGTGAAAATGTAATATATATTTTGTGCATAAAATATGTCTTATTCGTTTCTGTTCTATTAGATTTTCACAAGATTCAATACAACTTTAGTTTGCGAAAGAAGCACATGTTTACATAAAAGGACGAACACTAATATAAGAAAAGAAAAAACTGAGAATGTGTAATATTGCTGGGGAAGGAAAAATAACGAGCACCTTTTTAGTACAGATATAACAGTAATGCTACAAAATCGCAATAGCACATCCAAAGTAAAGCTTTGGCATACTTTTGTAACATTTATGAATCGCCTTTCCACAGAAAATAAATAGATATTTTTTGAGTGAACATTTTAGTGCGATCGCCCCTGGTTGGCTGGAGGATAATACGATAACCATTAAATTGAGGTACAGAAATAGGCCGCCAGGCCGCGGTGCACGGTCTACCACGAGTCATAAATAGCACTGGTCTAGGCTCAAGTTGCAGTTGTCTTGCACAGCAACCATAGGAAGTGATATGGTTTCTTCCTGTGGTTTATGAGGTTAGGGAGTGATCTGTGTACAGCACTACATAACTTAAAACATAACTGCATTAGTTGGTAATCGCCAAAAAATGTGATATCGGTTTTTGGCAACTGGGTTTTCGTTGAAAGCGAAATTTATGCTTTATCTAGAAATTAAACATATATTGGCTTCATCCTAGTTCTTTATGAAAAAACACTTAATTTTAACACAAATCCATGCACAGGATCCACTTTGCTTTTTGGAATTTGTTCCATTGAAATATTTATGGCTCAGTATAAACTTTTTGGTATGCAAGTTATGCCTCAATTTTTATGTTACTCATGGACTTTAAATTATTTTTTGTGCTACAGATTAAGAAAGTGGGAGGAAAAAAAAACATAGCTTCAGAATATGCGGGAGTTTTCCCCAAAAAACTTAATGGAATTACTAGATGCCAATACTAAAAGTTGACCAAATAAGTGATATAGATAAACACAGCAAAGCTGAAAAAGTACATAGTTATAATTTAAAAACGGTGCACCTGTACTCAGCTAGATATAAACTTTCGGATTTTACTAATATGTTACTAATATCGTTGTCCTGCTGGAAAAAGTCCGAAAATTTAGACAGGGAGGTAAAATTCACTTTGCAAAGTTGGCAGTAAGTGCAGTATCTAATGCTACTGAAGCCTATTTTAGGACAGCACAGAGCATTAACATATGGGAAACATCGCACTTGGAATGGTTTTCACAATAGTAACTTTTTCCAACAGGCCGGGATACGTGGTTGTTTGGAATAGCTTCTTCTTGCTCAGGACATAGCAGACACATGAACAAAGCACATGGAATCCTTATACTAAAGTTACCATATGTGAACTCCTAGAGCCTGGAGTGGAAGATTCACTGCCCTTCACTGTTTTACCACAAATAAGATATAGTTATCACTTCACTGGTTGTCTTGGTAGAGGTTCGTCGAATCGCCCAAGCCCGCTCCATACTTCTTTACATTCCATAAGATTTCGAAAAGCAATATGAGAAGTAAGGAAGTATGGAACCTGCATCAGGCCGATGGTCCATCCATCCACTTACAAAACGGCACTCCGAAGGTGTTATCGTCACTGTGCGTCCTCCAGAACTCTAAGAAGGATATGCTACATTCGACCCAAGCACTCTGCTCCAAAAAATCCCCCCGGAGAGAGGAAGGGGAGGGGGAGGGGACCCGGGATGCTAAAAATGGATCCCTCTCTGCTCATTGGTCCGTTAGGTCTTCTTCGAGGTATAGCTTTACCCCTCTTGGTGAAACGTTAGGGGATATACGGTGTACAGAAGCCAAATTTGTCTCATTTCTTAAAATACACACTCACACCCGCCTTGCTAGCGATAACTTGGGATGTCTATGCTGCTCTCACGACGCCCGCCCGCCCTCGGGTTTCACTCCCGACGTCGTCGCCATCTTACTCCGATGGCGTGGAACAAAGCCATTGTCTGCTGCCTCGCACCACTCCTGCTGCAATCAGAAAAGAAAAATAAATCCTCAAATTTGTCAAAACATGTCCTCAAACAAGGTTATGACTAATTGCATATCTCAGTTGCCTGAAACATGCCATTCTTTACGGTTAATCCCCCCAAAAGCACATATTTCTGTCGATTACGAAATATATCGTGATGAGTCGCCTTTAACTTGCAAAATAAGTAAATATGATGTGTAACAATCTAAGAGTTTTCTGTAATATCCCTTGCCATTTTTACTGTCTCCACTACATATAGTGTGTAGGGAAAGTTGTATTCGACCGAAAATTTCCATGTCGAGACTTCACCAGAAATATGTTTCGAGGTCCCCTGAATAAAAAAATTAGAAAAAGGTCCGTGTGTGTGGGTGTGTCTGTCTGTGAACAACGTAAGTCAAGAGCGAAAAGTGGGTTAAAAACCAAAAGTTGTAATTTAAGTTTAATATCTTTTAAGGTTATGACACGAAGATTTTGAAGAAAATTTCTCTAAACTAAACTAGAGTTTACAAGGAAAATGTTTCGAAATCTTTTACTTTCTAAAAACGGCTCCAACAATTTTGATTAAAATACTTTATGATTTAAGATATTTTTATGGTAAATTAAATGTATATTTTGGATTTTCTGCCTATAGCCTATGTAGTCCTGTTTACTCTTGATGTCTTTTACATAACTGGTAAACCCTAAGAGATAGACCAAACATAAGTTATGTCCAAATGCATTTTTTTTTTTTTTTTTGGAGTGAATCACTTCGCAGATATTCTTTGTTATTTGTGTGAGTTTTGCAATACTGTCACTTTTCTCAAATGAAAGGTCGTTATTCACTTTTTTATTTCGTGGCCGTGCAAAGAGAACGGAATTTCTAAACCTTCATATAGCGAGCAGCTAAAAGATTTGACTATCACTCAAAGCCTACTGTATTTCTGTATCCCCCTTGCACCTACAAGAAAATTAGCAATAAGGTCATTTCCGCAAATGTTTATTTCGACTAATAGGAAGAAATTTTCTGAAGGAAATTGTGTTGCATTTTTTAGAGATGTCTTACACAAGTAAGAAGTTAATTATTAACTTGACCTTTTTGCTTTTGAGTCCTGCTGTTCATAAACATATTGTCTACACAATCCTTTTTCTCAAAGTTTTTCTTGAATTTAGGAGACCTTAAAACGTGTATTTCTAACAAGTGCAGCAAATGCCTTATCCTTTAACTATCTAAGAAATAGAGAAAATAAAATAATTTGTATTATTTGCAGTGTTTATAAATACTGAATATGCTTATAATGTTCTAGAAAATAAGGAACAATAAACGGCTTCGTTATTATAGCGTAAGGGTAGTTTTAAAGCAAAGGGGTGCAATTGGGGTGCTTCTGAATACATTTCATGCATTGATTGACATTCTAGATCGAAAACTCAACGTCGCAGCAAATAAAGAAAGTAAGAAGGGATATGAAATAATTCATCTAACCGAAACTGAAGTTTCACTCGAGTAGTGCCATTTAGTGACGGAGTATTTTGTATTTTATTGTAACTCACTCACTGAATCACTCTCTCGCTCACTCACGTATTTGGTCACTCACACTCGCTTCTGCTCATACTCTCACTTTCACAGTGTCAATTCCGTCCCTCTCAACACATTTCTTAAAATGTGGAAACTCTTATCATAAAGTTCTTTTGCTTACTTTAAAAATATATTGATTTATGTCACGACTATGTAAATAACACTCAGCCATTTAGATAAACTAAACTGAATCATCACGGATTTGTTTTGTTGGTATAGAACAATTAATATTTTAAATATGGCAGGAGCATTTTTAATTAACAAAATAATCCAAAGCTGTAATCTGTCATACTTCAGTGAGAGGTAGCCTTCATTCAACATAAAAGTGGGAGGATCTTTGGAAATTGACAATAAATTTCAAACATATCCCTTGTTTGTGTTTGATGCTTGCTTTTTATAGCTCTTCCCTAATTTCGGTGTCTCGATGTTTAAATTTCGTCACAGAATCATTTCAATATTAAAGTGGCCATTTGTTTTAGCAATTGCTAAAATCGTAACCTTGAGTTTCTCACTAAGAATCTTCTTGTGTTTAGTGTATGATCATATTTTCAACTTAACACTTTTTATCATTCCTAACTGGAAGGTATTTAAACAATCTCTAATAGCAGTGAACTGGTTACCATATTGCTTGTGAAGGGAAAACATTTTCTCACGAAACCTGTACCTTAGAGGGAAATAAACAGTTAACTGATTCCCTAAAATAAATAAAGATTTCTTGCCAAAATTCTGCGCTTCTGTGCAGTTAAAAGTGTGATGAATTTATTTTTGTAAAATTTCACAGCAGATCTTTAAATTACGAAAGTTGAAAGTTTTAATATAACATATTGAAATATCTGATGTCTGCCCTCACATGACATTCACACTTTTGCACCAACCATTGTAGATACAAGGCGAATAGGGGTACAAAATAGATTTATACAATAGTGAAATCATTTAAGAGGTGGTCTGCATATGCAGGCTTTGAAATCTCATTCTCTTTGCATGGCCAGGACGTAAAAGCGGTTGACTTCCCATTTGAGAAAAGTGTATTTCAAAACTGAAACCAATACCAACGAATCTTTCAAATATGATTATCTCCAAAAAAAGAAAATATGTGTGACATAAATTAGTGTTTTAACAAGATCTATATTTTGTATGTGGTAAGATTTTGTGTATCTCTTAAGGTTTACCAGTTATGCAAAAGCCATACAGAATGAACTTCACAGGCTATTCCCAGAAAATTCAAGATATATCTACATTTCGTTTGTCAAGAAAATCGTGAGCACAAGGATGGCATTTGAATCCAAATCATTAGAGCATTTTTTTGAAAAAATTACATTTTTTGAATGTTTTTCCATGAAAGGTTAGTTTGGAGTGAACTTTCTTGAAAATATTCGTGTCACATTCTTGGGAAATGGATAATTTAAATACCAACGGAACCGACCTTTTTAGTTCACAGAGACACACACAAACGCACAAAAATGCCTGTTCTGGATTCAGAGTATCTGAAAACGTGTATTTCCAGTGAAATCTCGTATTCAATTTTTTTGGTGAAATGCAACACCTTTTCTAGTTACTATGTGTATAGCACAGAGCTATAAAAACACTATAAAAGTTATTTTAAGAGCAAATTCTGTAAACGCGTATAAAGTACTAACTTATGGTCTCAAATTCTTTCACACTCCTTTCAGCGGCATTTATGTAATCTGTATAAACAGTGTAGAAATATTGCTAAGGCAGTGATTTAAATCTCAAGATTTTGGAAGTTTGTAATGAATTCTTATGTAAACAATATTTTGTGCCAAACAACTAGATAAACAGCAATCTGTGATCGATGTATGGTTAGGCGATTAAATGTACCTACCAGCATAAGTTTAGTTATGTAACACTCACTTCTGCAGAGGAAACCAAGCAATCTGATTTGAAACGTCCACGAGTGGATCTCTTGTGTTGTCACACGCTACTAAGTCGTGCTGCACACAACGGAAGAACTAATTTGAAGAGAAAGAGGGCAGCCGGAAGTATATGCGGATGAAATCACTGCAGTAATGTGCCCATCCCATCTATTATTTAGAGAGAATGCAATAGGCTTAAGTGTCCTCGTGTAAGAGAATGAATCACAAGATATTTTGGTCTCAACATTTGCCTCAGTTTTTTGGAAATATGGACTCAGATTTTAGACAAAACAAAACCACAGGCTTTTGACAAATCGATTCTATACAAAATTTAGGGCAGTATAGTGTAATTTCTTTGTAGTGGCGCAAACATACTGCTTCTGTAATGATTTTGGCACAGTATTTTTCAAATTTTAAATATTTAATTTTTAAAAACTGCTCTAGATAGGTAAAATGCTATAAAACGAAAGAAAATATCCCAAAATTTATGATGAAACGTTTGCATTAAAATCAAATAAGAAGACAAAGGTCGACGCACAATTTTTTCACTGCGTTCTGTTGTCCACTTTTTAAACTTTTCCTTGTGTTCACATTTAACTCTGGAAAAAGCACTTCAAAAGTACACATTTGTTGTGTATAACAAGATAGACTTAAATGTAACATTCAGAAATATTTTGCAGTGTTCTTAACACACACCAAAATTAAATAATTCATTTCACAGGAGGATTTGATACGAAAGAATGCTTAAATTTGAGATAGACAAAGCCTTGGGTTTCCAAAGATAACTATTTGTTTCATGGTCATTTCAATACCCATAGTATCACTTTAAGCTGAACACATGCTCATATACTTGAAATTACCGGATGGAAGGTACTGCTTCGAGCATGCGTTAACCAGGTATTCCACATGAGTGTAACAAATATAGCCATTACAATTATTGTCAAGAAAGAACCATTTTACTGAAAATACGGAAATTTAATGTTAAATGTCATGCAAAGTTTAATTTCTAAGAGAGATTTTGCAACATCACGTATTAAATTGTGAGCAAACATATTCAAGTTGAAATTAAAAGACATTACAACATTGCTCACACAATATTTGTGTGACAGTAAAATAATAAATAATTTATATCAATTTGTCAAGAAGCTAGATGACTCCAAATATTCCAGATATTCGACATTACCGTTCATTACGCGGGAATATTAATATGTGAATGCTGTGTTGTTGTTTGCGGCATAGAAGGCTGAAGTCTGCTGTGGAAATTTAGTTAGTAAATTTCTACATTGCACAGTGATTTTAAATTATAATTTACGGCGTAGTAGGAAGCAAATGAACTACTTCTATGTAATTGTGAAACATTATCCTGAAACGTTCCAACATTAGATTATTTTCTGGTAAACAGGCACATAGTGTAGAAAATGATACAGAAGCATGAAGTAATACATGCACTGTAAAGCTGTGCTGGTGTTGAGGATTCTTAAAGACATTCATGTGATCCTCAAATGAATTAACATATTTATAATTAAATAAGATGAGCACACAAACACTTGTAACGAGGTAGAGATTACGTAATACTAACACAAAACTAAAAACACCTTAAAACTCGAGACTCGCAAATATTATAGTGTAGAATATATATAGAATGCACACATTCATCACCATTTCTGGCATGTTCTCGCACCAACTGCTGCAGAGGTCCAAGCACCACCACTTCACCTTCAAGTGTGGCCACGAACTTGACTCTTACACCACCAGGGTGCCAAATTCGGTCCGTGTACTCGCTCGCTCGGTTTCGCCACGACAGTAATTGTCATATACTTATCGGCATAGCCCCGCCGGCAGCAGCCGCTAGGGTTCCGGGAGCCCCGCCGCCAACGACTCTTGTGATGTCACGCTCGTGATGTCATCCCCTCGACCTTGCTCTCCATTTCTTCCGGGGGCCTTCGCCCATTGACTCGCTTACAGACGCACATCAGTTTCATTACAAGGAGATCCCTTCCTCTGATCCTCTTGCCCACTCTCGTTGCATTAAAATATCTACAGCAGTGGTCAGAAGCCAAGCGTAAAAATCTAATGTGTTCCAATCACATGACTTTCTCTACTCTTGCACTACTTCTTCTTACGAACTCCTACTCCTCTATCTACTTCATCTTACTCGAGATTAACATTTACACAAATTATCTTATTGCTAATTTTCTTGCAGCTAAAAAGTGAATAACGGCCTTCCATTTGAGAAAGGTTTAAGTATTGCAAAACTAACACAAACAAGGAACATCTCCGAAATGGTTCACTCCACAAAAAATGCATTTGGACTTGTGTGTTTTAGCAAGATCTACATTTTTTGTACAGCAAGATTTGGTCTATCTCTTACGTTTCACCAGTTATGCAAAAATCACTAAGAATAAACAGCACTACATGAGCTATAGCCAGAACATTCTAATACTTCATTTGCCATAAAAATATCTTAGACATGTGGCATTTTAATCAAAATTGTTAGAGCAACTTTTGAGAAAATCAAAATTTTCCATGTAAAGGGTAGTTTAGGGTGGTGAAATTTTCTTCAGAATCTTCATGTCGCAACCTTGAAAAATATTAAACTTAAAAATCAACTTTGGTTCTAATCTTTTTTTTTTTTTTTTCAGGGGGGCCTCAAAGCATATATTTCCGGTGAAATCTCGACATCGAAATTTTGGGTGGAATACAATAATTTCCCTACTTCCTATACGTACTACAGAAAGAAAACTGACGATCCACATTCGAACCCTGTCTAATTCGTTTCAGTAATAGAACACACAGCTCGCTTGCATTGTGTGCTGAAATCACTTTTACATCATGAACGTGAAGATTGTTATAAACATCAGTAACAAACTTCGTTTTTGCGTTCTCTACTACGTATAGTAAGTAAGGGAAGTATTATACTCCATTCAAAAAAGGAAATAGATATTTTGAGACTCCCTGAACCCAAAACAAAGCGCTGTTAGGGAACGGTCCATATTTGTTTGTGTATGTGGGGGGGAGGGGGGGGGGGTGCGCGCGCGTGCACTGCATAACTCAAACGAAAAGTCGGATGAATTCCATACCTGGTATTTAAGTTCATCATCTTCCAAGAATAGACACGAAGATTCCAAACTGCTCTTTTACACGAAAAAGCTTTAAAAATATTGAGTACCTAGGAAATGGCTAACGGTTTTGACTAAAATGTCATGTGTTAAACATATGTTCATGATAACTGAAATGTACATCTTAAAGTTTCTGGTAATAGCCTGTTAAATTCTTTTCATTCTAGATGACCTTTGCATTACTGATAAACGTAACTCTTTATCATTCGTTGTTTCCAGTGTTGTAAAATACAAAAAAAGTATTAAAGTGTTACCTTGGTTAATTTTAGCACCAATTTTTTCAGGTTGTAGTAATATAATGAACTACTTTGAAGTAAATCCTGAAATGCTAAATACCTTCACAAAATTCAAAGTGCAAATTCTGAAATTGGATGTGTTTTAAAGGTTAATTTGTTATTTATATATTGGTACAAAGTTTACTCTATTATTTTATCGCAGAACTTAAAATAATCAACGCATGTCGTTTGTTCAATTTAAGGGATACCACGACAGCAAGACTGCAACCGCACCATCCCAAACTTCCTTTTTTAACTGTGCATGGCGCTTTGGCTGTCCATTGTGACACTGATGTAACATCACCAATAAGCTCTTTGTTGGGAGAGCAGTGATTAATAGCAACATGACAGAATAAACAGTAACCCAATTTTGATTTTTGTTTTAGTGGTGCTAGTCGTTGCATTTGATCTGCCTTTGTGCTTACGAGAACCACATACTGCATTTGGGTTGCGCCTTTTTGTGTCTTCCGCTTTACATCCGGTGGTATATCAGTGCTTTGTCATACAAGGTACCTACTGTCAATATGTGCTTTGAGTTCCTTCCCTCCCTCTCAGTTGTTGGCGTAATCCTTCCTCTGTTCAAACAATACTTTGGACGCTTTTATACACCAAATTGGAAAGTATACGTGAAAGTAATAAGGTCATACGGCAGAGATTTGGGGACTATTTACAAAGTAATATTTGAATTAAGTGCTTATCAGTTTTAGTACCAACAGAGTATCAGAAAATCTGATGTGTTGCACTCACATGACTTTCTCTACTCTTGTACTAACCATTCTGACAAACTCTTATTCCTATATCTTCTTCGTATTAGTTGAGATAAACATTTGTACAAATTATCTTACTGCTTATTTCCTTGTAGGTGCAAGGGGAATATTAGAATAGAATAGGCTTTGAACGATAGTCAAATCTTTTAAAGCTTTGAGATCCCGTTCTCTTTGCACACTTAACATATAAAAATTGAACAACGATGTTCCATTTCACGAAAGTTTTAAGTTTTCCGAAACTGACACAAATAACAAGGAATATCTCCGAAATGGTTTACTCTACAAAATAATTTATTTGGACATAAATTGTGTGTTTTAGCGAGATCTACATTTTTGTATACTATCTCTTACGGTTTACAAGTTATTCAAGTCATCCAGTAGAGAAAGTAAAAATATGTGTTAGAGTCACATGACTTTCTCTACTCTTGCGCAAACACTCATTCCTGTATCTGCCTCATGTTAATCGAGAAATTATCTTATCACTGATTTTCTTGTAGGTGCAAGGGGAATATTCTAGACTTTAAGCTATAGTCATATAGTGGTCGCTATATGATAATATTGAAATTCCGTTCTCTTTGCATGACCAAGAGATAAAAAAATTAATAACGACCACACATTTGACAACAAAGTATTGCAAAATTCTGACAACCAGGAGTATCTCCGAAATGGTTCACTTCTCAAAAAGATTATTTAACATAAATTGTGTGTTTTAACGAGATGTACATTTTTTGTAACACAAGATTTGGTCTAACTCTTACGGTTTAACAGTTAGATAAGCAAAAATCATCAAGAATGAACAGATTACATAGGCTATAGCCAGAAAATTCAAAATTTGCATTTCATTTGCCATAAAATATCTGACTATAGGTAGTAGAGAAAATAAAAGATTAGAATGTGCACAGTAATAAATAGCGCTTTTGTTTCGAGTCCGTAGTTTCACGAGAGAAAATAGTCTTTGAACCAGCTTGAATCTGAAAATGTGTAAGGACTAAACGAGTGCTACGTCTGTCGCAACTTCCGGTTCACCAGCCCTTTTGCTGCCATCCCCTCCTTTCAAGCTCGAAACGGGGGTGCTGTTTCCTAACTTGGATGAATTAACCCAACTCTCTAATCAAGGAATCTTATTTCTTGTTGTCCTTCTTCGCTTCCTTTTTTACTCTTCCTCTTTGTTCCTCTATGTTGCCGTTTTCTCGTAGTTTATTTTTTCCTATTACCTCTTGTGCTTTAGCTTTTTTCTCTTAATTTCTTTCAGCAGTTTTACATGCAAGTTGTGTTTTGTTTTCTTAACTAGTATTATTACTTTAAAATCCAAGTAATGGTTGATGTTTTACTCGTAAATTCGTAAATTATTGTAGTCGTACTTTTTATGTGATGTATTCATTCGCATTGTCACTAATAATGTAAAGAAAAAATCTTATGTGTTGCATTTACGTGATTTTTCTCTACACACTCTTGCACAAACCTCTTACAAAAAAGTATTCCTCTATATACTCCATGTTAATCGAGATAAACAGTTACAGAAATTGTCATTTTGCTAGTTTTCTTGTAGGTGCAAGGAGAATATGGGAATACTGTGGGCTTTAAGTGATAGTCAAATGTTTTAGAGCTAGTCGCTGTGCAATGGCTTTGAAATTCCACTCTCTTTGCATGGACAAGACATAAAAAATAACAACCTTCCACTCGAGAAAAAGCGTAAGTATTTGAAAAGTCAGACAAATAACAGGGAATTTCATCGAAATCATTCACTCCACAAACAGATACATCAGATGTAAATTGTGTTTTAACGAAATCTACATTTCTGTATAGTAAGATTTGATCTATCTCTTACAGTTCCCAGTTACGCAAAGGTCGTCAAAAATAAAGAGGACTGCATGGGCTATAGTAAAAAAAATTCAAAATAATATTTTCTTTGTCAGAAAAATGCCTTAAATATATGGCATTTAAAAAAAAGTGTTAGACATTTTTGAGAAAGTAAAAATTTTCGAAACTTTTCCATGTAAAGGGTTGAAGGATTTTTCTTCAAAATATTCGTGTCGCATCCTTGAAAGATATTAAGCTTAAATACCAACTTTCGTTTTTAACTAAGTACTTTTCGTTTTTGAGTTATGCTGTTCACAGACACATACACGCGCGCGCGAACCTGAATGGGATCTCAAAACAAATCTCCGTTCAAATCTCGACATTGATTTTTCGGGTCGAATACAATACTTTTACTTACTATGCGTGGTAGAGAAAGTAAAACTGATCTAAATTAGCTAGATAGTTCCTTGTCACCTCCTATTTAACATTGATAATACTTTAAATAGCACTAGAAATTTCAGATAAGATACAAATGGTATTATTTCATACAGTTGTACCAAAAGTGGCAACACATAGATTCTTAGCAAACATTCTAAAAAAATCATACTTCTTTTTCATTCTTATTTTTTTTCACTTGGATCATAGCGTGATACCATGACTATTACATTTGTGATGTCCACCTTCAGTATCTGAACATCTGAAGTATCCATGCGCAGCAAAAACTGTTGGTGGGCAATTAAAAATGGCAGAGAAAAGATTTGGCGAATACTTTAGTGAGGATAGTTATATATGTATTTTAATTCAAGATGCTGTCAAAAATATCAACAATTGTAATTTAAAATAGAGCTGAACTGCTTTTAATGAATATCGCACTAACGCAATTTCGTTCACTTATATACATCGTTTATCTAATTCTTCATTCCCCTGGATTAAACTTTATAATTATTGCTGTTGTTCCCACGACGTACCGGATTAGTTTTAGTGCCAACTGTGAAAATAGACGTTAATTAAAATGTGCCAATGTTATTGTAGGGTGCAAGTTGTTTAATTTTAAATCAGTATTAATGTTAAATAGTATTAAATAAGTTATTAATTATTTCGCGGAATACTTTAAACAAATACCACTCGAGATTTTCATATTTAGGATAATTTTTCTCGGGTTGCGCGCTCTTAAAATTATCGTAATAGGAAACCCTCTCGTGCTATTACTACAGGTAATTTTTGTTAATGTGCTAATGCTTTCCACATAATTATACACTCATGAATTCATCAGTAGAATTGCAATAAACTTCGCAAATTCAACTCTCGCATTTTTATTTTTAAAAATGCTTTATTGTCCTGGTATTGATATATGCTGCTAGGATTGCAAACTTAACAAACACACATAAGAGTTTTATACAGCAAGATAAGCTCTGGTTCTTTTTTATTTCGATTTGTGCATTGTGGGACTTAAGAAATAAAACACCTCTTACAAATGCTTCAGGGCAGAAATCTTCAGTCATTTCATCGCTTGCCTTTGCTGTAATACATTGAAGAGCACGTTGAGACCTCCGCTGTCTGTTCTGTTGGTAGTCGTCCATAACTTAAAATACAGAACACATGTAGAGCTAACCTTGAAAGGGTAACTTGAAATGGATCCCCTGCTGAATATATTTTTATTTCACAGCGGGGGAGAGAGAATGTATGCACATTCATAACAGATGAAATTCGTTTGTTTCAAAGTTTTGTGTATTCGGGAAACTATTCAATCGAAATGAGTCATTCTTTTTAATTGAAACCAGTATTTCTGAGCTGCATGGCATTTAGAAAATTTTGAATCAGATTATCTGGTGTGTTCTTTTTGTCCTAATCTTGTTGTGTCATTAATTAATCAAGGAACTCGGATCAAAGTGGTATTTCAGGACTTTAAATGCACGATTAGCTCAATGACTATCATTTCTTTTATACCTAATACATCATATATCCATAGTTGTATTTTAACACAATTCCAGTCAATCATGATACATGTTGGCAGATAGGTTTCAATACAAATTGTGTGGCAGATGCATAAAAGCACATAGGAAGCCGATACAACACTCAGCTCTTTTGTACGCATCTTCCTTAATATTACATCAGAAGAAATAAGTTAACGGCACTTGGAAATTGAGTTAAAATACTGACAAATTTAAATGAAGTACAACAAATGCTTCGGAAGTGTCTAATTCTTAAAAGATTTGACTATCACTGAGGCTTACTGCAGAGATATTCAGCCTTCGGTACGCGTACCTCTAGGGGTACGCGAAGACTTCTTAAGGGATACAAAACATTTAAAATACCCATACAGTCAATATAAAATGTCTCCTGAATGATCACAAATAATGAAAAATATTTCAGCCAGAGATTTGAATTTCCCTCTGTTCAAGAATCCATTTTGCTTGCTCTGCCGGTTAGTTAGTATTGATGATAGACTTTTGGAAATATGCAATTCCTGCTACAAAATCACAGGTTGCAGTTTTAAAAATACTTTCCAGAAACTAAGAAAGAGGATAATACACTAGCGTGGATTACAAATCCGTTTTGCACCACCGCCATCAGTTCCTCCGACCTTCCCAAAAAATTAAGTGTTTTGGAAACGTCCGTTCACTGAAAATAAACATCGAAAACATGTCCATCTGTGATTTCTGGTGTTACGCATACAAAGGCTACACTGAATTTAGTGACACCGCGTTCTGTCATTCCGCTCTACTTATTTGTGTGAGCCACTTTTCTCTGCATTGAAGCAATCAAAAACAAACAAATCGCTTGAATACAGAATCACTAATAATACTCGTACTAACGAAGTTTCGTCCACAAACAGAAGACCTGGTGCCCAGAAAGCAAGCTCAGTCATCTCATTAACTGGTCAAAAACATATACATATTCATATACTTCTTGTGTATCTGCTGTCTGTAACTTAGTTCCTGTATTTATTTTATACATTTATAGCACAATCCTCCTTTTTGTAGTATTTAGTATATTATATAATTTTAAATCTATTTTACACATGGTTATCTATAATTTGAATGAAGAATAACTCTAAGGCTAGAATGGAGACTCGTTCTTGAGGGTACGCAGAGAAAAGAGGCTGAATACCACTGGCCCACTGTATTCCGCTACTTCCATTGTAAGGCAAATATGAAATAACATAATTTCTGTAAATGTATATTTTGTTTAATGCTAAGCATAAACATTTGTAAGAATATTTTGTACAAGAATGGAATGGAAAAAGTCATGTAAGTGCAACACATACATTTTTTTATTTATTCATGACACCTCAAAACTTGCATTTCCTGTGAAGTTTGGATGTGGAATTTGTGTGTGTAATGTAATACTATAATACTATAAGTTGGAAGTCGAGAGACTACATGATAACTATTCATTGTCGGTTTAAGTGTTTGCAATGTGAAGTCTTGCTTAAGAAAATGGATGTTCACAAAGGAAATATGGTGTCGACAATTTTTCTCTCATGTCGGTTTGTAGTAACTCTAAAATCTCATTTCGCTTCCTTCACTTGGTTGAAATCATGTGCATAACAATTTCATATTTCAACCAATGACAGCCTTCATTCGCAAAAAAATTATCAAATTTCATTATGACGTCTGAATTTTAATTATCACCTCCTCTGCAGAAACGGAGGATAACCTACAAAGGACTGTCTGGATGTTACATGAAGTGGCAAAATCCTATAATTTAAAGATCTCTGTAAAGAAAACTAAAGTCATGGCATTTTGTGGACAAGAACCTCTTAGTGTAAGTTCCAACAAATGGTGGATACAATAAAAAGAACGTTGTTTATAAAAGCAAGGCAAAAGACGAACCTGAAAATTTATGTGTTGTCCGTACCTATGTTGCTTTACGGTGCAGAAATCTGCACATTAACAACTAGTTTAATAAAAAGGATTGAAGTAGAAGAAATAAGGTTGCTAAGACCATAGGCAGGTTTCCGACCGCAAGATCACAAAAGGAACGAGGAAATTCGAGAACAGTTAGGTATTGAAAGAATTCTGCAGAAGATGGATCAGTATAGGAATAAATGACATGAGCATACGGCACGGATGAATAAAGACCGTGTTCCTAAAGAACTCTATGAATACAAACCCCAAGCGAGAAGAATTATCTGACGGCCTAGAAAGAGATGGGAGGATTAGATTTAAATGTCAAAAAATGGCTGGCTCTCACTTTAGTGAAGCATCTAATGCTGAAATACATGAAATAGTTTGAAGAGGGGAACCTCAGAACAGAGAATACAACTGTTTGGAATCAGTTTGACAAATTTTGTGTTGAACGAAATTATAAATTAACAGCGGATACTTCAGCTACTGATATTGCCAACAGCTTAAAAAGTTGGAGAGTCAGTATGAGAATATTGTAGGTTATGCCAATGGACGCTGATGTGGGTGTATGTGCGTGTATGCGCGCGCGCGCTTCATTTCTCTTTTAGGAGTTTAATAATTACAACCGGTATTTAAATAACATTTCATAAGTTGGGAGGTTGCGGGTTCGATCCCCGTGAGCGCGCAATCTGACTTGGGTTTTTCCATGGTTTCCCCATGTCACTTAGGCGAATGTTGGGGTGCATTATTTCATCCCACGGTTTTCTTTCCGTCATTTTCCTTCATTCCATTTCCTAATCTTTCAGGTGTATTTTCAAACGTCTAGTGTTGACAGTGCCGGCAGATGGCGCGGATGATTGCTGGTAACTGGATTGGTAACTGCTGTTCTCGGCGCTAGGTGGCGTTTGGAAGGCTTTGTCCTCTGTCCAGGGGGGGGGGGGGGCGCTCAGTGCGAGAACGGAGCCGCAGTGTGATGGCTGCTTGGCGGGGCCTGGCGCCGGGATGAAAAGTTCTCAGCACTTATTAGGGACTTCCGCACGTCTCTGTGGCCTGTCTAGCTGCGACGCTGTGTGACACCATCGGTTCCCTCATTTCATCCTTGCCTTCCGGGGGTAGCCATGATAAATCTATGTAGGTCGAAGTGAGCGAGGTGTCCCCTATGTGTCTGTACCCTTCACCCTTTTATGAGAATTTTTTGTCCTCTCTTATCCTAGTTCTACTTTGTTCGCCAAAATGTTACATAAAACGTTGACCATTTGCAAACTGGAAAAATATATCGAGTCTCAAGTTGAGAGTAGTGTAGCGAGGTAAGTATGAAGATGAACCCCTGTAGACTAACAGTACTGCAGATGCACGAATTAGCTCTCGCGGAATCAATTCATCTGAAGAGAGAGCGTGAGTTGGCACACTGTGCCAGAAATAAAGAGCTGATGTGGATGATTCGTAGAAGGAGGAACATCGCAGTAACCAGATTATAGACAACGCTTTAGGGGCGTTCGTGTATCTAAAGAAGTTTACTGCATCCAGCAGCGACTCCTGAGTACACAGTTTGTGCGTTCATAATATGTTAGATTCAGATGTGAAGTAACATCTCCTGCATCTCTGATTATAAACAAATTGATACAACTGCAGTCACTCCAAAACAATATGTGCTGCCATCTAGTGGCACTGACGTTTATCCGATAGTGTACATCTTCCAGTTTTGCCAATCAAGGGTGCGACACCATGTCTCCATTCTTTACATGGAAAAAGTTTCGAAAATTTTCATTTTCTCAAAAAAGGCTCTAACGGCTTTAATTAAAATACCCTATGTTTAAGCTATTGTGACAGTGACAAAATCAGTCCAGCTATTTTTTCTGCCACTTTATTTTATTTTATTACTTTTTTAATTTTTTACTCCAAAATGTTATCACAAATACTCAGTTCTCTTCTACTGACGTTAAGACAGTCTACAGTCTTTCGTGATATTACAATTCATAACTGTTTACTTCTCGTAACCTTGACTCAGCCCTTTCACTGTCTTCATTTTCTGTGTCTCTCAATCATGGGAGTGCATACATCAGATTTTTTCTTTGCTTCTTCTTTGTTTTATAAAGCAACTTGTGGACCTTGCGTATTCAAAATAACTGAAATTGAAGATTATTTACATGTAAGAAAAATGTGATATGTGACATTAACATGAATTTCTCTACTTTTGTACAAACTATTCTTACACGCATTCTCTATCTACTTCATGTTAATCGAGATAAACACTTGTAGAAATTATCTTATTGCTATTTTTCTTGCAAGAGGAATACAGTAGGTTTAAGCGATAGCTAATTGCTTTAAAAGTGGTCGCTATGTGATCACTTTGAAGTTCCGTTCTCTTTGCATGGCCAAGAGATAAAAGAATGAATAACAATCTCCATTTGAGAACTGTTATAAGTATTGCAGAATTCTGACAAATAACAATGAATATCTTCGAAATGATTCACTTCATAAAGAAAGATCATTTGACATAAATTGCGTTTTAACAGAGTCTACATTTTTTACTTTCTTCACAACATATAGTAAAGTAGAGGAAGTATTGCATTCCACCCAAAAATTCGATGTCGAGATTTCACCGGAAATATATCTCTTGAGGCCCTCTGGATCAAAAAAAAAAACATTTTTAGAAAAAGGTCTGTGTGTATGTGTGTCTGTTAGTCTGTGGACAGCATACCCCAAAAACGAAAAGTTGGGTAAAAGCCAAAGTTGGTATTTAAGTTTAATGTCTTTCAAGGATGCGACACGTTGATTTTGAAGAAAATTGCTCCACCCTAAACTACCCTTTACGTGGAATATTTTTCAAAAATGTTGATTTTCTTGAAAATGGCTAACGATTTTGATTAAAATGCCGTATGTTTGAGATATTTTTATGGCAAATGAAATGTATATGTTGAATTTTCTGGCTATAGCCCATGAAGCCCTATTTACCTGGGTGACTTATGCATAACTGGTAAACCGTAAGAGACAGACCAAATCTTACTATACAAAAATGTAGATCTTGCTAAAACTCATAATTTATGTCGAAACAAATTTTTTGTTGATTTTTGATAATGAAGTCATTGCTCTCCAAATTTTTTGTAGGGTGAACGATTTCGAAGATATTCCTTGTTATTTGTGTGAGTTTTGAAGAGCTTATACTTCTGTCAAATGGAACATCGTTGTTCAGTTTTTATATGTTAAGCGTGCAAAGAGAACGAAATCTCAAAGCTTTAAAAGATTTGACTCGCACAAAGCCTACTGTATTCTAATATTCCCCTTGTACCTACAAGGAGATAAGCAATAAGATAATTTGTACAAATGTTAATCTCAACTAACACGAAGGAGATATAGGAATAAGAGTTTGTAGAAAGGTTAGTACAAGAGTAGAGAAACTCATCTGAATGGAACACATCAGATTTTTTTTTCGAATTTTTTGGGTCGAATAAATACTTCCCCTATTTACTATACGTAGTAGAGAAAGTAGAAATGGAAGAAAGTTAACACGGTATCTTCCAGGTTAAGGTTCCAAAGAATTTGTCGGTGAGATTAAGTTAGAATGTAGTATCTGGTGTGCAAAGCGCCATGGACATACGCAAGTGAAAATATGCATGTTGGCTGTAGCCGGAATAGGATGGCCCTAGGGAAGTAAGGGCTTGTCTTGTTTGTCTCTAGTTGCGGGGGAGGAACACAAGTTCTTATACAGTTTTAGTCGTCCTGCCCCCTTCCCCGCAGTCCTGGTGCAGCCATCTGTTCGTCAGCCAAGACATAGGGTAGGGACCGCATCACATGCTGCAGTCTGTCTGCTTGTCTGTCCGTCTGTCTGTCTTACATCTCACTTTCAGCAATTTCTACCATACTCTTTTCTTTACGAGATAAACAAGAAATCAAGTATGTCCCTGTTCAAGTTGTAACAGAGACCAAAATGGAAGTATACTTAAAAGTTAATGAACAAATTGAGTTACTCAGATTTGCACTCGTGAGGTCCTTCACCACAAATTAAGCCTATCTTGTACGAACTATTTTTTTACATATGCAGCTCTTTCTCCTATTCATAAACCGTCGTTAAGGCCACTTAAAATGGACTGGTCATTAACTCAAAGTCGAATGTTGCAGTTGGAATCTAGCTACTGAATGTGCCTTTGATAAAGGATGGGGAGAGCCCATATAAAATAAACGGTATGATGGTACTCGTTGATGCATTTGACTGAATTGCTTGGATGGGTTTCTACAAAAGCAGTTATACATTGGTGTTGAAATAAATTAATAGTTTATGGTAGAAGTATAAAATAGCTAAAAATGGCTATTTATTAAGACATTTCATTTTATCAAGTGTTCAAATTTGTTTATTTTCCACTTACTGATCAGGTTAAATATTGCTCTTGGTTTGATCAGTCCATATTCTTCATACTTCACTCTTCTCCCTTTCAGAGGCTTCCAGAAATTCTCACTTTGTTGTTGCAGTGTTCAAGATTCCATTCACAGGGAGCATTTAGTTAATTTCTCTCTTTTTCTTTTCGAAGGGTGAACAGATGTTTGTTTTCTTAAGAGCGTCCTTTTCCATTGCTATCATCCGTTTGACTTCTTCACGACAGTTCCTGTCACTATTATGGCACATCTTATGTAGTAGCGTAGCCTAGCTTAGCACTCATTTTGGTTATACATTAATTTCTCTCAGCATCGTATACCTATAGTCCATGAGATTTAACTTGCCAGGCAAAAAAAAAAAAAACAACAACAACAACAACACTTTGCTTTTGTTGTCTCTGTTTATTGTGATTGGTAAACTTGTCGTTCACAGCTTCATTTTAATAACGAATGTTTTAATAAAGCGGAACGAAGTACCTACAAAGTTCTAATGTCCGTATTAATTTCACTAGAACTCCGTGTTTAATTGTATTACTGCACTGCTTTTAAAGTCAAATAGACACAAACAGTACACTCTCAGAGAAAGGCACCACTGTGGACATCGATATTTTGGGTCGAATACAATACTTCCCTTACTTATACGTAGTAGAGAAAGTAAAAAGATCGAAATACGAGTGAGTGAGTGAGTGAGTGAGTGAGTGAGTGAGTGAGTGAGTGAGTGAGTTTGTGGTAGCAACTGGGTGGTCATCAGGGCTCGAGAGCGAAACACAATCCCAACTTGATCTGCAACATGAATCACACAATGGCCCCTCGTCAGTTACATACTCAACACAACTTCCAAAATATTTGTCCTAATAAGTAAGTTGGTACTGGAAGGTATATTCTATGTGTAATTTAGAATAGTTATTTACAAAATAACGTCGGTCATTTTATCCATAGCGAAAAATGTAAAATATTTTTGAGTTACAATTTTATTACTAGTACAGGCTCAGAGAAGAAATATTAATTCAGTTATTGAAAATAATGAGCGTATGTAATCGACTATTTTAAGAACTATCGCTATCGGAAGAATTTATCTTTCTTTGGGTTAGCTATTAATTCCTTCTGGGACAAAAACTCCAATCTCTTAGGTCTAGAAAATACTGCCTTTCACATTCGTGCCTCAGATGTGCCCATATAATGTGTTGAATTAATGCGGAAAATCGGAGACACTACGTGGGCCGTTACATGACCTCTGCCTTTCCAGTTCCCCCAATCGTTATCTGGTATTTAAAATGCAAAATCGTATGCTAATGGCAGTTCTGCAGAACATGTTTTACAGCATTCTGTTGAATAAGGTGATATGCTTTTCATTTGTTTCAAGTTATCTAATTGCTCTATAAAACCCCAATTATTGTAATTAACATAATCATTAGAAGATGACGTAATTTATTAACCTCATTGAGGCTGAAGTCTTCCGAATGTTGCTGGAAGGGAACATGGCTAAAATTGGTATAAATTGCTTCAAGTTCATGGTAAATGGATTTTAAAGTGCACCAGCTATGGGTTGTGAATTCTATAATTATGACTGCTATAGAGCGATAACATCACTTATCGGAGAGAATTCCAACCTGAGGAAATACATTGCTAGTTCACCAGCGACTGCTCACTTTGCTCATGGAAGGTTTAAAGACGTTTAAAATGCATTGGACCCAGGTTAGAATACTAGTTGGGCCAAGCTGTTTGACTGAGAATTTTATTTGGGCTTTCCCCTGAGATCTTTAGCGTTTTAGATCCCCGTCTCATTTCTGCATTCACTTCAACAATGCACTTGTATATCAAGATTATGTATGTGTTATTTATAAAACCTCATGAATTGCACTTCCATTACTTTCTCTAATCATTCTTATACACATTATCCTTAGAAAATCTTACGTATACCACTTCATAAGGAAAATAAGCTTTCAGTCCAAAATTAAAATTTTCGTTGTAAAACAACAGAAATACAGTAAGCCAAAACTGTAGTAAGACTTTTTTAAAAGCGGATCGCTGTGTGTTTGAAATTCCATGTTCCTTGTATGTCCACGAGAAAACGATTAGCGACTTATCACTTGTAAAAAGTGCACCTATTTCAAAATTCAAACCAATAACAAAGAATACTTCGGAAATTGTTAACGCCACGAAAAATATATTTCGCATAAATTGTACTATGGTTTAACGAGATCTATTTTTCTGCAGTAAGGTTGGTCTACTTCTTACAATTTAACAAACATACAAGACATTCAGAATGAAAAGATATTCACATGCTGTTCCCAGAAAATTTAAATTATACCTATGTTTTATTTGTCATGCAGATCTATATGATATTTGAATCAAACGCGTTAGAGCCAGTTATGAAAAAATAAAGGTAATAAAACACTTTCCATTAAAGGCTAAATGAGATTGGGAGATTTCTTTAAATCGCAATGCAAGATGCTCAAATACATTTAACCACTTTTCGTTTTTAAGTTATCCTGTTCACACACACACACACACACACACACACACACACACACACACACACACACACACACACACACACACACACACTCACTCACTCACTCACTCACCTCACTCAGGAACTTGTTCTATTTTTTTTTTTTTTTTTTTTCTTCTTATAGAAGATTTCAAAACGGGCATTTCCGAGATTATTTCGATATTGAATTTTTTGTGCCACGCAATAGATCGTCTAAAGTAAGATTAAGTTCAAGCTCTGCAATAAAAGGCTTCACATTTAAATAAAAATTCATTTTCTTCATTTGTATAGCCCTCTTTAAATTGGTTGACCATTTAGGGACCTTTGACTTGAAAAACAATTGATGGTATTATTACTCGCTAAACTGTAGTGTTTCTTAATTTCATATTTATCATTTTAACGTTAAACACACTCATATTGGCTCCCATATTCAGAGTTTCCGACACTATGGGGATAGCAAATTATTCTAGTTAAAGAAAAATTCCCAACGCCAGCCGGCAATAGAACCAGGGACTTCTAGGTTGAGAAACCAGAACGCTGACAACTCGGTCGCAGTCCTATTCAGTTGTTCGGTATGATGAATATTCTGATTTGATTTGGTGTTATAGTGTCAAACGAATACAATGTTTAAAACATACATTTATGAGATCTTATTGCCCATTTGTCTGGATTGCGTAATTTATTTGCAGCGATCGGCTGGTCTACTTTATTTCTCACATTGCACGAATGGCTAAAGGATCTACGAGCTAAACTTTAGGAATGATCATACATCTTTTAACTTTCTCTACTACGTAGAGATGTAGCGGAAGTATTGTATTCGACCCAAAAAGATTCGATGTTTTGAGACCCCTTGAGTCCAAAACATTTATAGGAAAAGGTTTTGTGTGTGGATGTGTGTCTGTGTACGTGTGTGTGTGAGTATCTGTGAACAGCATAACTCAAAAACGAAAAGTCGATTATAAACCAAAGTTAGTATTTAAGTTTAATATCTTTTAAGGAAGCAACATGAAGATTTTCAAGAAAATCATCCACCCTAAACTACCATCCCACACGGAAAACATTTTGAAAATGTTTATTTTTTTAAAAATGGCTGTGACGATTTTGATTAAAATACCATATGTTTAAGATATTTTTATGGCAAATGAAATGTAAATTTTGAATTTTCTGGCTGTAGCCTATGTAATATTGTTTACTCATGATGACTTTTGTGTAACTGGTAAACCGTAAGAGACAGACCAAATCTTACTGTATACGAAATGTCTAAATGCACTTTTTGTAGAGTGAACCATTTCGGAGATATTCCTTGTTGTTTGTGAGTTTTGCAGTAATTATAGTTTTCTCACTTTTTTACTGGCCGTGCAAAGAGAACGGACTTTGTCGTCATATAACGATTACTCGTAAAACATTTGACTATCGCTTAAAGTCTATTGTATTCCCATATTCCCCTAGGAATAACATAATTCTACAATTTTTATCTCGATTAACATGAAGTAGATAGAGGAATAAGAATTTGTAAGAATAGCTTGTGCAAAAGTAGAGAAGGTCATGTGAGTGCAACACATCAGATTTTTCTATTTTAGGCTCCAGCAGTACAACAGGCTGAACTCCTTTCAATGTTCGATCATAGTGCCATTATTTTACAGTCCGCAACCAACAATGCAGACTTAGGAATTAACTTCCATCCTGCTGATATCTTCAAGAATGACGTTAGTACAACATTTGTAATCCTTGAGTAGGTACATTATGTATTTTCAACAAGTGGGCGATGTAGATGCATCTTATAACAGCTGTGTCTTTCCTCGCCGGAACTCGATAACCAGCTTGCGACTCCCAGCAACTTCGAGCGCGAACAACGGTTTTACAGCGGCTTATGCTCCATGGAGGAACTTCGTCAACGGAATTTTGTTTTTCCGTTGTTTATCCTGGTTTATCAGCTTTGAAGTTGTACTTGGGACTCTGCGTAAGGAGAAGAAAGGAACAAGTTTGAAGTGTCGTTAAGTGTGCAAAGCCCTTGCGTGGATCGATCCACTATACTTCTCCCAGTAGATACTGTCCTTCCCCTGGCACTGTGTGGGAAAGTAAATACTTCCCTGCCTGCCAAAGTTCTTACTACATCGCCCAAGGGAAGCAATCTTCATGAGCAATTGAAAACACAAGCCTGTCCACTATGTCCTCACAAAGGCACAAGGGACAGCATTGTCTAAGATTCACAGAAACAAGTTCGCTATCAAAAGACAATCTTAGGGTAAATAAGCTCCGTAAAATGTTACTGGTAATTTTGGATTCTGGGTAAATAACTGGTCTTAAAACAAAGCTTATAATTCAAGTATTTCAATGTTAGTATTTCAACAGAACCCAAAATCCAAACTATCCTTTACGTGAAACATTTCAAAGAAATCGATTTTCTCAAATGGCTAAAACGATTTTAATTATAATACCACATGCTTAAAATATTGTAACGCCAGCCACGATGCACAGCAAAGGATGGTCGGGGTCAAGCTACCTCACACCACATACCAAGCGCGGCAAGTACTAAAGGCGCTAAAGGTCAAGCTGCCCCACAGCACTTATGCGAGCAAACACGTGGTAACAATCATAGCGGCAGAACCAAAAATGGATTTTCGAGATTATTCGTGAAGTGTCCGGTGGCCGGCGTATTTGCAGAACTTTCAGGAAAGGTAAAGTTCGAGAGTTCCAGACATGAGTCATTCAGTTTAGTCTTGGTGTGTACGTGTGTTTCAGCTGCGTATGTAGGTACGGTCGAGTCGAAAAGAAGACAGTAAAGCAGTTAATGAGTGCCAAGTGATTGTATCGTCAGTCAGCCTTTGAGAGACAGAGAAAGTGAAGAAGGATGCGTTAAGCATGGGAGATGTAATATCACGAAAGGCAGTAGATTGTGTTAACGACGGAAAGGGAACTTTGCATTTGCGCAAACGTTTTGGAGGAGAATAAAGTGAGAAAAAGTAACTGGAATGGATTTTGTCATTTTTCTCTCAATATTTTAATGGCCAAAAAATGTATATATTGAATTTTCTGGTAATAGCCTTGAAGTCCTCTTCATTGTTGATGACTTTTGCATGCCTGGTAAACGTAATAGACAAAGTCTTACTACACAGAAAAACGTAGATCTGGTTAAAGCACCCAATTTATGTCAAATAAAATGTTTGTGGATATAACCATTATGGAGGTATTCCTTGTTATTGGTTTGTCTTTTCAAATATTTATACTTTTTCTTGAATAGCAAATCGTTCGTCCTTTTTTGTGTCGTGGTCTTGCAGAGAGAATGGAATGTCAAATCCTTCACTTAGCGACCAGCCCTTAAAAGATTTGACTATCGCTTAAGCCTGCTTGTATTCTTCTATTCCCATTGTAGCTATAAGGAAATACGTAATAAAGTCATTTCTACAAGAATTTATTAAGCAGACAAAAGAATAATTATTCAATAGAGAAAGCCATGTGAGTGCACTCTCAAATTTTGGGGCATGTTTACGTATTTATGTCCTTTGATCTTTAGTGATTTGCATTTACTTTGAGTACCTATATAAAGAGTCTTATATTATTACTGTCATTTTGCATAAGAATATATTTTCAAACACTATTAGTGTCACATTTATCGAAGAAGTGTAATGTACGTTCCTTACTCGGATCCTTGGAAAAAGATCACATTTGTATTTGTAGTTAATCTGGAAGGGGTTGTCTGTGGGTGGAGGGGTGTCTATTGTCAGGGGAGCAGGTATAATTACGCTATAAATTCATGTCCCAAACTAGGGGTGCGACAGATCAGTTAATGAATACATACAGTCAGATTCCTATGGTCATGTAATACCCTGTAAAATTCTCTATTAATTTTGTATAATCTGGAAATTCAGGGAGATAACACCACAGTTTTGCAAGATCTGCAAAATCTGGAATTAAAAATGTTCCATGTAAAGTGTAGTTTGATGTGGGAAGGGGATTTCCTTTAAATCTTGATGTCATATTCTTGGAAGATGTGCACTATTATAAAGGCAACTGATAGAAAAAGTAAAACTTACCTTTTTTACCCAGGAGACCATAAAGCATATTTTCGGTGAAATTCCAATATTGAATTTTTTATATAATCCAATACTTCCTCTACTTACATAGGCAAGTAGTAGAGAAAATATAAATTATTTGTTTTATCCAGGAAAGCATGTATTTTTAGTGAACTTCCGATATCTAATTTTTAGCACTATCCAATACTTCTAATTACATAGGCAAGTAATAGAGAAAGTAAAAATTATTTTTTATCCGGGGTACCATAAAGCATGTATTTACAGTGAAATTCCGATATCGAATTTTTGGCAGTATCCAATATTTCCTCTACAAATTTTGGTAGAATAACTAGGATCTTGAGAAAGTAGAAATAAATTCCCATTGTTCGTGATAGCTTTTATTGAAATTTGCAGCAGATATCATTGACTGGTAGACAATGTCACTTATCAGCAGGGGAGACTTTCAGAGCCAGAGGTTGTCGACCCCAATAATACAGTCTTGAGCACGGGAGTTCTCCCCTACCGTGCTAAATTTGGTATAGCTCTTGTTGCTCTGCGGGATTCTGTCACTCGGCGTGGCCTGCACTGGAGAAATGGCAGATGTCATCTGAAATATTCCTGCCCAAAAACGCTGAAGCGCGTGCCAAAATCTGCTATCAAATCTTTACTCCGAGACCTTGTCGCTGACCTCGCTAAGAAAAAAAGTCGACGTTTTCAGCAATCCTCCACATTGCTCAAAGGATGTCATAGTTTGTTGGCAAGGTAACCAACAACGATACATCAGTATGAAGTCGAACAGCACTGAACTGTACTGTGTATCCCAGATCTCTCGCGTATTGACAAGGTGCCAATGATTTGTTGTTGGAAGCTGGATAAAACATTTTTTATTTGGAAGGGTTAACTTTCAATATTTTCCTATCCTTTTCAGTGCTTTCTTTAGATTTACTGATTTTATCGTAGCTTCAAATAAGAAAAAACTAGAAAAGGTGGTTAATATTACCGTGTTGGCATAGAAGAGCTGTCAACGCTCAACGCCGTACGACGTGTAATGCTGAGAATATTCATTAGTTTAATTATTCTATGGCTATTGTCACGTCGTTTCAGTTTTTCTGCTAGTTTTGAGTAAGTTTTGTGTTTAAGAAAATATTAAGAATTGTCTTATGCTTGTCACCTGTTATCTGAGGTCAGTATAAGTAAAGTTTAATTTTCAAGAAAATTTTCCACACCAAACTACCTTTTACATGGGACATTTCCGTTACTTATTTCGTCTAACGATATTGACTATAGTACCAAATGTTTATTATATTTGCGTAACAGTTAGGTTTTCTGGGAATAACCTTTGAATACCTCTTCATTCTGAATTAATTTAAATATAGGTGAGCTGTAAACCGCAAGAGATAGTAGATAGTAAATTTGTGCAAATTTACTACACAGAAAATGTACTTGTCAAAATACGAAGTTATGTCAAATAATTTGTAGTGGGATTAACAATTTTCGAGAATTCATTTATAATTAATTTGAATCGCCAAGTACTTTATATCTTTTTCAATTCGTTTTTCTTCCGTTGTCATGCAAAGAGAACGGAATTTGAGGTACCAAGCTACTTTCGTATAAACATATTCGTCTGGGTTAGATGACATCAAAATCATCGTTTTCTTAAACACTCCCTAGCAGGTTTAGGTTTATTACTTATTATTGAGGGAACCTTAAAGTGAAAACAAAAAGATTCAGCAGTTTAGGGAGTGAGCACTACATAAAAGCTTCGCTGCAGTCACTGAAGCGTACCTCAAAGCAGAGAAGAAACGTGCATACCTTTTTGGTAATGGAATTATTTTTGCTCTTTGTGCAATTTCTATAAATAAATCAACAAGGTACTTAAGAACTTACATTCACATTAAGCCATAAAATGTAGACATTTGCTTTGCGTGTTATTTTAAGCACGTGCGGTTGCTGCCCTCCAGTCGAATAAGAGCGGGTCCAGGCACGTGCGTCAATTTTCGACGCTCGTTGACCAAAGTATATATTCCGAAGTATGAAGCAACTTCTTACCTAAGCCCTCTAAAATCATTATAACCGGTAAAGCAGGGGCTGACTTCACTTGTTTTATAAACAACAGGAAGGTAAAATGGACATTGATTTATAGTACAACCATTGATGGTATAATTATATATATATATACTTATAGTGATAAAAAATTAAAAATACAATCCTTCAATAAAACTGTTTTAAGTGGTGATAATTTAAATTAAGGTGATTGTTAAAGGTTTAGGCCATGGACGGTTGTTCGTTGTGCTTGGTCGTTGCTCAGCATTTCGATTCTCATTTACGACGTATTCCGCCGAAAATTTAACATCGATTTGCACCGCGCCCAGGATCTATGAATGCTAAGCCGTGGTCGATGGCAAGATAAGCGCCGTTTACATCGATAAAACATGAAACTCTGTTGCATACGTCACCGCAACGTTTGTGCTAGATCTGCTGCTTGTTCAAGAAATATTTTAAATTTGGAAGATAGCAAGTATAATTCGGTGAATGAAAAAACTGTTTTGAGTGTGAAGTCAGGAAGTACTGAATTATTCGTTATTTTCGTGAGTTTAGAATATAAAAATCCATATTAATGACCATTTGTCAAAGGTGGTGGTGGCGGTGGTGAATAGATGGAAATGTTGGCTATGACAAGGTGGTGTGATGATGAAGCTGGGTAATTATGATAGTGATGAAGGAGAACAAAAAATCACTTGTAATGGAAAGACTATGACGGTGGTGGACCATTGTGGACCAATGATGATAGTGGATTATAAAGGCATGGATGATGACGAGGAAATTTAGGTTTATGGAAGCTCAACTACTTGGACATCAGCGCCCTTAAAAATGGGTCATGGCAAAAGCCAGAGATAAACTTCATAATAAAATAAAAGTACATGTAAAAAGGAAAACAAATACACTTAAACATATGTATCAAAACAAGAGGCAAAAGCCAGAATTAAAGGAAAGTTATAAAAAGGTAGAAGTATAAAATTTCGATATCTAAAATTTGTAAATCCTCAGGTGTAAGTCTATCTTTGCTAAAAACTTACTCTTTTGACCCCTTGCTAATTGTCCGCCAGGACCTCTGCAAGTCTCACAGGCAGTTGCAGTCTTGAAGGTGCGCTAGGGAAACTCTAGCAGCACGTTACGGACCGGTTGTTGCACTGCGGACAAAGAGGAGCAGGTAACCATGCGTAAAATTGAAGTGGCCAATGCGTAACCGAGCCAAAATCATCTTGCGACGAGACACGCGAGAGGAGGTTACCCAGGTTATCGCAAGTTCTTTCAGTTCTCTAAGCTTATAACCGCGGAGAGCTGGCCACTCTTCGTGCCAGCACGACAACGCCGCTCTCCCACTTCAAGTCTAAAGTCGTCCGAAGTAACACAAAAGGTGGTAATACTGGATTCTGTGGTTGCTGCCTTTGTTGCCAAATTAGCCATTTCATTCCCCGGCAAACCATCGTGAGCAGGAATCCATGGACACATAACGTTAACGCCAGAAGCGTGTAAAACATGGAGAGCATCCTGTATACGTTGTACATACTTATAGGATGGTGGCTGTACAGCTCACGAAGGCTCTGAAGCGTACTAAAAGAATCACTCAAAATTATGCAGTCGCCTACTTTATGACAGCACACATAAACGGCTCGATATATTGCATCTGCTGTATGAATGGAAGTGATGTTATGAAAATCGAATATATGTAATTCGGTTCCTTAAACATAAGCACATCATGATGGCGATGATGAACTTTCATGTGGTGATGAAGATTATCATTTTTAATTGTGTGTGTGTTTTATGTTGGACCAGGTCATAAACGGTCAAACAAACTCCTGTGAATTTCAGCGAAGTCCGGAGGGAGGTCTTCATTAGTTAAATCCATTCTGCTCACCACTGGGTCTCCTTGTAACCTTTAAGACGAGAATGAGAGAGAGAGTGAGTGAGGGAGAACTGTGTTCAACAATGTGCAAAACCTGATGTGATAAGTTTTATGGAAAAAAAAATCCGGAAGGAAAAATTTGTCAGATGATGGTTTTAGAATACATAGATTATTCATATATTGAGACGAGGAAAGCGCATAAAGAGAACATCAAGGTGGTGGTAGCGGTGACGGTGACCGGTACAGTCCAAATATTTTCACACGCAGGATGATAGTGTCGTGATGGTGTAGATGGTACTTGTGTTGGTGATTGTGGTGATGGCGATGGTGATGGTAGTGTTGATTGGGGGTGTCAAACTACTTTCACATGAAATATGTTGGTAGTGATGGTAGTGCTGGTGTTGGTGATGGCAGTGGTGACTGGGGGTGTCGAACTGCTTTCACATGAAAGGGTGGTGCTGGTGCTGGTGATGGTAGTGGTTACTGGGAGCGTCCAACTGCTTTGACATGTAGGATAATGAAGAGCATGAATATGGACAGCGGGATGAGTGGTTGATCTAGGGCAGAGTTGTGATGCATGCCTCCTGAACTGTAGGACCTTGGCCGAGCTGGCTGCACATGTGGCTGTGCCATCACATCACGGAATGCGAGGAGATGTCCGGCAGCAGCTGCTCACTTTCTCCCCGCCTGTCTTCTTACCGACCGACCGAGCGAGCGAGCGAGCGAGCGACGAACGCAAATCGCTCCACTCACACAATCTATTTATACAGCCTTTCGATCCAGGCGCGTTTTCGAGCATGTGCAGATTAACAAGCCTGCTACTGTTGCTGCTGCTTGTTGTAGCATCTCTGTTACTAAACGCTGATGGTTTCCTGTGGCATTTCACGATAATGTCCACCCTTCAGGAGCATAATTGGTTACTTAAACCCAGCCAGCGGCTCAGTGCTTGAACAAATGCACTTTTCGTTGGTACAGATTTGGTATTTAGTGACCAGGAAAATTTCTAAACCGAACAAATATGTAGTTCCAAAATGAAGGCAGTTTTAAGGGAAAGAATGGTACAAAACAGTTTCTAATTGCCAATAACATTTCTGGTATTTTAATTAGCAGAAGTAAGCCAAACCCTTTGAAAATTAAGTTTATTTTGTTGTTAATTAATGGAAAATACTATCTGTATTTTAGTGCGTGGAGCTTTGTGTTTAATTACGGTTGATACAATAGCTTACTTGCCTGAACCCCAGATGGCCGAAATGAGTAGACGTAGAAATAAAGATAAGAGACATACCTTGTGAATACATCTTCGCACTACGTGAGTAGTATCTTGTAAGTTTACCGAGCGAGATGGCTCCGCGGTAACATATGAGACTGGGTTCGATTCCCGTGGCCGACCTTCCTGACCCCTGGGTTTTTTCGGGGGTTTCCCCGAGTCGCCAGGCGAATGCTGGGAAGGATAATTGCACCCCCAAATTTCCTGTCCTATTTCACTTCATTAATAATTTGATTCATCCTTCATCCCGTTGGTTCTTTCAGGTTCGCAAGTTTCAGCGAAGGCGTTAGGTACAGCTCGGTAGGGATGATATGCGCATGAACTTTTCCTTTCCTCGTCTCCTGTGTTATCCTTGTAGGGGGGCGGCACCTGGACCCAGCGCCGAGGTCCCCCAGAGTTGGCCCCGGAAGACCTAAAGACTTCGAGATGTCGTTAAACTTGGGAAACGTTAGGGAACTCTGTCAATGCCTGTGCCGTTTGTCTGGATCTGGCCGCCTTTTGTCTACTCTCACCTCATCCTTCCTCCTGGGGTGCCCCCTTGGAGCCATAGGTACTACAATAAGCCTGGCTTGAATGCCGAACCCCCTTCCTATCTTCCCTATTCTTATTTTATAAGTTAGAGAACCTTCACAGAAAATTTGATACCATTTTCAGACTAATACATATTTAAATGATCCTATCGTTCACTAATTTTTGTAAATCTAGTTATTGTTTTAAATTACTAACATTGTGTTTTCCAAAACGTATTCACAGTTGTTACCGAGAATACCTGAATTAGAACGCAATTAACATGTTGAAGCGAATATATTCATGTGTATTTTCGTTCTGAATTTGGCTGGCAATGCATTCCAAGGCAAAGATTTGCCTTATATTAGATGACAATCGAAATTTTCCTTAATTCCAGTGCTAGCATTACAAATACTGTACGTTCTAGTTCGAATACTAATAGACTTGTATAATGATTTCTAAAACAATAGGAACCGCTTCAAACTAGAAGTAGAAATATGATTTCGGGTTAATTTTAGATTTTCTTAACTTTGCATTCGCCCATCTGTATTCAAAACCTACTCTACCAGGGCTTTTTTTTTTTAATACCAGGCGTCTTCAGGATATGGTAAAATTGCAGCACCTACTTACCTTAGGAGTTAACGTGTTAGGATGTTTTCTTTTATAGCAAAATGAACGCGGAATAACATCAAACATGATCATTTTCGGCTTCTGCTCATGCGCAATCTGGAATGCCAACCTAAATGACAAACGAAATCTGCTGGATTAAGATGTTTTCTTGTTTTATTCTTGCCCTTCTTGTTCGCTTTCTGCTCCTATAAAGCAGACATTAATACAGTATATTGCTGATAGTGCATTACACAAACCAAAATGGCATGAATCAAAAGCCTAAGCTTATATAAATAGTGAATAATAAGCACCGTTAAAGAACGCACGCTGCCTTTACTCATCAGCTTTGGTGTAACCACTGGTTGTCAATAAATAAAAATATATATTAAACAATTAAACCTAACCTCTCTTGAATCAGCAACCTAAGCTTATATAGCGAATCGTAAGCTTTGTTAAAGAAAGCGAAAATGAACCTAAACTTCGCGTGCTTTGGTATGACGTTTGTTGTTTGTCAGCCGTTGGTGGTGTTTGCAATCCCTACATTGGCAGCATTTTGTTTGTGAAATCGATTCTCAAGCGGTCGTATGTTAAAAAAATAATAAAAAAATAAGGTGCGCAGGGAAACTGTGCAATAACAAGAATTTCCCAAATAACTTATGCTACAAAAAATAAGTTATAGTGACATAAGTACTTTATATTTCATTGAATCTAAATTTTTTTTGCGAAGTAGGGTTTTCTCTACATAATTTTTATCAGCTATATGTTATTATTCACATGACTCTCTTCTCATTGTTCTACAAATTATTCAAACAAAAGCAAGGGCGTGAGTTGTAGTTTCCGCAATTGTTTTTCCAGATAGCAAACGACTGAAGTAAAACGCTTAAACCGTGGCTCCTTCTTTTACTATTTACAGGAGTTTACGGTGTCGATACTGGATCTGCTACATGAATTTAGTATTAAAAATTACACCGAATTAAAATACCAGCGTATGCCGGTATGATAAGGCATACAGTGGAATGCACAAATGGTTACACTGGACTATGGATAACGATGCTCAGTTGTTACTTAGGCAAAGGGCAGACCTTCCGGACACGAATCGTTCGTAGTATTAGATTCCAGGGCCCAAGATATGTGTGCGAGTAGTATAAAGTATTTGAATTTTCAAACTAAAAACAAGGAATGTCTCAGAAATGATTTAATTGTACAGTACATTTTTTGTTTTACGGTTCTCTTACAGTTACCAGTTATGCAAAAGTCATCCAGAATGAAAAGGACTTCAGAGGCTATTACCAGAAAAATTAAGATATACGTAAATATCTTATGATATTTCAATCAAAATCTTTAAACCCATTTAAAAAAAAATAAAAAAATGTCCAAACATCTTCCATGCATAGGATAGTTTGGTCCGAGGGGGAGGGGGTTATGGAAAATCTTTGTGTCATAGCTTTTAAAGATAGAGAAGTTAAATACTAAGTGTGACATTTATTGCGCTTTTCATTTTTGAGTTATGATGTTAAGAGACACGCGTGCAGACTTTCCTTTGCCTACCACAAGGCAAACATTGGAGAAACTGAAAAACCTGGCTTATTTCTTTAGAATTGTACACTTGCAAGTTTTAAGAGAATATATGCAGGAAATGCACTGCGAGCTAGAAGGTTTAGGCTCACTCAAGCAATGTACATACGTCACTTAATAGTGTGAATGACTCACCCGGGCACATTTATTGTAGTTAATTTGTTGCCAGCAAAGCGTGGACACTCGGCGCAGAGAAATGAGATCTGCTTGTTTCACAGTATACGAGCATACAGCTTGTTTTCAAACTTTGCTATTGGGAGAGATGTAAACTTTTCGTTATGATTTCATAAAAACATTATATTACAAAATATAAGTTACTGCTTCCTGAAATCAAAGTGCGAATCTGTTGAAATAAACCATGGGGTTTTCCGTGGTTATTGGAAATGTAAATAAAATGTATTATAATGCATAAAATTGACATATGTATACGAATAATATAAAATCTGATCTAATGACACATTCACATGTGTTCACTATTGTTTATTTTCACCTAACTTCTGCAAAATATTCTTACAAGAAAATGTCCACAAACATTTTATGGTGGCACAACTGTAACTAAGGCTAAGTAGGTACTGAATTTTAAGATATGATCGAGAGTTGAGTAACCTTTTCCTGTAAACATTAGCCAGTTAGGGGGGAAATGTTCCCCATGGTGTGAGGGAAGAATGTTAGTGCTACTGTGCAGCAAGTTGTAGGCCTTGGAAATTGGAAAGTGATCACACTGTGGCCAAGCTGTGCTTCAACAGATGCTACTGTGTTGTGTAGGTCATCTCCCCCCCCCCCCTTCCACCCTCATGACGTAATTACAACAGAGCGGGCTGTGTCTATCTTATTTCTGTGAAATGGTAGCAGCCCGTCTACAAACTGTTAATTAAGAGAATGTTCTTCCTATCTGATGAACAGCGTTTACCAAAAGCACTAGCTGCATTACATCACGTTATACGAAACAATTTTTATTATCTCTTCATATACAATTCTAGATAACACACCTGGATTTGCAGTACGTTTTCTCTTACATTGACAAACTTTAGTTCCTTAATGATGCTCTCCATATCTTTATTTTCTCTACTACGTATAGTAAGTAGGGGAAGTATTGTATTCGACCCAAAATTCCGATTCACTAAATCCAAAAAAGCAGTTGTGTATGTATCTGTGAACAGTATAAACGAAAAGTCTGTTAAAAATCAAAGTTGGTATTTAAACTTACTATCTTTCAAGGATGCGACATGAAGATTTGAAGAAAATTCCTCCACCTTAAATTACCCTTTACATAGAAAATTTTAATTTTCTCAAAAATGGCTCTAACGATGTTGATTAAAATGCCACGTTTAAGATGTTTTATGCCAAATGTAATGTATATTTTGAATTATCTGGATAGAGTCCATATGGTCCTGTTTATTCTTGACGACTTTTGCATACTGGTAAACCGTAAGAGATAGACCAAATCTTACCGTACAAAAAATGTAGATCTTGCTAAAACACACAATTTATGTCTAAATACTTTTTTTGTAGAGTGAACCATTTCGAAGATATTCCTTGTTATTTGTGTGACTTTTGCAATACTTTAACGTTTCTCAAATGGGAGGTCGTTATTCGCTTTTTTTTATCTCTTGCCTGTGCAAAGAGAACGGAATTTCAAAGGTTTAAAAGATCTATCACTCAAAGCCTATTGTATTGCCATATTCTTCTTGTACCTACAGGAAAATCAGCAATAAGATAATTTTTGCAAATGTTTATCTCGATTAACACGAAGAAGATAGAGGAATAAATGTTTGTAAGAATAGTTTGTACAAGAGTAGAGAAAGTCATGTGAGTGCAATATATAAGATTTTTATACTTTCTCCACTACATTTCTTAACTAGGGCAAGTATTGAATTCTGCCCTAAAATTCAATATAGAGATTTCTCCGGAAATGATGTTTTGAGATCCCTGAACCTAAAAATCATTTTAGAGAATGGTCCATGTATGCGTTTGTCTATGAGCAGAATAACTCAAAAAACGAAAAATATGTTACAGGAATACGTAACTGACATGTAATAGAAATCTCGCAGAAATTGGCATTTGTATTCCATTGCTTTAAAATACCTAGGGGTATAAATTCAAAATGTTTTTGCCTTTTTATATTATAAATACCTATATTTATATAATGTAGGTCAAAGTACGCAATTAAATTGTTTTTACTTTTGAAATGTAAGTTTTTTGACAATTATTTTTCCCCATATTTACTTATGAAAATGTTCCACAATGTTCCAAATGTTTAATTACATGAAAATGCAATTTTCATCCAATTCTTCTGAAAACACAAACTGTTAAATCTGTCATATAAGTTTTTTTTTTTCTTTTGAACAGTTTTTCAGTTATTAATTTTAAATTTGTATAAAACTTCAACAAAATTAGAAATTTCAAACGACAGAATTGAAAAGTTATTTTCTTTTGAACTAAGGGTAGTAAAACCAAATTATATGACAGGTTTTCCGTGTAGTCAGATAAATGTAGTATACATTTTAAAAATTGTAATTTTTTAAAATTGCATCGTGTGGAACATTTGGCACAGGTGAGAAAAATTCAAAATTAGCATTTCATAACTCGGAAACTAAATTAGATATCGCACTGAAATTTAAAAGCCTCTAATGCTGATATAAGACAACATTGGAAATAAATTTTCAAGTAAATTGGTTGAAAACTTCAGAAAATCTTTTAGTTGTATATTCCCTTAAAAACCAAACTTGGTATTTTGGTTCAGCATCTTCCATGGATGCGACATGAAAGGCTTGAAGAAAATTTCCCCACCCCAAACTAACCTTTAATGGAAAAATGTTAGAATGTTTTGAGCTTCTCAAAAATGGCTCTAAGACATTTTTATAACAAATTAAATGCATATCTTGAATTTTCTGAAATGAAGCACTGTCCTTCGGTTCTTGCCCACGTACACACTGGTTGATCTGTTTGACCTCTTCCGAAGGTGCATGAAACTTCATCTTATTCATTCATCCGGTAAATCTTCAAGGCGATATCGAATACTAAAGATGTCATACCTCAACACAGAAGGCTTTAGAGTTAACCTCTTTTAGGATTAATTTATACTTGTAATATCAGCTTATAATTCAAACAACAGCAAACAGTTCGGAAATCATTAATTGTACAACAAAACACGCAACTGGCATATATCACACTAGGTGAATCAGCCATCCGAAGGTTTGCACCCCGCAATTTTTCGAGAAAACATCCACCACATTGCCAAAATTTCGTTCCTGTATACCGAGGTTTATTAAGTACCTACTAAGTGCTACAGAAATGTAAATAAGCCAAAGAAGGCTTAAGAACTATAGTTTGCCATAGATCTGAAAGAATAATAATACAAAACATTTTCATTTGGAGCTTCTCGGCAACGGTTCCAGGTGCTGAGCAATGGTTTCAATCTCGTGCGTGTTACACCTTTTTAGCTTGATACCTTATCACCTCAGCCGAAGAGGTTAAAATCAATACTATTTTACATAACCTCACAACTAGTCTTCGAACCTTTGTGGCGAAATGAGGTGGTGCAAGTTGCCAGACACATGGGCAGAGCCTGACGTCATTGCACAGGGACAGTCTCAACACAAAGCTCACTGCGTACTGTGCATAGTGTCTCTCACTATTCTACACAGAATAAAATACCTCCGCCACGAAAATCAAAATACTCATGTACTGCTGAAATTCTACAGGAATTTGGGAGTGCATATTTTACTGCAAATGGTGATAGCATAGAATATAAGTCATGCAACAACGTTACCTACAACATTCAAGCGTCAACTGTACCTCGTCTCCTCTGTGTTGTGATCAGACTAACCCCTCCCACTGCCTATAGTCGATACTCCGCAACTTTTGTTTCCTGTATGAAGGTTCGATCCCAACTCATAACTGTTAAACCATGTCCGGTGCCGGAGGGTACGTTTTTCTCATTTAATATGACATTAATTCCTTCCAGTACTCTTTAAAGTCCTATTATGTCTGGCACAAAATTTCATGGCGGGTGGCAGAACGAGCTGGTCAACACAAAATCGAATCTCAGACCTCGCCACGCTATGAAATATGCTGTAAAGCCGATGATATAAATAACATTTGCACCCACAAAACATTTGTACAACAGGAAAGAGAATAGTAGTGGTCAGGTACCAGCCGCCATTAAATTTTGTGTCTGCTGTAGTATAAACTAACTTGGAGAAATCTCCAAGCCCAAAGAAGAAAGAAACGGTTTGAAAAGTTAAACACCTCTGCAAGATTTGAACCCATTCTGCCGTTCCAGAACACTAAATGAATTCGCGTTACGCCACTACTTTTAATCTTGAAGTACAGTGATTTCAAAATTCTTTGCTGTACGTAAACGGACTGGGATGTCGCCATGTAGCCTTTTATCACAGATATGAATCTCTATGAGATATGTCAATATTATTAATCAAACGGCATAAATTATTGGGTATGCTGCATCAAATTAGATTGCTGTAGTCCACGCCAGATTTGGAATATTAATTAAACTTATATGTGACGCGACTGCATCATAGCCATTTTAGGTATACGTAGTCGTGTCTCTTATTGATCGTGGACTGCCATTTATTTAGGCTTTCCGAGTGATCTGAATATTGGATTTGTGTAATAAGTCCGCTCCAAGGAAAGTTTATAAAATCGACTGGAAAACAGGTGCAGCTCTGGCAGAAGGGCGTAATGGTTTTAAGACCGACTCCATTCGAAAGTAAGTCGTGTCTCATAAACCTCTTTTACACTGAGTCTAGAAACTTTGTCTATTTAAATTTGTAAATGAGCCACAAAAACAAAGTAAAGCGCACGAGGAAGACACACCTAAGGCACATCTTCCACTGCATAATCTGGAATTAAAAGAACTAGAAGGTGAGTGGTTCATATTAGATTTATATTTCATCCATTTTTTTAATGTTTAGCAGAACTCTTCTGTACTGGTATTTAGCAGATACCTTTCAATAGCTCAAACACATACTTAAACCAATAGCGTCAAAAGAAACATTGTAGAAAATAAAACAGTAGCAAACATTATTCCAGTTGAAAAGACATTTGAGTTAACGAAATTCTTTAAACATTTTCGCCTTTCATCCCTAAAACAAGCATGACTTCTTGGTGCCTATGCGACTTTTCATTTTGTGTTTATGTTGTTCACAGACCGATTAAATTTAAAAAAAGTATTTTGTTGTTTAACGAGGCTGTCATTTGCAAGGATCATATCAGCGTCGTCGGTGTCCCTCAGGAGCCTTTTTACATGTCCGTAAATCTGCTGGCACACTTAAAAACTATCGGTCTGGGCCGGATTGGAACCCGCGACCTTGGGATGAGTAGGCCAGCTCTAACCAACTGAGCCACCCAGACACTCTGAGATGGTGCGCGCGTAACCACAAATGTTTCATTATTCATTTTATTTTATGCAGGATTCCTGAAACACTCTTAATGAAATCTCTATATATAATTCATGGGCCTAATGCAACACTTCTCTATTATAGTTAAGTATTACCCTGTAGGATGGCTCGGGCGGTAGCGTCTGTGACCCGCATTCGGGATGTCGTTGGTTCAATTCCCTTGGCCGATCTTCCTAAACCCATGGGTTTTTCCGCATCGCTAGGCGGACGCTGGGAAGGATAACTACATTCCCTGAATTTCCTGTCCCTCCATTTTACCCCACTTCTCAATCCTAATCAGCTTTCATGCTGTTTGGCTATTTCAGGATGTGTCGGGGGGAGTTCTGGAATTTGCTCTCTGTAAATACTCGTCCTCCGGATCGGGGGAGGCTTCTATTCCCGGGACCCCCATGGGACGTGGAAGTCCGCGGGGGCAGGGGAGCCAGTGGTACGAACTGACAGCGGAGCATTTAAATGTGTAGCTTTTAGGGAACCTGTCGTCTCTCCTCAGGTCCGGCCATCCTAGTATTCTCTCACCTCATCTCACCTCCACCTCTCGGGGAGCACCCCGAAAGGGGCAGAGGCACAAAAGATCTTCCATAGGTCAAGGTGCTAATCCCCTCCCCCCCCCCTCTCGAACCTTGTCATAGTGTCCCAGTTTAGTATTAGAGAAAGCAAAGTTACAGTATTAATTTTTTTTTCTTGCACAACATTTTAAATGAATGACCATGGTTCAAAATAATTGGAGATAAAGAAAAGTATTTCTTTCATAAAACGCGACGTGATAACAAACTTGGTGCCAATTGTTAGGTCTCTGAATACCTGTGTTAATTTATAAATGAACAATGCAACACGAATCCTTCAGGGGCTCATTGTGGGTATGGGGAGTAGCGACCCCGAGGTACCTGAGCCACCCAGTGTCCGTGGGTATAGTCGGCCACCCTGTCTCCCGGGAATACAAATAGAGAAACCTGGTCCTCCAGGTTGGAGGTTGGACCGAGAGGCTAACAACCTCTCACCCGGGGGGGAGGACTAACCGTTGAGAAGCCTTCACTAAGCCTCGGAAAATGACATTACGACTTAAGCAAAGGAATATGGCATTGGAATTGGGCACTTGGAATGTTGGAACTTTATATAAAACTGGAGCCTCTAAATCTCTTTTAATGGAGTTGAGGGAACGCGACCCAGGGGAAGGCCGAGAAACACGTGGATAGAGGCAGTACCGCAGGATGCAAGAAAAATTCTTGGAACGACAAATTGGAGGAGTTTAGCTAAGGATAGAATTGAATGGAAAAAGTTGGAGGCCAAGGCTCGAAAATGGCCTGTGGTGCCATAGTATGAAGAATACAACACAAAGGTTTCTGAAATCTTAGGTACTTTTGTAATGAAAACTTGAATTTTCCTTCTTTCTTTTGAATACCAAATTAATTTTCCATGTACGATTAAATATCAGAAAAGGCATATACAAGTGCTCAAACTCCGCTACACACAAAAATGTCTGCGGATATTGCTTCTCTTTGTTTACTCTCGTCTGCATAGGTCTTAACTAGCGTCACCAAGGGGTTAAAGCCGTGGGGCAGAGGCCTATAGAGGAGCTGAGAGCTCCGGATCACGGTCGGGTTCATCGCTGTATGAGTGAGGAGTCCGAAACAGGAGTGATAATGAAGATGGAATTAGAGTTATGAAAATCAAATTAGTCCAAATGAATTTTATCATCAGATCTGCTGGATGCGATACAATAACGTTATCGCCTGACCATTTCCTTCAGTGAGAATGAAACCCTCTGAGTTCAAATATTTTCGAGACATGATTTACTATATAACTAATAAAAAAGTGAGAGTGAAGTGATAGAAGTCGGTTGAGTAGTTTCTGAGATTATCCTGAACACCAACATTCTAACAGCTTGTATATCTTCATAGCATTAGCATAGATTAGACGATTAGAGGATAGCGTCTAGAGCGTGAATCATCAAGCTACTCAAGAAAGCCCTGTTGATTTAACTTTAAGAAAATTACAAGAGTGAAGAACTCAGTCAGCCGGCTTCTGACCCCCCCCCCCCCCTACACTCCGCCTTCCAGAGGATGACATCCGGCGATGAAGGTCTTGCAACACATGTGCCACACACGTCTTCATCTCAAGTGGGGAGGAAGTCGAGGTAGACAGAAAACAAAAAGATCTCAGTCCAAGGCTGTGCAAGTTCACTGCACTTCTTTTGATTGATGAAATTATTTGAAGTTTTCAGTGGGCAAATTATGCGCTTGCCTGGATGTTATAGAAGTTGCGCCTCAGTTTTGGCGCTAGATTTGCAAATCTTCTAATTCGTAGGTGATTAGGATACAATCAACCTGAACTGAAGTAGGTAAAGCATTGTCGCTAAAAGGTGTAACGGTATATGCTTGCCTGTGATTGATAGATACACTGATCTTAACGCCTCCAATTGAAACTATCGTCCATTTTATTGCTTTAAGTTGCAGCTGAACAATCCTTTCAGTTTCCTCTCAAACTTTAGAAAGGAAAGGGAGAGAAAGAACGAAAAAAGGTCATATAATTGTAAATAATTTCAAATTGTTGTAGAAAGCATTCGCTGTACGTTGACTGTTTATAACATAAATATATTCCATATGTGGTGTTTTAATCACAACTTTCAGAGCTGAGCTATTTTTGAGAAAATACAGAACTTTTAAACAAAAGCCTCCATGTGAATGATAATTTGGGGCGGGGGATTCTCTTGAAAATTTCCTTGTCGCATCTTTGGAAGGTACTAAACTCAAATACAAAGTTGGATGTCTATCGGAACTTTTATTTTTACTATTTCTAGCGCGTACATAGTAGGTAAAAAGATATATTTCACTCAAAAATTCGATACCGAGGTTTCATTGGAAATTACTTTTCCCTTTCTCTACTCACTCTTGTATAAACTATTGTTAAAAATGCCTATTCTTCTATCTACTTCATGTTAATCGAGATAAGTGTTCGTAAAAATGATTTTATTGCATATGTTCTCATAAGTACAAAGCAGTAGCCTTAAGTAATAGCCAAATCTTTTAAGAGCCGATCACTATGTGATGGCAAGGATCTAAGAAAAGAAAACGAATAACGGCATCCTATGTGAGAAAAGTGCAAGCATTTGAAAATTTAAACCTATGATCAGAAATACCTCCAAAATGATTACCTCTACACACACGCTGGAAGGTAGTGCTTAGGTCAGGGATTCTACATGATGAGTATAACAAATATGTCCAATACAATTATTGTCAATAAAGAGCCATTTCGCCGAAATAATAATTAATGTTAATTATTTGGTGCCATCTAGCCTCTTGACGAATGGATATAAATGGTTTATTATTTCACTAACTGTCGCGAAAACGTTGTATAAACAATGCTGTAATGTATTTCTACCTTAATTTGAATAAATTTAATTACAATTTAAGGTTAATGTGACGTAACCAAATGTCTCTTGGAAGTTAAGTTTTGCATGGCATTTTAACATTATAAACTGTGAATAAATTCATTCCAATGACATGGGATGACATAAACCGTGAGTTTTAATGGGATCTATATTTTGTGTAGTGAGATGTTTATTTCTCATAGTTTACCAGTCATACAAAGGTCATTCAGAGTGAAGAGTCTGTTCTCAGAAAATTCAAGAAAAAGATTTCACTTAAACACTTGGTATTTTAATAAATTTTATTCTTAGAGTCGTTTGTAAGAAAATCAAAAATGTCCAACATGTCTCCGTGTAAAAGGTAGTTGGGGCGGGGGGTTTCCTTGAAAATCTTCATGTCGCATCTTTGGAATTTGCTGAACTTAAATACCAAGTTTGGTATGTAAGTATTATGTTCAAAGCAGAAATAGTAATAGACATCGAATTTCTGATGACCCATAGGGGCATTTATAGGGCGTGTCTTCTGATATCGTCTCTAGTAGTTTGAAAGGGGGCACGTTACCTTCTTTCCCTTCCAGTTGAGGGAGGTGGCTATACCTATTCGTAATTAGCCAATGAGTCGACAACACCAGCATAGGTATCATCTATTGGCTCGATACAGAACACAAGGCCTGTTACGGTGAAAGTATCAGCCAAGAAAATGAAAGCATGACGTAACAAGGTACCCTACAAGCGATAAGGCATGTGTCCGCAAGAACTCAACGCTGATTTCTTTCCGTGCTGTCTGAACATAGACGCCTGGACACACACAGACACAGACGTTAAAAGCTCTTTTTTGGGGGGGAGCGGGGAATTCGGAGAGCCTCAAAACGTGTATTACCAGTGAACAATCGATATCAAATTTTTGGGTGGAATGTACCTACTTTGTACTATGTGTATGGTAGGGAAAATAATAAAAAAAAACTACCTATTCAGATAAAAATTGTCCCACTATTCATTATTTTTGGCACACACTTTTAAAACACATTTTGTCCAAATGTTTCTGCTTTCCCAGACTTGTTTTTCAGATTGCCATTGCTATCAGGAATATTTTCCCTCTGAAACACTTTAGGTAAGAGATTACAAGAAAAGTGCTGTGCTAGGTTTATAAAGTTGTGTTTATATCTCCATCAGAAACAAGAGACATATCAAAAGCAGCTCGTTATTGTTTTTCTATGCAATATATGATCACAGTGGGGAAATTGGGAATCCGATGGAAAAGTTAGAATTGGTGCCGACAATGGCCTGCATTTCCGGATCGCTCGTCGCTATTTTTGTCGCATGGCTAAGTTCAGCGGAGCCATACATGTCACACAAACTTTGGCACATCCAACTTCAAACTTCTCGCCATACAACTGTGTTTTCGTCTTTCTTTCCGGATATACACGGCCATTTTATCGTCTGGTTTTTTGTCGATGCCTCAGCGGTAGTCAGTGGTGTATATGTATTGTCAAACCTGCCTGTCAGAGACAGGCTTCAGATGTTTAGTGAACCGCATCTTAATAAGGCCTTTTAGCATTTCCTTAAGCTGTCACCTTCTGTAGAATGTAAATTGTATTTCTCAGAAAGTTAATTTAGGTTTGAAAGTATACTTAGAAAAGACGTACGTAATCAAAACTGAAATAGAAACCAGATCAAGAAATGTTGTCAAAATTAATGAGGGTATGAAAGTAAGATGGCGGCACCGTGGCCGAGCGGTTAGACTGTTCACCTATCACAAGGTGGCCCGGGTTCGATCCCAGGGACCCGCATGTGGTATTGGTGGTGGACGAAGCGGCGTTTGGGCGGGTTTTCTCCGGGTTCTCCAGTTTCCACCGCCACTCCTTCCACCATCTGCTTTATCATTACGTTTCCAATCATCCATTTCGCCTGTATTTTATATCACCCTTTTCCTCACTCTTACACCTGGTCCTTGGCTAACCACTTGCTTCCAGGTCTTCACTCTGTCCGGTCCATAGATTTGTCTGCTCTCCAACAGGCATCTGACCCTAGGCACTGGTTTGTAAGTCCTAGGTATTTAAGCCCCCAGAGGAGGAAAGTATATAGATAAAGAAGAATAGAAGATGAAAGCAAGATTTTAAATTTACGCCTTTACACTCATTTATAAACTAAAACTCCGCAACCGCCCGATGCCGGGCTAAAGCCCATCTCTGCCCACAACGAGCGTCGTGAGTGGGGTGCAGTACTGAATGGCGGAACGTGATAAGAGCCCGGGTCCCTCCCGATTGGTGAATGCGGTTTTCTCAACCGGGAGCCGCTGTTTTTCACTCAAATAGCTCCTCAAATGGCCCCCTAAGCACCTCATAAGGTACATTCACTCATGCAATAATGCAATGCCATGGTAAATGTAGCTATTTGGGAAATATCTCTAAATTATTAGGAGACTTTTCATGCCAGTAGCTTTGCACTCATTTCAGACAAAAAGCATCTGTGAAGTATTTTAATACAGAGTGAAGCGGGTGAAAATACTCTCTGTTTAAGAAAGTACGAAAGTCTTTTAGAAGAACTGACAGTTCCATCATTAACTAATATAGGTGTAAATATCATAGTGTTGTAGTTATCAGTTACATTTATAGCATGAATTGCAATGTAGGTTATGTGTTTTTAAGTTCGGCACATCGATTTGTATCACGTCTACATGCTGCAAGGACAGGGTTCCAGTCTAGAAGGCACAATATTGCCAAGGGCATTCCTATGCAGCACGGTGTATTTATTCCATTTATTTCTGAACACTAAGAGTAGAAGAAGCCGCCAATGTGGTGTGCGGATAGCGTGTCTGCCTTACATTCAACGGGTACCAAGTTCGAATCTCGCATAGGGTTAGTTTTCCGGATAAGGTTTCTTTTTTCGAGGGTTTCCCTTATCCTGAGAAGAAAAATATCGGGTAACTTTAAGCTCTATGGAGTCTGAGCTCATTTGAGCATCATTCTACCCATTCCATTCATCGTCCAATATGCCCTACTAGGTTAAAGGTTAAAAATTAAAAAAAAAATCTGTATGAATATGTTGAGAACCATGAGGGTATTCATACAACACACTTTTGCTCAAATTATCGCGATGATAACTGGTGACTCTTACTCCTTCCATGCCGAATGTAGAGTTTGGACGTTATACTCTCAGAGAATTACCTTAACATTATACTCAGTTCCGAAATAACATACCGCGAGGCCTGCCCACTGTGCGTTACGCTTTCCGCTCCACCCTCTCGGGGAAAATAGATAAGTATGCTTAGTTTGTGCCACGCTTACTTAGAGACACTAACACCGAGCATCCCGCTCAGGTGGTAATGTGGCATTTGGGAGGTCGCGGTTTTGATCTCCGTGACCGACTTTCCTGGCCCAAGCTTTCTTTTTTCTTTCTTTTTTTTTTTTTTCTTTTTTTTTTTTCCCCATCCCCTCTTTCGGATGTTTCCCCTGGTGCCCAGGCGAATGCTAGGAAGGATTTCCATCTTCTCCGAATTTCCTGTCCCTCCATTTCGTTACATTAATAATTTCATTTCACCCTTCCTTTCAACCCGATAACTTGAGATGGAAGCGTCGGCGAACTTCGCGCCAGCAGAATTAGCTCCGGAAATCTTATCCCCCAAGATTGGAAGGTGAGCCTACTGGTTTCTGGGCCCCCGTAGGGTGGTACAAGCCCGGGGGGGGGCCGTTTTCCAACAGCCGCGCCTCCTTCGGAGTACGAACCCAAGGGTGAGAGAGCCAGTCTCCGCCGGTGTTTTTAACTGGGAAAATGTAAGGACCCCGCCCTCTGCTCTGTCGTGGCAACGTTCGGGCCGCCCTTAGGATCCATTCTCCTCATCCATGCTCATGGGGGTGGGGGGGGGGGTGCTCCGCCTTTCCGTCGAGGTAACAAATCCCCCTCCTCAAGTTGTCGTAGTCATACTAGCAAACCTGAGAACGTATTACTATTAAGTCCTGAAATGAAGCGAATATTATTCATTACAGTGTCTTCAGTTACGAATACAAATATCTGCACTTACCCCTAACAGTCTGCATGTATATGTGTATACGATGGGTAGCGAACGCACCAAAAATGGTCGCAGAAGCAGTTCCAATACAGCATACAAGAGGAATGGAACTTGGTATCAAGAGCTGACATTGCCCTGTTTTACATACACCGCGAGATACGCCGTTTCATTTTCCGCACCAACACCGTTCTGTTTTATTTCCATCAGCAAGGGAAGACTTGAGTCCATGCTTCCTTAAGTTGGAACAATAGCCTCACTTCTCCCCGTATTTGCAGTATCATTGACTCACGCAGAAATGAAGGAAACCGTTCAAGTTAATCTGTAGTCAGTGAAATCGACCCACCATTTGCATCTCCAAGACCAACTTCTGCCTCAGAGCAATATTTATTTTTCATTTACAGCGACAGAGGCAGACGATGTAGTTAGACTCAGACATACAGCAAAAACGAAATAAAACATGCATCTGAATACCATATTGAATTACAAGTGGAGTTTTGGTTGTTAGTGGCTACGACAGCGCCGTTAATACAATTTGAAGGTACGTAGAGTACATTTAATGGTACTAGTAGGTAAGTAAAATATGGCAAGAATCAGATGTGTTACAGTTACATTTTCTCTACCCATTATTATTTACTTCCGTATCTATATCGCACATTTTTCGTAAAAATCTATTAAGTTGGCACACATGACCTTCTCAACTCTTGTACAAACTGTTCTTACAAACGGAAGGGTAGAATGACACTGGAAAATCTAACCTCATTGGTGAAATTTGAACCACGGATCTTGCTCTAACCCAGGCTTGGGCAAAGCGTTACAATATCAAACGGCACTATGATCATAAGCATAAAGCAAACTTTGGTGATCTTACAGGTATTTATTTACAATTTCTGAATGTCCGTATTTCTAAACATATAAAAGCGACGGCATGATTTCACTTTTTAGGGGTTTGGTTTCTTATTCGTTTAATATAAGCTGCTGCATTTCATGTTTCAAAGTTTGAACACAGTATTGAGTTTAAAACCAAACAATTTATTATTTTGATAAAATAGTTTCAAAATATTTCTAAAGCTAAACAGCAATGGAATTTTACTGTTTTATTTATTGTAAAAGAGAAACAATTTAGTATGTTAGTAATAAGGCAGTGTCAATATTACGTGCATAAGATAAAGGGAGGTTATAAATTTGAAGGTTATGTCATTTCGCTAACCACTGTAGGTAGCTGTAATAATTATTGTATGTAAATATGTTTAATATAAACAAAATATTAATAACGAAGCCACCACCGCGCTTTTTGTAACAAAACAACCTTTGTCACTCGGTAAGAGAATGTGAGGTGAGTAAGGCACGTTCAATCGCTACCTCTCCTCTCGTGCCCATGCCTGCTCTAACCTCTGAAACTCTGAATATATGTTGCATTTATAAAACAATTAATAACAGTAGCTAGGATTATAATTCTCAATAAAAAATAAAGAGAAAACCAATTCCAAAAAAGGCGTATTTAGAAAGCTGAATAGATTGTAACGGTTTTAGATATAAAGCGTCACTGAGTTCACACTCTTAGCTAGTGAGTCGACAGGTAAACTCGTTATTTCTAAGTACGTGGAACACATTTAGAACCAACGGTCGCAGGTTTATGTCCTGCTGAAGCATATTTTAATTGTTTAAATACAGGCACAGTTTTATTTACCTGGTGAATTGTTTTATAATCTACATTGGTCAGCAATGTCTCAGTGCAAATAGTGAAAAGATTGGAAACATTTATTAAAAGACGTTATCATCATAATTACCGTCATCCTTTCTAAACAAAACCCACGCATACCCAGGGAGAGAAATCTTACAGCTCTATCGGTGGCAAGGGATTGAATCAAAGGAATTTGAAGCATTATAAGGCGGCGCGAGGTATTGTTGCTTCAAACTGTCTTAATAATGTGTGACCTACAAAACGCTAATTCTCCTTCAAAATTGTTGCATCGATGACTGGCGAAATGGTCTTTCCAATGTGTGACTGAATATTGCCTCACCTTAGCAACATACCAACCCGACATTAAATTCTCCAACTCGCATTTTTCCCGGTAAACCACTAGGAGATCTCAAATTCATATGAGATAACTAAAGATGAAACAATTCCTTCAATGGACGCGAGATTGGCTACGCATAAACTCTGAACTGTGCACCCGGTCAGAGGTCAACAAGAGCAGGTTCCAGGTGCACAAGCCAATACAGAGAACTTCCTCCCAACGACGTAATGTTTATATAGTGCACGTTGGCGTTACGCTGATATCTTGGTTACGAAGGAATTGTTTCACCTTTAGAGGCAATATACCCTAATGGCGGCTTGCAATGTTTTAAGTGCTTAAATTCGTGTCATAACCGGGACTTGAACCACAGAGCTACCATGACATGTAATTTTAGTGGTCAGGAATAAAATAAATCGTGCAAAACTGTCTCTAGGTAAGTCAGTAACATTGGGAACTTCCTTAAAGGTTAGGTTACGTAAAATTCAAATACCCGGATTCAAAAGAAAAGGGTAAAGACTGCTAATAGGCGTAAATGTAATGCTAAAGCACATAGTTACAACTATTATCCTATTTATTGGGTCAATATGCTGTAAAGACCAGTTAAGATCAATTTAATTGGTTTATACACTATTTTGCAAAATGGATAGATGTGAATTACAAATCAAAATCATCATAGTTATCGATAGTTATTTCAAGACCGCTTACTGGTTAATCGGATAATATAACGAACGAGAGTGGGAAAAAAAGCATTTCCTTTAGCATTTTTTCTGTGCGTGGCTACATATGGTAGTGATTACGTCATCGGTCTCGGCGTCACTAGTCAGTCCGATAATGACCTTCAAATGTAATGGCTTAACGGCTTAACCTAAGGAATGAGAGTGAACGGGATTTTACAACACATTCAGCACGCATCACTTTGTAAAATGTGACTACTGTTACAAGCTACGTCCGTATGAGTAATATGGATACCAATCTCATATAGGCTCTACTATTTCGAAATTTATTTGTTTTCAGTGTATTTTCCACCCTATATGTTTAACAGTATACCCCAGAAAATATCTTGTCTCTGAACATTTCATATTACAGTAGCATAATACTCAAGCAAAAATCTGATGTGTTGTGTTGCATTCACATGACTTTCCCTACTCTTGTAAACTATCCTTACAAACTTTTGTAAGGATAGTTATTTCTCTATCTACTTAATGTTAATTTTGATAAACAATTGCTAAACTATCTTACTGCTAATTTTCATTAAGTTCAATTGCGAATATGGGAATGCAGTAGGCTTTAAGTGATAGACAATTAATCTTTTAAGAGTTGATTACTATGCGATGGCTTTGAAATTCTGTTCTCTTTCCATAGCCAAGAGATAAAAAAATAAATAACAGCGTCCCATTTGAGAAAAGTGTAAGTATTTGAAAATTCAAACATATAACAAGGGATATACGGAAATGGTTCACTCAAAAAATAAACAAATAAATAACGTTTGCGATGAAAAGGAGGAAAGCAGAAAAAGAATAACGATCCCGATTAAAGAAACGTACAAGAACTTGAAACCTGAAAGTAATAACAAGCAATATCTCGAAAATGGCGAATTCCAATGAATATGAAATAAATGCTTTGTGTCAACGAGATCTACATTTTACCAGTTATGTAAGTCATCAAGAGCAAGTAGGACTATATGGGCTATAGTCAGAAAATTCTAAATATGCATTTCATTTACCACAAAAGTAGCTTAAACATATGGCATTTTAATCAAAATCATCAGAGCTATTTTTTGAGAAAGTCAAAACACACATCACGAACCAGTTTTTTTATTCAGGGCCCTCAAAACATATACTTCCGGTGAAATCTCAACATCAAATTTTGGTGTCGAATATAATACCTACTTCTACTTACTCTAAAAGTAGAGAAAGTAATAATATGCAAATATAACGAGCCATACAATGAGTCATGCTAAATTAATTGGAAGTTTCTGTCCCTAGCATTTTTGTTTTCAAAATGGCATAAAACAATTAACAAGTTAATTAAATGGGGAAGAATCAAATTATAAAGGTGCTTGTCTCTACTTACGAACTCATGCCTTGAGCTAGCACAAATGAGCTGCTTTTGAAACAGTCTTTGTCGTCCCAGCCAGCTTATGCCCATAATAAAATATTTTAAATCCTTTTTTTTTTTTTTTGCAATAGGCTTTTCTGTGAATAACTTTAAGAAAATATGCAGAAAATGTGTGCAGTTGTTACACACGGAATATTGTGCTTTTGTTTTTCAGCTCACCAATTTTAAAATTGCCATGCACACCTTATGAATTATTCAGTAAAGTCAACTCAAATGCCTAATGCATACATACAATATCGTATAGTACAATGTGTAACCAGAGCATAATTACAGCATAATTAATTTCTGAAACGAGCGGTACTTCCCATGTAAGAAAAGTATATACCTATACTTAAGTATTCGAAAATTCAAATTAAAGACAAAGAATATCTCATACCTCCACATAAAAATATAGTTTTTACATAAATTGTGTGCTTCAACAAGATCTGGATTTTTTATAGTAACTAATATTGTGTCTATCTCTTTCGTTTTAGCAGTAATGCAAATTTCATCCAGAGTGAAAAGAATTTTACAGGCTATTCTCGGAAAATTCAAAATGCAGATTTCATTTGTTATGAAAATATCTTGTAGTAATTTAATCAAAATCGTTAGTCATTTTGAGAAAACAATTTTTTTTCGAAAAATGTTCCATGTAAAAGGTAGCTTCATATGGGCAGCCTTTTTTTTTTTTAATCTCCGTATCGAATCCTTGAAAGATACTCAAGTTAACCGACTTTTCGTTTTTGAGTTGTGATGCTGCTCTCACACACACACACAGACCCGTTTCTTAAAATCCTTTTTTTTTTTTTTACAGGGTCTCATTTCCCGTGTGGAGTTTTTGTGTTGTGCACAATCACTACGTTGCCATGGGGAATTGAAATTGGTTTGAGTCCAATCCCATTTTCAATCCGATCCGCGTTTCCACGTGGAATTCAGTCCGGAATGAGACTGATTTGGATACGCAAGGCTCAAACATAAATAATTCAAGCTTTTATGTTGGCCAATCTGTTTTCTGCGTACTTTGAGGTTAATGAGTGTTTTTTGTATTGCAAGATTATAGAAACAATATGAGTGGTTTTGTATTTTTGCTACACCTCTTTTGCTAAGAAAACAAAATGACGAACGTGCAGCATGTTACGAGTACAGCAGAAGTTACCATGTTTGGCGGATTCAAATCGATTTGAATCCGGTAGGTGTTTCCATGCAACAAAATTTCGATCAGATCCCACTTCTAAGAAGATCGGATCCAAGGATTCAGTTCGATCTTAATCTGCGTTTTCATGCAGTTTTCATTCCGGAATGAGAACTCAAATCGATTTGAACTTCCATGGAAACGTAGTGAATATTTAATCTACTTACTATAATTACGTAATATAGAAAATAGAAAGAAGGTGCCATGATTGAGCTACTTCCATTAACTACAGAAAAATATTAAATTGTGTATAAAATGTGTATATTGTCTAGATATACAGTTAAGGAAGTTTCGTTAAGTTCTAAGCAAAAAGTGTACAAATCCATGCGCTATATGAAGGATTTGGTCGTATAGTGGGAAGCTACGTAACTATGCTAAGAAGCGATTTGTAACGCAAACGGTGATGAATATTGATGAAGTGTGCACTTGATCCCCTCCTACCTGGAGTACTGCTGATCACTTTGTAGCGGTGTGTTATTTTTGTTGAAAGAGAAACTTGTCACAGAGGACCCCCACAACAGAGCCAGTCGTATACTTGATTGCTGCAGTAGCACAAGTGAAGGGAGCATTCTAACCTCACTCCCTCCTCCTGCGGGTGTACCATCTCTGTTCCTCCATGGCGTTCCCGCCTGCTTCTGTCTCCCTCACACTTTTTGCTCCCGCCTTGAACCCATTTAACAAATGTTCCCAACATCCCATGTGCTGGAAACTAACGGCTCATGTGTGTGTGCGCGACTTTGAACTTCCAAGAACACGCAGCCATTACGTCACCTGAATTTTGTGTAACATGTGCCATCTTGGGTCTTCAGCCTCTCATTTGGGAGGCCACGTAATCTAGGAGGCCGTGCATTAACGTTTCTAGTGCCAAAACCTGCCAACAAGAGTAAGGTTTCGGCTCGAGCTAAAGTGTTTTATTTAGTAGTATTCAGCCCCACTTGCGTTATTGCGTCAACTGTAGCGATCTTCTCTCCCTCTTGCTCCCTCTCTCTCTCTCTCTCTCTCTCTCTCTCTCTCTCTCTCTCTCTCTCTCTCATTCTCTCCTCAACCTTTCTCACTGTCGGCCTCAATCAATTTCCCCATTGTAGTCTCTCTCACTTCATCTCTCCTAACTCGCTTTCTCAATCTCTCTTATTCTCTCTCTCTCTCTCTCTCTCTCTCTCTCTCTCTGCATATTTATGTCCATATCATGTTTTCAAAATCAATAATATAACTGCTTTTCTGAGACATTTATAAAAGTTAAATCGTAATATGTATAATGTTAAACAAGCCACACCCATAATTGTTATGCCACAATAAATAGGTACCTACCCTGGTATTTTGGCAGCTCTGGCTTTTGGAGACCACTATTCCTTAGGAATGAAGTTCATTAGACGCGCCTTGGCCGAGTGTTTAGACCATTCACCTCACACCAAAGTGGCCCGAGTTCGATCCCAGGTGACCGCATGTACGACTATGCGGCGCAAGGGTAGGTTTCCTTTGGGTTCTCCGGTTTCCCCCGCCGTCTCATTCCACTGGTACTCCATCTTCATTCTATGTATCATCAGTGTCACCGCCTGTCTTATGACTTAATGTAGAAGTCGCACACTCCTTGACATTCATATTTATACTTCCCAATACATGTAGAGGATAATTCCCCTAGTCACACCCTTGACTTTCGCATTTAGAGGTTGTCATGCTAACAGCTACACTGTGGAGACAATTTTACACAAACACCTACCTCTCCAAGTCCTTATACTTACTTGTACATGCAGCACGGAAAGAAATCAGCACACCCTTCCTGCGGACACTTCATTCCTTACCGTTTGTAGGGTACCTTGTTACGTCATGTTTTCATTTTCTTGGCTGATACTGGCACCGTATCACGTCTTGTGTTCTGCATCGAGCCAATAGAGCACAGCTATGCTGGTGTTGTCAATTCATTGGATGATTATCAATAGGTATAGCCACCTGCCCCAACGTATCCCCTTTCAAACTGGTGGAGGCCGATATAAGAAGACACGCCCTATCAATGTCCCACTGACTATCAGAAATTCGATGTCTATTACTATTTATGATCTGTACACTTTCTATTGGTTATTTATTATTATCATTATCATCATCAATCATTCATATTCTATACAAGTAGACCAGGGATGGGAAAGAGGGGTGACAGCAATGCAATCGAGTATTTACCCTCTCCACTTACTGACAACTTGAAGGACTGGCCGGTTCTCTGAGGTAGACAGACAATAGCGGAAGGCGTGCCCCGGTAGCAAATCGCTGCGAGGTATACAGGGTTTAAACTACAATCTAGGGGAAGCGACACATTGAGTCAGTTATCCCCATCTATGAACTAGATACTGCTGCTGAAAGTTGAAACTGTTACGAAACAAATCTCTGTCCATCTCACTGAGAGTTCATTAATTGCAATGGTTGACACAAAATTTTAAGGGTGGGTGACAGGAGGAGCTAGTCAACACAAAATCCAATCAGGGGCTTCCCAGACCTTGCAGTGTTGTATAGTTAAACATACTTTGAAATCACTCTGTTAAGCCGGTTGTATAAATATAATTTGTGCTCACAAAATTTATTTGCACAACAGAAAAGAGAATAGTAATGGTCAGTTATCAGCCGCCATTAAATGTTGTATGCCATAGTTGCCTTATGTGGCGTTGCACGAATGTGCGAGAACGACACTAACATTTTTTAGAAAATCAAACAAGGATTAGTTTCCTGTATGGTGGAGGGTCTTTGGTGCTAATCTTTAGTGCACTTCAAAGCTTTTGTGAGCTATACAACTACCATCCTATTGTACAGCGTATCCAGGATGCCCTCCATGTATTCTACCTTCTGGCGTTAACGTGACCTGGCATGGATTCCTGGTCACGTGGGTTTGCCGAGCAGTGAAATGGCAGATTTGGCAGCAAAGAGGGCAACCACAGAAATCAGTATTACCATCTCTCGTCTTACTTCGGAAGACTTTAGGTATGAAGTGTGCTGTCGTGCTGGCGCGAAGAGTGGTCAGCTCTCCGCGGTAATAAGCTTAGAGAGGTGAAAGAACTTCCTGTGAGATGTAATTTTACACATTGTTACCTTTTTAATGGGGACCCTGCTCCTCTTTGTCCGCTGTGCGACAAACTTTTGTCAATCCATCACGTATTGCTAAAGTGTTTTCCCTAGCGCAAATTCGAGACACTCTGCAACTGCCTGTCAGACTCGCAGAGGTCCTGGTGGACAATAAACAAGCGATGAAAAAAGGTTTTTAAATTTTAGGAGTGACTTAGTAAACTTTGATCTTTCAAGGATGCCAAACAAAGTCCTTCAAGAAAATCTCCTTCTCCTAAACTGTCCTTTACTTGGAAAAGGTTTCGTTATATTGTATTTACTCACATTCCTTTGTTTCTCGCTCTGTCTTGCAAAAAGTTTGGAATTTTAGAGACATTACAAAACAATTCGGGTTTTAATAACATACCTATCATTCCAACCTATTGTACCCACAAAGAGAGAATTTTGTATCGTTTTCTGGGGTCTTCTGAGGCGTGAGCTTGACCGCTAGCCTGGGCGCTCAAGTTTCCCCTTAGATATACCTACGGTTAAATTTATCTGTATGTATCTAATAAGGGAAGGTCACGGTAGTTGTATTTCAGTTTTGTTACCGACTAAGCAGAAAACATCTTTGTAAAGTTTTAGCTGCTATGCTGCAACTGTATTGGCAGGAGAGGGAGGAATAGGTGGGGCGGGTTATAGGTTTCCAGTCTCCACTAAAGCCCTCCATTTACGTATCGAGCTACAATTAATGTGGCCAGATATACAAGAAAATACTAAAGCGCTTCTTTTGACTCCTGGACAGCCAATAGAGATGTCAAATTATGCAACTTTATAGTTTCTGAAGGCGTTGAATTCACGAAGAAGCTGATATCAACAAAGTGCAACTGCCGACGTTTTCTTTATCGTCCATACAAAAATTTTGTGAAATTTGTCACATATACAATTGTGGTATCTTTTGGCAATGATATTAACATATGTATTAGAGACCACTTCTTACTCCTTCAGTCGTTTGTGCATTTTCAGTTCTCGGCAGCAAGAGTGAACTTAATCAAATACGCATTTGTTCAATGCAGCTACATGGAAGACTTTCTAGGTGTATTTCAAACACTCTTGGAGTACTGCTTCGAAGAAGGATTGATGGAAGAGTATTTCCATGAGAAGTGTGACCAGCCTGCTTTCATCACTTGTCCACATTGTGACAACTGTCTATTCATTGACTGTAACGATCTTTAATTTGCTGTTGATGTTAATGTGAGACAAGCGTAGAGGTGCTATTTAGCTTTTATTAACCTTCGTTGGAATGAAAGTCTTTATGAAATTTTATTACTCGCGGCCTAGCATCAGTTTGAGAACTATAAGATTCTATTACTGTTTTCGCAGGGAATAGTACGGATCTATTTTATAGATGAAAGAATCAATATTGTTTTAATGAATGTTTTGAACAATTTATTAACACTTAAAAATCATTATCCATCTCATGAAATACTCTTGCAATGTTCTCGCTAAATATGGCGGACTTGTTCGCTAACAAAATGGCGGCACAACCAATGATTCTGAAAAGTCAATGTTCTTTTTTAATCTCGCCGCGCTTGATTGATCTGAATCAATTATTGACGATATGGTTCCTTTTTATGGATATCACAAAATTTCACAATTAATTATTCACTTTTCGATGTGTGATTATTATTTCTCTTCGTTATAATGTCGATCAAAATAATTTCTTCCTCCTCCGTTTTATCACACATGAATATAAAAAATCTGCCTACGCTGCCTATAATTTAACATAGTTGTTTCAGGTGCCTCTACATTTACTATTTGAATAGTTTCAGAGTGCTTACACAAAAATACTGCCTCAGATTAATGGAAGAGTTTCCATGAGAACTGTAACCAACCTGCTTTCATCGAATGTGCACAGTGCGAGAACTGTCCATTCATTGACCGTGCTATTATTGCAGACTTGCATATTGTTTACTTCCGATACTGCAGTCAAGTGAGTAAACCCTGTTATACAGTGTTTCACGTCATATTATTCATTACTTATCTCGAATAATCCATTTGTTTCATAAATCATTCATACTTACCGTATTCATATCGTAACTTTGACGCCTGATATCTCCTGCACTAATAACCCATAGCAGCTAAAATTTGTATGGTGTATGTATATTTTGTTGCTCTATTAGCTGCGCTATGTATGTATGAATATAGTTTGCACGACCACATATCGTGACCTTCTCTTGTCAGAAACAAATTCTACTCCTGTATGACATATTCTGGAAGCCAAGGTGAGTGAAAAACTATTTTTGTTTGCACGCATGATCACCTTGATTGCTTTGATTTGATAACATCCGATGATTCAGTTGTCTGGGTACTGCGAGCACGTGACATGGACACACATCTCATCATTTCAAATTCATTTTTATTGTCTAGGCTTGAGACAGGTATCGCTCATCATGCAAATTCAGCGAGATACATTTTACATTCGGATGTGTCCGCGTTGTAGGTCATACACGTGTCTTACCTTACGTAAGCTTAAATTTGATGGGGTGATGATAAACTACTATGTGATACAGAGTCCGTGGATGATGCGTCTTCATTTTTATGCAGCAACTCATGTCTTTGCATAAGAAATGGCAAGTACAGACAAGAGCCAATGTACTTTTAAATCACATTTGAGATTATACATACAGTTTTGAACAATTCTCAGTTCAGGTGCACTCATTTCACCTCTTGGTGTCCTTGTGTTCTATTTTATAGGTTTTTAGTTTCTCTACTACGTATAGTAACGTAGAGGAAGTATTGTACTGTCGAGATTTCACCGCAAATATGTCTTGAGATCCAATAAATCCAAAAAAAAAAAAAAAAAAAAAAAAACATTTTTAGAAAAAGGTCCGTGTGTGTCTGTCTGTGGACAGCATAATTCAACGAAAAGTCGGTTAAAACAAAAGATGGTATTTAAGCTTAATGTCTTTTGAGGATGTGACTCGAAGATTTTGAAGAAAATTCCTGCATCCTAAGCTACCCTTTAAATGGAAAATGTTTCGAAAATTTTGTTTTTCTTGAAAATAACTAAAGAGTTTGATTAAAATGCCATATATTTGAGATATTTTTATGACAAATGTATTTTCTGGCTATAGCCCATATAGTCCTATTTACTCTGGATAACTTTTGCTTAACTTGTAAACCGTCAGAGATAGACTAAATCTTACTATACAAAAGTGTATGTCTTGCTAAAATACACAATTTATGTCTGAATAAATTTTTTTGTAGAGTGGACCATTTCGGATATATTTGTTGTTATCTTTGTGCGTTTTGGAGAACTTCTACTTCTGTCAAATGGAACATCGTTATGCATTTTTATATGTTGACCATGGAAAGAGAACGGAATTTGAAAGCTTTAAAAGGTTTGACCATCGCTCAAAGTCTATTGTATTCCCATATTCTCCTTGTACCTACAAGGAAATAAGCAATAAGATAATTTCTGCAAATATCTCGACTAACACGAAGAAGATATAGGAATAAGAGCTTGCAAGAATGGTTAGTACAAGAGCAGAGAAAGCCATGTGAATGCAAAACATCAGATTTTTAATATAATAATTATTATACCTAGAAATGCCTGGCGTAGCTCGTTTGACGATTTGTCGCTAAAACTCACGGACTTAGGTTGCACTTGCCCAATAGACTTGTGTTTCTTGGAGACATTTAAAAATATTATTTAACACATTTAAACAAATGCTGCTAATTAATTAAAACTGTTAAGATACTATACGCAGTAAAACTAAACTAAATAAATAAAAACCCTATACAAAAGCACTGTTAAACAATCAGAAATGCCATAAGAAGAAAAGCGAGTAGAGATAACCAAGTGAATGTAATAGTTGCATTTCAATTTCGATAATATAGAAAAGTGTATGAATTGTTTGTAGAACGGTAATAAAAGAAATAAACGTGAATGTGGTACGTAAAAGAAAAGCGAGTAGAGAAAACCATGTGAATATAATACGTTGCATAGTAAAATGGATAGCATAAAAACCTTTTCTATGAAAAAAAAAATTAGATTTGCCTATTTTCATCGCATTCGGATGAATGGTACACCAGCCCATAAGAGACAAACATTCATTTACAATATATTTGGAGTATTTGGTATATTGTTATGAATGTAAGTCCTAAGACTGTTTTATTTAAAGTGCATGAACTGTTTTTGTATACAGTAAAGTTATTCAGGCACTTGGTCTATTCATGGATCTGCCAGACCACACAACATAGTTTTCTGCAACGGAAACTTGCACAAATAATGACCCGGAAGCTGAATATTTCTGCCAAAGACGTTCATGTGCAGTCTTTCCGGCTGTCAGTGAGACATCGGTTAACCTCCGACCTCACAAGATCAGGACAAAGAAGCTTCTTCAGCTACACACTAAAAACTCCCTGAAAGATGTCCTCTTTGCTGTTTTGAAAATGCTCTACTGCGCAGTTTTTCTTAGATACAACACATTGAGCTAAGAATATGTTTGAGAACAGTCATAAATATTAAAATACGAATCTTTTCTTGTTTAAATAATAAAATCTATAAGACATACAATAAAAATGTGAAGATATGCATTCACATGACTTTCTCTACTCACTCTTCTACAAACGTAAAGCCACAATCAGATTTTTAAAGACCGTGGTGTTTTGAAATCCCATGTCCTTTGCATGACCACAGGGGAGGGGGGGGGGCGGCGAAAAACTTCCTAACTCAGAGAATAACAAGTATTTGAAAATTAAAACCAATTAACAATACCTCAAAATAGTTAATTCCAAAAAAGCAGTTCATGTAAATCGTGTACTTAAATGAGATTTGTATTTTTAGTTTCTTTACTACGTAGGGAAAATATTGTATTCTACCCAAAAATTCGATGTCGAGACTTCACCGGAAATATATATTTTGAGCCCCCTAAATTAAAATAAATAAATAAATAAATAAATAAATAAAAAGCATTTTTAGAAAAAGGCCTGTCTGTCTATGAATAGCATAACTCAAAAGCGAAAGGTCGCTTATAAACCGAAGTCCGTATTTAAGTTTAATATTTTTCAAGGATGCGACACGAAGATTTTGAAGAAAATACCTCTACCCTAAAGATTATATTATATATATTTCAGATATTTTTATGGAAAATGAAATGTATACCTTGAATTTTCTGGCTATAGCCCATGAAGTCCTGTTTACTCTTGATGACTGTTGCATGACTGGTAAACCGTAAGAGATACACTAAATCGTACTATACAAAAAATGTAGATCTCGTTAAAACACACAAGTTATGTCCAAACGCATTTTTTGGTGGAGTGAACCATTTCGGAGATATTCCTTGTTATTTGTCAGAATTTTGCAATACTTACATACATTCTCAAATGGGAGGTCGTAATAAAATTCGTTTATTAGCACTTGGTTGCGCAAAGAGAACGGAATTTCAAAGTCATCGTGTAGCGACCACTCTTAAAACATTTGGCTTTCGCTTAAAGCCTGCTGTATTCCCCTTACACCTACAAGAAAATCAGTAATAAGATAATTTCTACAAATATTTATCTCAATTAAAATGAAGTAGATAGAGGAATAAGTGTTTGTAAGAATAGTTTGTGCAAGAGTAGAGAAAGTCATATGAGTGCAACACATAGTTTTTATGTAGTACGATCTTTTCTATTTCTTATGGTTTACCAGTTGTGCAAAAGTCATATTAAAAGTAATTGGGAATGAACACGACTTCACAAACTATTCCGAGAAAATTTAAGACACGTTTTTCATTTGTCATACAAATACCTTCACATGTTACTTTAATCAAGATCATTTCAGCTATTTTAGAGATTGTCAAAAAGTTTCCATGTAAAGCTTAGTTTGGGCTGAGAGGATTTTCTAGGAAGTCTATGTGTGGTATTGGAAAATACTTTACCAGCTTTGGTTTTCAAGTAATGCTGTTCACAGACGCACACACACAGACACACACACACACACACACACACACACACACACACACACACACACACACACACACACACACTCACACACACACACACACACACCTTTTTTCTAAAAGGGTATTTTTTCTTTTTTGGATTCAGGGGACCTTAAAACGTGCATCTCTAGTAAAATCTCGGCATCAAATTTTTAGGTGAAAGGCAATACCTTCTTAAACCTACTAAGAAAGTAAAACGTACATGTTTTCTGCTGATACAGCATGACGCAAAACAAAGAGATCAGTTTCCTCAAAAGCGTTCACGTACTCTTCCTTTTCTATTAAAATATCAAAATTTCAAAGACAGTTTTTCTTCTTGGAGGATATATTAGGTGAATCTGCGCTGCTTGTGGATGTACAAAACACCCAAGTTGAAACTCTGGCTAAGCAAACAAAGAGCATTCCGCTGATTACTGTGTAGGTGTATGCTTGTGGGGGTGGAGACCTACATTATAGGGGTGTAATGAGATTAGAAGTTGTGTGGGGCAGCAGCTGTCGTCTTCGAGGTGGCTACATCTTCCCCACGTGGGGGCAGCAATGGACATGACGCAGTCTCCCGCAGATTAAGGCGCTCTCACACTGAGTAACATACCATCAAGTTGTCTCGTGCAAATGTGAATGCATTTGCTTTAAGGTGAACAGGAATTGAAAATGACCAAATACACAGTTTCTGCTTTTGATGATAATGCATTTTGTGATTATTCCCGATTCAGAAAGTGTAGCTGCACGGCTTAATGCATATTGAAACACTTAGCAGCTATTACATAAAGGATTAAACAAATTAACGAAGTATTTCAATAGTATCCTCACCTTTTAAATACGTTTTGCAATACTTGATATGTAAGTTAATCATTGCTAACACATATTTGGTAGTGTAAACTAAATTTACAATTCATTTATCTTTTCCCATGGCAACAAGGCTAAAACTGGTCTTTAATACTTACGGTACCAGTAGATGAACATTATTGAACTTTTTATGTTGCTGCTACTTCTTTCCTCACTTATTATAGGTTTTTACATTTTGCTGAAATATTGCTGTATGTACAGCATAAACATAAGAAAAAGTCCTCTTCAGTCCCTCTCCGCAAACACTGAATTGTAAATACTGCAGATGTTCTGTATTTCTGCTACTTTTTGATGTTTTAACTGTATGGCAGCCTAAAGTAATTATTTACATATACGAATTTGTTTGGGGAAAAAAGGAAACCCCGGTTTGTGCGATTATACGCCATGTTAGGCGATGAATGAACGAAATAGTGATTGAAAGGTGCTCAAATATGCATTTTTTTTTTAAGTGGAGGAAAAATCCATTTATGGAGCCCCATGTGCTGGGATGGCACAGAGGTGGACTGTAGGCTTCACCCGAAGGTACTACCCACTAAAAAACCTCCACCGGATAGAATTCAGGGAGGAAAGGATTGTCAGTACCGCTATTGCACCTGCGGATTAAGGGAGCGGGTTTATTGGCTGGCCACAAGGGCCAAAGCCTGGAGAGAAGTTGCCAGGACGTAAACATGGCCGAGGCCCTGATTACGCCCTTGGGTAGTCAGGTGTGATAGTTAAGGAAGTATTAAGGTGAAGGAAATTGAGGGAATTTGTTGCGATGTTAGTACCGCCGACGTCCATGTTGCGTCGGAGGTGCTGCATTGGCCCCATAAGGTCTGTTGGATATCGCTCCTCTAGCATCGTCTGTAGAGCTGCCACCTCTTCCTTGACGAGCTCAGAATCCCTGGAACTTAGAATTTCCTGACAGGTCTTCTTGGGTTAAGGGAAAAAAAAAACCGAAAGAAAACCTCACTCTAACCGAGATTCGTATTCAGGACCCTTTGAATGTGAAGCAAATACGCTATCTTCACACCAAGGAGGTTGGCAATGCTATATTACAGAGGATATGTAAAATAAACGATAGTGGGTAGAGCAGCGAATTCCACCGTCCGTTTGCGAAAGAGGGGAGTTATACGTGGACTTTGCCTCTCTTTAACTCCCAGCCGTACAATGTGCTGCAGTGGCGGGTTGGTGACATGTACGTTACGTTTGATTTAGAAAGCACTTTCAAATCGTATGCGATAAAAATTTGTCCACTAGTGTCTTCTTTGGTACTGCTTACATTTAACAACTCAATATTTGGCGACAAGGTCGAAGTACATAGCCTTAGAAGATCCCCAAGTGATCGTCGCGTAACATATTGCCATACAGACTTTTAATGTAGTTAAATTTGGAGAAGCTCTGTCCGAAAATATATGTAGAGCTATACTCACTCTTATACACATTATTCCTGCAAATGCTTATTTCTCTATTTACTATATTTTAATCGACATACGCATTTTGAAATTTTCTTGTAGGTGCAAGGGGAATATGGGAAAGCAGTAGGCTTTAAGCGATAGTGAAATTTTTTAAGAGTTGGTTGCTAGGCGATGCCTTTGAAACTACGTTTTCTTTGCAAGGTCAAGAGATAAGAAAATTAATAACATATTCCATGTGGAAAAAAAGTAAATATTGGCAAATTCAAACGAATAAGAAAGAATATATCGGAAATGGTTTACTCAAAAGGAAAAAGAAGTATTTGACATAAATTGTGTGTTTTAACGAGATTCACATTTTTTTTATTTAGTAATCTTTTGTCTGTCTTACTATTTACCGTTTATGCAAAAATCATCCAAAATGAAGATATCTTCTGAGGACATTCTCAGAAAGTTCAAGGTATGACTTAGAAAGTGCCATTGAATCGCCTTTTTGTGACCATTACTGCATACTGACTGTCTCTCCCTCCGACTGAGGAGTGGAGTGGGGTACTGCCGCTCACTGCGTGAGATTGGACATCCCTGGGGTAGAGAATGTTTTATGAATGTAACACCCAGCATTTCTTTAATGTAAAATATTGTAGTTTGTAAATCGTGCTTTCTTTGTTATATGCTTCATTTATAGGTATAGATATTTTGTCCCATTTTGCGAGGCAGCTTAACGCAGCATAGCACAGAAGGAGCTCGAGCACGTTATTTACCATTTCTAATTGAACGTGGTTACGCATAACGCTCTGAGAATGTTTATTAAACGTACGTTTGTGAGGGCTTATGTCAGTCGGAGGTTGTTATAAATGTAGGCGTTGGAACAACGTTGCTCCCTCATCAAATTCCAATTACGTGTTTTTCCTCATTTCCATATCGGCAAACAAGACGACGAAACGAATATCGTCGCAAATTTTCCGCACACAAATTATAAACAAACAACTAATTTGTCGAACTGATGCCTCCGACGAGCGTTGACTTGATCGGAGGGCAGGAGAGGCGAAATTAATTCATTTCACGCACCAGCTCCTTCTCTTTTTTTTTAAGTGATCGTACTTAATCCTACTTCGCTTGTGACCAACTTCTCAGATTTTTGCATACATAGAGAGTATTGGAGTACGTTACTTAAAGCAACTTTTCAACTCATTAAGTTGAGTGCATGGCCGTAGCATGAGAATAAAATATGAAGTGTCGGTCTGGGTGGCTCAGTTGGTTAGATGCTGATCCCAAGGTCGCGGGTTCAAATCCGGCCCAGACCGATGGTTTTTAAGTGTGCTTAAAAACGACAGCTCCATGTCAGTAGATTTACTAGCATGTAAAATAACTCCTGCGGGACAAAATTCCGGCACACCGGCGACGCTGATGTGATTCCGGCAATTGACAGCGTCGTTAAACAGAAAAATAAAATATAAAGCAGCGTGGAAAATTATAATAAACAGTCTTCTTGTTTTTTATATTCCGGTATTTTTTAATAACTGTTCTTTAACACGAAACACTAAATGGAATTAAATTTTAAGTGCATTATCTCGGCTTTCTGTAGAAATTGCGCCTCGGCTATAATTGGTACAATAGATCTAGACAAGTGAAAATCTTAATGCCAGCTAGTTACCAGATCAGGCGACCGGTCGACTTTATGCTGGGGAGTGCATGGGACAGTACATATATCCTTACACTGGTTATGCACTGCACCACCTCTTTATTCTCTGACTCTTGCTTCATGAAGTCGAGCACATATGCAATTATTTCCCTCCTCTGATTAACTGATACCTGCCCAGTTAACTTGAAAATATAGGACCCATAGTTATTAATATCACAAATATAAAATTAGCACTATTTACTGCACACTTCGAGAACACAGCTAAATGGAATACTTGTGATGCAGACTGCAATTGTCTTACGCGCTGTGAGTAAGCTAAGGTATCATACTGCTTACTCCGAATAAGCTAAACATAAACAATTCCTAGGCTCGGTGGCTACCGAGTTATTTATGGCTAAGATGGAACATTTGGCAGCGCCGTGGCCGAGCGGTTAGACCGTTCCCCTACACCTAGGCTGCCTGGGTTCGATCCCAGGAACCGCATGTAGTATTTGTGATGGACGAAGCGGCGCCTGGTCGGGTTTTCTTCGGACTCTCCGGTTTCCCCTGCCACTCATTCCACCAATTGCTCCGTCATCACCTTTCCTTTCATCCATTTCGCCTGCATTTCATATCCTCTTCCTCCCTATCATACCTGGTGCTGGGCTGACCACCCACTTCCAGGTCTTCACTCTGTACGGTCCATAGTTTCCTCTGCTTCCCGACAGGCATCTGATCGTAGGCACAGGCGTGTAAACCCTAGGGGGTGTAAGTCCTACATAAGGGGAAGGTAATCAGGTAAAGAACAACATAGCAAATTTAGATCAATTACTCTGAAAGCACTGGCTCCTTGAGATTCATTATTTGATACACAGCCAGCATTGCTAATTAGATCTGAAATTTTCCTTTTGGAAGCACTGGTGTCTGAAATGTTCCGTTCGAAAGTACTGGTGTTACTGCTTCATCACAAACTTTTACCTTCTTTGTATTCCTTATTATTGTCTTTTTAACTTTCTTAAGCATTCCTTGTTACCTTACCATTGTAAAACAATAAATATTTCACTTCCAGCCACAGCACATACAACAATGCAACAATCATAAGCTCCACAAATTCACATGGCTTCCCGAATGCTGGGAGGAAATTGTAAAGACAGAAAATGCTGTTCCAGAGAGTTTTTGAGACCTGTTCCAAATAGTTCAGTCATATGGCCTACCTAAATTCAATGGAAGCATCAAAAGTCTACAAGCTTACAACATGGCCACCAGATGGGACGTCACACTTTTCACCATGCTTTAGTATTTAAATTTTAAAGACCACTTAGGTACCTCAGAAAAGCAATAATGTTGTAATATATCTTATTATGCACTAGAGTAGTGGACAATTTTGAGTCTATCTCCCCTTAAGGTCACAAGTCCAGAAGTTTTGCGCCTGTGTATGATTCAGATGAAATTCGATGCGCTTTCAATTGTTTTGTGATGTAGCTAAGTAGTACTACTAGAAAGCCAAATATCCTTAGTTCAGCCCCGGGCGTAGCATCTGTCAGTGTGAAAGAACAGTTATTAGACAAAAAGGAACTCTTAATTGCTACAAACCCAGAATTTTGAAATTATCATCTTCATCATTCGGTCTGGGTGGTTCAGTTGCTTAGGCACCGACCTATTAATCCCAAGGTCGCCGGTTACGGAATTCCGGCACAGCGGTGGTGCTGTTGTTTGTTGTTTTAGTGTTTAACGCCCGCTTTTACTACTACGGCACCGCAGGCGGTGACACTGATGATACATGGAATGAAGATGGAGCACCGGTGGAATGAGATGGCGGGGGAAACCGGAGTACCCGGAGAAAACCCGCCCTGACGCCGCTTCGTCCACCACGAATACCACATGCGGGTCCCTGGGATCGAACCCGGGCCGCCTAGGTGGTAGGCGAGCGCGCTAACCGCTCGGCCACGGCGCCGCCAGCGGTGGTGCTGATATGATCCTGACAACAACGTCGTTCACAAACAAAATATGTAGGTATTTATCATCTTCACCACCATCATTATTTCGAGGATTAGTAAATTGCCCCTCCCTGCTATTCTAGTAGTGGGTTTCTCTCCTCACTCGTCTTATTCTGTTTATATGGTCAATCCATTTACTCTATCTTGTGCCAACACAGTATGAGACCCCTGAACAAAAAAACAAAAAAAAACAAAAACAAAAAAAAAAAGCATTTTTACTTTCTCTACTACGTACGTAGAGGAAGTATTGTATTCTACCCAAAAATTTGATGTCGAGATTTCACAGGAAATATATGTTTTGAGGCCCCATGAATAAAAAAAAAAAAAAAAAGCATTTTTAGAAAAAGGTCTGTGTTAGTGTGTGTGTGTGTCAGTCTGTGAACAGCATAACTCAAAAACGAAAAGTCGGTCAAAAACCAAAGTTGGTATTTAGAAAGGAAGCTGCTTTCCCATATAAGGGAAAAACCTACAGGTGAGTCAAGGTACACGCCGTAGATTTTCCGTGAAAACGACGGGGTAAAATCATAACAAGTGTTTCGTATTCATATGTACTTAAATTGTCAATCTCTTTAATATAATAGTTATACAAAGTAGTATATTTACAGCATAAATATGTCACAAGTTTATTTTCATTTCCTTTTCGAAGCTGCCGTAGTTCCCGCATTCGCTCACCACCGGGCTTTTCAGTTTTTTTAATTTCCTTTTGATGCAACTTTTCCTCTGATTTGCCTTTTCTATAATTCTACGCATATTTGCGATTCATATGATCCAACATCTTAACTTTTTTGCAATTTTCAACTTTATATCGATTTTTATGTATATTTCTGCGAATATTTTTATGGTTTCACTTTGAGTACTAGTAATCCTTCTCAAGCGCTTTACAATGACATCTGAATCAACGTCCTAACTAAACACACTCTCACACTACACTAATTTATAATTTTACACAACGCTAATTAATAACAATCACGCGCAGGCGCTTACACTAGCTCGATAATGCCACAGGCAAGACAAAAGGTGCATGATAAACACACACAGACATACTCTATCCATTGTGACCTCAACCGTTATCGCATTATTAGTCTCGTAGTTATTAGCGATTGAAATCTGACGGCATTTTGTGGCACAAGAAAGTTTGACCGAATATCTCTGTCAATGTATGTTTCTATATTCTAACATTCCACAAATGTTTATCTCGATTAGCGTGAAGTGTATATATTTAAGAATATTTTGCGCGAGAGTGATAGAGAAAGCAATGTGAATGCAACACATCACATGTTTTTACGAGACTTTTGTTACAATGAAAACACAAGAAAGGAAATGTAGAAAACATGGAAGCGAGTTGGAAGGCAGTTTCGTTGGGCAGTTTTTGCAATGCTGGACGGGGGCCAAACGTGACATGCGTCCCCCCAATTGATAGACGCTAGCCCTTGACTCCAGTTGTTGACGTCTATGACTGTACACTGGGGGAGGGAGGAGTTCTGAAAATACACCTGCAGCACACTGCTGGGATGCTGGGGCCAAAATAGCTCATTATATCGCAATACTCTGCCACTCTCTACGGAGCCATTTGGGAATACTTTTCCTTAGAGGCTCACTTCTTATCGCGGCCCACGAATTGCCATCCGTCTCCGCGATTCTCAGGTGGAATGTGTGCTAGTATTTAACTATCAACTTCAAGCAATATTGGAGAAAATATTATAGTGGCTGACACATTTCATAGCGGATGGCTGAACGCAAAATTCAATCAGAGTCTTGCCAGGCCTTTCTAAGTTGTATAGTTAAACAAGCTGTGGAATCATGCAATAAAGCCGGTGATATAAACAGCATTTGCACTCACAAAATGTATTTGCACAAGAGGAAAGAAAATAGTAGCGGTCAGGCATTTTTGTTTATTTATTCATTCATTTGTGCTACAACAGAGCAAAGCCCCAATTACAGTAGCTTCATATAATTTATTTATACAAGCTTGACTAAATGTAAAACAATAATACAAGAAGGAATACAAAGAAACTAAAAATAAAATATCTATTGAGGTATTATTGAAGACAAGATATTGCAAACTGTACACTAGTAAAGCAAATAAGTGATGCAACTGAATAAACAATAAACAAATTTGAATATAATATAAAAAGAATACAATAAAGTATTAAGAAACTGAGACTAAAACTGAAACACCTATTAAACTACTATTTAAGGCTAGAATTGCAAATGTTATTCTGATTCTGCAGATAACAATAAGCGATACAACTGAAAATCACATGCAAATAATTCCTATATTTAATTGTTTCTTAAACTGCTTGCAAGGTAAGCTAAAATCCAGCTATTTTAGTTGAAAGTTTATAGTATTTGGCACATCACCTCAAAATGGGAGAATTTTTATGAGATAAGTTTTCGGAATCCTAAATTGAAACAACTGACGGTTTTTGAAATTAGCAGTACTCACATTAAAATATATTGTCAAGCAGTTATTCAGTGGATACCAGGCCATTTTAGAGTGTCTATAAAAATAATTATTCAGGTTTTATTCTACGATCAGAAAGTGAGACTATTTTGAGTTCGTTAAGCAATTGACTATACGGTAAGTTCTGTATCAGCCACCATTAAATTTTATGTTTAGCAAACTATATTATGTGATGCATTCACATGACCTTCTCTACCCACTCTTCACCAAAATATAATTTTAAAAGTTTATTCTTCCACCTACTTCACTTTAATCGAGATATAGTTTGTAGAAATTATTTTATTACACATTGTGGAAATGTAGGAATGCATAGGCTTAAACGAGTATAAAATCTTTCAAGTTCGCTGTATGATGGCTTTAAATTACATACACTTTGCATGTCCAGGACATAAAAGAAGAACAACGACTTCAATTTGGAGAAAAGTATCAGCATTGGAAAATTCAAACTAATATCAAGAAATATCTTGAAAATAGTTAACTTCATAAAAAGTATTTTACACAAATTTTATGCTCTAAGAGATCTACATTTTTATGGAGTAAGATTTTATCTATCTCTTATGGTTAAAACACACACTTTATATCGAATGAAATTGTTTGTAGAGACAACAATTTTTGAGATATTACTTGTTATTAATTTGAATTTTCAAGCACTTATCCTTTCTCAAATAGAAAGTCATTCGTTTTTATGCCCCGACTGTGCAAGGAAAGTGGAATGCCAAAGTCATCACATAGCGGCCAGAGTTAAACGATTTGACTATCACTTAAGCGTACTGTACTCTCATTGTACTTATAAGGAAATATATAATAAAAGCGTTAAAAGTTTGTCTCGATTAATATTAAGTAGATAGAATAAGCGTTTTTTTAAGATTGGTTTGTATAAGGGTGAGTAGAGAAAGCCGTGTGAGTGCACACCTAAGATTTTTAAGCTATATTTCTTCTCCTGTCGCTAAAACTGTAAAAATCGCAAATGCAAAGCCATCCACGTGAATTATTTCCAGAAAAAAAAAACTTTATGAACTACATTTTCTGTCCAGTGCCATGCATTTTCGTATTTCCTTCCAATTATTCACTTCATTACCAGTTAATGATTATATATTTGCTCGAAACTGTCCCAGATATTGGGGTAGAATGCATTATATTAGGCCAATGCAACAGCGCGTATATAATCATATACCAGACAAATCACCTACTGTTTACATGAGCTCATGAGAAACAAATAATACTGTGACAATGTCTGTCTGGCTGGCTGTCTGTCTGTCTGTCTGTCTGTCTGTCTGTCTGTCTGTCTGTCTGTCTGTCTGTCTGTCTGTCTGTCTGTCTGTGGACAGCGTAACTCAAAAACGAAAAGTCGGTTAAAAACCAAAGTTGGTATGTAATGTCTTTCAAGGATGCGACACAAAGATTTTCAAGAAAGTTTCTACACCCTAAACTACTCTTTACATGGAAAATTTTGATATTCTTGAAAATAGCTCTAACAATTTTGATTAAAATACCATATGTTTGAGCTATTTTTATGACGAATGAAATGCTATCTTGAATTTTCTGGATACAGCCCATGAAGTCCTAAGTACTCTGGATGACTTTTGCATAACTGGTATGCCGTAAGAGATAGACCAAATCTTACTATACAGAAATGTAGATCTTGCTAAAATACACAATTTATGTCTAAATACATTTTTTGTAGAGTGAACCATTTCGGAGATATTGCTTGTTATTTGTGTGAGTTTTTAAGAACTTATACTTCTGCCAAAAGCGAACATCGTTATTCATTTTTTTATATGTTAACTGTGCAAAGAGAGTGGAATTTAAAAGATTTGACTATCGCTCAAAACCTACTGTATTCTAATATTCCCCTTGTACCTACAAGGAAATAAACAATAAGATAATTTCTGCAAATGTTTATCTCAACTAACACGAATAAGATATAGGAATAAGAGTTTGTAAGAATGGTTAGTACAATAGTAGAGAAAGTCATGTGAGTGCAACACATAAGATTTTTTTTTTAAGTTTATGTTGTGTGACTTACCACCGCACGAAAATATTTTCTGCATTTTTACACAGTTTATTACTACTGTTTACTTCAAAATAGCTCCACAATTTAACAATGTTTTATTCAGTATCATTGTTATACATAGGTAAAATAAAGTATATTGCGATTTAAGGATGTTTACTCGACTGAGGAAAAGTTTGAAAAGACGACACGCTATCGAATCGAAGCACTTAACACACGTGTATTGCATACACTCTTAGGGGAGATAACTAGTAATTTAATATGGCGCATGAATGAAATTTAAAGTACTAACCTTGAAACATAACATTCAGCTTTGCATGGTGTCTTGATGGTTGAACTTAATTAGCATAAATTAAGTATAGCAATCTTTCGTATCTCTCTTTAGATTTTTCAAGTATGAAAGAAGTACAGTCTATTTTCCAATTTTCTTCGATTTCAGAATCAACACATTCAGGTTAGTCGCCATGACTACTATGGGTAATTATTGATTTGAGCACGGCCCACTCTGTTTATCTCGCGGAACGTGTATTGCTTTATTCTTTTAAGTTACAACACGGCGTACGCAATATAAGTAAAAGGACAATTATTGAGGTGGTAAAAATCAACAAGTAGGTTTGATTACATTTTATATCTGTACAAATCAAAATATTGTTAAGTTTAAGAGTGTGAAAATGCAAACAGCCTAGGCCCTGGAAGTGTGTAATCTAGAAGGGTAAGTTAAGTTGGTAGATGTGAAACCGGGATAATTCATTTACCTGTAATGTCGACATAACCCTGAAATCGTACTATCTCCCAGAAAAGCACTTACGGAAATTGATCGTGTGGTCGTGACCCGAGTTTTGACTTCCGAAACACAAACAGATGGAAGGAAAGAACAAATATTTCCATGTGCTTTATTATCTTCTGATTTATTTCTGTTAAATTGTTAGCTCTTGATCACCGTAGTAAGTAAATACAAAGGTCGTAAGTAATTCATTAAGGCAGGACGTTGCAGAAACGAGATTTGGTGCGTCAACTTCATTCACAACTGAGTTAACGCTGCATGTCACATGAGTAACTCTACTCGTTATTTTGAATGTTTTTATTTAGACACAAGAGGATATGCATTCATTCCTTCACAGGAAACGCAGTCAAGCTTATAATGAACTATATCCCAGGACGTGCGAGGCAATAACGTGAAGTCTCGACTCGTTTCATTCCTTATCTAGCATAAAATTAAATTGAACAACTTTCAGTAATGCACAACTTAAACATTTAAGAGCATCGGAAAAGTATCTAAGGTTTATCTCAAAGTATTAGACACACGAATATCGAGGTATCGAGGTCCCATCCCTAATGCAAACGAACACCAGCGAATACTTCGGAAATTGTTAATACAGAGAATACTGAACATTTTTCGAAAGATTTAATTTTTTCACAAATGGTTCTTAACAATTATGATTAAAATACCACATGTTTAAGATATTTTCATGACAAATGAAATGTATATCTTGAATTATCTGCGAATAGCCTCTGAAGTCCTCTTCATTCTGGAAGAGTTTTGCATAGCTAGTAAGTCAAGATAAGGTCTTACAGCATAAAAAATCGAATATCGTTAAAATACAATTTATGTCCATTTATTTTTCTTTTTGTGGAGATAACCATTTTCGAGATATTCTTTATTACTGATGTGAGTTTTCAAATATTCACACTTTTCTCAAACAGGAAGACGTTATTCACTTTTTTATAATCTGGCCATCCAAAGAGAATGGAATGTCAAAGCTATCACTTAACAACCATCTATCGCTTAAGCTTACTCTATTCCCATTGCACCTATAACGGCATATGTAATAAAAGCATTTATCCAAAGATTGTCTCGATTAATGTGAAGAAGCTAGAAGGATAAGCGTTTTGGGGAATAGTTGGTGCAGGAATGAGTGCAGAAAGTCATATGAGTGCACGAATCAGGTTTTACTCTATTCTTATTGTATACGAAAAGAGAACGAAAGGAAGCTTTTTATCTGTTGTCAGACATTTTCACCAAAGCTCAAGAAGTCCAACATTATGACTTAATATTTCCTTGAGGAATATGTTTTGTTGCGTCACGCAGTCAGTCTCTCTCGCTCACTCCGGGTGGGGCAGAGTACCGAGGAAGAGGGTGGAGAAGTATGGCCACAAGCCAAGTGGAACGAATTTAGGCGGACTCTTGCCTGACAAACGCGAAAAGATTTATATAGAGCGGTTATATACCAGATATCAAGTGCCATTAATAATTTCATTGCAAACAGGAGCTTCTCAGTCCGCTTTCCTTATTCTCTAGCATTCCCTTCGTTCTCTCTCTTTCAAGGGTTCACTCCAAAGACATGAAAGGAGAGCGATCAAGTTATAAGCAGACATCGGCTAATGACACTGAAAATCGCAGCATAATAACTCACATTTTGTGCTGTATTCATTCATCAAAATAATATCAGTGCAATTTTATGCTTTAAAATCTCATACAGGAAACCTTGCTAATATTTTGTTCTTGTAAATAACTGTCGCATTTATCAAGGGCTTTTAAAATTCATCGTTTATATCCTATGATAATTTTATAGTATATTTATACTGGTTTGACCATCTTATCCCTACTTGCTCAATAGTCTTCTGTTTCTTTGGAGAGAATTAAAGCAGATTACTTAATACACTGAAACAAAGGGTTAATTAAAATGCTTGGTATGCTATAAAGAACACAGAATAAACTAAATAAATAAAACCACCGGGTAGACACTATACAAAAGAGCTGTTGAACAACCCCGAATACTACAGGAATAAAAGCAAGCAGAGAAAGGTGTATGACTATAACACATTGCATTTATATTTCAGTTATATAGACAGCTGCATGAATTTTTTGTAGAAGAGGTAGTAGAAAAAAATATATGTGTTGCACTCACATGACTTTCTCTACTTTTGTACTAACTATTCTTACAAACTCTTATTCCTATATCTTCTTCGTGTTAGTTAAAATAAACATTTGTACAAATTATCTTATTCTTATTTCCTTGTAGGAGCAAGAGGAATATTAGAATAAAGTAGGCTTTGTGCGATAGTCAAATGTTTTAAAGCTTTAAGATTCCGTTCTCTTTGCACACGTAACATATAAAAAAATGAACAACGATGTTGCATTTCACGAAAGCTTAAGTTTTCCGAAACTCACACACATAACAAGGAATATCTCCGAAATGGTTCAACCTACAAGAAATTTATTGAGACATAAATTGTGTATTTTAGCAAGATCTACATTTTTTGTATAGTATCATTTCGTCTATCTCTAACGGTTTACCAGTTATGCAAAAGTCGTCCAGAGTAAATACGACTACAGGGGCTATAGCCAGAAAATTCAAGATATACATTTCATTTGTCATAAAAATATCTCAAACATAATGCATTTTAATCAAAATCGTTAGAGCCATTTTCGAGAATCAATATTTTCGAAAAATCTTCCATGTAAAGGGTAGTTTAGGGTGGGGCTATTTTCTTCAAAATGTTCGTGTCGCATCCTTGAAAGACATTAAACTTAAATACCGACTTTGGTTTTTAACCGACTTTTCATTTTTGAGTTATGCTGTCCACAGACTGACACACAGGCACACGCACGGACCTTTTTCTAAATTTTTTTTTTTTCAGGGAGTCTCAAAACATATTTCCGGTGAAATCTCGACATCGAATTTTTGGGTGGAATACAATACTTCCGCTACTTACCAGCAGAGAAAGTAATAAATGTGACTGTGTTTCGTAAAAGAAACGAGAGTAAGGATAACCGTGTGAATTTTATGCCTTGCATTTCTATTTCAATCATAGAAAATTATATGAATTGTATGTTGAAAGGCGAGTAGATAACGACGTGTGAATGTGTTAATAAGACAAAAGCGAGTAGGGAAAGTCATGTGAATGTAATACGTTGCATAGTAAAATGGATAGCATAAAAACCTCCATGAAAAGATACTTAGATGTACCAATTTTAATGGCAATTGGTCACCCAGTAGATTGTATGAATTGTATGTTGAACGAGTAGAAAAGAACTTGTGAATGTCTTACGTAAAGGATAAGCGAATGGAGAAAAACGAGTGAATCTAATACGTTGCATTTTTATTTTAATCATAGAAAATTGTATGCATTATATGTTGAAGGGCCAGTGGAGAAAGATACATGAATTTGCTATGTAAAAGAAAAGCGAGTAGAGAAAACTATGTGAATGCGATGTATTGGATAGCCTAAAAACCTTCTACGTGAAAAAAATACATATCCATGCCGAACTTCGCGGTGATCGGTCAGGCAGTTATAGAGATAAGTGGTCACACACAAACACACACACACACGCACAGATAGACAAAGTCGTGTGAAATATTGGGAAAGGCATGCAATACTTTCAGTCTACCTAGCTTTTTATTAGATATATTTCTGTTTAATAAATATATAAATATTCATCGCAAAATAACACAAAACCTTTGATAAAAAGTAAAGTAAAAAAGTAAATCCCAGCGCAACAGCCCATGATGGGCCAAGGCTTGTCGCCCAGCCGCTGCGTCCCCCACCTCTGCCCACTACAGGCGTCATTGATGGGGTGCAGTACTGGAGGGTGAGACAGGGTCACCCGAGCTCTCCTGGCCAGTTATACGGCATTCTCGACCTGGGGCCGCTACTTTTCCATCAAGTAGCTCCTCAATTGGTACCCCCAGGACCTAACGAGGCTGAGTACACCCCGTTCTAGACCTCCCAGCGGGGGAAAAATCCCCACGCTGGTATCGGGGATCGAACCCGGGTTCGCGCCAGAGGCAAGTGGGCTACCAACTGCGCTACGGAGGCGGTCACAAAACCTTTGATAGCACAGTTAATTCGAGCGCTTCACAAAACGTTCCTAAAGTTGGTTCCCTTTACTGTCATTTAAACACTCCATAACCATTGTGCCCAGATACATTGAATTTATCATCTAGAAACTTGTGTTGCCAACTTGATTGCCTTCTCACTAACTTATGGTGTTCTATGAGTTTGAAACATTAAGCTCTTTGTCGGTATTGAGGGGAAATTAAAAGGCTTATCCTATCAATTTTATCTCTGCTAAATCCATGATCCTTGTCTAGGGAACCGCTAGAGGGCGTAAGATTGTGCCATAAACCGTAAGCTTAGTGCGCATTTGTTCTACTGATGGTACTCTCACATGTACACAGATGCAGGCCTCTGCTGATGCGCGTACATTTACGAGGGCTGCACAGTACCGGTTACGTCATTCAGTCTCCGTGCCTGTATCGCACGCGACTGCACACGGTTCCGCGCTCTAGTAATCACAGTGAAATGTTTTACAGGATGTAAATGCCTGCTTTCTAAGCTTACTAATCTACTTTTACCTAATAAGTTTATTAAGTAAGATAAAATTACAATTTGTCAGCAATTATTTGTTTTTAAAAGCAACCAAACATGTTATTAACACCAAAGTAGACCTACAACACCACTTCGTTGTTTTTATCAACATTAATCTCACTCGACTTTTTGTATTTGCCTACAGAAAATCAAAACTTCAGAGAGATTTAACCGACTGTCTCAGAATAAAAAGAAAGTATGTAAATATTACCCACAAGAAATAGACAGGCACAATAAAATATTAATTCACTTACTAAATTAAATTGTGTTTCTCTCTGTGTTTGGTGTGTTGTTTCTGTGAAGCTAATTTTAAACGTATGCAGAAGAAAACCGACAATCACGAACAAATTAATAGATGCTAGGGAGGTGACAAAAACAGACGTATGCTAGGAAGATTATATAAATGTGGTTAAGCAGCCATAATTGGTTGAAACACGTCGTTTCGAAAAAATTGGAGGTTAAAAGTAGTATGGCGTAGTAAGAGTGATATATTTATTTTATGCTCGAATATGCCATAATGTATTTTATTTTGTTGTTTAACGACACTGTCAACTGCCAGGATCACATCAGCGTCGCCAGTGTGCCGGAAGTTCGTCCCGCAGGAGTTCTTTCACATGCCAGTAAATCTACTGACTTGGAGCTGTCGTTTTAAAGCACAGTTAAAAACTATCGGCCTGGGCCGGATTTGAACCCGCGACCTTGGAATCAGTAGGCCAACGTCTAACCAACTGAGCCACCCAGACCGACATAATGTAGCACTTATATGCCACTGTAATGGACTTCATTATATCCATATTTTCATAACGACACTGCTAACCACCAGTCAAAAGATATATAACAATCAATACTTCATTTGCGCACATTCCCACGCAGCTGAAAGCGAAACTATGGAATCCTATCTGTGAAATAGAGCTACTCTGTCTATTTAATTAGTATTAATGTTGTAAATTCAATTTGTGTGGTGTTTATTTTTTCTTTTTTTTTAAGTCTACTCTTTTGAAGGTTGTTGCATATATACTCTATTGTATCATTGTGTCAAGGTCAATATAACAATAAAATCAATAATTTCACAGTGGAAAGCACAGCTATGGATATTCACAGAACACACAATCAAATGACAAATATATACATTTCGGCATCCAGAGACACGCAGCATAGAATTTTAAAAAGGTTCTATAAATGTCATTTCGTGGCCCAACATAAGTCGTATGAAAGTTGAGTATAGTGGCAATTATGCTCTCATTGCATAATATGGTGTAATTTAGCTGAAATAGTGAAACTTCACATTGTGACTGATATATATAAACAAAGGTCCTCGAGGATTGGAACTTAAATAGTGGCAACACTGCTGCAGTCGCTATTCAATGGAACGTAATATTGCCGCTGATAGCACACGTACATACCTACTCTTTTTTACTTTCTCTACTGGTAAGTAGGGGAAATTAAGTATTGTATTCCACCCAAAAATTCGAAGTCGAGATTTCACCGGAAATATATGTTTTGAGGCCCCCTGAATCCAAAAAAAGCATTTTTAGAAAAAGGTCCGTGTGTGTGTCTGTGTCTGTCAGTCTATCAGTCTGTCAGTCTGTCAGCCTGTGGACAGCATAGCTCAAAAACGAAAAGTCGGTTAAAAACCAAAGTTGGTATTTAAGTTTAATGTCGTTCAAGGATGCGACACGAACATTTTGAAGAAAATAGCCCACCCTAAACTACCCTTTACATGGAAAATTTTTTGAAAATTTTGATTTTCTTGAAAATGGCTCTAACGATTTTTATTAAAATGTCATATGTTTGAGATATTTTGATGACAAATGAAATGTATATCTTGAATTTTCTGGCTATAGCCCCTGTAGTCGTATTTACTCTGGACGACTTTTGCATAACTGGTAAACCGTTAGAGATAGACCAAATCATACTATACAAAAAATGTAGATCTTGCTAAAATACACAATTTATGTCTCAATAAATTTTCTTGTGGAGTGAACCATTTCGGAGATATTGCTTATTATGTGTGTGAGTTTCGGAAAACTTAGAACTTTCGTGAAATGAGTCATCGTTGTTCATTTTTTTATGTTACGTGTGCAAAGAGAACGGAATCTCAAAGCTTTAAAAGATTTGACTATCGCACAAAGCCTACTGTATTCCAATATTCCCCTTGCACCTACAAGGAAATAAGCAATAAGATAATTTGTACAAATGTTTATCTTAACTAACACGAAGAAGATATAGGAATAAGAGTTTGTAAGAATGGTTAGTACAAGAGTAGAGAAACTCATGTGAGTGCAACACATCAGATTTTTTAGTAACAGCATTATCAGCATGCCCCATTACATACATCTTTTACAGAATTTGCAAGTATAATGAACTACAGAGTTACAAAATTAACATAAGTATTTGGATTACATTAACGGTCTTACACACAGGATGTTCACAATGATATGGTTTGTACAAATTTCTTAAATGTTGTTAAATGTTTTGTTACAAGTTCTTGAGGGGTGACTGACCAGCTGACCAGTTACTGCCGTTACTATTTATTAGATATACATCTTGTGTACATATAAGTTATCTCCGTATTTCAGTGTTTACGCTGTTTATTCGTTATTAATGTTGGTTTCATTTCGTTATTTAGAATATTGGAGTGTTGTGCTGTTGTTGGTGAAAGGGGGGACTGAGAGAGTGGCGTTATTTTTAGAATTTAGTAACATTGCGTAGTGTTGAAAACTGTTATTTCAAAGGCTCTAGGAGGTCTTGTATTGAATATTTAAGTGAATATAAAGGTTAGTTTTTTCAGCTGATTTTATCCAAAGAAGAGCTTTGTGGGTTTCCAAAGGCGAAGATGGAGAAAGAGGATGAACAAGTTGTGGAGAGTGCGTTTGAGAAACCATTAAATGTGACGGAGATGAGCAAACATTTGAGACAAGATTTGAAACAGAATATCGTCCACGCTGTGAGCAACATAAAAGTTTTATTTAATGTTAAAAATACTCTTTCTGAAAAGGAGAATGAAGTTAAAAAATTGCGTGTTGAACTTTAGTCTTGTCAAGATCAATTGCAAGATAAATCGAATAGTGCGCCTACTCATATTGTATCCATCAAACCATGTTTTGACGGGGCAGCTATGTCTCAAAGCCTGTCGTTGAATATACCCTACCTATCTTACCTCTGAGCAAATAGACTCTCCCTTCCCACATCACGCGCATGCGCAATGGCGAGAGAAACAGTCTTGTGCAAGCATATGCGTGTACAAGCTAGCGGTCTAATGTGACGTCACGGTAGTTTCGAAGCAGGTGTTCTGTGGCAGGAATAATAGAATTGGATAAAGATTGAATGTGCCAGAGGTTGTACAGCTCAAGGTCTTCAAGAGGCTTACAGAGAATCAGCATTGCCTTACAGAACAGTGGCACAGTGGGTAAACGCCTTCAATAAAGGATACCAAGATGTGGCAGACAATATGGCCAATTCGTCCTAGCATCAGTGAAGATGTGCATGCCTTTGCAGTGTTCCTCCTGGATACTGATCGACGCCATATTGTTATGAGCAGGCCCAAGATACCAGATTAGCGCATAAACTGTGCTACACGTTCTGAAGGAACGCCTGGGCATGAGAAAAATTGGATCAGATGTACTCTGCATGATTCAAAGGAAATGCAGAAATGGTTATGATACCACGTTGCATGGCCGCATACAGCGCAACCTGTGGCTTTGTTCAGTCGATGGGCCTGGGAGATGGTCGTGACTTTGACTTGATTCCGAAGATGAAGGAACCACTTCGTGGCATTTGCTTCAGAATTGTTCCAGAGATTCGTCACGTATGATAGTAAAACTAGGTAACATGTTTCTCTTTTGTATCAGTTGTAAATAAACAGTTGCCACTATTAAATTTCCAACCCTCATATGCCATGTGCACTGCTAGTACCTATGAAGAACTTTATACAGCAATATCTTTATGTCCATGTATTTCCAAGTTCCTTAAAATGTGTACAAGTTCGCTTGGTTAACTGCTTAAAAAAGCACATGTTAGCTTGCAATGAATTTGGTTTCCAAATGCCCTCTGCTTCATGCTCTCATGGAAAATAAACAATAAGGCTTGTGTGTGCTACACCTACTCGGAGAAAGCCATAGTACTGTTAATAAGTAAAATCATACACAGTGAAGCAGACATTGAGACATTGTTCATTGCACTGTTCTCAATTACAGAATACAAATATCTGCACTTATACCCTGTGTATAATTTTGTTATTGCTATAATGTGTACATTTATACTTAACCTTATGTTGAACATGGGGTGTTTGATTCAGGGATGGTGCTAGAAATTGTTGCTTTTCTTTGTACCAATTTGCTAGCAATAAACATATAAAAGTAAATACATAAATCTAAACAAACAAACAAAAATTCCCATGATTGTCATTGCATGTGCTGCAAATATTTGATCATTAATCCTTACTTCTTAGATTTAGTACTGTCTCTGCTATTAAAAAGTTATCTAGTAGTGGTTGTATGTCTGATAATTTCAGATCTAAATTACTCTAAACAGCCAAGAAGATATCGCAAGTATTGGTTTAAAATGCAACTGCAGAAATTATTGAAACAAAATATTGCTAAAATAAAGTTTCAGGCGCTGATGGCAGCTGGAGCAAAATGCTTAATGGCTTAACTTCTTGCTATTCTCAGTAAATCTTTCATGCCTGTCAAAACTAATAACTTGTCTTATAAGCCAATTAGAAATTGTATAGAAAGCAACTATTAAAAGTAGCAACATTGTGAATATTTGAAAGTAATTTTGTTAAAGTTAAGGAAAAAAAGTTGATTTATTGCACGTTAACAAATTTTTTACAGTGCTATGAAGATTTTGTTGGCAAAGTTACCACGGCCCTGGATTGTGGATGAGAAGAAGGATGATGGGTACACCGCACTTCATCTAGCCGCCTTGAACAACCATGTGGAGGTAGCAGAACTCCTGGTGCGCCAGGGACAGGCTAACATGGATCTGCAAAATGTCAATCTTCAGACCGCCCTTCACCTGGCTGTAGAACGGCAGCACACTCAGATCGTCCGTGTAAGTATTTACTTAAGTTTGTGAACTCATTTCTTTTAATTCAACACATACGACCTTGTCCAAATTTAAAGCAAACATTTGCAAATAAAGTCTACACATGTACAATCTACCTAAACATACTGGTTACTGGACTCGACAATTTTAATCACATAACATGTGAGCTTAGGCTTTCATGGCCAGTGTCTATTCAGTAAAATGATGTTTTCGGGCTTATTGGCTGTGATTGAGTCGATATGTGAACATCTGAGTTAGGCCCGCCATTCTGATGAGCATCATATATATTATATCGGATGCTCCTGACGAGTGCCACTTCACAATGTCACCTTCTTCTGATGATGCTCGTCGGAATGGTGGGTGAAACGTCAGGTGTTCACGCATCGACTCGACCATGCCCAATAAGCCCGAAAACATCATTTTACTGGTTAATCACATAAATTATCTAGAACAGTCTTTCTTCCGCTTTACTTATGCTAAACTTTAAAAAAATTTCTCTTCTACTCTACCATAACAAAACTATTGAAAGAGGGTTTCCTATTTGTCTTCTCTTCTTGCTCTGCAAGTGCTATCGGGTCCAAATGACATTCTCAACAGAACTCTTTAATTAGTTACCATAATTATCTGTCCAAAAATCATTTCAATTAGGTAATATCTACAAAAGTTTTGTACACAGAATGTGAAGCTAGCACAAATTCCTCAAAGTTAATATTCAATTTCACATTGAAACTAAGTAAACATTTTGCCCAAACCTATCAGTGTATTTAACTCTTTCTTTCCAGCTGCTTGTACGAGAAGGTTCAAATTTGAACATCCCAGACAAAGATGGAGATACACCACTGCATGAAGCCCTACGCCACCATACATTATCTCAGCTGCGCCAACTACAGGATGTACAAGATGTTGGAAAGGTAATATACATCATCACCATCTTTATTATTAAACCTTAGCTGTAGTTAACTCTATGAACTATGATTACCTAATAAGCTTTTGGGTGGTGAAAGAATTATTGATGTCAGTTAAGAAATTCCTTACACACAGACGTATGTGTGAGTCTCTCAGGTGTTGCATATTTTAAAAATAATTCATTCTCATAAACTTAACCTCCTCATTGTTAACAAAAATATTACTTAAATAGATGCCTTTCAGAATTTCGTCAAATTAGAGCCCTAATAAGTTAGATGCCTGCAAGCTGATAAAATGTTTTTAACTGTTCAGAACAATCTCAAGAATATAAGCATAAAATAAATATTTTGTTTATTATCAAAACTGTCAATTGCCAGGATCATATCAACACCACAGGTGTGTTGGAATGTTGTCCTGCAGGAATTCTTTTACATACCAGGAAGTCTACTGGCATGAGGCTGTCGTTTTTAACCACACTTAAAAGCCATTGGTCTGGACCAGGTTTGAAACCATGTCTTTGGGATCAGTAGGTCAGTGCCTAACCAATTGAGCCACCCAGACCAATAAGGATATAATGATACTAGCCAATATTATGGATAATAAGGCATGAGATTTCATATCTGCCTTAAATGAAAATATAGTAACTAAATTTAATTTGTCATTAAGGAATCCGTATTTAATTGGCATATTGTATCAATATTCTGATGTAGAATATATCAATAAGTGGGTACTAAGCAGAGGTTAATTGCCATTTTATGTTACCTACTATTTTACCAGATAATAAGTCAATCTTCAAGTTAGATAGGAGTCTTAGAAAAACTAATCTAGAAATGGCAATACTAGTGTGCATAACATTTTAATATCAAGGATTACACACATAGAGGTGTTACAGCTTTCAAGATATTAAAATAATGTAAATGAGACTTTCCTACTTTCAGATAAGAAAAGTACACTAAAGCTAAGAAATAAAGATTGTTTTAGGGCAACATAATCAGTTTTAAAGTTTACATATCCAGAAATTTATAAGCAGTACAAACTAATTTTCAGCCATCCAGTATTTGTATTTTTGAGATTTTATTCTTTAAAACTGATCCAAAAGTTTACAAGCAGCACAATGGAAACGGGATTCCCGAAGTCCATTTGAAAGAAAATATGGAAGGCTAAGTGACATTCAAGTAATTTTTAATCTTTTTTTTTTTTTCCCCATTACTGTATTAAATAGTTAGCCCTTCTTTTTTACAAGTATCATAAGCTATATGTGCAAAACATATAATTCCAGTTTTCACAGAAATTATGTTGGATTTTATATTGGCACCATTTGAGAGTATTGCTCATAATAAACAGAGTTCCTCTGTTTACTAGGTTTTTCCACCAGAATAGGTTTAATTGCTACTTAAGAAAATTAGGGAGTTTTTATACACAATACATTCTGAGAGGATCTGTCTTAAGAGGAACGGAGCATGGAATTGGGGAAGGATGGCACAAGCTTCTTCTTTCTTTTCACAGTACTTAAATGTACTGCATATAAGAAGCTTAGGTACCTTTTTGTAATTATTATTTATTTATGCCAACAAACTTACTGTTGGCGTTTTTTTTTAACACACAAGTCGTGTGTGGGCAATGTTTGAGAGGTAGAACTGGAACTTAAAAATTCAGTGCCACAGCTGGGATTTGAACCACAGACCCTCCACTTACTAGGCAGGTGCTCTAACCATTAAGCTACTGTGACAACCTGCCAGAATGACATTGAATTCTCAAACCAGTTTGTATTTTTCCCGGTAAACCACAAAGGTAGTACCTCTCATTACCATTTTGTTTTTCTTTTTAAGCCCATTGAGAGTTTCATGCTTCTTTAGCCTGAGTTTGCCCAAAATATACAAAATTTATCTAAAAAGTTTTTGAAATATCAGTGTTTTTTATTAAAATTAGCAATTATGCACATAATTACAAGAATGCTTGTTTGGAGGTATTTTAGAGTATGTATTGAAGTGATATTTATTGAAAGCTGTGTACATAAAATTCAATATTCAAATTAGTATGTTATTCCAGTATTATTTTGAGTTTGATACCTGATAGGAAACCATATCCATGTTTTGTCTTGATGACAAGGAACTTGATCACTTTTAAGTCAATTATATTACCAAAGTAAATTAATTTTGAAGACCAGTACAGCATAATCTAAAATGTCACTGTTATCCAAATCTATGAATATTGGAATCATTGCAGCTGCTGATGGGATTGGGCAGTCAAGGAGCTGACAAAAAGTCTTCAGCCTCTATAGCATGTTTCCTGGCTGGGAATGGAGCTGATCTCACCATCAAGAACAAGAAGGGGCAAACTCCACTAGATTTGTGTCCTGATCCAAACCTCTGCAAGGCTCTGGCCAAATGTCACAAGGACAAAGACACGTAAGTGTATCTGCAGTTAATGTAATGTGCAAGGTTTTGTAAGAAAATAACCCTATTGATTTAAGATTCATATAAATAAACCAGTCTAGACTGCAAAGATTCCTAACAGTGGGATGGCAAATCCTCTCGACTAGCCGTGCAGTGAGCACCATCTATACTCCATATCAGATAAAAAAGATCCTGTTCTAAATAACAAAGTGGTGTTGTTGTTGTTTACTAATGCTGGATTTCTGACAATGAAGTCATTAATCCTCTTGCTCTCCAATATTTTTCACTGATGGATGGGGCACTAAAAGTGGCCGGGTATATTCAAAGATGGTCTTGGTCCATTCCCTCTTGCAGATCACAGATCATAGAGTGGTGAAGAATATATCCCAATTCTGTTTAAATGTTTTGTCAGACAATCATCTCCTGTAATCAACCTGAAGGTTGCAACTGCCATTTTTCGAGGATACTCAGGAATTACTGTTTGAATTTTTGGTAGTTTCCATCTTTTATTTTTTGATTTTTCATAGTAATATTTTGCAACAGTCTTTATGAATTCAGAATTGACTAATCTTTTAGCTGCATAAAATGGTAGATTAACTATAGATTTCTGTATACTGCTCGTACTCTTTTTTGCAAGAAGATCAGCTTTGTCATTACCACTCAGTTCACAGTGAGCTGGTATCCATTGGAATACTAGGTGTTTTTAAGTGCTGTTAGGTGGGTAAGGATTTTCCAACATTCTATAATTGTTTGGTTTTTTGGTGACAACTTGGAAGTTTGAGAGGTAGAACTGGAACTTAAAAATTCATTGCCACAACTGGGATTTGAACCACAGACCTTCTGCTTACTGCCCACACACGGCTTGTGTGTATAAAAACATCAACAGTAAGGTTGTTGGCATAAATAAATAATAACTTGGAAGTAATTGCCACCCTGGAATCTGAGAGAATAACTGCTTGATGAAAATTGAGATTTATATAAAAATTTTGTAGAATCATTCAAATTGCTTCAATTTCTCCATCAAAGTTTGCAGCTCCATAACTTAGATTTGTAATAGGAAAAGAGGTGACACGTGACTATAGGCCCTGCTCCATCTCAGTTGATATCAGTGATCCATCAGTATAAATATGAAGCCATTCATGTTCCTGAAATCTAGTATGGATTTTGTCTAATGCCAATAATTTTAGAACACTAGTTGGAGTATCATACCGCCTCCATAGCGCACTTGCCTCTGGCGCGGAGTACCCGGGTTCGATCCCCGGTACCAGCATGGGGATTTTATCCCCTCTGGGAGGTCAGGCACGGGGTGCACTCAGCCTCGTTAGATCCCGGGGGGACCAATTGAGGAGCTACTTGATGGAGAAGTAGCGGTCCCAGGTCTAGAAGACCACATAACTGGCCGGGAGGGCTCAGGGCACTGACCACGTCCCACCCTCTAGTACTGCACCTCACCAATGACGCCTGTAGTGGGCAGAGGTGGGGGACGCAGCGGCTGGGAAGTAGCCCTTGGCCCTTCGTGTGCTGTCGCGCCGGGGTTTAGTTTTAGTTGGAGTATCACTTTTCTTAACTTCTGTCAGGTGTAAATAATATGCGGAGCACACTGAACTTGCCACATATTTTACATACATCCATACAAGCTCAACTACCTTCAGAAGGAAGGTGGTGAGGAAGCTTCCGAATAGAGCTGACAAGACATTGCCAACCCAAGCTTTATATCCAGGTAGCAGAGAATATGTACCACCATATGCTTAATATCTAACTCTGGATATTTCTGCTGAAAAACATGTGTATTTCAACTAATATGAATATACAGGGTTACTACAAATGATTGAAGCAATTTCACATGTTTATTACAGCTGTATTTTTTGACAATGTCACCAAGCTTTACAGGCACACAGAAAAACCCAGAAGTTCTGTTTTGACATGTTACAGAGCTCCATATACTCTCACCTACTAATTCTGTAAATGTCAAGCCTATAATCAAGTTCCTACTAAACTCATTACAATATGTCACTGCCGATCTGTTGAAAGGCATTGTTGGTATGAGCTCATGGTTTGCATTAGTTGGCTGGTAAAGGAGGCACATAGATTGTATCTTAAACATAACCCCACTCAAAAACATTACATGGAGTTAGACCAGATGACCATGGAGTTCATGACAGAAATATTTTATCATGACCACCATGACCAACCTATCGGTTTCCTAATCTCATGTTTAAGAAACTCTGAACATCACGATGAAAGTGTAGTGGAGCACCATCCTTTTGAAAGATGTTGTCATTGCCATAGTTGGCCTCCAGCTGTGGTATGAGTCATGATTCAATCATGTCAAGATATACAATTCCTGTCTTTTTGGTAAGAAAAATTGGCCATAAAGTTTAGAACAGGCAGCCTCAACTTACGTAAATACGGGCAGCGGGCAAAGTCAGCATATCTGTGCGTGCAAGCGGGCATTGTGTTACAGTTGTTTATCTGAGTGCACCAGCAACGGACGTGCATAACTAGTGTGCAGTGGTGGTTCATGAAGTACAGAAATGGCAACATCTCTTAACTGTGGCTACCTCATTTAATACTCACCCATCTTCCCCATATACTTTTTCCTCTTTTGGAACAACAGTATCTGATTATAGACCTAGGGGGTGCAGTGAAATGTTTAGTGTGTGGCAAGATTGTTCAAACAATTAAAAAGTATAACCTACAACGACATTACGGTGCTCATAGCAGTGAATACGACGGCTATAATGGAGTGGAACGTGATATGATGAAAGAGAAACTCAAAGACACTATGGCTGCTGACAATGATACAGACCATAAAATAAGTGAATCGGCTGTACGTCTTAGCTATAAAATTTCACTTGAAATTGCTAAGCAACTCAGACCATTTAAAGATGGTGAATTTGCTAAAATTTGTCTACGCATGATGGCCGATGAAGTTTACCCTGAACGTATACCAGAATGTGAATCCATTAGTTTATCTTCCTCTACTGTTATGCGGCGTATTGCAGATCTCGCCAACAATGTTGAAGAGCAGTTGGTGGAGAGATGTAAATCATTTATTTGTTACTCTCTGGCGTTAGATGAAAGCCAAGATACTTGTGACACAGTGCAGCTAGTACTTTTTGTGAGAGGTGATCTCCAGATCACAGAAGAAATGTTCGATTTAGTACCAATGACGGGTACTACAACTGGTGCAGATATTTTCCGATGTGTTGAGGAAGCTTTAAATCGACTTCAACTTCCAACGAAACAAATACCACACTAGGCTGAAGAGGGGTTTCCCTAAACAGCCCGGGCATGCTGTAAGCATGCCCAAATAAGCATTTTTGATTTGATTTGATTGATGGAATAAACTGATATCCATAGCTACAGATGGAGCTCCTGCTATGATCGGTGGTAATCTTGTTCTAATAGGCCGTGTTAGAGACAAAATAAAGGACCTTGGTACTAACCAAAACACCATATCTGTTCACTGCATAATTCACCAGGAGAATTTATGCGCGAAACGTATTAAACTGAATAATGTGATGAGTGTTGTTGTGAAAACCACTAATTTCATTAGGTCAAAAGGACTGTGTCATCGCCAGTTTAAAGTGTTTCTCGATGAATGCTATAGTGAATTTGGGGACTTGCCTTATTATTGTGAAGTGAGGTGGTTAAGCCGGGGTATGTTACTGGAAAGTTACTATGAGTTGAGGGAAGAAATAGCGTCGTTCTTAGAAGAAAAAGGTATGCCTGTTCCCGAACTTAGTGACTCAAAGTGGATTTGTGATTTGGCATTGCTAGCTGATCTCACAGGACACCTCAGTGTTCTTAATCGTGCTCTTCAGGGCAAGGGACAAATTATTACTCGACTGATTGACACTTTACTGGCCTTCAAACGCAAACTTGCATTGTGGGAACAACAATTAATCAACAAGAACACATCTCACTTTTCAAAACTTTCATCAGCTTCTCAACATTTGGAATTTGCAGCGCTTGAGCAGTATGCAAGCGTACTACATGATCTACACTGAGAATTCAGAGTGCGATTCCAAGAGCTAGAAACTATGGAATCTACATATTTTCCATTATTTGTCACTCCTTTCACCGTAGACTTCGACAACATTCCTACAGAGTTTCAATTAGAACTTATTGGCCTGCAATATGATCGGGAAATGAAGGATTCCTTTGTTCATAAAAGAAACTTGATCGATTTTTATATAAACTTTCCTCAGTCCAGATTTCCACGACTACACAGACAAGCAGCTCATATATTAAGCATGTTTGGCTCTACTTACCTCTGTGAACAATTCTTTTCGCTAATGAAACACTGTAAACCCTGGTCACAGAAGCCAATTATCTGACAGCAACTTGAAATGCAGTCTTCGTCTTTGTACTACAAAGACAATTACACCAAATATTGAAAAGATAATTAGGGGAAAGGATACAAAAAGCTCGACGTCTGAATCAAAATTGAACTCAGTTGGAAGTATTAAATGTAATATAAGTGACAGATAAGCTATGAAATTGTATGTTAAATTTGCTCTATTAAGCCTCTAGGTAAATGTATGTTTATTTCTCTTTGTATACTCAGTCAATTACCATGTGAAGGTTATTTAATCCTGGGATACAAAGTACTTGCAATAGTAAGTCACCATTGGGGTAATTGTCTCTGATGTGAGACTGCCTTTGTGGCTTACCGGGAGAAATACGAACTGGCTTGAGAATTTAATGCCATTCTGGCAGTTTGTCACAATAGCTCAGTGGTTAGAGCGTCCGCCCGGCAAGCGGAAGGTCTGTGGTTCTAATCCCAGTTGTGGCATTGAATTTTTAAGTTCCAGTTCTACCTCTTAAACTTTGACCACACACGGCTTGTGTGTTTAAAAACACCAACAGTAAGTTTGTTGGCATAAGTAAATAATAATTACCATGTGAAGGTTATTTAATCCTGGGATACAAAGTATTGCAATAGTAAGTCACCATTGGGGTAATTGTCTCTGATGTGAGACTGCCTTTGTGGTTTACCAGGAGAAATACGAACTGGCTTGAGAATTTAATGCCATTCTGGCAGTTTGTCACAATAGCTCAGTGGTTAGAGCGTCCGCCCGGCAGCGGAAGGTCTGTGGTTCAAATCCCAGTTGTGGCATTGAATTTTTAAGTTCCAGTTCTACCTCTTAAACTTTGCCCACACACGGCTTGTGTGTTTAAAAACACCAACAGTAAGTTTGTTGGCATAAATAAATAATAATTACCATGTGAAGGTTATTTAATCCTGGGATACAAAGTATTGCAATAGTAAGTCACCATTGGGGTAATTGTCTCTGATGTGAGACTGCCTTTGTGGTTTACCAGGAGAAATACGAACTGGCTTGAGAATTTAATGCCATTCTGGCAGTTTGTCACAATAGCTCAGTGGTTAGAGCGTCCGCCCGGCAAGCGGAAGGTCTGTGGTTAAAATCCCAGTTGTGGCATTGAATTTTTAAGTTCCAGTTCTACCTCTTAAACTTTGCCCACACACGGCTTGTGTGTTTAAAAACACCAACAGTAAGTTTGTTGGCATAAATAAATAATAATTACCATGTGAAGGTTATTTAATCCTGGGATACAAAGTACTTGCAATAGTAAGTCACCATTGGGGTAATTGTCTCTGATGTGAGACTGCCTTTGTGGTTTACCAGGAGAAATACGAACTGCCTTGAGAATTTAATGCCATTCTGGCAGTTTGTCACAATAGCTCAGTGGTTAGAGCGTCCACCCGGCAAGCGGAAGGTCTGTGGTTCAAATCCCAGTTGTGGCATTGAATTTTTAAGTTCCAGTTCTACCTCTTAAACTTTGCCCACACACGGCTTGTGTGTTTAAAAACACCAACAGTAAGTTTGTTGGCATAAATAAATAATAATTACCATGTGAAGGTTATTTAATCCTGGGATACAAAGTACTTGCAATAGTAAGTCACCATTGGGGCAATTGTCTGTGATGTGAGACTGCCTTTGTGGTTTACCAGGAGAAATACGAACTGGCTTGAGAATTTAATGCCATTCTGGCAGTTTGTCACAATAGCTCAGTGGTTAGAGCATCCGCCCGGCAAGCGGAAGGTCTGTGGTTAAAATCCCAGTTGTGGCATTGAATTTTTAAGTTCCAGTTCTACCTCTTAAACTTTGCCCACACACGGCTTGTGTGTTTAAAAACACCAACAGTAAGTTTGTTGGCATAAATAAATAATAATTACCATGTGAAGGTTATTTAATCCTGGGATACAAAGTACTTGCAATAGTAAGTCACCATTGGGGTAATTGTCTCTGATGTGAGACTGCCTTTGTGGTTTACCAGGAGAAATACGAACTGGCTTGAGAATTTAATGCCATTCTGGCAGTTTGTCACAATAGCTCAGTGGTTAGAGCGTCCGCCCGGCAAGCGGAAGGTCTGTGGTTAAAATCCCAGTTGTGGCATTGAATTTTTAAGTTCCAGTTCTACCTCTTAAACTTTGCCCACAGACGGCTTGTGTGTTTAAAAACACCAACAGTAAGTTTGTTGGCATAAATAAATAATAATTACCATGTGAAGGTTATTTAATCCTGGGATACAAAGTACTTGCAATAGTAAGTCACCATGGGGGTAATTGTCTCTGATGTGAGACTGCCTTTGTGGTTTACCAGGAGAAATACGAACTGGCTTGAGAATTTAATGCCATTCTGGCAGTTTGTCACAATAGCTCAGTGGTTAGAGCGTCCGCCCGGCAAGCGGAAGGTCTGTGGTTCAAATCCCAGTTGTGGCATTGAATTTTTAAGTTCCAGTTCTACCTCTTAAACTTTGCCCACACACGGCTTGTGTGTTTAAAAACACCAACAGTAAGTTTGTTGGCATAAATAAATAATAATTACTCAATAAACGTTCAAAGCTTCCGATATTGCAAATCTTAGTTACTCCGCTACTGACTGTTTTTCTATCTCCGTTGACCTTCCTTTCTGGCCGCTTCCACACGTTTGGGCATCGGGCTAAAGAATATGATGTCACAATGCATCGAGTTGAGGCTGCCTGGTTTAGAACATCTTACAGTGCAGAACATACTCACTTTTGGTGAATCCCGAATATGCTGCTATACAACCCTCGGATTTTCTGTGCCCCAGATTTGCACATTGTGCCTTTGTCATTCATGAAAAATGTTGCCTCGTCACTGAAGACAAGTCTCTCATAAAAACCGCTATCTTTCAAAAGCTGTTGGAGCTGAGTACAACATTCCAGGCATTTCACTTTGTCATCTGGTGTAATGGCTTGTAGCAATTGTAAACGATACGGTTTCATCTTTAACCTGTTGCTTTAAACCTTCCAGACTGTCTGTTGTGGAATATCCAGCTCTTTGGATGCTCTGCTGGTCAACTTCTGCAGGCTGCATGCAAAGCACATTCGCATGCGCTCAACTGTCTCTTCTCTCACTTCAGGCTGACCCATCAGTTTCCTTTACAGAGGCATCCTATAGTTAGAAACTGTTGGTACCATCAATTGCAAATAGTGTTGCCAGACAGTGGTTCCTTGTGGAATTTTATTCTGAAATGTTGCTGCACTGTGATAGCAGATCTAAGAGAATGAAACTCAAGTACAGCACATGCTCTTTCCTCGCCTGTCACCATTTTGACAATTACCTTCCTGCCTCTTATGGTAGAAATCTGAAACATGGATGTGACAAATTATGGAATTTATTTAGTCCTCTACAGACTTATTTATTAAAATGTGCATTAAACTTCAGAATAAAATAAAAACTTCATTTGAGAGGTAGAACTGGAACTTAAAATTCAATGCCACAACTGGGATTTGAACCACAGACCTTCCGCTTACCGGGCGGACACTAACCACTGAGCTATTGTGACAAACTGCCAGAATGGCATTAAATTCTCAAACTTAAAAACACCAACGGTAAGTTTGTTGGCATAAATAAATAATTTTTTTTTTTTTTTTTACCATGGAGGGGAAAAACCCGTTACAGGCGGAGGCCGACATGCTGAGGCCAACAGTGTGAGGGTCCCTGCGCCCTGAAGGGGGAGGGTTACTCACTAAAAAACCCCTCCACGTGTTAGTTCGTAAAATGCTAAAGGTTTCGTGCATCATCGTGCGTTAGTCGGGTCCCGCATAGCACCCCGGTTAGTAATTGAATACTTTAAGCTGGCATGCATTTCATGCGAGCGAGTCAAATGTTGCTTTTTGGTAATGCCCATGAAACCTGGACATGACCAAGAGAGATAAAATGCATTGTTAAATTTGTGTTGATATTAGACGCAGTTACGCTTACTTATGATTAGGTTGCACAGGCATAGGCCTGTTAGTCATGATGTAATTTGTGTGATGCTTAAGTCTAGGGTTGCACAGGTATTTACCTGCAAGTCGTTATGATATCTGCTAATGTTAGAGCTAGCATACCTGAGGTTATTCGTGCAATTTGAGCTTATGTCTAGTGTTACACAGGTATTTACCTGCCAGTCGTTATAATTTCTGCTAATGTTAGTGTTAGCATACCTGAGGTTATTCGTGCAATGTTTCAGCTTATATCTAGTGTTTCACAGGTGCTTACCTGCCAGTCGTTATAATATTTGCTAATGTTAGAGTTAGTGTAACTGAAGTTAATTATTTGAGCTTATATCTAGCGATGCACAGGTGAAAACCTGCAAGTCGTTGTGAGATAAGATAAGGTTAGTGTCAGAGTAAAAGGATATTTTCGTGCAATATTTAGGCTTATGTCTAGTGTTGCACAGGTATGTACCTGCAAATCGTTAGAATCAGCTAATGGTCTGTGATTTTTACGCATGCTTAATATAAATGTTATCGTGCTAGATTTCTTCTTTGTCTGCCCTAGGCAGGCAGGTCTTGTATAAGCGTTTGTCCTGGTCTCGCCGTGTCGTCGGAGTGTCCTACTCCATCATACGGTGGCCCGCTTTCTCCGCGCACGTAGGACACTGGTGGGAGGCCCTAGTTCTCCCGGTCCGCCTCGGCATCGCCGAGGGCTTGTAGGGCTCTGTGGCAGGCTGCGGTCTGAAACAGGGAATAAGGAAGGTTTAGCTGTGTGGTGAGAGGGAACAGTCCTCTGTCAAAGTTTCATTTAGTCGTGTAGTAGGTTGTTCAAGAATTCCTCTACTTCCGTGTTATTTGAAGTTAAATTTCTGTCGAAAAGCGCTAGCGGTCTAGCGTGTTTATAAATTTCCATAGTATAGTTACCGAGGTTCGTTACTAAAGGGTTGTGATGTTTATGCAAGTGTATAAAAAACTTCATTGTTCAGTAGTACACAACCACTCGAAAACTATCCTCCTCAAATAATAAGTAAGCTTAATCTTTTTATTGCTGAAAATATGGAAGCAGCTTGCTGGCAATTTCCATATCAGCTACAGGTAGATTGGTGGAAAAACCTGTGGCTTCTTCGTGTGTATGTGATGAACTTGCTAAGGGCAGTTAGAATACCAAAGTTCATAACTCTTTCTTAGTATTTTACCTTCCAGATTTTGAAGGGGTTTTGGCATTGTTGTCTCCTGTTTTATCTCTTGGTTGTATAGTCAAAATTGTGCAACAACTGCCAATTTTTCTAAATTTATATTCTAGAAATGCTCTTTTGTTCTTATTTCTAAACTCATTTTAATTTTTGCTATGTGTATTTTGATTCATTCTAAGCATTCACTCTGAAAAACCCAAATTTTCTTTTTCAGAGATGACTCAGTAGGTGTTTTATGTTGAATTTGTTATGGAGCCAAATGCATGCTGCATTCTTGAATGGCATGTCATTGCATAATCATTGCTATTGCATAATGGTTGCACCATAATTTATAGCTAAACAATCAGAACCTAAGCTTTCTACCACATGATCGTGACGTCGGTCTGGGTGGCTCAGTTGGTTAGACGCTGGCCTACTGATCCCAAGGTCGCGGGTTCAAACCCGGCCTAGGCTGATGGTTTTTAAGTGTGCTTAAAAATGACAGCTCCATGTCAGTAGATTTACTGGCATGTAAAAGAACTCCTGCGGGACGAAATTCCGGCACACCGGCGACGCTGATGTGATCCTGGCAATTGACAGCGTCGTTAAACAACAGAATAATTTTTAATTTAATTCACATGATCATGACATTAACCTTTTGAGGGATATCGACGTGAAATCACGTCCATTTAAAATGACGGATGAGCGATATGGGCGTCCTGTGCGTTTAAGCATTTAACCCTTATTTATCCCTTATCCTACTCAACTTACTATAATTTTCCCTTTATGAAACATGTTAGTGAGGTCTATATACTTTATTGGCTTACCTTAATATGTTCGTTCTGCAGTGATTTACCTCAAAACAGGGATAAACACACAAGGGTAGGTACATCTCCACATTCGCAAATTCCCTTCTTGCGGCACATGAAACACTTTGGAGATGGGCGGGACTTCTTTGCTGTTGGTGGTATCCTTTTAGGATAATGTTTTCCTTGAAGTCTGAGGGGTGCAGGGGTTTTGGATTTTCAACCCCCAACGTGGTATTGTTCAATTAGGCTGCGAGCTATTTATAGTCGGCAGTCAAGGTCGGTCATTGTCCTGTGTGGGTTTAGAGAGCTGTCCAAATCCCCAAACAATTGTATATGGTTATATCCAGTTGGTGCAAAAACACCTTTTTATACCACTTCTCCCTTCAGCTACAAGCAGGAAAGAATACGTATGTATTTCAACAAAGAAAGACAGACTCTACTCAGTTACGAAACTCGCGTAAGTAAAAGTTGCAATGTTGACCTATTCTGATGACTCAAGAGACCACGCATGCAGTAGCGCTTTATTACACAGTATGCTGACGCATAAGCCACACATACAATGGGTGTTTCTTTACTGTATCTTTCCGAGAACTTATGTTAGATGCGTTCGACAGAGCAAAGTTGACTTTTCACCACAGTGAAACAAAATTGTGCCATTTCAACGTTTTGTAAATACAACTCAACTTTGCTGATGACGTACATTTATACTGCAAATAACGAGTTTTATATCAGTTTTTGTTTCATTAAAATAACTTAATATTTACACAAAATACAGCTGTGTATATACGAAGCGCATTTAACAATTTAAATGCTAGCGGTTCTCTGCTCACGGACGTTTTAAATGGTCATCGCTCAAGAGGTTAATATTCCAGGTGTTCACTATCAAGAAATGACAGTGTTCCACCATTGCAAACTGTTAGTTTATTGGGAGAGAGTACAGAGCATGCAGCATATTATAATATATTCATTGTTGATGCCAACAGCTTGCCGTTGCTGAGATGGTGGCTAGCACATCAATGACTGATTGGTTCAAGTACCTAAAGCGCTGGAATTAGCAGATGTGATTAAGTGCTAAGCAGCAAAAATGTAAACCATTTGGTTAGCATGCACCGAGTCAATAACCAATTTATTCTTCTATTGTGTATGGCTGTTTGTTTCTATAGTTATTCTAACAAGTGCTTATTTCGTGAAACACCAGTATGGGGAAATGAACCTATACAGCAGGTTTTATAGTAAAAATGGTTGCATCCTTGGAATGGTAATCAAACTGCAGAAAGAAAGTTAGCCAAATTATGAACTTGTTCAATAGTCCAATAATATTGGCTCCAGTTAAAAAGTACACGATTCAACAGTATTGCAAATGTTTTTCTAATAGACAAGTCATAATTCAACAAATCTATATCCACATTTTCCTTTTTTTTTAAATTATTTTTTGTTTACTGGAGTGTGTGTTTGCATTGCAGTGTCAGGATCACTTTTGTTTCCTCTCCTTTTTTTTCAACTACGAATAGGGTAACTTCACTGTGCTTTAGTATGTTCAGACTTGTTCTTACTTCTATTACTGTATAGTATCGCCCATGTCTTAATGGGCTTCCTCATTCCACTGCCTTTTAAAGTGCCAACTGGTTGTGTGGACGATGTCACATCTTTTACTTTGGTCGCTCTGAGGTGTAACTCAACAAGTAGTGCACTAAATACACTACTGTAAAAGACAGCTGCAGTTATAATTACGTCTGAGAAAACAGAAGTCTATCTAGGTATATGTAACTTCAATCTACTTAGGAAATCTGTGTTTGTTTTTGTTTGATTAATCAACAAAATTGAAATTTTATTCATGTTTGATTATTACTTGTAATATAAAATAACATTCTAGTTTAACCGTTTTACTGTTATGTTTCAGAGACCAGATAGAACCTCGTCGTTCAGATGGCCCTGTAGGAGAAGATGGTGTGTCCCTTGACGAATGCCTCGTGTGCTCTGACTTAAAACGAGACACATTATTCAAGCCTTGTGGACACGTTGCATGCTGTTCTGTATGCTCTCCTCGTGTCAAGAAGTGTCTCGTGTGCCGTGAACCAGTTGTTGGCAGAATTAAGGTACCTATCCCGTGATTTTGTTATTCCAGTTCTTTAAAGATAGACTAAGCAAAATATTTTGAATCAAGAAGAGGACATTCTAAGGACATCTCTCTTCTTTAAAAGTTTGTTTGATACCTTATTTATAATAAGATTGTCATTTTTGCAACTGTTATGACTAATGACTACTTTGGCAGACTTCTGATCCCTGAAGTTCAATTGCCTCAGTAGGGCTTTTCACAAGAAAGCCTAATATGAAAAGATTTATGGTATCAAGTAAATTAAAGTATGGTTTTATTTATATACTCGCTTATTTTCATTAAGCACTAGTAGCTTTTTATAAAAGAAGCTGATACAGGGTGGTATTTAGCAGGTAATGGATAAAGAGCAAGAGAGAGCTAAGGTTTTTTTCATTTAAAGCCTGGATTTCATCAAATTAACCTTAACTCTAAATTAAGCACAATTACACTATTTGCACAAAGTATTAATGTTAAATAATCACATTATTATTCCATTTCTTATTATTTCATAACAAATATACATAATGCATAGATTTTTGTTTATACAGTGCTGTTAGTTTAAGAATCGGCGCTAGTGACAAATGACGCGCTCCTGCAAGTCAACGCCCGCTCACCGATAGACGGGACTTTACATGCCTGAAGAAACTGGCGCCCACTTTTCATGCGTCTGTTAGTTTTGACCTTGGCACACAGTAGTGGTGCGACTTATCAGATGGTTGGACGTGTTGTTTGCATAATGGTGAAATGTTCAGTAATTGAACGTGCATATATAGTGAAAAGCTATTTTCTGAAAAAGAAATCACTTTGCAAAACCAGGCGAAAATTTAGACGTAATTTTCTGAATCTCTGTGAGGAACTGGGCGATCAGGAAATTTACGTCTAAATTTTCACTTGGTTTTACAAACCGATTTCTTTTTCAGAAAATAGCTTTTCACTATATATGCACGTTCACTTACTGAATATTTCACCATCATGCAAACAACACGTCCAACCATCTGATAAGTTGCGCCACTACTGTGTGCCAAGGTCGAAACTAACAGACGCATGAAAAGTGCACACCAGTTTCTTCCGGCAGGTAAAGTCCCATCTATCAGTGAGCGGGCGGTGACTTGCCACAGCGTGGCATTTGTCCCTAGTGCCGATTCTTAACCTAACAACACTGTATTACATTGATTAACCATAAATTATGTAATAACTACACTTTTAAAATTAGCTGATGTTGGCAATGATTAGAAGTAATATTTGTTAGAAAGCCAGAACTTCATTTATGTAATGACTATTTCTGTATGAAAGAGTGTTTTAAACCATATCCAACTCTGTTACAGATTGAGGAATGTGTTGTATGCTCCGATAAGAAAGCCTCAGTGCTCTTCAAACCCTGTGGTCACATGTGTGCCTGTGATGGATGCGCAGCACTGATGAAGAAATGCGTACAGTGCAGAGCACAGATTGATCACATGATTCCATTTGTTGTGTGTTGTGGAGGAATAGGAACAATATCTGACGTGCATGCTGAAAATGAAGATGACATGGTGGGACCTCTTGGTAAGAAGACAAAACATTTCATTCTTCCAACCACTTTATGTTAACACAAATATCTGCTTATTGTCTGTCCACCAGCTCATGGCCTTAGGGCAGGCATGGGCACGAGAGTAGTAGAGCTTGCCTTACTGACCCCACATTCTCTTGCCAAGCGACAAAGGTTGTTTTGATATAACACATGCAGTGATTGTTTCTTTCCATCTGTACAGTGGTAATAATTTATATGCTGTTATTAACTAGTTTGTTTATATTGTGATATTGGGTCGTTCAACAATAATGGACAAGGGGAGGCAGGGTGACCTTGGATATGTATGTGCATGACCGTAATAATGACTGCAAACATAAGGAGATCGGTGGCTACAGAGCAGCTAGCGACTGTGTGTGCAAGATCGAACAGCATAACACCGTAGTGTCCAGCAAACTCTAGAAGCTTCTTTGCTGAGTCATTGTGCATATCATTCCACATAAAATCGCACAAAATATGGTGAAAATTGACCTTAATGTTTCAGATTTTCTTGAAAACTTTTTAGGTGTTTTAGAACAATATACATTTGACCCGAGTTTCTTCATTTTATAAAAAAAAAATTATTTTTGCAGATATCAATTTTTGAAATGTCCCAAAAATCACAAGCTCCTCACCCTTCGATCAATCATACCTCTGATTGTAATCAAGCAAATTACAATCTTCATTACGAATCTTTGACCCAAATTAAAGATAAATCGCAGTATTTCATGAGGTATTTATTAGAAAATTTTATTAATTATTATTGATATATTTTATATGATTAAATTTTTAAAGTTAGATAATAAAATAAACTCGACCGTTTAGAAATCTGAAGAAAAAAAAAAAACTAAAAATGCACTGAAGTTTCTAAAGTAAAAACAAAACTAAAAGCTTCACTTATCTTAGTAATATTCCAAGTTGTTTGGTGCTAACAAGTTTCGAGTTGACTCCAACTCATTCTCAAAGCTATATACAAACAAATTTGTTACCATAGATACTGATGCTCATTTTAATCACCAATCTCTGAAAACAAAAACCTATAAATACAATCTATTGGAGGGATTTCAAAATTCATACCATGGTTTCTGTTTTTTAAAGTAAATATTTTGCCAAACCATTAAATCTATAGGTCCATTTAATTGTTTTAATAATTTAACCTCTGGATTAATTTCATGATTAAATGACCAAAAATGATCTGCCACAGCTGATTTATCAGTTTGTTTATATTTAACATTTCTAAAATGTTGTTTTATTCTAATTTCTAAATGACGTTTAGTTTTACCAATAAAAACCTTATCACAATCCAAACAGTTAAATTGATAAATACCAGATTTTTTGTAATTTGGAATTTTATCTTTTTTAGAAAAATTTAGTAAATTTTGTATATTAAATGTGGCCAAGCTATGAAGACATGTGGCAATAATTAAATTTGACAATTTGTCTAAAAAGTCATCAGTTGAAGACTGGAGCGTTTCCAAATTGGTGCAATCTATAATCCATTGTATGTTACATGTTCTACTGCCTCAGCGTCAAACTTGTGTTGAATGTTAATTAAGGAAATTGAAGCTATTAACTATGAAGCAACAAGATCCTAAAGTAAAAACAAAATCAAATCACTTATCTTAGTAATATTGCAAGTTCTTTGGTGCAAAGCTGACAATGTTTTGAGTTGACTCCAATTCATTACGAATTAAATACATACTAAATTGTTTCTCTTTCACAATAAATAAAACAAAGTTCCATTTCTATTTAGCCATAAAAATATTTTAAAACTATTTGATCAACATAATAGACTCTTTGGTTTTAAGCCTAATATTATGTACAAACTTTGAAACACAAAATACAATAGTTTATATTAAATAAATTAATAATAAACTAAATCCCTAAACATATATTGTCCCTTTTATATGTTTCCAAATACGAGTATTCAGAAAGCACCTTTTGAAATTGTAAATAAATATCTAAGTTTGATTTATACTTCTGATCAAAGTGGTGTTTGATATTGTAATTCTTTATATTTGCAAATTGATATCCACGTATAAACAGCAAGCTTTGCTGTTTTTGTAACTTACTTCAAATTCTCTCTACCACTCTTCATGAGACAGCCATACTTACCACTGAATGAGTTGTTGGAAGCTTAACAGCAGTGTAGGGAGGGATGGCCAGTGGAGTGAGACGAGAACACCTGTGGCCCAGTTGAGCCGATTTTGCCCACCCCTGCTAGTTATGCGCACTACCAACTGCACTACAGAGGTGGTCATTTCTTATATTAGTAGAAGAAATTATCTTTTGAAGTTGTCTTGATTCCTACAATGAAACTAACCCTGACATAATTTGTGTTACTGAACATAGACTAAATAATAATAAAATCCTGTGTCTAAATGTCCATAATTATAAATTGGTTTCATGCGACTGACTGTAGCTCTAATAAAAAAATATGATAGTTCACATATTTTAACTAAAACATACTTAGAATTTACGGAATTATCAAAAATAAGAACTGAAAGCATTGAATTCCACTTCGCGGCCAATGCAAGAGAAATTACTAAACACAACATGATTATTATTTGCTTCTGTATGCTACCAGATAGTGATATCAACATGCTAATAGCATGTCTAACAAGGGAAATACCCCAGTTCAAATGGCTAAAACTGCTTGGAAAGGCATTTAAAGTATAATGGTATACCTGTTTCAATAGCTATCAATACCATTCATCTCTAAACCTATGTGTTCTACATAGTAGAGGAAGTAGTACGTATACAATTTTTGAATGTTTATACCCAAGCTGCAGAATGTATCCTACTTGCATGCTATCTGGAGCAATTACCTCTCATAGGTACTTAGTTCCCACTATACCTCTACATAGCTACCATGGGCTTCTTAGTGTGATAGTTATGTTTACCTCACCTTTGAGCTTATAATGAAATAGGTACCTCTGTCTTTCTTTTGTTAGGTTTTGTTTCCTCTATTAGTTTATAATACCTTATCTAATCATCTGTAATCAATATTTGTGCAACTTTTCCTTAAATAAAACGAAGTACAGTTAAACTTGTGTGTCCTACAGGAGCTGTCTCAGAGCAGATGTGCCTCACAGGAGCATTGATGAACAATGGCAGCCGAGATACTTCAACATCTGACATTCAGAAACTCCAGCAGCAATTGCAGGACATCAAGGAGCAGACCATGTGCCCAGTCTGTCTGGATCGCCTTAAGAACATGATCTTCCTGTGTGGACATGGTACATGTCAGATGTGTGGTGATCGAATGTCAGAGTGTCCAATCTGTCGCAAGCTTGTGGAAAAGCGCATTCTCCTTTACTGAGATCAAGCACATGGTATGTATTATTGTTTTTACATCACAGGGAAGGCAAAAAATTTGTATACCAGTGTACATTTGTTTTCAACATATATTGTATTTAAATATAAAACACCAGCATGAAAGACACATCCCACTTTTTAAGGATTTTTTAGGGGGCAAAATTCTCACCTTATGCATCTACTGCAAAACAATTGTAACTAAAGGCCAGAGGCATGTGCATTTTTCCATAGGTATATTGCGCACGACTTTACTGCTATCGCTCATACATGTAAACAACTGCAGGTACGTACAGCCTGACCATGAAAACCACCTCACTGCAGCACAACCTATATCCGGGCCCCTGTAAGTTTGTATTTGACAGCTAGCAATTGAGTTGGCACACTCTCAGAACAACAGATGAAAAACGCCGTCTATAAAACTTCCTGAGCCATTCACAGGGCAGCATTCCGGTCACAAAGCGAAAAGTCTCACTCTGTTGCCGGATATCATTGCTTCCATCCACATGTTTCAGTTTGTGATTTCTATCTTGTGCGTCTAGTTCTTTGCGGGTTGTCTATTATGTGTTTTTGTTATTGTTGATAGTGTTGTTGGTATTTATATTAAGACTTTATACACATTCATATTATATGCACAAAATGTAATGTGCAAGATGGTGCCTCAGAAGAGACGCTGTTCACCGAGTGATTCACAAAGTGAAAATCCTAGACATGGAGGTGTGTCACTGAATATCCAAGCATTGGAGTTATTAAGAAGAATGACACAATTGTATAAAAAAGAGGAATACATGGATATCCGTGAGCATTCGTCAATTCCTGCTGATAAAGTTATAGAGCGGACTGCAAGAACACTTGCAAGAACCATAATCAGCAAGGGAGTAGTGCTTCAAGAGATGGAGGACAAGGTTGCTGGACTGTCTGAAACGCAGCAGGTATTTTTGTCAACTGGGAAAGGGAAGAAAAGAAACCCATTCATCTGGTCACAGAGCTTGATGCATTCAAAATAGACACCATTAGAAGGCATATTTACGTCTACTACGGTAGAAAGGAGTACCCAACTGTAGGGAAATTACTTGTGCCACTGAGAAATGCAGAACTTTTCACCACGGGCAAAACATAACAGAAAGCAGTGTTGGAGTGCCTTCCGATATAAAAAGGTAAATAGACGAAAAGTGCTACTGCAAAAGACGCACAGTCGTGGCGCAAAATGTGCTTTTGATAGAATCCTAATCAGACCTCCACAAAATTGTGTGGCTGGACAAAACATGGGTCACTGCTGGAAACACTGTGACAAAATACCTGAGTTTACCTTCAATTATAAATGTAAGTGTTTAGTGTTATTGACTCGCATTTTAGATTAAATAACAAAGTAGTTCATTGTTCGTTCTACATTCGTAGCTTACATGCATTGTTTATGTGGTTTTGTAACGTGATAGAAAGCTGCGTCGTCTGCTACTGTGTATTAGCAACCTCAACAGTGTTGCAAGCACAGAATAGCCAACTTGATGCGAATCCTTGTGAGCTGTCAAGTGCAAACTTAAGTGGCCGAGGTATACAAGCATCATAAACTATGCATTCTGGAGTTGTAATTAAATGCATATACATACTGCTATTTATTAACTATAATATTGCAGAGTGTATTACATGGGTTACACAGTACAGTTGTAAATTATTAAATGTGAAATGCCTATCACTAAGACAGTTTTTGAACATTGAAGAACTTTCTGTGTCACGGGATGTCAGAGGTGCAAATGTAAAGAATTCCACTCTGTCTTCTGGGGTGTTTTCCTTCTTACTCATTTTCAAAATTTCATGCATAGCTGGATAACCAATATTTTTGTTTAGAACTTTTGGAATATAGTTTTCACCTTTCAATACCTGGTACAAGAGGTATCCTATTAATTGAATTAGCTAAGTCTTCTATTATGCTTAGGTTCTTCAACATTTCCAAACCCAATTTTTCTAATTGTTTAATAGCTTTGGGCAACAATGAAAAATTGTTGGATAGTCCACTCCGCGTCTGCAGCTCACTGCAGGAAGAAACAAAACAGTCGCCTTGTACTACACCTTGACCTTGCATCTGCATACACTTGCAAGGCAATGCTTTACTAGTTCGCAGAGTGCTACGTTGTTTTTGACTCTTCTAGTGGCAGTTGGCCTTACTGTACTTCTGACATCGTTCATACTCCGCACCTAGCTAACTTGTATTGCATGCGAGCACACATCTCTCTGGCCTTTAATTATAACATATGTTCATATGTATCAAATATCTAGGTAATATAAGTAGGAGGAAGTACTTGGCTTTTAGTTTACATCCTCAAATCCACAAAATTCATCCTCTTTTCCTTCTGTTAATGACAACTCAAAATTCAACTATTTGTTCTTTGTACTCATCTGTATTTTCTGTGATATTTTTGTCTTGGTTTACATACAAAGCTGTGCAGCGGTCGCATTAATATCTTCCTTCTTCGCTCGGCTGCCCTAGTCGGCTCTATCCAATGAGACGTGCGGGTGCAGGAAAGTTGCTTGGAAATGATACGACTTTCTCTCGTAGATCATTTTTATGCACTTCAATAATATTTTATTAATAATGCTCCTGTACAATAATTGTTCGTTATATGAATTAAGCACAAAAGCTCTCGTTCTTTTATTACATATATTCTGTAACAATATTAATTCTCCTTCTCTATAATTTAATCCCTATTGCTAGTCCCCATTGATAACCGTTGTTATCTGTCGTTAGGTGAAAAATTTTTGTAGCAGTCTGGGTTCATCATTTGTTTGAACCACAGAAGCTGTAATATCCGGACATTGCCATGCTGTTCATCCATAGCATACTTAAATATAAATGAGAGCTGTTTTACCTAACATATATATATATGTTAAAATATAATTTAACATTCATTCTTAACAATTCTTAAATTGTTATATAATAAAATTAAATATAACAGAAAATGGTAAATTTGGGGTGTGACCTAAAATTACTGCCCCAGCTGATACCTCTTCACAAATCTGGAACGCCATGATATTGATCCAGTAAAGTTGGCCAAAGTCAGCGACCCCTGTAGATATTTCTTTCACTTGATGAATGATCCTTTTCGTAGAAAATGAAATTCCTGTTTGTTTGTTCTCTAAAATCCAAGTATTGAGTTCTGCTTCAAATTTTGGCCATTTAACAGTTCCACTTCTCAGATTATCTGTACTGAGAGGTGCTTTCTTTAAAACATTTTCTGATTCTGCCAAGTTCTTATCATTTTTACATTAGGGATGGCCCAAAATGTCCTTCTGCAGCTCAGTTTTCATGCTTTTTAGGATATACAATCACTTGCAGCTTAAATGCAATGCTATCCACTCCACATATCATACGGGCAGTAGCTTAGTGGTTGGAGCGGCCGTGTATGGAGTGGGAGGTCTGTCATATCCCGGCTGTGGCATTGTAGTTTTCAGTTCTGACTCTGCCTTTCAAGAAACATTCAGTTTTAATAGGAAATGAACTAGATGAAATTGGTGCTGGTTTGCAGTGAATGCAGTAGAGCCACTGTTATCCGAGCCCTGACTAACCCAGTTCTGGTTAATGGAGCTCCTGTTTTACAAAATGTGCTGCTAAAGTATGTAGTGCACAAACAAAAATGATGTAGCTAGCTCAAAGTTTGGTAGATGAAGCAATCACTGAGAATGATGTAGCCGAGTTAATCAACACAGTAACTGATGATGATAGTAGAGGCTGAAGAAAGTGAAAGTGAGAATGAAGACGTTGAAATGTTGAATGAGAAAATCAATCTCAGAAAAGGATGCAAAGTGATAGAAAAGACTATCCAGTACCTAGATCAACAGTCAGAGACAACTTGAACAGATGTTCTACTGCTATGATGACTGTGTGAAATGGCGGCAAAGAAGCGAGCTAGTTCCGTTAAACAGAAAACATGTACCTACTTCTTGAAGAAATTACTTTCTTTTTTAACTGGAATATGTTTACTGTAGTTTATTTTTTCATTTTATATTTTTATTTGCATGTACATACATATATTTTCATTTCTTATACAGTAGATGCCTATTTTTGCCCACATATTTGATCACGTTTATTTCTCGATTTTTGAGTCCATGTTATCCAGTTTTCAATTATCTGAGGTGCTGTCAGTTTCCCTTACCTTGGTTACTCGAGGCTCTACTGTACCTCGAAACAATAGATATGTGCTATTAATGAGATGATACTTAAATACTGCAGCACTCTTTGTTTTAACTTATATATACTGTGTTGTGAATATACAATGACAATGGCTTTTAAATTTTAAAATTTACCTCCTAAATAACTGCACATGGGATTTATGGTGTACAAAGCAGCATCTGGGCAGGTTTTCTTCAGGTTTTTCAGTTTCCCCACATTAATTCCATCCACTGCCTTATCTCTCTTATGAATTTTGTTGTCATTTCATGTTACCTTCTTTCCTACTCTCATACCAGACTGCAGGCTGCTACCCACCTTCCCCCCCTCCCTCAGCTAACCCCATTCCTTCCCTAAACCCCATCACCCAGCCCATTCCTTGTTCTCTGCCCACCACTCCATTTCCCAGTTGCAAAGACTATATTCTCCAGATAGGAGGGATTCAGGGGAGGGGGGTAACCACATCCCAACCTCCACTACTGCACCCCACTCATGCCCATTGTGGGCAGAGGTTGGGGGTGGCAGCAAGGGCTGTTGTGCCATAATTTAGTCTAAACAAAATAAATTTAGATGTTGGGGGGGGGGGGATTGAAAAGTAGAGCATTATTTGGATTTTAAGTGCACCACATTGCCCAACTGCTTCTTGGGTTGTTCATTTTTATGTATACTAATTCATATGTTTTTCCTCCTTCAGAAAGTGTAGATGCATTTGATGTGAAGTCCAATGGAAGACAACGGTGCAAATAAGAAGAGCCGAAGTAAGAATGAAATAATGGAAAAACCTGGAATAAAAGACCTTGCAGAAATACAGCTAGGAAGAAATTCCCATAAAGAAATTTAGCCATAAGATTTTGAGTATCAACATAAGAATTTGCAATTGTCTGTTTGTTTATGTTTTGTATACTTCATCATGTGACTGAAGTTTTCAAATGTATGTCATTGCAACTGCACTTTCATATTCCCTCTTGTTGGGAAAATATTGAGTTTCGTAGAGTAATTTTAATCATAATTAGTTTTAACATTAATTACATTCAGTTTTTTCCATCGGGTTTATAAAAAGCTGTTTATGAAGTGATATTAAACAGTCTATTATATTGGTAGCAAATATGTTTTGATTTTTGTATTTTTATAGGTTTGTAACACAATGGTTTACCAACCAAATTAGTAGAAAATGCTTATTGTGGAGCTATGATGTGCATAAAAGCACAATACACACAGGTAATCTGCATAAAAGTAGAAATAGCAGAAATTAGAAAATGTCTTCTCACATTAAAAACTGCTGAGCTCACAATTGCTATAAAAGTAATCCTTTTTGAACAATATTTTCTACAGCTGCTAACGTTCATAAATTTAAGATGTAAGATGGCTTATAATGAATTTTAGTTTGCTGCTACTCCATAAATGCTGATAGTATCTGCAAGTTGTCAAGTTAGGTTAGAATAAGAAGTTTGCATGAATTAACATACTGGAAACATTTAATCTCTACTAATATAACTGTCTTCAAGCATATTTTTTCACTTGTGTATCATAAATGAATTACATTCAATAGTTCATTTTACATCAGCAGAGATTAACTAAAACATACAATGATCCATGGATTACCAATGATGTTTCAGAAATGGTTATTTCTGATGTTAAATTTTACTTTTTCATACTTATTGTTACTTGATAATACCTTTGAACGGTCATTTAAATCTGGTTTTGTGGGAAGTGACCTTATGAATCATAGTTGTGGAGATATTAGTGTTTTTAATATACCTATGTTAGTTTAGATGTAATTTTTGAGAAACTGGATATAAAACTGAGAAAAAAGAGCAAGGAACAAGTATTTAGGCAGCCATAAAAGTTGATATTTAGAAATACTCCAAATAGTTGCAGAATAAATTTTAAACTGACACAGTGAAGGGATGTAATAATTCCAGAAAATTATAGTGAAGATGACTAAGATACTCATTTTTTTTTGCATACTTAAATTTTTTATTTGATGTGTTTTGCCCTCACTTGAAGACATCGGAAGTTATTGACTGGTGGAATTCAGTTGGACCTGTGGATGTAGTTTATCTGAAGGAGAGACACGTGGTGGAGATTGAATGAAATGCGGTAATGAATTTTGACATTCCTTCAAAAGAAAATTCACTTCAAGTGAGGGTGGAACACTTCAAAATTCAGGTATGTGAAGTGTCTTAGTCGTCTCATAGATAATTTTCTGGAATGAATACTAAAAATGCTGCAAGTAAAACAAACAGCATTATACTTTTAATAAAGTAAACATTAACCTGTATAATTTGTTCCTGTCTATTATTCCAGGCACATGTACAAATGAATATAAGTACTATAATGTACTAACATTTCTCAGTTTTACTGTTTCTATTACTGCCCCTGAAAATGTGATTTTCTGTGTGCCTTTTATTGTTAACATACAATACTAGTACTAGCTTTATTGTTTGATCTTTTTATGTATTGGTAAGGTCAGTATTTTGATTAAATTGCTTAATATGTTTAGTATGTCCTCAGAAAAGCTCTGAATCATTAACTGTATTAATAATAAAGGATTTTGCTGAAATAAAACATTTGTTTTAAGAACTTTATGGGTCTAAGTAAAAAGAGGTGTTGCAAGTTATTTAGAGATAATAGCAAAGAGATTGTATATAATATTTGTGTATTAGAAATAAGTTTAAAGCAAAAGCTTGTAACACAATTTTAACTTGAGTCCTTTTCTATATTTTCTGTAATTTATTCACTCTTTTGCACAATAAGTTCTTTTGACAAATTCAGCCACATTGGCTTACAGAGGCAAAGTTAGCCAAACAGAAAGGCAAGAAAAACTGCTGAATAGTCTAGCATGCATTCATTTATTCATTATCTGCCAAAAAGAATACAAATATCATTAAGTTAAACAAATGTGCACACATCCACCAATATATAAGAGGAGTGACTCAAAAGTAAATTGCACAATCTTTTTTAAAAATTAACAAAACGTATAAATATTTTGAAAGCTACATTCAGTGCCTATTTTTCCACATAATTTCCTTGAACCTCAACACATTTTTGATGCAGTGGTAAGTTTTTTTTTTAACCCAATGTAAAACCATGTTCACACCAAACTGGATAGTCATCTTTCCACTTCTTGTTTCAGTTCCTCATCATTTATGAAGTGCCTTTCTCCAAGATGTTGCTGCAGCTCAGGAAAAAAAGATGGTAATCACTGGGTGCAACGTCAGGTGAATGAGGTGGCGGAGGGAAAACATCCCATCCAAACTGCTCATCTCGACAGCTTACACTAGCCTATCTCAGCAGCCTATCTCACGGGCCTGTGTCAGCAGCCTATCTCACAGGCCTGTGTCAGCAGCCTCTCTCAACAAGCATATACTAGCCCACAACAGCCTATGTCAGAAGCCCATCTCACCAGCCCATGTCAGGAGCCCATCTCACCAGCCAATATCCTCAGCAGCCTATCTCACCAGCCAATATCCTCAGCCTACACTAGCCTATATCCTCAGGAGCCTATCTCACCAGCCAATATCCTCAGCCTACACTAGCCTATATCCTCAGGAGCCTATATCCTCAGCCTATCTCAACAGCCAATATCCCCAGCCTACACTAGCCTATACACTCAGCTTACAATAGCCTATGTCAGCAGCCTATCTCAGTAACCCATCTCAGAAGCCTATTTCAGCAGCATATACTAGCCTATCTCCTCAGCTTACAATAGCCTATGTCAGCAGCCAATCTCAGCATCCAATGTCAGGAGCCTGTGGCACCAGCCCATGTCAGTAACCCATCTCAGGAGCCTATCTCAACAGCCTACAATAGCCTGTCTGCAGCCTATCTCAACAGGCTATATCCTCAGCCTACAATAGCCTGACAGCAGCCTATCTCAACAGCCTACATCAGCAGCCTATGTCCGGAGCCTATCTCAGCAGCCTACATCAGCAGCCTATGTCAGGAGCCTATCTCAACAGCCTATATCAGCAGCCCATGAGGAGCCTATCTCAACAGCCTATGTCAGGAGCCTATCTCAGCAGCCTATATCCTCAGCCTACAATAGCCTGACAGCAGCCTATCTCAGGAGCCCATGTTAGCAGTTCATCTCAGCAGCCTATCTCAGGAGCCTATGTCAACAGCCTGTCAGCAGCCCATCTCAACAGCCTATATAGGTAGCCTATACAAGTGTAGCCTATACATCTGTAGCCTATACATCAGTAGCCTATACATCAGTAGCCTATACATCTGTAGCCTATACATCTGTAGCCTATACATCTGTAGCCTATACATCAGTAGCCTATACATCTGTAGCCTATACATCAGTAGCCTATACATCTGTAGCCTATACAAGTGTAGCCTATACATCTGTAGCCTATACATCTGTAGCCTATACAAGGGTAGCCTATACAGCAGTAGCCTATACAAGTGTAGCCTATACATCTGTAGCCTATACATCTGTAGCCTATACATCAGTAGCCTATACATCTGTAGCCTATACAAGTGTAGCCTATACAAGTGTAGCCTATACATCTGTAGCCTATACATCAGTAGCTTATACATCAGTAGCGTATACAAGTGTAGCCTATACATCAGTAGCCTATACATCTGTAGCCTATACATCTGTAGCCTATACATCAGTAGCCTATACAAGTGTAGCCTATACAGCAGTAGCCTATACAATTGCAGCCTATAAATCTGTAGCCTATACATCAGTAGCGTATACAAGTGTAGCCTATACATCAGTAGCCTATACATCTGTAGCCTATACATCTGTAGTCTATACAGCAGTAGCCTATACAATTGCAGCCTATACATCTGTAGCCTATACATCAGTAGCGTATACAAGTGTAGCCTATACATCAGTAGCCTATACAGCAGTAGCCTATACAAGTGTAGCCTATACATCTGTAGCCTATACAAGTGTAGCCTATACAAGTGTAGCCTATACAGCAGTAGCCTATACAAGTGTAGCCTATACAGCAGTAGCCTATACAAGTGTAGCCTATACATCAGTAGCCTATACAGCAGTAGCCTATACAAGTGTAGCCTATACATCAGTAGCCTATACATCTGTAGCCTATACATCTGTAGCCTATACAAGTGTAGCCTATACATCAGTAGCCTATACATCTGTAGCCTATACATCTGTAGCCTATACAAGTGTAGCCTATACATCAGTAGCCTATACATCTGTAGCCTATACAGCAATAGCCTATACAAGTGTAGCCTATACATCAGTAGCTTATACAAGTGTAGCCTATACACCTATACATCAGTAGCCTATACAGCAGTAGCCTATACAGCAGTAGCCTATACATCTGTAGCCTATACATCAGTAGCCTATACATCAGTAGCCTATACAGCAGTAGCCTATACATCTGTAGCCTATACAAGTGTAGCCTATACAGCAGTAGCCTATACAAGTGTAGCCTATACAGCAGTAGCCTATACATCTGTAGCCTATACATCTGTAGCCTATACATCAGTAGCCTATACATCAGTAGCCTATACAGCAGTAGCCTATACAAGTGTAGCCTATACAGCAGTAGCCTATACATCTGTAGCCTATACATCAGTAGCCTATACAAGTGTAGCCTATACATCAGTAGCCTATACATCTGTAGCCTATACATCTGTAGCCTATACATCAGTAGCCTATACATCAGTAGCCTATACAGCAGTAGCCTATACAAGTGTAGCCTATACAGCAGTAGCCTATACATCTGTAGCCTATACAAGTGTAGCCTATACAGCAGTAGCCTATACATCTGTAGCCTATACATCAGTAGCCTATACAGCAGTAGCCTATACATCTGTAGCCTATACATCAGTAGCCTATACAGCAGTAGCCTATACATCTGTAGCCTATACATCAGTAGCCTATACATCTGTAGCCTATACATCTGTAGCCTATACAAGTGTAGCCTATACATCAGTAGCCCATACAAGTGTAGCCTGTACATCAGTAGCCTATACAAGTGTAGCCTATACAGCAGTAGCCTATACAAGTGTAGCCTATACAAGTGTAGCCTATACATCAGTAGCCTATACAAGTGTAGCCTATACATCTGTAGCCTATACAAGTGTAGCCTATACATCAGTAGCCTATACATCAGTAGCCTATACATCAGTAGCCTATACATCAGTAGCCTATACATCTGTAGCCTATACATCTGTAGCCTATACAAGTGTAGCCTATACAAGTGTAGCCTATACATCAGTAGCCTATACAAGTGTAGCCTATACATCAGTAGCCTATACAGCAGTAGCCTATACAAGTGTAGCCTATACATCAGTAGCCTATACATCTGTAGCCTATACATCTGTAGCCTATACAAGTGTAGCCTATACATCTGTAGCCTATACAAGTGTAGCCTATACATCAGTAGCCTATACAGCAGTAGCCTATACAAGTGTAGCCTATACATCAGTAGCCTATACATCTGTAGCCTATACATCTGTAGCCTATACAAGTGTAGCCTATACATCAGTAGCCTATACATCTGTAGCCTATACAGCAGTAGCCTATACAAGTGTAGCCTATACATCAGTAGCTTATACAAGTGTAGCCTATACAAGTGTAGCCTATACATCAGTAGCCTATACAGCAGTAGCCTATACAGCAGTAGCCTATACAGCAGTAGCCTATACATCTGTAGCCTATACATCAGTAGCCTATACATCAGTAGCCTATACAGCAGTAGCCTATACATCTGTAGCCTATACAAGTGTAGCCTATACAGCAGTAGCCTATACATCTGTAGCCTATACATCTGTAGCCTATACAAGTGTAGCCTATACATCAGTAGCCCATACAAGTGTAGCCTGTACATCAGTAGCCTATACATCTGTAGCCTATACAAGTGTAGCCTATACAGCAGTAGCCTATACAGCAGTAGCCTATACAAGTGTAGCCTATACATCTGTAGCCTATACAAGTGTAGCCTATACAGCAGTAGCCTATACAAGTGTAGCCTATACAAGTGTAGCCTATACATCAGTAGCCTATACAAGTGTAGCCTATACATCTGTAGCCTATACAAGTGTAGCCTATACATCAGTAGCCTATACATCAGTAGCCTATACATCAGTAGCCTATACAGCAGTAGCCTATACAAGTGTAGCCTATACATCAGTAGCCTATACATCTGTAGCCTATACATCTGTAGCCTATACAAGTGTAGCCTATACATCAGTAGCCTATACATCTGTAGCCTATACATCTGTAGCCTATACAAGTGTAGCCTATACAAGTGTAGCCTATACATCTGTAGCCTATACATCTGTAGCCTATACATCTGTAGCCTATACAAGTGTAGCCTATACATCAGTAGCCTATACAGCAGTAGCCTATACAAGTGTAGCCTATACATCAGTAGCCTATACATCTGTAGCCTATACATCTGTAGCCTATACATCAGTAGCCTATACATCTGTAGCCTATACATCTGTAGCCTATACAAGTGTAGCCTATACAAGTGTAGCCTATACATCTGTAGCCTATACATCTGTAGCCTATACATCTGTAGCCTATACATCAGTAGCCTATACATCTGTAGCCTATACATCTGTAGCCTATACAAGTGTAGCCTATACAAGTGTAGCCTATACATCTGTAGCCTATACAGCAGTAGCCTATACAAGTGTAGCCTATACATCTGTAGCCTATACAAGTGTAGCCTATACATCAGTAGCCTATACAGCAGTAGCCTATACAAGTGTAGCCTATACAGCAGTAGCCTATACAAGTGTAGCCTATACATCAGTAGCCTATACAGCAGTAGCCTATACAAGTGTAGCCTATACATCAGTAGCCTATACATCTGTAGCCTATACATCTGTAGCCTATACAAGTGTAGCCTATACATCAGTAGCCTATACATCTGTAGCCTATACATCTGTAGCCTATACAAGTGTAGCCTATACATCAGTAGCCTATACATCTGTAGCCTATACAGCAGTAGCCTATACAAGTGTAGCCTATACATCAGTAGCTTATACAAGTGTAGCCTATACACCTATACATCAGTAGCCTATACATCTGTAGCCTATACATCAGTAGCCTATACATCAGTAGCCTATACAGCAGTAGCCTATACATCTGTAGCCTATACATCTGTAGCCTATACAAGTGTAGCCTATACATCAGTAGCCCATACAAGTGTAGCCTGTACATCAGTAGCCTATACATCTGTAGCCTATACATCAGTAGCCTATACATCTGTAGCCTATACAAGTGTAGCCTATACAGCAGTAGCCTATACAGCAGTAGCCTATACAAGTGTAGCCTATACATCTGTAGCCTATACAAGTGTAGCCTATACAGCAGTAGCCTATACAAGTGTAGCCTATACATCTGTAGCCTATACAAGTGTAGCCTATACAAGTGTAGCCTATACATCTGTAGCCTATACAAGTGTAGCCTATACATCAGTAGCCTATACATCAGTAGCCTATACATCAGTAGCCTATACATCTGTAGCCTATACATCTGTAGCCTATACAAGTGTAGCCTATACAAGTGTAGCCTATACATCTGTAGCCTATACAGCAGTAGCCTATACAAGTGTAGCCTATACATCTGTAGCCTATACAAGTGTAGCCTATACATCAGTAGCCTATACAGCAGTAGCCTATACAAGTGTAGCCTATACAGCAGTAGCCTATACATCTGTAGCCTATACATCAGTAACCTATACATCAGTAGCCTATACAGCAGTAGCCTATACATCTGTAGCCTATACATCAGTAGCCTATACATCTGTAGCCTATACATCAGTAGCCCATACAAGTGTAGCCTGTACATCAGTAGCCTATACATCTGTAGCCTATACAAGTGTAGCCTATACAGCAGTAGCCTATACAGCAGTAGCCTATACAAGTGTAGCCTATACATCTGTAGCCTATACAAGTGTAGCCTATACAGCAGTAGCCTATACAAGTGTAGCCTATACAAGTGTAGCCTATACATCAGTAGCCTATACAAGTGTAGCCTATACATCTGTAGCCTATACAAGTGTAGCCTATACATCAGTAGCCTATACATCAGTAGCCTATACATCAGTAGCCTATACATCTGTAGCCTATACATCTGTAGCCTATACAAGTGTAGCCTATACAAGTGTAGCCTATACATCTGTAGCCTATACAGCAGTAGCCTATACAAGTGTAGCCTATACATCTGTAGCCTATACAAGTGTAGCCTATACATCAGTAGCCTATACAGCAGTAGCCTATACAAGTGTAGCCTATACATCAGTAGCCTATACATCTGTAGCCTATACATCTGTAGCCTATACAAGTGTAGCCTATACATCAGTAGCCTATACATCTGTAGCCTATACAGCAGTAGCCTATACAAGTGTAGCCTATACATCAGTAGCTTATACAAGTGTAGCCTATACAAGTGTAGCCTATACATCAGTAGCCTATACAGCAGTAGCCTATGCAAGTGTAGCCTATACATCAGTAGCCTATACAGCAGTAGCCTATACAAGTGTAGCCTATACATCAGTAGCCTATACATCTGTAGCCTATACATCTGTAGCCTATACAAGTGTAGCCTATACAGCAGTAGCCTATACATCTGTAGCCTATACATCAGTAGCCTATACATCAGTAGCCTATACAGCAGTAGCCTATACAGCAGTAGCCTATACATCTGTAGCCTATACATCAGTAGCCTATACAAGTGTAGCCTATACATCAGTAGCCTATACAGCAGTAGCCTATACATCTGTAGCCTATACATCAGTAGCCTATACATCAGTAGCCTATACAGCAGTAGCCTATACATCTGTAGCCTATACATCAGTAGCCTATACATCTGTAGCCTATACATCTGTAGCCTATACAAGTGTAGCCTATACATCAGTAGCCCATACAAGTGTAGCCTGTACATCAGTAGCCTATACATCTGTAGCCTATACAAGTGTAGCCTATACAGCAGTAGCCTATACAGCAGTAGCCTATACAAGTGTAGCCTATACATCTGTAGCCTATACAAGTGTAGCCTATACAGCAGTAGCCTATACAAGTGTAGCCTATACAAGTGTAGCCTATACATCAGTAGCCTATACAAGTGTAGCCTATACATCTGTAGCCTATACAAGTGTAGCCTATACATCAGTAGCCTATACATCAGTAGCCTATACATCTGTAGCCTATACATCTGTAGCCTATACAAGTGTAGCCTATACAAGTGTAGCCTATACATCTGTAGCCTATACAGCAGTAGCCTATACAAGTGTAGCCTATACATCAGTAGCCTATACATCTGTAGCCTATACATCTGTAGCCTATACAAGTGTAGCCTATACATCAGTAGCCTATACATCTGTAGCCTATACAGCAGTAGCCTATACAAGTGTAGCCTATACATCAGTAGCTTATACAAGTGTAGCCTATACAAGTGTAGCCTATACATCAGTAGCCTATACAGCAGTAGCCTATACAAGTGTAGCCTATACATCAGTAGCCTATACATCTGTAGCCTATACATCTGTAGCCTATACATCTGTAGCCTATACAAGTGTAGCCTATACATCAGTAGCCTATACATCTGTAGCCTATACAGCAGTAGCCTATACAAGTGTAGCCTATACATCAGTAGCTTATACAAGTGTAGCCTATACAAGTGTAGCCTATACATCAGTAGCCTATACAGCAGTAGCCTATACAAGTGTAGCCTATACATCAGTAGCCTATACAGCAGTAGCCTATACAGCAGTAGCCTATACATCAGTAGCCTATACATCTGTAGCCTATACAAGTGTAGCCTATACATCAGTAGCCTATACATCTGTAGCCTATACAGCAGTAGCCTATACAAGTGTAGCCTATACATCAGTAGCTTATACAAGTGTAGCCTATACACCTATACATCAGTAGCCTATACAGCAGTAGCCTATACAGCAGTAGCCTATACAGCAGTAGCCTATACAGCAGTAGCCTATACATCTGTAGCCTATACATCAGTAGCCTATACAGCAGTAGCCTATACATCTGTAGCCTATACAAGTGTAGCCTATACAGCAGTAGCCTATACATCTGTAGCCTATACATCAGTAGCCTATACAAGTGTAGCCTATACAGCAGTAGCCTATACATCTGTAGCCTATACATCAGTAGCCTATACATCAGTAGCCTATACAGCAGTAGCCTATACAAGTGTAGCCTATACAGCAGTAGCCTATACATCTGTAGCCTATACATCTGTAGCCTATACATCAGTAGCCTATACAGCAGTAGCCTATACATCTGTAGCCTATACATCAGTAGCCTATACATCAGTAGCCTATACAAGTGTAGCCTATACATCAGTAGCCTATACATCTGTAGCCTATACATCAGTAGCCTATACAGCAGTAGCCTATACATCTGTAGCCTATACATCAGTAGCCTATACATCAGTAGCCTATACAAGTGTAGCCTATACATCAGTAGCCTATACATCTGTAGCCTATACAGCAGTAGCCTATACATCTGTAGCCTATACAAGTGTAGCCTATACAGCAGTAGCCTATACATCTGTAGCCTATACATCAGTAGCCTATACATCAGTAGCCTATACAGCAGTAGCCTATACAAGTGTAGCCTATACAGCAGTAGCCTATACATCTGTAGCCTATACATCAGTAGCCTATACAAGTGTAGCCTATACATCAGTAGCCTATACATCTGTAGCCTATACATCTGTAGCCTATACATCAGTAGCCTATACATCAGTAGCCTATACAGCAGTAGCCTATACAAGTGTAGCCTATACAGCAGTAGCCTATACATCTGTAGCCTATACAAGTGTAGCCTATACAGCAGTAGCCTATACATCTGTAGCCTATACATCAGTAGCCTATACAGCAGTAGCCTATACATCTGTAGCCTATACATCAGTAGCCTATACATCAGTAGCCTATACAGCAGTAGCCTATACATCTGTAGCCTATACATCAGTAGCCTATACATCTGTAGCCTATACATCTGTAGCCTATACAAGTGTAGCCTATACATCAGTAGCCCATACAAGTGTAGCCTGTACATCAGTAGCCTATACATCTGTAGCCTATACAAGTGTAGCCTATACAGCAGTAGCCTATACAGCAGTAGCCTATACAGCAGTAGCCTATACAAGTGTAGCCTATACATCTGTAGCCTATACAAGTGTAGCCTATACAGCAGTAGCCTATACATCAGTAGCCTATACAAGTGTAGCCTATACATCAGTAGCCTATACATCTGTAGCCTATACATCTGTAGCCTATACATCAGTAGCCTATACATCAGTAGCCTATACAGCAGTAGCCTATACAAGTGTAGCCTATACAGCAGTAGCCTATACATCTGTAGCCTATACAAGTGTAGCCTATACAGCAGTAGCCTATACATCTGTAGCCTATACATCAGTAGCCTATACAGCAGTAGCCTATACATCTGTAGCCTATACATCAGTAGCCTATACATCAGTAGCCTATACAGCAGTAGCCTATACATCTGTAGCCTATACATCAGTAGCCTATACATCAGTAGCCTATACAAGTGTAGCCTATACATCAGTAGCCTATACATCTGTAGCCTATACAGCAGTAGCCTATACATCTGTAGCCTATACAAGTGTAGCCTATACAGCAGTAGCCTATACATCTGTAGCCTATACATCAGTAGCCTATACATCAGTAGCCTATACAGCAGTAGCCTATACAAGTGTAGCCTATACAGCAGTAGCCTATACATCTGTAGCCTATACATCAGTAGCCTATACAAGTGTAGCCTATACATCAGTAGCCTATACATCTGTAGCCTATACATCTGTAGCCTATACATCAGTAGCCTATACATCAGTAGCCTATACAGCAGTAGCCTATACAAGTGTAGCCTATACAGCAGTAGCCTATACATCTGTAGCCTATACAAGTGTAGCCTATACAGCAGTAGCCTATACATCTGTAGCCTATACATCAGTAGCCTATACAGCAGTAGCCTATACATCTGTAGCCTATACATCAGTAGCCTATACATCAGTAGCCTATACAGCAGTAGCCTATACATCTGTAGCCTATACATCAGTAGCCTATACAAGTGTAGCCTATACAGCAGTAGCCTATACATCTGTAGCCTATACATCAGTAGCCTATACAAGTGTAGCCTATACATCAGTAGCCTATACATCTGTAGCCTATACATCTGTAGCCTATACATCAGTAGCCTATACATCAGTAGCCTATACAGCAGTAGCCTATACAAGTGTAGCCTATACAGCAGTAGCCTATACATCTGTAGCCTATACAAGTGTAGCCTATACAGCAGTAGCCTATACATCTGTAGCCTATACATCAGTAGCCTATACAGCAGTAGCCTATACATCTGTAGCCTATACATCAGTAGCCTATACATCAGTAGCCTATACAGCAGTAGCCTATACATCTGTAGCCTATACATCAGTAGCCTATACATCTGTAGCCTATACATCTGTAGCCTATACAAGTGTAGCCTATACATCAGTAGCCCATACAAGTGTAGCCTGTACATCAGTAGCCTATACATCTGTAGCCTATACAAGTGTAGCCTATACATCAGTAGCCTATACAGCAGTAGCCTATACAAGTGTAGCCTATACATCAGTAGCCTATACAGCAGTAGCCTATACAGCAGTAGCCTATACATCAGTAGCCTATACATCTGTAGCCTATACAAGTGTAGCCTATACATCAGTAGCCTATACATCTGTAGCCTATACAGCAGTAGCCTATACAAGTGTAGCCTATACATCAGTAGCTTATACAAGTGTAGCCTATACACCTATACATCAGTAGCCTATACAGCAGTAGCCTATACAGCAGTAGCCTATACAGCAGTAGCCTATACAGCAGTAGCCTATACATCTGTAGCCTATACATCAGTAGCCTATACAGCAGTAGCCTATACATCTGTAGCCTATACAAGTGTAGCCTATACAGCAGTAGCCTATACATCTGTAGCCTATACATCAGTAGCCTATACAAGTGTAGCCTATACAGCAGTAGCCTATACATCTGTAGCCTATACATCAGTAGCCTATACATCAGTAGCCTATACAGCAGTAGCCTATACAAGTGTAGCCTATACAGCAGTAGCCTATACATCTGTAGCCTATACATCTGTAGCCTATACATCAGTAGCCTATACAGCAGTAGCCTATACATCTGTAGCCTATACATCAGTAGCCTATACATCAGTAGCCTATACAAGTGTAGCCTATACATCAGTAGCCTATACATCTGTAGCCTATACATCAGTAGCCTATACAGCAGTAGCCTATACATCTGTAGCCTATACATCAGTAGCCTATACATCAGTAGCCTATACAAGTGTAGCCTATACATCAGTAGCCTATACATCTGTAGCCTATACAGCAGTAGCCTATACATCTGTAGCCTATACAAGTGTAGCCTATACAGCAGTAGCCTATACATCTGTAGCCTATACATCAGTAGCCTATACATCAGTAGCCTATACAGCAGTAGCCTATACAAGTGTAGCCTATACAGCAGTAGCCTATACATCTGTAGCCTATACATCAGTAGCCTATACAAGTGTAGCCTATACATCAGTAGCCTATACATCTGTAGCCTATACATCTGTAGCCTATACATCAGTAGCCTATACATCAGTAGCCTATACAGCAGTAGCCTATACAAGTGTAGCCTATACAGCAGTAGCCTATACATCTGTAGCCTATACAAGTGTAGCCTATACAGCAGTAGCCTATACATCTGTAGCCTATACATCAGTAGCCTATACAGCAGTAGCCTATACATCTGTAGCCTATACATCAGTAGCCTATACATCAGTAGCCTATACAGCAGTAGCCTATACATCTGTAGCCTATACATCAGTAGCCTATACATCTGTAGCCTATACATCTGTAGCCTATACAAGTGTAGCCTATACATCAGTAGCCCATACAAGTGTAGCCTGTACATCAGTAGCCTATACATCTGTAGCCTATACAAGTGTAGCCTATACAGCAGTAGCCTATACAGCAGTAGCCTATACAGCAGTAGCCTATACAAGTGTAGCCTATACATCTGTAGCCTATACAAGTGTAGCCTATACAGCAGTAGCCTATACATCAGTAGCCTATACAAGTGTAGCCTATACATCAGTAGCCTATACATCTGTAGCCTATACATCTGTAGCCTATACATCAGTAGCCTATACATCAGTAGCCTATACAGCAGTAGCCTATACAAGTGTAGCCTATACAGCAGTAGCCTATACATCTGTAGCCTATACAAGTGTAGCCTATACAGCAGTAGCCTATACATCTGTAGCCTATACATCAGTAGCCTATACAGCAGTAGCCTATACATCTGTAGCCTATACATCAGTAGCCTATACATCAGTAGCCTATACAGCAGTAGCCTATACATCTGTAGCCTATACATCAGTAGCCTATACATCAGTAGCCTATACAAGTGTAGCCTATACATCAGTAGCCTATACATCTGTAGCCTATACAGCAGTAGCCTATACATCTGTAGCCTATACAAGTGTAGCCTATACAGCAGTAGCCTATACATCTGTAGCCTATACATCAGTAGCCTATACATCAGTAGCCTATACAGCAGTAGCCTATACAAGTGTAGCCTATACAGCAGTAGCCTATACATCTGTAGCCTATACATCAGTAGCCTATACAAGTGTAGCCTATACATCAGTAGCCTATACATCTGTAGCCTATACATCTGTAGCCTATACATCAGTAGCCTATACATCAGTAGCCTATACAGCAGTAGCCTATACAAGTGTAGCCTATACAGCAGTAGCCTATACATCTGTAGCCTATACAAGTGTAGCCTATACAGCAGTAGCCTATACATCTGTAGCCTATACATCAGTAGCCTATACAGCAGTAGCCTATACATCTGTAGCCTATACATCAGTAGCCTATACATCAGTAGCCTATACAGCAGTAGCCTATACATCTGTAGCCTATACATCAGTAGCCTATACAAGTGTAGCCTATACAGCAGTAGCCTATACATCTGTAGCCTATACATCAGTAGCCTATACAAGTGTAGCCTATACATCAGTAGCCTATACATCTGTAGCCTATACATCTGTAGCCTATACATCAGTAGCCTATACATCAGTAGCCTATACAGCAGTAGCCTATACAAGTGTAGCCTATACAGCAGTAGCCTATACATCTGTAGCCTATACAAGTGTAGCCTATACAGCAGTAGCCTATACATCTGTAGCCTATACATCAGTAGCCTATACAGCAGTAGCCTATACATCTGTAGCCTATACATCAGTAGCCTATACATCAGTAGCCTATACAGCAGTAGCCTATACATCTGTAGCCTATACATCAGTAGCCTATACATCTGTAGCCTATACATCTGTAGCCTATACAAGTGTAGCCTATACATCAGTAGCCCATACAAGTGTAGCCTGTACATCAGTAGCCTATACATCTGTAGCCTATACAAGTGTAGCCTATACAGCAGTAGCCTATACAGCAGTAGCCTATACAGCAGTAGCCTATACAAGTGTAGCCTATACATCTGTAGCCTATACAAGTGTAGCCTATACAGCAGTAGCCTATACATCAGTAGCCTATACATCAGTAGCCTATACATCTGTAGCCTATACATCAGTAGCCTATACATCTGTAGCCTATACAAGTGTAGCCTATACATCTGTAGCCTATACAAGTGTAGCCTATACATCAGTAGCCTGTACATCAGTAGCCTATACATCTGTAGCCTATACATCTGTAGCCTATACAAGTGTAGCCTATACAAGTGTAGCCTATACATCTGTAGCCTATACAGCAGTAGCCTATACAAGTGTAGCCTATACATCTGTAGCCTATACAAGTGTAGCCTATACATCAGTAGCCTATACAGCAGTAGCCTATACAAGTGTAGCCTATACATCAGTAGCCTATACATCTGTAGCCTATACATCTGTAGCCTATACAAGTGTAGCCTATACATCAGTAGCCTATACATCTGTAGCCTATACAGCAGTAGCCTATACATCAGTAGCTTATACAAGTGTAGCCTATACAAGTGTAGCCTATACATCAGTAGCCTATACAGCAGTAGCCTATACAAGTGTAGCCTATACATCAGTAGCCTATACAGCAGTAGCCTATACAAGTGTAGCCTATACATCAGTAGCCTATACATCTGTAGCCTATACATCTGTAGCCTATACAAGTGTAGCCTATACAGCAGTAGCCTATACATCTGTAGCCTATACATCAGTAGCCTATACAGCAGTAGCCTATACAGCAGTAGCCTATACATCTGTAGCCTATACATCAGTAGCCTATACATCTGTAGCCTATACATCTGTAGCCTATACATCAGTAGCCTATACATCAGTAGCCTATACAGCAGTAGCCTATACAAGTGTAGCCTATACATCAGTAGCCTATACATCTGTAGCCTATACATCAGTATCCTATACATCTGTAGCCTATACATCAGTAGCTATACATCTGTAGCCTATACATCTGTAGCCTATACATCAGTAGCCTATACATCAGTAGCCTATACATCTGTAGCCTATACAAGTGTAGCCTATACATCTGTAGCCTATACATCTGTAGCCTATACAAGTGTAGCCTATACATCTGTAGCCTTTACATCTGTAGCATATACATCAGTAGCCTATACATCTGTAGCCTATACATCTGTAGCCTATACATCAGTAGCCTATACAAGTGTAGCCTATACAAGTGTAGCCTATACATCAGTAGCCTATACATCTGTAGCCTATACATCTGTAGCCTATACATCAGTAGCCTATACAAGTGTAGCCTATACATCAGTAGCCTATACATGAGTAGCCTATACATGAGTAGCCTATACATCTGTAGCCTATACATCTGTAGCCTATACATCTGTAGCCTATACATCAGTAGCCTATACATCTGTAGAATATACAGCAGTAGCCTATACATCAGTAGCCTATACATCAGTAGCCTATACAGCAGTAGCCTATACATCTGTAGCCTATACAGCAGTAGCCTATACAAGTGTAGCCTATACATCAGTAGCCCATACAAGTGTAGCCTATACATCATCAGTAGCCTATACATCACTAGCCTATACAAGTGTAGCCTATACATCAGTAGCTTATACAAGTGTAGCCTATACATCAGTAGCTTAGACATCAGTAGCCTATACAAGTGTAGCCTATACATCGGTAGCTTATACATCAGTAGCTTATACAAGTGTAGCCTATACATCTGTAGCTTATACATCAGTAGCTTATACAAGTGTAGCCTATACATCAGTACGCTGATGACCTAGAAGTTGAGCGCCCTTAAACCAAATCCAAATCTATACATCAGTAGCCTATTCATCAGTAGCCTATTCATCAGTAGCCTATACATCAGTAGCCTATACATCAGTAGCCTATACATCAGTAGCCTATACATCAGTAGCCTATACAAGTGGAGCTTATACGTCAGTAGCCTATATATCAGTATCAGCAGCCCATGAGCAGCCTATGTCAACAGCCTACATCAGCAGCCTATCTCAACAGCCTATATCAGCAGCCCATGAGGAGCCTATCTCAACAGCCTACATCGGCAGCCCATGAGGAGCCTATGTCAGCAGCCTATGTCAGCAGCTGATCTCAGCAGCCTATCTCAGGAGCGTATCTCAACAGCCTATGTCAACAGGCTATATCCTCAGCCTACAATAGCCTGACAGCAGCCTACATCAGCAGCCTATCTCTGCAGCCTATCTCAACAGCCTATATCCTCAGCCTACAATAGCCTGACAGCAGCCTATCTCAGGAGCCTACATGAGCAGCCTACATCAGCAGCCCATGTCAGGAGCCTATCTCTGCAGCCTATGTCAGGAGCGTATCTCAACAGCCTATTTCAACAGCATATATCCTCAGCCTACAATAGCCTGACAGCAGCCTATCTCAGGAGCCTATGTCAGCAGCCTATCTCAACAGCCTACATGAGCAGCCTATGTCCGGAGCCTACATCAGCAGCCAATCTCAGGAGCCTACATCAGCAGCCCATTTCAGGAGTGTATCTCAACAGCCTATGTCAACAGCATATATCCTCAGCCTACAATAGCCTGACAGCAGCATATCTCAACAGCCTACATCAGCAGCCTATCTCAACAGCCTATCTCAACAGCCTATCTCAACAGCCTATCTCAACAGCCTATCTCAACAGCCTATCTCTGCAGCCTACATCAGCAGCCTATCTCTGCAGCCTATGTCAGGAGCCTATCTCAACAGCCTATATCCTCAGCCTACAAGCAACCTATGTCAGGAGCCCATGGCAGCAGTTCATCTCAGCAGCCTGTCAGGAGCCTATCTCAACAGCCTACAATAGCCTGTCAGGAGCCTATCTCAACAGCCTACAATAGCCTGACAGCAGCCTATCTCCGGAGCCCATGTCAGCAGCCTATGTCAGGAGGCTATCTCATCAACCTACAATAGCCTGTCAGCAGCTTATCTCTGGAGCCCATGTCAGCAGCTCATCATCTCAGCAGCCTATGTCAGGAGCCCATGTCCTCAGCCTTTGTGATTATTCTACATGATTATCATCCTTTCCACTTTCAGCATTAGCCAAATCTTGTGAAACGTGGGTCTTCTTTGTCAATGGTGTGTAGTCATCGTTGCTTGCTGATGCACCCTGGTGATATTCTTTATTCCCTGCATCTAGGGTTACTGTGATACCCTTAATCTGCCATCTGTAATACAAATGACAATGATAAGCAAAGTAAGCAGTTAATGTGATAGGTTTCCTAATGCCAGCTATAATAATAAATGTAAGCTACAAATCTTCAGAGAAATGGAAACAATGAGAGGAAATGAAACTATGTGGTCATACATTCATCTCTCAGATGGTGCAATCAACACTGCTTCTAAGCAATATAACAGAAGACCATGGCTGAGGTGAAGGTACTCAGTCAGTGGAAATGGCCCAAAGTCAAAAGTGAGTGTATTGTTCATTGCTGGCACCAGATTAGTCTGTAAAGCAAAACACTGTGGTTAAAGTCTGTTTCTTTGCTCTGTTAAGGAGCTATCAAGTCACTTGCAATGTCCGCTAGTAATAATGTATCAACTGTTCTGGAATGGAACAGACCATGGACTTATTACATGCACAAGCATGTTTTATTAGCAAATGCACTGCTATATCATGCATGCTAAAAACCAAGAGTTCTTAGTTTAAGTTACTTTAAACTTACTTATGGTGTGAAAGGGTGTGTGTAATGTTTGAAATTTCTGTATGATGATTGGGATATCTGAATGAGCTGTCAGGAAGACCATCCACTGTCCTCCTGAAATATGTTCTGACAGTAATATTGCAAGGAAGCTATTACCCTACAGAATAAAATATTTTACTTCTTAACATACATGGCCTCAGGGGTCTCCGTCTAGGGGATATGTGAATAACGACCACCAGGTGCCCAAGCTTAGCAGAACATTACTTCCACTTACTGGTGTTTTGCTCCTCACTGTAACTTTTCTATCTGACCTTACCTTGGTCATCTCTTGTTCTCTTCCGACTCTGATGCTATTAGGGTTCCCAAGGGCTAGGGAGTCTTTATTTCTCCAACCTCTCATTTCTCTATAAAATCTTAACACCAACATGCTGACCTTTCATGGCATGTAATACGTCCTCTGATTGGTAATCAGTGGATATGGTCGGTGGATTTATTTTGATAACTCTCCCGGTCAGGTCGGTGAGACCCGTAAACCAACGACAGGTATGGTCCTCCAGACATTCTAGGGGTTGTGAGAGAGCAATGAGACTGCCAAAACAAAAATATGGTGCTCTCTAAAAAACGGTTACTAATTACTGCTATTGCTCTCTTCAATATCATTGTGAAAAATATTGGAGAGCGGGAGGATTAGTGACTTCATTGTCAGAAGTCCAGCATTAGTAAACAACTTCTTAACATATGGTCTTACACCTTATATAGAAAGAGCGATCATCTTGAAACTTAAAGAAACTAATCATAGCCAGATTTAATGAATTTCTGAACAAAGTCTTACAGAAAGAACTGATGGATATCCATATTCAATTCTAGGATAAGACAAGAAACCAGGTAATTAGTCATTACCTAACGTCAGCTTTTCTTTCTTACATAACAGCAAATGAACTCTTATAGGCATTGCTGGTTGGCCTTCCTGGTTCTGGCATAACCTTAGAAAGGTGTTGCAGGTTAGTATGGATCACTTAACTTTTAAGCTACCAATGGACTTGAAGAAATTACAAAACATGATGACAATCCAGTGATTATGGATGTTGGAAGTTGCAGACTTCATGCAATACATAGAGCATTCAAGAACAGCATCACCAATACAAGGACAAACTTCACACTAAAAAACTAAACCCCTAGCACTACAGCCCAGGAAGGGCCTTGGTTTGCTACCCAGCCAATGCGTCCCCCACCTCTGCCCACTACAGGCATCATTGGTGGGGTGCAGTACTGGAGGGTGGGACGTGGTCAGCGCCCCAAGCCCTCCCTGTCAGTTATGTGGCCTTCACGACCTGGAGCCGCTACTTCTCCATCAAGTAGCTTCTCAATTGGTCTCTCAGAGGCTGAGTACACCCCATGCCAGACCTCCCAGTGGGGGGAAAAAATCCCCATGCTGGTACTCAGGATCGAACCCGGGTCCTCCGTGCCAGAGGCAAGTGTGCTACCAACTGCACTACGGAGGCAGCCAAACTTCACACTAGCAGCTACAAAACTAAACTATTTGAAACATCCTTCAAGTATAACAGATTAGAATTATACAGCTATTTACTAGGGTACTTGAAAAGCTTAACCTCTAAACGAGTATAATTAGAGTTACATAGTTTCTTGGAAAAAATCAATTTTACTCCATAGAGGAATACATTGAATTTGTACAGGAGAATTTAAATGTTAGTAAGAGTAAGTTAGTAAATCTTAAGAACTTGTCTGTTGCAAGGATCCTTTTCACCTGAGGGATGCACTTTGGCTCAACAGTATGCCTTCATGTTAAGATAAAAGTTTGTAGAAATTGTTTAATTACATATTTTCTTAGAACAGGAATGAAGTGGGGATGTTCCAGAGCAACTCTTAACACAACTTACAATGTATATATAAAGCCATTATTTACTTACTGCAGCAAAGTTCTTGTAACAGCAAACACAAAAAAAATTCAAATCTTTCAAAACCAAAGTCTGAGACTAATTACAGGTGCTATCAAAACCACACCAATAGCAGCTATGGAAATACTAACCAACCAATACCCCATTGAATATGAAATAGAAAAAGCGGCTCTTATTCAACACGAAAAGTTGATCAGACTCCCATTCAATATATGGCACAAGAGAAATTTTACACTTACACTAAAGACTCAGGAGAGCTTTCTTTCCAAAATTCAAGACATCAAGAAGAATGTATACCTTCCTAATTCAAAGGAAAACTTCACATCTAAAGTCAATCTGACACAAACATTAGACATCACATATTATTTACACCTGACAGAAGAAGTTAAGAAAAGTGATACTCCAACTAGTGTTCTAAAATTATTGGCATTAGAGACAATCCATACTAGATTTCCAGAACATGAGTGGCTCCATATTTATACTGATGGATCATTGATATCACACCAAGATGAAGCAAGTGCTGGAGTCACATGTCACCTCTTTTCCAATTAAAAATCTTTAAGTTATGGAACTACTAACTTTGATGGAGAAATTGAAGCAATTCGAATGGCCCTACAAAATCTTTTGTACAGAATTTCACATTTTCAGCAAGCAGTTACTCTCTTAGATTCCAGGGCGGTAATTATAGCAATTACTTCCAAGTCGTCACCAAAAAACCAAACAATTATAGAATGTTGGAAAATCCTTATCCATCTAACAGCACTTCAAAAACACCTAGTCTTCCAATGGATACCAGCTCACTGTGGACTGAGTGGTAATGAGAAAGCTGATTTTCTTGCAAAAAAGGGTACCGGCAATGTGCAGAAATCAATAGTTAATCTACCATTTTATGCAGCTAAGAGATTAGTCAACTCTGAATTCAAAAAAAATATTGAAAAATATTACTATGAAAAATCAAAAAATAAAAGATGGGAACTACCAAACATTCAAACAGTAATTCCTGAGTATCCTCGAAAAACAGCAGTTGCAACCTTCAGGTTGATTACAGGACATGATTGCCTGGCAAAACATTTAAACAGAATTGGGATATATTCTTCACCACTCTGTCCTCTATGTGATCTGCAAGAGGAAATGGATCGAGACCACCTTCAAATATGCCCGGCCACTTCTAGTACCCCATCCATCAGTGAAAAATATTGGAGAGCAAGAGGATTAATGACTTCATTGTCAGAAATCCAGCATTAGTTAACAACAATATTTTCTTATAGGTACAATAGGAATATGGAAATAAATAGGCTTAAGGGATAGTCAAATCTTTAAGGAGTGGTCGTTATGTGATGGCTTTGAAATTCAATTCTCTTTGCATGTCCAGGACAGGAAAAAATGACTTCCCATTTAAGAAAAGTAAATTTCAAAATTCAAACTATAACTACCAGCCAATCTTAGGTGCATTTGCCTCTTTTTTACTTTACTACGTTTAGTAAAGCAGGGGAAGTATTGTATTCCACCCAAAAATTCGATGTCGAGATTTCACCGGAAATATGTTTTGAGGCCCCTGAATAAAAAAAAAAAGCATTTTTAGAAAAATGTGTGTGTGCGTGCATGTGTGTAAGTCTGTAGACAGCATCATTCAAAAACGAAAAGTTGGTACTTAAGTGTAATGTCTTTCAAAGATGGGACAAGAAGATTTTGAAGAAAATAGCTGAACTACCCATTACATGGAAAATTTTTATTTTCTTGAAAATGGCTCTAACAGTTTTGATTAAAATGCCGTGTGTTTGAGATATTTTTATGACAAATGAAATGTATATCTTGAATTTTCTGGCTATAGCCCATGAAGTTGTATTTACTCTGGAGGACTTCTGCATAATTGGTAAACCGTAAGAGATAGACCAAATTTTACTGTACAAAAAATTTAGATCTTGCTAAAACACCATTTATGTCCAAATAAATTTTTTGTGGAGTGAACAATTTCGGAGACATTGCTTGTTATTTGTGTGAGTTTTGGAGAACTTATACTTCTGTCTAATGGAACATCATTATTCATTTTTTGTATGTTAACCATGCAAAGAGAAAGGAATTTGAAAGCTTACACAAACCTTCTAGATCAATTGTAACAGAAAATAAACAAAATGAAATCACTGCTGGTTTACGACTGTAAAAAAATTGCTAAAAATTAGTTCAAGGAACAAGCATATCTCATCTTCTGCCAGAAATGCTACACGTACGTTAAAACTGAAACCCTAGCGTATACATGAGTACAAGCGCTGGAAATAAAATGATCCAGGTATGCTGCAATTATTTTTCTGATCAATAGAAAATTCATTGATCTACAGCTTTTGTTTTTCTCTGGCAAATCTTAGTTTCACCTAAATAAGACAAGTGAACACTTACAACTGCCGATATTGGCTTCAGAAAAACTTGTGCTCTTGCATGAAACTTCTCACTATGACCTGAAATTTAGTGCTATGAGTACCAGAAGAAGAATAGGGGCTATTTTCTTGACTAATGATTGATTGCATATCTAAGGGGAATCCGCACTTATGTTGATTCAGATTTTGTAGGTCAGACCCTGGGTGGTAGTACACATGGGCGATCTGTGAGCCACAAGAAGACGCTCACGGAGGGCGGGTCCCTACAGTATTACAGGTATTTAATCTCGAAGCGAAGTTGGACCATGCAGATTTGGACTGATCCCCCCCCTCAGGGCAGAGGACCGCAACGTCTCCTCGACAGCGAGAGCTGTTTCCATTTTCTGTAATGAAGCGATTAATGCAGAGTGATATCGGAGATTAATTCTAAGTCCATTTTTCGGTCGCTTGACACATTGTCACTCCACATTGTTCGGGTCTTCCTTTTCCTCTTCATCCCTGTATTCTCATTTCTAGTAGGTATCTGTTTAACTTTACTATCCCCTGTCATTCAGAGTGTTGATTTGTAACACCATCATTGCCCAACCTAACTACAGTAGTTATGATTTTTATTTACGGGGTTCTTTGAAAGACACAGTGTATCATTCTAATCCCACATATTACAGGAACTTTGTGATAAGGTCGTGCAAGAAATACAAGGATTCCTGCCGCTGAGCTTTGGCCAGTGAACGACAACGTTTTTACGAGACATGCTGCCTGTTTCAGAGCAGAAAGTCAACATTGCCAACATAACTTAAGGATTTTAGTATGCCTCTGTCATATAATGACCCTATACATAACAGGTTATTGGCTGCAGCTTCACAACCAGAGACCGTTAGTTCCATTTAATTTAATTAGAGTAAAACCCGTCTTCAGCGGAATAGAACGGGACTGTCGAACATTTACGTTAAAAACAAATTTCCGGCTAACGAAAGTACGCCTAGGCTCTTAAAAAATTAAACCATGAACATACATAAATGGACAGAATGAGATAAAAATGTGCGTACATTATTTAATTGTGTGTATTCAGATATTTTTGCTGCAATACATATATGGGTCAATCCACGTCAAATAGCACACCCGTAAAACACGACTTTTTCGTAGGAGGTCCCAAATTTTTTTATGAATGATAGGCATCAAATAAGGAGACCCGTATTTTTTTTTATTTTCGTATTTTTAAATTACTTGCTTAGTTATAGCTATTAGAAAGTGAGCAATTTCTGCGCGCACCGTAATATAAAATCACTTGTTACTCTAAGGCCATATAGAGTTGGGGTTTGGCACACTGGTAAGGTTAAATACAACACTTTTAACAACTTTCGACCAATCATTACTACACACAAATTTTGGACTGTTGTTTTGTGGTATAGTTTGTAAAACCAAAAATAGAATTTAAATCGATGTGTTAAAAAAATACACACGTATTCCCTGACATTTTATCTATAAAATAATATGTTAAAAACTATGGAGCGAGCATAAGTGCATTAGCTACATTTTTTTTCCTCCTTTTTTTTTTTTTTTTTTTTTTTTTTTTTTTTTTTTTTTTTTTTTTTTTCTTTTTCTTCTTCTTCTTCTGGAGGCCTGCAAGCGCTCACGGACGACATGAAGTAGCGAGTACCAAGCCAGATGACTGCAGACAGAATGCGAATTGGTGCGTCAGCTTCATATGCTATTCATATAACTTCTTACTTAGGCAGTACAGTCCATGCAGAAAAATGTCTCCACAATGTGCCTTCTTTCTGATACTCCTGTGGCATCTGATACGTGCTTTTGGACTTCTTGATTTTTTTTAAAAAAAAATCTAATGTAAGCAGTTCTTTGCGTTTAGCTTCTTTCTTCATGTACGCTCATAGATTTAAAACAATTTCTCTACTCTGACTGTGTAATGTTTTGGTCCCTAATTTAGAACGTACAGGTGGCATAATTGGTTTATCTATGATCAATGCCTCACAAATGTACTATATTCACTCCTTATCGCAAAGATCCGTCTTCAACTGCAAGCTGCACTAAAAAGCACCTGTGAATTAGCAAGGACTGTCTCAGATCATACAGACATTATTACCTTCCCCCTCCCTCCCCATGTAGTGCATGGTTTCATTCGCAGAATTATACAATATGAGCTGATGAAAGAGACAAAAGCTATGAGTTCGCCTACAGGACTTACAGTCAAGGTCAGGGGCCAAGAACGATGGGTCCAGCTATGCTTTAAAATTGCACTCCTTCATTCCTTTGTCAAAAACTTAAGCTTTAGTGAAACAATTTTCTTTCGAAGAAGGCGGTAGACGGGTAGAAATTTAAAGTTTTGTGTTGTATGGAAACATTAGGTTAAAATGCATATTTTAAAAACATTTTGAAGATGCTAATAGTGCACATATAATAGTGTCAGCTAGCAGTGTTGTATTGTTGTAACGTTCATGGAACCTCAAGCAGCGAACAGTTGCCGTGATGGAAAGTGGCAATTGTGCGAGGTTACGGTAGCCGTCACCGCTGCTACACGAGTCCGCTGCAGTGATATGTAAGTTAATTACAACTAAACTATTAGACTCCATTCTGATTTTTTCTGAGAATATTGAATAAACTTCAGTGTATTTTTAGTTTTTTTCAGACTTTTAAATGGTCGAGTTTGTTTTATTATATAACTTTAAAAATTTAATAGTATAAAACATAATATTAATAATAAAATTTTGTAATAAATGCCTCACGAAATACTGCGATTTATCTTTAATTTGAGCCAAAGATCAAGTAATTTGCTTGATTATAATCGGAGATTTGATTGAAGGGTGAGGAGCGCGCGATTTTTGGGACACTTCAAAAATTAATTTCAGCCAAAATAAATTTTGTTTTTATGAAACGAAAAAACATGGGTCAAATGTATTTTGTTCCAAATCACCAGAACATTTTTCAAGAAAATCTGAGATATCAAGGTCAATTTTTGCCATATTTTGTGGGATTTGACGTGAAATGACTCGTATGTAATACCAGTGACGTATGCTGGGATTGTGACTATCACTAGGCCTACCACATCCGGACAATAAGGGGTTGTTGATTAGCCTTCCGTTAGGCGCGTTCCTGGTGGAACACCGTTTGTCGCGCGGGGCCTTCTCTTGCATTTATTTTCTTTAACTTCATTTTTCTTTCATTTGTCATATTTAGCTTAAACAACATGGCTTATAGTAGCACTATCTTACTTACATAAGTCAAATATAGATAAAATTAGTATAAATACAGGTGCATTATAATTTGTTCTACACTACATGGAAAGATAATAAACTGCAGATTTTTCGAAAATTTTTATTTTCTTGAAAATGGCTCTAACGATTTTGATTAAAATGCCACATGTTAGGGATATCTTTAGCCAAATTTAGACAGCTCTAAGTACAACATTAGTGAAGTTAGGACATAAATTTAAACTATTTCGTCACCCACAGAGTGTAAAGAAGGCTTTCGATGCAAACATTTTGAAATCTACTTTTTTTAGTGTGCACACGTTTTACGTCATAAATCCTTTAAAAATAAGAGATCGAAAATTTAAGACCGGTTCTGGATGCTGCTCGTCTTCAGCTTCCATGTGACCCCCCTAACTCAATTTTTTTTCGGGACCCCAAAAAGTGGCAAGGCTTCGATTTTCCAAACTTTAAACGTGAATCATTTCTGAACGGATAGAGGCAGAGTCTCCGACATATTGTTTAAAGAAAGCTAATTTTTGGTGAATTTTTTGGCACTTTGTAATCTCGAAAATATGGATAGAACCAGAGATATTAATAGTTTTAGTTTTCAGAAAACTGCCAAGCAGCCGGGCAAGTTGACAAATGACCGTCACAGATTTCCATGAAATTTGGCATACTTATAGATTCGAACTCCAGGATCACGAATCCGGTCTTCGTTTCTCGAAATTCCTATTTGTTCGCGTCAAAGTCTACGACAGCCAAATTTAGACAGCTCTAAGTACATTAGTGAGGTTAGGACAGAAATTTAAACTATTTCGTCACCTACAGAGTGTAAAGAAGGCTTTCGATGCAAAAATTTTGGAATCTATTACTTTCTCTACTGGTAAGTAGGGGAAGTATTGTATTCCACCTAAAAACTCGATGTCGAGATTTCACTGGAAGTATATGTTTTGAGGCCCCCTGAATAAAAAAAAAGCATTTTTAGAAAAAGGTCCGTGTGTGTGTGTCTGTGTGTCAGGCTATGGACAGCATAACTCAAAAACGAAAAGTCGGTTAAAAACCAAAGTTGGTATTTAAGTTTAATGTCTTTTAAGGATGCGACACGAACATTTTGAAGAAAATAGCCCCACCCTAAACTACCCTTTACAGGGAAGATTTTTCGAAAATTTTGATTTTCTTGAAAATGGCTCAAACGATTTTGATTAAAATGCCATATGTTTGAGATATCTTTATGACAAATTAAATGTATATCTTGAATTTTCTGGCTATAGCTCCTGTATTTACTCTGGACGACTTTTGCATAACTGGTAAACCGTTAGAGACCAAATCATACTATACAAAATATGTAGATCTTGCTAAAATACACAATTTATGTCTCAATAAATTTTCTGGTAGACTGAACCATTTCGGAGATATTCCTTGTTAAGTTTGTTTGTTTGTTTGTTTTTTTTTTCCTTCTTTTTTTGCTCAAAATTATATTACAATTTTCTCATTCACGCTATTATACAATTGAGAAAGTACACAGTCTATAGGCCATGAGAAGTTCTTCCTGGAACCACCAAGCAGGTATTACTTCAGGAAGAAATACCTGAAAGATGTTCAGCATACTGATGTACTAGTGTAGCCATCACATGTTGTGCAGCACAGGCCACGTCAAGGTTGGTTGGCACGTTCATCTTGTTGTCCGGAGAATGGAGGTAATCATTTGGTCAATTTTCCTGGGACTCTATTAGAAGAAGTAAAATGTTGTTCAAGGTTACAATCTGACCTAGTTGGGCATAAGGCCGATGGCGTATAGCAATCCATTTGGAGCAATGTAAAATCGTATGCTCTGGAGTGTCAATTTGTGTACAATATGAGCAGATGTCTCTATCAACTAGCCCCATGCGGTGCAGGTAAGATTTAAAACGACCATGGCCGGTCAAAAATTGTGTCAGATAATATCCGACATCTCCATGCCTCCGAGATGTCCAGGCTACGATCTCAGGAATCAGCAGCTTAGTCCATTGAGCCGTCCTTACTTCCTGTGTCCACTCCATCTGCCACTGGCGAAGGGTCTGTTCTCGGACCAAGATCTTGTGTCCCCTAGAGTTAGCCCCCGTATCATAGGTGCGTTCTTGGATCAATAGATGTATGGGAATGATCCCAGCTATAACCTGTAGAGCCTTCGTTGAGGTTGTTCTGTAGGCACTACATACACGTAATGCAACCTTCCGCTGTACCCGCTCTAGCCAAGTTCGGTATACTGCCTTATCACATATGCAGCCCTTTCAAGCAGGCGCACCATACAGGAGGATGGAATTAACCACGCTACCAAGGAGTTTTCTAGTACCTGGTTTAGGACCACCGACATTAGGCATTAAGCGACTCAGAGCAGCGATCGTCTTTTCTGCCCTACCAACCACATATTTAAGGTGTGCACCCATGTTCATGTTATGGCCAAACTGAAGACCCAAGCGCAATTGTCTTTGAGACCTCAGTGACATTCCACTAATATTGACAGTCACTTCTCGTAAGGAACGTCTCCCTTCCAGAATAACAAGCTCGGTCTTATGTGTGCCAGTTTCGGAAAACTTAAAGCTTTCGTGAAATGAAACACCGTTGTTCATTTTTTATATGTTAAGCGTGCAAAGAGAACGGAATCTCAAAGCTTTAAAATATTTGACTATCGCTTAAGGCCTACTATGTTCTGACATTCCTATTGCACCTAGAAGGAAATAAGCAAACAAGATAATTTCTGCAAATATTTATCTCAACTAATACGAAGAAGATAAAGGAATAAAAGTTTATAAGAATGCTTAGTACAAGAGTAGAGAAAGTCATGTGACTGCAACACATCAGATTTTTGTTCCCTATGTTTATCCAAAGCTGGAATTAAATACGCTACATTTGCGAGACTCGTATTCCAGGGCGTTTTCTCTGTTGCAAACAAGCATGGCCAGCAATAGCGTTTGTTTAATTCGCATGAACCAGTCAGTCACGCATACTTATAATCGTTTATATTAAAATACCTTTTGTAAGGATTCTTATTTCTTTTGCTTCTGCTCACACTGCAAGCGCAGAAGAGTTGGACTAAGCCTTCCCTGTTTTACAACCACTACTTTATTCTAGTGTTCCCACTGCGAGTATGGTCGTTTCACTAATTGTTTTGCTACACATTATTCATCCATTTCGAAGCATTAGCACTGGCAGCTGTCTTTGTGCACTAGCAGCTGTTGAGGGCCGTGATAATCGCACAATTAAAAACACATTCTTCCTTGCTTTTAGCTCCACGTGCTGTTGCTATGCAGCCAGTCGTGTTCACATGGCACATTTTGGAGACGCTCGTGTGAGTATAGCAACACGTGATTCCGAAGCCTTGGCGTGCTTATTCCTGCATCGTGCCAGCTCAACTTTCTCTTCCCCTTCCTTCCCGCATCGTAGTGAAGGCTGCGGTAGCAAGCATCCGAAACCCTATTCTCCCGTTTGTTCAATGGTAGACGAGACATATTCCATCCTACGTATTAATATTTCATAAGGTAAATTGACTAGTATTACAATTATTAATATTACTTATTAATTTCAAGTTTACTTTAGGTATGGGCTTCGGTGATAGCTTTGATAGGCCACAACATACGTCACAGTGTAATACACACCGAAATACATAATGAAAAATAGCTGTATACGCGATTCATTTATATTTTCCTGTGGTCAAGGAGGGTTGTCTGGAGCCATTGTTGCTTAGGTACTCGACTTTCCACAAACACTTTGGCCTGAGAAACCACACCAAACGTATCCGAGTCGTTTCCCCATAGGGCGAATTGTTGCAGGTCCTTCAACCTTTTGACAGCATCTCAGTACGTCTTTAGTCTACACAGGGACATATTCTTCTTTATCTTTCTCTACCTTCTCTTCTTCTTTACTACTTTACGTATTGTCAATTAAGGCACCTACAGCAACTGTCCGTGTTTCAGTTTGCACATCACTATGTTGACATATTCTTTGGCATTGCAATTGAAAGTACCATCATAGATGTAGTTTTGTGCCTGAAAATTTTGTAAACTCTGCATTCCGAACTTTCCGTGAAATGGCGTACTTTGACTTTCGTTAAGACAGTTTCCGTTTAATATAGGGAATTTAGCATGCCTTTCAACCCTAAATTCACGGGACCATAAAATATTTCAGTGTAGAACAGATTTCCGCTTAATAATGGGTCCGTTGAAGGCCGGATTTGCTGTATATGGTTTAATCCGTAACGCCCTGTACATTCATCTACTATTTTAAACAAATTTCTAAGCTCTCTTTAAAGTATGAGATGGTTACTTACGTAGCCCTGGTAAGCGTAATTAATGAGCTGGATGTAACGTTAACATTAAGATAATATCGTCTTTTACTTTGTAGGCCAGATTCCTCCTGTGATGGCGAAAATGACAACATAATTATAGGATATCTTGCGTGTGGCCTTTTTTATTCCCTCAGAGCATAACAGATGAAAGTTAAACATCAAGTATTCCAAGCTTGTCATTTTATTTCAAAGTCATTCTTTGGAACATGATAACTAGGGGACTTGACACCAAGTCAATTATGCAGGCACTGGCTGGAGCAGATATTTCACATAAAGTTCTCAGGACTCTGTGTTTGGATAAATTACCTAATTCTATTATTGGTATTTTAATAGTCAGTGAAGAAACTTTGGACAAATTAGCAGTAATGACTGACAAGATTGTTGAAATGAATCCCCGTTCCGAACTGTATTCCACGAGTAGCAGTTACAGTAACGCCAAGGAGCAGTGGTCGAAAGATGCAGTGACAATGAGTGACGTAATGAACAAGATATCGACTTCGGAGAAACAGATTGCAGCGCGATCTACTGGACAGCAGTCCTGGTCCCAAACCGCATCCCAGACGTCGTAGTTTAAGTCGTCACGATTCGAGAAGATTTAACCCAAAAGGAACGTATTGTTATTTCCACTGCAGGTTGGGAAATAAATGTGACCCTACCAAGTGTGCACAGCCCTGTAGTTGGGAGAATCAGGATAACTCCAACAAGCACTAGATATAGCGGCAAGCTCTGCTGCACGGAATGAAATTAATTGCAGCAAATACTGATTATTTGTCAAGGACACAAAAGGGGTAAGCGCTATTTAATTGATAGTGGGGACGATGTATCGGGCAAATGATAAAGTCGACAATACGTACAATTTGTATGTTGTTTGAAAATATATAACCTTGACTTGGGACTTCGGCGTCAGTATGAGTGGCCGTTTGTCATCGCAAGAACAAATAAGGCTATTATAGGTGCTGATTTTTACTTTCTCTACTACGTATAATAGAGGAGTTGTATTCCAAAAATTCGATGTCAAGATTTCGCCGGAAATATGTGTTGACGCCTCCTAAATAAAAAAAGCATTTTTAGAAGGGGAAAAAAAAAGGCTTCTGTATCTATCTGTCTGTGGAGAGCATAACTCAAAAACGAAAAGTCGGTTAAAAACCAAAGTTGGTATTTAAGTTTAATGTCTTTCAAGGATGCGACACGAAGATTTTGAAGAAAATAGCGCCACCCTAAACTACTTTTTACATGGAAAAAGTTTCCAAAATTTTGATTTTCTTGAAAATGGCTCTAATGATTTTAATTAAAATGCCATATCTTTGAGATACTTTTATGAGAAATGAAATGTATATCTTGAATTTTCTGGCTATAGCTCATGTAGTCCTGTTTACTCTGGGTGACTTTTGCATTACTGGTAAACCGTAAGAGATAGACCAAATCTTACTAGACAAAAAATGTAGATCTTGCTAATATTCAATTTATGTCTAAATACTTTTTTTTTTTTTTTTGTAGAGTGAAGCATTTCGGAGATATTGCTTGTTATTTGTGTGAGTTTTGGAGATCTTACACTTCTGTCAAATGGAACAACGTTATTCATTTTTATATGTTAACCGTGAAAAGAGAACGGAATTTGAAAGCTTTAAAAGATTTGACTATCGCTCAAAGCCTACTGTATTCCCATATTCCCGTTGCGCGTGCAAGAAAACAGGCAATAAGATAGTTTCTGCAAATTTTTATCTCAACTAACACGAAGAGTGAGTGAGTGAGTGAGTGAGTGAGTGAGTGATTAGGGTTTAAGGGCCCGTCGACAGCTAGGTCATTAGAGCCCCACTAACACGAAGAAGATAGAAGAACAAGAGTTTGTAAGAATGGTTAGCACAAGAGTAGAGAAAGTCATGTGAGTGCAACACATCACATTTTTTTAATAAATTCAAGCTTTTAGTTGACATTAGTAACAGGAAGTTAATAGATGGTGTGACGCACCTTTCTGTCGAAGGGGACATCACAGCAGTTACAGACGGAAAACACATAAGCACGATGAGCAAACATTCAAAATTTTGTCACCTATTGGCCCAGTATCCTGAATTTGGTTTGGTTTGGTTTAAGGGCGCTCAACTTCTAGGTCATCAGCGCCCTTAAAAGATTCATGGCCATAGCCAGATATAAATTTCACTAAAAAAATAAAAATACTAGCAACAAGAAAAATATACAAAGGTAAAAAACAGTGGCAATAGCCAGATATGTAACAAGGTTATAAATATATACAAAAGCAGAAACAGATAATTAAAATTTTAAATCCTCAAATTGATATTGCACTCCGCTAAAAAATTAAAAACTCTATCAACCGCTGTTTTGTCGTCCGCTAGGACCTCTGCAAGTCTGGCAGGCAGCTGCAGAGAATCCCGAAGGTGCGCTAGAGAGCAACACTCCAGCAGCACGTGGCGAACCGACAAAAGGTTGTCACACAGCGGACATATAGGAGCAGGGTCCCTTTTAAATAGGTAACCATGCGAAAAGTTGCAGTGCCCTATTCTCAATCGAGCCAAACTAACCTCCTCGCGACGAGATGTGCGACAGGAAGTTACCCAGTTTATCGGAAGTTCTTTCACTTCTCTAAGCTTATTACCATGGAGAGCTCACCACTCGTCGTGCCAGGACGACAGCACCGCTCTCCGCACTTCAAGCCTGAAGTCTTCCGAAGTAACACGTGAGATGGTAATACTGGGTTCTGTAGTTGCCGTATTTGCTGCTAAATCTGCCATTTCATTCCCAGGCAAACCTACGTGACCAGGAATCCATGCACACACCACGTCAACGCCAGAAGCGTGCAAAACATGGAGAGCATCCTGGACACGTTGTACAATAGGGTGGGGGTTGTACAACTGACAAAGGCTCTGCAGTGCACTAAGAGAATCGCTCAAAATCAGGCAGTCACCTAATTTACGACGGCGAGCATACAAAACGGCTCGATAAATTGCATAAAGCTCTGCAGTAAAAATGGAGGTGCTATTTGGAAAACCGAATGTATATGGTTCGGTTCCATAAACATAAGCACATCCAACACCGTTGGAGCCCTTTGACCCATCGGTGTAAATAAATCGACGGTCAGTGTAGCCTGACAAAAATTCTAAGAAACACGTGCGGATACTTGAAATAGGCATCGTGGACTTCTGGTGTACGGTCATCCCAAGATCTACATGGGGCGTGCCAGATAGCCAAGGGGGGTAAAGCCTCTCGCCCTTGGCGAACATCCTTAGGCAGTTCCACTCCAAGCTTCACTAGAAGGTCTTAGAAACGGAACCCCGCAGGCTTAGGACTAAGGGTGCTATTCCTATATCGTTCTCTTAGCGTGGTGGTGAAAAAAGAAGCGAACGTTGGGTGCTTAGGCATACATCTAAGCGCACAACCATACTTTGCCAAGAGAATCTCACGCCGGTATTGCAGAGGAGGTTCTGCGGACTCGGCGTAAAGGCTCACCACTGGGCTTGTTGGGAAAGCTCCTGTTGCAATGCGGATGCCCCTATTATGGACCACGTCTAATCTTCTCAGCACAGTTGGTCGTGCTGAGGAATAAACAATACACCCATAGTCTAGCTTGGATCGGACCAATGCGCGATATATTCGCAACAAAATTGTCCGATCCGCTCCCCACGATTTGCCATTCAGTACTCGCATGATATTTAGGGAACGGTCACATTCGTGCTCTTAGCTGTGCAATATGCGACGACCAACTAAGCTTCCTGTCCAAGATCAAACCCAGGAAGCGCGTCTCTTCTGCGAAGGGAAGTACATCTGGACCGAAACGGAGCGAAGGTGGTAATCGTCTCCTACGGCGTCAGAAATTAACGCAGATTAACTTCTCAGTTGAGAAACGGAAGCCGTTTTTCACGCTCCATTCTCTAAGGTTGTCCAAACATTGCTGCAGGCGCCGTTGTAAGAACGCCGTGCGCTGAGAAGTGCAATAGAAAGCGAAGTCGTCTACGAATAGGCATGACGAAACTCCAGGTGGAACACATTTCCAGATGGAGTTAATTGCTATAGCAAAGAGCGTGACACTTAGCACCGAACCCTAAGGTACTCCCTCCTCCTGAACAAAAGAATTAGAAAAAACCGAGCCGACCCTTACTTGGAAAAAGCGGACCTTCATAAACTCCTGAATGAAAAGTGGTAGGCGTCCACTATGTTCCAGGCATACAGGGAACGTAGAATCCCTGCTCGCCAGCACGTATCATAAGCCTTCTCAAGATCGAAAAATATGCCAACGGTTTGACAGTTCTTCATAAAGCCGTCCATTATCTGTGTCGATATTGACACAAGATGGTCAACAGTTGAACGGCGTCGTCGAAAACCACACTGGATGTTAGTCAGTAGGTTACGACTTTCTAACCACCATACCAATTGTCCATTAATCATGCGTTCCATCACCTTGCAAACGCAACTGGCGAGGGAAATAGGACGATAGCTGGAGGGAAGATGACGGTCCTTTCCAGCCTTCAAGATGGGAATAACGGTGGCCTCCCGCCAATTTTCTGGGAGTATACTGTCAACCCAAACACGATTATAGACCTCGAGCAGGAATGCCTTACCTTCAGGAGAGTGCTGTTGTAACATTTGTACATGAATACCGTCCGGTCCTGGTGCTGATATTCGCGAAGATTTCAGGGAATATTCTAGCTCCGCCGTGGTGAAAAGGCGATTGTAATCTTCTACGTTTCTAGAACGAAACGAGAAGCCTTGAGATTCCACCTGAGTTTTAAATGGAAGGAACTCAGGGGAGTAGTTTTCCGAGCTAGACACTTGACGAAAGCACTGCCAAACGTATTGGCCACTTCAAATGAATCAACAACAGCTCCTGTGGCTGTTTTTAGTCCCGCGATTGGTAGTTGGGTCGTTTTAGCTGCAACACGCCTTAATCTATCCCACACAACTGAGGAAGGTGTGTGTCGGTTAAATGAAACTACAAATTTGCTCCAAGATGACTTTTTACTATCCTTAGTGACTTGTCTGGACCTGGCGAGCATTTTCCTGTATTCGATTAGGTTATCCAACGTAGGGTGACGTTGGAAAAGCCTAAGAGCACACCTTCGAGCACGTATGGCATTCCGACATTCTTCCGTCCACCAGGGGACGGGAAATCGACGGGGGTGTGAAGTCGACCGCGGAATTGACTGTTCAGCAGGAGAGAGAATTGTCTCTGTGAGATGCTGCGCCAAATCATTAACTGGGTCGTGCTCGTACTAAAGACAGCCAGCTGGGTGTAACGGTTCCAGTTGGCATGGTCCAAACGCCATCTGGGCATACGTGGGCAACATGCAAGTTGCGTCAAGAGACTAATAAGACATGGGAAGTGGTCACTAGAGTGTAAATCAGACATGGCATTCCATTGTAAGGAGACTGCCAACTGGGGTGAACAAACTGCAAGATCAAGGTGTAAAAAAGTATTAAGAGACAGAAATAAATGTAGGCTCTCCAGTGTTGAGGAGAGCTAGGTTGTAGCTGTCCAAGAAATCGGCAATGAGCGTACCCCTCGCACAAGCGCGACTCGAGCTCCAAAGTGGGTGGTGCGCATTGAAGTCTCCCACCAACAGAAACGGTGTTGGCAACTGGGAAACAAGATCTTCTAAATCAATGTGCGAGAAGTCATGGAGGCAAATATAGATTACAAATGGTGAAATGGATGTCTGGCAGTAGGATCCTTATTGCAACTGATTGGATCTCAGACTGTATTGGTAGAGTTTGCATATACACGTCATCTCTGACACGTATCATAGCGCCGCCATGTGCTGGAACACCCTCTTCTGGTGTAACATCACACCGTGCTGGGGTGTATCGCCTTAGATGGAAAGCGTCATGAGGACGCAGCTTAGTCTCTTGCAAACATGCAATCAGAGGTTCGTTTTCTTTGAGCAAAAGCTCAAGTTCTGGTCTTTGAGTTCGAATTCCACGTATGTTCCATTGTAGGATAGCCATATTGCATTGTGTATGGGATAGGTAATTCCAAGGTAACTCTTCATTACTTTGGAGTAGGCGGTTGTCGAACTAATTTAGCCCTTTTCTTCTCTCTTGGGCTGACATTCTTTTCGGACGCTTTTTCGCGCCTCTTTTCCACTGGAGGTCTCCTAGTGTGGGCAGATTGATCTAAATCCATGTCCTCTGCCAAGGACGTGCGTTTTCCCATAGCAAACTTGGGTTCGAGTGTCTCGAACCGGTTACTAATGGGGACCGGCGAAGATGAAAGACGAAGGTCTGAGTCCACCCCTGAAGATTCTCCAGAAGAGGATTTTCGAGATCTTCGAGGAGGTGTTCGGGGACTCTTACATCCCTTCGATGTACTGGGATCGGACGTACCATTTTCCTTGAGGAAGTCGTTTCTTGTATAAGTCTTTCTAAACTTGATCGGTGAGGCATCATATCTTACGGGCTTGCTTCTTTCTTGTGTTGATCTTGATGCTTTTGATGGTGATGTAACGCTGATGTTCTTTGCACTTACGGACTTTGTAGACGTTGACACAGATTTGCGTGCCGATGTAGAAGGCTTTGGAATTGAGCTACGGGCTACGAGTGTCTTTTCTGATATTGTTGCCCCATTTATATCGCTGTTGTGTTGCTCGGTACCGTTTTAGCTGTAACTGAGCTATAGGTACCGGATCTTGGAACAGAGGGTTGGCGTATACGTAAGAGCTTCCGGGCTTCTGAGAAGGGCACCTTCTCTCTAACCCGTATCTCTTGGATCGCTCTTTCCTCTACAAAACGGGGGCAATCTCGGGAACTGGATGGATGTTCACCTTTGCAGTTTACGCATGACGGCGCTGCAGCACAATCACCATCATGTAATGCATCCCCACAGTTATTACAAGTAGGTATCCCCTTGCAAAACTCGTTTGTATGCCCAAAGCGCTGGCATTTAAAGCATCTGAGCGGGTTCGGGATGAAAGGCCTAACTTCGATGAACTCATACCCTGCCTTAATCCTTTGCGGGAGATCTACCCGATCAAAGGTCAGGAACAGGGTACGTGTTGGCTTCAGTTCACCACCCTCTTTGCGTTGAACCCGGTAAACATTAGTAACGCTTTGTTCCATAAGATTTTCTTGAATCTCCTCATAGTTTAAATCATCCAATGCACGGGTGTTTATCACGCCGCGCGAGGAGTTCAAAGTTCTGTGCATCTAAACACTGACAGGATAACTTGCTAGCATATTCGCTTTCAGTATCTTAGCTGCCTGGGTAGCTGAATGTGCTTCAACCAGGAGTATGCCATTGCCAGATCGAGTGCATGACTTTACTGGACCAGCAATGTTATCCAAACCCTTTTGTATGGTAAATGGGCTCACCGATAAAAATTTCTTGTCTCCCTCAGTTCGAGATATTACTAAGTAGCGAGGACCACTCGACTCTGCTACTTCCTTTACACAAACTTTTTTTTTTTTTTTGAGTTTTTTGTGAACTCATAGCGATGTCATCCTCCGCCATTGCAAATGTCTCCGATGGCATGCTCACATCCTGGGCGCCATCCCGGTTTAGGTGAATCCTGGCCTGGACCTTGCTCACCCTAGGGTCTCACCTCCCAATGTATAGACAGAGGGACCCAATCGCCTTCAGCTCATGCAATGGCCCCTGCCCGGGACTGACCTTTATCAGCGGATACGCACACAGATCTTACATGATAACCAGGGGCTGGGACTTACGCGATTACCCAGTCACCCCTTGCGTCACCCCATCCTCCTACAACCCGCGCGTAGGTTATCCATCAGACTGTGTACAGGGATGTAACAGGTGGGAGGTCAAACACAAAAGTGGACCAAAGTTGATTGGGCGTTTGGCATGTGCCCTCTCACCTCTTGGAGGAACCCAATCGAGAGTATGGCTCGGGGCCCCGGGTACGCCAAACCCGGATCTACGGTAGTAGATCCCCCTGGGGGAACCAGTATCCTGAAATCATGAAACCAAATCTAACGCCTGGTAGCATAAATCATTATGTAAAGCATTATATAAATACTAATTGGCCGCCAGTATTTAGTAGAGCTCGCCCCTTAGATCCAAAATGTTTAAAAATTGCCAAGCAAGAGCTTAAATTCATGTTGGACAATAATATAATCAGACCTTCCAAATCACAGCGGGCTAGTCCTCTCCATATGGTGACGACGAAAGACGGTAATATGCGTCCTTGTGGTGATTATACACTAAATGATAGAACAATTCCTGATCAGTACCCTGTGCCTAGAATGGAGGATTTTTCACTATATTCCAAAAAAAACAAGAGAATTTTCTCCAAAATCGATTTATTTAAATCCTATTTCCAAATTCCAATTGCTGAGGACAAACCAAAACCTGCTATAATAACGCCATTTGGTCTTTATGAATTTAATGTGATGAGTTCTAGGTTGAGAAACGCGCCTTCCTCGATACAGTGGTTTATTAATGATTATATTAGCGGTTTATTATATGTTCTGGACTTGATTTTGCATTCTCATATTTGGATGACATTTTAAATGCGTCTTCATCAAGCGAAGAATATTTAGAACACCTTCAGGCACTTGTGAAACGACTGGCGAAATATGGACTGCGCATTAACGTGTCTAAATCTGTTTTTGGAGTTGAAGAATTGGGCTTTCTGGGATATTGGATAACTCTCGAAGGTTCAAAACCCTCACCAAAGAAGTTCAAGCTATACTAGATTATAAGGTACCAGAAAAGATCCATGAACTTCGGACTTTTTTGCGTATAGTCAGCTTCTACCGCCCATATCTGAAAGATGCAGCTCAGACTCAGTCTGTTCTTCATGACTATCTCAAAAGGTTCAAGAAAAAAAGACAATCGACGCATCCAGTGGGCAGAAGAGGCTAAAGCGATGTTTGAAAATTGTAAGCAGGACATTGAGAACACAGCATTACTGGCTTTTCCTGACCCTGACCTTCCACTAGCATTGTGTACTGATGCGTCTGATATTTCCGTTGGATCAGTACTTCAACAGTATGAAACTAGCAATTGGAAACCCATAGCATTTTTCTCCAAAAAACTTAATGAACCACAAAAGAACTATAGTACCTACGATCATGAACTTCTTGGGATTTTTTGTCTATAAAGAATTTTAAACATCTCTTAGAAGGATGAAGCTTTGGGATATTTACGGACCACAAGCCAATAACTTTTGCATTCAAACAAAAGAACGAAAAGGCATCTGCTAGACAACTAAGATAATTCTAGTATATTTTTCAATTCACTACACTCGTCACATTAGCGGAAAGCACAAATTCGCTGCTGATGCAATGTCAAGAACTGAAGAAATTGCACCCATAGATTATGAAAGAATTGCTGAAGATCAAGTTGGAGACCCGGAACTACAACAGCTCCTAAAGGAAAGCAAGTCTTAGCAGTTTAAAGCATGTACACTTCCTACAGGTGCCACAATTGGTGTGCACAATTTAGCCGACTTAGGAGTAAAAGCTGCAGTGAAGATCATGACATTCCATGGAGATTAAATCAGGCAACATGCTAAGCAGGCCGATCTATCTCCCCAATATTTTCTGTTCAAAATTCGACAAATCATTAAAAAACTGTACGCTGAATGAGTATGCTGTTGAATAAATATAGCCCGATAGATAATCAGCAGCATGTTCTCAAGACATTGCTAAAGAATTCTGAGTAGCTACCGTTGACGTTTGAAATTCCAGTTGATACTCGTAATAACGGGGCCAGGACATGGTCGCTTAAAATGTCCATCCAAACATTGATGAGTAAGCAATCATGAATTTGCATAATCTTTCAATAAACCGATAGTACATAGTACATACAGTACATAGTGGTGTGTACCACATTTTAAAAATGCAGCATCATCCACACCATCAAAGTAACAAGGGAAACCACACTAATATGAAACTAAATTTATAATATTCAAACAACGGAGCTCAAATATGCGTTACTCACTCATACAGTCACAGCCTAATGATGGGCACGGTCATCTGATTGCCGAGGTTGAGAATGTGCGGTTTAATTGGATGGTTAGTTGATAATTCTATGCACTTAAACATGTTGTAACCCCAAAATATATGCCGCACTTGTTATTGTATTGAGGTTCTGCAGCAACGGCTTTCCACACCTACGGGTCCCTCCGCTATCTCAAGAAGAGGCATGGCGTCGTAATCTCTACTCTATAGACCGCATCACACTAGGATCTGAACGTTGTCTGCCCAAATACTGCTATAGATAACGTGCAGCCGTCTGTTGGTCCTTGCAAAGGCACTTTCCAAGTATAGGTAACATATAAATACATAGCTCATCGCACGTATAACCTGACGACTCCATTGCTGTCTGTTAAGTGCTTGCACCGTGCATAATGCAGAGAGCCTTTATGGGGTATTCCAGCAAACTGAGATTCAGGCCAACCAAAGTCCCAACATTTCAGAACTTCTCAGAATTTATATCATTGCGTGTAACCGTTTCATGAATCAAAATGAAAGTTCCTAGACCACCATTCTACTGCTGTTTTTATTGGAAGAACCTGTGTGTCAGATAAGGCACGTAGTGTGAAACATTATACAGCATTTAAAGTTTTATTGGCAAATTGTTTCCTGCTTATCCATTAATTCAAATTGTGCTTAGAGTCATACTTACTTATTAAGTTGCGTTCCTTTAAATCTTATTCATTGCCTTTTTAATTTGTATTCGCTTACTTGCTGGTTTAATGATTTTATTGTTTTGTTTGCTTTCTTGATATAAAAGTCAAAGATTTTGAATAAGCAGGATCCAAACCTTCATACAGCTATCGCGAAATGAAGTGGTCACAAGTTACCTCCACATGGGCAGAGCGTGACGTCATTGCTCCAGTACAGAGCCAGCACAAAACACACTGCCTACAGCGCGTAGTGTATCTCGAATGTGTTCAGTAGTTCCACACAGTAAAATGCCTTCTTCTTCTTCTTCTACAATAGCATTACAGCCCAATGTTGGGCCTTAACCTTTTCTCTATCCAAAGCTAGTCTTTTCCATGCTGCAGTACCGAAAAAAAACTCTAGAATCAGAGTTCACGGCGTCTATTCATCTGTTCCGAAGTCTTCCAACTGGTCTCTTGCCAAATACCTTCCCTTCCATAACCCTATTTGGTATTCGATGTTCCTCCATTCTGTAAACATGTCCAGCCCATTCTAACCTTCTTAATTTAAGTTACCAGGTCAGCACTTTTATATTTCTCATACAGCTCATAGTTCTATCTGCTTCTCCACGCTGCATTATCTAGTACTGCTCCAAAGATCCTTCTGAGTACCTTCCGTTCATTTCACGCATTGTTTTAGTTCTCTTTGATAGAGTCCATGTTTCACATCCATAACTCACAATGCTCCTGATTATAGTTTGATATATTTTAATTTTAGTTTTTTGGTGTACCTACAATGTTAGATTTCATTATTTTCCCCAGAGCAAAATATGCCTTGTTTGCAGTACTGATCTGGGTTTGTATCTCTGTTAACTCATTATTGTCACTTGTTATTATGTTGCCCTAGGTATTTAAAATTTTCTACTTTCCCAAACTTACTTAACTCTGAGTCAGGCGGAGGTGTGCTGTGTGCTAGTTTGTGTCATAAATTTTGTTTTCTCTACGTTAATCTGAAGTCCGACTTTTTCCACTCCCCTTCCAAATCTTTCAATACTTCCCCTATTGCTTTAATGGATCTACCTATTATGTCAAGATCATCCGCATTCCCAACAATCTAGGTACTTTTACATAACTGTGTTTTTCAGATCTACCTTAGTTTGTTGTCTGACAATGAAGTCATTAATCCTCTTGCTCTCCAATATAGAAGAGAACAATAGCAGTAATAGTAACCACTTTTTAGAGAGCAGCATATTTTTATGTTTTGGCAGTTACATCACTATCTCACAACCCCCAGAATGTCTGGAGGACCTAACCCCGACCTGACCGGGAGAATTATCAAAATAAATTCACTAACCATATCCTCTGGTTACCAATCAGAGGACGTATTACATGCCATGACAGGTCAGCATGATAGGGGTTAAGAGTTTATAGAGAAATTAGAGAAATGGAAAAGTTGGAAAAATAAAGACTCCGTAGCCCTTGGATACCCTAATAGCGTCAGGATCGGCAGAGAACAAGAGATGACCGAGGGAAGGTCATAAGGTCAGATAGAAAAGCTACAGTGAGGAGCAAAACACCAGTAAGTGGAAGCAATGTTCTGCTCAGCTTGGGTACCTTGTGGTCGCCATCCACATTTTCCCTAGACAGGGACCCCTGAGGGGGAAAAAAAAGATGTTGCCAGTGACAATTTCATGCAAAAGAGTTTTTGAAATTTGTGAAAACACTTCAAAAGCATTCTTGTAGTGAACCATCTGTTTTCATGAATTGCCTCATTCACTTGTTCAATCAAATCATCCGTGACAACAGAAGGCCACCCACTCTGTGCTTTGTAATGAACAATTTCCCACTATGACAAATGCTTGAGCAATAAATAGGTTAACGAATACTCTTTCATGCACAAATAAATGTTGTGAAAACAAATATTTTATGCCTCTTTTTCCAAACTGATGCTTACTTTCCAGATGTGCTTTGTGGGTTTCTCCAAGAAATCCAGTATATTTTATATACATTTTGATGAAAAAGTATACTGTTTTAAATAATTTTAGATAAATGTCAAAAAAAATATAAATCAAGCAAAATAGGGTTTCTCATTTAATTTGGAATTCTTCAGATGAACAAGGACCCCTTGATTCATGTATAACAAGAAGATGGCACCACCAAAGAAAGCTTACTACAACAGAGATGAGGCTCTAAACAAGATAAGCAATGAACTGTTTGCATATAATACAGAGGGCATAAATGTGTACGACACAATAGAGAAAGTATTTTCTGATAAGGCCAAGTGTGACCTTACAGAGATTTTGGTTTTACCACCTGAAAAATATCATATGGCTGTTCCATGGGGTTCACCACATAAAGAATTTCTAACTTATGGGTAATGTGCATTTGGTTTTACCAATTCATTTAGGTTACATGCATCAAGCTTTAATATTTGATACAGATTTTATTACTATATTCAGGTTAAGAAAGGCATCAGAAAGAGGTCTGATAAATCACCAAAACAAACTGTGAAGACCTTGGAAACCACCATGCAGCATAAAAGAAGAATTTGTCAATGTTAACATGGATACTATATCACCAACATTCGTCATTGTCATCCTTGGTGTAGGTAGCTCAGTCATTATTTTTGTTTTTGAAACACTTTCTTATCATCGGTATGTAAATACATTGTGATTATAATGGGAGAGCAAAATACCTCCAAACAGGCTACATGGTGTTTTTCCACTGGGCACATGGAAACATAATGGACTGCTGCTGTAAACAAGGTCATGCTGCTAATGTGGTTTTGTTCTACAGTGTTGAACTGACTATGATGTGATGTGGCTCAGTTATTATGAGTCACTTATTATTTTGTCCTGTTCTTAGTCACAAAGTGTGTTATGGCTCAGCATTTGTTTTCACTGCACAGCGTGTATTTATTTATGATTCATATGTGTTAACTCAGTCAGCTTGCTAGGTGCAAGTGCGATTTGCAGAAAGATTTTGAGGTGTAAAAGCTTCAGGCTGAACAAGAATCCATAAGCTTTACAATAAATTTCAGGTCACAGGAAGTGTTCAGACTCAGAAATCTAAAAGACAGCGCACGGTTCTTACCGAAGAAACATTAGACGATATCGGCCATCATTTGGAGAATTACCCCAAAAATCACTTAGGCGCCTTTCACAACAGGCAGACATTTCATATGGCTCTTTGCAGAAAGCTATTAAACTGCAGAAGTTAAAACCATATAATATAACTGTGGCACATACTCCTCAGCCAGGTGACCCTGCAATTAGGTGCACATTTTGTGACTGGATTCTCAATAGTGTATACAATGGCACAATAGACCCATATTTAATATTTTTAATGGACAAGGCTTGGTTCCACCTTCATGAATATGTGTGTACACAAATCATTATTGGAGCTCTGAGAAACCTAACATTGTTCATGAACTACCCCTCATGATGAAAAAATTGGTGTACAGTGCACTATTAGCAGAGAAAGAGTTATAGGCCCAATTTTTTTGAGTCAACAGTTGACACCTCCATATGCGTGAACACAAATTTTGACCCCCCCCCCTCTCCTTTTTTTTTTTAGAGAATTAACAAACAGGGAGCATGATTTTATCTTTTTTCAACAAGACTCTGTAACAGCTCATACAGCCAATCTTTTAATGAGAACAATTGAAAATAGTTCCTTAAAGAGGTGCCAAAAATGTATGGACAACAATGATAGCCAGTTTCACCATCTCCTTTCATAAATTTGTAAGCAAAGCCTTTAAAAGTAGTTTTAAAAATGTATGTTTTAAAAATGTACAGTAAGTTTATTGGTATAAATAAATAATAATTACTGCAAAGCCTGTTTGAAGGTTTTATGCTCTCCCTGTATTTTGCCACTTTTAGTATTACTTAGGTGACTTACTTTGTTATGATATATTTGCAGGAAACTATCGCCTATAGAAGAGCACAAGACTCGTTCACTGTTGCCATCCACAAGTAATGACAAGTCTTTGCAGCAAGATCAGCTATGCAAGCTCTTTGTGCAGCCTGTAGAGCATTGAAGCACCTGTAGAAGAAAAACAATGTATAGTACTTTAGAAGCGTTTATTAAAACCTATATCAGAATATACACAAGAATCTGCCTTTCTATTTTTATTTCTATCCTGTAATGTAGGATCTATCATTTCGGTTATACTCATCAAGGGTATGTAGAAGCACTGCAGTCATTTTTGTTTCCAGTAACTCTTTTACACTTGCAGGATTAGTGTACACATTGTACCTGGTAATAACCAGGTAAACACAAATATATACATCAAAACAGTAGTAAATATTAAGCGATGACAGCAAATGTAATCAATTCTTTTGGAACATTATCATTCCTTATGTTGCTTGGCAAATTTAAACATCTCATTCCGCTACCCACTCTTAGAACCAGACTTGGTGTAAACAAAACATTTTATGCAATCCTATCATTAAAGTGGCTTATTATTATGGCATAAATTGTGTGAAATTACCCTCTTCCTGGCACCAGTGCTAGAAAATGAATGACATAATTAACATGGCAACAAGACAGCAATGAGGTCATCACTGTCACAACATAATTTTCTCCAATGTGCCTTGCCTTTAAGAAAGCCTGAAAATGACAGTAATGTGGTTTCATTAATCAAACTAACGTATTTTTCATTTCTCAATCCACAAAAATCTTAATTTCATTTGATTTTTCTGGAATTAACTCTGCGCACTCTTGGCTTTGTTCAAAATGTCAAGCGGAATACGATTCATGCGCGCGTGCGCTCTACACAAAGATTTTTTTTAAAAATGTGGTTTTTTTTTATTTTCGGGAATCCCAAAGCATATGTTTCCAGTGAAATGTTGGCATCAAATTTTTGGGCAAAATAGAGTACTTACCCTACTTACTATATGCCAAGCAGAAAATAAAACCATAAAGTAAATTTGCTATAGTAATGTATTCTTCATCTAGTAACTGTCTCTATATAGAGGACTTACAACCCTGTGCCTAGGGTTAGATGCTTGTTGGGGAGCAGAGAAACGAGTGAAGACCTGGAGGCGGGTGTTCAGCTAAGCACCAGGTATGAGAGCAAGGAAGAGGATGATATGAAATGGAGGCGAAATGGATGAATAGAAAGGTGATGGTGTAATGAGTGGTTGGGGAAAGAGAACCCGGAGAAAACCCACCTAGAAGCCGGGTCCATCACAAATACCACATGTCGGTCCCAGGGATCGAACCCGGCCTGCCTTGGTGACAGGCAAAGTCTAATGGCTCAGCCAAAGTGCCACCTCATTAATGTATTATTTGTATTAATAATGTAACATAATTGTGTGCAAAGAGTTCAAGCACAAGTAAAACAAGCTAAATATGTGAAACTTAACTCTAATAGAATTTATACACATTTTAGAATTAATTTGGAGTGAATGTATTATCTCTAAGCTCTGTAGTTTACCGAGTCTTCAGAGTACAGTGTACATTTTTCTTGGGACTGTCCTAAGCCAAAGGGATAAAATAAATCTCAATATTCTGCACTGTAGTGAATTTTAGAAACTATGTATTATACCTCAATTGTTAGTTTTAAAATAATTTTTTTTAATATTTTGCTTTTCTCAGTATTGCAACAGCTTTACATTTTATTTTGTCAAATATGTAAGTTAAAGAATTTATTATCTAAATGAAAGATAAGGTACAACTTTTTGGCTTAGGCACCTTTTTACAAATGTAGAGATAATCAACTTGTGAAAAGTTACTATATGTAAGTCTGAAATAAAGTAATAACATATTAAAAAATATTGCTGCTTAATACAAAAAATATAAACCTCATTAACTTTATACCTACTGTGCATCATAATGAGAATACAAAATTAGGAATAATTTTCAGTGCAAAAATGCAAGTATATGCATGAGAAATATCATGGCAGAAAAATGGATTTTGAGAATTAATTCTTAGGAAAATTTATAATACTTTATTTGGAAGTTTGTTTAATAAATATAAATTTGTGACTTTCCTTAACTTCAATACATTATTTATTTGTTTATTATCCATCACAAGTCATCCCAAGGCTTCATTGAAAAGAAAATGTTCATGTGTTACTTCACATGACTTTCTCTACCCATTCTTCAATAAACTATTCTTACAAAAGCTTATTCTTACTTATCGAGATAAACATTAGATATTTCCTTGCAGATACAGTAGGAACAGCAATAGTTAAATCTTTAAAGCGGTGGTCACTAAGAAATGGCTTTGAAATTTTGTTTTCTTTACATAGCTCACAAGAAATTAAAAAACAATGGCTTTCCGTTTGAGAAAAGTATAAAATTCAAACCATAACAAGGAATATTTCAGAATTGCTGAGCTCAAACAAAAAAGGTGCATTTGACATAAATTATGTACTTTAACATTTTTTGTGCAGAAAGATTCTATCTCTTATGGCTTAGCAATTATGCAAGTCATCTATAGAGGACTGCAAAAGCTATATCCAAAAAATTCAAGATACACATACACTTCATTTGTCATGAAAATATCTTACTCATATGGCATTTTAACCAAAATCATTAAAGCTGCTTTTGAGAAAATCAAAATTTGTGAAACTTTTTCCATGTAAAGGGTTGTTTGGAGTGGGAGATTTTCTTGAAAATCTGTGTCACATCCTTGGAAGATGCTGAACTTGAATACAAAAGAGTATACGTGAGCGTATACGAGGTGAGGGCACATACTAAATGTTTTGTTTTTGATTCTTCTATTAGTTAAAAATGAGTGTAACAATGACAGTTCAAGGAATACCACTCCTGGCACCCGTGTGACAAAATGACAAAAGTCCAGTTCATTATTACTTTCTCTACTGTTAAGTAGAGGAAGTATTGTATTCCACCCACAAATTCGATGTCGAGATTTCACCAGAAATATATGTTTTGAGACCGACCTCCTGAATCCAAAAAATGCACTTTTAGAAAAAGGTCCATATGTGTGTGTGTCTGTGTATCAGGCAGTCTGTCAGTCTGTGGACGACATACCTCAAAAACAAAAAGTCGGTTAAAAATCAAAGTTTGTATTTAAGTCTGTCTTTCAAGGATGCAACACGAAGGTTTTGAAGAAAATATCCCACCCTAAACTACCCTTTACATGGTAAATTTTGATTTTCTTGACAATGGCTCTAACGATTTTGATTAAAATGCCATATGTTTAAGATATTTGTATAACAAATGAAACGTATATTTTGACTTTTCTGGCTATAGCCTATGTAGTCTTTACTCTGGGTGACTTGAATAACTCGTAAACCGTAAGAGATGGACAAAATCTTACGATACAAAAAATATAGATCTCGCTAAAACACACAATTTATGTTAATTTTTTTATCATGCTGATCCTAGTCAAGATCTTAGGATAAAATTATGATATTATTGTATTGCCATCGGTGCATGACATGTGTAAAAAATGTCAAGTCAATCAGACGACTCTAAATGGGTGAAAATTACATCGAAAAATTCCGCTACATACATACAGCTAATATAAACCGTGTAATAAATGAAATAGAAATTGAAATTGGCGCTGTTGCTCATCACGTTGATGGATAATGTATAACATTGACCAAAACCCAATTTTCGTCACAAATACTTACGTTAGGGGATGTTGGGTGCCTTGATAAATAACATCAGTACATTATTATTGTTTTAAGAACATTGACATTGCCTTCTGAAACTCTTAAAAACACGCAAATGACCTTTTCTTCAAACCTCGCTAGAAGCAGACGACCGATAGCGATGGCCAGTAGATGGGTATAAGCATGGCGTGAGCATGGCAGAGGAAGGCGGGGAAAGTGGTACTGCCAACATATGAAACGCAGAATCTATGCCAACAACTTCTTAATAGGCACTACAACTTCATTGACTGAATGTTTTGGCCTTATCTACAATTTACTTCCATTCAATGCGATCTTTTGTCAGGTTTACCCAATTTGTTAACTTCATATGTTTTAAATCTTGGTGTATGTCGTCACTCCATCTGTTTTTAGGTCTAACCCCTATGTCAGCAACATATGTAGGAAATGGCATACTTCTGTGTCGACATCTGAACAGGAGAGGAAAGGGATGTGGCGGAGAGCAAAGCTCCCGTGATGCCTGGGGTGAAGCACGTGTAGACAATTTCGTCACTTATTGCACCTATTGACTAGGACTTCAAATATATTTTCCCGCGCTTTTAAGATTATATTGGACTGCTAAGGTACGAATGTTGCAATAGCATACTAGATGAAATCCGCTTTTCATCTTTCCGGTAAAGTTAATCAGCATAACGTTTAACTTGGGCAAGCGAAAATCTTATGTGAGTTATTGAACATGTAAGTGATTCACCGGTCTTCTATGTCATCTCTGTCAACAAAGTGTATAGACCTTTCTTCTTCATGGAGAAAACTGTGACAGGACTAACCTATCAGGACATGCTTCAAAAGTTGTTATTCCCTCAACTTGAAGATGATTCAGATGCTTCATGCAAGATGATGCCCCGCCTCGTTTGCCTAAGCATGTCCGACGTCACCTGAATGACACCATTCCAGGACTTTGGATTGGAAGAGCAAATCAACTTCATCGGCGGTGGCCTCTCAGGTCTCCAAACCTCACTGCTTGTGACTTATCTGTGTCGCTACGCCACAAAATAAAAAACAAAAAACGTGTTTTTATCCCGCTATGCCTGACACCATTGAAAGTCTGTGACATCGAATCGTTGAAGCTGTAAGAGACCAGCTGATTCGTGTGCGGCAAGAAATAAGTCATCATTTTTATATTTGTCGTGTAACGCATGGTGTTCATATTCAATGCCTAAAAAAACTGAATATTGAACCTTTCTCTTTTCAGGAACCTTGGAATTGTATTTTTATCTGTTAAGTTTGGAAGAAATAAATGTTTGAAACCTGTTCCTTCTATTTGAGTAGCCTGTACATGTTCTGAGACTTCCTGAAACTAAAAAAGACATATTTACTTTATCTACTACGTACATAGCACGTAGAGAAGGTACTTCATACCACTCAAAACTTTGATACCGAGGCATCACAGGAAATACAGTCAGAGAAAACACGTTTTGAGGTCCCCTAATTACAAAAAAGATCATTTTTATAAAAAAGATCTGCGCACGCGCCTGTGTATCCACTATATAGCTCAAAAGCAAATGGAAGGGAATAGGTCCAATCAGCAACAGCGTCAATTTCAATTTCTATTTCATTTATTACACGCTTTATATTAGCTTTATGTATGTAACGGAATTTTTCGATGTAATTTTCACCCACTAAGAGTCGTCTGATTGACTTGACATTTTGTACACTGTACACGTGTCAAGCACCGATGGCAATACAATAATATCACAATTTTATCCTAAGATCCTGACTATGATCATCAGGATAAAAAAATTAGTTTGCTAAATTTATCAATGTAACGGAATCTTTCGAAGTAATTTTCACCAACTTAGAGTCGTCTGACTTGAAAATTTGCACGCGTATCAAGGATCAATGACAGTACAATAATATCATAAGGTCTTGACTAGGATCATCAGGATAAAGCAAAATTAATTGGCTAAGTTTATCAATGTAATGGAATCTTTCGATGTAATTTTCACCAACTTAAATTCGTCTGATTGACATGAAAATTTGCACACATGTCAAGGACCGATGACAATACAATCATATCACGACTTTGTCCTAACATCCTGACCAGGATCATCAAGATAAAAAGGGACTTAGCCAAATTTATAAATGTAACGTAATTTTCAGCAACTTTGAGTCGTCTGATTAACTGGAAAATTTGCACATGTCGAGGACCGATGGCAATGTAACAATATTATGACTTTGTCCTAGTGTTCTGACAAGCATCAGGATAAAAAAATGACTTGGCTAAATTTAACAATGTGACGTAATTTTCACCAACTTGAGACGTCTGATTGACTTGAAAATTTGCACACATGTCAAGGACCGATGACAATGTAACAATATTATGACTTTGTCCTAATGTCCTGACCAGGATCATTAGGATGGTGGCAACCGTACTATGGAATGTCCATGCATTTCTGCGAATATATTTCATAAACTTTGGAATTATCTTTTTTCAATGTATATTTACCCATGTTTGGTCAAGGTACACTATAGGTCTACCAGAAGTCCTCAGTTCGCTCATTCGTCTTAAAAATGTAAATCTTTTAGAAACAATGCCCATTCGTTCCATTAAAAAGCGTCTTCCTTGCGAATTTTTACTGTAACTGAAATGAAGCTTTTTAAGGATTTTTCTTAACGACCAACACGCTTCCTTTCAGTAAGTCTAGAACTTTTAAAATCTCAATCTTTAACAGAACAATGAACTACATCCCGTAAACAGAAAACACGAACTTATTCATCTATGCAGACGACACAGCAATAGTCGCACAGTTGGGAAAAATAGTCCATACACAGGAGACTACAAAACGCCCTAACGAGTTACAGGATTGGTTCACCAAATAGCGGATCAAAGTGAAAGCGAAGAAAACGCAGGCTATTATATTCACCAAAAGAATCAATAATAGATTAGGGAAACGCCAACTTCCCCCACTCACTATACTCGGAGAAAACATTGAATGGAAAAGCACAGTTACCTGGGTAGGGCTTCAAATGGACCAGAGACTCGCGTAGAAACAGCATGTATTTCAAATAGGGGGAAAAGCAAGCACCCAATTAGGCAAGCTCTATCCTCTTGTAAACAAGAACTCACAGCTTAACCACAATGTGGGACTAACATTATACAAGACACTAATTCGCCCAATGTTCACACACGCTACTCCGGTCTGGGGTTATGCTGCCAAAACACACATCAAGCAACTATAGACTCCAAAACAAAATACTGCGAATGATAGCAAAAAATGCCTTACACAACCCCGGCTTACATACTACACGACGAATTAAAAATGCAGGCCGCACCGTAGCCGAGTGGTTAGACCATTCGCTTCTCAGCAAAGCGGGCCCAGGTTCGATCCCAGGCAATCGCATGTGGGATTTATGGTGGACAGAACGGCGCTGGGGCGGGTTTCTCCCGCCATCTCATTCCACCGGTACTCCATCTTCATTCCATGTATCATCAGTGTCACCGCCTGCGGTGCCGTATGTAGTAAAAGCGGGCGTTAAACACTTAAAAAACAGCATTCAAAATGCACATGATAGAACAATTCATTAAAAAGCTCTCACCCGACACTTATAAACACTTACACAAGCACCACAACCCATTAGAAGCGAATCTGGTAAAATTCACTATGGAAATTTAGAAGCATGCTCGATCACTATTGCTTTTCTATAGAAATCTAACACAAAACAACAGAAGTGCAGTAATTCTTTGACAACCTACTAGTACACGATTGACACAGACAATGACTCAAGTCAAATTCCCTTATCCAACTCACTTCTAAACCTTGCTTTTTCCTTGTTTCAGACTGCAGTCTGCTACAGAACCCTTCAAGTCCTTGGTCATCGGGAAATCAGGGGCCTCCCACCAGTATCCTACGTGCGCGGTGATATTGGACCACCGTATTATGGAGTAGGACACTCAGACGACTGAGAGAACTCCAAAGACCGAACGTCAAGACCAGCCGGCACTCAGTTAGGCCATCACAATATCAATAGCAATAGTAATGAAAGCTAGAATTTCTAGCGCAAATACATACATAACTTTAAGCAATATTATAGCTAACCATTAAACACTATAGCTATAACCTAACGACTAGCAGGTAGCACTAGATATACGCACAAAGATTGCACCAAAGACACTTATCGTAAGCAAATACTAACAATGAACGACAACGTTTCTACGAGGCCAGCTGCCTGTTTGAGAGCAGAAGATCAATATTGCAACATAACATCAGGAGTTTAGTATGCCTCTGTTCAAGAGCGTCGACAGACTTTTTTTCAGGGGAGGGTCACATGTTGGAAATTTGCAATAAAATAATATTAATTCAATATGCTGTTGTCAAAATGTATAATATTTGTTGCAGGCAACCGTATTAATTTGTGGCAAATATAAATTATTATTTACATCAAAATGAAACAATGGTCTAATATCCAGTAATTTGCTGCACATTAAACTCATTAATTTCCAAGGGGGCCGTTAATTCCGTTTAATTTAATTAGAGTAAAACCTGTCTTCAGCAGAATAAAACGGGACTCTAGAATATTTACGTTAAAGACAGATTTCCGGTTAACGAAGGTACGCCTAGGATCTTAAAAATTAAACCATGGGCATACATAAATGGACAGAATGAAATAAAAAATGTGCGTACATTATTCAATTGTGTGTGTTAAGATATTTTTGCTGCAATACATATATGTAATACCACTGATGTATGCTGGGATTGTGATTTGGTCTGTCATTAGACCTACCAGATCCGGAAAATAAGGGGTTGTTGATTAACCTTCTTTTAGGCGCGCGTCCTGGTAGAACACCGTTGGTTGAGCGGGGCCTAGAAGGCCCGCGGTATATTTTTGTGCTTATATGCTGGTATTTAAGACAGTTTTCGTTTAATATAGGGAATTTAGCATGTTTTTCAGCCTTATATTCACGGGATCATGAAACACGAGTTTCCGTTTTGAACAGATTTCCTTGAAGGACGGTTTTGCTGTATACGGTTTAATCCGTAACGCCCTGTATATTCATCTACTGTTTTAACCATATTTCTAAGCTCTCTTTAGAGTATGAGGTGATGGTTGCTTATGTAGCCCTTGTAAGCATAATTAATGAGCCCGATGTAGCGTTTACAGTAAGATAATATCGTCTTTTGCTTTGTACGGCAATTTCCTCCAGTGATTGTGAAAGTGACAATATAATTATAGGATATCTTGCGTGTGACCTTTTTTTATTCCTTCAGAGCATAAGAGATGAAAGTTAAACATCGAGTATTTCAAGCTTGTCATTTTATTTCAAAGCCATTCTTTGGAACACGGCAGCTTAGCTTTGTTTGATGGTACGTCGATGTCATGGTGAATTAATTCTTTCGTTACGCTTAATACTTTTTGAATGGCATAAAACGTAAATGAGGTTGTAGTTTTTTTTTCCCGGATTGACATCAAAGCTAGTAAAACTGAACATATAAAATTGTAATCTCTGAATTGAAAGTGATAGGTAATGAAATGGTTAATAGATAAAAATAATTAAAATTAATGTGCGTGCATCTTTGTTTCTACGCTAAACAACAGCTCACTTTTTCCTGCCGAGCAAATAGTGAAGAAAGAAAAAGGAGTTAACTAGTTGGCATCGCAGTATTAAGCTTCACGCACGTCAGAAAGTTGCCTAGATTCCATAAGGATGACAGAACTGGCACGTTTAAGTTGCATTCTTGTGTGCTTGCCCATATGTGCAGGGCTTCTGCATAACAATGTGTTTAGGTTCCTAAACGAGTACTTATTGTATAAAAACGTACGAATGGTTACTGGTGTGACGTGTTCTAAATACGGTGAGTAAGTAGTGCTAAAACATTCACTTGTCTTTCTCTACTCACCTTCCTTCTGATGAGCTTTTGGTCTCCTACACAATTGTAGTCCACAGATTTCTATTCTTCCACTTTACTTTTCCATCCTTAATTCCAGTCTTCCTTAAATCTGTTACATCATCTAATCTTGCAACCCTCCTTTTTTACTTTCTCTACTATGTATGGAGGGGAAGTATTGTATTCGACCCAAAATTTCGATGTCGAGATTTCACTGGAAATATATGTTTTGAGGCCCCCTGTATGAAAAAAAAAAAAAAAAAGCTTTTTTAAAAAGAGGTACGTGTATGTGAGTGAAGGGGGGGGGTGTGTGGCCAGCATAACTTAAAAAGAAAAGTTACTTAAGCACCAAAGTTGGTAATTAAGTTTAATACTTTTAAATGATGCGACACGAAGATTTTGATGCCCTTTACATGGACAAATTTTCGGAAATGTTGTTTTTCTCAAAAAACATCTAACGATGTTTAAAATACCACATGTTTGAGATATTTTTATGGCAAATGAAATGTATATTTTGAGTTTTCTCGCTATAGTCCAGGTAGTCCTGTTTACTCTTGATGACGTTTGCATAACTGGTAAACCATAAGAGATGGACCGACCGCCTCCGTAGCAATTTCGATTAAAATAACATATGTTTAAGATATTTTTATGACAAATGAAACGTATATTTTGAATTTTCTGGTTATGGCCTATTTAGTTCTTTTACTTTGGAGGACTTTTCAATAACTGGTAAACCGTAAGAGAAAGACAAAATCTTACTCGCTAAAAGACATAATTTATGTCCAAATAAATTTTTTGTAGAGTGAACCATTTCGGAGGTATTCCTTATTATTTGTCAGTTAAACTTTTATCAAATGCAATATCGTTGTTAATTTTTTATATGTTAACCATGCAAAGAGAGCGGAATTTGAAAGCTTTAAAAGATTTGATTTTCGCTAGTATAGTGAACCATATCGTGGATATTCCTTGTGAGTTTTGAAAAACTTAAAACTTTCGTAGAATGGATAATCGTTTTTCATGTTTTATGTGTTACCGTGCAAACAGAACGGAACTTGAAAGCTTTAAAAGATTTGACTATCGCTCAAAGCATACTGTACTCCCATATTCCTCTTGTACCTTCAAGAAAATTAGCAATAAGATAATTTCTGCAAATGTTTATCATAACTAACGCGAAGAAGGTAGAGGAATAAGAGTTTGTAAGAATGGTTAGTACAGGAGTACATAAAGTTGCATGAGTGCAACACATCAGATTTTTCTTTACTTCCGCCTTAACGCCGCTGACTCACACGATTTTCCAACTGAAATTAAGAGAAATTAGCAGCAAGTAAACATAGCGCGAATAAAATTGGATGTAAGTTGCAGCAACGATTGTGAGGAAGTTGTAACTCGGGTTACAATTCGTGAAATGTCTGTTCTCCCCCTCATTCCCCTAAGACCATGAACAGACAGTACATGGTCATTTGAAACATTCGTTCCCTGAAGTTGCATGTAAAAACTGCAGTCTGCAAGCGGCTTCTTTGAGAGATAGTTGGAGAAAATCTCGATGCGCATCTGCCAAGAATTAGGACGCATCATCCCCGTGCTTTACAAAAATCATAGGATGACATCATTAACATCTGCCACATATTTTGGGAACGGCATGTCGAGAATTACATTATTTGGAAGTAAATTAGTTGTTTCCTTCGCACACTTGGCTTGGAGATACTGCACGTTGGAAGTGACTTTTAAAGCCCTCAGAGTATACTGTGTTGTCTTTTATTTGCAGATTCATATCGTCTGAGTAGAGCACTTCTGTCAACTACACGATATTGGGTTTTGTTCTCCGATCCAGGACAGCCAGCCCTGAATTTAATAGAGAACAGTGTCAAACGTTCTTACTACAAATATGGCATTTTTGTGGATTATGACTGCGATATCAGTCAGAGATATCTACTGCAGGTTTGTGGAGAAGAGGATTCAATTACCTTCTGTATCATCAGGAAACTATTCACGGTAGCAATCTGGTCTGAATATAACACCTAAAGAGCGCGAGGCTGCTTAGGCAAAAGCACCAGAACAAGATCAGCTGATATCGTGCATGTACCTGTATATAAATTGCATAGCTGAATTTAAAGTGGGTTATTTCTTATGTAGCTTACAATAGCAAGCAAACATTTGAATAGGCTAGATATTTTTACATAAATATTATGAGGCTAAACGTATGAGCTAAATTTCCCTTTAATGGTCAACACATAACAAACGGTAAACTGTTGGACCACGAAGGTGCTTCCGATATTACACTCCGCAGTATATTGGGATTATTGAAATAGGAAGGAACATTGACAAGGGAAGGAAAACGATTATGTATGAATTATTTGCATACCGTATTCTAACATCCAAAATAGCCCCTCCCTATTCTATGCTACTCTTCTATTAAGCTCTCCCTCGATCTTGTTGAGTGATTACTGGTGTGATAGTTGCTGCACGAAATGTATGTACAAGTTGGTCCTATTAGCAGACTGTGTCACGCAAATAGCTTATACACAAAACCCATGGAGATTAAATCGGGCAACATGCTAAATAGGCCGATCTATCTCCCCAATATTTTCTGTTCAAAACTCGACGAATCATTAATAAACTGCACGCTGGAAAAGCACGCTGTTTAATAAATGTAGCCAGATGCATGAACAGCAACATGTCCTGAAGTCATTGCTAAAGAATTCTGAGTAGCTACTGTTGACCTTTGAAATTCCCGTTGATACTCGTCATAACGGGGCCAGGACATGGTCGCTTAAAATGCCTATCCAAACATTGATGGGCAAGCAATCATAAATTTGCATACTCTTTCAATAAACCGAATTTTCATTAGCATAGTGGTGTTGGTAATCATTAATACAGCCATGCCTCCAAAACACCCAGTCGTCTAAATGTAGCACGTTTTAAAAATGCAACATTATCCACGTCATTAAAGTAACATGGGAAACCACACTAACATTAAACTAAATTTATAGTTACGGAGCTCAAATATGCGTTACTCACTCGTACGGTCACAGCCTAATGATGGGCACGGTCATCTGATTGCCGAGGTTGAGAATGTGCGGTTTAATGGGATGGTTAGTTGATAATTCTATGCACTTAATCATGCTGTAATCCCAATATGTATGCCGCACTTGTAGTTATTGTATTGAGGTTCTGCAGCAACGGCTTTCCACACCTACGGGTCCCTCCGCTATCTCAAGAAAAGCCATGGCGTCGTAATCTCTACTCTGTAGCCCGGAGCACACTAGGATCTGAAAGTTGTCTGCCCAAATACTGCTATAGATAACGTACAGCCGTCTGTTGGTCCTTGCGAAGGCACTTTCCAAGTATAGGTAACATATAAATACATAGCTCATCGCACGTATAACCTGACGACTCCATTGCTGTGCGTTAAGTGCTTGCACCGTGCATAATGCAGAGAGCCTTTATGGGGTATTCCAGCAAACTGAGACTCAGGCCAATCAAAGTCCCAACATTTCAGAACTTCTCAGAATTTATATCACTGTGTGGAACCGTTTCATGAATCAAAATGAAAGTTCCTAGACTACCATTCTACTGCTGTTTGTATCGGAAGCACCTGTGTGTCAGACAGGATTGCCAGGTCTGCTGATTTTGCAGGAGATCTGCTTAGTTGCAAATCTACTGAGCTACAGCTAAAAACTGAACGCGTTACATAATCTCCTGATTTTCATGCATTTTTCATTTTTAAACACTATTTTCCTTAACATCACATAATTCGCTCTTCCGAAAAATATTTTCTGGCAAGGCATTTCTCTCGTGTGTAAAAACAAGAGATTAACTTAATCACCTGTATACATGAACAATATACCACATCTGTTTCTGCATTGCAAACTATCTTTGACTGCTAGATTAAACCTGAATATTTGGATTCCACTGAAATAGATAAAGTTAAATACAGGGATCCAAAAGTATTTCTTCCTGTGAAAAACATGTATTTTGGTGCCAAAGTTCAAATATCTCTGACAAAATCATCCCTGCCCGACAAATATGCACAAGTTTTCAAATTGCGCTGTGTTGATTTTTACGTTGAGTCAGTTCGCGACATACTAAGTTGTTTTTCTTTAAGTGATTTTCTCTTACAACATCGGAAGTGTTAGAACCAGCTAAACTCCAGACAGTTCAGTCAATTGCACCACTTGCTTCTTGATTTCCTAATTTGGTGAAAGCAGAAAAAATCCAACAAATAGATACACAGGCGAAGACTATTGCACAATACTGACATTGTGTATGACAGTATCTACAGCACAAGAATTTTGGAGTGATTATTATTATTAATATTACTATTATCATTATCATCATTATTACTATCATTATTATTACTATTATTATTATTATTATTATTATTATTATTATTATTATTATTATTATTATTATTATTATTATTATTATTATTATTATTATTATTATTATTATTATTATTATTATTATTATTATTATTATTATTATTATTATTATTATTATTATTATTATTATTATTATTATTATTATTATTATTATTATTATTATTATTATTATTATTATTATTATTATTATTATTATTATTATTATTATTATTATTATTATTATTATTATTATTATTATTATTATTATTATTATTATTATTATTATTATTATTATTATTATTATTATTATTATTATTATTATTATTATTATTATTATTATTATTATTATTATTATTATTATTATTATTATTATTATTATTATTATTATTATTATTATTATTATTATTATTATTATTATTATTATTATTATTATTATTATTATTATTATTATTATTATTATTATTATTATTATTATTATTATTATTATTATTATTATTATTATTATTATTATTATTATTATTATTATTATTATTATTATTATTCAGGATATGATACAACTATTTCTCGATACAGATATTGATTTTGAGCGAATACTCGATACTGGATACTCATTTTATAAAAAGCTGTAAAGACGATAGCTTATTCACTGAATTTTGTAGTTGTTAGTACCTTTCTGTGTATAAAAGTCAGTAACCAAGCTTGTTTTTGATCATAATTTTGAAATGTCGCGACATTATGTTCTGATGATGACAGGAAACTTGCACACTGCTCTTTCAGTTGAGGTTGTATTAGGTGCCACTGGGACTTTCAATCTAGAAATGATAGAAGCCACACCCTCTGCTATGTTGGGGCTCTTGGATCGGCCGCCCTCTATCTCCTCTCATCTTATTCCTTCCTCTCAGGGCATTCCACTCTGGAGCAAAGGTACAAAAAGCCAAATGGCCGTGATGACAAGTCCCTCGTCCTAACACCTTGTATGTAGAAATAGAAAACAAGGTTTTTTATTTTTTATCTCCCCCTATTTATATTTGAAACCATTCTTAGCAAGTAAACATCAAAATTATTCTACATTGTACAATAATATTGATGTTAATTCTCATTTGATAGTACACATTACTTTTTTCGTTATTTATAATGTGTCTTTATAATTGCAATTTCAGAACTCTGCACGACATTCTCTGAACGCCAGCTTCGTCTGGGTTATATGGAGCAATAATAAGACATCTCTGTTGGAAGCGGAGGTTCTCAAATTGCACATGGACTCTGATATGACTTGGGTGTATCCTGAAATAAATAGTCGTATGCTTCTCTACGATCTGTATAAGATCAACTACAGCTGGCCGTTGAATGCAACTCTCGCTGGACACTGGGATCCAAATGAAGGACTTCACTATAACCTCACGCAGTACAAGTATGAACGGAGACAAGATATGAGAGGGATTGTCCTACGTGCTGGTCTAGCTGTGAGTATGGAAAAATTGCTGTACTGCTCTAAACTGGGAAACATCCTGCAGTTAAGCGAATTCCTTTTCGGCTGAACAGTACTTGTATTCTTGTTATAGGCCACATGATACAAAAATGTGATGTGCACCCACATAACTGCCTTTATTCTTGTACTAACCATTCTTACAAACTTTTATTCTTCTAGCTTCGTGTTAGTTTAGATAAACATTTGCAGAAATTATCTTATTGCTCGTTTTCTTGCGCATGCAACAACAATATGGGAATACAGTAGGCTTTGAGTGATAGTCAAATCTTTTAAAGCTTTCAAACTCCCTTCTCTTTACATGGTTAACACATAAAAAATGAATAGGGATGTTACATTTGACAAGTATAAGTTCTCCAAAATTTACATAAATAATGAGGAATATCTCTAAAATGGTTTAGCCTACAAAAAAGATTATTTAGACATAAATTGTGTGTTTTAGAGAGTTCTACATTTTTTGTACAGTAAGATTTGGTCTATCTCTTATGGTTTACTAGTTATGGAAAAGTCATCCACAGTAAATAAGACTTCGTGGGTTATAGCCAGAAAATTCAAGATACACATTTCATTTGTCATAAAGATATCTCAAGCATATGGCATTTTAATCAAAATCGTTAGAGCCATTTTCAAGAAAATCAAAATTTTCCAGGTAAATGGTAGTTTAGAGTGGGATTATTTTCTTCAAAATCTTCGTATTGCATCCTTGAAAGACATTTACCTTAAATACCAACTTTGGTTTTTAACCGACTTTTTTGATTTTGAGTTATACTGTCCACAGTCTGATAGACTGACAGACACACACACACACACATGCATACACACACACACACAGCTTTTTCTAAAAATACTTTTTTGGATTCACGGTGCCTCAAAACATATTTCCAGTAAAATCTCAACATCAAATTTTTGGGTGGAATTGTAATTTTAGTGTGGCTTACTTATACTGTTATATTGGATATTACAATCAGTATAAACATGTGAATATAACTTGGACAATTGTTTTACTATTCCAATGCTTTTTCTTACTTTCCCGTTTTTCTAGATTATTATAGTCTTCAAAACATTTTGAAATGACATGGAATATTTAATTGGATGAATTACTTAACATTTTGACTGGTTTTCAGCATAAGTATTATTAGCAGTTTTTGGCAAATTTCTCCCCAAAATACAGAGATTAAAACTGTGAATAAGCAATGCCTAGTAGAATTTGTTGAAAAGAAATATTAAAAGCCAGTGCATTATTTATTAAATTACAAAGCACACAATGGAACAACCAATAATATCATATAACAGATAATACTGCATGACTACTGGTCACTTTCACTTCCCAGTTTTTAGGTACGCTGTACTGTGTGGATTTTTAATAATCTAGAATACCTGTCAACTACTGCCAAAGAAACCTTAAATCAATCTTCCAGAAAGATAATTGGTAAAGTCATAATATATTTGAGGTAATGCTGAAGATGATTGGTGTTGTTTCTCGAATATCTTCTCAGTGATACTAATTTCACCAGAGAAGAGAAGCAAAAGATGGAACAGACCATCTGCTTGTTAAGTTTTTTGTGGGTAATTTCTAGAAAATAAAACAAAGATAATAAAAGTGTCCAGGCGTATTGCGGTGTGATGGTGGATTTGGTGTCATTTTTCTCTTTAAAGGAGGTGAAGTATGATGTAATGAAAGACAAAATAAAGAAAATTGCAGGTAAAAATGAAGAAAATGAAAGATCACATGAAGATAAATTTGCCAATATGGAGGATGCACCTGTTAGCACACAAAACAAGATCGGCATGTAATAGAGATAACCGGCCTGAAAATGGATCAGGAATATCTGATGATGTGTAGACAACTTGGAATAACTTTGTGGGCATGTTGAGTAACTGGTTGAGGGCACCAGCATCAAGGGGTTGAATACACTTGCTAAACAAGAGATTACAGAAAGCTCCAGGAAAAACTTGAAATATGAGAATACGAAGCGACACCTGCTAAACACCTAGGCTAAGACAGAGACAGGTATGTGACAGTCCACAGCAAGCATTTTATCCTGCAATAGAATTGTAAGATCACTTATTATAAGATCTCATTCGATTATTATGCCAATATCTGACCTAGTCGCAGCTGAATTTCGTTCTACATTTGCTGTGTCAACAGCATGTTCACCTAAGGCTATGACAATTACGAGACACATAAACCATGTTGTCTATCAAAGAGATATGAAAGAAGCATAGCCATATAACTGCATCCTGTGTCGTCAAAGGCAGGAAGTGTGGTTCTCCCTGTGAATATACAGTTTAACATCGCACATTCATTCACTAAGATAAAAAATGGATTACACTATTTTCCAACCCAGATATAATCCCCCAGAGACCAAGGAAAACAGCGGTTGCAGCCTTCCGACTATTGACAAATCACGACTGCTTAGCAAGTCATCTCTACAGAATAGGTATCTCAGCTTCACCAATATGTGTCCTGTGTAACAATCCAGCAGAAATGAACGAAGACCACTTGAAAACCTGTGAAGCATTAAGATCAGAAGAAACTACAGTTCAAAAGTATTAGAAAGCACGAAGGCTTCATTGCCAGATGCAAGGCACTAGAAAACAACAATAACAACATTCATTCATTCAGCTACCGAATGATCAGCAGTTTATCAGTACTAAAATCGGTCATTTGCAGCATTGGGGTTCATTTGGGGTTCCCGGAGTCCATTGCCGACTTTATCATCGGAACTGACACCAGTGACATTTACTAGAGGGCAGACTGTGTCGCATGTCCAAGATAGGCAAGGGCACATGATCGGCTACTTCAATAAGGTGCTACCAGGTGGAGGGGAACTCGTGCTTTACCCAGTGGCAATTTATTTCTATGGTGAAACCAGTAGAGCATTTCCAAGTACTTTTACAGTCAATCGGTCCATGAGACCTGTTTGCCCTTGAGTTTCAGGAACCTGGAAGGCCAGAGAATACAGAAATTATAGCAGTAAATGGTTTTATTAGAACATCAGCAAGAAAGGAGCTGCTCCAGTGCCCGAAGGACCTGTAGAGAGAACTGTGGTCACTTCACAAGGTAGAAGTCAAAGAGCGGTCTGTAGCACTAAAAGTTATTTTGGCAGGCAGAGGATGGTTGATAAAGTACAGGCCTGAAAAGGGAGCAGCTACAGATATTGAGTCACTTCTGAGAGATGAAGCAGAAACCAGACAGAGCTGGGAAGTAATCACACTTAGGAGTAGCCTTTACAAGGGTTACTGGGGCTAATGCACTGGATCAAAAGTCAATGATAGGTTGCTTTTTAGACTGGGAAGCTGCCCAATGGGTAGACTTGGATAAAACAGCTGGTCCTTCCACAAAGTAAAGTGAAGGAGTTCTAGACGATAATACTGGGAGGAAGCCTGGAAACCTATTGGACCATACAGAAGCTCCTTTAAGGATATTATTGGTGTGGCAATATTTTATTTACTTTCCATTTGTAACAATATTCCTTTGTTGCAGGTGAATAATATACCCACTGAGAATATGAGACAAGAGTTGATTAAACCAAGCAACCGACGTGCTGACGCTATGGGCACCTACAACTTTGGTGTCTTTCTTATGCTGGAGCAACTGTATAACTTTACGTAAGAGTATAGAAACATTAGCATACAGAAAGGATTCTAGACATTGCCAGAAAGATTTTAAAATCAAATCATTTCATGAGAATGGATGCAAAATAATACATTTGTTTCAGTTAATAAGATTTTATGAAATATTATTTGCAGAGTTTATCATTTTGCACTTTGATTAGAAATGTTTTGAAAACAGACCCTATTGATACTTTTACATATTCAATTATTTCATTACATTCTGTTCTGAAAGAACAGAAAACTGATTGACAAAATAAGGGTCAGTCAACCAAAATCTTTAGTTATGCATCATAGGTTCACAGTTCTCTAACGTCTAGTTAATACTTAAATGGAATGAAATAGTTAACAAAAGTATTCTGAATTCTTGAGAAAAATTTTAAGAGTACGGTATTTAACTATTGCATAAAAAGGTGTACATACCATGGAAAAAGTGAAGCCACTTCCACATTTGCAGTGTCTTAACATAAGCACAGAAATTAATAAGTATTGTGACATATTAGATGCGCTCTTAGAGCAGTTTGTTGGAAGATTTTCAGATTTGGAAGCTCTCAAATCTAAACTGGATCTCTTGAAGTTCAAATTCAAGCAATGTCATAGTGATTGGGTGGTTTTGGATGCATAGTGCTCATTTAAACTATGAAGATGAAAGTTTTCTGCTGAAAGCACAACACTTTATGCACACTATAAAAATTCCATGTCTTCAATAGTGGATAACTTAACTTTGTTAGGGCTGCCTAAAAATGAGAAATTTCTACTTAAAATAAAACAGTTCTTGAGTTGTTTAAATACCTGTTTTGAATACTTTTTTGTGCAGTGGTGAAGTGGTTCCAAACAAGTTCTTTGGATATGTGGTGGAGAATGGTAAGTTGGAAGGACTAGTGCTGATGCTTGACCAACACGAGGTGGATCTCAGCATATCAGCAATTCTGATCAACCGTGCCCGCTATAGACATACTGATTTTGTATCAGTTCCTACCTGGGAGTTTCGGTAAGTGTATAATCCGGATATTATGAGAAATCTTGCATGCAGTGAAACTTTATGCAAGTACTAGTTTTGTTTCAAACCTGTTCTATTTTCCAGTCTCTCTACTCTATTCCGACACCCACCTATACTTGGAGCTTATGGTGCAGTCTTATTCAAGCCTTTTGAGAAAAGTGTATGGGTCTCTTGTGCAGGAATTTGGCTAGTTGTCATTCTAGCCATTAGGCTTGTTTCCTGGGTGGAGACTACATTCTTTGAACGCCCTGTACCAACTCATGCAGATGAGGAGACTGTTGAATCTTGGAGTGATGTCCTTATGATTGTTGTAGGGGCCATCAGCGAGCAAGGTAAAGAAAACCGTAAAGATTAAAATTTTGCTTTCACATTCTTATTTCACATTCACATTTACTTGCTGTAGGATTTTAAAATCAATGGAGTAATTTTACTGTTAGCATAAATTAGGCATGAATTTTTTAAACATTGAATATCTGCGTGTCATTTCTGAGAAATAAAGAAAACAATGGAAACACTTATCCAAGTGGCTTATTCCAGATAGTACTGGCAGTTTAGTTAGGGTTTTGTGATTCGTTGACTGATGCTAATCTTTGAACATTATGAAAGGAACAGAAAGCATATTGCAACCATATACTATATAGGCTGGAAGTGAAATGGTCCGTCAGACTTTAACAGCGAATTTCTCATGTTGTGAATAACAGGAAGTCTAATACCAAAATGTTGAAAAGTTTATAGTTTTCTAGAAAGAAAAATATTTTATCAAAAACATTTATCATCACCTGGCTGAATTATTATTCATTGAAGGTTCCAGATTTATGGCTATATTCATATAAAATTGAATAAACAACTTTTTCCTTTGGCGTATTTCAATAGACTCAACGGTTTTTGTGTAAATTAAATTTAAAGGAACCCACAATTTGTTGCCTTTTTGTTGCAATAAATTGTGGGTTCTTTAAATTTAATTTACACAAAAACCACTGAATCAATTGAAATACGCCAAAGGAAAAAAATGTTGTTTATTCAATTTTCTATGAATATAGCCATAAATCAAGAACTTTCAATCAATAATGATTCAGCCAGGTGATGATAAATGTTTTTGATAAAAATGTTTTTTTCTAGAAAACTATAAACTTTTCAACACTTTGGTATTAGACTTTCTTGTTATTCACAACATGAGAAATTTGCTGTTAAAGTCTGACGGACCATTTCATTTCCACTCTGTATAGTATACCTACATGCATTTGTAGTACGGCCGGACTGGGAGAGAACTGGTGCACCCTCTGCAAGAGTTACACATAAACGACTGCCAACTCATGGATACCAAACACTTACTGTACTAACTTAAGTTAGGTTTACCTGCATCGCAATAGATATTGAAATTGATGACCTTCAACATGAACACATTCCCTATATCTCCCAAAAAAATTCTGGTTTACTCACAGAAGTTCATGTTGACTGATTGCCTGTATTTCTCTCATGATGTCCTTCAGTTCTTGAAACATGTACAGATTTGATGCTTACACTTTATTCAATGTTCCCCATAAATAAAAATCTCATGGAGTTAGGTCAGGGGAACAAGGTAGGCACAATCCTTGACTAATTATTCTGTCATCATATACACTTCGCAGTTCATGCACAGAATTCCTAGCAGTGCATACTGTAGCTGAATCCTGCTGAAACCAGCCACACAATCTTTCATTTCTTGTTAATTATGGAAAAAAATTACTTAAAATAGACAGAAATAGAAGACAACATATTACCTTTCCTGGACATCAAAATTACTAGAGATAGAGATGGTATAAAATTTGGAATATATAGAAGGCCCACACATGTGGATAATTACATAAAGAAAAATAGTTGCAACCCAGTTTCACACCAACTAGCAGTATTTAGAAGCTTAATTCACCAATTATATAATGTCCCTGTAAGTAAAGAGAAATTTCTGAAAGAGCAACATCATATACAAGAAGCAGCAGTACTAAATGGATTCAACCCAGCCACCATTAAGAACATATCAAAAAAATGCAGAAAAGCTCAAGATAATTTCACAAACCACTACGTCAAAGCCACTTGCAAATAACAACTGGCTTGAGAATTTAATGCCATTCTGGCAGTTTGTCACAATAGCTCAGTGGTTAGAGCGTCCGCCCGGCAAGCGGAAGGTCTGTGGTTCAAATCCCAGTTGTGGCATTGAATTTTTAAGTTCCAGTTCTACCTCTCAAATAATACAGTTTAAAAAACCTGCTGAACAAGCCACTTAACATCCCTTACAATCTAAAATCTGGAATTTACCAAATCAACTGCAATAGTTGCGAAAAAAGCTATATAGGAAAAACAAGAAGACGTTTGGATATCAGACTAAAGGAGCTTCAGAGGAACATAAAATTAAAATAAATGGAAAAGTCTGCTGTGGCATACCACTTTTGGAATGAAAACCACAACATTGGCCTCAATATAAAAGCAAGAAGATAGCATCAGTCATGCAACGGTTGATGATGGGACCAAACATAATGAAAACGTTTCCTGTTTTTAAAACAATTTAAGTGAAGGCGAGTGTAAAAAAGTGACTCAAAATTACCTCAAACATGAAGAATACATCAACTATTGCTTCGTAAATAAGGAACAGATAGTTCCACGTGCACTCACTGCACACCAAGCCCAACTTTTGCAGAGTGGTGAGGAACTTCATGAATAGTATGGGGATTTTTGGAGCCCAGTAGCATCTGTTCTGAGTAGAAATGTGACCCTGAGGATAAAACCATGCTTCATAAGTGCAGAATGTTAAAAGTGGATCCATGTTGCCATTATGAACTACAAAGACCAATTACAATAATTAATCCTACTTGCGGGATCTTGTGGTTGTAGAGCATGAAGTTACCTTGTATGGGTTTAAGTTTCATTGCTACAAAAGTTGACGTCTTGGAAATGTTAACTTCTTGTACTAAACATCTCAGTGAAGCTTAGGGTGCGATGCTTAAACTATACTGTTCATAAAAACAAAAACGCATATCATTACTAATGGTAGGATAATGCAAATTATCCTTTATATAGAAATAGCTTCTCCATGACCTCTAGTTTAATGCTGAACCTACACTCTTGATTTTAACCTACCCTTTGATCCTCCAAACCTTAAGTTGGGCATCTTCCCCTGATCCACTCTAATATTATTTATTATTTATTTATGTTAATTATCATAATTTAAAGAATTTGAGTCCACCCAAAAATGAATTGGATTAGAGAACGTTTTTCCAGGCTATGATCTTTTATGATTTTAAATCATCATTAATGTCTAAACAATGTGAAGATCCACTTAGAAATGCATTTGGCAAAGAAGCCACATTTAGGGCAACAACTTATAATTGGTGCAGCAAATTCACTGACATGTGAGTGAGACTAAAACCACTAAATGAACAGAAAAAATGTAATCTGTCAGTAATTTGTTTATTAGTCCATTTTATACCTGTTGTGTAAATAAATTAATATTTTATTTGGAGGGAAAATCAATCTACAAATTATTCTTAATGTGTGTTTATTCAAGCAGTAAGAGTTTTGGTGACTTCACCTGTTTTCAGATTTTGGAATATGGTAAGCATCCCTGTTTTTGTAACTCAGAATATGGCAACCATAGTTTGGTGCAGGAATAAAATAATTGCTTTGACATACCACTAAGCACAAGTCACATGTGCAACAATTTTGTGGTGTAAAATGTTTATATTGTTTTATAAGCAAGTTCACATAAAATACACAGAAATTTGTTGGGAGTAGAAGAGGCAGCAAGCATAGCAAGCGGAATGTGTTTTAGGTCTACCCTTGCAATACAAAAAGATTACCCATGCCTCTACTGTATATTCGACAGGTTTTCAACACTTCACATTCATATAAGGTTTAAGTACTAAGTTTCAGCAATGGTTTTGTTAAAATGGAAATGTGTGCTTCTCTGGCAAGTACAGAAATCACATCAATAGTATCAATGAATACTCTTATACCTAAACTATAAACCTCAATCTACTTTCATAATATAATTATAACAACTTTTATTCAGGTACAACATTAGACTCCAAATGGTTATCATGGAGAACAGCATTCTTTGCAGCTTTTATCCTATCCATGATGGTGAACATAAACTATTCTGCAAGTTTGGTATCATCTTTACTTACTCAACCTCCCAAAACAATAAAAACTACGAGGGATCTTATTGATAGTCAACTGGAATTTGGTGCTGAAAATATCTCATACAGTGTTCCTTATTTTGCAGTAAGTCCGATAATTTGTTTTACCTGTTTCTGAAAAATGTAGCATTTCTGTTTATCTTTTAAGTTTCACTAGCTCTCCAGTCCAGTCTTAGGTGTGTCATACATGTACCTGCCCTTTTCAGGGTTTAATCACTTTCATGACAGGAAGTGGGGTTTTGCAGGGTGAGAGGTGAATATGAGGTTGGGGACTGAAGGGAGGTAGCAACTTTTTGCTCCTCAATGGCTGCAGGTCAGGGTGCAACTGTCATTGGGCACCGCTGGTACCCAGTGTGAAACCAAATATGAGTGGTTTTAATTTTGAAATCCAAGCATCTCTTGGAAGGATTGTATGGGAGCTTAGCTTTTGTTTCTGGTGGATTAGCTCCACTGTTACCAGATATGCCTGCTAGCCATGTGGGGAAGCTGGCGACACACAAGTGTGTGTTCTCTGGAGCTATAATCCCCAAGAGATCTAACCAGGACGCTCTGTTGTTATGGCAATGAGTTGTAAAATTTTGCAGCCCAGTGCCTAATTTCATCCTCCACATACAAAAGAGATGGTGCATCGTGCAATAGTCGCGAGGGGAATCTGTGGTATACAGAATAGATTATTCAAAGACCTCTGTTCTGCACATGCTGCAGACACAGGAGATGTGAACCTACGTCCATGACCCAGATCTCGCAGGTGTACAGAAGGATGGGGATTACGTGGGCCTAAAAAAAGTGTAGCTTTAAGGAAACAGGCATCCGGAACCTCAGCATAGGGTACAATGAGGCTGTTGCCCTGTTGGCCCAATGCACCATAGAATTAGTACAGTAACTTCTCCAAATTGTGTATTGTGTTCTCAAGATATAGACATGGATAGAAATCATCTACAAAACTGTGCAGCTTTACAAAATTATCAAGGTATAATATCTAAGTACTGGGAAGCAAGAAGGAGGACTTCATTGTTGACTCCAGAGCATTAGCTGCATACCATCATCCATACCCTACATACATACCATAGCGGATAGAAGAGAAAGTGTGAGCTCTCCCGCTAGTTCACTGCATGATCCATGGTCCCGTGGCAACTGACCGAAACTGTGGCGTGGCGATCGCAGTCGCCTCAAAATGCGGCCGAACTGCCTAGTATGTGATTCGAAAGTACAAACATAATTTTATACGTATGCGTTGTGTGTTGTGAGTAATTAGGTACATAACTTGTGAAATTGCTTCTAAGTTTGTGCATAAATGTGTGTGTTCTTCAAAACGTAAGTTTCAAGCAACATCAATAATTGATTAAAAATGCCAACTTGTTTTGTGCCCGGGTGTCGTTCAGGATACACAAACTGCTCAGAAGCTAGACATTTTTTTACTCCTCCTAAAGATAAAAATCTGTTTTACAAATGGGAAAAGTCTATTCCTAGGAAAGACACTAAATTATCTGTTAAATCTAGTATTTGTGACAAGCATTTTCCAGAGGACTTCTTAGTGAAAATTGATTCATTCGTTGTGCATGGAAAACTAGTTGAAATCCCTAGAATTAAATGGCGGTTAAAGCCAGGGGCAATTCCCTGTATATTTCCTAATTTACCCAGGTACTTAACTACAATGCATAAATCCCGAAAATCTCCACAAAACAGAGACAAAAAATTACTGAAAAAGCAATATTCAACAATCAGTAAATTACCAGATGCAGGATCCAGTCAACCAGTTCTTAATTCAAACGCACCGTCCTTCAATAATGAGGAAGCCACAGAAAACAGTTCTAATTCCTCCAAGGTCATAAACACAAGTGTCAATAATGAAATTGCTACACTGAAGAAAATAATTAGAAACCTCAATAGAAATTTAGTTAGAACTAAAATCCTGCTATCTAAAGAGAGGGCTAAATTAAAAATAGTAGAAAGGAAATTTGCTACTAATTGTTGCGAACATAAATGCAATTTAAATTGTTTAAGTAAAAAACAAAAGCTGGATCTAGATACAATGCTTAAATGTCAGACGAGCTCGAAGGGGATGCGTTACACCAATGAATTTCTATTAGAAAGCGTGTTATTTAAAATTAAAAGCCCTAAAGGTCATAGATATTGCTTAACACATGAATTGCTGCCTTTGCCTTCTGAAACACATTTAAGGAAATTATCTAAAGGGATAAAGTGCACATATGGTATAAATAGCAATGCTCTAAATGCGATTTCTACTACATTCAGTCAAGAAGAAGATGAAAACAAACGTGTTGGAGTTGTAATATTTGAAGAAGTCAAATTAAGAGAAGTTAGGTTCAATGCTAGCTCACTAAAAGTGGACGGATTCATGAATCTAGGTGAACACACTCCTGACAATCAGAAAAATTCTATGGCTAACCGTGCTTTAGTTTTTGTATTTGTTCCCTTATTACATAACTGGAACCAACCAGTAGCGATTTACGCAAGTAGAAATGCTACACCCGGTGATATAACAGCTAAGCTCCTTATAGAAGTGATTATCCAGTTAGAAAACTCAGGGACAAGAATTGTTGGTTTCACTAGTGATGGAAGTCAATCAAACAAAAAAGTATGGAAAAATTTAGGAATAGGAGCAACATGTGAACATGTACAGCACCCACTTGATGACAAAAGAAGAATATCGGCTTTTTCAGATTGTGTCCACATAATAAAATGCATGAGAAATTATTTTCATGATATGCTGGATGTCTTATACAGAAATAAGAGCATCCAATATCATTTTTATAGATATATTTATGAAGATGACACTTCTCCTAAATTTGCTGGTCTTAGAGTTTGCCCGAAATTGACCTCATCCCACATAGACCCTACCTCCTTTCAGAAAATGAATGTGAGACTGTGTTTTCAATTGTTCAGTAACAGCACTGCAAATGGTATTAACTTCTTCAGGGAAATTAATTTTGAAAAATTTAAGGGAAGCGAAAATACTGAACTATTCACAAGAGATGTAAATAATCTTGTAGATGCATTAAACTCCACAGTTCCAATTAAAGCACTCTATAAAAATTCACAATCTCACAGAGTACTAAAAGATTTCTTTCGCATAATAACGTCTGAAAATAACACATTCTGCTCAACTAGGACAATGGAATCTCTTAGAGTCACCTTAAAAAGTACTTTGGAAGTGTCCGAGTATTTATGGAATAGAGGATTTGCATACGTCTTAACAGAAAAATTCAATCAAGACCCCCTTGAACGGCACTTTGGAATTATGCGTTCTTTAAGCTGTGATGACCATCCTTCTACAGTTGACTTTTTGCATTTACATATGCTACGGGCTGTGTATGTCCCTGTAAAACTTGCACTGTCAAATGCTGCTAATTGTGAGAATAAAGTGGAGGCACCACTTACATCTTTTATGAATCAAATTCGTATATTGGCAAAACAAATTGAGCAAAAAACCATGAACTGTTGGATTTTGTTGGAAAGAAAATAAAGAACAAAACTAAAATACTTGACTGGGAAAGTGAAGTTCCCGAACTCTATAATGACAATATTTCTAAAAGATGCTTAGTACACAACTTAGGGGGTTATATAGTAAAAAAGATGCTCGAAAAACTTAGTTGTAAAACCTGTGCCTCTACTCTGTCCACCGATCTACCCTCTGACACATTAGTTTCCACTTTCACTACAGTAAAAGACTATGGCACCCTAAAAAATTGTTTGTATTTAACCTACCCCTCTGAATGTCTGGTTAATATTCTTTTGCAAGTCGAAGCTATTTTGGAGAAGCAAATGTACTCGTCTGAGAGTTTGTGGGGTTATATATTTTAAGGGTGCTTACATAACATAGACGAAATCATATTAGGACCCAGTGGAATAGGATGTTTCGTGGAACACAAACTGGATTTAGTTGGAAAGTTAACACAACATTACATGAAGTGTCGCTTCTTTTTTCGTACCAAGGAAATCAGTAGAGAAATGACATCATCGAAGTCAGCAAAATCAACACGTAAACTCTCCAAGGTCTTCAACATCTAATTCCATGATGAGTTTCGATATTTTATATACATAACTAGGGCTCGGAAGTTCATGCCCTAAAAAACTCTGAAATATGCATGCAACTATGCTCTTAAAAACTTGAAAATATGCCAAGAAATATGCACTATTTCATTAAAACAATTAATGTCCCTTTGCAGTAGACAAGACGAGTTAATATAAATAATAAATAAATAAAGTTACCTTATTCCTTAGGGGTTGAAGCAGAAATTGTCCCGCTGCTAGTATTAACTGCTAAATTGCAGTTCACAACCAACACTTTCCGCAAATTTTCATCTGTAAAGCATCGTCTGTTGTCTCGCAAAACACTTTTGTAACGTGAAAAACTTCTCTCCACGTCACAAGATGTTATCGGGGCATATTTAAATGGCTGTTGTTGTAGTGTTTAACGCCCGCTTTTACTACTGCGGCACCGCAGGCGGTGACACTGATGACACATGAAGATGGAGCACTGGTGGAAAGAGATGGCGGGGGAAACCCGCCCTGACACTGCTTCGCCCACCACGAATACCACATGCGGGTCCCTGGGATCGAACCCGGGCCGCCTAGGTGGTAGGCGAGCGCGCTATTTAATTGATGTTAATTGCTTCACAGAGAAAGTCAAGTTTCTTGGTGTGACAGATGGTTTTCTTTCGAGGATGTCTCGAATATCACACATCTGTTTATAATCAGAATTTTTTTGAAATTACATAATTCACTTTCTCTTTCACTTTTTATCCTATGCTACCAAGAACCGAATTTAGATCACATATTATTTTTTCTAAGAGAGTAACTGATTCATGCAAAGGAGATCCTACAGCTTCCAATGCCATTATGGCTGTTGGTAAGAAAGAAAAATAGGCAGATATGAAACTAAGACCCTCTTTTAACCCAGTGCCTGACAGAATATTTTGCACAGTTTCTTTTGATGGAGCATCTTTTCGAGTCCAATGAATTAACAACTTCTACTATTTCTATGTGCTCAGCATAATATAAAACTGCTTCGACCCATGTTCCCCATTGAGTTAACACTGGTGCAGGAGGAAGTCGGATATTAGGTGCTGTTGATTTAAACAACTTAACTCTTTTAGGAGAGTTAACAAAACTTCTCTTTGTACTGAACACAAATCTATCTACGAACAGGAAAGAATCACGTATTGTCTCAAAAATGCAACGAAGAGCGTGTGCCAAGCAAGTTATATGAATTAAGTTAGGAAAAATATTTTTCAGAGTTTGTCCTGATTTTACCATATTATACAGATGGAAGAAAGAATAAAAATCCATAAAAATAATTAAAATATGCAATATAGGGGCTATAATATTGAAATATTATGCATTTATCAAAAATCAAGAAAATATGCAGTTATATGCACCATAAAATCATGTTCAAATAACTGAAAATTCCATAATTCGTGCACATAATGTAAAAGCATACATTTTTAACCTCTGAAAAAACATGCAAATGCATGAACTTCCTAGCCCTATACATAACATACATAATTTGCATTATGGTTTAATTTTTCAGCGTAAATTCATGTAAGCAGTTATTTCCCACTGTTCTTCATTAATTATAATACCCATTATTGTGTCAAGGAAAGACGATGTTTCAAAACAGTATTTTAAATATTCCTGCTTACGATTTTAGGTATTTAAAATGCTAACTGATAATATGAAACCCATTTTCACCATGCATTCGTGAACTAAAGTGAAGCGATCGCGACACCAGTGCCATCTTGTGAGCGAACCATAGTAACTCCCGAAGAGCTCACACTATCTCTTCTATCCGCTATGTACATACCATTCATGCCTCCCCTATGCCCCCTATTCCCCCCCCCCCCCCCACACACACACACACACACATATACTTCCTCTCCAATATATGTGTAGGTAATTTGTTTTATTGATATTTATTTGAAAACCCCATGTTTTCATATTCTTCCTTTAATTTTCTTGTCATGTATACTATGTTGTCGTGATCTTGTGCTATGATTACCTGATCCGCAAAATTTAATGAATACATGAATGTGTTATGAAAATATATTCCCATACTCTGACATTTTCTTTTCCAGTTTCTTAATACATGTTGGAGGTACATTATGTGGTTGGGGAGAGACTACATCCCTGTCTCAATCCTATAGTGACTTTGAATCCTTCTGTAATTTTATGTCCTATTTTAACCTATGAAATGTTTTCTTCATATAATACTTTTATTGATGCTATTATTTTCTTATTAACAGGTATTTCATCCAAAATTTTGAATAAGTTTTGCAATGGGACACTATCATATGCTTTTATTTAATTATAAATAAATAATATAAATTATATATTAACCTCTGAAAAAACATGCAAATGCATGAACTTCCTAGCCGTATACATAACATACATAATTTGCATTATGGTTTAATTTTTCAGCGTAAATTCATGTAAGCAGTTATTTCCCACTGTTCTTCATTAATTATAATACCCATTATTGTGTCAAGGAAAGACGATGATTTAATTTGAATTCTTTTCTTCAGATGAACAAGGACCCCTTGGTTCATGAACTATATAACAAGAAGATGGCACCACCAAAGAAAGCTTACTACAACAGAGACGAGGCTCTAAACAAGATAAGCAATGAACTGTTTGCATATAATACAGAGGGCATAAATGTGTACGACACAATAGAGAAAGTATTTTCTGATAAGGCCAAGTGTGACCTCACAGAGGTTTTAGTTTTTCCACCTGAAAAATGTTATATGGCTGTTCCATGGGGTTCACCATATAAAGAACTTCTAACATATGGGTAATGTGCATTTTGTTTTACTGATTCATTTGGTTACATGCATCAAGCTTTAATATTTGATACAGATTTTATTACTATATTCAGGTTAAGAAAGGCATCAGAGAGAGGTCTGATAAATCACCAAAACAAAGTCTGGAGAGCCCGGAAACCACCATGCAGCATAAAAGAAGAGTTTGTCAGTGTTAAAATGGATACCATATCACCAGCATTCATCATTGTCATCCTTGGTGTAGTTAGTTCAGTCATTATTTTTGTCTTTGAAACACTTTCTTATCGTCGGTATGTAATTACATTGTGATTATTATGGGAGAGCAAGATACCTCCAAACAGGCTGCACTGGGCACATGGAAACATAATGGACTGCTGCTGTAAACAAGGTCACACTTCTGAAGTGGTTTCGTTCTGCAGTATTGAATTGACTATGATATGATGTGGTTCAGTTATTATGAGTGACTTATTATCTTTTCCTGTACTTAGTCACAAAGTGTATCAAGGCTCAGCATGTTTTCCACTGCACAGGGTGTATTTATTTCTGACTTTTATGTATTAACTCAGTCAGGTTGCCAAGTGAAAGTATGATTTGAAGAAAGATTTCCAGGTGTAATTAATGTTCCAGGCCATACAACAATCCATAAACTTTACAATAAATTTCAGTGCTCAGGCTCAGAAATCTAAAAGACAGTGTACATTTCTTACCGAAGAAACATTAGACAACATCACCATCATTTGGAGAATTCCCCCCCAAAAATCACTTAGACATCTTTCACAACAGGCAGACATTTCATATAGCTCTTTGCAAACAGCTACTAAACTGGTGAGGTTAAAACTATATAAAATAACTGTGGCATATACTCTTCAACCAGGTGATCCTGCAATTAGGTGCACATTTTGTGAGTGGACCCTCAATAGTATATACAATGGCAAAATAGACCCATATTTCATATTTTTCAAGGACAAGGCTTGGTTCCACCTTCATGAATATGTGTGTACATAAAATCATCATTATTGGAGCTCTGAGAAATCTAATATTGTTCATGAACTACCCCTCATGATGAAAAATTTGGTGTATGGTGCACCATTAGTGGAGAAAGAGTTATAGGGCCAATCTTTTTGAGTCAACAGTTGTCGTCCGTATATGCATGAACACAAATTTTGCCTCCGCCCTTTTTTTAGAGAATTAACAAACAGGGAGCATCATTTTGTCTTTTTTCAACAAAACTCTACAACAGCTCATACAGCCAATCTTTTGATGAGAGCAATTGAAAGCCTGTTTCAGGACAAAATTATTAACACAGATTTATGGCCCCCTTGGTCCCCTCACCTAACCCCCATTTTTTCTGTCTCTGGGGTAATTTAAGGTGTACAAAATAAACCCATACACCCTGAGAGAATTAAAACAAAATATCCGTCAGAAAATTGCCAGCATTTCTCAACGTGAACTACACGAGTGATGGATAGTTCCTTAAAGAGGTGCCAAAAACGTATGGACAACAATGATGGCCAGTTTCACCATCTCCTTTCATAAATTTGTAAGCAAAGCCTTTAAAAGTAGTTTTAAAAATGTATGGTTTCATCCGTGCCTTTCTATGAAAACAGACGGCAATGAGTGTGGAGAATGCAGAAAGGTAAAACACTGCACAGCCTGTTTGAAGGTTTTATGCTCTCCCTGTATTTTGCCATTTTTAGTATTACTTAGGTGACTTACTTTGTGATGATATATTTGCAGGAAACTATCGCCTATAGAAGAGCACAAGACTCATTCACTGTTGCCATCCACAAGTAATGACAAGTCTTTGCAGCAAGATCAACTACCCAAGTTCTTTGTGCAGCCTGTAGAGCATGAATGGTTACACTGAAGCACCTGTAGAAGAAAAACAATGTATAATACTTTAGAAGCATTTAGTAAAACCTATATCAGAATATACACAGGAATCTGCCATTCTATTTTTATTTCTATGCTGCAATGTAGGATCTATCATTTCCGTTATACTCATCAAGGGTGTGTAGAAGCACTGCAGTCATTTTTGTTTCCAGTAAGTCTTTTACAGGATTTTACAGGATTAGTATACACATTGTACCTGGTAATAACCAGATAAATACAAATATTATATATATTAAAACATCAATAAATATTAAGGGATGACAGCAAATGTAATCCATTCTTTTGGAACATTATCATTCCTTATGTTGCTTGGCCAATTTACACAGTTCATTTCGCTACCCACATATTTTTAGTCAGAGATAATGATAGTCCCATGAATGTTCAACCAAGTCTTAGAACCAGGCTTGATGTAAGCAAAACATTTTATGCAATCCTATCATTAAAACGGCTTATTATTATGGCACAAATTGTGTGAAATTTTCCTCTTTCTGGCACCAGAGCTAGAAAATGAATGACAGCAAGACATCATTACTGCCACAACATATTTTCTCCAATGTGCCTGTAGGAAAACCTGAAAGTCCCAGTCATGTGGTTTCATTAATCATACCAACGCATTTTTCATTTCTCAAACCACAAAATTTTTCATATTCTTTGTTGTAAGCATCTTTTGATTTTTCTGGCATTAATAAACTTGCATGCTCTTAGCTTCACTCAAAATGTCAAGTGGAATACGATCCATATTTTTAATAGTTTTATCATTACCTTCCATTTTCCTTTATAAGTGTTAAAACAAATGAACATCTGCTTCACAACTATATTATGTCATATATCTGATACATTATGCCCGTAGTGGGCTAGGGCATCATGCCTTGGTTCTCTGCCATGGAATGTGGCCTGGGTTCGATCCCACCTCGTGGGGTGCAGATTTTAAGTCCCGAGTATAGGACCGGTGCCCACTCAGCATCGTGAGGAAATTGAGGAGCTTGCGTTAGGTAAGCGGCCCTGGTCATGAAAGCTAACTTTCCGACTGGGGGTGTCGAGATGCTGACCACGTCTCCTCCCCGTATTGGTTGGATGATCGCCCACTGTACCTTGCGTATGTGGGCGTGAGGCCGGCAGTCGGGTTAGCTGGCCCTGGTCCAATATGGACTGTAGTGCCACGGGTTTAACTTTTATCTTTTAAGTAGTTAACAACCACAAGATAACCAAGGAGCAAATCCACCAGCAGCTAAAGCTGAGCGCCAAATATAGTCCCACTCCCAAAATTAAAAACAATTTTAAAACTTTATTCTAAAACTTTATATTCCACCAGGATGCAGACCTTGCTAAGAGAGAAAACCACGTGGAGCCTGGGACTATCATCGCCTGCCTCCGACCTACTAATCCTTCACGCGATAGCTTAAAACACGCTTGGTACTGATTAGATAACAATCGCGTGTAGCACATAATAACAAATATAAATTTAAAATATAGAAAAGAAAGCTTTAACATACCTAATCTGAATTTGAAAGAGGTTGTATTTCATCTAGATCGGAGTTCTGCTCCCCTCTAGCTTTAATTTTGGTATACCTAGTGTCTGCTAATTGTCCTAAAATTATAAATAAAACGAACGCTTACTAACCTCCCGTGAATCAGAGGTGTAAGCTTGTACACATAACGGATTATAAGGATATAACGAACGTACGTTCACGTGATTTGGCGTGACCAGTGGTAAACTCAGAATCTTAGCGGCTATAGGCGTGGTTAACTTCCCTGTTTTTAACACTTCACTGTGCGTGCAATGTATGCTTAATGCAGATACACCTGTAAACTCCGCTGTAAGGTTAACAATATATTTGATAGCTAAAGTTGGATATTCCTCGCATAGTTTGTGGAACACATTGAGAATTATAACTTTTTTACCACTCGTTAGAGAGTTCCCTCTGCAATGTTTTATAAACTGCACTTGTTCGGCCAGAATTGTTCCTTAAGATTCTCACCTTCCCGCTTCCAAACTTAACCAACAGAACGTCTGCGTACGTTCTTCGCTCATTTTCTAATTAAGTGCAATTAATTACTTTAGATTTTGTTGCAGTTCTACATGGTACAATAACGGGTTAAACACACCATTGTTACATAATTCAGAGAAGATCCAGTAGTTTTTGTAACTATTGAGCGCACTACTTTGTAGCCAATGTACCTCGTAATACGCGGCATCAATGAACGTGCACTTTAATTCTATATGTACACGTGCTTCTGTTTACATCACGACCAATTCTTTCGGTGAAACCAGTATAGGAGATATTGCCGACCAATATACGAAGTCTTGTAGAAATAGTTCAGCAATCCACATTAAATGTGCATTCCAATAAACCTTTAAGGCATTTTCTCTTTACCGACTGAATTTCACATATTTTGAGGTAACATCATAAGCGTCTATCAGCTTCGACTGACTGGCGAGCAGTCCTTTGCTGGAGTGAACATGTGACGCTATCTAAAAAAAAAAAAAAAAAAAAAAAAAAAAAAAAAAAAAAAAAAAAAAAAAAAAAAAAAATCCGATGTGTTGCACTCACATGACTTTCGCTACTCTTGTACTAACCATTCTTACACATTCTTATTCTCCTATCTTCTTCGTGTTAGTTGAGATAAACATTTGCGTTCTCTTTGCATGCTTAACATATAAAAAATTAATAAGGATGTTCCATTTTACAATTCTCCAAAACTCATACAAATAACAAGGAATGTTATGAATCTCCGAAATGATTCACTCTACAAAAGAACTTATGTGTGTATTGGAAAGCACGAATGCTAATGGCTTCATTGCCAGATGCAAGGCACTAGAAAACAACAACAACAACAACAACAACAACATTTTTCTTATAAGAAGACTTGCTCTATCTGTTGCGGTTTACCAGTTATTCAAAAGTCTTCCAGAGTAAGTAGGACTACATGGACTATAGCCAGAAAATTCGAGATATACATTTCATTTGTCATTAAAATGTCTCAATTGGAACCATTTTCAAGAAAAGCAAAATTTTCGAAAAAATTCTCCACGTAAAGGGTAGCTTAGGGTGGGAGACAGACACCCATAGAGACACATACACACCGCGCGCGTGCGCGGACCTTTTTCTATAGCTCCTTTTTTGGAGAAATCTTGACATCAAAATTTTGAGTAGTGTTTTCTTTATAAACACGAATATTCATATTACGCAATGTTGCGGATAACCGCACGTGGGATTTGTGATGGACGAAGCGGCACTGGGGCGGGTTTCCTCCGGGTTCTCCGTTTCCCCCGCCATCTCATTCCACCTGTGTTCCATCTTCATTCCAAGTATCATTAGTGTCACCGCCTGCTGTGCCGTAGTAGTAAAAGCGGGCGTTAAACACTAGATGCACACACACACAAAAAAAAAAAAAAAACAAAAAAACAAAAAAAAAATGTTGCAGATATTTCTAATGGAATGTTTGTCCAGTTTCATTTCTAAGTATAGAACGACCCGTGTTTTGGTACTTAGGAATAAGGCCTATTGGAAGCAATTTTGAAATTGCATACTGCTTGTACCTTATGGAGGACAAAATAGTGTTAAATCGTAATTTCTCTTCATTTACCTATGCAAAGAAGAAATAAAGGTAGGGAAACTAGCATTAGAGAATTGGAAAACAAAAATCAAAACTTGTGTGACATTTTTATGAAGACATTTATGTGGTAGAATGGCTTAGAGGTTGTAAAAACGTAGAGCCAAGTTATTTTGTTGGCCTTGTCCACTCATCTCCACGCTATTGCTTCCATATCATCACTACACACCGCCGGTGGTTACTTACTGCAGCCCTGTATAAGCATATTAATGGGATGGATAAGAAGATAATATCGTCTTTTACTTTGTTGGACAGTTTCATCCACTGCTTGTGAAAATGACAATATAATTATAGAGATCTTGCGTGTGGCTTTTTATTCCCTCAGAGCATAAGAAATGAAAGTCAAACATCGAGCATTTCAAGCAGTTATTTTCATTTCAAAGTCGTTCTTCGGAGCACGGTAGATTAGCTTTGATGGCACATCGATGATTAATTCTTTCGTTGCGGTTAATAATTTTTGAACGACATACAACATAAGTAAGCTTTTTCATTTTCGTTTTTGCGTTATGACATCAAAGGTAGTAAAACAAAGTATCAAAACGTGACGCCTGTATTGACAATGATAGGGAATGCAATGGTTAATAGAACAGAATAATTAAAATCATTGTGTACGTAACACATTCAAAAGAGTTAACCAGTCTGCATCGCGGTATAAAGCTTTATACACAAGATTAAGTCACCTAATATCCATGGGAATGTCAAAGCTAATGTTCCTAAGTTGCATTGTTGTGTGTTTGCACATACTCGTATGTGCAGCAGCACTTCTGGATAACAATGTATTCAGATTCCTAAATGAGTACTTATTATACAAAAACATACGAATGGTTACTGGTGTGACATGTTCTAAATACGGTGAGTACATACCTAAAATGAGTTGCACTCACATAACTCTCTCTACTCACTCTTGTACAAACTATTCTTAAAAGAGCTTATTCTTGTATATACTTTATGTTATAGATAGACATTTATAGAAATTGTTTTATCACATAAATTTCTTTGTAGACAAATGGGAATAGGGAGTAAGCAGGCTTAAGCAATAACCAATTTGTTAAAGAGCTGTTCGCTATGTGACGGCTTTGAAATTATATGCCCAAGAGGGAATAAAACAAACAACTTCCCATTTGAGAGAAGTATGAGTACTGGAAAATTCAAGCCAATAACAAGGAATATTTTGGAAGTGGTTCACTCCACAAAGAAGACCTAAATTGTGTTTTAACGAGATCTGCATTTTTGAGTAGTAAGATTTTGTCTATCTCTTACGGTTTACCAGTTATCCAAAAGCCATTCAAAATGTAGAAAAACTCTGAGGATGTTTCCAGAAAATTCAAGATATACATTTAATTTTGCACTAAAATGTCTTAAACACATATATTTTAATCAGAATCACAGTTTATGAGAAAATAGGTAGTCATTCAAGTTCGCGAATGAGGGGGGGGGGGGGGAGCATTGTGGGCCGCGGGCCCCCCTTGGAAATTAATGAATTTAACGTGGTCAATTACTGACTACCAGACTATTGTTTTAATTTTGATACAAAGAACAGATTTTGCTCAGGATACTCGTAGAAAACACATATTCAATGGATTAACGCGGTCGTGAAAGCCTTAGCATGTATATGAATTAATATTGTTTTGTTCGCAACGTTCCAACAGGCGCTCCCCTGAGAAGTCTGTCGGCGCCGGTCTGGGTGACTCATTTGGTTAGATGCTGGCCTACTGATTCCAAGGTCGCGGGTTCAAATCCGGCTCAGACCGATGGTTTTTAAGTGTGCTTAAAAACGACAGCTTCATGTCAGTAGATTTACTGGCATGCAAAAGAACTCCTGCGGGACGAAATTCCAGCACACCGGCGATGCTGATGTCATCCTGGCAATTGACAGTGTCGTTAAAAAAAAGCCCATGTGCGAAAGGCAGAGGAAAGGAACAGCAGCATAAGTAAATGCACCATCCATAAGTCTAAAATAGACGCAATCTATTGCTCAAAAAGGTCGAACTATGAATAAATTCGTGTACTAATATACCTTGTTTTACTTTCAGATACATATCGCCTAAGCAAATCACTTCTTTCAACAACAAGATATTGGGTTTTATTTTCCGATCCGGAGCAACCAGCTACGAAACTGATTGGAAACAACGTTAGGCGTTCTTACTACAAATATGGTATTTTTGTGGATTACGACTGCGTTAGCAGTCAGAAATACCTGCTGCAGGTTTGTGTATGCGATAATTTTAAGTCTTCTGTGTAATCTGGAAAATATCCCTTACGACAAACTAGCACCCTAAACGTTTAAAAAATAATGGTTCTTAGGTTTCTTGAAGCACAACTCACAGCAGGTGTGTTAATCAAGAGAGGCAATCTGATAAGGAAATAATGGTAAAATGCTTGGAAAACTGTTTAAGCAGACATGTAATGGAAGTTTTTGGGCAAAAGATGGCATTGACAGAGTAAAACAAATTTTGAAATGAATGGCTTACTTTCTAGAGTAAATATTCTACATTAAGATTTGTCTCTGATTTTCTCTGGGGAAAATATAGGCAATTACTAAAACTCTTAAAAAGGAAACGAATGACATAAGGTATAATAGCGGAGGAAAACCTTAAAATTGCTGCATTAAACCAATCGGTTGAAGCTGCATCACATTACATCCGCACAATAGTTGGAAGTTTTAAAACAAGTTACATCAAGTTACACCATTTTATAGCTAGCCCTCTAATACAGGAATTATTTTGCTACATATTCCATTCTTCTTCTAATTCCTGAATCGGTTTAGACCAGGCATGTCAAACATCACTCCGAGGGTGTGAAGAGAGGAGTCCACCCCTCCTTAACTGCAGTAGCACGCGCTAGTAGAACCGGTTTTCGCTTTGTTTTTCTCGTTCTCCGATTTGAAGGGAGGGAAAATAGGGGAATATTTTCACACTTGGCGAGTGCTGTTTGGCATGCCTGGTTTAGTCTTTCAGTCACAGGCACCTTAAAGGAAGTAATTCGAATAGGCAAGATTAGCTATGTCCAACGTTTGCGAAAGAGGGGAGTGTGGTTTTACCTCCTTCCGCTACACGTGGCCATTGTCTCTCTTTAGCCTCCAGCTGTGCATTGTGTTGCAGTGGCGGGTTGGTTACATGTACTTACGTTGCGTTTGTTTACGAAAGCACTTTCAAACACTATGCGATATACATTTGTTCATTAGTGACTTCTTTGGTACTGCTTACCAGTGGCGTAGCGTGAAATAAAAAAATAGGAACGCTATAACTAGGGGCACTCTTTTTCGCATTAGCAATAAAGGCGATAAACATTATATTAAAGCGATTTCCCATTATCTTTACCAATTATGTGATGTTGATCAATAAATCAATATTATTGTTTCACCAAATTTTAGCGATGAGTGCAGATTGAAACGAAATATGCCTTGTGTTGCGAAACAACACGAAATTCCAGCGATTTTTAATATAAAAATCTGATGTGTTGCACTCACATGACTTTCTCTACCCTGTACTAACCATTCTTACAAACTCTTATTCCTATATCTTCTTCGTGTTAGTTGAGATAAACATTTGTACAAATTATCTTATTGCTTATTTCGTTGTAGGTGCAAAGGGAATGTTAGAATATAGTAGGCTTTGTGCGATAGTCAAATGTTTGAGATTCTGTTGTCTTTGCACACTTAACATATAAAAAAATGAACAGCGATGATCCATTTCACGAAAGATTTGTTTTCCGAAACTCACACACATAACAAGGAATATCTCCGAAATGGTTCGCTTTACAAGAAAAATTTATTTGAACATAAATTGTGTATTTTAGCAAGACATATTTTTTGTATAGTATGATTTGGCCTATCTCTAACGGTTTACTAGTTATGCAAAAGTCGCCAAGTTAGATACGACTGCAGGGGCTATAGCCAGAAAATTCAAGATATACATTTCATTTGTCATCAAAATATTTCACACATATGGCATTTTAATCAAAATCGTTAGAGTATTAGAAATGTTTAGTTCTTCCGGGCTCGTAGGCCGTGCTTTAGAAGGCATGGTAGATACCAACGTTTCGCCAAGTACTGCGCTTGGCATCATCAGGGTAACACGATCCTCCGTCTGCACTGGCCAGAGTTTGAATGTGGAAGCAGAGAAGTAGTGGAAGTAAATACCGTTAACGTCCGTTACGGTTATTTATATGGGTGGGGGTGGGCGGGGCATTGTTGCGCTGGCTACAGTAGTGATTGGCTAGTTGTAAGTGGGGTTTTATTACAACTGTTGTGTGTGTCTACCGATCTTAGATAAACTTTCAGACACACACAAAACAGTATACCATATTCCCGTTGCACGTCAAGAAAACGAGCAATAAGATAATTTCTCCAAATGTTTATCTCAACTAACACGAAGAAGACAGAAGAATAAGGGTTTGTAGGAATGGTTAGTACAAGAGTAGAGAAAGTCATCTGAATGCAACATATCAGATTTTGTTATATGTTAACCGTGCAAAGAGAACGGAATTTGAAAAGCTTGAAAGATTTAACTAGCGCTCAAACTCTACTGTATTCCCATATTCTCCTTGTACCTACAAGAAGATAAACAATAAGATAATTTGTGCAAATGTTTATCTCAACTAACACGAAGAAGATATAGGAATAAGAGTTTGTAAGAATGGTTAGTACAAGAGTAGAGAAAGTTGTATGAGCGCAACTCATCAGATTTTTTCACTTATGAGGCGGATATTTAGCAAATAAATGTTTATAAACTACTAAAATATACTTTAAAATAATATATATGTACTTACTATGAAATTTCTGCATAAGCATTGTTTTTAAAGTTCGATTTCGTGTATAGTGGAAGGCGCTGAAACCGCTGTAGTGCAAGAACGTCACAAGTTTCAATTTAGAGAATACCGCATCGCGGCGTGTTTCATACGTAGGCATTATTTTGCGGCTACCGAAGAGTCTGCCTGTCTCTCTCTGCTTGTCTGTCCGTCCGTCCGTCCGTCCGTCCGTAGGTCGATCGGTTTATCTGTCTGTCTGTCGATCGGTCGGTCGGTCCGTCCGTCCGCCTGGCTACCTGCCTGCCTATCTGTCGGTCGGTCCATCTGTCCGCCTGTCTACCTGCCTGTCTGTGTCTGTCTCTATCGGTCGGTCTGTCTGTCTAACTGCCTGTTTGTCTCTGTCCGTCCGCCTACCTAGTTGGTGTATGTGTTTGTTTATGTATTTATTGCTTATTTGATTGTTCTTTTTTTTTCTTTAACAGCCGACCAACTTTGAACGCCTAATGGGGTCCTGGTTATCGAAATTTTGTTCGTGTTAGGTTAGTGTGTCTATATGAGCGGGATGACAAGAGTCCTGTGTTATGGAAATTTTGCTCGTGTTAGGTTAGGTTAGTGTATCTATAGGAGCAGGATGACTAGAATCCTGTGTTACCGAAATTTTGCCCGGTTTATGTGTGTATATAAGCTGACGTTAGTGCTTAGGATATTTTACTATGATGTGGCGGAGTAATACGAGATGAACACGAAAATTCTACATTTTGTTTTCGAAAATAAGGTTTCTGCTGCCTTTGTTAAAAGTGAAAACATTTTCAGTTATACCGGCGTAAAAGTCTTACCTTTTATAAATGGTCCGTTCCATGAGCGTCGGCAGACTTTTTTCCAGGGGGGGGGGCACATGTTGGAAATTTGCAATCATATATTATTAATTCATTATTTTATTGTCAAAAGTTATATTTGTTGCATATAACCGTATTGATTTATGCTAAATAACAATTGTTCTTAATTAAAATAATAGTTTAATAGTCAGTAATTGATTGCACATTAAGTTCACCAACTTCCAAGGGGGGGAGGGCCGCGGTCCCCCCTTGCCCCCCGTTCGCGACGCCCATGGCCCGTTCCCAATCGGCGATTAACTTTGCCCTACAATTACTATAGCGGCAAGCGTTTGAGAGCACGCCGTGGTTTATCAAAAACTACCGCTTTGTTTCAGTATCGGATACGGTTGAATGAATTTTACTGTTGTAAGGACGCGCCCATTGCAGGAGTCGAACCCCTCCCTTGCGAGGTGTGAGGTTTCACTGTCATGCTGTTTTGTATTTGATGAAGCACGTGTTGATCACTGACCTCTGACCTTGTGACTGGTTAATATGGACTGCATAAGCTGACATTTCCTGAATAAAGGAAAGGAAATGAAAGTTAGTAGTTCATTATCAAGCTTACATAACGTAATGGACAACGTGTTGATTACATAGGTAGTTACAATCTATGAGATCGAGTATTCTGAATTTCAATTAACATGGTATATGTAAATGTGTAATATTGTCAGATAGACGTGGAAGAGTAAGGAATGACAGGATATGAGGACGAAAGATGTGGGGAAAAACAAGAATGCACAATTCGTTTTTGTTTACGGCTGTTCCCACGCTTGTCCCATAAGAGTGCAAAACCGATCTAAGTCGTGGCAGAGTTAGCGGCCCAAGTTGTAAATAATTACCGCAAATTCTAATAAATACAGATTAACCCGGAACGAACAACCAAAATACAACAACCATAAAATTAAACCCTTTTCCTATATTCTGAAATTTCCCTCTTACATTGTATCATATTGACAAAACTAAAATATAACACGACAAATAACAAATACTATTATAAAAAAGAAGTTTACATTAACGCTTACATCTTAAAAGGAAATTCAAAATGTACTCCCCTTTCCTTTGTCTCCATAAAAATAAATCTAATATTCTATACTATATACTATGTATAGTAAGTAGAGGAAGTATTGCATTCCACTCAAAAATTCGATGTTCAGATTTCATCGGACATATATACACTTTACTGACCTGTCGATGAATGTACGTTGCTGAAAGGTTCTTCGCTGTCAAAGACCGCATTTCACAGTCGACGAGACCATCGATTGGTCTGAACACTGAACAGCACACTGTAACACTACCAAGCCAAATAGTGCCGATTTACGTGCAAGGCATGCCGGCAGTCGGTGCGCATGCGCATTTCAATGTTCGCGCGAAATTCGCTGAGCTATGGCGATTAGGACCTTACTTTAGGAATTGCCCTCGTACATATTGTCATTGCCACAACGAAACATAATTTTTCCAAACCGGTTGTATGGGCGATAGTTGATAGAAGGCTGGCATTGGTAACTTGGATTCAAACATACAAAACTTTTTTTTCAACTTGCACCTGTGCACTCATTTTTTGTGTCCTTTTTAACACTACTATCGTTCTTCTTGGTCATTGGGTAACGTCCATAAATTCATTCAATTTAATTTTTCTGGCGTCTAGGGGTAACATGCTAGCCTCTTGTTTCCGAGGTCGCGGGTTCAAAACCGGTGGAGGTCGATGGATTTTTTCGGGTGTAAAGATTCTTAGCACAGCGTCTTTCAGAAGGAAAGCCAAGCCAGTGGTCTTGTATCGTAAATTTCCGGCAGGTAAAATAATCTGAAGCCTGGTAAAGGTGTCTCTGTGCAATATTAAGTAGTCTCTCATGCCGAACACAGAATAGGATATGAGAACCATAACAGTTAAAGGCGTCCATAAATTAAAAATCAGCAATTGAGTAATAAATTATTTATTTTTGTCATCCTATTTTTATTTGAAATAAACAGTGATAAATCTACAAAAGCCATGAACACTTCGCATTGTTCTGGCACTGAGTTCAATTCTCAGTCGACAAAACTTCTAAGCCTATGACATAGAAGTCCCTGAATAAGTAACTACATCTGTCATTTCAGAACTCTGCAAGACGCTCTTTGAATGCCAGCTACCACTGGGTGATATGGAGCAGCAGTAGTATGTCTTTAAGGGAAGCAGAAATCCTCAACTTACACATGGACACTGATATGACTTGGGTGTATCCTGATGTAAATGATCGTATACTTCTCTATGATCTATATAAGATCAACTACAGCTGGCCGTTGAATGCAACTCTCGCTGGACACTGGGATCCACACGAAGGACTTCACTATAACCTCACGCAGTACAAGTATGAACGGAGACAAGATATGAGAGGGATCAACCTGCGTGCTGGTTTGGCGGTGAGGGAAACTAATATTTTAGCAGCCCTTTTATCTGTATTGAACAATTAATTCTGATACATTTTAAATCCTAATATTGTAGTGCAATTCACAGACACGTGGAAATTCCTTTCTTTATACACTGAGGGCAAGCAGCAGAACATGTTTTGAAATAGAAACACACCAAGAACAATAAGACACATTCCTGAACAATTTCATGAAGATTCCAAACAGGCATGGTGGGCAGGTGGGTGAGTGAGTGGGTGGGCAGGTGGGTGGGTGAGTGAAGGGTGGCAGGTGGGTGGGTTAGTCAGTGGGTGGGCAGGTGGGTGGGTTAGTGAGTGGGTGGGCAGGTTAGTGAGGGGTGGCAGGTGGGTGGGTTAGTGAGGGGTGGCAGGTGGGTGGGTTAGTGAGTGGATGGGCAGGTGGGTGGATTAGTGAGTGGGTGGGCAGGTTAGTGAGGGGTGGCAGGTGGGTGGGTTAGTGAGTGGGTGGGCAGGTTAGTGAGGGGTGGCAGGTGGGTGGATTAGTGAGTGGGTGGGCAGGTGGGTGGGTTAGTGAGTGGGTGGGCAGGTTAGTGAGGGGTGGCAGGTGGGTGGGTTAGTGAGTGGCTGGGCAGGTGGGTGGGTGGGCAGGTGGGTGGGTTAGTGAGTGGGTGGGCAGGTTAGTGAGGGGTGGCAGGTGGGTGGGTTAGTGAGGGGTGGCAGGTGGGTGAGGGGTGGCAGGTGGGTGGGTTAGTGAGGGGTGGCAGGTGGGTGGGTTAGTGAGGGGTGGCAGGTGGGTGGGTTAGTGAGTGGGTGGGCAGGTTAGTGAGTGGGTGGGCAGGTTAGTGAGGGGTGGCAGGTGGGTGGGTTAGTGAGTGGATGGGCAGGTGGGTGGGTTAGTGAGTGGGTGGGCAGGTTAGTGAGGGGTGGCAGGTGGGTGGATTAGTGAGTGGGTGGGCAGGTGGGTGGGTTAGTGAGTGGGTGGGCAGGTTAGTGAGGGGTGGCAGGTGGGTGGGTTAGTGAGTGGCTGGGCAGGTGGGTGGGTGGGCAGGTGGGTGGGTTAGTGAGTGGGTGGGCAGGTTAGTGAGGGGTGGCAGGTGGGTGGGTTAGTGAGTGGGTGGGCAGGTGGGTGGGTTAGTGAGTGGGTGGGCAGGTTAGTGAGGGGTGGCAGGTGGGTGGGTTAGTGAGTGGGTGGGCAGGTGGGTGGATTAGTGAGTGCGTGGGCAGGTTAGTGAGGGGTGGCAGGTGGGTGGGTTAGTGAGTGGGTGGGCAGGTGGGTGGGTTAGTGAGTGGGTGGGCAGGTGGGTGGGTTAGTGAGTGGGTGGGCAGGTTAGTGAGTGGTGGCAGGTGGGTGGGTTAGTGAGTGGGTGGGCAGGTGGGTGGGTTAGTGAGTGGGTGGGCAGGTGGGTGGGTTAGTGAGTGGGTGGGCAGGTGGGTGGGTTAGTGAGTGGGTGGGCAGGTGGGTGGGTTAGTGAGGGGTGGCAGGTGGGTGGGTTAGTGAGGGGTGGCAGGTGGGTGGGTTAGTGAGTGGGTGGGCAGGTGGGTGGGTTAGTGAGGGGTGGCAGGTGGGTGGGTTAGTGAGTGGGTGGGCAGGTGGGTGGGTTAGTGAGTGGGTGGGCAGGTGGGTGGGTTAGTGAGGGGTGGCAGGTGGGTGGGTGGGCAGGTTAGTGAGGGGTGGCAGGTGGGTGGGTTAGTGAGTGGGTGGGCAGGTTAGTGAGGGGTGGCAGGTGGGTGGGTTAGTGAGTGGGTGGGCAGGTGGGTGGGTTAGTGAGTGGGTGGGCAGGTTAGTGAGGGGTGGCAGGTGGGTGGGTTAGTGAGTGGGTGGGCAGGTGGGTGGGTTAGTGAGTGGGTGGGCAGGTGGGTGGGTTAGTGAGTGGGTGGGCAGGTTAGTGAGGGGTGGCAGGTGGGTGGGTTAGTGAGTGGGTGGGCAGGTGGGTGGGTTAGTGAGTGGGTGGGCAGGTGGGTGGGTTAGTGAGGGGTGGCGGGTGCGTGGGTGGGCAGGTTAGTGAGGGGTGGCAGGTGGGTGGGTTAGTGAGTGGGTGGGCAGGTGGGTGGGTGGGCAGGTGGGTGGGTTAGTGAGGGGTGGCAGGTGGGTGGGTTAGTGAGTGGGTGGGCAGGTGGGTGGGTTAGTGAGGGGTGGCAGGTGGGTGGGTGGGCAGGTTAGTGAGGGGTGGCAGGTGGGTGGGTTAGTGAGTGGGTGGGCAGGTTAGTGAGGGGTGGCAGGTGGGTGGGTTAGTGAGTGGGTGGGCAGGTGGGTGGGTTAGTGAGTGGGTGGGCAGGTTAGTGAGGGGTGGCAGGTGGGTGGGTTAGTGAGTGGGTGGGCAGGTTAGTGAGGGGTGGCAGGTGGGTGGGTTAGTGAGGGGTGGGTAGGTGGGTGGGTTAGTGAGGGGTGGGCAGGTGGGTGGGTTAGTGAGTGGGTGGGCAGGTGGGTGGGTTAGTGAGTGGGTGGGCAGGTGGGTGGGTTAGTGAGGGGTGGGCAGGTGGGTGGGTTAGTGAGGGGTGGGCAGGTGGGTGGGTTAGTGAGTGGGTGGGGAGGTGGGTGGGTTAGTGAGGGGTGGCAGGTGGGTGGGTTAGTGAGTGGGTGGGCAGGTGGGTGGGTTAGTGAGTGGGTGGGCAGATTAGTGAGGGGTGGCAGGTGGGTGGGTTAGTCAGTGGGTGGGCAGGTGGGTGGGTTAGTGAGTGGGTGGGCAGGTTAGTGAGGGGTGGCAGGTGGGTGGGTTAGTCAGTGGGTGGGCAGGTGGGTGGGTTAGTGAGTGGGTGGGCAGGTTAGTGAGGGATGGCAGGTGGGTGGGTTAGTGAGTGGGTGGCAGGTGGGTGAGTTAGTGAGTGGGTGGGCAGGTGGGTTAGTGAGGGGTGGCAAGTGGGTGAGTGAGTTAGTGGGTGGGTTAATGAGTGAGTGGTTGGTGGGTGGACAGGTGGGTGGATTAGAGAATGAGTGAATGAGAGAGGTTTAAGGGCCCTTAGGTCAAATGGGCCCACTCCTGGTAATACAGGAATTAGAGGTCTGCACGGGCTCGGGCCTAATTTGGAAAATGTTTGTCGGGCTCGGGCTTGAAAATTAAGAGATACAAAATAATGTATTATATATTTTTCCAAGAATAACACAATTATCAAAGCATTCCATTACTAGGAATTCTATATGATTATTCTGCTGAAAGGTTTCAAATAATAATGATAATAGTAACAATAATAATGACATAATCATAATTATAATAAAATTAAACAATTGGGCCGGGCCGGGCTCGGGCTTGGGCTTGGTTGAATCCGGGCCGGGCCGAACCTTAGAATGTCGGCCCGTGCAGGCCTCTAACAGGAATAGCCTCCAACTTACTCCGTAAAAACAAAATTTATAGCAAATGCTTATTTTGACCTAGATTTTTTCTGTAAATGATCAGAGTGACTTTAGAGTTGATGCTAACCTCACATGTTGATGATATTCATTTTTCAACTCTGGTTTCCGATGTTAAAGTGCCTTTGATGCAGTTATATTCATCAGTTTCTAAACTCTCATTTCCTGTACCACTGTCTTCTTTCATGATGCAGTTAGGCATGTTCCTCCTGCAACAATTTATGTTGCTATTCATCACAATGAAGAAATTCTGTATAACTTAGTACCAAAAATTGCTATTGAATCTTGTTATGGGTCACAGGTCCACTTGATAACTACATTACAACTTTGTAAATTTTATTGATAACCATGTATAAACGTTATTTATTGATATTAGTAGTGTATATAACATTATTGTATTTTTTCTTACTTTTCAATGTATGTATTTTATGTAACCTGATATATCCAACAACATGTATATGTTCTAAAAGGATGAATAAAGAATAGACTAGCAAATACTGAATGCTGATCATGCAGACCATATGTATTTAGCAGGAAGCCAGGTAAGCATGCTTTATAGAATTTTAGAAACGATAATAATTTGAAGCATAGCGACCGTGATTGTGTTTGGAGAAAATAGGCTGGGACCAGACGTCGCTGTAAAGGTCAGATACAGTAATATTATCTATTTGCAACTTATTTATTTTATATATGCAACAATGAAACATCACTCAAAAATTACAAACAAACAGTGGCATCTCATCAACTTTGTGTTTCACATTCTCTTATACTGAACAAGTTTGGGGGGGGGGGGGGTGTTCTTTTGGTCCCCCTCCCTTGTTGCTGTACCTCTACAGATTTTATTCTGCTGAAGTGGGGAAAAATTTCTTGTATTCAAATTGCATATTGGATATAACTCCTTGTGCTACTAAACAATTCATGATAATAATTATATACTATTGCTTCCCATTGCAGGTAAACAATATTCCAACTGAAAATATCAGAGAAGAGTTGGTAAAGCCAAATAATCGGCGTGCTGATGCTATGGGTACATATAACTTTGGAATTTTCCTTATGTTGGAACAGCTGTATAATTTCACGTAAGAGCATTTAACTAATACGCAAGAAAATTATTGTTTAAATTAAAAGAATTGTAATATCAAATATCTGATATAACTCATTGCAACTAAATACAGTGCAATCTTGCACTATAACAGTTTCAACAGCTTAATGTACTTCATGCAATATTTGCCACATCTATACATTATTTTTTCTGTTATCAATATTCCAGGTGAAAACTGATATCAACAGCAAATCTAGCTAAGCCTTAAATTGGCAATGTAACAACAGAAGTACAACCACCACCACCACAACAACAACAATAGTAATAATGATAATGATCACAGTGATTATCATAATAGTGACAGTGGTAATAAATAATAATAATAATAATAATAATAATAATAATAATAATAATAATAATAATAATAATAATAATAATAATAATAATAATAATAATAATAATAATAATAATAATAATAATAATAATAATAATAATAATAATAATAATAATAATAATAATAATAATAATAATAATAATAGTAACAATGTTAGGAATAGTAATAACAGTAACAGTAACAATAAAAACGACAATAATAATAGCAATAATAATGATGATGTTTCTTAACATACTCCATCATTTGCTCCTCTTAGTTTTTGTTCTGAGCAGGGTTGCCAACATTTAAAAGTAAAATTATCGTACCAGCCACTCAAAATTATAGATTTGGATTCAAAATTATCGTACATCATAAACCAAATGCTACAACAATAAAAATATCAGTATAATACTTATGAAATTATAAGAGTAATGATGTTAATTATATCCACTTACAAGATTGATGTCCACCACAAATATTACAACTTTAGTACTTATGTTTCTCGAACTATTCAACTGAAAGTTCATCTTCCTCAACAGTTGCAGCATTGTAAAAATTTGTTGTTGAGATAAACCTTAATATCTTCTCGGTGATTTGCAGATTTTGAGATCTACCACATTCTTTCATAAGCTGATACAACATAAGCTTAGTTTATTTACCGTATCTAGTGCCAATCTGTTTCTAACTTTGGTTTTTATTAAACCCAGTTTATAAAAAAAAAGCTCTCACAAGAAGTGTTTCTGTGGGGGCAAGGAACCCATTGTTAATGCAAAGGCCGCTAGTTCTTTGAAATCAGTATTTCCACCAAGGTGACACGTGTTTAACAGCACTCCAGGAACTGTTAGGCTCAGGCATGTTCTTTATTTCACACGGAATATCACGTATTCTGAGTTTTCTCCATTGATCAATTTTCTGAACAGTGCCTTCTTCATTGAGATTACCAGATCCGGGCACACTGGCAATAAGGGGATAAACGTAGGGTTGGAAACGGTTGTTATGGGGTGGAGACAGGTCATGAGGGCAAAAGTGGTGCAGCTATATGTAATTAGTTCGATTTCGCTGGTGTGACAAACCAGTGAAAATGTTTTGCCGATATCGAACTATCATACATTCAAATTATCGTACACCCCCATAATTATCGTACGGGTTGGAAACCATTGTACAAACATTAAAATTATCGTATGCCCCCATAATTATCGTACGAGTTGGCAACCCTGGTTCTGAGTCATGCCCCTAATAACTTCAGGTTTATACCAATTATATACTTCTAAAACATTAATTTATTCTACTTTAAAGCTATGCTCTCTAACAAAAATGTTAGTTGTAACATCACACAAAGTGTGGTTATAATCTTAATGTTACAAATGTTAAACACCATCATATAAGTAGTGAAACCTGGGTATTTATACACAACTTAGACAATTTTTTTTTTTATCTTAAAGAAAATCAGAGTTCTATAAGCTTTAGGGAACTTAATTTAACACTATGCAGCAAACTATGAGTTCAAGTTTAGCTTCTACTGATAAGAATTTAATTTGAGGATTTTTATTACAGGGGAGAGGTGATTCCAAACAAATTCTTTGGGTATGTGGTGGAGAATGGCAAGTTGGAAGGTTTAGTATTGATGCTTGATCAACATGAGGTGGACCTTAGCATATCAGCAATCCAGACCAACCGTGCCCGCTATAGACATACTGATTTTGTATCAGTTCCTACCTGGGAGTTTCGGTAAATCTGTATCACTCAGACAGTATTTCCCCTGTGTATCTTTGGTACACTCATAAGGCTGCTTCACAACACCGAACAGCGGTAACGATAACCAGAACGAGAGTCTTGACATACATGCATTCAAATGGGAGTGTTAACCACCAACAGCAAACCTTCCTAGGCTCCGGGAACGACAAGCAAGTCTTAGCCAAGATTCAACGTTTATATTGCCCTTGCCGGCACTGCATATTAGATCCATTAAATGCATGAAAGATTTCTTCTTCCTTCAAGATAAAAATTCCTCAAGGCGGCTGTGACATAAACAACCATTAGTTGCAATTCTGGAAAAATTAAACTGGAAAAACTTTTATACAACAATAAAGAACAACAAATAAGTTTTAATGAACACTAGGACGCTTGCTGACTTATTGGAATCAGAAATACGCAATAGTTTCGCGTTTAGATCTTTACTGTATTGAAATTTCACGTTGGTTAATTTGTTTTTATATTGGCTGAATTGGAGAGCAGGTTAAAATTTTTTATTTGTCAAAAGAAATAAATGACTTTCTGATGCACAATATATACTATCTATTCCCGTTGCCATTTGCAGGCTGTTGTGAACCAAAATTGTCATGCTATTCCCATTGTTGTCATTACCGGGTGGTGTGAAGCTGCCTTTAAGGGCATTTGTAGAAAATTAAAAATCAATCACACGCACACGCACGCACATACACACGCACGCACATACACACACACTAAAAACTGTGACAGCTGATTGTAATTTTATTTAGGTTCTAAGATACTTTCAGATAATGCTTTAATATGATGCTATGTTGAAATCTCAAATGCCCTTCCTCTATGCTGAGGCAAGTTTTATGTAAGGCAGATTTTTGCTTTCTCTACTGGTACCTAAGTAGGGAAAGTATCGTATACCACCGAAAAATTTGATGTCGAGCTTTCATCGGAAATATATGTTTTGAGACCCTCTGAGCCCCCCCCCCCCCAAAAAAAAGTATTTTTAGAAGGTTTGTGTGTGTCTGTGGACAGCATAACTCAAAAACGAAAAGTCGGTTAAAAACCAAAGTTGGTATTTATGTTTAATGTCTTTCAAGGATGTGACACGAAGATTTTGAAGAAAATTGTCCCACCCTAAACTACCCTTTACATGGAACATTTTTCGAAAATTTTGATTTTCTTGAAAATGGCTCTAACGATTTTGATTAAAATGTCATATGTTTGAGATATTTTGATGACAAATGAAATGTATATCTTGAATTTTCTGGCTATAGCCCCTGTAGTCGTATTTACTCTGGACGACTTTTGCATAACTGGTAAACTGTTAAGAGATAGACCAAATCATAACATACAAAAAATGTAGATCTTGTTAAAATAACAATTTAGGTCTCAACAAATTTTCTTGTAGAGTGGACCATTTCAGAGATATTCCTTGTTATGTGTGTGAGTTTCAGAAAAATTAAAACTTTTGTGAAATGAATCATCGTTCATTTTTTTATATGTTAAGTGTGCAAAGAGAACGGAATCTCAAAGCTTTAAAATATTTTACTATCGCACAAAGTCTACTGTATTCTAATGTTCCCTTTGAACCTACAAGGAAATAAGCAATAAGATAATTTGTACAAATGTTTATCTTAAGTAACAAGACGATATAGGAATAAGAGTTTGTAAGAACGGTTAGTACAAGGGTAGAGAAAGTCACGTGAGTGCAACACATCAGATTTTTGTCTAATGTAGAGTACTTTTCTCTTACACTGCAGCTCCCACATGGAATAATGCACCTAAGCAATTATACCTGAAGCTCCTGCCACCTATACACAATGCAGTGCGCTTGTTTGTGGCTTACTTACAACAGCATGATGTGTATGAAAACAGTTTTACTGAACTCAAAATCATTGTCTACTATGTTTCACTTTGATAGACTAAATTATGAGTGTTATCAATGTCCAATTTGTTTTTTTCCTGTTTTTTTCCAGCTGTGGCATTGAATTTTTAAGTCCCAGTTCTACCTCTCATAAATTTATGAGTTTTAAGTAATAATTAAGTTATGAGTGTTGCCCGCATTGGTGACTGTGCAGTTTTATTAATTCCTCGAAACAGTTACACATTACTATAAAGGATTTTTATGCATAATACATATGTGATGAAAGCTCTTACAGGGAAATTAGAAGGCGATTTGAAAAGACTGTTTCCTGGCTTACCTATCCCAAACAGAGAAATTGTACGAAGAGTTGTGAACAAATTTAAGGGATTGGCATCCAATATTTAATAAACATGGCACATTTGAACAAATAAAAAGGACTTAAAAACCTTCTGTCTATAGAGTTTCCTTGGCATCCTTAAAAGATGCCTGTCCTAAATATTAAGTTTGTTTCCATTGGACCTTTTGGCTTTGAGTTAGTCTAGCAGAAGTACACACAGAGCCACACTCTGAAAATACTTTTAATTTAGAGGACCTCTAATGCAGGCATGGGCAAAATCGGCTCAAAAGGGCCACTCCTCTGAAACACGTTTTTGCTGCACTCCACCGGCCATCCTTCCCCTTCACTACTGTTCAGATTTACCTTTGCTTCCGGCACGCCTCATTCAGTGGCAAGTATGGCTTCGTCGGGACTTCTGTTTTATGAAGACTGGCACAGAGAATGTTTTGTAAGTTATAAAAACAGGAAGGTTTGTTGTTTAATATGCGGATTTCAATTTGCAAATATACAATATCTATACATTACAATATCAAGTGCCACTATGCTCAGAAGCATAAAGCAAACTATGATGATCTTACAGGTATTTAAGAGGTAGAATCAGGACTAAAAAACTCAATGCCATAGCCGGGATTTGAACCACGGATCTTCCTCTTATCGAGCGGCTGCTTTAACCACTAAGCTACCATGGCCAACTTGCCAGTATGATGTTAAATTCCCCAGCTGATTCGTATTTATTTACAATTTCCAAAGGTACTTTCTGAATACTCGTATTTGTAAACATATAAAAAGGACGTTTAGCGGTTTAGTTTCTTATTAGCTTATTTAATATAAGCTATTGTATTTTGTGTTTCAAAGTTTGAATACAATATTGAGTTTAAAACCAAACAATTTATGGTGATCAAGTAGTTTTAAAATATTTTTAAGGCTAAATAGCAATGGAACTTTACTGCTTAAAGTGAAAAAGAAACAATTTAATATGTTGACCATAAGGCAGCATAAGAATATTACGTGTATAAGATAAAGGAAGGTTATAAACTTGAAGATTATGTAATTTGCCTTGCCACAGTAGGTGGCTGTAATAATTATTGTATGTAAAATATATTGAATATAAACAAAATAATAACAATGCAGAAAGTATTACTACCGTATAGGTGGAACGAAGCTTGTTATATCAAAACAACCTTTGTCACTCAGCAAGAGAATGTGGGGTGAGTAAGGCAAGTTCAGTTGCTGCCTATCCTCTTGTGCCCATGGCTGCTCTAATGCATATCTGTAGTGGAATTTTGATACAGAGTTTTAGAAGTTTTAATTGAATGCAACACTGTCTCTACATTAGAAAGAGGGCGAGAGAAAGAAAGAAAAAATTTTTTTTCCCAACTTATCTGAACACAGCATGCACTGCAGTTCTTGTATTAAGCTTTTCCATTTTTCTTCAAATTCTGAAAAGCAGCCTCTAATTTTAAACCTACAAATCTTGAATATCAGCTTACAATTTGTTTTTATGCACATTTTCAGTCTCTGTACTATATTCCGACATCCACCAGTGCTTGGAGCTTATGGTGCAGTTTTATTCAAGCCTTTTGAGAAAAGCGTGTGGATTTCTTCTGCGGGAATGTGGCTAGTTGTCATTTTAGTCATCAGGCTTATTTCCTGGGTGGAGATAACATTCTTTGAACGCCCTGAACCAACTCATGTGGAGGAGGAAACTGTTGAATCTTGGAGTGATGTTATAATGATCATTGTGGGCGCGATCAGTGAACAAGGTGAACACTATGTTGAGTTAGGCAGTAGTATTATATCACATTTCTTATACAATTAACTGCAAAAGCACAAACTTAACTAATAATTTTTTATTCAGGTACAACATTAGATTCCAGATGGTTGTCATGGAGAACAGCATTCTTTGCAGCTTTTATCCTATCCATGATGGTGAACATAAACTATTCTGCAAGTCTGGTATCATCTTTGCTCACTCAGCCTCCCAAAACAATTAAAACTACGAAGGATCTCATTGACAGCCAACTGCAATTTGGGGCTGAAAATATCACATACAGTGTTCCTTACTTTGCGGTAAGTTGGTATATTTTTCACTTCACGTCCTGCAAACACTATGAAAGAATGGTGAAGTATTTGTTAGTTACTGACGTTATAGAGAAATATTTAACTGGTGAATGTATTTTACTTGTGAAAGCATTGAATGTGTAAGAATGGTTAAAATTGTATCCAAATTTGATGAAGTAATTCATTCTTATCTCCCAGAAGCTGTTAAAAGCATAAGTTAATAGAACATTTGAAACATTTATGGCTAGAAGTTCAAGCTAGTGGAACGTCTATATGTGCATAAAATCTTGCATTTTTTACAGAACGTTTGAAAGGAGAATATTTTTGTGATCAGTAAAGATGAAAATGTATTTAATTTTCACTATGAGGTATGACAACTTGCAGAAGAGGACTTAGCACCTTGACCGAAAAGCGATCTTTTGTCCCTATGTCCCTGACGAGACACCCTGGGAGGATAGATGAGGCAACGGATTCGAAGGGCAGCCGGAATGATGCCACGACAGAGCAGGTGACAGGGTCCTTACATTTTCCCAGTTAGAAGCACCCCGGCAGAGGGTAGCTCAGCCCAGCTGCTCTCCCACCCCTTTAGGTTTGTATTCCCAAGGGGGGCATGAAACTTGAAAACTGGCTTTTCTTTCCCTCAGGTTTGTACCATCCCATGGGGTGCTGAAAAACAATAGGCTTACCATCCTATCTGGGGGACGAGATATCCAGAGCACATTCTTTCTCCCTGCCATACTGCTGCCATGACGCTTGCCGACACTTCCAATTCTTATAGGAGCCTAACGAGATGAAGAGTGAAATGTAATTATTAATGTAACAAAATGGAGAGAAAGGAAATTCAGAGTATATGGAAATCCTACCTATCGTCATTGTACTATTTCACTGAAAACACTGAGATAGCGGTTGTGATGAAATAACATTTGATTTCGTGTCAGTTAAATTGCAAGAATATCGCTGGGAATAGTGTATAACCTTGAATGTGGAATATCAAAAGTATGTAGTACACAACCATGGGCAAAAAAAGGTCATGTCTGGAATACCAAATTCATCAAAATCCTACATAGCATACTGTTTACACCGTCTGTGATACAGTTGTCTAGCAGCAGCAACAAGTTGTCGCAATTCCAAGTCTCAATATTACTAGCTCATATGATCAATCCAGGCGTCATGCTATGAAGAACAGACAAGTTTGGCATTTCAGACATTACTCATTTTTAAGTAATTAATTTTTTAAATGTTTATTTATTTGTTTTTGACCATAGATTCACTGGTATGAATTTATTGGAAGAAGCTGCATGACAAAGTGGAGTACATTTGGAACTTACTTTTAAGGTGTATGGGTTAATGTGAATTTCTTTTAAAAGGAATTATTTCAAGATTTTTAGTTTGTGGTGTTATGTTTTATAAGCTATGTTAATATCACTAGTAAAGTTTCGAATACAAAGGAAGAATTCAATTTTATGGTTATTAAACTTTGGTAGTTTGTTCCTGGCTATACTAGTTTTATTAGAACTTGCTTCTTCTGGAATCCTGGATCGCAACTAGCATATCTGAGAAATATTTGTGCTTGTTCACTAGCACAAGAGGACTTGTAATTTAAGTAAGGGAAGTATACTAATTTCACATTCTGCTTTTGATTTAACAGGGTTCTTCTGTTTTTGTTTGTTTCTGTATTTTTTCAGCAGCCTTTTGAATGAAGTTTGCTTTCCAAATATACTTCGATGTCATTATTATCCCAAGTTGTATAAAAGTATTATCTGCAAATCTCTTGTTCAGATGTCTAATATGGTCATGTAAACAATAATGTGAATGCATTGTTCAGTTTTGAAAACAGATATTAAGTATTTATGGTCAATTTAACATGAAAACTAGAAAACCATAACAATTAATAACGATTGCAATTGCCTCTTTCTGTCATACTACAGTAAAGGTTTTTTGAAAATGCATGTATTTCTTTATTATTTCTCTTTACTGTTTAGTATTTTCACTCTTTATATTGTGACAAAATGGCAAGATCAATCCTGTTACTTTTCTATCACTTTATTGTCTTCTAAAATTTTATCACAAGTACACAGTTTTCTTCTGATCGTTAACACAGTCTGCAGTCTTTCGTGTTATCACAACTCACAACTTTTATTTCTCCAGACATTGATTCAGTCCTTTCAGTGTCATTCTTCACTTTCTCTGTCTCATATACTAACTACTACGTTACAATCTCTTGACACTCGTTAAATCTTCCTTAGTAGCACAGCTCTCTCACACTCACTGACCAACTCATGTGTGTAACTGTAACTAACTACTCTGCTGTTTCCTTGCCTCCCTATATAGAGGGAATGACGTCAAACGGACCTTTCTCGACTTCCACAAATGTACTGGCAAAGACGCAGCCAGGTTCTCCTCGAAGGCTCCGGAAATTAATATTAAGAATTATTACAAAAATGCAACAAACATCTTCCTGTAATTATTATTTATTTATGCCAACAAACTTACTGTTGGTGTTTTTAAACACACAAGCCGTGTGTGGGCAAAGTTTAAGAGGTAGAACCGGAACTTAAAAATTCAATGCCACAACTGGGATTTGAACCACAGACCTTCAAATCCCAGTTGTGGCATTGAATTTTTAAGTTCCGGTTCTACCTCTTAATCTTCCTGTAAACCCATTTTCAAACAGTATCAAATTCTTCCGTTATATATATATAACGGAATATATATATAAACAAAATAAACGAATCACTGATATTTATTAAACAAAATCTAGCAGAAAACAGAAACCTTACTCTCATCAACTCAGATATACATGGTTATAATACAAGGGAAAATAGCAACCTGCACATAACTAGAACTAGTACAACTTTTCAAAAAAATATGATTCATATGGGTGAAACACTTGATAATAAATTACCAAATTGTATTAAATCAGAGTATTCAAATCAGAAATAAAAAAATGCTTGGTTGATCACAGTTTTTATAGTATTGAAGAGTATCTAGCTTATTCACATTGAAGTTCAAATCAAACAAAAGACAGCTAATTTTACCTTACTATGACTAAATTTACATAAACCTATATGTTATTTATATGTTAATTTATACTTTGTATGTTATATGTGATTTTATTTTGTATGCGTTTAAAATGACGAGTTCTATGGCAGTGCAATACACACTGTATGATTTTACTACGACTAATTTTACATAAGCCTTTGTTATTTTATATTCTGTATGTTATATGTGATTTTATTTTGTATGCTTCCAATATGACAGGTCCTATGACATAGTGCAATGCACACTGTATGATTACAAAGGATGAATAAACTAAACTAAAATAAACTAAACTAAACCCTTTGTGTTGCTGCTTCATTCTTGTTAGTTATGTGTTTGCTCACGCGAGTGCTGTGGGAAAGCTTAGCCCCATGCACATTTGTTGTGCACTGAGCCCAATGTCACAATGTAAATGTATAAATACGCAATGTAAATAACAGCTTGAGTTTGGTTCACTACTCTTCCCAATTTGTTTGGTTGGTACTAATGCAAAAAAATAAATGTTTAAGTAACACTTTTCTCCCTCTCTTGTCCAATTTCCTCACAAGATCAGCAAACAACATATAATGCATGTAGAATAGAAGATACATTTGTAATTTAAATTACTTTTAAATATAAACTAAGCCAAATATTACTGTTCATTAACTCAAAACTATTTTGTTCAGATGAACAAGGACCCCTTGGTTCATGAGCTCTATGAGAAGAAGATGGCACCATCAAAGAAAGCCTATTATAACAGAGATGAGGCTTTGAAGAAGATCATCAATGAGCCTTTTGCATACCACACAGAGGCCATTAATGTCTATGATACAGTAGAAGAAATGTTTTCTGACAAAGCTAAGTGTGAATTAACAGAGGTTTTGATTTTTGCCCCTGAGAAATGTTACCTTCCTATTCCATGGGGCTCACCCTACAAGGAACTTGTGGCATATGGGTAATGTGTTCGGTTTATTAACATTTTATGAGTTGCATGTTTGCACTGCCTTAAATCTGAAACACACATTTAAAATAGTTGGATGATTGAACAGTATATAAGTGTGTATACTTTAGGTGTGCTTCTTGCACCATTAGCATAGCTTTTACTTTAATTTTTTACATAGACAAAATTGACTTTTCTAGAAACATTGTGAATTTGTCTGCTATCTTGATCTAAAACTACTTATTTATGTCATCAAAGAAAAACATTATGTTGATAATTTTTAAGATCTGTTAAGTGAGTGAGCAGTGGCATCTCATGAGCTCAAATTTAACTGGAGCTAATTGTTTAACGATAAAAACAGTACACTTAATATTATAAGCCACTCATAAAGAATAGAACCATTTGTTATGGGGGCCACTACTTATATTTTGAGTCTAATAATAAATAAAAAAACAGTAATTTGTCATTGAAAAGTGCTTTATTGTTTTCTGAAATATTCTTTATGATAAAAACACTTTTCCATGCCTTTGAACCACTTGTCATAACATTTTTTCCAACACCTTCAAAACATGGTCTTTGAGCGCATCAATGACTTCTGTCAACGAAAATTGTTTCCATGCATTTTATTCTTGATGTTCAGGAACAAAAAAAAAGTAACTGAGTGCCAAATCAAGACTGTACGATGCATGAGCCTTCAATTTGATTTTTTGAGTGTTCAAATAGTCGGTTGTTAGAAGGGATGTGTTGTTGTTAGCTAATGCTGGATTTCTGACAATGAAGTCATTAATCCTCTTGCTTTCCAATATTTTTCACTGATGATATTGAAGAGAGCAATAGCAGTAATAGTAACCGCTTTTTAGAGAGCACCATATTTTTATGTTTTGGCGGTTACATCGCTCTCTCACAACCCCCAGAATGTCTGGAGGACCACACCTGTCGTTGGTTTACGGGTCTCACCGACCTGACCGGGAGAGTTATCAAAATAAATTCACCGACCATAACCTCTGATTACCAATCAGAGGACGTATTACATGCCATGACAGGTCAGCATGCTAGGGGTTAAGATAAACACATTATTAACACTGCAGTAATTAACGGTTTTAATACAGATTTTAAGCATAAAAAGGTAGAAAAATTTAAGTATCAAAAGTCTGTTAAAGAGGTCTCTACCCTCAAAAAAATAAAAGATAATTGTATTTCTAAGATGTTTACTTACCATCCATGGGCCAATAACAAATTTACAAAAATTTTTAAAGAATATGGAATAAATTTGGTCCCTCCAAATAAATTGAATATACAAAATTTACTAAATTGTTCAAAAAAGTATAAAATTCCAAATTATAAAAGTCTGGCACTTATTAATTTAGCTGTTTGGATTGTGATAGGGTTTATATTGGTAAAACTAAACGTCATTTAGAAACCAGAGTAAAGAAGCATTTTATAAGTATTAAATATAAACAAATTGATAAATCAGTTGTAGCGGATCATTTTTGGTCATTTGATCATGAAATTAATCCAGAGGTTGAATTATTAAAACAATTAAATGGACCTATAGATTTAGTGGCTTGGGAAAAGATATTTATTTTGAAAAACAAGAACCGTGTTATGAATTTTAAAATACCACCAGTAGATTGTATTTATAGGTTTTTGTTTTCAGAGGTTTTTAGACTGAGCATCGGTAACTATGGTAACTCATTTGTATAACTTTGAAAATAAGTTGGATTCAACTTGAAACATGACAGCTTTGGAAGATCTTGCAATATTACTAAGATAAGTGAAGCTTTTAGTTTCTAATTTGTTCTTATTTTAGAAACGTCATTTATAATAAAGCTGATAAAGGAACTAGCATTGTAATTTTGTATGAATCTGATTATATTAGCAGAGTAGAACTTTTACTTCAAAGCGAGAATTACATAATAAGTAATAATGACCCATTAAAATAAGTTGCATTTCAACTCTTAATAAAGTTCTTATGCGTAATACTTCAAGAGCTTCCACAAATACTAAGATAAGTGAAGCTTTTAATCTCTAATTGTAATACACTATGTTTACTACAAAACAGGTGCATGGCCTATATAACCTTCACTACATTTCCCTGTGCTTGTATGCTAATCACCACACATGCATCAGTCCTTCTGTTCTGTGTTCTGTGCTGTGCTAATTCAGTTTATACGTGAATAACATTAGGAGTGTTTAGAAGTGTTTAGTTTTGCTTGAAGTGTTTTAAAAATGAATCAATTGCAGTATAGGGCATAGATTTTTGCAAAACAAGAAAATTCCCAAAGAGCACTGCTATTGGGTTGTAACCATTAGCAAATAAAGGGTAACCCTCATACACAGGGCAAGAGGCAATGCAGCTGGTTTTCCGGTTCCTTTATACTTTTAAGCGGTAAAGCTTGTAAACCCATACTTCCAAGAAACGCCACCTTTGGCAGAGGAGTGGGGCTGAGTTGTCATGTTTTGAAAAAAGCTATACAACAAAGAGTGTTTATGTATGATACGTATGTTCTTACATCATCTTGTATACAGTACGTTTACTACAAAACTTGGCTGACAGGTATCCCCTGGACACATACTGCTCGACTGGCTGGCAGTAACAGTCCATCTGCCAGTGACACATGCATGGATGTCAAATTAAATCTCAAACCACATTAACAAATCAAACAAATGCAAAATATGCCTTATCACAGGAGATGTTGGAAATGCCATCCATCATTACATCAATATATCTGTGGCATCTCCTGAAAAAATTTTCATTCACACATTAGTTCAGCTTCTAAAATAGTGTTAATTTTTCTCCTGATATTTTATTTTAATTTTGTCTTTGCAAGACACTCAAGAGATTTTCAAGGTAACCATTCTAATATTTCTCTGATTCCATCTAATTTCTGTTCCATAAGCACACACTGTTTTACCTTTCTTTTCCTATCATGAATTGATCAAGTCCGGTATCCATGCTTTATGCTTTATACCGGTCTTAGATAAACTTTCAGACACACACAACAGTTGTAATAAAACCCCACCTACAACTAGCCAATCACTACCGTATCCAGTGCAACAATGCCCCGCCCACCCCCCCTCATATAAATAACTGTAATGGACACACATGTGTGTATGTGCGTGCGTTCGGGGATGTGTGCGTGTGATTGATTTTTAATTTTCTACAAATTTCCTTAAAGGCAGCTTCACACCACCTGGTAACGACATGAGACAGTATAGAAATTTGGTCCGTATGAGTGTGTGTGTGTGTCTGTGGGCAGCATAACTCAAAAACGAAAAGTCGGTTAAAAACCAAAGTTGGTATTTAAGTTTAATGTCGTTCAAGGTTGTGACATGAAGATTTTGAAGAAAATAGCCCCAACCTAAACTACCATATACACGAAAAAATTTTCCAAAATTTTGATTTTCTTGAAAATGGCTCGAACGATTTTGATTAAAATATCATGTTTGAGATATTTTTATGACAAATGAAATGTATGTATATCTTGAATTTTCTGGCTAGAGCTCCTGTAGTCGTATTTACTCTGGACAACTTTTGTATAACTGGTAAACAGTTAAATCATACTGTACAAAAAATGTAGATCATGCTAAAATACACAGTTTATGTCTCAATGAATTTTCTTGTAGGGTTAACTATTTCGGAGATATTCCTTGTTATGTGTGTGAGTTTCATACGAGAGGAAAAACTAATGTACTTTGTGTACTTTGTTCTAGTGAGGTGTTTAAAAGCATAAATTCTATTATAGTGACATGACCATTCTGTAACCCGCCACCACCAGTTTTATCAGGATCATGATACACACACTGAACAGAGCACATGCCTACTATTGAACATATGCTATGTGCTTAAAAGTGACAGCCCTATGTCAACAGATGGAATTCCAACACACCAGCAGCAATAATATGGTCCTGGCAATTGACACCATCTTAATGAACATAATTATTTATTTCATTTAGATTCTTGCATTTTCTCCTAAAATTTAAAGGCTTGGTCTTAAATTTTTGGTTGTACTAATACCTTCTATTATTTTCTGAACTTAGCGTAAGAACACCCTTTCCATTCACAAGTGGAATGGCCAGAAATACTGTTTGAAATGCAAGCAGAATCTAATGTTTTATCATTCTATGGGTTTGACTTATTGGTCTTTAAAAGCTGAAAACTGTACGCCACTATGAAAACTTACGGGGATTTACAGTAAAAGCTGTCTTTGTGGGTGGCACATGCCTAAAATATGGTAAATGATATCCCTGCTTAAATCTACAGTTCTTTAAAGTAATTAATTTAAAAACAGAATGAGTAATTTTAATATAGAATTTTAATTTAACATTCATTCTTTACTCAGGGGTCTTCTTCTAGGGGATATGTGAATAGCGACTACAAGGTACCCAAGCTGAGCAGAAAATTACTTCCACTTACTGGTGTTTTGCTCCTCACTGTAACTTTTCTATCTGACCTTACCTTGGTCATCTCTTGTTCTCTTCCGACCCCGATGCTATTAGGGTTCCTGAGGGCTAGGGAGTCTTTATTTTTCCAACCTCTCCATTTCTCTAATTTCTCTATAAAACCTTAACCCCTAACATGCTGACCTGTCATGGCATGTAATACGTCCTCTGATTGGTAATCAGAGGATATGGTCGGTGAATTTATTTTGATAATTCTCCCGGTCAGGTCGGTGAGACCCGTAAACCAACGACAGGTGTGGTCCTCCAGACATTCTGGAGGTTGTGAGAGAGCGATGTGACTGCCAAAACATAAAAATATGGTGCTCTCTAAAAAGCAGTTACATTTATTGCTAAGTCTCTTCAATATTTATTGAAAAATATTGGAGAGTAAGAGGATTAATGACTTCATTGTCAGAAATCTAGCATTAGCTAACAACATGATCTTCCTTTCTTAGATGTTTGAAAACAGTGTTGTTATAATCAATTTAATTTAAAAGGTGAGTCAATTAATAACACTAAACAACACTTACATTTATAATTTTCCAGAACACGTTTCGGAGGTTAACTTTTCTCCATTATCAACTGGACAATAACTGGGTTTCCATGGTGCAGATGGCGATGCTTCTTCTGATGTTTCTTCTGGTAACAGTTCAAGGAACTTGCTGAAAATATCTTTCTGGGGAATATCGAAATTAAATACTCAGTTTCTATTTTTTAAAATTAAGATTTGTTCCCATGTGGATAGCTATTGTTTTCTGGTTATATGTTTGAGGAGTTTCAGTTCTGGCTTTATGTCATGATTTTTTGTCCAAAAGTGAAAGGCAACTGCTGATTTTTCCAATTGTTTGCTCTTGATGTTCCTAACGTGTTCCTTGGATCTAATTTCTAAATTTCTTTTGGTTTTCCCTATGCATACTTCATTACAATCACTGCATTCAATTTGGTATATGCTGGATTTTTTGTTAGGTGAAATAGCATCTTTAATTATTATTTATTTATGCCAACAAACTTACTGTTGGTGTTTTTAAACACACAAGCCGTGTGTGGGCAAAGTTTAAGAGGTAGAACTGGAACTTAATTTAATGCCATTCTGGCAGTTTATCACAATAGCTCAGTGGTTAGAGCATCCGCCCGGCAAGCGGAAGGTCTGTGGTTCAAATCCCAGTTGTGGCATTGAATTTTTAAGTTCCAGTTCTACCTCTTAAGCATCTTTAATGTTTGAAAGCAGCAGGTTTCTTATGGAGTAATGGTTTACTGGTGCTAGCTGAATGTTAACCTCTGAAACGTGTTCCGGAAAATTGTAAATGTAAATGTTGTTTAGTGTTATTAATCGACTCACCTTTTAAATTGAATATGCTATGATGTTGATGTCTGCCTCCCTCAGCTCATGGACTACCCAAGCTCGATATGAATCATGCATTGGACACTGTTTATAACGTTTTCCTATTTTCCCAATTCTTTTTCATACCTCATTTCCATGATAGGAAATTCTATTTCTTAATTACTCCATCATAAAGAATTCAGTAATAAACATATGTTAGAGTATATATTACAAAAAAACTAATGAAATGAATATTTTCAGATTGAGAAAGGCATCAGAGAGAGGTTTGATAGACCATCAGAACAAAGTCTGGAGAGCCAAGAAACCCACATGTAGCATTAAAGAGGAATTTGTAAGTGTTGACATGGATACCATATCACCAGCATTTATCATTGTCATCATTGGTGCAGTCAGCTCAGTTGCTGTTTTTGTCTTTGAAAGACTTTCTTATCGTCGGTAAGTAAACAGTTTGTCACCTCTGGTATTATATTTTTATAAAGTTAGGATTATATATATTGATACTAATGTAAGATTTTCATTACTAACAATATACTTGCAGGAAAACACTAGATCCTCAACAGATGACTAATAGAGTGCTCCAGTTCAGCAACAGTGGCAAAGATGTGGATAAACCTTGGCAACAGCAAACAAAGCACGTTGGAAACTCTGCAAGACAAAACTGGCTACATTGAACTGTGACTGTTGCTATGTGTACCTGTGCAAGAAAAAAAGAACATTTGTACAGTTTTAAGTTCTTTCACTGAAGATAACATATGTGAATCAGTTTACTGACATTATGTATATATGTGTAATAAAGGCACTCAAAGTCAAGCTTCCCCACACCACTCACGCAAGCAAACACAGAACAGAAAGGATTCTCCAGAGCACTGAAGAAGTGTCCGGCAGCTGGCTTGTTTGTAGACGTTCGAGAAAGATCTGGCTATGTAATCGCTGGTATAAAAGCTTGTGGAGGGCATGAAGGCAGTTTTTTTAAGTAAGCCAGTGTGGCAGTGAGTGCAGGACAGATGTGAAAAATATGTTGTGTTGAAGCAAAAAGTTTTACTGAGTGTTGAGTGATTGTATTGTCAGAGTTAGTGCTTGAGAGGCAGAGAAAGCGAAAATAGTGAAAGGAGTGAGTCAAAGCTACAAGAAAAAAACAGTTTTGAGTTATAATTCACAAAAAACTGTAGACTGTGTTAACATTAGTAGAGGAGAACTGTGTATTTGTGCAAAAGTTTTGAAGGAGAATAAAATAAGAAAAAAGAAATTGAACTGAACTTTTTGTTGTTTTGTTACAATATATATATACACATTTCCTGTTTTAAAACAATTTAAGTGAAAGTGACTCAAAATGACCTCAAACATGAATACTTCACTGTTAATAGTGCTTCTATTTGTAATTTTAACAACACTGTCTAATTTGTAGAAGCATTTGAGTTAAACTATAGACACTTTCAGTTTCGCTTAACTTACTTTTTATCAGGATGCATTTTGGAGACCATCATCTTCATTATCAACTGGAGCTTGAAGAGGAAGAATCTGTTGGTTGTGATTGTGCTGCTATCTGGGTTGCTGGATGTAAACTTCCAGATGTCATCTGTTTGCAGTATTTCAAAATTCATGGTTAGGTGAACATTCTTTTTTATGTGTATTTTTCCCAAATTATCAGTTCAGCTGTAATTTTTAAATGTTTTAATAATTTCATATACAAAACACTTAATTCGGGGCTATTTCTCCTAAGATAACTGGCAAGATACAAGAAAATTTCTATTTTAATTGTAGCTTACTATGGTATAATCTTCCCACATCTAACTTATGGAATAGAAATCTGGGGGCACTAGTAAATCTAATATTGACAGGATATTAAAATTACAAAAAAAGTGTATTAGATGTACAATCTCCCCTATAGACAATCCTGTAGAGACACATTCATAAAGGAAAACATTAACCGTGGTTTCTCTGTATGTGTATAAAAGTATTTTACTTGTTAAAAATAAGAAAGAATTTAATGTGCTCAATAGACTGCTATAAATATGAAATTAGGGGGCAAATGATTATCATAGGGTGAGCTCAAATAAAAGCCAAACTAATAAAGACCCTTACAGAATTGGAGCATTATTTTATAATAGATTACCCATACAGGTTAAAAATAATGTAAATAGGAACTTCAAAATTGCTTTAAAATCATATCTAATTAGTAAGTGTTTGTATAGTGTTGCTGAATTATAATGGTTGTATATATATCTGTAATTAAGATTTATTGTATATGTTTGGAAAATGTCAGATGCTCTTTATTGATGACAATAAAGATATCCTGTTTTGTGCTATGCTGAGTTGAACAGAAATGATGGGTTACGACTGATTTGTCAATTTCTTTAAGTTTTATGTTCCTGGTGTGCTTCTTCAGTCTTGTTTCCAGTTGGTTTGGGTGGCTCAGTTGACTAGACGCTAGCCTACTGATCCCAAGGTCGCAGGTTCAAATCCGGCCCAGACTAATGGTTTTTATGTGTGCTTAAAATGACAGCTCCATGTCAGTAGATTTACTGTCATGTAAAAGAACTCCTGCAGGACAAAATTCTGACACACCGGCAATGCTGATGTGATCCTGGCAGTTGACAGCATTGTTAAACAACAAAATAATTTAATTTAAAGTCTTGTTTCCAGGTTCCTTTTAGTTTGGCCAATACATATTTTTGGGCAATCTTATTTTATTTGGTACACACCAGATTTTGAAGTACCTTCTAATGGATGGTTTAACAGGTTTCTCAGGTTGAATTTCTTGTAAACTATAGTTTAAACCTAACCAAGAGTTTAAACCTTGTTTATAATACCAGCCCTTAGAACCAAAGTTGGCTAACAGGGAATGCATCCAAGAACAAGAGGACCAACATTACAAGCACACAGTGAAATGTTAGTTACATAAATCGTAACATCAGAGTAAGTATTAGGCCAGAGAAGGATATGTATACACAATATACTTCATTAGATATCTAATGAACAAAGCCTAAACAGAGTAAGTTAAAACAAGTCTGTGCAGATTCCAACCTGAACAATCTTAGGCAAAGTAAAATAGTAGAACAGGTTCCATTCCATGATGGTAAAGTATTTACACAACTGATCTAACTAAAGAAAATGTAATATTGCTTTGCACTAGGCATGGACCTGCATCTATGCAGTTTGTTTATTAATTGACTGTTTCATGTCAAATAAAAATCTTGCATTATATAAGTCTTTTGATTTTATTTACGCTTTTCACATAACATAAAATTGTAACAGCAATATTTTTAAAATGTAGTTAGGACTATATACAACAATATTCCTACTCCACGTACTATACTAAAAGTAATGTTTACATTTCATTACTTAACATTACATACAATAAATTACTACAGTATAGAATGAAAACAGATTTATGAATATGAAACATATGGTGATTTGTGTAATGGTTTTGAAAGTATAAAATTACTCACAAAAGAAATCAATAAAAATCTAAACAAGTGCATGGAGTATAAAAGTAAAAACTTTAAAAACACGAGAAGCTGTCTTTGTACTTATTTTTGTAAAATTCTACTTTTATGCAATATGTGAAACCAACAATTAAAATTATTTTAATGTTTGAAAACACTTCAGCTCTATTGTTACTCCACACCTGAGCAGAAACTCTTCTAAAACGCACTTCTGGTTTACATAAAACTAGTTCCAATAACTGCAGTTCATCACTTTTTGAATGTAAATGCCATTAACTTTGATGAAGAAGAAGCCATTTTCTTGGCAGGTTGTTCACTCTCCTCAGATGATTCACTCATTCTTTTCTTATCTTGTTTAGCAGATGAATTGGAAACAGGCTGAATCTCAGAATCTTGAGAACTCTGTGTGCTTTCAGAGTTTTGTGTAGACTGTAAAGTTGTTTGTTGTTGACTGTTTGTTGATGCAGACTGGGCTGCTGCTGCCAGCTGTAACCAAAGAATTTCATCAGATGGAACTTTTATGTCTTGAGAGGAACGTCTATACGGTGCAATCTGTGAGTTAAACCTTCTGCGCTCTCTATATATGATTCATGCTTAATAAAAACTGATGAACTACAGCAGATTTACCCATTATTGTGTAAGGTCCAATTCATTATACATTTTGTGTGCATGGCACATGCAGCAGTCACAAATGCAGAAAGTATTGAATGCTTGTTCAGGTGTCACATGAACGTTAAGCATTTTAACCTTCCTAGTACTGCATATAAAATGTGCATTCAAGCTTCTATCTTAATTATTTATTTCGGATTCTGAAGATTTATTCTAGTTGAGCTATCTTCAATAGTGTTGTACTGATCTGATAATATACCTAAATGAACGGCTATAGAAGTACTAAAACAGGCAAAAAGTTGAGACAATCAACTATTTACATTAACAAGGACTTAACACATGCACAAAGAAAATGAAGGAGTTGATTGATCAGAGATGACAAGCAAGGAACGAAGGCAAGGGGGTATACATTAAAAACTTCAAGCTGTACACAGTTGACAAGGCAGCCGAGGGGAAAAATGGACCAAATGACAGGCAAAGATGGGAACAGCAGTCATTGAATCAAGAAAGGTGGGGAAATGATCAAGCAGCAACAGGAAGAATGTAAAACTGTGTAGAGCTGGCAGTGTACCTCTTAAATAGGGTATCATTGAGGAACCACTGAACTGATATGTCAAACTGGTAGACACTGAAACTTTGAAGAGAGAGTTATTTTTGACAACTATCAATAACTGCCTTATATCCACTGTATTCTTTAAGAAGGGAATTTTCATTTTAAAAAGTTTCATTAATAGCATATTTACATAACATTGTGCAGCATTTTTGCCAGGATTTTTGAAAATATTTATTACAAATGGGACTTTGTTAAAAGCAGGAAGGTAAAAAGGGGATAGTATTATTGGGAAAGTGAAATATACGTAGATAAGACATTTAGAGAAAAGTATTTATTAGACAGAAATGTTCAGGATGGACAGGAAAACAGCCTTAACTGGAATGCTTTCCAAAGAAAGTAGAAATTTAGGAAAGATTAATAAAGTGAAGAATGAATGGAATTGGACAATGAAAAGAGACATAAAATTTAAGAAGGTAGGGAGTAGATTTAAAAGTAAGTTTCAGAGTAAGGTGAAAAATGTAAAGAAGAATATGAATGACACAGGGCTTGGACCAAATTTTATGTCATGCCATGTCATTCCCATGTGACTTAGCATGAATAAATAATTTAAAAAAAGGAGGGGGGAGGGTTCTACCATTATTGGTTTAAAGCTTAAAATTTTGGATGTATCACTTATCTCCTTTTTACATAGAATACAAAACAGTAGGAATGAAGTCAAATACACACAATAATTAAAAAGAGAAGTTACCATTATACAGTAATTATATTTAGCAGAGAAATTAAATTTCACACTGTACCTTTTGCTCTTTTGTCAACATCTCTTTGAACCGTTTCATAGCTTGACGTGTAAGTTCTGTAGCACTTAACTCAGGAAATTCCTCCAGTAATGCTGGCTTTTCTTTTGCATACCATGCAACAAATGTAGGTCCCTTTTTAGCTGGTGCAGTAGTGCCTTCTGCCTGCTTGTTTGAGGCTGATAAGACAGTTTGTTTTACCTGCAAGGAAAATGGTACTCTTTAGAAAACATTTGTCACATTAATCCTCTCAATCACCAGGTCCATTATAATGGGCATTCAATTGTAAATAAGTTTGTTTATGGTTCCCAAATACCTCAACTTTTGACAAGTCTGTATCCCTATAGCTATTTTTATAGTTCATTACATTTGTGGAAATTACCTTAGCTTAAAATAATAAAACATGAAAACAAACATTCTACTGATGCACATCTTTTAAGTACAAAATAAGTGTTCTGTTACAATGCTACGAAAGTTCTGCCATTATTCATGTATGCCAGTCATCAATTAATTTGCGTAGGCCCACCCCTTCCTTTACTACAGACCCACAGCAACATTGAGGTTTTCAATACAGTGGACCTCCTATATTGAAGTCCTGGCCAATGATGATCAGTGCTTTAGTAAATCAATCTTTAAATACAAACAGGGTAGGAACTGATTTTAAAAGCATGAATATTTATGATATGCTGAAACATACCATATTAGAAATATAATATTAAACCAAAATTACTCTTTATCTTTCAATTTATTTCTTTATTTTCTCTAATTACAACAGGTATAGCCCCACAAGCACAAACTACTATGAACACACTAAAAAACTCTTTACTACACAAATTTTACAACTAGCATAAAAAACCACCGAAAGTTACTCCACCTCTCTGCAACATGAGAATACCCAGAGAACACAAAATTTACAGGATGCTTCTTGCATGGAAGCTCAACATTAGGCATTGCTTACATACTACGTGTCTATGTCACATTGCTCTCTCCTCAGTGCTGGTCACTCAACCAGTGCCATCAGCATCTTCGTTTGGGATAGCCCCTTGATGTGATAGACTGCTTTGCCGATCTTCCCATCCTCCAAGTGGGGGCCTTGTTATTTGTTGTTGGATGGCACCCCTCTATCCAGATGTGTTTTGTGAATCATCCTGTGACCATGGGGTTCTATGACCACTGAGCTCTCCTACTGCACCTTTGCAGACATCTTGCTGCTAGTGGGTCTAAACTAACCTCCTCCAGATTTACCCTGGAGACCACAACATGTTCATTGGGGCTTCGGAACATTACCTCATCCTGTCCGACTGGCAGGATCCTACTTTGACGTCGATCACAGTCTTGTGACTCCTAGGGACATCTAAATCCAGGAGTATCTCCTCAACCACCTTTGCAACAAACACCACAGACTTGAACAAACAAACGATCACAGAATCTTGTTGCTTCACTGTTAATAGCTTCAATTTTTCCTCCAAGGTTAACTCTAATATCAGCACTGTCTTGCAGGGCTGATCTGGTTTCCTCGATGGCAAGCCCTCCACCACATGAGGACGCATGATGGTCGAAGCTGTACCCATGTCCACCAATATCTGATACCATCTTCCATGTTCCCATCTGTCTGCAATAATGTAATCCATTACACTCCATAAGGTGCGCCGCATCAATTGAGGGGTCGGTAGTGACAGCTTTGACGCTCCTCTTCACACTGGTATTTATTTATTTTCCATTAGCTCATAGGCCAAGTGTGGGCAGTACCTCACTAGATGTCCTGGCCAGCCACACTACCAACACACACCTCTGGGAGGTCGTCGATGTCATGGGCTGTTGCCCCATCCCATAGAAAACCAATACTCTGGATCTTCCTGATCAAGACAGTTGTTACCCTGACCGCCTTCCTCATCAGCTCAGTCAGCACATCATGGATGGTCTCATATTCACCAGGTATTAGGTGCTAATGTATCTTGGCATTGCGCACACTGTTGACGTATCCAGTTGGGAGGTTCACCAGAGCCTTATTCACTAATTCTTCACTATCCCGGAAGAACTCATCTCTCTTGGCTGCAATGGATTGCAGTCAAATGGTGGTTTCTGAAACAGTTTTCAAGAGCCTCCCAGATGGCTTGGAATGCAGCTGATGTTGGAATTGCGTTCAGTATTTCTGCCGCCCATCCATGAAGGGTAGGGTGAAACATTGGTTGTGACAGTGACAAATTATATTTGTGGAAGACTTTAAGGGTCAATGTGCCATCATACTTGGGTGACGATGTGTGCAGATGTTGTGTCAAGTCCTGGCATCTCAACTTTAAGTTCTTATGATTTTCGCCAAGGATTTGTTCCACACTGGCATTCAGTTCTTTGGTGGTGCCGTCGACTCTGTCCTCCCAATGCTAAGATGTTCCCCAACGTCTTCCAGGGCATTAATGCACTTAGCAAAGCCTTTTACAGCTTGCTTCACACCAAACAGCTGCCAGTTGGCCTTTGCCGATAGCTCTATCTTCAATTCGGTCATCTTTTCCATTTTGGAGTTCATATTTTCAATGTGGTTTAATTTTTATTTCCGTCTTTTCCATTCCAAAGTTTATATTTTTCAATTCGGCTAACAACTGTTTCATCACCTTCTTCATCATGGCTTTCGTTGCACTCCTGACACCAATTTTGGCAAAATTACTCTTTGCTACCTTTCAATTTACTTCTTTATTTTCTCTAATTACAACACTATATGAAATATATTTATGCCTTAGTCATATAATGCTTTAATAGTTCTGTCTTTTTGTATTTACCTAGTTCTTGAGCATTCCACTGAAGTATCTTCACCAATTCATCATTTCTTATTCCCAAAGCATTCCACTCCCAGAGATCCAAATGGGGGAATCTTACTCCGGAATTTTTTACATTCGGATACATTTTTTGAGCTTGCTGTAATTGTTTTTCAGTAAGCATTATACGTTTAATGCATTGGTAAATGTATCACCTAGTCACAACCCCCAGATTGTCTGCAAGATTGCACCTGACATTGGTTAGCCAGTTACTATGACCTAACTTGGAGCACTGTCAAATAACTCCACTGAGCATATCCTCTCCACCAGTTACATGTAGTAATGTTGCCGAACAAAGGCTTAGGGACTGTGCAACGCAGGGCGCCAACCTATGAAAAATGAAAGTAAAATGGAATTGTGTAGTTGGCAATGTGCATAAGATTGCAAATGGAGGTATTTTTTATTTATTTAATCCTTTAAAACCTCCGGCTATGCATGTACATAGGTGATAGAGATATGAAGGGAGGAAACTATTTTACTTATGTACACATTCCTCAATACAATTCAAAAGATCTCACAAATGTAACACTGAGCACCATAATTCTAGAATAAATGAGAATCCCTTCATATTGCGGCAAAACAAATTAACCCTTCCCGAGAGGACGTGTTTTATGGCTCTGAGCGGAAGGCAATTTTGCTAAAGTATGAAACTCTATTAAATACAGTTAAAACTATATTGAGACAGAATATTGACTAATAGAAAATTGTTCATGTAAATATTTTTGTAAGAGTGTGTAAATTTTTAATTCTTTTAATTTGAATGTATCAGGGACCTATTTTTTTCAATATTCAAGATCCAATGTCTTATAGTCACTTTGAGTTCAACCAATGAGAACTGTTGCGCGGATGGATACATAAGAATGGCGGTGTTGCGTCATAGGACGCTCAGAAACTACTTTCATTAGCGTCGGTGAACTCAAAGTGAACGGACGTATAATTGTTGATGGCGTGTGAATATGTGAATTACACCCAAACTTTTAACCAGCGTAGACGCTGTCGAAATCTAAGAGTTGTTAACTAATTGCTTTGTGAAAAGAAGTGTAAAGAACTAATAAATGTGTTTGTGATAAAAGAACGTTGGCTTTTGCATTCCATTCTACGACCACATCCCCTGCAGAAAAGAGTGGCGTCTGCTCTAACAAACTTTCCACCTTTTAGCAAAAACAATGCTCCATTTGCTGCCATATTCACGCTAATATATGACCATCTTTATAATAAAACCCCGCCACAAATGGCTTGCCCAACGTGGAGCGCGAATTTAGAATGGAATGCAAAATTACGAGTGCGATAAACATCAAAAAGGACGCTATCTCATCGTGCAGGAAAAAGACGCCATTGAACATCGTTTGATATCAACGATCCGTCTAAACATCGATACACGGAGAATCAACGTGGGAAAAACACCGGAGATCATCTGGCGAAGTCAACTACCCAGGAGACGTAAATAACTGGACGAAGAACCAGCAGAAAAAAAAAAAAAAAAAGTAGGATCTAAACTTTTTATCTTTATTTTATTTCTATAATATATGTTTTTGAGAAGTGGCAAACTATTGGGACTTTCAACATTAAGTGAATTAGATAAAGGAATTAATATGTCGCGAAAAGAGATAGAAACAGGAGTGGGGGAAGGGGCAGATAGGCCTAGCTATCAGGAAGGATTAGAAAGTGAACAGGCGGAAATAAGCAAAGATCAAAGGTTAATGATGATGATGTTTGAAAGACTAGAACAGAAACTGGAACAAAACAAGGTAGAATTGAAACAGGATATTGAACAAAGTTTAAGTCAGAGTATAGGTCAGAAACTGGAACAGAATAAGGAAGAGATAGGTCAGAAAATGGAGGAAGTGAGAAAAGACTTAGAACAGAAAATGGAATTAGGTAGACAGAACCTAGAACAGAAAATAGAATTAGGAAGACAGGAGTGTAAAGAAAATATGAAAGTAATGGAAACTAATTTAAAATTAGTTCACAAAAACTTAAATGAAACAAAGGAAGCCTTAGAAGCTAGGATAGAAATGGTAGGAGATAGGATGGGAAAGATAGAATCAGAGATGAAAGAGAATAAAATAGTGTTGGAAGGAGAAATTGCTAGATGTAGGGATGAAATAACAGAATGTAATACAAGTGTAGACTGTAAGATAACAAATGTAAAAGCAGAAATAACTGAGGAATTGAGGAAAGAGATTGAGGTAGTAAAGAAAGATGTTATTAATGAAACTGTAGAACAAATTGTAATTCCTAAAATTAAGACAATGAATGATGTGATGCTTTCACAACAGGATGCTATAAATGATATGAAACAAAGCCACTTAGAAATAAAGAATGATTTAAAATCAATTTGTGAAGAAATGAAAAAAGGGAAAGAAAATTTGGCTAATGTAAATGATGTTGTGAAGGCATTACAAAGACAAGATGATTTAGATGTAAGTAATGTACAAGATGAGAGTTATTTGAGTAATGTACAAAATGTTGACTCACCATACAGAGAAAGAGGTTCACAACCAAACAATGACACAACACATAACACATGTTACACCAACAGCATATTACATGAAATCACACCACCTACATTTGACGAGGAGAAGGGAGACGATCCAAAACTCTTTGTTAAAGAGATGGAAGAATACTTTAAAGTGAAAAGGATACCAAACGAGCTTAGGATGATGATAGTAAAGAAAAGCTTAAAGAACAAGGCATTAGAATGGCTCAGGTTAACACTAGCTGGTCACGAGTCTTATAGCTCATTCAGAAATTTATTCCTATCAAGATATTGGGGCCCAGCTAAACAAAACCAAACTAGGGTAGAGCTAGCGACAGGTAGATACGATCCAGCCAAAGGGTTGTCATTAGTCGACTATTTTATGAAAGTAGCCAACAAAGGAAAGCTATTAGACCCCAACTTGTCGGAGGCAGAACTAATTGCCAGTATAACAAGACATTTCCCAGACACAGTGAGAACAGGATTAATTGTTGCGAGGCCAGTAGATTTTGCAGATATGATAGAACTGCTGACAGCCTTCGAAACACAAAATGGTCGGCCTAATGAGCATAGACATAGGAACGGTCACCCAAACTCACCCATCCTAAACCAGAACACAACTACGAACAACCAGAGTGAGGGAGAACATAGAAATACTAGGAGTACCCATGAAAGGGGGAGAGGGGCACACCATTTCCCACAACCACATAATCATGGCGAGAGGATGGAGAACACAAGACAGCGGTACCACGACACAATACCGAGGGGTGAATCGAGGTACAGAACGCACAGGTATGATCGTGGAAGACCAGGAGAACGTACCCATCAAGTGAATCATATACGATTCTGTAGGGAATACATGAATAGCCATAGGCCGTCGTACAATAGGGGTTCACGTCAAAGGGGCAGAAACCAAGGGAACATCGACAACGTAAGACAACAGGAACAGAATGAAAATATGCCGGATAGGACCGATACTGCACAGAACACAGAGACGACGATCACCTCCAACGTCCAGGAAAACTAAGTACAAGTCAACTTTGTGTCCCGGAAGTTGACCTGTGTGGCAGTAGGGGCGATATTGACCAATGTAATGTAGGTACCTTGAGAAGACAGGCGAGTGAAAGAAAGGAGATAACCAATCCACCAATGATTAGGCTGAAGGTATGGGGTATCGAATTGCCAGCAATGATAGATACAGGAGCCAGCACATCAGTATGTGACGAACAGCTGTTCCAGGAACTGATAACTAAAAGAAACGCCGAATTCTTGCCTGTGTGTGGAGTATATTGCAGCACAGCAATTGGCAAGAAGAAGGAACATGTTAAATACCAGGTAAGGCTGGTAATTGAAATCGGAAGTTGGAAGTTCGATTTCATTGCCCTAGTAATACCAAGATTAACAGCTACCCTAATCATTGGCAGTGATTTGCTTAACCTTTGGAGGTCGGTAATTAACTATGACCTACATGAATTTATCATTAAGGAAGGAGCCTCAGAATGCACTGCGAAGTTCCTGGAGGAAGAAACATGCCAGGAGGAACCAGACCAGACAGGGATCCATCCGGATGAACAATTCTTTGTGGAGAACATCAATGTCCACGAGAATAGGTTGGTAGACCTAAGGGTAAATAAGAAGAAAACAGGTTGGACGAGCGATGAAGAAACTAACGTTTGCAGCCATTGGATCTGCACAGAAGACGAGTATGTTGCTTGGGACAACTACCAACCTGAACCACTACCAACAGATAGAAAAGAATCGATGCTACAGCTAATCGATGAGAAGGTCTGGGGGGCACATGGCATCTCTGAAGAGGAAAGAAGCCAACTTAGGAAAATATTGGTTAAAAACAGGAAAGTTTTCGATAAAAAGCCAGGTACGTGTAACAAGTACGTACATACTTTTACAGTAACAGATATAACCCCCTATTCACACAAATCCAGGCCCATCCCCAACTCCATCAGGGAGGAAGCTGACAGAGTAATCCAGAAAATGTTAGCGGACGGAATAATAGAGCCGTCGGACTCATGTTATGTGAATCCAGTAGTATGGGTCCATAAGAAAGGGGGAAAATTGAGGATGACCATCGACGCAAGGAAGATAAACACACATACCTTGCCGGATCACTACAGGCCTGAGGGGGTAGACCAACTAATATCGAAATTGAAGGGAGGTCAACATTTCACTAGTCTTGACTTGACAGCATCGTTCTGGCAAATTCCTCTTCATCCAGATGTCAGGAAATATACCTGTTTCTTGCACAAAGGAAAGGTATACCATTTTTCAAAATGTGCCTTTGGACTATCGACCAGTAGCAGTGCACTACTGAGAGCTCTGGACAAAGTTTTTGGAGATACCATCGAGACTTTTGTGACGCAATATGTAGACGACTTTCTAATATACAGTGAGAATCCCGAGTCGCACTTACATCACATAGATTATGTATTATCCAGGTTCCAGGAAAGCAACATGACCCTAAATTTAGAAAAGTGTGAGTTTTTCGTCAAAGAAGCTGAATTTCTAGGCCACATCATAACACCTGATGGTATACAACCTAATCCGGAGAGGGTCAAGGCCATAGAGCATATACCACCCCCACGTAACTTAAAACAGTTGAGGAGGTTTCTGGGCATTTTACAGTACCAGTCGAAATTCGTGGTCAACTACGCTAAGGAATTGGTACCCCTTAGAGCACTGTTGAAAAAAGATACTAAGTGGGAATGGAATGCTGAACACCAGGTGGCCTTTGAGAATATCAAAGAACTTTTCAAGCACAGTATTCTCCTGGAACGACCGGATCCGAATTCACCTTTTCTAGTATACACTGATGCTAGTGCGCACTCATATGGTGCGATATTAGCACAAGAAGATGCAGATGGCAACAAACATGTGATTGCCACAGCTTCTAGGTTTTTAAATAAAATAGAAGCCAATGCCTGCATAACCGAACTGGAAATAGGTGCAATCCATTTTGCGTTGCAAAAGTTCAGACAATATATATATCTCTATAAAATAATTATATATACAGATCATGTAAGCCTGTCCTTCATTCAAAAATGCAAGCTGACCAACTCCAAAATCTCAAGGTACATACATGAGATCATGTCATACGACATAGAGGTCAAACATATCCCGGGGAAGGAGAACATCTTCAGTGACTTATTGTCAAGATTGAGGTCGGAGAGTCACATACCCGAGACGATATACAGTCCGCACCATGAGATCAAAATTATGCAGATAAGTAGCAAAGAAAACAACGAGATCTTGCAAGACTTCAAGAACATAGCAAAGCTACAACAAGAAGACCCTGAATTGAAGAGGCTATTCGACAAGGCTCCAGACATAATACCAAGATTGGATGCCAAGATAGGCAAATTTAGGAACATCCTATTTAAATTGCATGGTCGCGACGTAAGGAAATGGAAAATGATGGTACCAAATTCCTTACAGGACAGGGTCATTTTAGCATTCCACCACTCGATGCTTCACTCCGGTACTGAGAGGACAATGCTTGCCATCGAGGAGGTATTGTACATTAAACATCTTGGCAAGAAGGTCAGGAAGTTAATTTCCTCATGCGACCTATGCCAAAAGGCCAAGCCAATTAATGTAAAGTACGATGTCATCCCACAATCCATCGTGAGGAACGAGAAAAATGCATTGGTGTGTATTGACGAGCATGGAGAGCTGCCAAGGGGTAAAGATGGAAACAGATACATCTTTGTCATGTTTGATGTTTTTACAAAATTCACCAAAATATACCCCATTAAAAACATCAAAAGCAGAACATGCCTAGATAAAATCGTCAAGGACTACATCCCAAAATATGGGAGAATAAAATGTATTTTATCGGACAATGCGACCATGCATAAGAGCAAGTTGTTTCAGAACACCTTAGAAACATTAGGAGTAAAATTGTACTATTCCTCAGCATATTACCCCCAGGGAAACCCGACCGAGAGAATCATGAGGGATATTAGTATTTATTTTCGTTTGCTCTGCCACAGAGACCACACTTCCTGGACGGAAAAATGCGGATATATAGAGGAGGTGATTAACCATTCGGTGAACCCCACGACCAAGTTCGCACCTATCGAGCTAATGACCAACACGAAACCAAGAAAATTAGCAATTGACATTGACACTACCATGGCTGCCCAAAGAGAATTATCAGAGAAAGAAAAATGTCAATTGGCATTCAGAAGATTACAGCAGAAGGCTGAAAAAGGAAGGAACAAGGTGAAGAGATTCGTCAGGAAATGGTCCCCACAAATTGGAGAAAAGGTGCTCTTAAAAAGCCACAAAGCATCCAAGGCATCTGAAAAAAGATCTGGAAAGATGGAGCTATTGTATACTGGACCACTGGTCATAACAAAACAGCTGGGTGACCACACATATGAGCTACAGAATACAAATGGCAAGTTGGTAGGAAGATACCATAAAAACAAATTGAAGCCATACAAAGAAAGGACCAAATAGCCTTTGTCAACAAATGTGTAAGGCAGGAATAATAGAGATGAAAGAAGATAATAATTTTTGATGGGTTACTTATAGGAAATTATGTTCAGAATAGGATTACAACAGGGAAGAAAATCAACATAGTCATTGGCTATATCGACCACAAAGAGCATTGTCAACAAAGACAGATGAGAACACTGATTGTCATTAAATAAATGAATCATAGCGACGGAAGATAATATGTTTTTGACATAAGGATGTCAGGGACAAAAATAAAAATGAATTAATTATGATGAAAAAGATATAATATTTCGACACAAAGATGTCGAGGGTAAATGGAGAAGAAAAATAATACAATTACAGAATAATTGTAAGTATAGAAGTTTTCTCTTATAAAAATAAGAGACAAAGAAATGACAATTAGTGAAGTGAGGAAAACCATAATCAGAAAAACAATGCCCATGAATTGAGATGAATATAGCCAATGCTTAACTCGAAGAAATGTTGAACCAAAACAACAATGAATAATAACCCAATTAAGAAAATTAGTGTCATAAGTAACATCAGAGTTTAAGAACCGACTCAATAACCTGCCTATACATGAGCTTATAAGACAAAGAAGGCAAAGAACTGAATAAAATATTGCCATAAATAAGATCATAATCATTAGCTCAAAATTTGTATCCTGTTTTTCTCTCCTTATAGCAATGAATACAAGTCAAAAACCACATGAAACACTTAAATTATATTTGTGTCAATGTCAAATGTACAATAACTGAGTATGTGTTGTATAAGAACTGAATATGTGTTGTGCAATAACTGAATATGTATTATGATAGCAGGATATATTGTACAATAACAGAATATGTTAAGTAATAACTAAATGGTTTATGCCAAGACTGAATGTGTATTGTGTAATAACTGAATATGTATTGCATAATAACAGAACACATATGTGTTATGATAGCAGGATATATGGTGCAATAACTGAATATATATTGTGTAATAATTGGACATGTTGTATAGTAATCAAATGTGTTGTACAATAACTGAATATGTATTGTATGATGACAGAAGGTGTGTTGTATAATAACAACATATATGGTATGATAGCAGGATATATTGTACAAGGACTGAATATGTATTGCATAATAATTGGACATATTGTGTAATAACAAAATGTGTTGTACAATAACTGGATATGTATTGTATAATAACCAAATGCATTGTGTAGTAACCAAATATGTGAAACTTATAAAGACATGTTGTATTATATCAAAACGAAGGACAAAGACAAACAGTGAAGAAGACTGTAAAGAAAAAAAAAAAAAAAAAAAAAAAAAATATTGTACAAAGTGATTGAATCATAGAAGTAGGGAGAAGTATTGTATTGTGTTTCAAGATTGTGAATAAGGTGAAAACTTGAAAAACAAAACAAGGGGCATATGAGACAGAATATTGACTAATAGAAAATTGTTCATGTAAATATTTTTGTAAGAGTGTGTAAATTTTTAATTCTTTTAATTTGAATGTATCAGGGACCTATTTTTTTCAATATTCAAGATCCAATGTCTTATAGTCACTTTGAGTTCAACCAATGAGAACTGTTGCGCGGATGGATACATAAGAATGGCGGTGTTGCGTCATAGGACGCTCAGAAACTACTTTCATTAGCGTCGGTGAACTCAAAGTGAACGGACGTATAATTGTTGATGGCGTGTGAATATGTGAATTACACCCAAACTTTTAACCAGCGTAGACGCTGTCGAAATCTAAGAGTTGTTAACTAATTGCTTTGTGAAAAGAAGTGTAAAGAACTAATAAATGTGTTTGTGATAAAAGAACGTTGGCTTTTGCATTCCATTCTACGACCACATCCCCTGCAGAAAAGAGTGGCGTCTGCTCTAACAAACTTTCCACCTTTTAGCAAAAACAATGCTCCATTTGCTGCCATATTCACGCTAATATATGACCATCTTTATAATAAAACCCCGCCACAATATAAAAATGCTCAAATGTACTAAAACACATAGCATATCTTGCTTTTTGTAGAACTGAATCGTAATTGTCCTCCAGGAGTGAAGTTTTGTTAATCCGCATACAAATGTTGTTACAAAAACGGCATAAGTAGCACTTCTCCATTTTCTACAGTGTAGTCCGTACATATAGGTATTCACAAATAAACCAGCAGTGCTTCAGGAACTAAATAGTGTCACATTATGATATCTAATACTTCCATTTGTAATAATAACAATAATGATGATAAATTATAAAAGTTTTGATAGAAATGTGCAGTTACACCTAGGATTTTCATAGCGACTTGTTTATCTCAATACTATTGGGATAATACTATTTCAGTGCTTTTATATTGGCAATTTCTGGGAGATTCCAAGAAGCAATCCTGGCTTTTTTCATTGGTGGTATCGCCTGTTGCTTTTTTTTTTTATGTTTCCCTGAATACGTCTCCTCAGTGATTATTTCCATAATTTCGTCATCAAAAAACAGGCCGAAAAATTCTGCTGGAAGCATATTCTCATCAAGATGACAAGGAAGTATTGGTCCCTGCTGGATATTGTGTGCTGGGATACTAGATGTAGGGCTAGGGTCAAGTAACTCACCTCTACCCAGTAGGTGTATAGCTGTCTGCAGTGTCACTTATGTCACTCTTGCTCTCACTTGCACTTAGACACGAATTCTCGCATATATCACTCTCATCATCACTTAGCACAAAATTCGATAACTCATCATCACTTTTGTTCAACAGTTCTACAATTTCTTGCTCCGTCAACCCTTTCTTTCTCGCCATTCTTTCAAAAACACGAAAAAAACTCTCGCTTACTGGATGCAATTACCGCACTGTTTATTCCTACACTACTGAAAACTATGACAGAAATGATTAAATATGGAAAATCGGTGATGAACTGACCACAAACATCTGAAAGAACATTTCCTGCCATCTATTGGCAGTATATATGAATTATTTGAGCAAGAGGAGCCGATCACAATAGCCCTATGACTCCAAACCCATATATGGGTTTTTGCTCGTCAGGGTACGGACAGGCTGCCCATATATGGGTTTTCGCTCGCAAAGAGTTAATTCATTAATACATAGTCTGAAATAACTATGAAGTTATAAGCTCATGCAGTTGTGCAGTACGTAGATCTCCTGAAATGGGACTATATTTCGTAATTTATGTTTATAACAGAAGTACAAAGTTGGTTTTCCATTCCATTATCCGTGTTCCTCTCTGATTCACAGTTGCCACCTCTTTGTCCACTACAGGGGATGTAGTGTATTTCTTCCTGTCAAGTTGGCATCGTTTAGTGAGATTACACATCATTAAGCCAGTATACAGCAACGTTACTAAAGATGCTTTTGCATGTCATTGCAGGATATGGCATTTCCTCCATAGCTGATGGAACAGTTATATCGCTGTGACTTTAAATATATGATACTGTGTGCTCTCAACAGTGAATGGGATGTAACATACATTTGTAAGCAGTGATTGCTGGACCAAAATCAGATATTTCAGAAGGGCTTTCACGAGGGAAGTCAGGTTAAGAATGCAAGATATGGATTGGTAAGCCAATGGCACAGGTCAGGGAAAAAGAACTCATTGACATATCTTATAGGTTTAAAGAATGTTCTAGAAATGGTCAAATACATTTCAAATTATAAGAACAATGACAGAGAAGAATAGCTTGGTTTTGATTGGGTGTATGAAAATTAAGGAGAATGAGAAGGGATGTTTCCCCGACAGGCGTCTGACCCTAGGTTGGCTTGTAAGTCCTACATAAAGGGAGGGTAATCAGGGAAAGAAAACAAGAGAAGGTATGTTTCCTGGGAATTGTCAAATTTGTGGGGAGAAGGAAAATGGAATTTATAACATTTTTCAGTATGTATTATTATAGTTCATATATATTGAGTTTGTTATGGTTATACCAAATTAACTGGGCCTGAGTATTGCTTAAACCCTAACACCACGGCACAACAGTCATTTTTGGACCAAGGCCTACCATCTGTATCCTCCAGCTGTCTACCACAGGCATAAGTGGGGTGCAGTACTGGAGGGTGGGACGTGGTCAGCACTCTAGGCCCTCCCAGCTGGTTATGTGGTCTTTACAACCAGGGTCCACAACTTCTTAAACAAGCAGCTCCTCAACTGGCCTCTCAGGGTCCTAATGAGGATGAGTGCAACCTGGACCAGGTCTCCCACCAGGAGAAAAACCCCACGCCACTATTGGAAATGAACCTGGGTCTCCCGCTTGGTAAGCAGCAGCGCTACTACTGTGCTAAGGAAACAACCAACTGCATGACTTAGTACTTCATAAATAAATAAACATTGTAAGCACATTATTATGATCATGTTGCAGATTATCTTTGATGCTCCAGCACTGTCTCTTGGTACAGCAGGTAACTAAAATAACTTTTTCTCACAGTGGCAACAATCATAGGATATAACTGCACAAGCAACACTATCATCATAGAAATCAGTGACCTAAAGGCAGCCCTGAAATCAGTTTCCACAGCAACCCATTCTAGTCACATAAGTATGCACTTCCCATGTAATTCTCAATGCTTTTGTTATTACCTCCTATTCTGACATTTGCTTCATCTCCCGATGGACTTGTATTCCTGTAAAAATTGACCTTCCAAAAACAAAGCAGAAAAGCATTCTTACCTTTGTTTGTGGTGGTGAAGGTTTCTCTTGTGCAGGTGTAGATTTGTTGTTTTTGTTGGTCATCTGAACATAAGATGCAGTTAGGTTTTCCAAACCTCTTGGATTTTCCGCCTTGGTAACTGTTTTCTTGAATGGATTTGGGCATTTTGGACTTACAAAAGAAATGGGCCGGATCTCTAACTTCTTTTCTTTCTTCTTCTGTGCTGCTAGCAGCAAGTTTTCTGTTTCTGTGTCACAAAAAAGCTAAATAAATACTCATCATTTTCTTCACAGCCAGCATAAATGAAGATATGTCAAAGGAAAGTAGAATCAGGGGAAGGCAGGACAGGATAGGTGGGAAGGGACAGGGCAGGGTAGGGCATGACGGGACAGGACAGGGCAGGGCAGGACGGGACAAGGCAGGGCAGGGCATGATGGGACAGGACAGAGCAGGGCAGGATGGAACAGTTCAGGGTAAGGTACGGCATGGCAGGAAGGGACAAGGCAGGGCAGGGCATGGCAGGACGGGACAGTTCAGGGTAGCGCATGGCAGGACGGGACAGTTCAAGGCAGGGCAAGGCAGGACGGGACAGTTCAGGGTAGGGCATGGCAGGACGGGACAAGGCAGGGCAGGGCATGACGGGACAGTTCAGGGCATGGCAGGATGGGACAGTTCAGGGTAGGGCATGGCAGGACGGGACAGTTCAAGGCAGGGCATGGCAGGACGGGACAGTTCAGGGTAGGGCATGGCAGGACAGGACAGTTCAAGGCAGGGCATGGCAGGACGGGACAGTTCAGGGTAGGGCATGGCAGGACAGGACAGTTCAAGGCAGGGCATGGCAGGACGGGACAAGGCAGGGCAGGGCATGACGGGACAGTTCAGGGCATGGCATGATGGGACAGTTCAGGGTAGGGCATGGCAGGACGGGACAGTTCAAGGCATGGCAGGATGGGACAGTTCAGGGTAGGGCATGGCAGGACGGGACAGTTCAAGGCAGGGCATGGCAGGACGGGACAGTTCAGGGTAGGGCATGGCAGGACAGGACAGTTCAAGGCAGGGCATGGCAGGACGGGACAGTTCAGGGTAGGGCATGGCAGGACAGGACAGTTCAAGGCAGGGCATGGCAGGACGGGACAAGGCAGGGCAGGGCATGACGGGACAGTTCAGGGCATGGCATGATGGGACAGTTCAGGGTAGTGCATGGCAGGACGGGACAGTTCAAGGCAGGGCATGGCAGGATGGGAAAGTTCAGGGTAGAGCAGGGCATGGCAAGACAGGAAAGGGCAGGGCTGGAGAGAAAATGCCCCTTATCATTCACCTCATTTAAAGTATACTAATACTTCACTGAAGAATGGCTTTCAAAACTGGATGTGTTTTAGTATAGATAGACTTTTAACATGCATAAGATTTGATTTGAGACAGAATATTAGAAGACCCCAAAAGAAAATCGTTCATGTGAATGTTTGTTAAAAGTGTAATTCGTTTTTTGGTGTTGGTATGAGATGGTTGAATGATGAAAGCATGTTGATAAGGTTCATTGTTACGAACAACTAAGTTTGCCCAAAGACGTCATAAATCTTTCCATATTTGATTTTAATATATATGTATAAATATTAGAATTGTATGTGTTCAATAATAAAAGTAGGGGAGGATGATTAGGGATCGCTTCCCTAACGAGAAAGAACTATTTGATGGACGCATACGCGGATGTATATGAAAAAGGCGGTGTCACGTCAAATGACGCCAAAAAACTGTTCACTCGCGTGTGTATGTTCGAGCTGAAAAAAAAAACCATTTTTAGGTAGTGTGAACATGGAACTTTCACCAAACTTTCATCAAGCATAAGTTCCACTAAGTGAAAAAGTGGAAAAGTTTTTAAGCATTTGGAATGGTGCTGAGAGGAATTACTTAATGTAAAGTATCGATGAAGTGTTAATAAAATATTACATTGTGGTAAAGAAACATTGTGTGATATTTCATTCCATCCGTTACCACGACCGTAACAATAATTGTGAAAACAGCACCAGATTATATGGTTCTGCTAACAGAAAAGATCCCATGGATCATTTTAATTGAGACAAAATGATAGTGGTGAGGAGTATGGAGTACAAGATACAGGATTCCTACCAATATGAGACCAGTATTCTTGACTTTTCTTGATCATTTTTAAATTAACCTCTACTTAGGTATACTCTGACCTCATTATTTTGATAGTTCACCCATTTAAGAACAAAATTCTTAAGAAATAAATCTGAATAAATCTTTACCACAACTCACAATCACGTAACATTTTAAAGTTCTATCTTTCTTTCTTCAACGCCATATTGTCCGAGTCAACAATTTCATTGGTTAATCTCTTTTAACCATTAATGTCTCCTTTTTTTCCTCCTAAGGTCTTTGGGTAATTTGCTATCTTTGAAGTATAGCAAGCAGATTCAATTGCTCCATATATACCTTAAAGGCACTTAAGATTCATCTAACATGTTTTTTTTAAATTGAAGACTATTTATTGAAAATTCTCTTTCATTCCATGGAATAAGCTGGAAGAGTTTTATCAAGTCTTAAGTCACATGCTCTTTACAAAATCAGCAAGATTCATTTCGACTGACTCTGCAGTCAAGTGGTCAGTGTTTTGGCTTCTCAACCTCTGCCCCAGAAGTTCAAGGCTCAATTCTCGGATGTAAATTTTTCTTTAACCTATCCCCCAGAGTCTGGAGGTATGAATGCAAAAGTGAATGTGAATGTGTTTAATATTAAAAGTGATAAAAATCAATGTTACGAAACCCTACAGTTCAGCAAGTGATAACACCATCAGTTATTTATTTATGCCAACAAACTTAATGCAGGTGTTTTTAAACACACAAGCCATGTGTGGGCAATGTTTAAGTGGTGGAATCAGGACTGAAAAATTCAATGCCATCGCTGGGATTTGAACAGCAGATCTTCCACTTATCGAGCGGCTGCTCTAACCATTAAGCTACCGTGGCCAACTTGCCAGTATCACATTAAATTCCCCAGCCTTAAACCCTATCTCTTAAACCTCTTAAACACTATCAGTTGCTTTTCACGTCGTACCTGATATAACCAAAGAAGTTGAAGCAGGCTATACAAAGGAAACAATACAAATTTAAGAGCTGGAATCAGGACTGAAAAATTCAATGCCATAGCCGGGATTCCATCTCTTAAACATTGCCCACACATGGCTTGTGTGTTTAAGAACACCACCAGTAAGCTTGTTGGCATAAATAAATAATACAGATTTGCTTTGTTTTCAGCAGTTAGTAACACATATAAATACTAAGTGATTTAGTGTTTGTTACGATAGCGACCAGTATAAGCAAGAGTGGCACTGATGATGCAATAGAACTATTACGAAGCTATGTAGTCTGCTTTTCATTTCAAGAACTTGCAGCGAGTATTAAGATAAGTGAAGCTATGAACACAAATAAACAGCTGCATGGAATCTAAAGTAAAAACAAATTAGAAACTAAAAACTTCACTTATCTTAGTAATATTCCAAGTTGTTTGGCGCTAACAAGTTTTGAGTTGACTCCAACTCATTCTCAAAGCTATACAAACAAATTTGGAATTAAGTTGCAATGGCTCTATTTCCAGCATTTACTACAGAAAATGAACCAACACAAACACTGATACATATTTCATTTTTCTTACTGTTCATACTTTGTTATTCCATGGAAGTTCACCAACACCTACAAAATAATTAGGAAGTGCACTCCTATTATCAGCTGTATATCTCTTAATGTTAACACTATCTTCAAAATGAACATCTTGAAGTCCTGTGAGCAATAGTATGTGTTCAATATGCACATGTTTCACCCACATGTGTTTAGATCCTAAATGCGTGCAAATATTATGCATGAAAAAAGGGCGTAAAGATTATGCTTGTGTGCATCCAGGATAACACTTAAGACTGATTTGCACAGTGATAAAGGTTGGCTATGCTGTTATTCTCACACCTGTTGTGAGAAATATCAGAGCCAGAGAGAGGGAGAATGGTTGAACTGTAATAAAACTCAATAGCACAAAGGGAATTTTTACAACAAACTATTTGTAAGAGACTGTTCTTTAGAAACAGGACACCTGTCAAATGATGAATGTGGTCCTCCTCATGTTAAAAAAATAAATAATAAGCTCACCTGAAGGCATTTCAGGTACAGGAGCTTCATGTCCATTTATTGAAGCAGTAGATACTACTACAATATCTTCACTATGAGGCTCATCTCTGTAGGGCGTTAACTGTAATGCAGGTTGTTCCCAATTGTACCTACAGCAAAATAAATAAAAGCTTAATATACTATTAAATCATAATTTATCTTGATAACTTTATTTTATGAGGAAATACAATACAACAAAAACACAAAAGAGTTCAAGATTAGTAGTGTTTACAATTCTCTACTATGGTAGATACAAACTTTAATGGTGGCTGATAGCTGACCACTACTATTCTCTTTCCTGTTGTACAAATATATTTTTCAGGTGCAAATTATATTTATATCACTGCTTTATAGTGTGATATGAATGGAAGTTTAACTACACAACTAAGCAAATCCTCTGACTGGATGTTATTGACCCCAGCTCCTGCCACGTGTCATTAAATTTTGTGTCCGCCATAATACAGCAAGTACTGTGACGTTGGGCTCGGCACACAACAGGGGATGGACGGGGCGGGACTGCCTTGCACAATTGTTGTGTATGTGACTGTCAACAATCAAGGGTTTGGAGCTGGTTAACTTCATTAATCTAAAACTATATGCTTTGTAGATTTTTGTCTATAGTTCACATAATATCAAAAGAAATACAACAAAGTGCACGGAGTTCATAGATTTTAATCACTGTGAAACCCTTAATCTTCCAGATAAAGAAAAACAAATTACTTGTTGCTCTCCCCTTGCTTAAAACTAATTATAACATGCCACTAAAAGCAATGGTTTGCAAATATAAAAATGCTTCACGAATAGAGGGTGTGTAATTTCACACCTGATGTCGCATACAGAAAATGCTACATTTTCTCAGCTGACCTGACTCTTGGAAAAGGTGGTGTTGGTTTTATCAGATGTTTGCCAAAATGAATGGCTTGGGTTTTTTAAATGTGTACCACAGAAATCTGCCTGAATAGAAAAGTCAATTCATTGCTAAAGAAAATTATTTTAAAAGCAAAAAATTATAAATCTTACAAAATATTAAGAAATGTGAAGCTTTTTTGTTATGAGTATTCCCATAATGATAGCAAGCATGGTTTAGAACATCACATTTTATATTCATCACTAATGAATTTACATGGCCAATTAACAAAAATTAAATACCTACAGCATTGTAAGTTACCATCAGTGTATGTTATCTCACATGAATTTAACATCTCCTTGTGTTTGGAGAGTTTAATAATGTGCCAGCACGTTGTCATGGTAGCTCAGTTAGTGAGAGCAACTAGAAAGATACTGGGGTTTGACTCAGTGCAACCATTTGACACACTTTTACTTCACACACAATCTATACATTCCACATGCTTAAGAACTGAGACAATTCTCAAAGCACATGTGACATACCGTGGCACCATTCCCACCTTAGAGACCACCCACAATCCTTCCCAAAAAAATAATCCTGATCTAAAGTTTTTACATTTCTTAGAAACGCTAAGCTTCATTTATCTTAATACCTGCTGAAAGTTCTTGAATTCCAATGCAATTCCAATGCATTGGAATTCAAGAACTTTCAGAAGATATTAAGATAAGTGAAGCTTATAGTCTCTAAGAATTGTTAAAACTTTAGATATGTATTGTTTCACTGCTAATAGCTTCAGTTTTTTTTATAAATTAATCCTGATGCTTATTAGATAAATCCTGTATTTACAAACAGCTTCAACCAATCAGGGAACACAGAGGACTTTAGTGACATGGGTTACGGTTAAAATAAACATTGAAAGTAATATGTACCTTGGTGTAAGAGTATCACATAATGCAGTCTCTTCTCCTTCTTTCAACTTCTGTGCTGCAACATCTGCAACTTTGTCGGCAAGGTGGATTTTCCCCAACTTGGATGCATACTTCATGGCTAGCTGTACAACTTGTGGTGAGGGCATCAACCCACAAAGTTCCACTGCCCTGAAGTCTAACTCGCTCCTGCATGCTAGCTGTTAATATATTTAACAAGCATCTAGTATTCATAATTTTCACTTAATGTGTGTTTTAATTTTTTTACAGCTGCATTACAATATTTAATACATCTCGCATTTTAATCTGATTACTTTTTGGTGCATGTTACCAAAATGTTTTAAGTCAAAAAATTAAGTCTTCATTTGTTTAATTTTAAATTTCAGTATGGAATACAGAATAAAAGATTGGTGGAAAGAGATTATTTTTGCATGAATTACCATATCTCACTGCATAAACATCGCTATTGCATAATGGTCACACCTCGATTTAAGCAATTACGACTTCAGCATTTCACCGCATAATTGTCGCATTAATATTCCAGCTATTAATAATCAAGAAATATTCAAAAAATAACCTGTGTTAACAGAGTGAACAAGGTATGCGGCATATTATATGTTCCTCATTGTCAATGTCATCAGTTTGTTGTTCAGTAGTCCGATAATATTGATTCCAGTTAAAAACTATGCACAGTTCAAACAGTATTGAAAATGCTTTTGTAAATAATTGATGAATCTTAATTTAATAAATCCAAAGTAACATTTACTGTTGTTATTGTTCTTATTATTGTTATTGTTCTTGTTAGTGTTATTTTTCTTACTGTTCTTGATATTATTATTGTTATTATTATTATTATTATTATTATTATTATTATTATTATTATTATTATTATTATTATTATTATTATTATTATTATTATTATTATTATTATTATTACTTTCTTTTCTTTTTCTTTTTTGTTTATTTACTGGAGTAGGTTTTTGCATTGGGGTGTCAGTGTCACTTTTGTTTCCCCTATTTCCCCTCTACCATAATGTGGCCATGCTTCAACACACTCAGACTCACTCTTACTCCCGTTAATGTACACTAGTTGCTGAAAGTTAACACAGCCAGTCTTAAATTATTTATTCTTTGCATAATGGTCACACTCAAGTAATGGTCGCCCTGTGTATTTTTACTTTTCAAAAGCATAAAAATGCGATCATATGCGATGAAATATGGTATTTTGGAATATAATTTATAAATGCAATTTTTATTGTGATTCACTCTTTCAATTGCTTATAACAATTTCATATGGAAAAGTGTGTGAACACATGCAAAAGTATAATTTATGGTAGTAGTATAATCTACCTTAGTACTAACTTAACCTCTCATAATCATAATCATGTAATGACATAAAGTAACTCTGATATTCCAAGTAACAGTGTGCATTACTTACAGCAAACAATTTAATGACACTCTCTTTAATGACTTTCTCTATTGCATCCTTATCCATGAAGGTAGCATCTCCAATCTTGGAGAAGTTGTCAATTGCTTGACATGCCAGTTGTGATCTCCAGAACTTCTCTTCAAGTATGCTCTTCTCTGTAGAAGGTTCACACAGAGGCAACTGAAACAAGTTTACAAGAAAAGAATAGATAAAGTGGGAGTTGGTTGCTGAGACTTGAATATTACAAAAATTGGAATGAAAATGCTCTGGTTTGTAGGGAAAGGATTTAAGCTCCTGAAATTGAAACCTGCAAAACTTTCTTTTTCCTGCAGCATAAGAAAAATTTAGCAATGCACGAAATGTTCAGTACAGTAAATGTACGAAACTTACATGTAAAATAAATGCAAATTCTGTTTTATAAGAACCTGAAGATGTGGTATCCGCTCGCCTACCAACTAGGTGATCTTAGGGACCCTATGTGGTATTCGTGGTGGACGAAGTGGCGTCTGGGTGGGTTTTCTCCGGGTTCTCTGTTTTCCTCCCGACATTCATTCCACCAATTGCTCCATTATCACCTTTCTGATCATCCTTTTTGCCTGCATTTCCTATCATCCTCTTCCTCACTATCATACCTGGTGCTTGGCTGACCATCTGCTTCCAGGTCTTCACTCTGGTCCAGAGGTTCCTGTGCTCCCCGACAGGTGTCTGACCCTAGGCACTGGCTTGTAAGTCCTAGGGGGAGTAAGTCTTACATAAGGGGAGGGTAATCAGGAAAAGAAAGAAGACCTGGTAGTACAGTAGATTTTTTTTTGCCCTGAACCTGCTTAGCTGTATGTGCAGTAGCTGGACAACTCCACTATCTTCTGGGAGGGGTTTTGGGTCAGTAGTAGCCAAGTAGTTGGTGTGTGCACAACACAGGTAACAATTGCCATGTGTTCAAAGTGAGAGTGTATAATTGTGATACCACATCTGTAGTTAAAAGTGAAGTGGGTGGAAGTAAAGTTCTGTATTCTCAGACACAGAAAGTGATATACGAGGACCGTTCAGAAAGTAACCTCCGGTTGATTGCAAAAAATTCACCAAGTTAAATAAAAATATTTTAATATATACATCTTACAACTACATCTTTGCACTATTTTTCTACATAGTCTCCATAACGATTGAGGCACTTATCGTATCTGTTCACACGCTTTGAAATTCCTTCTGCATAAAAATCACCTGCTTGTGCCTGGAGCCAGCCTGTGACCGCATCTTTGAGCTCTTCGTCGTCATCAAACCGCTGGGACCCGAGCCATTTCTTCATATGCATGAAGAGGTGATAATCGCTTGGCGCCAGATCTAGGCTGTAAGGTGGATGGTTGACAACGTCCCACTTGAAGGACTCAAGAAGGGCTGTTGTTCTGCGAGCAGAGTGAGGACGGGCGTTATCGTGCAAAAAAACGATACCGGAAGTCAGCATACCACGGCGTTTGTTCTGTATAGCCCGTCGTAATTTTTTTAGTGTTTCACAGTACACGTCTTGATTAATGGTCGTCCCACGTTCCATGAATTCAACCAACAACACCCCTTTTGCATCCCAAAACACCGTTGCCATCAATTTTCGGGCAGAAAAATCTTGCCGGGCTTTTATTGGTTTGGTAGGCGAATTTGAATGTGCCCACATCTTTGATTGTTCTTTTGTCTCAGGGTTCACGTACTTAATCCAGGTTTCGTCCCCGGTCACGATTCTGTTTAACAATGGTTCACCTTCGTCCTCATAACGTGACAGAAAGTCTAATGCAGAGGCCATTCTTTGAGTTTTGTGGTGGTCGGTAAGAATTTTGGGCACCCATCGTGCACAGAACTTACGGTAACCCAATCTAGCTGTCACTATCTCGTACAAGAGAGTCTTAGAAATCTGTGGAAAATCAGTAGACAACTCCGACATTGTGAAACGTCGGTTTTCACGAACTTTTGCATCAACTGTCTGAACGAGTTCGTCCGTCACCAATGATGGTCTACCACTCCTCTCTTCATCATGAATGTTTTCTCGTCCACTTTTAAATAAACGTACCCATTCACGGACCACTCCTTCACTCATAACTCTTGGTCCGTACACGGCACAAAGCTCACGAAGAATAGCTGCTGCAGAATATCCTTTGGCTGTAAAAAACCTTATAACAGCACGCACTTCACATTTGGCGGGGTTTTCTATTGCAGCACACATTTCAAACGGCCACAAACACTAAACTAGCGCAGGTACGACGTTCACTCGACCACGGCTTGATGCCGACTGACCTGCTGAGTGCGTGAATGCACAGATGGCGTCGCTACTCCCCCCACTACCCGCACTGTGACCGATCGGAGGTTACTTTCTGAACGGCCCTCGTACAATGTGTATAAGTACTTTAAGAAGAATTTAGATCAAGAGCAGTCTGTTTATAAAGCATTTGAAGAATCTCCTGGTTACAGTTCATTGTTGTACCACATAAGGAGAATACTTTCTCCCTCCACCCTAGGCTACCTTCTCCTCCTCTGCATTTCTGCAGGGTCAGCTGTATTGCTTCTTTCTGTTACAATACTTTAGTTCTTACTGGCACAACAATAAAATGTCCATGGACATTAAAGCAAAGAAAATCATTTCCTAGACTATAGATCTAATTCATAGTTTACACTTCATAATATAATTATAAACAAAAACTCTCATAAATGAGAAACACATCCTGCAGCTGTCTAATGCTAATAATACAAACAATTTACATGAAGTAAAGTCCATGCACCCTTAGCTAGTGATTCATGTTTCAACCAGTGGAGACAACAGTGTTTCACTTTTAGCGTCGCCGTCTGTTGTGACTGAATGCATAGCAGAAACACAAATAATAACTGTAAGACTAAAAACTTTCATGGGGAACGCTACTAATAACTGCTTCATGAGCTATTTTACACTCTATGGCCTTCATCAGGAACTAATGCTAGAGTAGAAAGCATAATGGAATATATGCCAAAAGAAGATGGGCGGAGCTAGTTAGGTCTTAGCCAATGGGTGAGGAGAGCCCAATGATTGGGCTGCTTGCTTAAGGTGATGTGAACCTACTTGGTTCGAGTTTATCTGCGCTGCAAATAACTGCTGTGTGGCCTGTAGTAATTGACAATGACTGCACACTGTAATAGATCACAAAAGATTAAGGCAACAAATACAAAAAGGGAATGAACGTTCAATTTGAAAGGTTTAAACACACTGACCATCATATTTGATACTTATGTCAGCATTTATTATAAAATAAGCAATAATTATCTACATAGTGCAATATTACAAGAAAGTCGTTAACTAAATTTAAGTTGCATAAACTTAGGCTTTCACGGCCAGTGTCCTGACTATTAGGTATATTTAGTTCTTTCGGGCTTGTAGGCCATGGTCTAAAAGGGATTGTAGATACCAACCTTTTGCCAAGTACTGTGCTTGGCATCATCAGGGTAACACGATGTGCTGTCTGTACTGGTCAGAGTTCGAACTTGGCGAAACACTGGTATCTACAATGCCTTCTAGACCATGGCCTACAAGCCTGAAAGAACTGAACATACCTAATAGTCTTAAACGTAAGTTCTTCTTTGCTGGACTGTAACAAAATATGAGAGCTAAACTGAATGAATGTGGCGTTATTTTAATTACAGTATATTAAATAAAAGAGTCATACCTGCAGTTTAATATTTTCAATCGACATACTTAAATACAACTATTTAACCCTGACATACACACATATTTACAATGGCATAGCTAAGTTTTTGGGGGCCCCCTGCAAAGAAATGATGGGGGCCCTACTTACTAATAAGCTTAAAAATGGAGAGATTAAAATATTACATATTTACTCACATAAAAGGCGTTAAAATAACACTCTCTGCTTATCAACACAAATGGTTATTTTTGCTACATAAACAATATACACTCGCTAAATGCATAATGCACATAGGTGGAACAAAATCGTTCTGTCAATATTCTGGATAATTCGTGTATTAGCCCAAGTGGTACCTCAGACATCGTTCAGAAGCAATAACACTGAACAACTGGTTAGAATAGCACATATTGATTAATGCTCACACCTGATTAAATTCTAAAATAAGTAATACAGTTTATTGGCTAATCAAGTACATTTTCAGACAGGTAATAGCCATATATACTATGCAGTTTGTTCGGCTTTTATAACAATCATATTAAATAAAATACTGTGCTTTAATGAATTTATCATATGACTGTGAATGCTTTTGAGAGCATACGCACTTGGAGGTAAGGTTGTTTCACACTTTTAAGCAAGAAAGGGTAGTAAATGCTTACATGGTACACTTCTATTGTCAGTATGTCGTCAGTGAACTGCATGTGTTCCAGCGCTTCTTGTTAGCGATTTAGTGAACTGCATATTTTCCAGCACTTCTTGCTAGCCATTTTCCATGGTTGAATTGAATATAAAATTTCCTTTTTGAGAAAACTATTCTGGGGGCCCCTAAAGATCGGGGGCCTTCGTGTCGCGGGGGCCATTATTTATGCCACTGCTTACAATTTATAAATATTACTGAATTTTGTGTTTCTAAATGTTACTGTAATACAGACACTTCACAAACTAAACAGTGCATGCTAAACAAGTAAATTGATGTACCAGATACATGATTTTAACGACTCAGCGATTTATAGTGCAACACAATAACCTACTATTAGCTTCAGTTAGAGATTGCTGGAAAGGAATTCAGTTGCAGTGCTAAGTGGAAAAATACATGGCACTCAATGTTACTTTTGGCAACCCTGAGTTTGCAACTTTTGTTGCCAAGAAAAGGCCTTGGAAACAGCTTACCTTGAAATCAACAAATATAATAAATATTTAGAGACTAAGCTTTACTATCTTTGCTGTAAGTTGTGAACATTAAAGACAGACCAAGGTGTCAGTTTTTTCATTGGTTTAGCTTATCTCTAATTGGTGCCATCATTCGTTGTTAAGAGAGCAGAGTGACTTATTAACCCCTAGCCTGCTCCCTGTCTCAGCTTTCAGAGCAGAATTGCATGTAGCCAACAAACGTTAATCACTAAGAGTGTAAAACCTAGAGTTAACTTTATAATTCATTTGTCTATTACTGTGTAGTGGGTCTTTGAAATTAGGATACATTGTTTTAGGCAATGAATTATAAATATCTGCAGGGTGTGATGATAAGGCAAGGGTTTAAATTCATAACTCAAATTTTAATAAAATACGAAACTTATTTCAAATAATTATTTGACATGAATATATATAAGAACTCCCCATTAACAACAATAATTAAAATAACTGATATGCCCGAAACTTTTCAATGAATTATTAATATGCAGCGAAGCTGTTGATATATCTGGTTCAAACTGACGCTGAAACTACTATGTTTACAAAATGTTTCTCTTGCATAGTTACTGTCTTTATGACGATGGTAACAAGATGTAGCAGATGATCCATGGTTCAAATCCCAGGTATGACATTGAATTTTTCAGTGATGATTCAACCTCTCAGAAGTAGTATAAATATGGGATTTAAGAGGTGCATTTGGTACAGAAATATTCCACTTTGTGGAAAAGGGAATTCAGTATTCTTTACAGTGGAATACAAAGAAAAAAATATGGAGAAAAGATATGGGATTGAATAAATGGTATAATTCAGAGAGTTCTGACCTCAGTCAAGAGCATTCATTACTGTAATGAGCACTGCAAGATCCTTGAAAAGGTATCTTTTAGCTCAAAAGAAATGGTTTCAACCAAAAAAGATTTTTGATAAGAATTCGTGGTTGTGTACTATCACTGAATTGAATATGAAGCAAAACTTAACAATGGCTTACCTGAAATGATATCTCCACAACAGTTGGTCTGGGAGTAGTTGGTGGATAATATGCTCCTTTACATAAAATACAGCGAATATTCTGGTAGTTCTCACTCACTCCTATCACAAAATAATGATCTGATTTCCCTTTACACTGGAAGAGGAAAAAGATTAATTGTTAGTAACAATAACAACTTTTACATTCAGAGCTAATAAAGGTGAAAAGGTGAAATCAAAACACAGAGGAAATTTTTGTGACACTATCTTCCCTTCTTGCCTGCATTATGAAAACTGAGGGACACATTTTAACTAAATAAATAAATAAAAACTGGAATTTGGGTTGGTAAAACCAAACCCAGGCAGTTTAGGGTTTAACCCTCTTCAACCTAGTCTTTTAAAAATTGTTGTCTTGTTACGTGAATGGAGAATCTTTCAGCGTGTACGTAAGGCAGATTGTTATAGTTATTAGGATGTGTAAATATGCTTCTTGTTGTCATTATCATGTTTATATATATTTTATTTTTTTTTTGTATTTTTTAATTTTATTTTTTTTTATATACATATTTTTTATATATGTATTTTTATTTTGTTTTTTGTGTGGTTTGTCAAGGCCCGGGTCCCACAACATGCCGCCGTCTCTGCTTCTACCCGCAGACGTTTTGTTTGATGCATGTTTTTTTTGGATTCGTTTGTCAGGTCAGCTTTGCAATTTTTATATTATCTGTGGTTCTTGTTCTCTTGTTTCGGGAGGGTGATGATTACTAGATGTTTACTAATGCTTGAAGATATTGTTCCACTTGTTGTTTCTGTTGCTCTTGATGTTTGTCATAAATGTGGACTAATGTTAGCAGTGTTGGATTTTCTTCTTGTTGTTCAGGAGGGAGTTTTCTCATGGTTTGGGCTGTTCTTATCAATATTCTTCTGTAGGGTCTGGTATGGGCGTTGTCTATACAGTTCAGCATCAGGTTTGCGATGTGCTTGTCTATTGGCGTTGTCTTTGAGTACTCATGGATTAACGTGTTTTTATAATTAGGGAAGAGCTTGTTGGCAGTTCGTAGACATCTACGCTCAAAGGCTTGAATCCTCGCCATAGTTGGTTGTTATATGAGTGGCATCAGGGCCACTGCTCCATATGTTAGACAAGGACGTATTAGCGCTTTGTACAATCGCGTCAGTATATGTGAGCTAAGTCCTGTTTTGTTGAGCCTGGCGAGGAACGTGAGCGTGGAATGTATTGCCCTTGTTTTGTTAAGGAGAGTTTTGTAATGCGGTCCAACTGTAACTTTTGTATTGATTTCTATGCCGAGATATTTGATTGATTTTGTACATGGAATTATGGATTTATTAAATTTCAAGGTGAGGTTGTTGTGCAGGAATTTTCTCTTTTTTCTGATGATTATGGCCTGTGTTTTTTCTGTATTGATGGATATGCACCATTTTTTGGTCCAATCAAGGTAATTTTTAAGTTGTAGTTCCAGTTTGTGTTTGGCCTGGTCTATATGGGGGCTTGTGCACCAGTACGAGGTGTCATCAGCGTACTGGGCAAGTTGGATGCTGGGGTGAATTGGGTGTGGTGTATCTGCCGTGTATATGATACACAGGAGACCTGATATGGCGCTCCCTTGAGGTGTGCCTGCTTGTAGCGTTATGGATCTGGATAGGTTGTTTTCGATTTTTATGTTGGCCGTTCTATCTGACAAAAAGCTGGCGATTAGCATTTTAACTCAGAATGGCTCTCTATTTCAGTTAAAGACTGAAGTGTCGGAAACATCTGTAGCTATATCCTGTGTATATTTGGCAAAATCTGACATTGCTATGGCCATCTATTATCAAGATATTCAAAATCATCCCAAATAAAAGAAAATGCACTTTAACATCTTGATAATGAGGATTTCAGGAATTCAATTAACATTTTTGTAACAGTGAATGCAAATTCTAATGAATAAATGTTATGAGTCAAATTCAGGAACACTTTTGCTTCACTTACACTGTAAATTGAAAAATCTGACTACACATACAACTGATATTTAGTATCCTTTGATGTTAGCTCTTTGTTTACCAATATTCCCACAGAAAAGATACCTAAATTATAGTTGGTGCACTCTTAGTTGGTGATTGTTTGGAGAATTCAAGGTCATTCTGGCAGGTTGTCACAATAGCTTAATGGCTACAGCACCCACCTGGTAAGTGGAGAGTCTGTGGTTCAAGTCCCAGCTGTAGCATTGAATTTTTCAGTTCCAATTATTCTACCTCTCAAACATTTAATTATTGTTAAATAAGGAAAATTGAAGCTATTAACAGTGAAGCAACAAGATTCTAAAGTAAGAATGAGTTGGAGACAACTTGAAACTCGAGTCAGTTTGTGCAAAAAGAACGTGCAACATTACTAAGACAAGTGAAGTTTTTAGTTTCTAATTTGTTCTTACTTTAGAATTTAATTATTGTTTTTAAAATAAATATGATAAAGACAATACATAAATTATGTTGTTAGCTAATGCTGGATTTCTGACAATGAAGTCATTAATCCTCTTGCTCCCCAATATTTTTCACTGATGGATGGGGCACTAGAAGTGGCTGGACATATTTGAAGGTGGTCTCGGTCCATTTCCTCTTGCAGATCACATAGAAGGCAGAATACGTAAATTATAACATTATACATTTTGCTCTTTGATTCTTGCTTACACGGCAGTGTTGTGGCAGAGCAGTTACACCATTTGCATACCATCTAGGTGGCCCAGGTTCGATCTCAGGGACCCACATGTGGTATTCAGTGGACAAAGCAGCATCTGGCAGGATTTCTTCGGGTTCTCCAGTTTCTGTAGCCAATCATACCACCAATTACTCAATAATCACCTTTTCATGCATAGATTTCGCTTGCATTTCATATCATCCTCTTCCTCACTATCATACCCCTGGTGCTTGGATGACCACCTGCTTCCAGGTCTTCACTATACAGTCCATAGGTTGCTCTGCTCCCAGACAGGCACTGGCTTGTAAGTCCTACATAAGGGGGGGGGGGGGGGGGGTAGACAGGTAAAGACCATTATACAACCCACTGTTTGCTACACTAATTATTATAAGGGAGAAAAATATGGCATTTAGTTGCTAATTTAGTAAAGTTTATATTCTAGAAATCGTTTTACTGCTACGAGTTTTGCTTCCTATTTATTAAAATTTTTTGAGCTTCTCTTTCAAAATAAAAAGGTTGTGTATTTGTGTAATAAAATAAAACTAACCAAAGTTTATTGAGACACTGTTAGACCAATGAGACCAATAATAAATAACAAAGATGAACCAACCTACCCATTGTCCAATTGACTCGTACACAAACTAAATTCCTTCAATAAATTTAAAAGCCTCAACATAAGAAATTCAGCAGAACTAGTCACAAAGATAAAAAACTCTAGTTAAAACCAGAAGAAGTACTAGTATCATTTGATGTAACTGCCATGTTCACCAGCATCCCAACTAAAGAAATACCAAGACTCCTCAAGAACTGGTTAGAATCAATCAAAATACCCAAACGGACAATTGACAAATCACGACTGCTTAGCAAGTCATCTACAGAATAGGTATCTCAGCCTCACCAATATGTGTCCTGAGTAACGATCCAGCAGAAATGAACGAAGACCACATGAAGACCTGTGAAGCATTAAGATCAGAAGGAACTACAGTTCAAAAGTATTGGAAAGCACGAATACTAATGGCTTCATTGCCAGATGCAAGGCACTAGAAAACAACAACAACAACAACAATAGAAGAACTTAACCAACCAATAAGCTTATGCATGGAACAAACATTGTTCACATTCAATGATAACATTTACAAACAGATCTCAGGACTTGCAATGAAAAACCCTTTATTGCCAATACTGGTTGGCTTGTTCGTCAGAGATTTGGAAATACTAGTAATAAAAGCCTTCCTGCACATATTCAAGATTTGAGTGCGATATGTGGATGACATATTTGCTATCGTTACAAAGAAGTTGGCAGAAGATGCCCTAAAGCTACTTAACTTACAGAATCCATCATAAAATTCACCCTTGAAATTGAAAAAGAAAGTTGGCTACCAATCCTGGACCTGAAAGTAATGAGGCACAACGACAAAACAGAATTTGGCAGAAGACAGAAGACCCTCTCATATGGACAGCTACATCAAAGAAAATAATCTTAACCCAAAGCTACATCAACATGACATATTCCACAGCTTAATACATAGATCAATAAACACACCACTGACAAATGAAGAATTTAAAAAGGAACATCAACACATCAAGACAGTAAAAAAACGATTTCAAAACGGATTTAGTTGAAAGACTTTTAAAAATTTGAAAGACAAACACACATTAAGGACATCACGACGCTGAACAATAGATCCAATCCACAATCTACATAAGGGCAAATTCACCTTCTACCCAAAGTTGCACAACAAATTCCAGAAACTGTTCCAGGATCATAACATTAAGCTAGCCCCTTACAACAGATTCAACCTGAGAAACCTGCTAAACCACCCATTAAAGGGCACAATGCTAACAAACTCAAAATCCGGTGTTTGTCCAAAAATATACATTGGCCAAACTAAAAGAAATCTTAAAACATGACTGAAGGAACACATTAGAAACATAACATTCAAACAGATCGACAAATCAGCCATGGCCCATCACTTCTAGTCAACTCAGCACACCATAGAACAGGATATTAAATTACTAGAACAACAGCGGAACTGATAATTTGGGAGAAAATACATATTATGAAGAATGTTCACACAAACATGAATTTTGATACACCACAAGCAGACGACATAATAGTTTACATCCAGCAACCCAGATAGTAGCACAGTCACTACCACAACAGATGTTTCCTCTTCAACTGCCAGTCGATAAACCATTGAGAATGAAGACACTGGTCTTCGAAACATGTCCAGACTAAAATAAGTGTGAAACTATAAGTGTATATAGGTCAACATATATACTTCTAGAACACTTAGATATTTTAAGTCTTAAAATGTATGACATAAATTACTTATCTTGATTTGTGCATTCCTTAACTTTAATATTTTATACATATTTTTATTATTAGGTATTTTTCTTAGCTACCCAAGGAACAAACAGTATCACTACTTACATGAGCCTTTGTGTCACATGCTGGCAGCCAATAACCTTTCTGTGACAGCATTCGCAGTAGACCAGCAGAATCCAAGACGAATGGAGTACCTTCATCTGAGAAACCTGCCCATTTGAGAATTGACTTTGGTGACAGAGGAAGAGGCTGAAAGGGCGTGATAGCCTGCAATTTGCTGGTCACTGATATCACAACATAGCCTAGGTTCTGATCCCCTGGCAAACCTACAAACATTATACACTGTATAGAAACAAAAATGCAATATATAGATATAATAAAAAAAGAAGAAAAATTCAATGGAACTTGAATAATTCAAAGCTGAAGGGTCAAGAAAAAAATTTGAAATATCCAAAAATTTGAATTACAAAAGTTATGTCTAAAATTGTTTACAGATACATGTCCATCAGGATTTTCCAGTTGCCTCAACTCTTTTTCAACCCTTTCCATTTTCACTCGAGGCACTACTTAAAATGTTCTTATTCTTCAGATAAGTTGACAGTGTTTGGAGATGTCCTGTATTCTTTCATGATTTCAGATTTTTTTCTTCAAACCATTTTCAACCTCTCTAATGATGGCAACTTTTTCCGCAGCAGTTAAAGTCTTGTATTGGACATGCGGTTTGCTAAGAGACAGTAGCATTGATTTGCAACACACTGAACAGTAGGAAGCTGAAGTGACAACTAAAGGCACACGTGTTTTAAACAAGGGGAAGTGCATTTCGACAAACCCTAGGACGATGACCTCTTTTGCAGACACACATGGACAAAATTATCATATTAAACTTCTGCACTTAATTTTCGACTGACATTTCTGAACAATAACTTTGAACCAAAAGCATGAAATTCAAATTAAATGTAATTTTTTTACATTGCTTGAAAACAAAATTCAAGGGACCAAGAAAAGTCTTCAAATTAATGAAAATTTCAAATTACTAAAATTAAAATTATTTGAGTTCCACTGTATTTCCACTGACTTTTAGTTTCTCTACTACATGTGTACAACAGGCAGAGAGAGTAAACTTTTCAACCTCCTACCCCATGAAAAAGCATGTTCCGAAAATCAACTTCAGAATATGAAATTTTAAAATTTTTACTTTCTCTACTATATATAGTAAGTAGAGGAAGGACTGTATTCCACTCAAGCATTTTTAGAAAAAGGTCCGTGTGTCTGTGTCAGTTAAAAACCAAAGTTTCTATTTAAGCTTAATATCTTTCAAGGAAGTGACATGCAGATTTTGAAAAAAATTCCTGTATCCTAAACTACCCTTTATGTGGAAAATTTTTCAAGAATTTTGATTTTCTCCAAAATGGCTCTAATGATTTTGATTAAAATGCCATATGTTTAAGATATTTTATATAGCCATTATACTGTTCTTGTAAGCCTTCTGCCTGTATCTCTCTGTATACAGTTTGAGACAAATGGAAAAAATGACAAGAAGAAGAGTTCGAAAGCACCTAAGCAACATAATTCACAATGGCCTTTTCAAAGTTGCGCATTACTTTATTTGGTAATGCATTCTGAATGCTGAAACTTTGAGCAGCATTTAAAATGCTTTGATATGCTTCTCTACAAGAATTTTGATATGTGCTACTAAACAAACCAAAAACTAATGCTAAAGCAATTTGAGTGCATCCCATTCCTTTTTACTAAACCCATTAATGTTAACAACTGCAGAAATATGCTTGGACTCACCGTCAAAGTGCCATCTGCAAACTGTGTATTACATTGGAAAAGGACCTTAAGATTTTCTTTCGTGGTAAATACTATGGCATGGTTTTCTTGATTTAATTCTGTACTGAAATCTTCCCCATAGAGAATCATATATGGAATGGTTATCTCAGGCATTTGTTTAAAGACCTAGGACTGGCTGGTTAACTGCATCTTCTCTCTCTTTGGATAGCTTGTTTTAAGTTTCTTTTTCTGGCAAGAAAGTAAGTATACCAGAAGGAACAGGCTGTGGCTGTATTCTCAATATCTGGGATAGCTGAAGCTCTAGGTGGTCTTCAGGAGCACGCATAAGATTACTTCCAACAATTTCCCTTCCGACTCTTCTCTGCTTAGAGGATGCATAGGAAATGATTGATCAACTCCTTTAACAACTATAAAATTTTGTCAATTTCTAACTGTTATGGCACATACAGAACACTCCTTTGTGTGCAGTTTTATACATATTCGTAGGTTTTACATAGGTATTAAAGATGGACATAATGCTATCCGTTCGACATGAGGACTTGAACATGTTCCAATCAATCTTCTTGCATTGAATTTAACGACAAATTAGTTCCATTCAGAAACGGATGAAATTAATATATTTTGACATTTAATATATTCACTCACTCTGGGTCTTAAATTCCACATTCCTACACTTGTTCTCATTTTACAAGTTTTCACTACTTTATCCATAAATATTGTAAATAGTAATGGAAAGGTTCTGAGGTTCTGCCCTTTAACCTTAATGAGCCTTCTAAATGTATTTGATTGCTTGTATTAATTTTACAGGTACCTTCCTCTTACAAAGAGCATTCCATATCCATATCCCTCTACTCTTGGTACAGAATCAAAGGCTGATAAGTACCTATTCCATGATTTTATATTCAGTAAACATGGGTCAACTGGTAGTCAAGCGATGAAGTACTTCAAGTACTTTTTCCTAGTGTTGGGAAAACAGTAAGAAATTGCTATTAGTGCAGAAATTAAACAGTCATGACAAATAGGATGTTGGTTACTAATCAATTTCAAGGTATGCTGGAGCATACAAACCATTATTCAAAAAATTAAAAATTCTAACAATGCCCTCTGTATATATTTTAGAGTTATCCACCTATGTGTATAAAAATTATGAGAAATTCATCCAAAAACAAAATCGTCATCAATACGGCACTCGGAAAGAGTCCAGCTTAAAATACCCCATGCATAGATTAACATTATATGAAAAAACACCCTATTACATGGGTATAAAAATATACAATAAATTACCTCAACGACTCAAAGAAATAAAAACTTTAAAACTATTTAATAAAAGTGTAAAAGAGCTGTTATTACACAAGACACATTACTCCACACAAGAATTCATGGATGACACAATATTATAGGTACTGTATTACTTGTAATTGATAATTAATCTTGTATACCATATATATTAGAATTAGTTTTTTCGTTTAAATTTGTTTTATGTATAACTTGACGACTCACCAGTTTACCAGCTAGGCTTACTATGTAAACATTATGTGACAATAAAGATTCTATTCTATTCCATATGCTACATTCAGAAAGTGATAAGAACAAGGTCATCCTGCTAGTTTTGCCTAATATGCTAATGTGTAAATCAACATGATGCACAAATTAAATGTGTATTGTAACAAATGAAATTTGATAAATCCTACTCCTGACACCAGTGTGGCAAAATGACAAAATCCAGTCCAGTTACTGTTTCTTACTTTATTAGATTACATCTAATGATATGAAACCCAGGATTTATACATTTTAAGTTGCCATTGGGGTATATCATCTTGTAATTTACTAGGAAAAATGAGAGTCATACGGAGAATTTAATGTTGTGCTGCTATGTTGCTAGGGTACTCAGTTGATTAGGGCAACCGGATGGAAATTAGAAGATCCATAGTTCAAATTTTGGCTATTGCATTGAACTTTGAGTTTGATTCTACCTTTCCCTGATCCTGGGTCATTCCATGTGAAATCAATTTGCTTAAAATAAAAATTTTACCTAACCATTTTAGATTTTGCTAAAATTTTATGTATTCATAGTGGGTGCTAAGGAAAATACCAAATTTAAATTTTTTATCTCAAACCATTTCTGAAATAAGAGTATGCAAAACTTTCAAGTCGGCAAAAAAAGAGTGAATACCTTCTTCAAATCTCTCTAGGAGCTGTCCTAATTGAGCTAAAGAGCTGGAAAAGGTGTCACTTTGCAGCATTCTTTATGCTCTTTCCAGTGATATGCAACAAGATTCTAATTGAGACATTTATTCAAAAGACAAATTGAAATTTTGATTTAACTTTTTCCAAAAAATATATAGATTTTGCTAAAATTTTATGTATTCATAGTGGGTGCTAAGGAAAATACCAAATTTAAATTTTTTATCTCAAACCATTTCTGAAATAAGGGTATGCAAAACTTTCAAGTCGGCAAAAAAAGAGTGAATACCTTCTTCAAATCTCTCTAGGAGCTGTCCTAATTGAGCTAAAGAGCTGGAAAAGGTGTCACTTTGCAGCATTCTTTATGCTCTTTCCAGTGATATGCAACAAGATTCTAATTCAGACATTTATTGAAAAGACAAATTGAAATTTTGATTTAACTTTTTCCAAAAAATATATAATTTAAAATTTTCAAATTATTACCATAAATACTTAGTACCTGACTCAGGGGTCTCCGTCTACGGGATATGTGAATAGCGACCACAAGGTACCCAAGCTAAGCAGAACATTACTTCCACTTACTGGTATTTTGCTCCTCACTGTAACTTTTCTATCTGACCTTACCTTGGTCATCTCTTGTTCTGTTCTGACCCCCGTCTTTATTTTTCCAACCTCTCCATTTCTCTAATTCCTCTATAAAATCTTAACCCCTAACATGCTGACCTGTCATGGCATGTAATACGTCCTCTGATTGGTAATCAGAGGATATGGTCGGTGAATTTATTTTGATAATTCTCCTGGTCAGATCGGTGAGACCCATAAACCAACGACAGGTGTGGTCCTCCAGACATTCTGGGGGGTTGTGAGAGAGCGATGTGGCCGACAAAACATAAAAATATGGTGCTCTCTAAAAAGCGGTTACTACTACTGCTATTGCTCTCTTTATATTGGAGAGCAAGAGGATTAATGACTTCATTGTCAGAAATCCAGCATTAGCTAACAACAACATTTAAAATATGTGGTTACTTTAAAAAACCAACATAATAGCATCCAGTCGAAATGAGGACTTGATTAAGGAAAATTGAAGCTATTAACAGTGAAGCAACAAGATTCTAAAGTAAGAACAAATTAGAAACTAATTTGAGAATGAGTAGGAGACAACTTGAAACTCGAGTCAGTTTGTGCAAAAAGAATGTGCAACATTACTAAGATAAGTGAAGTTTTTAGTTTCTAATTTGTTCTCACTTTAGAATGAGGACTTGAACTCACTGTGAATATATCTGTCTTTGATACTAGAGCCCTCATATGTATCCTTGCACTAATAATGCCCTCTTCTTCCAGATTCCCAATTTATAGGTTCACTCTGGATCTTTTGGTTACATGTGTACAACATAAAACAACAAATAATTCTTCAAACAACCATAAATGTTAAAACAGGCTTTGTTTTGTAAACATTGGTATGACCACAGTAGTGCTGCTCTAACCAAGTTGTGTTGCAACATACCCACTCAAAATTTAATTCCACAACTGACTCACATTTTTCTCAGCAAACCACACCACATTCTCAAATTAATTTTGAGATAACATACACCAATGGTAATTTACTATTTGTAAATACTATCACTCCTGGGATTTATAAATTACCACTATTAGATACATAAACCACATTTAACTGATCTTTCACTCCTACCGTGTGTAGGCTAAACCCTACATACCTATCTACCTTACAAACTCTTGAATAGGTTTTTCTCCCTTTCTTTTCATGATTTATTCATTTAGCTTAATGTAACTTGTATTATATCACTCCAAACTCTTTTTTGTTAATTTGATCTGCATTAATGTCACAGAAGGGGCAATTTTATAGCCTTAATCAGGGGGAAAAAAGAGTTAAGAAACATGGTCCCTTATCACTCAAAGGAATAATATGAGTAAAGCTACACTATCTGTTGGTATAAAATAATTTTACTGTAGTAATCACATTTAAGTTTATTTCCCTACCCAATCCATAGTGAAAGATTGCCAAGAGTCTGTTGCGCTGTCCAGTGAGACATACCACAGGACCAGGAAGTGACAGGACTTCCCTCTGGGTTCCTCCAAGAGTGAAGAAGCGCAAACTTCTGGTGTCTGTAGCCACTGCAACCCAACTAGATGCTGCAGCTACTGCCAGAGCTTCTTCACCTTCTGGCAGGTCTATACCCCATTCCTTAGTGCCATCCCAAGCATTCAGTAACACACATACCACTTTACTGAAAACATGCAAATATAAAACAGTCATAAAGGTTATCTAAGCAATATTTTCATAACCATTCTATGGACTATTCATAAAAAATCCATTTATACTTTCTCTAATAGTAGATACCTACAATATCACAGTAGGTACAGCATCCCACCAAAAGATGTGACACTGAGGCTTATAATTGTAATAATAACTTAGAGATTACAGGCTTCAATTATTTTAATATATGCCACAAAATCCTGAAATCAAAGGCAGAACTTGCAGCAGATATTAAGATACGTAAAGGTTGAATTATTACAATTATAGATTTACATTACTTCATTGTCAACAGCTTCAATTTGTTCATTATTGATACTGAGATTTTGCTGGAACTGTTTTGAGGTCCCCTGAATAAAAAGAAAGCATTTTTAAAAAACTGTGTGTGCATGCATGAATGCACATGCACACGTGTGTGTCCATCCATGTCTCCTTGTGTCTGTGTACAGCACAACGAAAAGTCAATTAAATACCAAACTTGGTATAAAGTTCAGCATCCTCCAAGGATGTGACATGAAGATTTTTCAAAAAAATACCCCCACACTAAACTACCCTTTACATGGGAAAATGTTAAAAAAAGTTTATTTTCTAAAAAAAGTTCAAGGAGCGAGTGAGTGAGTGACTGAGTAAGGTTTACGGGCCCGGTGACCACAGGGTCATTTGGCCCCGAAGTCAAAACTTAAAATGGGAAAACTACGAAGCTCGGGAACTTCTAAGCTTCACAGACAAAACCAGAAAAGTTGAGGCAGCAAAAAGTTAAAAAGTGGAAGCTAAATAGTAAAAGGTAAAAAGCTAAAACAGCAGAATAGGAAAAAGCTCAAGTTTCCACGGTTAAAAATTCAAAAGTGTAAGTTAAAATAACTAAAATATTAGAAAGTAAAACCAAAAACACTAAAGAGGTAAAAGGTTAAAAAGTTAGCATAAATGAACACCATGCCCTAAAAGACTTAAAAGTTCCAAAAGATAAAATCCAAGCTAAACTTGCTTAGCAAACCCAATATTGGCGACAAACTGCAGTGTCTTATCTACAGCGACTGGTCATCAACCAGAACTAAGTGCACAGTAACATACAGGCCAAGAGACTGGCGCTCACGAGCATATTGTGGACAATTGAGAAAAATATGGAACACCGAGAGGCAAATGTCGTACGAAGGACAGATAAACATTGGATCACCACATAAAAATGCTCATGCATGGCATGGTGTGAGTGTGACCTATGCATAATCGCGTTAGAATAACTTTGGATCTGGGAGTGTCTAAAGAGGTTAGCCACGGTTATACGGAGTCCTTGATTGTCCACAATTAAGTGCCAGTGAACACCTCCCATAACTGCTGCCAGACAGCAGTTAAATGGCGACAGAATTACTGCTGCACATCTATATAAGGCAGAATACAGGTGGATAACTCCAGTAGGCACCATGCAGACTTTGCAGCAGCATCCACATCCTCCTTGCCAGGAATGGCCACATAGCCTGAGGTTCAATGATCTGATTAAAGTATCATATGTTTAAGATATTTTTATAACAAGTGAAATGAATATCTTGAATTTTCTTGGAATATTCTCTGAAGTCCTCTTCATTCTAGATCCTTTTGCATAACTGGTAAACTGTAAGAGATAGACAAAATCTCACCACACAAAAACTGTACATCTTGTTAAAGCACACAATTTATGTTACATAAGTATTTTTTTTCCTTGAGCTAATCATGTCCAAGATTTTCCTTGGTTAACTTTTTTTTATATGTTGTTAGCTAATGCTGGATTTCTGACAATGAAGTCATTAATCCTCTTGCTCTCCAATATAAAGAGAGCAATAGCAGTAATAGTAACCGCTTTTTAGAGAGCACCATATTTTTATGTTTTGGCTGTCACATCGCTCTCTCACAACACCCCAGAATGTCTGGAGGATCACACCTGTCGTTGGTTTACGGGTCTCACCGACCTGACCGGGAGAGTTATCAAAATAAATTCACCGACCATATCCTTTGATTACCAATCAGAGGACGTATTACATGCCATGACAGGTCAGCATGTTAGGGGTTAAGATTTTATAGAGGAATTAGAGAAATGGAGAGGTTGGAAAAATAAAGACTCCCTAGCCCTCAGGAACCCTAATAGCATCGGTGTCGGAAGAGAACAAGAGATGACCAAGGTAAGGTCAGACAGAAACGTTACAGTGAGGAGCAAAACACCAGTAAGTGGAAGTAATGTTCTGCTCAGCTTGGGTACCTTGTGGTCGCTATTCACATATCCCCTAGACGGAGACCCCTGAGTCAATATACAAATAATAGTATAATACATTTTATATGTGGAATGGATGTCTACTAATGATTGGCTAGAGGCACTTTGCCCTTCTCTCTGGGACACACCTACAAAATATGTAAAATTATGTAATAATTTAAATGCTAAGATTACCACCTCAAATCTAAATGCAGACTGCAAATTACCCAGAGTTTTGTAATTTGATGGGTCTGTAAGCACATAAATTAATTACAATGAGTTAAAATTTACTAAATATAGAATTATAGGGAAAATGTTTTGTTTTATGCAGAATTTACCTAAAATTTATTTTCAAGTAGGTAATTTTGGATTATATTTATTAAACTTACTCATTTCACATAATTATTTTACTTAAATTTTAGAGGGTAAAGCAATGTTGAAATACTGAACCGATTTATCAATGAGTGAAACAATCAATTCAAAATAATTAAATTTTATGATGAGGATGCATTTTCAGTTTTCTATCTCTTGACATACAATGAACAACCAGGCATTTTCATTTTAAATCTGTTGCTTCTTTCAACATACAGTGGATAACCATATACTTTTCCATATTTTCAGAGGTCATTGTTTTTTTATATAGAAAGTTGTATCATTTTCTCAGTAGACATTTTATTCAGTAGACAAATATTCTAAATACTAAGAAAATAATAATTAGCATTAACTATAACCTCTGTTGATAGGAGATGTTTAATTAATTTCTATATTTTATTGTGACAAATTTATGGCTATATTATACCTTTTACGTTTACTTTCAGTATCATATTAGCATCAGATGTATGCTTGACGTAAGTGTGAATATTCCACAAACTTTGTTAAAATGAATTGTTCTGTATTGTTAGTCAGTGGATGAATAAAAATAATATTCTATGGATTTTCAAAAAATCTATCTCAAATGCTATTATAAATACTGTTTTTACAAGTACATTAAAGGTAAAAATAACCAATGCACTATATTTTGTGACCAGCTCTGCAGTGCTGTAGTTAAAACTATTGCCTATGGTAAGAGGGGTCTGGTTACAATTGCTGGCACTGACAGGATTTTTCTCATGTTAGAATGTCCGGCATTGACTGACCAGTACTGGTTTCTGATACAGCAAACACTTTATGCTAAGGAGAATTTGCATGACATTCTAAGGGACTGCCCATGATGAAGTGTGAGACTGCAGCAGTTGTGTGCTAAAGCTTGGCCTTCACTGGCATTTGTAGCATGGAATTTATCCCTTTTCATAAGTTGTCGTACATGCGCTTGTTGATGCGCAATCTTGCTAAGCCATGTGAACTTGATATAAAGAAATACAGTGATTCCTCATAGTGGAAAAAGAGGTTGGCAGTTATGAATCAAATAGGAACACAGGTAATAAAACGGAAGTACAAACTAAATAGTGGAGTAACGTTAGCAAAGAGGAACGGAAGTAAAATAGAAACATAATTACACAGCAAATATAAATAAAGGAGAAAAGGGGACATAACATTTGCAGAAAGTGTTATTTCCTTTTTCCTTATTAACTTTAACTGTTAATTACTAATGTAAATCTGCATTTAATATGTTGTTAGCTAATGCTGGATTTCTGACAATGAAGTCATTAATCCTCCTGCTCTCCAAATTTTTCACTGATGGATGGGGCACTAGAAGTGGCCGGACATATTTGAAGGTGGTCTCGATCCATTTCCTCTTGCAGATCACATAGAGGACAGAGTGGTGAAGAATATATCCCAATTCTGTTTAAATGTTTTGCCAGACAATCATGTCCTGTAATCAACCTGAAGGTTGCAACTGCTGTTTTTCGAGGATACTCAGGAATTACTGTTTGAATGTTTGGCAGTTCTCATCATTTATTCTTTGATTTTTCATAGTAATATTTTGCAATAATTTTTTTGAATTCAGAGTTGACTAATCTTTTAGCTGCATAAAATGGTAGATTAACTATAGATTTTTGTACACCGCTGGTACCCTTTTTTGCAAGAAAATCAGTTTTCTCATTACCACTCAGTCCACAGTGAGCTGGTATCCATTGGAAGACTAGGTGTTTTTGAAGTGCTGTTAGATGGCTAAGCATTTTCCAACATTCTATAATTGTTTGGTTTTTTGGTGACAACAACTTGGTGGAAGTAATTGCTATAATTGCTGCCCTGGAATCTGAGAGAATAACTGCTTGCTGAAAATGTGAAATTCTGTACAAAACATTTTGTAGGGCCATTCGAATTGCTTCAATTTCTCCATCAAAGTTAGTAGTTCCATAACTTAAAGATTTGTAATAGGAAAAGAGGTGACATGTGACTCCAGCACCCGCTCCATCTTGGTTTGATATCAATGATCCATCAGTATAAATATGGAGCCATTCGTGTTGGTGCTGTTTTTATAACGATTATTACATAGCAGCAGAAATAATGTTCTTACTGAAAGATGAAATACTGTGATTGCAGACGCGATTCCTATTTACAGGGTCGTGGTTACAGAATGGAATGCATAAATCAATGTTCCTTTATCACAACATATTTATTCATTAACACTTCGTTATTTTACACTCTCAGCACCATATTAATTAATCAAAGACTTTCACAATCATGATTTAGTAGAATCTACACAGGATAAAAGTTTGGTGAAAGTTCCATGTTCACACACTACCAAACACACGTCTGATCTTCATGAGCATACAGACGCTAATGAAAATAGTCCTTGGCGTCTCTCTGACGCAACACCGCTATTTTTTTTGTATTCATCCGCGCAAATAGTTTTTATTGGTTGAACACAAAGTGACAAGAAAACATTGGCTATCCTGAATATTAAAAATAAGTCCCTGATACACCCAAACAAGAACTAGAAATTTATACACTCTTAAAAAAACATTTATATGAACGATTTTCTATTGGTCAATATTCTGTCTCAGTGTTCTGGAAATCTAGTATGGATTGTCTCTAATGCCAATAATTTTAGAACACTGGTTGGAGTATCGCTTTTCTTAACTTCTTCTGTCAGGTGTAAATAATATGTGATGTCTAATGTATGTGTCGGATTGACTTTAGATATGAAGTTTTCCTTTGAATTAGGAAGGTGTACATTCTTCTTGATGTCTTGAATTTTGGAAACAAAGCTCTCCTGAGTCTTTAGTGCATGTGTAAAATTTCTCTTGTGCCATGTATTGAATGGGAGTCTGATCAACTTTTCGTGTTGAATAAGAGCTGCTTTTTCTATTTCATATTCAATGGGGTATTGGTTGGTTGGTTAGTATTTCCATAGCTGCTATTGGTGTGGTTTTGATAGCACCTGTAATTAATCTCAGACTTTGGTTTTGAAAGATTTGAATTTGTTTTGTGTTTGCTGTTACAAGAACTTTGCTGCAGTAAGTAAATAATGGCTTTATATATACATTGTATGTTGTGTTAAGAGTTGCTCTGGAACATCCCCACTTCATTCCTGTTAGACGTTTTAACAGTGAAAGGCGCCTCTCTGCTCTTTGTATTACATTTTCTATTTGTTTGGTCCATGTAAGTTTGGTATCAAATGTAACTCCTAAATACTTTGCTTCCTTTGTTTCTGGTAATTGTTGACCCTCAAAATTTAGTTTTATTTTTAGTGGTTTTTTCCTTAGTGAAAAGATTTGGTAGTTGATTTTGTTGTATTAACAGTCATTAAATTTTCTTTGGTCCACCTTTGTAAGTTGGTTAAGGATTGTTGCATGATTTTTTCTAGTTCTGTACTTTTGCTTTTTGGTTTTGAAGTCCACATTACTAAGTATCAGCAAATAGTGCACACTTCACACCTGATTCTTGTATTTGTTGTGGCAGATCATTAATAAATATATTAAAAAGTGTTGTGCTGAGCACTGCACCTTGTGGTAAGCCATGGTGTACTTGTTTGTATTTAGATATATTTCTTCCATATCTGGTTGCAATAAAGCATTGTGTTAGGAAATAACATAGCCATGAAAACATTGGACCTTGTATCCCTATTTTTTTTACTTTCTTTAGTAGTTTTGTTCTGCATATAGAATCATATGCACTTTGGAAATCAATAAAAACTGATAAATTATCTTCTTTTCTATTGAAGGAGTCTTTGATTTCTTGACTGAGAAGTAAGACTTGTTCATTTGTAGAGTGGAACTCTCTGAATCCAGCTTGACATGGGGATATTAAATTTTGTGATTCTAGAAACCAATTTAACCTGTTTGACACCATTCTTTCCATCACTTTTGCTATTATGCCAGTAAGAGCTATTGGTCTATAATTTTTTATTTCTGATGCTGTTTTGTCTTTCTTCAAGAGTGGGACAATTATTGCTTTTTGCCATTCAGCAGGTACAGTGGTTTTCCAGGACAGATTGTAGAGTTTCAGTAGTTGTTGTTTTGCTGTTTTTCCAAGGTTTTTTATCAACTCTGGATGTATGTGATCTGGTCCAGGAGACTTTTTGTTTTTTAGATCATTTATTGCAATGTTCAGTTCTTGCATATTAAAATTTTGAAAAAAGATATTGCACTGAGTGTTAGGATCACATTCTCTTTCTTGCTTCAAATCTTTCTTAAATTCTTTACGTTCCTTTTTATTGTTTCTTGTTACTTTATGTGAATTAGCATAATATTTATTGAATGTTTCGGATATGACTGCATCATTTACTAATATTTTATTGTTGTGTATGATAGGTGTGCTGTTGTTTTCTTTCCTGTCCTTGACATTTTTTATGAACTGAGACAGAATATTGACCAATAGAAAATCGTTCATATAAATGTTTGTAAATTTCTAGTTCTTGTTTGGGTGTATCAGGGACTTATTTTTTAATATTCAGGATAGCCAATGATTTCTTGTCACTTTGTGTTCAACCAATAAAAACTATTTGCGCGGATGAATACAAAAAAATGGCGGTGTTGCGTCAGAGAGACGCCAAGGACTATTTTCATTCGCATCTGTGTGCTCAAGATGAAAAGACGTGTTTGGTAGCGCGTGAACATGGAACTCTCACTAAACTTTTATCCAGTGTAGATTCTACCTAATTGTGAAAGTTTTTGATTAATTAATATGGTGCTGAGAGTGTAAAATAACGAAGTGTTAATGAATAAATGCTTTGTGATAAAGGAACATTGATTTATGCATTCCATTCTGTTACCACAACCCTGTAGATAAGAGTCGCGTCTGCTATCAAAGTATTTCATCTTTCAGTAAGAACATTATTCCTGCTGCTATGTAATAATCTTTATAAAAACAGCACCAAAATGGCTTACCGAACGTGGAACTCGAATTTAGAATGGAATGCAAAATTACGAGTACGATAAACATCAAAAGACGCCATCTCATCGCGCAGGAAAAAGACGCCATTAGACCATCGTTTGATATCAACGATACATCGGAACATCGATGCACGAATAATCAACGTGGGAAAAACACCGGAGATCATCTAGCGAAGCCAACTACCCAGGAGACGTAAATAACTGGACGAAGAACCAACGGAAAAGGAAGTAGGATCAAAATTTTTTGTTTTTACATACATTTTATATCCATTTTTATGTTACTGAGAAGCGGCAAAGTAGTGGGACTTTTAACCTTAAGTGAATTGGATAAAGAAATTAAAATGTCGCGAAAAGAGATAGAAACAGGAGTGGGGGAAGGGGCAGATAGGCCTAGTTATCAGGTAGAATTAGAAAGTGAGGAACAGGTGGAAATAAGCAAAGACCAAAGGTTAATGATGATCATGTTTGAAAGACTGGAACAAAGTTTAGGTCAGAAAATGGAACAGAATAGGGCAGAATTAAAACAGGACATAGAACAAAGTTTAGGTCAAAGTATAGGTCAGAAACTGGAGGAAGTGAGACAGAACTTAGAACAGAAAATGGAATTAGGTAGACAGAACTTAGAACAGAAAATGGAATTAGGTAGACAGAACTTAGAACAGAAAATGGAATTAGGAAGACAGAACTTAGAACAGAAAATAGAATTAGGAAGACAGGAGTGTAAGGAAAATATGAAAGTAATGGAAACTAATTTAAAATTAGTACATAAAAACTTAAATGAAACAAAGGAAGCCTTAGAAGCTAGGATAGAAATCGTAGGAGATAGGATGGGAAAGATAGAATCAGAGACGAGAGAGAATAAGATTGTGTTAGAAGGAGAAATTGTTAGGTGTAGAGAGGAAATAACAGAATGTAATGCAAGTGTAGACTGTAAGATTACAAATGTAAAAGCAGAAATAACTGAGGAATTAAGGAAAGAGATTGAGGTAGTAAGGAAAGACATTATTAATGAAACTGTAGAACAAATTGTAATTCCTAAAATTAAGACAATGAATGATGTGATGCATTCACAACAGGATGCTATAAATGATATGAAACAAAGCCACTTAGAAATAAAAAATGATTTAAAATCAATTTGTGAAGAAATGAAAAAAGGGAAAGAAAGTTTGGCTAATGTAAATGATGTGAATGCATTACAAAGGCAAGATGATTTAGATGTAAGTAATGTACAAGATGAGAGTTACTTGAATAATGTACAAAATGTTGACTCACCATACAGAGAAAGAGGTTCACAACCAAACAATGACACAACACATAACACATGTTACACCAACAGCATATTACATGAAATCACACCACCTACATTTGACGAGGAGAAGGGAGACGATCCGAAACTCTTTCTTAAAGAGATGGAAGAATATTTTAAAGTGAAAAGGATACCAAACGAGCTTAGGATGATGATAGTTAAGAAAAGCTTAAAAAACAAGGCATTAGAATGGCTCAGGTTAACACTAGCTGGTCATGAGTCGTATAGCTCATTCAGAAATTTATTCCTATCAAGGTAATGGGGCCCAGCTAAACAAAACCAAACTAGGGTAGAGCTAGCGACAGGTAGATACGATCCAACCAAAGGGTTGTCGCTAGTCTATTTTATGAAAGTAGCCAACAAAGGAAAGCTATTAGACCCCAACTTGTCGGAGGCAGAACTAATTACCAGCATAACAAGACATTTCCCAGACACAGTGAGAACAGGGTTAATTGTTGCGAGGCCAGTAGATTTTGCAGATATGATAGAATTGCTGACAGCCTTCGAAACACAAAATGGTCGGCCTAATGAGCATAGACATAGGAACGGTCACCCAAACTCACCCATCCTAAGCCGGAACACGGCTACGAACAACCAGAGTGAGGGAGAACATAGAAATACTAGGAGCACCCATGAAAGGGGGAGAGGGGCACACCATTTCCCACAACCACATAATCATGGCGAGAGGATGGAGAACACAAGACAGCGGTACCACGACACGATACCGAGGGGTGAATCGAGATACAGAACGCATAGATATGATCGTGGAAGACCAGGAGACCGTACCCATCAAGTGAATCATATACGATTCTGTAGGGAATACTTGAACAGCCATAGGCCGTCATACAATAGGGGTTCACGTCAAAGGGGCAGAAACCAATGGAACACCGACAATGTAAGACAACAGGAACAGAATGAAAATGTGCCGGATAGGACCGATGCTGCACAGAATACAGAAACGACGATCACCTCCAATGTCCAGGAAAACTAAGTACAAGTCAACTTTGTGTCCCGGAAGTTGACCTGTGTGGCAGTAGGGGCAATACTGACCAATGTAATGTAGGTACCTTGAGAAGACAGGCGAGTGAAAGAAAGAAAATAACCAATCCACCAATGATTAGGCTGAAGGTATGGGGTATCGAATTGCCAGCGATGATTGATACAGGAGCCAGCACATCAGTATGTGACGAACAGCTATTCCAGGAACTGATAACTAAAAGAAATGCTGAATTCTTGCCTGTGTGTGGAGTGTATTGCAGCACAGCAATTGGCAAGAAAAAGGAACATGTTAAATACCAGGTAAGGCTGGTAATAGAAATCGGAAGTTGGAAGTTCGATTTTATTGCCCTAGTAATACCTAGACTAACAGCTACCCTAATCATTGGCAGTGATTTGCTTAACCTTTGGAGGTCGGTGATTAATTATGACCTACATGAATTTATTATTAAGGAAGGAGCCTCAGAATGCACTGCGAAGTTCCTGGAGGAAGAAACATGCCAGGAGGAACCAGACCAGACAGGGATCCATCCGGATGAACAATTCTTTGTGGAAAACATCAATGTCCACGAGAATAGGTTGGTAGACCTAAGGGTAAATAAGAAGAAAACAGGTTGGACGAGCGAGGAGGAAACTAACGTTTGCAGCCATTGGATCTGCACAGAAGACGAGTATGTTACCTCGGACAATTACCAACCTGAACCACTACCAACAGATGGAGAAGAATCGATGTCACAGCTAATCGATGAGAAGGTCTGGGGGGCACATGGCATCTCTGAAGAGGAAAGAAACCAACTTAGGAAAATATTGGTTATAAACAGGAAAGTTTTTAATAAAAAGCCAGGTACGTGTAATAAGTACGTACATACTTTTACAGTAACAGATATCACCCCCTATTCACATAAATCCAGGCCCATCCCCAACTCCATCAGGGAGGAAGCTGACAGAGTGATCCAGAAAATGTTAGCGGACGGAATAATAGAGCCGTCGGACTCATGTTACGTGAATCCAGTGGTATGGGTCCATAAGAAAGGGGGAAAATTGAGGATGACCATCGATGCAAGGAAGATAAATGCACATACCTTGCCAGATCATTACAGGCCTGAGGGGGTAGACCAACTAATATCGAAATTGAAGGGAGGTCAACATTTTACAAGTCTTGACTTGACAGCATCATTCTGGCAAATTCCTCTTCATCCAGATGTCAGGAAATATACCTGTTTCTTGCACAAAGGAAAGGTATACCATTTTTTAAAATGTGCCTTTGGACTATCGACCAGTAGCAGTGCACTACTGAGGGCTCTAGACAAAGTTTTTGAGGATACCATCGAGACTTTTGTAACGCAATATGTCGACGATTTTTTGATATACAGCAAGAATCCCGAGTCGCACTTACATCACATAGATTATGTATTATCCAGGTTCCAGGAAAGCAACATGACCCTAAATTTAGAAAAGTGTGAATTTTTCGTCAAAGAGGCTGAATTTCTAGGCCACATCATTACACCTGATGGTATACAACCTAATCCGGAGAGGGTCAAGGCCATAGAGCATATACCACCCCCACGTAACTTAAAACAGTTGAGAAGGTTTCTGGGCATTTTACAGTACCAGTCAAAATTCGTGGTCAACTACGCTAAGGAATTGGTACCCCTTAGAGCACTGTTGAAAAAAGATACTAAGTGGGAATGGAATGCTGAACACCAGGTGGCCTTTGAGAATATCAAAGAACTTTTCAAGCACAGTATTCTCCTGGAACGACCGGATCCAAATTCACCTTTTCTAGTATACACCGATGCTAGTGCGCACTCATATGGAGCAATATTAGCACAAGAAGATGCAGATGGCAACATGTGATTGCCACAGCTTCTAGATTTTTAAACAAGATAGAAGCCAATGCCTGCATAACCGAATTAGAAATAGGTGCATTCCATTTTGCGTTACAAAAGTTCAGACAATATATATATCATTATAAAATAATTATATATACAGATCACGTAAGCCTGTCCTTCATTCAAAAATGCAAGCTAACCAACTCCAAAATCTCAAGGTACATACATGAGATAACGTCACACGACATAGAGGTCAAACATATCCCGGGGAAGGAGAACATCTTCAGTGACTTATTGTCAAGGTTAAGGTCGGAGAGTCACATACCCGAGACGATATACAATCCACACCATGAAATTAAAATCATGCAGATAAATAGCAAAGAAAGCAACGAAATCTTACAAGACTTCAAAAACATAGCGAAGCTACAACAAGAAGACCCTGAATTGAAGAGGCTATTCGACAAGGCTCCAGACATAATACCAAAATTGGAAGCCAAGATAGGCAAATTTAGGAACATCCTATTTAAATTGCATGGCCGCGACGTAAGGAAGTGGAAAATGATGGTATCAAATTCCTTACAGAACAGGGTCATTTTGGCATTCCACCACTCGATGCTTCACTCTGGTACTCAGAGAACAATGCTTGCAATCGAGGAAGTATTGTACATCAAACATCTTGGCAAGAAAGTCAGGAAGTTAATTTCCTCATGCGACCTATGTCAGAAGGCCAAGCCAATTAATGTAAGGTACGATGTCGTTCCACAATCCATCGTAAGGAACGAGAAAAATGCATTGGTGTGTATTGACGAGCATGGAGAGCTACCAAGGGGGAAAGATGGAAACAGATACATCTTTGTCATGTTTGATGTTTTCACAAAATTCACCAAGATATACCCCATTAAGAACATTAAAAGCAGAACTTGCCTAGATAAAATCGTCAAGGACTACATCCCAAAATATGGGAGGATAAAATGTATTCTATCGGACAATGCAACAATGCATAAGAGTAAGTTGTTCCAGAACACCTTGGAAACATTAGGAATAAAATTGTACTATTCCTCAGCGTATTATCCCCAAGGAAACCCGACTGAGAGAATCATGAGGGATATAAGTATTTATTTCCGTTTACTCTGCCACAGAGACCACACTTCCTGGACAGAAAAATGTGGATATATAGAGGAGGTGATTAACCATTCGGTGAACCCCACGACCAAGTTCGCCCCAATCGAATTGATGACCAACACGAAACCCAAAAGATTAACAATTGACATTGACACTACGATGGCTGCCCAAAGAGAATTATCAGAGAAGGAAAAATGTCAATTGGCATTCAGAAGATTGCAGCAAAAGGCTGAAAAAGGGAGGAACAAGGTAAAAAGATTCGTCAGGAAATGGTCCCCACAAATTGGAGAAAAAGTGCTCTTAAAAAGTCACAAAGCATCCAAGGCATCTGAGAAGAGATCTGGAAAGATGGAGCTATTGTATACTGGACCACTGGTCATAACAAAACAGCTGGGTGACCACACGTATGAGCTACAGAATACAAATGGCAAGTTGGTAGGAAGATACCATAAAAATAAATTAAAGCCATACAAAGAAAGGACCAAATAGTCTTTGCCAACGAATGTGTAAGGCAGGAGTAGTAGAGATGAAGGAAGATAACAATTTTTAATGGGTTACTTATAGAAAATTATGTTCAGATTAGGAATTACAACAAGGAAGAAAATCAACATAGTCATTGGCTATATCGACCACAAAGAGCATTGTCAACAAAGACAGATGAGGACACTGATTGGCATTAAAGAAATGAATCATAGCGACGGAAGATAATATGTTTTTGACATAAGGATGTCAGGAACAAAAATAAAAAGGAATCAATTACGATGACAAAGATATAATATTTCGACACAAAGATGTCGAGGGTAAATTGAGAAGAAAAATAATACAATTGCAGAATAATTATAAGTATAGAAGTTTTCTCTTATAGAAATAAGAGACAAAGAAGTGACAATTAGTGAAGTGAGGAAAACCATAATCAGAAAAACAATGCCCATGAATTAAGATGAATATAGCCAATGCTAAGCTCGAAGAAATATTGAACCAAACAACAATAAATAATAACCCAATTAAGAAAAATAGTACCATTAGTAACATCAGAGTTTAAGAACCGACTCAACAACCTGCCTATACATAAGCTTATAAGACAAAGAAGGCAAAGAACTGAGTAAAATATTGCCATAAACATGATCATAATCATTAGCTCAAAATTTGTATCCTGTTTTTCTCTCCTCATAGCAATGAATACAAGTCAAAAACCACATAATAAACCATGATACACTTAAATTATATTTGTGTCAATGTCAAATGTACAATAACTGAGTATGTGTTGTATAAGAACTGAATATGTGTTGTACAATAACTGAATATGTATTGTATGATAACTGGATATATTGTGTAATAACTGAATATGTTGAGTAATAACTAAATGTGTTATGCAAAAAACTGAATGTGTATTGTGTAATAACTGAATATGTATTGTATAATAGCAGAACATATGTGGTATGATAGCTGGATATATTGTACAATAACTGAATATGTTGAGACAGAATATTGACTAATAGAAAATTGTTCATGTAAATATTTTTGTAAGAGTGTGTAAATTTTTAATTCTTTTAATTTGGGTGTATCAGGGACCTATTTTTTTCAATATTCAAGATCCAATGTCTTCTCGTCACTTTGAGTTCAACCAATGAGAACTGTTGCGCGGATGAATACATAAGAATGGCGGTGTTGCGTCATAGGACGCTTGGACTCTTTTCATTAGCGTCTGTGAACTCAAAGTGGGAGGTCGTATAATTGCTGATGGTGTGTGAACATGTAAATTACACCCAAACTTTTAACCAGCGTAGACGCTGTCGAAATTTAAGAGTTGTTAACTAATTGCTTTGTGATAAGAAGTGTAAATAACTAATAAATGTGTTTGTGATAAAAGAACGTTGGCTTTTGCATTCCATTCTTAGACCGCCAACCCTGCAGATAAGAGTGGCGTCTGCTATAACAAACTTTCCACCTTTTAGTAAAAACAATACTCCATTTGCTGCTATATTCACGCTGACATATGACCATCTTTTATAATAAAACCCCGCCACAAATGGCTTGCCCAACGTGGAGCGCGAATTTAGAATGGAATGCAAAATTACGAGTGCGATAAACATCAAAAGGACGCTATCTCATCGTGCAGGAAAAAGACGCCATTGAACATCGTTTGATATCAACGATCCGTCAAAACATCGATACACGGAGAATCAACGTGGGAAAAACACCGGAGATCATCTAGCGAAGCCAACTACCCAGGAGACGTAAATAACCGGACGAAGAACCAGCAGAAAAAAAAAAGTAGGATCCAAAATTTGTCTTTATTTTATTTCCATTTATTAATGCTACTTAGAAGTGGCAAAGTAACAGGACTTTCAACATTAAGTGAATTAGATAAAGGAATTAAAATGTCGCGAAAAGAGATAGAAACAGGAGTGGGGGAAGGGGCAGATAGGCCTAGTTATCAGATAGGATTAGAGATTGAGGAACAGGCGGAAATAAGCAAAGACCAAAGGTTAATGATGATGATGTTTGAAAGACTGGAACAAAGTTTAGGTCAGAAAATGAAACAAAATAACATAGAATTAAAACAGGATATAGAACAAAGTTTAGGTGAGAAAATAGAGGGAGTGAGAGAGGACTTGGAAAATAATAAGAAAGAGATAGGTCAGAAAATGGAGGAAGTGAGAAAAGACTTAGAACAGAAAATGGAATTAGGTAGACAGAACTTAGAACAGAAAATAGAATTAGGAAGACAGGAGTGCAAAGAAAATATGAAAGTAATGGAAACTAATTTAAAATTAGTTCACAAAAACTTAAATGAAACAAAGGAAGCCTTAGAAGCTAGGATAGAAATTGTAGGAGATAGGATGGGAAAGATAGAATCAGAGATGAAAGAGAATAAAATTGTGTTAGAAGGAGAAATTGCTAGATGTAGGGATGAAATAACAGAATGTAATACAAATGTAGACTGTAAGATAACAAATGTAAAAGCAGAAATAACTGAGGGATTAAGGAAAGAGATTGAGGTAGTAAAGAAAGACATTATTAATGAAACTGTAGAACAAATTGTAATTCCTAAAATTAAGACAATGAATGATGTGATGCTTTCACAACAGGATGCTATAAATGACATGAAACAAAGCCACTTAGAAATAAAGAATGATTTAAAATCAATTTGTGAAGAAATGAAAAAAGGGAAAGAAAGTTTGGCTAATGTAAATGATGTTGTGAAGGCATTACAAAGACAAGATGATTTAGATGTAAGTAATGTACAAGATGAGAGTTACTTGAGTAATGTACAAGATGTTGACTCACCATACAGAGAAAGAGGTTCACAACCAAACAATGACACAACTCATAACACATGTTACACCAACAGCATATTACATGAAATCACACCACCTACATTTGACGAGGAGAAGGGAGATGATCCAAAACTCTTTGTTAAAGAGATGGAAGAATACTTTAAAGTGAAAAGGATACCAAACGAGCTTAGGATGATGATAGTTAAGAAAAGCTTAAAAAACAAGGCATTAGAATGGCTCAGGTTAACACTAGCTGGTCACGAGTCTTATAGCTCATTCAGAAATTTATTCCTATCAAGGTATTGGGGCCCAGCTAAACAAAACCAAACTAGGGTAGAGCTAGCGACAGGTAGATACGATCCAACCAAAGGGTTGTCGCTAGTCGATTATTTTATGAAAGTAGCCAACAAAGGAAAACTATTAGACCCCAACTTGTTGGAGGCAGAACTAATTGCCAGCATAACAAGACATTTCCCAGACACAGTGAGAACAGGATTAATTGTTGCGAGGCCAGTAGATTTTGCAGATATGATAGAACTGCTGACAGCCTTCGAAACACAAAATGGTCGGCCTAATGAGCATAGACATAGGAACGGTCACCCAAACTCACCCATCCTAAACCGGAACACGGCTACGAACAACCAGAGCGAAGGAGAACATAGAAATACTAGGAGTACCCATGAAAGGGGGAGAGGGGCACACCATTTCCCACAACCACGTAATCATGGCGAGAGGATGGAGAACACAAGACAGCGGTACCACGACACGATACCGAGGGGTGAATCGAGATACAGAACGCATAGATATGATCGTGGAAGACCAGGAGACCGTACCCATCAAGTGAATCATATACGATTCTGTAGGGAATACATGAACAGCCATAGGTCGTCGTACAATAGGGGTTCACGTCAAAGGGGCAGAAACCAAGGGAACATCGACAACGTAAGACAACAGGAACAGAATGAAAATGTGCCGGATAGGACCGATACTGCACAGAATACAGAAACGACGATCACCTCCAACGTCCAGGAAAACTAAGTACAAGTCAACTTTGTGTCCCGGAAGTTGACCTGTGTGGCAGTAGGGGCAATATTGACCAATGTAATGTAGGTACCTTGAGAAGACAAGCGAGTGAAAGAAAGGAAATAACCAATCCACCAATGATTAGGCTGAAGGTATGGGGTATCGAATTGCCAGCGATGATTGATACAGGAGCCAGCACATCAGTATGTGACGAACAGCTGTTCCAGGAACTGATAACTAAAAGAAATGCTGAATTCTTGCCTGTGTGTGGAGTATATTGCAGCACAGCAATTGGCAAGAAGAAGGAACATGTTAAATACCAGGTAAGGCTGGTAATTGAAATCGGAAGTTGGAAGTTCGATTTTATTGCCCTAGTAATACCTAGACTAACAGCTACCCTAATCATTGGCAGTGATTTGCTTAACCTTTGGAGGTCGGTAATTAACTATGACCTACATGAATTTATCATTAAGGAAGGAGCCTCAGAATGCACTGCGAAGTTCCTGGAGGAAGAAACATGCCAGGAGGAACCAGACCAGACAGGGATCCATCCGGATGAACAATTCTTTGTGGAGAACATCAATGTCCACGAGAATAGGTTGGTAGACCTAAGGGTAAATAAGAAGAAAACAGGTTGGACGAGCGATGAAGAAACTAACGTTTGCAGCCATTGGATCTGCACAGAAGACGAGTATGTTGCCTGGGACAACTACCAACCTGAACGACTACCAACAGATGGAGAAGAATCGATGTTACAGCTAATCGATGAGAAGGTCTGGGGGGCACATGGCATCTCTGAAGAGGAAAGAAACCAACTTAGGAAAATATTGGTTAAAAACAGGAAAGTTTTCGATAAAAAGCCAGGTACGTGTAACAAGTACGTACATACTTTCACAGTAACAGATATAACCCCCTATTCACACAAATCCAGGCCCATCCCCAACTCCATCAGGGAGGAAGCTGACAGAGTAATCCAGAAAATGTTAGCGGACGGAATAATAGAGCCGTCGGACTCATGTTATGTGAATCCAGTAGTATGGGTCCATAAGAAAGGGGGAAAATTGAGGATGACCATCGACGCAAGGAAGATAAATGCACATACCTTGCCGGATCACTACAGGCCTGAGGGGGTAGACCAACTAATATCGAAATTGAAGGGAGGTCAACATTTCACAAGTCTCGACTTGACAGCATCGTTCTGGCAAATTCCTCTTCATCCAGATGTCAGGAAATATACCTGTTTCTTGCACAAAGGAAAGGTATACCATTTTTCAAAATGTGCCTTTGGACTATCGACCAGTAGCAGTGCACTGCTGAGGGCTCTGGACAAAGTTTTTGGAGATACCATTGAGACTTTTGTGACGCAATATGTGGACGACTTTTTAATATACAGTGAGAATCCCGAGTCGCACTTACATCACATAGATTATGTATTATCCAGGTTCCAGGAAAGCAACATGACCCTAAATTTAGAAAAGTGTGAATTTTTCGTCAAAGAGGCTGAATTTCTGGGCCACATCATAACACCTGATGGTATACAACCTAATCCGGAGAGGGTCAAGGCCATAGAGCATATACCACCCCCACGTAACTTAAAACAGCTGAGGAGGTTTCTGGGCATTTTACAGTACCAGTCGAAATTCGTGGTCAACTACGCTAAGGAATTGGTACCCCTTAGAGCACTGTTGAAAAAAGATACTAAGTGGGAATGGAATGCTGAACACCAGGTGGCCTTTGAGAATATCAAAGAACTTTTCAAGCACAGTATTCTCCTGGAACGACCGGATCCAAATTCACCTTTTCTAGTATACACTGATGCTAGTGCGCACTCATATGGAGCAATATTAGCACAAGAAGATGCAGATGGCAACAAACATGTGATTGCCACAGCTTCTAGATTTTTAAACAAAATAGAAGCCAATGCCTGCATAACCGAACTGGAAATAGGTGCAATCCATTTTGCGTTGCAAAAGTTCAGACAATATATATATCTTTATAAAATAATTATATATACAGATCACGTAAGCCTGTCCTTCATTCAAAAATGCAAGCTGACCAACTCCAAAATCTCAAGGTACATACATGAGATAATGTCATACGACATAGAGGTCAAACATATCCCGGGGAAGGAGAATATCTTCAGTGACTTATTGTCAAGATTGAGGTCGGAGAGTCACATACCCGAGACGGTATACAGTCCGCACCATGAGATCAAAATTATGCAGATAAGTAGCAAAGAAAGCAACGAGATCTTGCAAGACTTCAAGAACATAGCAAAGCTACAACAAGAAGACCCTGAATTGAAGAGGCTATTCGACAAGGCTCCAGACATAATACCAAGATTGGATGCCAAGATAGGCAAATTTAGGAACATCCTATTTAAATTGCATGGTCGCGACGTAAGGAAATGGAAAATGATGGTACCAAATTCCTTACAGGACAGGGTCATTTTGGCATTCCACCACTCGATGCTCCACTCCGGTACTGAGAGGACAATGCTTGCCATCGAGGAGGTCTTGTACATTAAACATCTTGGCAAGAAGGTCAGGAAGTTAATTTCCTCATGCGACCTATGCCAAAAGGCCAAGCCAATTAATGTAAAGTACGATGTCATCCCACAATCCATTGTGAGGAACGAGAAAAATGCATTGGTGTGTATTGACGAGCATGGAGAGCTGCCAAGGGGTAAAGATGGAAACAGATACATCTTTGTCATGTTTGATGTTTTTACAAAATTCACCAAAATATACCCCATTAAGAACATCAAAAGCAGAACATGCCTAGATAAAATCGTCAAGGACTACATCCCAAAATATGGGAGAATAAAATGTATTCTATCGGACAATGCGACCATGCATAAGAGCAAGTTGTTTCAGAACACCTTAGAAACATTAGGAATAAAATTGTACTATTCCTCAGCATATTATCCCCAGGGAAACCCGACTGAGAGAATCATGAGGGATATAAGTATTTATTTTCGTTTACTCTGCCACAGAGACCACACTTCCTGGACGGAAAAATGCGGATATATAGAGGAGGTGATTAACCATTCGGTGAACCCCACGACCAAGTTCGCACCTATCGAGCTAATGACCAACACGAAACCAAGAAAATTAGCAATTGACATTGACACTACCATGGCTGCCCAAAGAGAATTATCAGAAAAAGAAAAATGTCAATTGGCATTCAGAAGATTACAGCAGAAGGCTGAAAAAGGAAGGAACAAGGTGAAGAGATTCGTCAGGAAATGGTCCCCACAAATTGGAGAAAAGGTGCTCTTAAAAAGCCACAAAGCATCCAAGGCATCTGAAAAAAGATCTGGAAAGATGGAGCTATTGTATACTGGACCACTGGTCATAACAAAACAGCTGGGTGACCACACATATGAGCTACAGAATACAAATGGCAAGTTGGTAGGAAGATACCATAAAAACAAATTGAAGCCATACAAAGAAAGGACCAAATAGCCTTTGTCAACAAATGTGTAAGGCAGGAGTAGTAGAGATGAAAGAAGATAACAATTTTTGATGGGTTACTTATAGGAAATTATGTTCAGAATAGGATTACAACAGGGAAGAAAATCAACATAGTCATTGGCTATATCAACCACAAAGAGCATTGTCAACAAAGACAGATGAGAACACTGATTGTCATTAAATAAATGAATCATAGCGACGGAAGATAATATGTTTTTGACATAAGGATGTCAGGGACAAAAATAAAAATGAATTAATTATGATGAAAAAGATATAATATTTCGACACAAAGATGTCGAGGGTAAATTGAGAAGAAAAATAATACAATTACAGAATAATTGTAAGTATAGAAGTTTTCTCTTATAGAAATAAGAGACAAAGAAATGACAATTAGTGAAATGAGGAAAACCATAACCAGAAAAACAATGCCCACGAATTGAGATGAATATAGCCAATGCTAAGCTCGAAGGAATGTTGAACCAAACAACAATGAATAATAACCCAATCAAGAAAATTAGTACCATTAGTAACATCAGAGTTTAAGAACCGACTCAACAACCTGCTTATACATAACAAGTTTATAAGACAAAGAAGGCAAAGAACTGAATAAAGTATTGCCATAAATAAGATCATAATCATTAGCTCAAAATTTGTATCCTGTTTTTCTCTCCTCATAGCAAAGAATACAAGTCAAAAACCACATGAAACACTTAAATTGTATTTGTGTCAATGTCAAATGTACTATAACTGAATATGTATTGTATGATAACTGGATATATTGTACAATAACTGAATATGTTGAGTAATAACTAAATGGTTTATGCAAAAACTGAATGTGTATTGTGTAATAACTGAATATGTACTGCATAATAACAGAACACATATGTGTTATGATAGCAGGATATATTGTGCAATAACTGAATATATATTGTGTAATAATTGGACATGTTGTATAGTAATCAAATGTGTTGTACAATAACTGAATATGTATTGTATAATGACTGAAGGTGTGTTGTATAATAACAACATATGTGATATGATAACTGGGTATATTGTACAAGGACTGAATATGTATTGCATAATAATTGGACATATTGTGTAATAACTAAATGTGTTGTACAATAACTGGATATGTATTGTATAATAACTGAATGCATTGTGTAGTAATCGAATATGTGAAGTTTATAAAGACGTGCTGTATCATGTCAAAACAAAGGACAAGGACAAACAGTGAAGAAGACTGAAAAAAAAAATATATTGTACAAAGTGATTGAATCATAGAAGTAGGGAGAAGTATTGTATTGTGTTTCAAGATTGTAAATAAGGTGACAATTTGAAAAACAAAACAAGGGGCATATGAGACAGAATATTGACTAATAGAAAATTGTTCATGTAAATATTTTTAAAAGAGTGTGTAAATTTTTAATTCTTTTAATTTGGGTGTATCAGGGACCTATTTTTTTCAATATTCAAGATCCAATGTCTTCTCGTCACTTTGAGTTCAACCAATGAGAACTGTTGCGCGGATGAATACATAAGAATGGCGGTGTTGCGTCATAGGACGCTTGGACTCTTTTCATTAGCGTCTGTGAACTCAAAGTGGGAGGTCGTATAATTGCTGATGGTGTGTGAACATGTAAATTACACCCAAACTTTTAACCAGCGTAGACGCTGTCGAAATTTAAGAGTTGTTAACTAATTGCTTTGTGATAAGAAGTGTAAATAACTAATAAATGTGTTTGTGATAAAAGAACGTTGGCTTTTGCATTCCATTCTTAGACCGCCAACCCTGCAGATAAGAGTGGCGTCTGCTATAACAAACTTTCCACCTTTTAGTAAAAACAATACTCCATTTGCTGCTATATTCACGCTGACATATGACCATCTTTTATAATAAAACCCCGCCACAATGTATTGTATAATAATTGGACATGTTATGTAATAACCAAATGTGTCGTACAATAACTGAATATGTATTGTATAATAACTGAATGTATTGTGTAGTAATCGAATATGTGAAATTTATAAAGACATGCTGTATCATGCCAAAACAAAAGACAAAGACAAACAGCGAAGAAGACTGTAAAGAAAAAAAAAAAAGAAGAGAGAAAAAAAAAAATTGTACAAAGTGATTAAATCAGAGGAGTAGGGAGAAGTATTGTATTGTGTTTCAAGATTGTAAATATAGGTGACAACTTGAAAAACAAAACAAGGGGCATATGAGACAGAATATTGACCAATAGAAAATCATTCATATAAATGTTTGTAAATTTCTAGTTCTTGTTTGGGTGTATCAGGGACTTATTTTTTAATATTCAGGATAGCCAATGATTTCTTGTCACTTTGTGTTCAACCAATAAAAACTATTTGCGCGGATGAATACAAAAAAATGGCGGTGTTGCGTCAGAGAGACGCCAAGGACTATTTTCATTAGCGTCTGTGTGCTCAAGATGAAAAGACGTGTTTGGTAGCGTGTGAACATGGAACTCTCACTAAACTTTTATCCAGTGTAGATTCTACCTAATTGTGAAAGTTTTTGATTAATTAATATGGTGCTGAGAGTGTAAAATAACGAAGTGTTAATGAATAAATGCTTTGTGATAAAGGAACATTGATTTATGCATTCCATTCTGTTACCACAACCCTGTAGATAAGAGTCGCGTCTGCAATCACAGTATTTCATCTTTCAGTAAGAACATTATTCCTGCTGCTATGTAATAATCTTTATAAAAACAGCACCAGAACTTATGAGCTTTGTTACCATCTGTCCTATAATCAATTTTTTCTAAGAAATTATTAAAGTGATTCTTTTTAGTAGTATTAATTTCTTTTTTTAGTGAGGCACATTTCTTCCGCCATATTTGTGTATCCGATATGTTTTTTGTTTGTTCAGCTGTATTTATAGCTATATCCCTTTGCTTTTTCAGTTCTTCTAACTGGGGATTCCAAAAGGGTTTGAAATTTTTAATTCTTCCACGAGGAATATGTTTTTTTGCGGTTTCTAGGATGACTACAGAAATTTTTGTTCATATGATCTGGTTGGTCATGTAGCTGTGAGTTTGTTTGTTCTTTAAATTTATGTTCTAATTCAGTTTTATATTTGTTCTAATCTGCTTTTTTGAAGTTCCAATACAGATTCGTGAGACCTTGACTGTTATTTGTATTCTCTAGTTTTATATCAGCAATTAGTGCTCTGTGACCAGAACTTGGATCTTCTATAACTTGTTTTTTAATTTTTGAAACAATATCTGTTGTAGCTAACAAGAGGTCTGGGTTACTGCCTGCTCCAGAGTAATGTATGAAGGTTGTGGGATCTTCTTTACTATAAATCAGTTCAAAAATTGTGGTATTCAAAAATTCTTCCACTTTCCTCCCTGTAGAATCCACTTTTCATAACCCCATCTTTTGGAATGGGCATTGAAATCCCCAATTACGATTGTTTTATTTAATTGGTCAATAAGTGAGAGATCTGGTTCATTCCTGGGAGGATTGTAAATACTGTATAAATGTAGATGTGTTTTGTTATCCCAAAAATTTAGCTTTATTAATTAACTTTTATCTGTGTTATCCATTTCTTTAACAATTTCAAAGGAGGATTTAATGTCCTTTTTGACTCCAACTAATATTCCACAACTTATCTGCCTATTTTTGGGTAGTAGGTGTAGTAGAAAACCAGTAAAATTGAAGTATTTAAGTTGGTCATTTGTTAGATTTGCTTCTTGCATGAAAAATACATCTATGTTATAGTCAAATACAATTTTATTCAGTTCTACTCCTTTTGTTTGTGTGAGACCACCCACATTCCATTGTAGAAGTCTGATGTTAGATCTTCTATTAATATAATGTTTTGGTTCTTGAGAGGTAGTCTCCGCCCAGAGATCCGAATGGGGGACTATTTTAACTCCGGAACATTTTACCTCTAGAGTCATATTTCATAAATATTGAAGAGACTTAGCACTAAATGTAACCGCTTTTTAGAGAGCACCATATTTTTATGTTTTGTAGGTCACATCGCTCTCTCACAACCCCCAGAATGTCTGGAGGACCACACCTGTCGTTGGTTTATGGGTCTCACCGACCTGACTGGGAAAATTATCAAAATAAATTCACCGACCATATCCTCTGATTACCAATCAGAGGACGTATTACATGCCATGACAGGTCAGCATGTTAGGGGTTAAGGTTTTATAGAGAAATTAGAGAAATGGAGAGGTTGAAAAAATAAAGACTCCCTAGCCCTCAGGAACTCTAATAGCATTGGGGTCGGAAGAGAACAAGAGATGACCAAGGTAAGGTCAGATAGAAAAGTTACAGTGAGGAGCAAAACACCAGTAAGTGGAAGTAATGTTCTGCTCAGCTTGGGTACCTTGTGGTTGCCATTCACATATCCCCTAGACGGAGACCCCTGAGTAATATTTATTAGAGTAGGTGTTTGCATTGCAGTATCAGCATCATGTTGAATATGCTCAGACTCGCTTTTACCCCTGTTACTGTACACTTGTCACTCAAAGTCAACACTCTTTGCATAATGGTCTCACTCCCATGTCACCATGTATTTTTACTTAATGAAGAAAACAAAAATCGTGACAATTATGCGATAAAATATAGTCATGAACTTTTGTAAGAAAAACTAAACAATATGCTCTTGAAACCATCAATTTAAGATTTCCAGAAGATGAATGGATTCATATCCATACCGATGGCTCCTTTAAGTCAAGATGAAGGTGCAGGTGCTGGTGCCACTCGCAAGTTATTCTCATTTTATAAACAGGTGAGGTGTGTGGTGGCATAATATTAGGTGTGATGGCATAATGTGAGGTGGAGTGTGTGGTGGCCTAATGTGTGAGGTGAGGTGTGTGGTGGCATAATGTTAGGTGGGGTGACTGGTGGTGTAATGTTAGGTGAGGTGTGTGGTGGCGTAATGTGTGAGTGGGGTGTGTGGTGGCATAATGTGAGGTGGGGTGTGATGGCGTGGTGTGAGGTGGGGTGTGGTGTGGTGGCATGATGTCAGGTGAGGTGTGAGAAGGGGTGTGTGGTGGCGTAAAGTGAGTGGGCTGAGTGATGGCATAATCTGAGGTGGAGTGTTGTGGCATGATGTGTGAGGTGTGGTGGCATGTGAGGTGAGGTTTGGTTGGCATGATTGAAGTGAGGTGGCGTAATGCGAGGTGTGTGGTAGTGTAATGTGTGAGGTGAGATGGTGGTGGCGTAATGTGTGAGGTGAGGTTTGTGGTGGCATGTGAGGTGGGGTGAGTGATGGCATAATGTGAGGTAGGGTGTGTGGTGGCATAATTTGAGGTATGTGGTATAATGTGAGGTGCGGTGTGTGGTGGTGTGGTGTGAGGTGTGGTGGCATAATGTAAGGTGGGGTGTGTGGTGGTGTAATGTGTGGTGGCGTACTGTGAATTGGGGTGTGTGATGGCGTAATGTGAGGTGGGGTGATGTAATGTGAGGTGTGTGGTGGTGTAATGTGAGTTGTGGCATGATGTATGAATTGAGGTATGGTGGCGTAATATGAGGTGAGGTGTGGGGTGGCGTAATGTGTGAGGTGTGTGGTGGCATTATGTGTGAGGTGAAGTATGTGGTGGCGAAAGGTGAGGTGAGGTGGCATATGTGAGTGGGGTCTGTGGTGGCATAATGTGAGGTGAGGTGTGTGGTGGCATAATGTTAGGTGAGGTGTGAGGTGGCGTAATATTTGAGGTGATGTGAGTGGTGGCGTAATGTGTGAAGTGAGGTGTGTGTTGACATATGTGAGTGGTGGCGTAATGTGAGGTGAGATGTGTGGTGGCGTGATGTGAGGTGGGCTGTGTGGTGGCATAATGTGAGGTGAGGTGTGTGGTGGCATGATGTGTCAGGTGTGTGGTGGCATAATGTGAGAAGGGGTGTGTGGTGGCGTAATGTGAGGTGGGCTGTGTGGTGGCATAATGTGAGGTGGGGTGTGTGGTGGCATGTGAGGTGGGCTGTGTGGTGGCGTAATGTGAGGTGGGGTGTGTGGTGGCGTAGTTTATCAGTGTTACTGTCACCTTGGTGGCCAAGCTCTGCAGTTGTGCGTTCAGCTGCTGCACATACTGCTGGTACTGCTGACTAGCCTGGTCTCTGATCCAATGGCCTTGATAGCCCTCTGCAACTGCCACCTGCACCTCCAGGGATATCTTCTGCTGGTGTAGTGCTTCCAGCTGACTGACAACTTCTGACTGTCAGTAGTGCTCGACTGTTGTACACTATTCACCAGTAATTTGCGACTATTATTTCCAATAAAATCCAATGGTTAAAGCATTCTGCTTTTCAATTACCTGCCACATGTAACTCTAATAAAACGTTGTATTATATTATATTTTACAAGCATCTACCTACTGCAGAAATGCTGAGTTTATAATTTCATAATTAATTCAGTTTATATGGATCACTCCTTCAAAACACAACTTTGTATTTTCTTATAAACGTATATTTGCAAAATATATTTTCATTTAAGGTGCATGAGTTTATGCTTTCATAGTTATTTCAGGTTATGTGATTCAAAAATAAATTTGTTTCATCGCAATATAAAGGGATTCTCATTTATTCTGTAACTGTGGTGCTCAGTGTTACACTTGGGCTTGAATTAAGGAATGTATGCATAAATAAAAGTTTCTCGCCTTCTAGTTGCCCAAATTTGCCATGTTGAACGAGAAAAGTTTCCCGCCATCTTCGTATCTACATCACCTATGTACAAGCATTGCCGTAAATTACTCCATTCATCTTTTACGCGTTGCCAATTACACATTTCCAACATCTTGCAAATTATATGCCAATTCTGCTGGCTACTTTAATTTCTCATGAGTTGGCACCCTGTGTTACACATTCCCTAAGCCTGCATATGGCAACATTACCACCCTCTTATGGTATGATGATTCATGACAATATCAGCTCACATTATACAAACTCGTTACTGTTTTCTGAGAAAATCAGAAACAGTTTTTTCCAAGTAGATAGTTGAGAAAAATAATAAGCAAATCTACATTATGCAACCTTAGAAGCAAAAATTGTCATTTATAGAACAGAATGTTATTTTGAATTACAGGGCCTCAAAATTATATTTCTAGTTTAATGGCAAAATACGCAATGATTTCTCTACCTTAGAGAAAGATAAAAGGAGTAAAAACGACAACAATTCATCTCCAAGCAAATATCATGAAGATAAGCATCACTTTATAATTTGCAGGGTATAGATAGCAATGGTTAAAATAATAATTTTCACTGAATAATTTTGTTACTGTTGGAATACACAAAAATCTAATTTTCAGACTCAAAATTGTTTTGACATTTACTTTTCTGGCATATGCTTACCAATGTTAATAAGCGACAGTAATTCCTATGACTATTAAGCAAATGAGGCATGTATTAACCTGCACACATCCTCCTGAGCCTCGCAAGCCAACACAAGTGCCTCTTCAGAGAGTGCTGCCATGGTATGCTTCAGGAAATTGTTGATGTGAATTGCATGATGTAATGAAGTGTCGTGAAATTCAACATCAATAGAGTTTTCTTCTTCTGTATTATAACAACGTACTACACCAACAGAATTCCACACCTGCAATTTGACAGCACACTGTGATTCATTTTGTTAAATATGAGTTGCAAGTTTCAAAAGCCCATACAGATTTTACTGGAGTTAAAGAGAAACCTAATATATTCAAAGTCCAATTAAGAGAACTCATTAAAAAATTCTATGCTTATCAGTTATCACATATGAAATTAATATTAAAATGCTCAGGAGCTAAATTATAGAGTGAAATGGGCTAAGTGCCAAAATAATAGGTGTAGTTTGTAAAGTTTTAATAACCATAATAAAATATTAATTTTGAGTCGATTAATAACACAAAACAACACTCCTTTTAAATTTTCCCGGTACATGTTTCAGAGGCTATATTTCCTCCATTATCAACCGGACATCGACTGAACTGTAGAGGCTGGTTCACAGGGCATTGAGTGTTTTGCGTTATTAATCGACTCAAAATTCATATTTTATTGTGATCCAACACTGTCATCAACTTCCAGGATTTATTATTATTATTATTTTAATAACCATCTTGAAAAAAATCGAGCTGCGACCATGAAACTTGGTATCTTAAAGGAAAACATTTAGCACACTGACCTTATTGATGGTCTTGATTTTTTCAATTATGGCACTTCATCTATTTACACTTTTCACTCTAAAATTCTGCTACTGTTTTATTTTTATAAAAACTTCAAATACGTTTCTCTTTTGTTTCTTGGTAAAGAAATCCAAAAGAAAAAGGCAGATGTCATTCAGTAGTTCATAAAGTTACTAAACAGTTTGGCAGTAATTAAATGTCACATCCCCAAATTTAGCCATTTTGCCATGTTTAATTTGTTAATTTTATATATAATATGTGATTAATTTTCATGCATCTTTTTTTATACGTACAGATTGTTATGGTATTATGTGTTCATTTGTGCATATTTCTGTTTACAATTTTATGTTCTAGAAGCATTACATTTGTGAGATAATGTAACTCTTTCTCTCTTGAATTATAAAAACAATGTGTAAGTGCACATCGCTTGTCGCTTCTCTTGGCAACGCTTAATTACAGAGAATAACAAGTGACAGAATTTTCCAGAGTAGAAAAACAAATGATTTTGTAAGTTCAACTAAGTCAATTCTGTCAAAAATACTCCAATCAGCAATAGATCTTTTATAAAAAAAACAGCAATTTTGGACTGGTAATATATGATCCATAAACGGTGAAACTGAGTTACAAAGGATAACAGTACCAATTTTTTCTCAGTACATTAACATTTTGGAATTTCAACTTATGGAATAACAATGTCTAGATAGGACATTAATTATACAGAGAGAGTTTTATTACCCTAACACTGTGTTATTGTAGCAGTTTGTCTAGCTACATAAATAGTAGAGGTGCTTAAAAGCACGGAATTTTATTGGTAGAACTTGCAGAAAATATCGTTCTGCAGTAAAATCAGATTTATTGGATTTTCATTTGACTATTAAACAATTAATTCCTGTGCACCTATATGCCCCGAGCTGACTAGCTGAGCAGGGAGAGACTGTGACTGCCCCAAAACTTATGTCAATAGTTGTTAGCACAAACTCTCTTTTCTTTTGCAGTTAACTTTTCTACTTACCATAAATCTCTGTTGTAGATGAACTGGAGTAGAGGACGGCTGAAATGGTGGCTGAAGATCAATCTCTGGAGCAATGATTTTCTCACTAATTTTGCTTTCTGTATCATCTATGTCATTATCTGCAAAGAATTTAATTACATTTCTAATGTGCAAACAATACGCACAGAAATAATTGTTGTTAGCTAATGCTGGATTTCTGACAATGAAGTCATTAATCCTCTTGCTCTCCAGTATGGAGATAATTAGCAGTAAATGTGACCGCTTTTTAGAGAGCACCATATTTTTATGTTTTGGCGGTCACATCACTCTCTCACAACCCCCAGAATGTCTGGAGGACCACACCTGTCGTTGGTTGACCTGACCAGGAGAATTATCAAAATAAATTCACCGACCATACCCTCTGATTACCAATCAGAGGACGCATTATATGCCATGATAGGTCAGCATGTTTGGGATTAAGAGGTTGGTGCTGTTTTTATTGTAGTGTTCTTCATGTTTGAGCGATGAGGCTCTTATTTCTCTCAGGGCGTGGTAACGGATGGAATGAAAAATCACACGATGTTTCTTCACCACAATGTATTATTTTATTAACACTTTTTCTCTATTTTACATTTAAATAAATCCTCTTAGCACCATTTTAAATTATTTAAGTCTTTCCACTTTTTTAAAAAGTGGAACAAAAGCTTGATGAAAGTCTGGTAAACGTTCTACAATGTTCACACACTACCAAAATACGTCCTTATCACCTTGGACACGTAGACGCTAGTGAAAGGAGTCCGGAGTCATCTCACGTGATACTACCTTTCTCATATACATCCGCGTATGCGTCCATCAAATAGTTCCCGTATTGTTAGGGAAGCGATCTTTAGCTATCCTGATTTTGCTTTTATTATTGAACACATATAATTCTAATATTTATACATATATTAAAATTAAATATGGAAATATTTATGACGTCTTTAAACAAACTTAGTTGTTCGTAACAATGAACTTTATTAACACGTTTTCGTCATTTAACCATCTCATACCAACATCAAAAAACAAATTACACTCTTAACAAATATTCACATAAACGATTTTCTTTTGGGGCCTTCTAATATTCTGTCTCAAGGTTATAGAGAAATTAGAGAAGTGAACAGGTTGGAAAAATAAAGACTCCCTAGCCCTCAGGTATCCCAATAGCATTGGGGTCGGAAGAGAACAATAGATGACCAAGGTAAGGTCAGATAGAAAAGCTACAGTGAGGAGCAAAACACCGGTAAGTGGAAGTAATGTTCTGCTCAGCTTGGGTACCATGTGGTCGCCATCCACATATCCCCTATACGGGGACCCCTGAGGGGAGAAATAATTGTAAACATATAGGATGTAAGGAGCTTAAGTATGTGGAAAACTCTCAGATTTTGTATCAACTGAATGTTTTGAATGTGACAAACTATACATAGGGAAATTAAAAAGTTAGAAACAAGGGCAAGGATATATTTAAATAAAAAGAAACAATTGCTGCTACCTGCACATTATGTTCTCAAACTCTAAGCTTTCATTTTATACAGCTGTTAAGTTGTTCTTGCAAGAGCTTATTTCTCTATCTTCTTAATGTTAATCAAGATACACATTTGCAGAAATGGTTTTATTATACTTTTTATTATAAGTACAAAATAGATACAGGAGGCTAGAGTGATGATAAAATCATTAAAAGATGGGTTTCTATGTTTGATATTCACATCATGAGAAACAACTAATGATGTCAACATTTCAAAAAATGACAAAAGTATAGAAAAAGTCAAGCAAGAACAATAAAAAAAGATATTTGCAAGAAATGTTAGGTGACTAAAGAGATTTACATATTTTGTGACCTAAGTTTTTGTATACCTTTTACACAAAAACTCACATCTCTTAGCTGTTTGGATTGTGACGGTTTACATTAGCTTAAATTTAGCTTACTTCCCTACATTTTGGTGTAAGGTGCACAAAAATGTTTGATATTTTAGGAAACAGTTTAATTCTGTTGAATGTAATAGGTAAAAGCAATAGTAAATTGTGGTAAAACTAAACATCATTTGGAAACCAAAGTGAACAAGCATTTTATAAATATTAAATACAAACAGACTGAAAAGTCAGCTGTAGCATATAATTTTTGGTCATTTAATCATGAAATACGTCCAGAGGTTAAATTATTAAAACAATTAAATGAACCAATAGATTTAATGGTTTGGGAAAATATATTCATTTTGGAAAATAGGGACCGCATTATGAATTTTGAAATACCATTGATTGATTCTATCAACAGGTTTATTTTGTTTTCAGTGGTTGGTAACACATAGAAATATTAAGTGATTGAGCATTTGTAGCAATGGTAACTGTTATAAACAAAATCAATGAATCAATGAGAATATGGTGAATGCATCATGAAACTAGTTTGCATTTAACTTTAAGAACTTGCAGCAAATACTAAGCTAAGTGAAGCTAGTCCCTAGACATCTGTTATATTTAAAAATTGCATTGCTTCACTATTAACAGCTTCAGTTTTTCATTGAATATCTCTTATACTTTACTGGTTATACAAAATGCATTCCAAATGAAATGGACTTCAAGGGCTATTTGCAGAAAGTTAAACATATAATTCCATTTGTCATGTAAATATCTTGCCAACACCCGAAGCACAGCAGCCTCTAGCATGGAGGACCTGGGTTTGATCCCCTGAGCTGGCATGGGAATTTTTTCCCACTGGGAGGTTTGGTACTTGGCACACTGGGCCTTCTGAAGCCAATTGAAAGCTGAAGAAAAGGTAGCACCCCTAAAAGGTCAGGTAGCGGCCTTATGGCCAGGGGAGTTAGAATGTTGGTGCCTGCCACTCTCAATCTGCAATCCTCCATGACCTTGACTTTGGCTGGAGGATGCATCGGCCGGGCGATAAGGGTACCCAGCTGTATGGGAGCAGATACTCTAAGGATGATGATTATTATGATGTACATATCATAAACACACAGTATTTTAATCAAAATCATTAAGAGTCATTTTTGAGGAAATCAAAAATAATAAAAAAATTTACTTGGAATCAAAAATATTACAAGAACCAGAATCATTGTGCCAATTTATATTTTTTGTCAATAAAAGTTATCAGAATTGTCTCATTTACTGCTTGGTCACTCCCATTTCTGTTATTCTTTCTTCTACTGGCAAGTTTTACAGTATTGCACTGTAAACAGATACATCTTATCAGCTTTTTCTCCAAACAAATTAGCTTGTTTCATAAGAGAACAGTTAGAAATTCTTATTTTGTATAATTTGTGAAATTCATAACTTGATTAAACATTGATTTTGTTAGCACATTTTTTCACTTATCACACTCTTAAGAATTCTCAAAACACGTGTTAATAGGATTCCATTTTACTGACATTTTCATCAATGATTCAATAATGTCAAAGGATTCAGTGCCTATTGTGTAATGCTATTAACAGAACATGGATGTATACAATATAAAGCATTTCACATACCTCTGTTAAGAACTTTACTCAGTAAATCATCTTCACGGTCTGGTTGCATAACCTGGGATTTAATCTTCTCCAAGGAAATAACATTCTCATCGTCTTCATCATCATCTTCATCCAGCTGATTGGATGTTATCATTTCATCCACAGTCATCATCTCACTTTCCTGAAAAATCACCCAGCCTGATGAGAAGGAACCCAAATGATACACCAATTGAGAGAATTAAACAAATGAAAGTTAAAATAATTTTGTAGAGGGTTGGTGGGAAACACTTTAAGATGTAATTTTACTGCTGAAAAGAATTGAAGTTACATATTTGTGAAGAAGCATTTGTTGGAAAAATGTTCAATACCAACAGTTTTTCGACTGGCGTTTGAAGACAATGGTCTTGAAATGCATCTGGATAAAAAGTAAGTTAAGTGAAACTAAAATACTTCTACATATCATTTAAAAGATAGTGCCATGACCGAGCGGTTAGAGTGTTTGCCTACCGTCTAGGCAGCCCGGGTTCAATCCCAGGGACTCGCATGTGGTATTTGTGGTGGACGAAGTGACATCAGAGTAGACTTTCTCCGGGTTTCCCCCACCACTCATTCCACCAATTGCTCCATTATCACCTTTCCAATAATTGATTTCACCTGCATTTCATATTGTTCTCTTCCTTAATATCATGCCTGGTGCTTGGCTGACCACCCGCTTCCAGGTATTCACTCAGTCTGGTCCATAGGTTTGTCTGTTCCCCGACAGGCGTCAGATCTTAGGCACTGGCTTGTAAGTCCTACATAAGGGGAGGACAATCAGGTAAAGAAATAATTTTAAAAATTTCACTGTTTATATTACTTTGTATATGTTAAATTATGGAATACAGTACCTGCTCCATACTTTTTTCTGGAGATGCAGCTGATGAAATGTCAGGCTCTGATGTAGATATACAATCTTCCACAGTTCCAAGCTGCCCGGATGTGTCACAGTATGCTATCTCACCATTGTTGGAAGGATTCCATGCCAGTGCACAGATATTAGTACCACGATCATGCTTAGTCTGTACAATACATGTCTGAAGATTCACATTCCATACTCGGATATCTCCACCGCAAGTAGAAGCTGCGAGGTATGCCCCACAAGGTGAGAATGCGGTTATAGAGAAATCCTACAAATGACACATAAAACTGTAAGAATAAATCAAACTCTAATGTACCTCAAAATATAAAGACTTCTGTCAACCTTTAAAATGTAGATGAACCTTGTCCAAGGTTTTTGCTTAATTACAATGCCTTAATGAAATTATATTTATTCTTAAATATTTATGGTATCTAGCCAGTTTTACATTCCCTTCATATTAGAATTTTGATAAATGTGGAGCAGATTTCATTTCCTGGTGCATGTTTCAGACTAGAAAACTTTTTATATGTTGAAGAACATTATCATTACAATAGCAGTGCTTTCCCTAAAAAGAATTCTGAAAATCACATGAAAGAAATCTCTTTGAAAAAGATAGCATGAGTGATGAAAGTTTGAATGTTGGTTAGAGCAAGTCATCTGAATAAGGTTTCTTCCAGTGTTTCCCCATATCCTGCAAGATAAATGTTAGGTAACTTTAAGCTCTACTCATTTGAGCATCATTTCACTCATTTCACATATTCATTGCCCGATGTGACCTACCTGATCAAGGGACATTAAACTTAAAAATCTGATGTGCTGCATTCACATGACTTTCTCTACTCTTGTACTAACCATTCTTACAAACTCTTATTACTATATCTTCTTTGTGTTAGTTCAGCTAAACATTTGTACAAATTATCTTATTGTTTATTCCCTTGTAGGTGTAAGAGGAATATTAGAATACAGTAGGCTTTGAGCGATAGTAAAATATTTTAAAGTTTTGAGATCCCATTCTCTTTGTATGCTTAACATATATAAAAAAAAAAATCTGATGTGTTGGACTCACATGGCTTTCTCTACTCTCGTACTAACAATTCTTACAAACTCTTATTCCTATATCTTCTTCGTGTTGGTCCAAATGAGCTCGTTATCGACGGGCCGTTAAACCCTACACATTCACTCACTCACCTTCGTGTTAGTTGAAATAAACATTTGTACAAAATATCTTATTGCTTATTTCCTTGTAGGTGCAAGGAGAATATTAGAATACAGTAGGCTTTGTGTGATAGTCAAATCTTTTTAAGCTCTGAGATGATACCGAAATTTAGATTTCCGATCGAATGGGCTTTTGAAAAAGACACGTTTTAATTTAATTGCCGGATATGAGATTTGCGATAAGTGTTAAGTAATAACATAAATAGATAATAGAGCAGGAAGTGTTGTAAGGTGAGCAAGATATGAGTAAATAATAGTCGTTAAATTTGTAGGATAAACACATTATTGGTTTGAAATTAACGAGTCATGACGTCATACTACATAGTTTGAAGTCAGTCAAAATTCAAGTCTGCCAACCTTAAAAGTCGCGCGATATATTTAATAAAATATAAAGTAAACATCGTTTAATCCTAAAAAGGTAATTATATATTCGAAATTCATAAAAGAACATGTTATAATAGAAAGGGACATTTCTAAATTGCGGGAAAAGGAAATAGCATTTTGGATACGAGGCTTTCTTGGATGACGTCATGACCTTTAAAATTGGATAGAACGGTTTTCCTAGCTTGGGTAAGCCAGAAAGCGTCACTCCTCACCCCAGACCAGTACTGCAGGTTGTGCTGTGCGGACGTGAGTGCGATTCCTCTACATATACAATCGGCATAGCTCCCGAAAATATCTAAGATGCAATAAACAATATATAAAGGTTTTCTTGGGTAGTCTATTTGATAACACCTGCGCGTACCCGAGATAAATAAAGAGATCTCAAACTGAGCTAGCGGGAAAGAACCAAATCAACGGGCGACACAACGACAACGAGAAGCGAACGACGACATCCAGCTTCAAATGGCGCCCAACGTGGGGCGTCGAGTGAATAGACCAACCCCAAGACGACCAAGCCACCATAGAACCAGCAAACAAGAAGGTGACCCAACGTGTGGCATCGAGACAATAGACCAACCCCAAGACGACCAAGCCAACATCGAGCCAGCAGACAAGAAGGTGCCCAGCGTGTCAACATCTGTGAAACGTGTAGTGAACAAGTTTAAGTGCAGTTAAAAAAAAAAAAAAAAAAAAGTGAAATATTGGTGAGTAGAAAAACACATGTAAATAGTTTAGAAATGGAAGACAGTGATAGCGATTTTCTAGGTTTTGAGAGTCCGGAAATTGAGAAAAGTGTAGTTAGAATGGAAGAATATAGTCAAAATATAATCGGTAGCAGAATATGCCAAGAAGTAGAAGATCAGAACGTTAGAGAAACACCTAGAGGTAGCTCAGAAATGCTTGGTAGTAATTCAGAAAGGCCAGCGATTATGTCAGAAATAGAGAATATGTTTCAAAAGATAATGGAAAAGATGAGTAAGATAGATGAAACTAGTAAAGAATTAAGAATAGAGTTAGGACAGAAATTAGAAAAGGGACAACAGGAATTGGGAATGCAATTGGAAAATCAGAAGAGAGCTTTCGAAACCTTTAGGGAAAGAGTTAGGGAGGAAATTAATAAAGTTAGTAGTGAAGTGAAAGAAAATAGAGAACAGGTTAAGGGAGAATTAGAGACAATAAGGCAAGAAGTAAAGAATTCTGAAAAGAAATTAGGTCAACAAGTGAGTGAAAAATTAGATAAAGAAAGGGAAAAAGTAACATATAGATTAGACAAACAAAGGGAAGAAATTAGAGAAGAGTTACAGGGGTGTAAAGTTAGAATGGAAAGATCTGATGTAGAAAGTGAAAGGCAGGCTAGAAATTTGGAGGATGTTACAGACCAAATAAAAGGGGTAGTAACAGAAATTACTCAGGTAAAAGAGGCCTTAGAAAATTTGAAATTAAATGAAAATGCATGTAATCACAACAATCTTAGTAATGAAGTTGCAAGAAACGAGGCAATACTAGGTGTATCAGCTGACATTTCGATGCAAAATAGAGGTAACAGTAATTCCCATTCTGATCTCAGAAATAGTGCAGGGACAGGTGACAATTCAAATTTACATTGGCCTAACCATGTCTTAAATGAAATGACACCTCCAGTTTTTGAAAATGAAGATTCAGATGATCCTAAAGCCTTTTTAGAAGGGTTACAAGAGTACTTCACGGTGAAACGTATACCAGAGGAGTACAAGATGGTGATAGTAAGAAAATGCCTAAAGGGTAATGCTGCCAATTGGCTAGGCCTTTCTATGGGTAACAATAATGATTACGGGACCTTTAGGAACATCTTTTTAACCAGATATTGGGGAGCTAGTAGGCAGGCTAATATTAGAGTTGAATTAAGCAATGGAAAGTTTAATCCTAGATCGGAGGAATCGATGGTCAACTATTTTATGAGAATAGCGAGAAAATCGAAGATGTTGGATCCTCCCTTAGATGAAAAAGATCTAATAAATATAGTTACTCCACATTTTCCGGAAATGCTTCAACACTACCTAATCATAGCCCGACCCGATAGCATTGCAGCTATGATCGAATTATTATCAGCCTTAGAAGTCAATAAGCCAAAACACGCATTTGGAAATAAATATGAAGGAAAAGAAACTGTCAATTCTTTCGGGCAAGGGGCACAGTATTATCAGAATAGAAGTGAGATTAGGGAAAGATATAAAGGACCAGTACCAAGGATGGAATCATTCCGGTGGGAAAATCAAGGTAGATATAACCAGGAAGGGCATCACCAAAATAGAAATGGTAATCTAAGGGGAAGAAATATAAGGGTGAATTATATGAATACAAATAGATTTGATCGAGGTAGACGGGGACGTTATTTTGGACATAGTAGAAATTCAAATGATGGGTATTGGACAAACGGAGATAATGAGTTTAGACCGAGGTCACCAAGACAGGGAGAAAGGTATTCTAATGGACGAAATTCCCCCGAAAATGCAGAAATGGTTGAGGCCATTAACACGGTCAAAAACATGGTAGGAAGTAACCCCGATTTAATGCAGGAAAACAGAAGTAACAATTCGGGAAATAGTACAGGAGCAATACCTAAAAATCAGGGAAACGCCAGACCCGGTCAAACGCGCCTTCAGTGAGAACTGGGTATCCTAGTAATGATTGTGATAAGTACTCGGAAATAAATAGTCCTGGAAGGCAAATGATGATACAAAAGAAAAGAGAATGGAAAAATAGAATTGACGAAAACGAAAAAGTAGGAGATCCACCTAAAATCAAAATTGGAGTAAATGGAAAACAATACAATGCAATTATAGATACGGGATCAAATAGCACAGTATGCTCACAAAATTTTTATGATAATTTACAAAGTAGTGGTTTTAAAGTAATGTCTTTACCAGTTAATGGGATATATTGCTCGCTAGCTGTGGGAAAACGAAAAGAGAGAGTAAAATTTCAAGCAATGATAAATATTGAAATAAATGGGAGAATACTAGGAATTTTATTTCTGATTGTAGGAAGACTTGTGACAGATATTATAATAGGTTGTGATTGTCTTTATGCCTGGGAAGCTGTGGTGAATTTTAAAAACATGATTGTAGAAATGAAAGTTGAAGATGAGACCATTATAGTGCCATTTGTGGAAGATAGTAGTTCAGAAACTATTGTAAGAGAAAAAGAGGAAGAAGAAATCCAAGGGGATACATTCTTTGTAGAATATGTTAAAGTAGGAGCTATGGAATTAACTGAAGTAAATGTAAAAGAGTACAGTGTCGATAATAAAGAAAATGTAGAATGGGATAAAAATGATTTCATAGACAATTTGAGGTTTTCTGATGCAACTAGGTACTATGATAGGGAGAGTAGTGAAGACTTAGAAGAATTGTTGAGGGAAAAAGTAACTCAGGCTGATCAACTAAATGAACAACAGAGGGATAAACTGTTTGAAATATTAATCCGAAATAAAGAAGTATTCTCTGAGAAACCTGGTAAATGTAATATTTATACTCATTCGTTTGAGATGATACCTATCAAACCTTTTACACATAAAGCGAGAGCTATCCCTAGTACAATAAGAGAAGAGGTAGATGCAGTTATAAAGTCAATGTTAGAAGATGAGGTTATTAAGATTTCGAATTCAGAATTTATGAATCCCCTATGTATTGTAATTAAGGCCAATGGAAGATTAGGGTGACATTAGACGCGAGAAAACTAAATTATTGTTCCTCATACTTTCCATCAGGGAATCCAACAGAATGTGTCCTCCAAGATATAGGAATTTATTTACGTGTACTTACACATCATAATCACAAGGATTGGGTGAAATATTGTCCATTGATAGAAAAGATTATCAATCACACCATTAATGTAACTACTGGGTTTGCACCAATAAAATTAATGTTAGGAATTGAACCAGAACCAATATTAACCGGGGTACCAAAAATACTGAAAATTAATGACATTCAGTTAAGTGAAGAAGAAAGAGCGAAAATTGCTTTTGAACGAATCAAGAAAAAGGCAGAGAAGCGAAAATTAAAGAAAAAGAGTAGAAAACATAAATGGGAACCTAAGATAGGCGATTGGGTACTAGTTAAAGACCATAAGTTATCAAGTGCCTTGCGAGGTAGGAACAAAAGGATGGAATTGTTATATAAAGGTCCTGCAGAAATTATATCCAAATTTGGTTATCATACCTATGAATTAAAAGATGTTAAAAATGAAAAATGTCTGGGAAGGTGGCATAAACAACTCCTTCGACCATACAAGAAACCGTGTGGTACCTTGGAACCTTGACTTCATGTAAAATTCGAAGTGTCATTTGTATATTGGCGCCCAATCAGCTTTGAGATAAAATTTAAATGTTAGCTTACTTGAAAACCATATATTGGTCAGGTACTTACATATTCATGAAAAATGCAGAATGTGAATTGCTATCTACTACAAAGAGCTTAAGAATATATTGTATAGAGCTCACAATAACAGCTTCAGAAAGATTGTTAAAATGTTCATCTCCGCATAGAGAGAAAACAGAATATTTACTTTGTAAAACATTTGTTAAAATATTTAGATGTATAGATAGTTATCACAGCAAGACAAAGAAAGAACTTGTCTGAAGAGTGTAATGGATTTATATAAATATATGTACATTTTAGTGCTTAAAGGATCTAGTAAAGATATGTGTTACAATAACAAAAGTGAAAATTCACAGTGCAAGTGCTATTGAGAGCGAAGTGAGCAAACATGAACTAAAAGAAGGAAGTATAAAGAAAGACTCTTGAAATTTAACCTTTATATAAAAGTTTCACAGAAGAAACCATAACATATTGTAATTAGTATTTAAGGATTAATGTTTAGTCAAGTGTACAATTGTTTGTCATGTTAAAAAGATTAATGAGAAGATATGTTAATAACCAATTTCAAAACAGTGTAATTGAAAATTGTATATAATGGGAGTGTTGCCGATTATTCAAAATACAGGAGTAATTTTTAATTTTTCTTTCGGGCAAGACATTTACATTATTTTATTATGAAATAATAAAATAATATAAATGGGGGCATTTGGTACCGAAATTTAGATTTCCGATCGAATGGGCTTTTGAAAAAGACATTTTAATTTAATTGCCGGATATGAGATTTGCGATAAGTGTTAAGTAATAACATAAATAGATAATAGAGCAGGAAGTGTTGTAAGGTGAGCAAGATATGAGTAAATAATAGTCGTTAAATTTGTAGGATAAACACATTATTGGTTTGAAATTAACGAGTCATGACGTCATACTACATAGTTTGAAGTCAGTCAAAATTCAAGTCTGCCAACCTTAAAAGTCGCGCGATATATTTAAGAAAATATAAAGTAAACATCGTTTAATCCTAAAAAGGTAATTATATATTCGAAATTCATAAAAGAACATGTTATAATAGAAAGGGACATTTCTAAATTGCGGGAAAAGGAAATAGCATTTTGGATACGAGGCTTTCTTGGATGACATCATGACCTTTAAAATTGGATAGAACGGTTTTCCTAGCTTGAGTAAGCCAGAAAGCGTCACTCCTCACCCCAGACCAGTACTGCAGGTTGTGCTGTGCGGACGTGAGTGCGATTCCTCTACATATACAATCGGCATAGCTCCCGAAAATATCTAAGATGCAATAAACAATATATAAAGGTTTTCTTGGGTAGTCTATTTGATAACACCTGCGCGTACCCGAGATAAATAAAGAGATCTCAAACTGAGCTAGCGGGAAAGAACCAAATCAACGGGCGACACAACGACAACGAGAAGCGAACGACGACATCCAGCTTCAGAGATTGCACACTGCTCTAAGTTTGCACACTTAAGTGTGCATATATTAAGTGTGCAAAGAGAATGGAATCTCAAAGCTTTAAAAGATGTGACTCGCACAATTCTATTCTAATATTTCCCTTGCACCTACAAGGAAATAAGCAATAAGATAATTTGTACAAATGTTTATCTTAACTAACACGACTAAGATAGAGGAATAAGAGTTTGTAAGAATGGTTAGTACAAGAGTAGAGAAAGTCATGTGAGTGCAACACATCGATTTTTTAGAATCTGTCCCATAATAAGCACAATCTTTCAAAGATATATTTATATTATTATTTATTTATGCCAACAAACTTACTGTTGGTGTTTTTAAACACACAAGCCGTGTGTGGGCAAAGTTTAAGAGGTAGAACTGGAACTTAAAAATTCAATGCCGCAACTGGGATTTGAACCACAGACCTTCCGCTTGCCGAGCGGACGCTCTAACCACTGAGCTATTGTGACAAACTGCCAGAATGGCATTAAATTCTCAAGCCAGTTCGTATTTCTCCTGGTAAACCACAAAGGCAGTCTCACATCAGAGACAATTACCCCAATGGTGACTTACTATTGTAAGTACTTTATATCCCAGGATTAAATAACCTTCACATGGTAATTATTATTTATTTATGCCAACAAACTTACTGTTGGTGTTTTTAAACACACAAGCCGTGTGTGGGCAAAGTTTAAGAGGTAGAACTGGAACTTAAAAATTCAATGCCACATATATCTTTGTATATGTTAAGTGGAATTAAGATCACTCATAATTATTATTCTTGACATATTTTTTTTAGAATCTGTCCCATAATAAGCATAAGTTTTTTAAAGTTATAGTTATATCACTGATTGGTTGCAAATAGACCTCACAGAAGATTAATTGTAAGAAACCTTAATTAAGTGCTACAATTCTACATTTTCTTCCAAGCTGACTACTAAGAATTACTTTTGCACAACAGTCTGCACTGATGAATGAATGTAAAAGAGTTGCATTTTGGAATACCTTTGCCTAACTTACATTCGTAAATTCGTAAGGGCAAACATTATTAATAAGGGGATGAGCTATCAATTCTTTCTTAGAAGGCTTGAAGGAATCAACTTGGGTGTTTGCCCAGTGTCCAATCTTTCACCTTCCTGTGATGCAGCTGTTACGTACATGTAATTAATGTGTACAATGAAAGGGATGGGTTATCAAATAGCACTGGTCTGCTTGACAAATTAATGACAAAAGTTGGTATATTTTTTATCTATCCATACCAAATTCCTTTTTTCTTTTTACTTTCCTATCCAGCAAACTAATTGAACTCTTTGTTTTCTTTGACCCCAATGGTATTAGAGCATTCGAGGCCTAGGGTTTCATTACCTCTATTTCTTTAAATCTCATTCTTCTATTACTTAGTGCTGTCCTGCTAGGACACTCACAGCATCCCTCTATGGCCAATGAGGGAAAGGCTGATGATCTTTGATATCTCGGTTAGGTCCAGTGGACCCGTTGACCAACAGCAGGTGCTGTCCTCCATTCAAATTGGGGGTTGTGTATGGTCATGTAACTGCACGACTTAAAAAGTGGTCCAATAAATGGTAGATTTTGGGCTTGTAGGCTTGTAGACATTCATCGACTGGACCACGGCCTACAAGCCTGAAATCTACCATTTATTGGATTAACGCTGGCTGTGAAAGCCTCAGCATGTATATTAAAAACTGACGCCATTTGAGAAAGGTTACAGTTTTGCTCAATATGATGGGATCCAGAGTTAAATGTTCTGGAGTTAAAACAGCCCCACTTACTCTTGGAAAATACTAACGCTGTACCAGAATATCTAAGAAGCTCAGCAGTGCCCTTTTTCACTTGATGACAACATGATTGTCTGGTGCCCACCTGTTCAAGATCAATAGCTTCAATTCTCCCAGATGCATACTATGCAACGACCCACAGACAGTAATCAATAGAGACCACCTACTCCAATGTATTGCAGTATCAAAAATTAATGCCAACGTTCCAGTTCAACTGTGTAAATATTATTGGGAAGCCCGTAGAAAAATGGAGCAAATCCAATTAGAAGAGCTCTAAATTAACAGGACATGTTTCAAAAGCTTTCACTTCCATCATCTGCTGTAAATCGGCTGATGGCGTTGGTGTCTTCTCCCCTCTGGTCCCTGATAGATGACATTGGTATAGATGTTGGGAGGCGGGATTCCAAAGTTCATCTATACCAAGTTCATCATGCCATCTACTGGAGACCAGAGTACCAACGTTGCCAGTCGATTTACAGTGGATGATGGAAGCAACAGCTTTTGAAATATGTCCTGTTAATTTACAGTATAAGTGAAGTAAAAGTGTTCTAAAACTCGACTCACAACATTCATTCATTAGAATCTGAATTCATGTTACAAAGCTTCAAAAAGTTAATCAGTCTGCACTGAGTTTATAGTTAAAAATGCATAACAACCTCATATTTTATTTATGCAGCAAACCTAAGTGATCACACCTAACAAAGGCCATTCAATGTATTGGCTCAGATTCCAGCTTTTACATGATTAAATGTCAATCCTAGAGTCAACCATAATTTACCTGGTTTAACTGCTCATCTGAAAAATTAAGAACTTTATCCCATGTTGCTCTTTCATAAAGCCTTATATCCTTCCCATGAGGCACAGCCAGGTATCGCCCTGTCAGTGGGTGCCATGAAGGTCGCCCAAGACACTTGGACAGGAAGAATGAACTGCAAGTTGGGACACAGTTCCATGTCTTCACCGGTTTTTCTTGTTCTATACTCCACACACATACTGTTCCATCACAGCTTGATGATGCCTGTAATAACAATGTTTGTAGTATTTCTTGCAATATGAGGTTTCTTCTACCATCAAGCAAAATCTCATCTTAACTTCCAATTTTAATGACTGTAAATGTTAATTCTTATGGACACTACTCATACTTTTAAGGAGTGAATAACCAACCCAGCTTTAACTAATAAAAGTTTGGACATTCTAGATTTCAGAGTGACTTCAAGAGTACCATACTTCATTGTGTAATCTCATACTTTTTATACTTTCTTCATAAATAAAAATACACATTGTGATCATTATGAGAATTATGCAAAGAATCAATTATTTAAGACTGGTCATGTTAACTTTCGGTGACTGGTGCACAGTAAGGGAGTAAGGGCAGGTCTGAGCATATTGAAGCATGGTCAAGTTATGCTGTTTGCAGTTGCAAAGAAAGGAGAGGGAAAACAAAAGTGACGCTGACACTACAATGCAAACACCTACTCAGTAAATAAACAAAATAATAAATAACAAATAAAGAAGAAACATGAACACAACTGAAGAATAAGATGTTTATTAACTTAGCGCCTGTTAACCAAATGATTTACACCCCTTGCCACTGCATTTGCTTATTGATTAGTCACATCTGCTAATTCCAGCATTTTAAGTAGTTGAATCAATCAGATTCATTGATGGGCTATTCACCGTCTTGGCAATCAGCAAACTGATGGCACTGACAATGACAATATTATCACAATATGCTGCATACCCTGCACTCTCTATGTTGCGAACTTAACAGTCTGCAGTACTGACACATTACTTCTCAATATTTCTCGATAGTGAACACTTGAAATATGTTGTTGTTTTCTAGTGCCTTGCATCTGGCAATGAAGCCATTAGCATTCGTGCTTTCCAATACTTTTGAACTGTAGTTTCTTCTGATCTTAATGCTTCACAGGTCTTCAAGTGGTCTTCATTCATTTCTGCTGGATCGTTACACAGGACACATATTGGTGAGGCTGAGATACCTATTCTGTAGAGATGACTTGCTAAGCAGTCGTGATTTGTCAATAGTCAGAAGACTGCAACCGCTGTTTTCCTTGGTCTCTGGGGGATTATATCTGGGTTGGAAAGTAGTGTAATCCATTTTTTATCTTTGGCATTTGTTTCTATTTCTTGTAGGTATGAGTGAGAAAATTTTTTAACGATCACGCGTTTTATTGGGGAATATGAGAAATTGAATTTAGACTTTTGTTTTATTGTTGTGCCTTTCTTTGCAAGTGAGTCTGCAGCTTCGTTCCCCATGACTCCACAATGTGCTGGAATCCATTGGAGATGAACAGTCTTATTAACTTTTTGGAGTTGTGTTAACATTTTGTAGCATTCTCTAATTTTTGTTGACTTCTTTGTAGTATTTGAACATATTCCCTGAATTGCAGCTTTAGAATCCGAAAGAATTACTGCCTTGTTAAATTTATTTAAGGGAAGATTTAATAATTGTTGGAGAGCAATGTGTATAGCCTCTATTTCTCCATCATAATTTGTTGTCTCTGCCAACAATATGATAAAAGGAAAAATGTGAACACGTAACTCCAGCTCCAGTAAGGTTTTCCTTGGAGGATCCATCAGTATATATGTGCAGCCATTCTTCTGTGGGATACCTAGTATTGATTGTATCCAGAGCTAGAAGTTTTTGTATTTCTTTTGGTGTGTCTGATTTACTTATTTCCTCTATTAATTCCAAATTGAAGGTAGGTTGCAATAATTCCAATAGAATTTCTCTTATAAGTAGATTTTCTCTGGTGTTAGGAATGTTCAATTTGGATTTAATCTGTGTTACCTTTTCTAGGAAACTACTATGAGTTTTAAGGATTGAAGGGGGGAGGTTCTCTTCTGTCCATTTAGAGTTTGGCAGTCGTAACATTTTCTCGTGTTGGAGCAATGCTTGTTCTTCTATTTTTGTTGTTATTGATGGGGTCCGTGTTAAGGCAAGCATGGCATCAATAGGTGTGGATTTAACTGCTCCAGTGATTAGGCGAAGAGCCTGATTTTGTATTTGTTCAAGTTTATTGATGTTAGCATTTGCTGCTGTTATTAAAGCTTCAGAACAGTACAAGAGGTTTGGTTTAACATACATTTTGTATGTTGTGTTAAGGACTCTCCTTGAGCAGCCCCATTTAGCACCAGCTAACCTTTTCAGGATTTGCAGTTTCTTTTCAACCTTTTCTGAGATGTTTGTTATATGTTTCTTCCAACTTAGCTTTCTGTCGGAAGTGATGCCTAAGTATTTGGCATCATCAACTGCTTTGAACACTTGAAATATTAATGTGACAATTATGTGCTAATTGCTTGTCTATAAATCAAAATGTGATCATTATGTGATGGCCATGATTATGCAATGAAATACTATATAATTAGATGGTCTGACAAAAGAAATTTTAAACACAGTGTGCTGGGTTACTTTAAAACTCTGATGTGATATTGAAACCTAGCTCAGATTTCCAAATTACATTAATATTTCATATGTTTAACAATACAAATGTGTATTTACATTTTTTGTCAGTTTGAGAAAACATGAAAACTTTTACCAGATGTCTTAAAATGCAGTTGACATGATGGTGCCTTTATGTGGCTTCATTAGAGTTTGAACTTTGGAAATAACCAAAGAAATAATAAAAGTTTTAATGATTTTTTCTGCTTGTTTTCAACTTATTTCTCTCAACAGCACACACTGATAAAACAAAGCCACTTAAATATATATTTAATTGCTCCTCTATTGTTTTATTGTTGTTGTTGTTGTTGTTGTTGTTATTATTATTATTATTATTATTATTATTATTATTATTATTATTATTATTATTATTATTATTATTATTATTATTATTATTATTATTATTATTATTATTATTATTATTATTATTATTATTATTATTATTATTATTATTATTATTATTATTATTATTATTATTATTATTATTATTATTATTATTATTATTATTATTATTATTATTATTATTATTATTATTACTACTACTACTATTACTATTATAATCATCATCAATAATTTCAAGCTTTATGCAGTTGACCAGGCAGCAGAGAGGAAAATGGACTGAAGTGGTAGGCAGAGGCAGGACCAGCAGTCACTGCACCAAGAAAGACAGGGAAGCATTCAAGAATCAGCAGGAAATACCACAGAATGGACAGCTCCTCCGCATTTTGCAATATGTGTGCTTCCAGTAACAAGAGCGCCAAAGTCAAGTGTGAGCAAAGCACAAGATGGGGATGTGGTAGGATGCAGAGCATGAAAGAAACAGGGGAAAGAGCCAAAGTGGGGGATGACAACAGTGGATAATCGAGAGGAAGCAAAAAAAAAAAGCATTAATTCAAGAATAGCTACAGAAAAAATGTCAAATGAAATATATAAGGGATCAATAAGGGTAAGGGGGAAAGGGAGAACTAAGTAGGTGAGAAAGTAAAAAGGTTCTAAAGTAAGAACAAATTAAAAACTAAAAGCTTCACTTATCTTAGTAATATTACATTCTTTTGCTGCTAATAAATTTCAAGTTGACTCCAACTCATTCTCTTATTTAAGTAAGAAGGTGATATTTTGCTGGGTAACAAGGATAAAAAGATGGTTGGGTAATCCATAAACAAGGTAGTAGAAGCTTTTATACATGGTGAAAGTGAGGTTATAGCAAAGTAGTGCAATTGGGATAATGAAGATTAGTGAAGTGTAATGTAAAGTGAATAATAAGAGTGCAGCTGATAAGAAAAGTTGAGAAAGAGGGAAAGTGAATGGGGTTGGATTAAGATTAGTGAAAAGGTAAATATGTGTAATGTGTATGTAAAAGGCAGTTATAATGAAGGGCTACCCTAACAGCAAAGGGGCCAGGGCCCAGCTTAGGGGTAGCCCAAGGTGTGTAAGATTTGTTACTCAATAAATAATTCATTATATAATAATAACGATGATGATAATAATAATAATAATAATAATAATAATAATAATAATAATAATAATAATAATAATAATAATAATAATAATAATAATAATAATAATAATAATAAGTTATTTTTATTTTAACAATTCTTTTAATTGACACTTAGGAGAAATTTTGTTTTGCCACTAAATTGATTTTAGATCCTTTCTTGGCTAAAATATCAGTCGTTTCATTCCTAAAAACACTTATTGCAGTACTTAGAATCAAAACAACATGAAATACCTCTCCAAATATTCATAGGCTGGTCAACAGAAAACTAACCAACAAAAAATAAAACATTTAATATAATTAAGGAAATTGAAGCTATTAACAGTGAAGCAACAAGATTCTAAAGAATAGTTTGTATAGCTTTGAGAATGAGTCGGAGTGAACTCGAAACTCGAGTCAGTATTTGAAAAAATAGCTTGCAACATTACCAAGAAAGTGAAGTTTTCAGTTTCTAATTTGTTCTTACTTTAGAACATTTAATATAAATTGCACTTTAATTTTCTTGTAGTTTATAATTTGTATAAGTTACTTATTCCTAATTTCTCATCAATTAGACCTTTAAGTGTTCTAATTGTATTATCTGTCTGGGGTTTTTGTATTATCAAATATAAGTTTGTTCCCATTACATTTAAGAGTTAATCAGATAAATTTAGAAAAACCATTTCTGTTTTGCTGATTAAGTCACCATACATACAGGTATAAAATAGTTAAATTCATCAAGTACATAAACAGGGCACAAGTATTCTGCTTTAAGTGTAACACAGAACTATGTATGGTAAATTGTCTGACAAATTGGAATAAATTTGTCTGTAATTACATACACACACTTTGTAATGCTATAAACATAGAATGTTGGTTCACTATTAACAGACTTTCAGGTTAATTTGATCTGCTGTGTCATCAATAAAGTATACCACTAATGTAACCCAAGAACCGTACTGAAGCTTAAGCTAGCGTGCCTGCGTTATAGGTTGATATCAAGGCCTCTTTCTCTTCCTGAATGTCAGAGGCAGAGATAGACACAAAATATTAGTTGAGTAATGAAAGTTTATCCATCTGAAGTCAGCATGGAGTCAAAAAATAATTAAATTTTGACATTAACCATGCACCTTGGCCAATATTATCATAATCCTGGTGTTCTCAATATAAATAAAGCTGTTAGATATGTTTTATAATTAACTTACAACAAGCACAATATCACTATGAATTAAAAATAGTAAGTACATTCGTACCACATATTTATCCTTTGGGTCTAATGCTACACTCAGGATGGGAGCTGTGTGTCCAGTTAAGACAACAGTGTTTGGTGTACCAATTTCACAAATGTGAATTTCCATGTCACTGCAACATAAAATAGTTTATCATACCTTATGCCATTTCAAAACAAGTTAATTTAATGAGAGATGATAGGAACAGAGCTTATTACATGTAAGTACAGAGGCATGTTTTAGACATGACAAATAGCTGGAAGTTGAGCAGTGGTTTATGGTCAAGCTCACTTGTGAATTTATAAGACCATAGGGGTGTCAGTTTATTATCTCACTGACTTTCTTGTAGTCAACATTGTGTGTTTTAAGTGCAGTGCCTACTCACATTATCAGCAGTCTCTTATTTATGAAACAGAGATGTTACCCCCATCATCATCTTGCATGACATCACTCACACAAATCTTAGTGGTTATTCACCACATCTAAAAACTACCTCTGTAAAACTTGAACATGAGTTTAAAATTAATATTATTAATTTACATTATTGCACTCGATGAAAGCTGCTAAAACAAAACATAAGAAGCATGACACTCTTATCAATATTGTGACTTTGGGTGGGTGTGAAGTAAAGATGACAGATGTAGTCTAGATAAAGAAACACTTTTATTTCCGTAAACAGTAACTTTGTACACTCGTTGCAACAGTAAGAAAGTCTTTTCCCATTCACCAACAGCACAGCTCCGAACTAGTAACACAACAACTGTCCCTTCTCCGTCGGCACGACTCCTCAACGCTTCGCATAGTCTCTTCTTTCCGTCGGCACGACTACTCAACGCTTCACGTACGTCTGTCCTCCATCTGTCGCACTTTACCGCTATTTATATCTCCCAGGCACTATTCTGGAAAGTTCAGTTATTGCGGTGAAATACAAAGCAGAAGATTCCAGAAGTCTCTATCCTTTTCTCTCTTTCGGCAAGCGCCCCAACAATGCGGCCATTCTCTGTCTCTTTCCTTCGGCTCCTTTGCGGTAGTGCCGACAATAATGCGATGGGTGACAATATGAAGGCTGGGGGAAAAATATTGCTACAGATCAATAAATTTAAGTTTTTAGTGCATTGACTACGGCGTTTAGTTAGAAAAGCATATCATCTTTGGTTTGAACTCCAGCTTCCCGATATTATATTTAGTGTTTCATTGATGAGGTTTGTTGAATAGATCTTGCACTTCTTTTATGTTTAGAACACTAATTGATGGAGAAGCTCTTTTTTTAACTTGTTGCTTAGATATTACTGCTGCTGGAATTTGTGTAATGAATAATTTGGAAATTTGCTGGGAATGCTACTAATTTTCAAAATCTTTCTCCTGGAACCTGATTTTTAATCTGCTTTTGTGAAATGCTGACTGCCACCTACTGATGAATTTGTCACCATACTTGGTGTCAAGTTTCCTTGATAAGTCACTTATCATTTCTTTGTTCGCTGTTAACTGGGAAATTCATGGTAAATTATACCTTTTTCTTTCTCATCCATACAAAACAGCACACATGTAAGGCATTGATAAAGAATGAGTGCAACTTAAGGCTGCTATTCACTCTTTGAAAGAGAAAAGAAAAAAGCTTATTCTGAGTGCAATATTTAACACTATCCAGCAGTTTGCAAAAGCTGTATAATATTATAAATTGAACAGTATAAATACTTCCTGTATGTCTAGCTTTATTAAATGATGATTGCAGTGAGACAATAATCTTCAAACATAATAAAACATGTAGGAATTTATGTCTATTTATGTATTCTACAGGTAATTTTTACAGTAATAATTGCTCAATCAAAGAAAGCATTGTTGAACCATAAGTCGCTAGTAGTCTCTTATAAGCTATCAAACAGTCAGTAACTTCACAGACTTCTCCCCACCATAAGAGTTGCAGAAAGAACAAGACTGTTTCAACTATTCATACACAAAATTAAACACAGTTTATTAAACTTTGATGTCTCATAAGAAAAGGATCTCATCATGCAGTTAAGTTCAGCCAAAATACCATCTACAACTCACAGGAGGAAGCATGGTAGTGAATGAAGGTTGATAGATTGCACTGCTATGTACACATATGCTTATTTCAAGAACGTTGCTAACAGCAATAAAATTCAGTTGGCAATTCTGTACCGTGAGAACACATATGCGGCATCATAGCTCATTGTTATGTTCTTGTCCTTGTATTTGGATGTTTGGTGCAAACGGTTTTCAGAAGGCTGGGAAGAGGTTGAAGATGAAGAATGTGTCAATCAACCAGTGAGTTCAGTAAGTGAAGCAAACATTCCGAAAATTAATGAAATTGTGCGAAAAGATGGACATCTGAATATTCAGATGATCACTGACATGCAAGCATGAACAATAGGCAGACAAATTTTGCATGATGAATTAAACATGACAAAAGTTTGTGCAAAGTGGTTCCGAAAAGCCTATCTCAGGAACAAATAGACCATCAGAAGAACATTTGTGCTAATGTCATGGAACAACTCAATGAAGAACCAGATGTGCTTACACACATACCATTATATGTGATGAAACATGGAATGAGTGAGTGTGTGGTGTTTAAGGGCCCATCGACAAGTTGGTCATTAGGGCCCGGAGTCCAAAGATAAAATTACGGAAGCTCAAATGTTAAAACCATACCATTAAAAAGCTAGAAAGTGAAAGTTAAAACAGCAAAACAACTATTAAAACCTCACATTTAAAAAGCTAAAAATTGAAATTTAAAATTTCTAAAATTTACAATGGTTAAAATGTAGTAGTAAAAACGGAAGAATTAAAATGTTAAAAAAAGTAAGAAAGTAAAACACCCTAAAATGCTAAAACCTCCAAAATAAAATACACCTTACACTTGCTTACAAAAATCAATATTGGCAACAAACTGCAGCACTGTATTTACAGCTACTGGGTTATTGCCTAAAACTGAGCACAGTGTAAGACCTAGGCCAAGCGACTGACGCTCATGAGCGTTGAAACATGGATCCTCCAGTACAACCCAGAAAAAAAAGCGCCGTCCAATGCACTGCAAGACTCTCACATCACCAAGAATGAAAAAAGCATGCATGGCCAAGTCAAAACAGAAGGCAATGCTGACAATTTTTTTCAATATCAGGGGTGTTATCATGACTGAATGGATGCCTGAGGGTCAAACTGTTAATCAGAAATACTATAAAGAAGTCCCAATCAAGCTGAGGGAAACAGTAAGGAAGAAAAGACCGGATTTGTGGAAGAACGGCGCATGGATTCTGCATCAAGACTATGTGCCAGCTCACAATGCCATGTCTGTGATACGGTTTTTAGCAGACAAGCACATTCCTGTACTCAAACATCCCCCATATTCACCAGATCTGACTCTGTAACTTTTATTTGTTCCCAAAAGTGAAAGGTGCATTGAAGGGAACACATTTTCTGAGTGATCAAGAGCTAAAAACAAAAATGGCAAAGTTGTTGAAGAGGGTGACAATCGAAGATCTACAGATTTGCTTTGAACAATGGAAAGCACATACTCAGTAGTGTATTTTTTTAATTATGTCCCTAGTATCTAAAGGAGAGGGGAATATATTAAAGGGGATAAAAGTTGTAACTTTGCAATACATCACATTTCTGACAGCAGTCTCGTTATATAATTGTCACACGTCGTAATACTCCAATTAATGAAGCAATAAATGTATTAACATTATAAATTGTACTATAAATACCATTTGAGTTGATTTCAACAGTTTTACCATTCTTTCCCAACATAATGTAGACAAATAGCTCCTATAAAATGAGAAGAAAAAAAAAACCAATCTTTAATTAGCACTTACCTGGCACCTGCAACAACTTTTTTTCCATCTTTGCTGACAGCCAAATGAGTTACTGCAGCAGTAAAGCGTGATATAAGACCATCTCTCTCTGCACCAGGAAATGTATAAGCCTGCACACTGTTGTCATCTGTACCCACATAAAAATGTTTTCCCTACAAGAGAAAATACAACAATGGGAGTTCTTTCAACAATTATCCAAAAATGAATAAGTTTTAAATGCAAGTTTCACTGTGTTGACATTATTATTATTACTATTATTGTTATTACTACTATTATTGTTTATTACTGTTATTATTGTTATTACTGTTCTTCTTCTTCTTCTTCTTCTTCTTCTTCTTCTTCTTATTATTATTATTATTATTATTATTATTATTATTATTATTATTATTATTATTATTATTTTTATTATTATTATTATTATTATATAATTATTATTATTATCATATAATTATTATTATTATCATCATTATATTATTATTATTATTATTATTATTATTATTATTATTATTATTATTATTATTATTATTATTATTATTATTATTATTATTATTATTATTATTAAGAAAAATGTTTCAAATTACAAGTTGTATACCTGAACATCACAAATTGTTATCTTTCCATGTAAAGTAGTACAAATTATAATGCATGCTGTACTACCTTAACACAGTGGTAGCATTGCTGCGTACTAAGTAGGACATCTGAGTTTGATTCCCAGCACAGGCGTAGGGATTTTGTCCCACTGAGAGACCTGGTCAGCGGTGCATTCAGCCTTGTTAGGTCCCTGAGGGGTCAATTGAAGAGCTACTTGATAAAGAAGTAGCAGCCCCTGGTCGCGAAGATTGCATAACCGAAGGGAAGGCCTGGGATGCTGACTACATTCCACCCTCCAGTACTGCATCTTACTAATGACACCTGTAGTGGGCAAGGTGGGGATGTAGTGGCAGGGTGAGGCCTTAGTCTGGTAAGGACTGTTGCATTTACTGTACTTATACATTTTATCAATCTTTGATCTATCTAAAGCGCGTCTCACCCTTAAAAGACAGTACACGTTAAATGGAGCGCAGTGTTGCAACATGTACTAGTTGCGAATCTTTCTTCGCGAGCGACTCGAGGTGGCCTGAGTCCTGCATAGTCCTTCAATTGCTGCTTGACGAGACAGGCACTTTTAACTTTGGTATCCCTCCACGCCTTTGTTACTGTATGACCTAAATTTACAAATGTTTCGTCTGTATAAACAATTGATTTCCCCTGGTCCCTAAACCTTTTTACATATTTTAGATATTTATGTCGCCATCTCATGATATTGTCTCTTTCTATTAATATGCACTTGTTACCCTTTCTTTCATATTCGGACCCCAAATCATGTAAGAAGCGACTAAGAGTGGCCCTTGAGAAATTTGGTAGGGTCTCATCACTGTTGAACTGTGACAAAATTATATTCAGCGTGGGTGGAATATTTGCAAACAGTAAAGAATGAACAATTCGCCGCACTCCACCTTGCACTATTCAATCATATTGCGTTAACCTAGCGTTTTGTGTAGTCCCGCCCTTTTTGCTTTCTTTTTCGATGGCGTTCTTAGAGGTCCTTTCATTAATTCCTTTTTAATCATACACACTACTGCTTCTGAACACCCGATAGCCTTAGCTGTTTCTTTTACTGCCTTACACGCATTTTACTTCAAAAATAATCTAACACATTCATAATTATTTGGCGTTCCTTACTTCTTAATTTACCAACATATCGTCTCTTCCTAGCTTCACCCTCCATAACTACAAATATTTACAAAAATATTAAACAAATAGCGCAATAACAGCTCACAGTTACACACACGGCTTCTTTCGAACTAATGCTAGTGTTGCTCCTTATACTATCTTCTGTGTCAGGCCTGACGCTGAATAGATGAATACCTTTTGTTTGCCTTACTGGATAAAAGAAAGAGGTTACTGCCTTTTGGTTTATTTTAAAAACTTTCTCCAACCTTCCTCAACATTTGTTCTCGCTGGTTCCCTGATGTAAACTCAATAACAAAAAAGTTTCACACTGCGTAACTTTTGCAGTTCACATATATAAAATTTTCCGAAAACATTTAATTTAAAAAATTATAACACTTAACTGGGTAAACATAGAGAATTCAAAGTAGGCAGGTAGTAGCACTATAGTTTACTCTACCTAAGAAAAAATATAGATGCCTTCTAGCAGTTAGTTTGTTAGTTAGTGCGTGATGAGTGTAGAAACAGCAAATATCGGACTTCTATTGAAAAAAACGTTTTCTGAAGAAATTTGGAGCTATACAAATGTATAATGACTCTGAAAAGGATATAACCTGATAGAGAAAAAAATTCTGCATAGGATAATGTATTCAAACCTGAAATTTACAACAAATGAATATTTATACCATGCTATTAGGAATCTGGCAACAGAGCGAGGGTAGAAAAGGACGCGGCTAATGGCAACTTGTATGCGCTAGATAGAGACAGAGATGTCCCATTTAACTGTCTTCTAAGAGTGAAATGCTATATAGTAAGATAATGCTAATAAAAACCATGCATATTTAAGCTAAATATGGGAACGAAGGAAAAGGTATATAATCACAAAAATATAGCTTTGGCCTATGGTCAGCATTTTTGGTGCGAAGATTCAGTCAACCTCTTACAGTTTACCAATAAAGAACAGTCATTCAGAATAAAGAGCACTCCACAGCTATTGCCAGAAAATTCAAGACATACATTTTATTTGTTTTGCAAATATATTAAATATATGGAATTTTGATCAAAATCATTAGGAGCCTTATTTGAGAAAATAAAAAAAAATATATATATAACCATGCAGAAGGTAGGAAATGTTGTGAAAATATTAGAAGAGAAAGGATACCCCACACATTTAATACAGGTATTAAAAAATATGTATAAAGCAACTACAATAAAGATTAGGTTAGGGAATGGACGATTTTCAGAAGAAATGAAAATTAATAAGGGATTAAGACAAGGATGCAGTTTGTCTCCGCAGTGTTTTAATATATATATGGACGAAATTCTTAGAGAGGTAAATGGCAAAATTCCTTCAGGAATAAAAATAGAAATAATACAGTAAATATGCTACTATATGCTGATGATATCATAATAATTCAAGAAACAGAAAATGATTTACAGAAAAGTGTTTTTCAATTGGGGAATATATTAACAGAATATGGTCTTCAAATATCAACCAATAAAACGAAAATAATGGCCTTTCAAGGAAAGTACCCTCACAGATCCAAAATAACATTATAACATAGTGCTGGAACAAGTACACAAGCTTAATTATATGCAATATAACATATCAGAATAACCAAGACCTAAATAATAAAGTAAGTAAATTCCAGAACAGTTGCGGAATATTAGCAAGAACACTAAAAAGAAAAACTAGAAAAGAAACAAACTTAAAACGTTGACATATGGTTGTGAAACATGGATGATAAAGAAAAAAGAATGGAATAAAATAAATGCAGCAGAAATGAGGTACCTTAGAGCCATACAAGGATGTAAAATAATGGATAAAATAAAAAATGAAGAAATAAGAGAAGAACTAGGTACTGGCCCAATAAATGATAAAATAAACCAATATACAAAAAGCTGGAGAAATCATTTACAAAGGATGGACAATACCCGATACCCCAAAATGGCATACAATTACCAACCATATGGGAGGAGAGGTATTGGAAGACCGATGAGAAGGTGCAGAGAGACTTGAGGCCGGAACAGGAAAAGTCTCCTAATCCATGAAGTGGCGGCGGCGGTTGATATTTTACAGACTTATCTTTGAATAATACTGTTCACAGCCAAACTATTTTCTAAAAATGTATTTTTACTTTCTCTACTACGTATAGTAAAGTAGCGAAAGTATTGTATTCCACCCAAAAATTTGATGTCAAGATTTCACTAAAAATATGCTTTAAGGGCCCCTGAATCCAAACAAAGCAGTTTTAGAAACACGTCTGAGTGTGTGTGTGTGTCTGTCAGTCTGTGGACAGTATAACCCAATAACAAAAAGTCAGTTAAGACCAAAGTTGGTATTTAAGTTTAATGTCTTTCAAGGATGCGACATGAAGATTTTGAAGAAAATTCCTCTATGCTAAACTACCCTTTACATGGAGAATTTTTCGAAAACGTTGATTTTCTTGAAAATGGCTCTAACGATTTTGATAAAATGCAGTATGTTTGAGATATTTTTATGACAAATGAAATGTATATCTTGAATTTTTTGGCTATACCCCACGAAGTCCTATTTACTCTGGATGACTTTTGCATAACTGGTAAACTGTAAGGGATAGAGCGAATCTTACTATACAAAAGTTGTAGATCTTGCTAAAACACACAATATGTCCAAATAAATTTTTTTATAGAGTGAACCATTTTGGAGATATTACTTGTTATTTGTGAGAGTTTTGGAGAACTTATACTTCTGTCAAATGGAACATCATTATTCATTTTTTATATGTTAGCCGTACAAAGAGATCACAATTTGAAGGCTTTAAAAGACTGGACTATCGCTCAAAGTCTACTGTATTCCCATATTCCGCTTGAACCTACAAGGAAATAAGCAGTAAGATGATTTCTGCAAATGTTTATCTCAACTAACATGAAGATAGAGGAATAAGAGGTTGTAAGAATGGTTAGTATAAGAGTAGAGAAAGTCATGCGAGTGCAACACATCAGATTTTTTGGATTCAGAATGCCTCAAAACATGAATTTACTGAAGTTTCAGAAACCAATTTTTGGGTGGAATGCAATACCTCCTCTACTTAATAAAGGTAAGTGGTAGAGAAAGTAAAAAGCATAGAGAAAGGAACTTTATGCTTCAATAGTTACTTTCCACACTCTTAACATACAATTAAGCATAATATAGGCTATTTCAAATTACAGATCACAATAACACTTGTATATATACAAATTATGGAACACTATTTATAATGCAATTGTGTACCTCATAGAATAAATTCCAGTAACATCAAATGACTCGCAGATGCAATTCTGACACAAATACAACATTCTTTTATTTCACAACTGTAAAATGAATATTGAACGGTAATTAACACTCAACATTACATATTTATGATAGCGAAACGCATTTAACACATATATGCAGTTATAACATGCAATACAACAGCTAACTCAAGCAGACATCATACACGATGCATCATGGGAGTATATTTACAGCTGGCCAATATTTAAAACCACACAGATTACCAATGAGTCAAATAATGAACATTAATTAACAGCAAACCCTACAAGTGTTCCTGAATGATGCTACGATTGAGTTTATAAGCTTTGGTTTCTGATTTATGGGAGGTTAGGTGTGGTCTAGTTTTTTAAATATAAGACTAAGCAAATTAGCAACCAGTAGTTACACCAAAGCACACGAGTGAAGTGAGCATGTGTATCTTAACAATTTGTTTATTTTTAGCTTGATAATACCAATGGCGAAGTTCACACTGACCTTCAGTGTGCCAAAACTTTATCCCTTAGGGTTGTTCTGCTAAACCCACTGATATGTAAACTTGAACACCAATATTTTGAGCTAGGAATGAACCTGCAATGCTAAGCTTTAAAAAATAGCAATCACCAGTCCAAGTAGCCCAGACTTAACCAAAATAGTACCTGTATTATTTTTCCACTGCATACTGTCCAATCCACGAAATGCTAACTGTGAAATGAATGAAGATTGCTAGACCTAATTTAATTCATTTAATGAAATAAACTTTGTCTCAGCAAGTTTAAACATGTCATACTCTTCACATTCCGAAGGCCAACTTCAATTAGGCACAGAAGAAGGAATGTTCTCAATTGTTTACTTTGCAATACACCTGACAAATTAAAACTTGCCTATTGTTAAATAAAATACTTATATAACTATGGAAAATCATGAATCCTGATCCCCAGTGTGTGGCTGCGCACTAGACCTTCGGCAAAGTTGATTCACCCTCCATTACTTGTAATCATACCACGTGACTCCCGCACCACAGCTTGTAGACAGACCATCTCTCACATCACATGTATGTCCCCACCTTACCATGCATTACCAACATAAAGTATTTGCGCTAACAGCTCATTATTTGATTATTGGAACTATCATTTGCAGTGACACTCAAGAGCAAAGATGAACTTGAAAGTCATGGACCTTTTCAAGGTTATAGGCCAGCTCAGTGTAACTAAAAAGGCATTACATTTCTTAGGGCTAATGGATAACTGGCCAGAAATCCACCTAGTGTGATATAATGACATGTGGAAGAATTACAACGGAGGTTCGTCTAATTAATCTTCGGACATGTCCTTCACATCAGGGCGTAAATATTAAAAAAAATTAAATTAGTCACTATACTTTTCTTAGTAAACAACTTCTAAAATTATAAGAAGTGCATAGTAATAAAATTGTAATTTTCTCAAGTGCGATCAATCTGTATAACTGGAATAATTTTTAAAACAGCTATTTACTTAAGCAGCAAAAGAGTAATGTCAAAATGTCATATGGATGCCCTGTAAATGAAAGATGCCTCACTATCATTTTCACTATCCATTCTAAGGAAATCAGTCTCTCAACCTCGAGTTCCTATAACCTAGCTTTTTCTGTCATCATCAGCAATTCCTTTGGTCTTCTGAGTTGCAAAACTTTATGACATATATAATTTCCTGTGCTTGTCAATTAATAAAACCACCTTCATTATGACCTATTATATATCCTCAGTGAATGTACTTAATCTGATGCACTCTCCCTGGATGTTTGTTCTTGCGCATATTTTTTGATACGCCTATTTGCTTTGTTATCTAATAACATGGGCTGATTCTGTGTGCAAATTATTCTTTCTCTGTCCAATCCCTTAAAAATAAGCAGCTGAATATTATATAATATAAACAATAAATTAATGAATACTCAAAAGTGTCAGCAGTCAATTGACATACTCCTATAGTTTTGCATTGGAGTGTATTTCTTTCCCCATCTCCACTCCTTGCCTCCCCATGTAGATGCTCCTTGCCTTACTTTGCAGCACAAAGGTGGTGGGGCAGTTACATCACACTAGGGAGTTAAGTGAGGTGAAGTGCTTCGGCTCCATGATTCTCTGCCATTACTATGCTTGGCAGCTGGTCTTCAGTCAAACTATACTAGTTTAATTCAGTCGCCTAGTTTTTCAAACCAAAGAACCTTCTGAACCAGCTCATAAACTCACCTTTTGTGCTACAGTTATGGCCTGTTCACCAACACATTGAGAAGTGGGATCATCATCTTCTAAGCCGGCCCAAAGTCTTACATCTCCATCAATACCACAAGTGAGAATATGCCTGAAAGAGTTTACCAAGCAATGCACTACAACTCAACATTGAACACGGTTATGTAAACATTTCAATCACAAATTTACTATTTTGTTTAGCTTCTCAACATAAATTCTAACCTCAAGAAGCTAATATTTACTCCTGTTATTGTAGCAGCCAAAAATAATATATCGTATGCATACATATAACATTACAAACCAATACAATGAGGTTATTTTACTTAATTCTTAACACATCTTAGAATTACTTACTTTCCATCTTCAGAATAACAAAGATCTGTATGGCCTTCTGAGTGTGCATAACGCATAGGTCTTTTTCTTGCTGGCATTTTATATACCGGCCTATTAGTAATCTAACTACTTATAATAAAAGTATTAATAAAGTTCAATAATAAAACATCAATGACAAGACGTGTTCATTTTGGCGGGTGACAATGATCATTGTCAGACTCGATCGATTGTTCGTTTTTACAATCGATACTGAGTTTGTTCCTTTAGAAACCTTCCTCCAAAGAATATTTAACGATGCAGGGTTGCATTTCGCGGTATTAGGTCTGTTCCAACAAGCGGTTCTGAATGCGTCCCGAACTAATACTAACATTTTCTTACATGCGCAATCGAGTACGCTCTCAGAGCTAGTTTTCCGAATTTTGTACGGTTAGAACATTACTTGAACCAGTTTTGCCAAGTTAGCGGTTTTCCCACTAAACTTGTCGATTTTTGAGCACCTGTCTAGTGGGCGAATTTTGCATCTAGTGGCTAGTGGAAATTATGGTGGATTCTAAAAATATTAGGGTGGTTTTACAGAAAAATTATTCAAAATTACTTTATCCATTCAACATAGAGTAAACAGTACCTAGTAGCCCTTAAATGTTTAACACCCAAACATTTTTAATTACAATAGACGGTCTTTTGGCTTCTTTTTTGTATTGTTTTGCTTACTTATAGACTGGAATGACTCAGTGACTACAGACGTCTATGACTACTAAATTTGTTATTAATCATTGCAGGTTTGAGAAAAGCATCTCAGATAGCTGTGGCAGCAAAGTTTATATTTGAAACAATAAACATGTATCACCGTTCTATTGTGTACTCGGAATCAGTAAGCTGAAGGCGGGGAACTAATATCTTAATGCGCATGAACATTAGGTGGGTTCGCCGAGACATATTTCATAATATTGTTCTAAGGTTCTTTTTTTAACGTCCTCCAACGTAGTGTCATGTCGGATGGTGAATGAAAGAAATAGGTGAAATGATGCTCAAATGAGCCCGAGGCCCATAAAGCTATAAGTTACCCTTCATTTGTCTCCTCAAAATAAGCGAAAACCTGGGGAAAAACCTTATCCGTATAATTTAGCCTAAGTGAGATTCGAATTCGCGACCTCTTGGACGTGAGGCAGACACGCTACCATCACGCTACGGAGGCGACCTTTCTAAGGATCTAAGCGTTTAAAAATGTGACCTGTGCAAATTATTAGTAACTTTTACATTTGTAGGGAGAAGATTTGTTTAATCATTGGTTGAATCATCCAGTAGCAAAATAAAAGAAAGTTTTTTTTTATGTTTAAGCTTTATTTATCCTTCTAGTACTTAGAATGGCCACCCTTGGCCTTTAACAAGGAAGAATTCTTGCCGGCATGCTTTCTATAGAAGTCTTACACATTTATCGAGTTTCAGCATCATCGTGCCATACTGATCAATTTTTGTCAACCATAATTTCTTTAGTTGTGAGGTGAAGCTTTTCACTTTTTTCTTTAGTACACTCCACACAGACTCAATTGGGTTCATATCTGGGCTGTTTCCAGACCAGAGCAGTACAGAAATATTGAAGTCATGAAATTTATTCATCACAGATTTTGCATAGTAGCATGGTGCACCATCCTGCATGAAAATTCCGTTTCCTGATGGAAACCATTCATCATTTGTATACAGACCTTTCTACTACTTCTAAGTACTTTTTATTATTCATATTTCCACTCACAACATTAATTTTGCCTGCATCATACACAGAAATTGTTCGCCATATCATCACTTTGGTAGGATATTTCACATTCTAAACCACACATTCCTTCTTGAACGCTTCCTCTGGTCCTCTTCTGACAAAATGATGTGTTTCCTGGACTAATGAAACTATGTTTCATCGCTGAAAACTACTTGTAATAGGAAATACGTATGTGTATTTTTGGAAAAAGGCAATACTTGACGTGAATTTTCTTGAAGTGTGAATGACATAATTTATATGCAAATAATTTCATAAAATGATCATTTAATTTCAAATTTCATAAATTATTTATTAGTTATTTTTTCCCAATGTTTAGATGTCCAATTTTTCAATAATTAGCCGAAGCAACTCGTTTCTTCAGCATAGTTGGCGTTAATTTCTGTTTTTACGAGGGTTCCTTGTTTTCAGTCTATCTTTAGTCTTCGTCTTATGGTGCGTAACGATACATCACAACCACACTCCAGAGCAATAGCCTATAGTTCTGTAAAGGTCACACTTCTCTTTTTCTGCTATTCTCTGAATCGTACGTTTCAAAGTTGGGTTTAAAATTCGCTTCCTACCACATTTTCCAACTCTTTGTGGAGAAGCTGATGTTTCACCCCTCAATTTCTATGTAGATCTTGTAAGAAAGCTTGTGCTGACACCAGTGGCGTAAATAACGGCCCCACAGACCCCGCGGCGCGAGGGGAGCGATCTTTAGGGGCCCCCAGACTGCCTATAATAGCTTTCTTAAAAAGGATATGTTATGTACATATATTCAATTCAACCATGGAAAATCGCTAGGAAGATGCACTGGAATAGACGCAGTTCACTGATGACATACTGACAACAGAAGTGTACTATGTAAGCATTTCCTATCCTTTCTTGCTTAAAAGTGTGAAACAAGCTTACCATCAAAGTGTGTACATATACTCCCAAAACCATTCACAATCATATAGAGAAGTTAATTAAAGCATGGTATTGTACTGAGTACGGTTATTATAGCCGAACAAACTATGTGGTATGTACAACTAGCAGCTACGTGAAAATGTACTCAATTGGCCGTTAAATTGGATTATTTTAGAACGTGGTAATAAGGTATAAACTCAGTATGTGTTGTTCTAGCCAGTTGTTTAGTGTTATTGCTTCTGAACGATATCTGAGGTACCACAAATGGAAGTTTGCTTGGGTTAATACCTGAGTTACCCAGAATATTGACAGGTACCTAACGATTTTGTTCCACCTATGTGCATTATGTATTCAGAGAGTGTTTATTGTTTATTTAGAAAAAATAACCATTAGTGTTGGTAATCGGGAAATGTTATTTTAATATTTATTCTATATAATCTCTCCATTTGTAAGCTTTATTAGTAAGTAGGGCCCCCAACATACATATATTTGCAGGAGGTTCCGAAAAATCTTAGCTATATTTGTCTTTCTGCTTTTGTTTTATCTCCAGGATTTAATAAAAGTTGGACTTGAGCTCTTTTACATGGGATGATGTCTTTCTGCTTTCCCATTTTGCTTCAACTAAAATTTTGATTCAACTGAGGCAACTTCTCACCCTCAACCCACAAAACAACCCTCAAGGTCATTCTTTGAAAACAAGGGATGGCCTGGAATTGTGCCAATAAGAGCGGTACAATGAGCAGCGGTAGGCAGGGATATTTGGGAATTAGAAAGGAATTTGACCTGTTCACAGTTTAGCAAAAATATGTAAAAATGACTATAATATCAATAAAAATTACACGCGACACAACTAAACCAAACATATTGAAAATGTTCATTAAAACTTCATCCATAATAATTATAACGTTGAGTTACTGAGGAAGCATAATGGTATAATGAAATGTGTAGATTGTAAGATCTGCAAAATGTCAATTTTTTTATTAAAACATAAAATTGCTAATAATTTGCATACGTCTGTATATATACAATTGTCTCAAAACAAATCTAGTGGTTTCTGTTGGTTTTGAATAAGCTGGGAAATTCCAAATCATTGTTGGTTACACTGAAACCTCTTGTGATTTGCGGAGTGTAAACCTGTGGTGTAATCTATGGGTGGTGGAAAACTGGTGATAAGTTTTCTGAACGCGTTTCAAGGACCTCCTGGGTGCAGCAGTATTTGTTCAGTTTTGGAGTGAAATGTGTATAATATAGAATAGTTCTCTTATTTACTAATACGGAAATGACGATGGTATCGAAAACAGCTATAGGTATCGCTGCAGGAATATGTGGCACGTTATTCATAGGCTACTGCATATATTTTGACAGAAAACGAAGAAGTGATCCCAACTTCAAGAAGAAGCTGAGAGAACGTGAGCAAAAATTTGATTGTGGTTCATAATTCAAGGTAAAGTAGGTAATTTACTCATGACTGATAGATTTACCATTATGTGTTTAGGAAGAAAGGCGCGAAAAGCTGCATCAAAGTCAACTGGTTCAAGATTTCCCGATTTGAAAAATCGCGAAGCGGTCGAACGATTTTTTCTTCAGGAAGTAAGTATTCAAACTTGCTAAAATTTTAGGGCTGATATCTGTAACTGCCTTATTAAGATAGTTAACTAGCCTATAAGTGAAACCGATTAGATTATATAACAACCAATGTGAAGACTACATAACCCTACTCCTGCCTCTTTAAACGTAGGGTATATTAATACGTTTTATCTCTGTAAGTAAATCTCATAACCCTTGTCACTAATTAGTACTTATAAGACATGTTGTAACTTCTACCAACCTGTCATTGAAGTTTTGAAATCTGCTTTCTTTTATGGTAAATGTACATATATATTATAAGGACTTTCTTTTGTGTTTGTATGACTACTGTAATGCAGGTTAATGTTTTAAAAGATTTAGTGGAGATTCACTTTAGCACTCCGTGATCGATTTGTTTTAAACCATCCCTAATATTTATTAGCTAACACCCTAATGTTTTAGGGTGTCATTTGGGGGACAGAAGCTTAATTTTGGAAATAAATAAAAGTTTAAAATTTTATGAGGTCAGTTCAATAATAACCCATGTTTCAAAATTATATGGTGTTGCTAAGGGAAGTTTTTCTTATCATGTACTGTCATTTGTTGCATGTCAAAACAAATTGGATGCTGATTCATAGTTTAGTTAGGATTTTACTGACATTTCAGTAAGTTGTTCAGCGTGTTTTTGCTAAAAGGGAAAAAGTGCAGTATGGTAAAGTGATTCGCCTATTACTTTCAGATGGGAAAACTTGTGAGGAGGCAAAAGTGAAATTGGATGCTGTTTATGGAGACCTATTGCTATCCATGATAACAGATATTGGTATACCGAATTTAAATGTCAAATATCCTTTTTTGATGAGGAGCACCCATGGTGCCCTGCAGATGTGGTTACCTAGGAGGTCATTTAAAAAGTCCACAATGTGATACTTGCTGATCGTGGAACAAAAGTTCGCGAAGTGGTAGAGGCCATAGGTGTGCTGACTGGAATGGCAATTCATATTTTGCATGATAAGTTGGAGATGAGAAAGTTGTGAGCCCAATGGGTGCCGCATTTGCTCACAGTGGACAACAGGCAGGTGTGGTTTTCAACTTCAAAGCTGTTTAAGCGAAATCCAAAACACTTTTTGCGTTGAGTTGGCAAACCATATAGCCTCTTAATAGAAGATATATGTTAGGTTTCAAAGAGATAAACTTCAAGCGAATGTAAATCCATTACGTTGCAATTGTGTTTTATTTTTCTTGTATGCTTACGATGGGATTGCCATGAGACAAGTGATGTAATATGACTGTTTTCAAACCTTTATTATGTCCAAACTAAGCCTTTGGCCAAAAGCAGGCATCCCAAAACATTTTTAGGGTATTATTTAAGACATAGATGTTTGAGACTGTTCACTCACCAAATGCTGAAGTAAATAATTATCGACTTAGTGGTTGGTTCCAGGTTTTGTGCCAAAGGTAGCATCTTACAGTAAACATAATTCTAATAATAGACTATAGGGTACTGCTAGTGGTTGGTGCACCAAGGAATCAAGTAAACAAATATATACTAAATTAGAATCTTATTTATTAACAGGTTCAGCTTGGCGAACAGCTGCTGGCAGAGGGCAACGTGGAGGGCAGTGTGGAGCATCTTGGCAATGCAGTGGCAGTATGTGGCCAACCAAACCAGCTTCTCCAAGTTCTGCAACAGACTCTGCCACCCCAGGTGTTCCATCTTCTGCTCCAGCGATTGTCAGTAGTTGGACAGGTAAGATGAAATTTGGAGAATGTTCATGAAGTTTAGTTGCCCAGAAATTCTAAATAGCTTGTACTTGATATTTCGATACTTGTAATTCTATTCCAAAGAAGTAAATGAGCATAAATTGCATTGCATTACCGACCTTTTTCACAAATTTTAGATTACATCTGTAAAGGCTGGTTCAGAAATACCTAACAGGAACCTCAATGGCAATAGGATTTAGCGGACGCTTTGTTATTTCTGCTATTTATCTTTAGAGTTGCACATGCCATTTATAATAGTGAATATATCCAATTTCTCCATGTGTATGCATTATATTTGAAATGGACACTTAAATGCCACTAGTTAAGTTCATTTTTCAGTTGGATAATAAAACCAACAGTATTGTGTAATTAGTAATTTTCCTTCATAGATGAAACACTAACAACTTTATGTCAAAAATGAAAACACATCCCTTTTATTTACTATTAAATAACTTTTGGGTTTTGATAACTAATGATTTCCAAAAAGTGTTTCTCTTTCTTTTTAGTTTAAAAGTCATTTTATTACATATTTGGCATTGTCTTCAATCTTAATTTCTTTTTATTGTATCATTTTTGTTGTGTTATTAGCATACATTATCTGCAGCAGTTTGAGTAAAAATGTCTAATGCTAAACTTTTGTCTCATTATAGAGAATTGTTGCGCACAGTGGTTCATCAGTAATGTCAGAAGAAGATGTGGAATAAGGAGCATCACGTAGCAAGCATAGAAGCAGAAAATTTAAAATGTGGCCGTACAGCACTTTCATACACTGTGGTACTTGTCCCCACTTCATTAAAATTGACTATGACAACAGAATGATATCAATGCTGATATATTTTGAATATGAACCCATTTTCAGCAGTGCCTCTGTCGCCATCTTGTTAATATAAAGCAAGCATTTACATTAGCTTACCCATTCCTTGGTTTTACGTAAATATTGTTTGAACAAGCTGAGAGGTATAAAGCACTTGCTGGAACAGAAGAAAATGTTAGTGCGCTAAGTCTCGGGAAAGAGCGGTGAACCTGCATGCTGTACGATATAGCACACGTCTGCACGGTGCAGATGGCTTATACTGCTAATACTGTTAAACATTTTACAAAATGTACAAAAAGAAAAAAAAATTGTTGATTCACACAATATGTGTTAACCTAGTCCTATTATTTAAGATTTTGAATTTCTTTTTTATCAAGTATCATGTAAGACACTACTTGTTGAAGTGTGGTATGAATCAAGTATCTAAAGAACGGTATGAAATCTGTTAACGATTACTGTATCCTCATTATGTTATAAAATCACACAAGTAACACAGAATGATTTGTTTATTTGCTCCTGGAGTATTGTAGTTCCTATATGATACATGTTCCTCACATCTTCGAGCTAACAACCTGTATCCCACTTAACCTTTTATGCGTGTTTTAAACATTATATTTTTGATGTTTGAATTTCAGTGCTTGTATTTTGTATTATTTTCAGAAGAAATACTTGTTAGTTTTTGTGTATGTATGAGAGATACTTATTTTTGTAAAGCAGAATAGTGCTGACAGTAGTAATAAAATAAATTAGCATTTCAATAATATTATTTTGCTGTTCTATACACATGAAACAAATAAGAAAGCTTGTGGAGTCTAGAGTGTTAGAACTTTTTATTTCATTATTCTGGCATCCCCAAGAAGATTAAGTTGCAGAAAGAGAGCTGAAGATAACAGGAATCTATTATTTATTTATGCCAACAAACTTACTGTTGGCATAAATAAATAATAATTACCATCTGAAGTGTATTTAATCCCGGGACATAAAGTACTTGCAATAGTAAGTCACCATTGGGGTAAATGTCTCTGATGTGAGACTGCCTTTGTGGTTTACTGGGAGAAATACTAACTTGTTTGAGAATTCAATGTCACTCTGGCAGATTGTTATAGTAGCTTAATGGTTAGAGCACCTGCCTAGTAAGTGGAGGGTCTGTGGTTCAAATCCCAGCTGTGGCATTGAATTTTTAAGTTCCAGTTCTACCTCTTATAACAGGAATCTGGGTAAATTTTCCTGTTGCATTAATTTCAGATGCTGCACATGCAATCAATTTAATTTCTGCAGGTAACACAAATCAATTAATACGGTGTCACTGTGGTGACTATGTGTTGAAAGGTTTCTGAGTTACTCTTTGCAACAGTGCTAATCTTTTTTCATTTTCTCAACTTACTTTTGAAATGATAAATTTTTCTATTATAAATATAAGTGGAACAGAGGGTGTTACTTAAATTAGTTAACACAGTACAATGCACTGTGAATCACCTCAAGTGTATGTTGCAGAACATAGTCAAGTTCTTGTAAAGGGACAATATATTGTGTTATGTTTCATAAATTGGTTTGCATAGCGTCAATGGTTTCATTTGCTAATTTTTTGTAGTCAAATAAATGAATATTATAAGGATATTTCATAAATGTATGTTTTCATTTAATTATTTACATATTTTCAATTAACACAACAAAAAAAACGAAGGCTCACTGGCCTTAATCCTGCCACAGTAAACAATATTTTGATTAAGAGGTAGAACTGGAACTTAAAAATTCAATGCCACAACTGGGATTTGAACCACAGACCTTCCGCTTGCCGGGCGGACGCTCTACCACTGAGCTATTGTGACAAACTGCCAGAATGACATTAAATTCTCAAGCCAGTTCTACCTCTTAAACTTTGCCCACACACGGCTTGTGTGTTTAAAAACACCAACAGTAAGTTTGTTGGCATAAATAAATAATAATATTTTGATTATTCCAAATGTTTAGTTCTTCCGGGCTTGTAGGCCGTGGTCTAGAAGGCATGGTAGATACCAACGTTTCGCCAAGTACTGCGCTTGGCATCATCAGGGTAACACGATCCTCCATCTGCACTGGTCAGAGTTAGAATGTGGAAGCAGAGAAGTAGTGGAAGAAATGACCGTTGATGTCCATTACGTTTATTTATATGGGTGGGGATGGGCAGGGCATTGTTGCGCCATCTACGGTGGTGATTGGCCGGTTGTAGGTGGGGTTTTATTACAACTGTTGTGTGTGTCTGAAAGTCTATCAGTCTGACCAGTGCAGATGGAGGATCGTGTTACCCTGATGATGCCAAGCGCAGTACTTGGCAAAACGTTGGTATCTACCATGCCTTCTAGACCACGGCCTACAAGCCCGGAAGGACTAAACATTTGGAATAATCAAGACACCGGCCGTGAAAGCCTAAATACAAATATTTTGATTATTATTGTTCTTTCACATGAGGCCATGAGTAGCAGAAGGGTTGGAAAGTAGAATCAGACTCAAAAATTCAATGGCATAACCAGGATTTAAACCACAGATTTTCTGCTTTCCCTGAATTGTTGTAGACATTGAGCCACTATGGCAGCATGCCAGCGAGATGGTAAATTCCCCAACTGACTGGCATCTTTTCCGGTAAACTACCTTGAGGCATTTGGGGTTATGATAAGTCATCTTAAGGGAATTTTACAGGAGAGACATGAAAGTTTCAAAAATTCTATAAATCAGGTGATGTGCATAATTTTAATTTTTTATATAGCAGAGGATTGACTGCAAATAAAGGTAACAATTTTACAAAAGACAAACACGTAATTTACGATCAAATAGAAAATGCTACATGTGAACGAGAGCCATGTGTGTAGTGAATATGAGGCGGTAGCATAGCTTCAACTAGTAATTGATATCTTGAACAAAGATCTGCAAGCTGTGTGGGAAGAGGTTATGAAGTTACTCTTTCAGAATGAAAAATTGACGCAGGAGGAAGGAAAACTGGAAAAGGACAAATGTGAATTAAACATAGAAAAAAATATACAAGTATTGTATTTTTATGTTGCTTAATGAATTAACAAATTCACCTTTCTGCTTGTTGGACACTAAGTTTCCCACCTGTTTTTTATTTCCTCTGCTGTCTATAAGAGGTAGAGGAAAATTTGAATAATTGTGGCAACTAACTGCCTGTACATAACTAGCGTGAGAGAAAAATCATAGAGGGAGTATTGATTAGATTAGATTAGATTAGATTGCGTTCTGTAGGTTCAGTGATGGTCAGTCAGACCTTGAACATAGAACATGTCAAAAGCATTTACAATTAAATGCATAAAAAACATGCAAAACATGTATAGGTTTCATGTTGTGCTGTTAAGTACGAGATGAAGATAATACTTCTAGTGCATTGACACTTACATAGTTATTATACATGTACAAAATCATGTTACTTGGCTTTTACAGACTGTGTCATTGCTTCAATGTTTACATTTTTGCTTGTATGAAAAAGCAGTCCAAATTTATAGCTAAGTAATACATTCTAACAGGTTACACATGTACATTTAGCTTATTAGTAAACAATATTCTTACTCGTGTGTTAAGTGTGTCAAATTTAAGATAAGCGACCTCAAAATATTAACTGTGCACATTAATCATAGCATACCTATTTTAATTCTTACATAGTATGTAATGTACAGAGTAGACAACATTTCAATTATGTTCATATATACAGAATATCTATTTACATCCTTACTTTTACATAAAGCGTGTCCAACATGATTGTTCAAATACACATTTTCAAAATATCAACAAACATATTAACACTGTTACTTAATATTGGAACTTAAATTATAATCAATTAGTTGGCTTTTTGTAGCCTGCACGTCATTATTGTATTTTCAGCTACCCTTGTTATACTTAATTCGAACAATACAACTGATCTGACATTAGGCTGATTATTGATTTAAATATTCCTCTACAGAATAAAATGACTTATCACAGAGATACTCTTTGAGGGAAGCTTTAAAAACTCTGAAATTGCTAACAATTGTATTCTACCCAAAAGTTTGTTACCAAGATTTCAGCAGAAACACACATTTTGAAGTCCTTTAAATCCAGAAAACAAACTGGAGAACTTTCTGTCAAACATAAAGCAAACGATCTGTAAGAGGAACCTACTCGAAATGGTCCAAGCAAATCCTCTGGCTACTGTTCTGCATGGGGTATTGTTCATTCAGATGACTGACCACTAACTCCAGCAGAGAATGAGCCAGTTAGACAGCCTGACCAGCTCCAATGGCAGCCGGTAGGTAACTGTGCAATGACAGTATTGTAATGCAGCTCCTATATAGGAAACTTATCATACGTCCTTCGTTGCTGGCTAGTTCGTTGGTTAGAGAGATGAGTAGGGCAGTCATTTAAATTTGTAGTGCACATGTTAAGTCAGCTCTGTTACTGACTTAATCAACTTTGCACTGCTAGTTCGATGGTGTAGAATAAGCTAAGTCAAAAGTAAGTGACTTAACCGTCTTTGCACACACCAACTGATGACTTCATGTCATACTCCTTTTGCACACTCATGTTGCTCGGCTATTATAAGTGATATGACTTAACCGATTAGACCATGGGTAGAGCACACAAAATTACATCAAAGGCTGTGGAGAACTCATTTTCAACATTTTTTTGACTTAACCGCTTTTGCACACCCAGTAGAGATATTTTGTAAGCACTCAATGATCTCAGATTAGAGTGTTTCTTTCAGTCTCCCAAAAACTTTTTAAATGATTTAGTTTAAAGTAACATTTTCTAGTAGGATCACTACTTTGGTTTTGAAAGAGCCTAGAGTGACCTTGATTAATTAATACTAATTGTTTTGTTAGAAATACTGCTCCCTTTTAAATGCAAGCTACAATTACATTTATTTTTACTCAGGGGTCTCCGTCTAGGGGATATGTTAATAGCGACCACAAGGTATGTCAGAGGGTATGGTTGGTGAATTTATTTTGATAACTCTCCTGGTCAGGTCGGTGAGACCTGTAAACCAACGACAGGTGTGGTCCTCCAGACATTCTGGGGGTTGTGAGAGAGCGATGTGACCGCCAAAACAAAAATATGGTGCTCTCTAAAAAGCGGTTACATTTACTGCTATTGCTCTCTTCAATATCAAATTATGAAATATGACACGAGGGGTAAAATGTTCCAGAGTTATAATAGTCCCCCATTCGGATCTCCGGGCAGAGACTACCTCTCAAGAACCAAAACATTATATTAATAGAAGATCTAACATCAGACTTCTACAATGGAATGTGGGTGGTCTCACACAAACAAAAGGAGTAGAACTGAATAAAATTGTATTTGACTATAACATAGATATATTTTTCATACAAGAAGCAAATCTAACAAATGACCAACTTAAATACTTCAATTTTACTGGTTTTCTACTACACCTACTACCCAAAAATAGGCAGATAAGTTGTGGAATATTAGTTGGAGTCAAAAAGGATATTAAATCCTCCTTTGAAATTGTTAAAGAAATGGATAACACAGATAAAAGTGAATTAATAAAGCTAAATTTTTGGGATAACAAAACACATCTACATTTATACAGTATTTACAATCCTCCCAGGAATGAACCAGATCTCTCACTTATTGACCAATTAAATAAAACAATCGTAATTGGGGATTTCTATGCCCATTCCAAAAGATGGGGTTATGAAAAGTGGATTCTACAGGGAGGATAGTGGAAGAATTTTTGAATACCACAACTCTTGAACTGATTTATAGTAAAGAAGATCCCACAACCTTCATACATTACTCTGGAGCAGGCAGTAACCCAGACCTCTTGTTAGCTACAACAGATATTGTTTCAAAAATTAAAAAACAAGTTATAGAAGATCCAAGTTCTGGTCACAGAGCAGTGGCGGTGCCGTGGTCGAGCGGTTAGCGCGCTCGCCTACCACCTAGGCGGCCCGGGTTCGATCCCAGGGACCCGCATGTGGTATTCGTGGTGGACGAAGCGCCGTCAGGGCGGGTTTTCTCCGGGTACTCCGGTTTCCCCCGCCATCTCATTCCACCGGTGCTCCATCTTCATGTATCATCAGTGTCACCGCCTGCGGTGCCGTAGTAGTAAAAGCGGGCGTTAAACACTACAACAACAACCTCACAGAGCAGTAATTGCTGATATAAAACTAGAGAATACAAATAACAGTCAAGATCTCACGAATCTGTATTGGAACTTCAAAAAAACAGATTAGAACAAATATAAAACTGAATTAGAACATAAATTTAAAGAACAAACAAACTCACAGCTACATGACCAACCAGATCATATGAACAAAAATTTCTGTAAAGTCATCCTAGAAACTGCAAAAAAACATATTCCTCGTGGAAGAATTAAAAATTTCAAACCCTTTTGGAATCCCCAGTTAGAAGAACTGAAAAAGCAAAGGAATATAGCTATAAATACAGCTGAACAAACAAAAAACATATCGGATACACAAATATGGCGGATGAAATATGCCTCACTAAAAAAAGAAATTAATACTGCTAAAAAGAATCACTTTAATAATTTCTTAGAAAAATGGATTATAGGACAGATAGTAACAAAGCTCATAAGTTCATAAAAAATGTCAAGGACAGGAAAGAAAACAACAGCACACCTATCATACACAACAATAAAATATTAGTAAATGATGCAGTCATAGCCGAAACATTCAATAAATATTATGCTAATTCACATAAAGTAACAAGAGATAATAAAAACGAACGTTAAGAATTTAAGAAAGATTTGAAACAAGAAAGAGAATGTGATCCTAACACTCAGTGCAATATCTTTTTTCAAAATTTTAATATGCAAGAACTGAACATTGCAATAAATGATCTAAAAAACAAGAAGTCTCCTGGACCAGATCACATACATCCAGAGTTCATAAAAAACCTTGGAAAAACAGCAAAACAACAACTACTGCAACTCTACAATCTATCCTGGAAAACCACTGTACCTGCTGAATGGCGAAAAGCAATAATTGTCCCACTCTTGAAGAAAGACAAAACAGCATCAGAAATAAACAATTATAGACCAATAGCTCTTACTAGCATAATAGCAAAAGTGATGGAAAGAATGGTGTCAAACAGATTAAATTGGTTTTTAGAATCACAAAATTTAATATCCCCATGTCAAGCTGGATTCAGAGAGTTCCACTCTACAAATGAACAAGTCTTACTTCTCAGTCAAGAAATCAAAGACTCCTTCAATAGAAAAGAGGATAATTTATCAGTTTTTATTGATTTCCAAAGTGCATATGATTCTATATGCAGAATAAAACTACTAAAGAAAGTAAAAAAAAATAGGGATACAAGGTCCAATGTTTCCATGGCTATGTCATTTCCTAACACAAAGCTTTATTGCAACCAGATATGGAAGAAATATATCTAAATACAAACAAGTACACCGTGGCTTACCACGAGGCGCAGTACTCAGCACAACACTTTTTAATATATTTATTAACGATCTGCCACAACAAATACAAGAATCAGGTGTGAAGTGTGCACTATTTGCTGATGACTTAGTAATGTGGACTTCAAAACCAAAAAGCAAAAGTACAGAACTATAATCGCTCCACCCTTAGATCCGCACTTGATGCAAACACAAGCGGTCAACAACTAACCCGCGATACACCGAAACCAAAGCACACCATAAAATATAGTGCCATAAATATCGGCGATTATCAGGGAGTTTTCAAGATGTATGATAATCCTAGTAAAAACTACTTGAATGTAGCGCAATAGCAGCGCTATTCCTAAAACTCCCGAATAAATATCGTCCTGTTGCAAAATAAACACGAGGAATGGGTCCGCGTGGCATTTGTTTGTGTTAGTTGCAGTCACAGCACTGATGCGAACCGAGGTTATCGCGGAGGGGTACAAGGTGTGGATCTAAGGCTGGATGGACTATAGAAAAAACCATGCAACAATCTTTAACCAACTTACAGAGGTAGACCAAAGAAAATTTAATGACTGTTAATACAACAAAATCAAACTACCAAATCTTTTCACTAAGAAAAAAACCACTAAAAATAAAACTAAATTTTGAGGGTCAACAATTACCTGAAACAAAAGAAGCAAAGCATTTAGGAGTTACATTTGATACCAAACTTACATGGACCAAACAAATAGAAAATGTAATACAAAGAACAGAGAGGCGCCTTTCACTGTTAAAACATCTAACAGGAATGAAGTGGGGATGTTCCATAGCAACTCTTAACACAACATACAATGTATATAAAAGCCATTATTTACTTACTGCAGCAAAGTTCTTGTAACAGCAAACACAAAACAAATTCAAATCTTTCAAAACCAAAGTCTGAGATTAATTACAGGTGCTATCAAAACCACACCAATAGCAGCTATGGAAATACTAACCAACCAATACCCCATTGAATATGAAATAGAAAAAGCGGCTCTTATTCAACACGAAAAGTTGATCAGACTCCCATTCAATACATGGCACAAGAGAAATTTTACACATACACTAAAGATTCAGGAGAGCTTTCTTTCTAAAATCCAAGACATCAAGAAGAATGTACACCTTCCTAATTCAAAGAAAAACTTCATATCTAAAGTCAATCCAACACATACATTAGACATCACATATTATTTATACCTGACAGAAAAAGTTAAGAAAAGTGATACTCCAACTAGTGTTCTAAAATTATTGGCATTAGAAACAATCCATACTAGATTTCCAGAACACAAATGGCTCCATATTTATACTGATGGATCATTGATATCACACCAAGATGAAGCAAGTGCTGGAGTCACATGTCACCTCTTTTCCAATTAAAAATCTTTAAGTTATGGAGCTACTAACTTTGATGGAGAAATTGAAGCAATTCGAATGGCCCTACAAAATCTTTTGTACAGCATTTCACATTTTCAGCAAGCAGTTACTCTCTTAGATTCCAGGGCGGCAATTATAGCAATTACTTCCAAGTCGTCACCAAAAAACCAAACAATTATAGAATGTTGGAAAATCCTTATCCATCTAACAGCACTTCAAAAACACCTAGTCTTCCAATGGATACCAGCTCACTGTGGACTGAGTGGTAATGAGAAAGCTGATTTTCTTGCAAAAAAGGGTACCAGCGGTGTACAAAAATCTATAGTTAATCTACCATTTTATGCAGCTAAAAGATTAGTCAACTCTGAATTCAAAAAAATTATTGAAAAATATTACTATGAAAAATCAAAGAATAAAAGATGGGAACTACCAAACATTCAAACAGTAATTCCTGAGTATTCTCGAAATACAGCAGTTGCAACCTTCTGGTTGATTACAGGACATGATTGTCTGGCAAAACATTTAAACAGAATTGGTATATATTCTTCACCACTCTGTCCTCTATGTGATCTGCAAGAGGAAATGGATCGAGACCACCTTCAAATATGTCTGGCCACTTCTAGTGCCCCATCCATCAGTGAAAAATATTGGAGAGCAAGAGGATAAATGACTTCATTGTCAGAAATCCAGCATTAGCTAACAACAACATAGAAAAAAATCAACTTCAATCCGAGTTGGAAATGGAGAACAAGGGATATGTGTATGTCAGAAGTAAACAGAATCGACGGTACTCTGATAGCGTAATTAGATGCAATAAGAATGAACTGCATGAAAAAGATGACACTAGGGCTAATTTTACAACCCTTAATAAATATAAACTGCTGGAAGAAGAAATTAACGGAGAATGGAACTACAGTGTTAGGAAATTGCAGAAGGAGAATTGAGATAAGTAGAAGAGTGACTATATTTGGGAATTCTATTATCACGTTTTCTGGGAACATCTGCAGACAAAAAGGCTATGGAGTAAATTGCTTTCCAGGGATTTAGATAGGGGAGTTGAAACATCAAGTCGAGAAAAGGATAGTTAAAAGTGATATTAATATACATAAGGAGCACTCGAAAGAGCGTTATGTATGTTGCTTTAGTCACTATAGTCTTTTATGGATTTTGTTCTTTTTGCACACGTTATTATATGCCAGCGTACACACTTTTGGTCGCACAATGAACATATGCAGTCAGTGTATGGTTGGTGGAATCTTTGCGTTCTGCATATCTTGTGATGGAAGCTGTGGAAAGCAAGTCTATTTACCACATGTCTTTGATCTTGGCATGTCTCTGTCCACTTCCGGTCCGTCATTGTGCTTGTGCCATAGAAGTCTGGGTCGATGTTGTTTTGCTTCCTATGTCGTGACTCTAGGTGTGCTTGATAAGGGCCAGTAGATGGCAGCATTAATTCCAGCCTGAGGTCCTCTATGAAGAAACTTTCTCTGGTCAACGCATACACCATCCTTGAGGGTGAATACTTCCCGACTCCTAGGAGCCTCTTCAGGAATCTTGCCTTCACGTTCTCAAGTCTTAAAAAGGTCACTGCTCGTGAGCTTCTCCCATATTCTATTCCATAGGAGGCTATCAGTGTTATGACTGTGTGGAATAGTGACATTGCTGCGGTCAAGGAGAGTTTGTTGATGTTAGGAATTCTGTTTATGGCTTTCATGACTGCTGTTGCTGGATGTGGATGCTGTAGGAAGTCATGATCGGTTGTAGGCTTACTCCTAGGTATCGGAAGTTGTTCACAGTCATCACGATTTCTCCTTGCAGGGTAAGTTTGTCATCTTTAGCTGGTTTTCCTCCTTTTCTGAAAACCATATGTACTGTTTTTTTTTTTTTTTTGTTGATCTCGAAGCTATTTTTTTCGGCCCACTGTTCGAGCTTATCGAGTGCTGCTTGTAGATCACTCTTGCAGTGTGACCCTAGAGCCATGTCATCTGCATACATTATTAGCTTCACTGTGGGGAGGTCCTTAACAATGTCTATGATGTCTGCCGTTAAGATATTGAACAGCAGGGGGCTCATGGAGTCGCCCTGCAGTATGCCATTTGTCTGTTTGATCTTTTCGGACAGGGCTGCGCCGTTGTTGATAATAATGTAGTTATATGCCAGAATTGCCTCAATCATTCTGGCTAGGGGGTGTGTGTCTCCCAGCATATCTGTTAGTTTATTTATGAGGGTATCCCAGTTGACTGAGTCGAACGCTTTCCTATAGTCGACGAAGACAGCATGGTATTTGCTCTTCTTGTATCTAAGGGTTTGCTCTGCTTCTTCTTGTAGAACTTTCACAGCCTGTAGGGAGCTCCTTTTTTCTTGAAAGCTGAATTGGCACTCTGGGATGAATTTGTACACTTCCATGTTTAGTCTTTTAGATAAAATTTGGGAGAAAATCTTGTATGTTGTGTTCTGTAGAGCTATGCCCCTGTAAGAGTTAGAACTTCAGTGTTTCCTTTCCCTTTATATAATATTGTCATCTGGGCCGTTCTCCAACTGTCTGGGATTGAGCCGGTTTTCAGGCACTGATTAAATAGTTGCATCCATAAAGGTAGGAACAGTCCTTGTGTTTCTTTTATGTGTTCTGTAAATATGCTGTCTGGCCCTGCTACTTTTCCCTCCTTTACCGTCTTAATAGCGTCCTGAATTTCGTTTGGATAGATTTGGATGCGTGCTTCTACTATGCCGTTTGTGGTTTTGGCTTGGTAGGCTGTGTCTGCGCTGTTCTTGTTGAGGATTCCGGAGAAATGTTACTCCCAGGCCTCAATCGGGATCTCCCTCGCCCTGGGGGCTTGTTTTCTTTTTAGCACTAGGAAGGGATCTGCTCTCACTTGTTCAGCTGTTTCTCTGGCTTCTGTCTCGATGTATTCGGCTCTTTTCACTTTTAATAGTAGTTTGTATTGTTTTCTCTTCCTGGTGTAAATTTCCATGTCTTCTTTCTCATTTGTTCTTTTTGTTCTGTGTAGTGCACACAGTGCTTCTTTCCGTGATGTATAACACTCGGTGTCGAACCATTTTTGAGTGTATCTTTTCCTACTGAGGATAAATGCCTTGCTAAAAGAGCTACTAACAAGTTTCACTGCTTCTTCTATGCGGTCCTCTGATATAAGGGTGCTTGCTTCATCCAGCACATTAAAGTCCTGTAGTTTTTCAGTGTCCAGTTTCCTAGATGGTCTTTGTTCTGGTGGTATTTTCACTGGTGCTGTCTGTGGGGCTATTTCTATTGTTGTAGATATTGGAATGTGTTTTCTGATGGGTACTGCTCCTGAGGTCTATAGACCTCCTTGTTTCAAGATGGGTATGTCTTTCCCTCTGTGAAACACTTGGTCGATAGCACTTGCCCCATTGTGGGCAAAATACGTTTTGAATGTTTTGTCGTTTGCTAGTGTATACCCTTCTTCTAGTGTCTCTAGTACCAGGTCTGTTTTTGGGTTTGTTTTGTCAGTTCTGCAGTTGATGTCCCCCACCAATATTACATACGCTTCCTGTACAGCGTGGCTTGTTGTCTTTAGTAGTGATATGGAAGTTGTTCTCCTACACGTCGGAACAAATAATATTAAGAGAGATATCCGTACAGAAGAAATTATGGGCAAAACAATGGATCTTATTGAAAGTGTCAGAGAAGCTGCACCGAGCACAAAAGTGATAGTAAGTGGTGTGTTTAGAAGATGGGACACAACAAAATAAAAAGTACAACACATAAATTGTGAACTGATCTGGTTGCATGAAAAACGTGAATGTACATTTGGGGATAGTAATTTCTGGATCCATAACCTAGACTTCGCCAGATGGTGTGCATTTGAACTGTCCTGGGTCCTATAAATTGGTGATTTGTTGTGTGCTATTATATCTTCTGTTGATAAGGGAAACTAGCAAGGAATGAGGTGTTAAACCAACATATGAAGTGAAAAAAACCTTTAATACAAACAAATTGTCAAAAAACTAATGGGCAAGAAATAGATTATAGTTGGAAAGGGTAGAGCGAGACCGGTCATGGCATTCAATTTTTCAGTCTCGCTCTATCCTTTCCAATTATGCCCTACACATGGCTAGTGTGGAAAAACATTAATTACAAATAGATCATAATTTAAAACTCCTATATATGAATATACAGTGCTTAAGAACAAAACTAAAAGACCTATGTGTATATCTTAAGGACAATGTGTGTAATATACGGGGTTTAAGTGAGCATTGGCTTGAGGAAAATGAACTAGATTATGTGAGTATTGCAAACTACAGATTAGGTAATAGTTTTTGTCACAGCAAGTTTGAAAATTGGGGTGGGGGGAGAACTTACAAAAGTTTTGTATAGAAAAGGTTTTAGAGGTAACAGGGTTAGTAATAGACACACAGAATACCATTATTATAACTAGGGCTCGGAAGTTCATGCCCTAAAAAACACTGAAATATGCTCTTAAAAACTTCAAAATATGCCAAGAAATATGCACTAATTCATTAGAACAGTTCATGTCCCTTTGCAGTAGACGAGTTAGTGTAAATAATAAAGTTACCTTATTCCTTAGAGGTTGAAGCAGAAGTGGTCCTGGTGCTACTATTAACTACTAAATTGTAGTTCACAACCAACAGTACACAAATTTTCAACAGTAAAACGTCTATTGTCTGGCAAAACACTTTTATAACGTGAAAAACTCTTTACACGTCAAAGATGTTATAGGGGCATATTTAAATGATGTTAACTGTTTCACAGAGAGAGTCAACTCTCTTGGTGTGACACATGGTTTTCTTTCGAGGATGTCTCGAATATCGCACATCTGTTTATAACCAGAATTTTTTGAAATTACATAATTCACTTTCTTTCACTTTTTGTCCTATGCTACCAGGAACCGAACTTAGATCACATATTGTTTTTTCAAGCACAGTAAGTGATTCATGCAAAGGAAGTCCTACAGCTTCCAATGCCGTTACGGCTGTTGGTAAGAAAGAAAAATGGGAAGATATGAAACTAAGATCCTTCTTTAACCCAGTGCCTGACAGAATATTTTGCACAGTTTGTATTGATGAAGCATCATTCGAGTCCAATGAATTAACAACCTTTTCGATTATTTCTATGTGCTCAGCATAATATAAAACTGCATCGACCCATGTTCCCCATCGAATTAACACTGGTGCAGGAGGAAGTCGGATATTAAGTGCTGTTGATCTAAACAACTTAACTCTTTTAGGAGATTTAACAAAAATTCTCTTTATACTGGACACTAACAGTGGGAAAGAATCGCATATTGTCTCAGAAATTCGATGAAGAGCGTGTGCCTAACAAGTTATATGAATTAAGTTAGGAAAAATACCTTTCAGAGTTTTTCCTGACTTTACCATATAAGGTAACAAATAAAAGCAACCAGTTGTATTTGATTCCACATGGGCATTGTAATTTCAAAGAGTCCATCACAAACTGGGTCACAGTTACATTGTCAGTGGCCGACAATTTGCACATATTAAGGAGATAAGCTGTAGTCTTTTGTTTATTATTTAAGGCACCCACAATTATATTAGCAATAGAACGGCGCTCAGAATAAGGGCTTTCACCAACAGATAAACACACAAACTGATCCGCTAAATTTTGTATATTTGACAATACGTTATTATAACAATGCCCTACATAAGTCTTACGCAATGTACTTTCCTCCAGCACATGTTGTTGAGTACACTTGGCAAGAAAGTTTTTAAATATCGGATTATTAATTTTGAACAAGGGAATATCAGCAGCTAAAAATACTTGGCACAAGTCATAGGAAAATTCAGTAACCCTGCTTCCTAAACACTCTACTAATTATTTTAGAACAGGTTATTTGTTTACGAGTTTTCTGATTAAATTCTCCTTATGTTTTGCTGTGTTTATGTGCTGAACTATTTGAAACCTTTTCTCACTCCCTATATTTTTGTCACACGCTCCACAAAACAGTGCCCTATTATCTGTAGATATTAAATCAACTGAAAACTCTTTCTGTAAATTAATTAATCAAGCACTCTAAGTTGGTTTTATTTTCGGCATTTGAAGAGCTTTTTAACATTTTATACACCTAATTTAATTTGGTGGGAACCAGTTCACAACACTGTTGCATTTGAAGACCACGCAGAGGTAAGCGTTGCTATAATCGTGCTGCTCAAAACGTTGACCTGCACTTTATCTTTGTTAATATAAACCTCTCAGATAACACACTGATTATTCTCTACGCACATACATATAATGAAAGGATTGAAACAGGAGATTCACATAACAACATGACTCAGCATTGCTTCTCGCCACCTCGCGAGTTACATCATCATATGGAACACTACCAATATGAAAAATATTATCCAGGTGGGAAAAAAAAACATAAAAATCATTAAAATATGTTATATAGAGGCTATAGTATTGAAATAATATGCATTTATCAAAATCAAGAAAATATGCAGTTATATGCACCATAAAATCACGTCCAAATAACTTAAAATTCCATAATTCGTGGACATAATGTAAAAGCATACATTTTTAACCCCTATGAATTATAACATTATATAAGATCAGAAGGGGATACTAGCATTTTTCTTGATGGTATCGAAAAGTCTTAACATATCTGCTTCCTTTTAAATATAATGTAATAATATGTGGTGATATAAATGCACACTTTGACATTACCAAAGTAACCCAGTAAGTCAATTTCAAAATCTACTACAGCAGATGGGCTATCACTGTGCAAATAAAACTCCTACTCGTAGAACAGCATGCCTCGATAATACCATAACCAATGTAAAACAAGCATGCTATACAATCAAGGTGGGGGATTATCAGATATCAGGTCATAAGCCTCTAATCTTTGAGACAAGTACAGCAAAAACCCCTTCTCATAAAACTGGAAAAATGTTAAGTGAGATTAGAGATCTTAGCATAGACTCTATTGCTTCAAGATGTGCATAAAAAGGACTCAAATCCCTGGCTACTAAATACAATAAGAAAGTATAGAAAATGTTATAGAACAGCACTCTTGGATGCAAAAAAAGAATCAAATGAAAATAAAATAGAAAATTCTAGCAACAGATGTAAAGCAGCTTGGTCAATAATTAATTCCATAATGGGTAAAAAAAAGAAAAGAAAATATAAATGAAAGCGTAACTCCTGATGACTTTTTATAGCATCAGTGAGAGACACAGCTATAACATTTAGAAATAACATAAATTGGGGAGAGGGGAATAAATGATTTGTGCTTAGAGGAGAAAAAATATTATCGGTGTCACACAAGCAAGATATTGACAGTTGGCTGTGCACGAGAGGCGACGTTGCAGCTTATCTCGCCATGTGGAGAGCGCGTTACATTATGTGTAAGAATACATTTGCATTTGGAATGTAGAGCAGGTATAATTTTATATTCATATTCGAAAACAATAGTAAAATAGTTCATCTACATGCAAAGGATGGAATATGGAAGCATTCTATCACTGTGAAGATTAATGTTAACACAAGAAACATACCTGTGAAATATTGTAATGGGAAATGCCGCTGATATCTGACTCACTTGCATTATTGCTGTTGTTGCTGGAATTAACATCGGAAATGACAAACTGTTCTATCCTTGCTTCTAAGACTCCATTTTTCCATGTTGCAGTTATTACAGCTTTGTATCGGTAACCATTTGTTCACAGTTTTCAGCTTTTTATTGATGTAGCTTTATTACACATGACACAGTGAAATCTTGGTTTTGCACAACGTAACCCTTTACTTGGGCCCAAACTAATTAAATCGGAGTACACTAGGAAAGGGCGACACCAAACAATTTTGCGACCACGTTCTTCAGCAATACCATCAACTGCATAATCCTTTAATTGGGATGTACCTTGTCAAACACAATTTCATTCACTTCCCGAGTACGTAAAGTTTTTCGTTTGGCTACGCTGTCTTTGTCAATATTTTTGAACATAATTATCATTAAAAGAGACAGTTGTAAATGCTCACAACATACGCACAGATACATGTAAATACAAGGCAAATAACCACAATAAATAAAATGAATAAAACGAACTTGTCAGCACACACGCAATCTCTGATACAAACATTGCAAGCTGGAGCTGGAGGTAGACATTGTATATATTGCAGGGAAAACAAGGTAAGATGCACTGTTTATGTTACTGCTATGCAGGTCAGGCACAGGCTAATCACGTGTTAAATAACGACAACACTGGTTTAGCGTTATAGTGCTGCTATCGAAACATCTTAGCTCTAATTGGTTGCTCTTTTCGTTGCCATGACGATCACCATGATGCACCCATACCCTCCTGTTCATTTAGATCCTTCCACCACGTGGGTAGCAACTGTCAATCCCCTTATTTGGCACCGAGTATAACAAAAAGAGTGGGGATGTGTATTCTATTTCAAATAATGTTCTCAAAGAAATTATACCACATATTGTAATTCCGTTCAGTTTTTGTATTAATAGGTGCTTTAATGAAGGTGTCTTTCTCAAGATTCTAAAATTATCAAAAGTAACGCCAATATATAAAAAGGGTGACAGGGAGAAAGCAAGCAGCTATAGATCAATTTCACTGATACACATACCCACATTTGCTAAAATCGTAGAAGGCCTCATAAAAAATCAACTACAAGAGTATTTTGAAAATAAAAATTTATTTTATCACAATCAGTTTGGATATAGAACTGGAAAATCAACTATATACATGCAGTAGACTCTTTTGTAGAGAAAATACACCAAGTTCTGAGAAAGGTGCTTTTGCACAAGACACATTCTGTGACCTAAGCAAAGCGTTTGACTGAGCGGATCATGATATCTTCATAAAGAAACTTGAATTGTATGGCATTCAAGGTCCTAACTTGAATATTTTTAAGTCATATTTAATAAATTGTACACAGCTAGTCTCAATTGAAAGAAAATATTCACAGATCTTGGATGTAAAAATAGGTGTTCCACAGGGCTCAGTGTTTGGAACCTCTGCATTTTTTTAATAATGATTAATGACGTGCCAAATTGTTATCCATGTCATACTGTTGTCTATGCAGATGACACATTTCTTAACATAAATAACACATTTGATTTGCTATCACTGTCTGTCCAAGAGAATATACAAAAAGCCCAAATATGGTTTAGAAGCAATGGATTTTTCATGAATGAAAGTAAATCACAAAATATTCTTTTTACATTAAAATATAGTAACAATTTATGTTATAACACAAGTGAGACTGTTAAAGTTCTTGGAATGTTAATTGATAATCATTTATCTTGGAACTCTCACATTCATTCTGTATGCAGTAAACTGTCGAGAACAGTGTTCTTATTAACAAACTTAAAGAGGGCAGTCCCAAATGAATTTATTTGTATGGCTTATTTTTCATTCTTTCAAAGCATTTTTAGGTATGGTTTGATATTATGGGGGAGTAGCCCAAGAATAGCAGACATGCTAAAGGTTCAAAAAAAGGTTATTAGTAGGGCTAGGAAGTTCATGCATTTGCATGTTTTTTCATAGGGGTTAAAAATGTATGCTTTTACATTATGTGCACGAATTATGGAATTTTTAGTTATTTGGACATGATCTTATGGTGCATATAACTGCATATTTTCTTGATTTTTGATAAATGCATATTATTTCAATATTATAGCCCCTATATTGCATATTTTAATGATTTATGTCTTTTTATTTTTGTTTTCCATTTGGATAATATTTTTCATATTGGTAATATTGCACATGATGATACAACTCATGAAGATTTCAATATTATAGCCACTATATTTTATATTTCAATTATTTATATATTTTTTTAAATTATTTTTTTCATCTGTATAATATTTTTCACATTGGTAGTATTGCACATGATGATGCAACTCGCGAGGTGGCGAGAACTAATGCTGAGTCATGTTGTCATGCAGTGAATCCCCTGTTTCCATCCTTTCATTATATGTATGTTCGTAGAAAATAATCAGTGCATTATCTGAGAGGTTTATAGTAGCAAGGATAAAGTGCAGGTCAACATTTTGAGCAGCACGATTATAGCAACGCTTGCCTGCCCACCAGTAGTTGTGTGTTGTTTTCAAACGTAAGTGTTGTGAACTGATTCCCACCAAATTAAATAAGGCGTATAAAATGTTAAAAACCTCTTCAAATGTTGAAAATAAAACCAACTTTGAGTGCTAGATTAATTAGTTTACAGAAAGAGTTTTCGAGTGATTTAATATCTACAGATAATAGGGCACTGTTTTGTGGAGCGTGTGAGAAAGATGTAGGGAGTGAGAAAAGATTTCAAATAGTTCAGCACATAAACACAGCAAAACCTAGGAGATTTAATCAGAAAACTCGCAAACAAAGAACGTGTTCAAAAACAGCTAGTAGAGTGTTTATGAAGTAGGGTTACTGAATTTTCCTATGACTTGTGTCAAGCATTTTTAGCTGCTGATATCCCCTTATTCAAAATTAATAATCCGACATTTAAAAACTTTCTTGCCAAGTACACTCGACAGCATGTGCCTGAAGAAAGTACACTGCGTACTGATTCTGAGTGCCGTTCTATTGCTAATATAATCATGGGTGCTTTACATGAGCGTCAGCAGACTTTTTTCCAGGGGGGGACCACATGTTGGAAATTTGCAATCATATATTAATAATTCATTATTTTATTGTCAAGATTTATATTTGTTGCATATAACCATATTGATTTATGCTAAATAACAATTATTCTTAATTAAAATAATAGTCAGTAATTGATTGCACATTAAGTTCACCAACTTCCATGGGGGGGCTGTGGCCCCCCCTTGCCCCCTGTTCACGACATCCATGTTGCTTTAAATAATGAACGAAAGACTACACCTTATCTTCTTAATGTGTGCGAATTGTCGGCCACTAACAATGTAACTGTGACCCAGTTTGTGATGGACACTTTGAAATTACTATGGCCATGTGGAATCAAATACGACCGGTTACTTTTATTTGTTACTGATGCAGGTCCTTATATGGTAAAATCAGAACAAACTCTGAAAGGTATTTTTCCTAACTTAATTCATATAACTTGTTTGGCAGATGCTCTTCATCGCATTTCTGAGACAATACGTGATTCTTTCCCGTTGGTTGGTAGATTTGTGTCCAGTACAAAGAGAATTCTTGTTAAATCTCCAAAAAGAGTTAAGTTTAAGAGGTAGAACTGGAACTTAAAAATTCAATGCCACAACTGGGATTTGAACCACAGACCTTCTGCAAAGTTTCTTAAACTTTGCCCACACACGGCTTGTGTGTTTAAAAACACCAACAGTAAGTTTGTTGGCATAAATAAATAATAAGAGTTAAGTTGTTTAGATCAAGAGGTGCCTAATATCCGACTTCCTCCTGCACCAGTGTTAACTCGATGGGGAACATGGGTCGATGGAGTTTTATATAATACTGACCACATAGAAATAGTCAAAGAGGTTGTTAATTCATTGGACTCGAAAGATGCTTCATCAATAGAAACTATGCAAACTATTCTATCAGGCACTGGGTTAAAAGAGAATCTTAGTTTCATACCGGCCCATTTTTCTTTCTTACCATCAGCCATAACGCCATTGGAAGCTGTAGGATCTCCTTTGCATGAATCACGTAGTGTTTTTGAAAAAACAATTTGTGACCTAAGTTCGGTTCCTTGTAGAATGGGACAAAAAGTGAAAGAGAAAGTGAATAATGTAATTTCAAAAAATTTTTATTATAAACAGATGTGCGATATTCGAGACATCCTCGAAAGAAAACCATCTGTCACACCAAGAGACTTGACTCTCTCTGTGAAGCAGCTAATATCATTTAAATATGTCCCGATAACATCTTGTTACATGGAGAGGTTTTTCACGTTACAAAAGTGTTTTGCGAGACAACAGACGATGTTTTACAGTTGAAAATTTGTGCAAAGTGTTGGTTGTGAACTGCAATTTAGCAGTCAATACTAGCAGCGGGACCACCTCTGCTTCAACCTCTAAGGAATAAGATAACTTCATTTATTATTTATACTAACTCGTCTTGTCTACTGCAAAGGGACATCAATCGTTTTAATTAAATAGTGCAGATTTCTTGGCAAATTTTCGAGTTTTTAAGAGCATATTTGCATGCATATTTCAGTGCTTTTTAGGGCATGAACTCCCGAGCCCTAGTTATTAGAATACTGACAAACTCTAATAAAACTGATCGTTTTAAGCCAGTTTTTAAAATGCTAGAAATACTGACTGTTGTTAATCTATACCTGTATGATGTTCTTGTATATATGAAAGAAAATGAGCAAAGTTATAATACCAGAAGTGATATACAACACAAGAAACCGGAACAGAGTGGATACAGCATATCTCAGGCTGCAGAAGTCCTCTAGGTACTACAAGTTAAATGGTATAAAAATGTTTAATTCACTTCCTTTGGAAACACGCAGTACAAATATTCAAAGATTTAAAGAAAAAAATATATAAATGGCTAATAAAAACTCCTTTCTACAGCACACAAGAATATTTAGACATAAGTGAACATGAGTTGAAAGACATGTAAACATTACAATCCTTTCAGTGTATATGTATCTCTGTTTGTTTCATTAGTTGTAAGTTACGGACGAAGCCTATTGTAATTATTATATTTAACAAATGGTAAATAAACTGTTATTATTCATAATGATGATGATAATAATAATAATAATAATAATAATAATAATAATAATAATAATAATAATAATAATAATAATAATAATAATAATAATAATAATAATATGTATACGGTACTACATACATTTAGGTATTCTTGCTTACTTTAAATAGCACAAAATATTATTATGTTGTTTTCTAGTGCCTTGCATCTGGCAATGAAGCCATTAGCATTCGTGCTTTCCAATACTTTTGAACTGTAACACAAAATATTATTAAGTGCAAGGAATACATAAAATTTTGTGTGTGTGCCGGTCTGGGTGGCTTGGTTAAACGCTGGCCTACTGATCCCACCGGCAATGCTGACGTGATCCAGGCAATTGACGTCATTAAACAACGAAATACTTTTTTGTTTTAAAAAAAAAATCACCAATATTACCAAAATTTGGTTTCATTGATCTCCATTCACATTGCCATGTATGTCATCTAAGAAACTCATCAATTAATTCAGATTCACCAAACTGTTCTGTAGCTTCCTACTGAATCAGGAATAAATATAATCCATGATGCACTGCAGGTATATACAGGAGATCTATGATGTCTGACAGTTTCTTATACTATATAGGAATTGGCGAATTATATTTTGGTGTAAAGGTCTCAATCTATAATGTCTGTGCAGGATGGCCAAGCTTCTTGACATAATTTCACAGAAGTCTGTGAACAATGTACTTCAGTCATTTCTGACGGCAGGTATATGGAGGTCCTATTTTGCTGGCAGCTATTTTCTTTTTGGTGGCATCACTCGAGGGGATGGAGGGGAAGATAAGGAAGCGCATTTGTGATGCACATATTCCATGTAAATATGCAATGATGCTGCCAATCACCAGGAGAATGCTCTCTTTGGACCACTTATGTATTTGTATGTCAACATAAAAGTGTTAAAGGCTTTCACAAATAAGTAGTTTCTAACAGTAATTTTTTATTAACATTACAATAACACCATTAAGTAACTTAAATATATGGCTATTCTTTTTCATAAAAGAAACCTTAAAAAAATACACCATGTTCAAATAAAAATCTTAACAGGAAACCTCTTATGTACAAACTGAAGTAATTAACAAAATATAAACTAAATTAAAATCATTCCATTTTAAGAATGATTAATGTAAATTCCAAGTGCATATAAGTTATAAAGTTTCAGTCTATAGCATGATTCAAAGTAACACATAATGCTTAGTATAATGCATTGGATGGCAAACATCATTTTTCAAGAGGGAAACCATGCCTGGAAATATACAATCTGGACACTGTAGAAGAGGGATGACAATTTGTAACCATTCTTCTACTTTCCCCCTTCACCACCTTGTATATTCAGTCAGTGGTCAGACTTTATGGTGATACAGTGCCAACACAATAGAAGCTTCTTGGTTAAGAAGAACAAAACACTAGGATGGGTTAAAACTTCATGTCCCCTCATGATCATGTTTTAAAATTCCAATTTATGTAACCCACTTGCGTCAGTGCTAAGTGGATGGACCTACTCCTTCCAATACCCTTCCTGTACATTTCTGCAATTCATGTTTACATTCTAATTGGGTCACCTGTACCAACCAAAAATCACCACAGCATGTTTGGGGTACAGAGAAGGAGTCTGGAGAACAGATTCCTGTAGCATTTGAAATACAGAGGACATGACACTGCATCTGATTATGCGTGCCAATTGATTCACCATAAATGTAGGCTCTGTTGATTTAAAATGTTATTTATTTATGAGGGGTGATCAGAAACTATGGTTACAAGGCTGCTATTCCTGGAGTTTTATCTGTTATAGAGAAATTAGTTGTATGCAGTGACTCTAATACATGTGGTTGGCCACTGTGTAGAGTTTCAGCCACCTGTCACCTACAGCGCTAGTTGTAGGTAGACAAATAGCGATTTGTTCAGAAAACTGATCTCACAAAGAAATCCACAGTTATTCAATTTCTGTGGCCAAAACAAGCAACCATAGCTGAAATTCACTGGCAGCTGGTGGAGATTTATAGAGATATTGTAGTGTCTGGTCAGCACATCGCAGAATGGTATTGAAAATTTGTGGCCAGTAGAGAAAACATCACCATACGGTTGAAGCAGTTTTATTGGGACATAATCGACCACCCTTACTAAAGCCTGGACCACATTCCAAGTGACCCATCTTTTTCCTCACTTGAAGGAACCCTAGGGTGCCAACCATTCACTTCAGATGAGGAGGTGAAACACTTTGTAACAACGTGATTAAACATGTAAGGACAGGATTTTTACTAGGATGGAATATTCAAACTCATCCCGTGAAGCTGCAAGTGCCTAAACTGGTATGGATGCCATAGAGGAAAAATAGCCTAATGTATGTCTTACCAGTTGACCATGTTGGTTGTATGAAATAAAATGTAAATGTTTCGCTGCGGGCTTTGTAACCTTAGTTTGTAATCACCTCTCGTATTTAAGCATGATGTGGTGCTCTTAGTTGATGCAGATTTCCTTAAAAAAAAAAAAAAAAAAGAATGGAATGCATGGCCATTGCCATATAATATCAAACTCAAGTGCTCAAATTATGCATTTGAGGGTCTGGCTCTCCTCTTGAAATTGATCAGTTTGCCAATAGTGTTATTCTGAGTCACCCTGTGTTACTAAATGCAGATGATAAAAATGAACACAATAACAACCGATCATGAAAATGTTTTGTACATCTAGAGTGAAATAAATTATTGTACTATTTCAACTACATATATTTTACAGTTAATTCTGGAAAATGATAAATAACCAACACTTGAAAATTTACATCTACAGAATCATGTACAGTCTCTCAGAGCATCATGAAATACAGGCAAGAAGTTTCCCTTTTGAAAGATAACTACAAAAAGGTGTACAAGAAAACCTAGTGTTCACTAGCTGAAAGAACCTGCACCTATGGAGTTATTAGTAAACCCAATAATTCCTAATAATACAATAAAAATCACACATAAACAATAAAGGCACAATATAAGTCAGCAACATATTTTATGCACTTTTCGTTTGTCTCAGTTAAATTGGGTTTCTACTTACAAGAGATGCCTCTACGGTCTGAATACTTGAAAGCAGATCAAACTGATTCACCAATAGTAATTTGAGAGTGCTGAGTCCTATGGCAGCCACCCTTCAGCACCAAGCCAACTGTTAGGTTGTGGTCCCATCTAAAAGTTAAAATTCAGTGAAACCTCTGGTTTCTGTATAATTTTAACACTGCATGCTCCCATCAAAGCTCTTGAAATATTCACTAAGTTGTAGTTGTAGAGTATTAACTATGTTCAACCCTTGGGTTATTACTTCTAACCCAACATAAAATTAATTTTATAAGACATGACCAGGTCATAACCGTGAAAACCTTCATAAAAAATTATCAACATAAAGCTGCATTTAAAATCAACCTATCACTGTATTTACCAAGCAGGACGGCTCAGACGGTAGGGGGGTTGATCCCCATGCCGACCCTCATGGCCCATGGGTTTTTCCCTGGGTTGCCAGGTGGATGCTGGGAAGGGTTACCATATCCTCCAAATTTCCTGTCCCTCCATTCTGTTACATTAGTCATTTAATTTCACCCTTCATACCATTATGTTTCTTTCAGGGTTGGAAGTGTTGGCAAGCATCTCAGCAGCAGCACAGCAGGGGGAACAAATGCAGTCAGGAAATCTCATCCCCCAGATAGGAAGGTGAGCCTACTGGTTTCCAGGCTGCCCATGGGATGGTACAAGGCCAGAGGAGGGGGAGGCTAGTTTCCAAGTCCCGCGTGGCCCTTGGGAGTATGAACTAGGGGTGATAGAGGAACTGGGCTGAGCCAGCCTACATTGGGGTACATCTAACTGGGAAAATGTAGGGACCCTGCCCTCTGCTATCATGGCAACAATCTAGCTGCCCTTCAGATCCACTTGCCTCATCCATCCTTCTGGGGGTGCCCCATTAGGGGCATAGGCACATAAGATCGCCTTTCGCAAGCTGTTATTGAGTCATGATATTTATTGCAAGTAACCGTCAGTGAAAATAGAGATATGGTCTCATTCAGAAATGTAACATAAGTTACATTCCCATATGAAATGTTTGAATTCTAATAGAAATACATTAATTTTAGTGAGTGTGTTAACCTTGCATTAGGTATTTTTTCTCTCTGCTCTCTTTCCTCACTTTGACACTTCACACTTACACTATTAAGAATATATGGTTTATATTTACTCCCAAGAGAAATTTTAGCTGCAGGCTCAACAGTTGACCTGATTCAGGTGATATCACTATCAGACTTACAACCCTCAAGTTTGAAAGGTGAACAAGATTTCATTGAATTTTTTAGTGTTCAAATCAAGAAGAATCTCTTGTCAGTGGTCCCTTCATACAAAATAGGGCTTATATAGCTTATTAACAGAAATGTTAATTTGAACTATAGGAGGATAATACATCAGGAGGCACCAATTACAAAATACATCAGTTAATAGATGGAAGATATGCAGGTAGAACTTTCCCTGTTAAACATCAATGCTAGTATGCTAACGGCTTATATCCTGAAAGTAATTCTATGCCTCTATTTATGTCCTTAGACCATGTAATTTGTGCGACACACATATCTTATAAAATCAGGGAACTGGGCTTGTAATGCTTTACTTTTAAAAAAGCCATATGCTTGGATTAGCTGAAGGACATTACTAAACTCAAGTACCATACATGATAAAAAAAGCACGCTTTTTGCCACTTATTTATATATTTCTATGTACCACTGTCACTGCTTTCACATGTGATGTCAAAATGGCTGTGTAACTCTTTTATCCTTGTTGACCTGAGACCTGCATTAATATGTTCTGAACAATAACTCTCCCATATTTCAACTGTCAACCATTTACAAATTAGCTTTATTTTATCACTTCTTTTTGTAGGCTACATTGCACAATGAATGACGCAAACTAGACCAAGAACCAAAAATGATACCAGCTAAAAATAAGGAAAACTTGAGGGGGGAGGGGGAATGTAAGTAGCTATATGACTTTCTATATTCTTACCATCTTACAGATCCAATCTATGTTAATTACATCTACAAATTTTCAGCTAGGCAATATCGACTGTTGCAGTAAAAGATATGAGGGCACATTTAACTGTTAATATAAAGTCTAAAGCAAAAAGTTTACTTCTTTTCAAATGATCCACGAGGTGCATCCATAAAGTAAGTTTCCCTGATGTCATTTACAGAAACAAACACAATTTAATGGCAAGATTTATTGGAGCAGATACAGGACGTATTGAGCTATTTTTCAACACATTCACCACTGAAATTCAGACATTTGTCACACTGTGGGACCATATTGTTATCGTAGAAATCTGCTGCTTGGATTGAAACCACTGTGTGATAAAACTAGGGAAGGACATTGGAGTCATTGTGTTTGTGGAGAGGTGCCCAGTAGTCAACTGTTTACAAGAGGGTTACTTGTACAAGTGAGTCACAGTATGTCTCCACACAGGGTTCATGCCAAAGGAAGGTTATGAATTTTAATACCATTACACATGTGATGTAGATATTTAATAGTAATGCTGCAACTGCAATAAACACAGCCCAAACCCTTTTATGTGACCCTGATATTAAATGTCAATCAGCTTACATTACCTCAAATTTTGGATTTCTTCCCTCCGCAATTCACGCTTTAGAAAAGTCTGGAAAAGAACTGGTAAAACAAATGACCATGATGAAAGGAGTTATCAACAAGCTGAGTGCTCTGGAGGATAGCATGGGAAAAAGAATAGCTACAGAACTACAAATCAAAACAGTACTTTAGGATACCCAGAGTGTAACAGATTTCACATATGCAGCTGTGGTTTCAGCAGATGTGAAATGCAACTTTTCTGCTTGTAAGTCAGTATTATTGGTAGGGAGACAATCATTTTCGTTGGAAACCTGAAAAATATGGATTGTAATTTATTGCTACAGACACAGAAGATTAACGTTTGCATTAATTACTCAATAAAGATGTTTCAGTTACATAAGTTAGCAGAAATACCATTAACAGTATTGCAGAACTAAAGCAAATATTCCTGAGAAATGCATAATTTTTCTTGTATAGTCATTTGCATACTACAGCACGGTGTCTGCACCAGCCCTTATAACTACACCCTGACCCATCCTATTCTATACGTTTTCCTCAAGTTGCAATTCTGATGTCATAGCCGTAGTGATAACTATTTGTGCCTCTGTGAGAATGGACACATACACAGATGGTTCCATCTCTGATACCAATGATGGGGTTGGAGCAAGTGCTATATGGCAGTTCTTTTCCTTTTATAGAAATGTTGGAAGAAGCACCGTAAATTTTGATGGAGAAATAGAAGCTGTTTATATAACACTGCAAAATATTTCTCTGGCTGCATCAATGTAAAAATATAGTTATCCTTTCAGACTCACAGGCTGCTATAAAGCAATAGTAACACTCTCTAAAATGGAAAGAATTAAAGAAAACCAAAAGATGATTCAGTAAATTGGTAAACTGGGTAAAAAAGTTGTACTACATTGGATTCAATCTCATTGTGGAGTGGGTGGTAATGAAAAAGCAGATTGTTTGGCAAGGAAAGGAACCTAAATTAAACAAAAAACTATTATAAAATTTGCTTATCAATCAATCAATCAATCAATCAATCAATCAAATGCACTGCAAAGAAATTAAAATTCCAAGTGGCTACAAATTGCACAAAATTCTAAAATAATTCCATACCAGCTGTTGCCACTTTTGTCTCATAACTAGACATACATATGCACGTGCACCCACCCATACATGCACGCAAACCCACGTTTTGCTAGATGTGGGATGAGTGGGAAACTTACTTTATGGGTGTGCTTTGTACTGTATGCCCAGGACAAGATGGCAAGTCTTAGGAATGTGTAGCGTAATCATTTTGTGCTTCCCGCACGGTGTTTATGCCTAGTTTCCGAGTATGACAAGGATGCTAGGCTCGTTTAAAATACACAATGTTGTCACATAACTCACCTATAGCTAGAAATATGCACTCTAATACACTCATTTCCTAGTAAACAGGTCTGCTACCGGAGTAGATACACAGTTCAAGCCCCCTCTGCCCTTCATTCCCCTCTAGCCTTCTTCTCGTGGGCATACAGTACATAGCACACTGAAGTAGATTTCAGCCTGGGAAAATATAAATACCTTTGGGAAAATATGAAGTGATTTTCATTTATAAGTAACTTTGGAGTTTTTACTCTAACTTCATTTTCTACACCCAAACTTGTGGATGACATTTTGGCCAGATGTACTGCACAATGAGATCCTTTTCGTCTATAAGTCACAAGAGGAAGCACGGCAATGAATCAAGGGTAGTGATGAGGCAAGGTCTCCAAAATATGTTCCAGTAAGTTCAGGCATACAGATTGAAGTTATGAGTAAAACCTCCAAATTTTATGTTTAAACTATATAATGGTTGCTACACATCAACTGCATAGTTTAATGAACCAATCTTTTCACTGGAATATCTAAGTAGAACATTATGAAAACTTCACAGACTGCTTACAGATGGTCAAAAAGAAATGTATTTTATTCTACATACCAGTGTCCCCAACATATATTTTAATGAAAATTAAGCAATTTTGAAACAATAAAAAATATATTTTTTTTATTCATATCAAGAGTTGTTTAAAAGTGGAACTATTCTCTTGAAAATTTTGAAGATGCCTTAATGGCTGAGCCAGTATTTTTTTTTTTTAAATGTTGCACTGAATGCAACACTTTCCTTAGCATAGGTAAATAATGTTAAAAATACAAGACTCTTCAACATGATAGCTAAACTCGGGAACCTTGCCTTGCATGGGGTGACACAGTGGCTAATCTTATAAATGGAATAGCTCTTCCACAAGGTTGGGGAGGAAAATCGTAATTTAGCAAATGATCTACTTAACTGCAACTTCAAGTAACTGCTCATGATTATTTAAAATACAAATGCATTTCATAGAAGAATAACCTTGTTACCTCTTCTCATCATTACTGCTTTGAATGTTTTTGGGAAAGAATTACAGCATGTTATGCTTTAGCTGAGTCAATTTTCTTGCTTCTGATAAATTTAACCAAATTACATGCCATATTTTCATAAAAATGATCTTACTGACAGAAACAGAACATTTCTAAGTTTAATGAATGGTGATGATTAGTGTAACATTAAATTTTGATGTTGATTATAGAGTATTAAATGTACATTGCAGTTTGATTGTTAATGGTTGTTTCTTTTGCAATAAAGCAGTGTCTATTAGTTTAGCTGCACTTCTTCTCCTTCTTAAAGGAAGTTGAAGTAAATTCTTAGAATATAAACCGAAGGTGTGTAGATGTGTAATACTCTACAACATAATTTTTGCAACACAATTGACTTCCACAACAAATATACACAAGGGCATTCAAGACAAAACATTGACTAAACATTCGAAGCAAGCATCTTAAAATTACTCATAGCATGAATACTTTAAGAAAGCATTGCTATCCACAAAACTTGTTCAAAATGCAAACTTACAATTAATTTACAGATATATGAAGTGATCAACTTAAATCCTAAAAACTGCCTGGATAATTTAAAACTAAAGCTAAACTTAACTATGACAGAGAAATCAATAGTTTGATAAGCATTATGGCACAGTTATCTTCAAAATGTTCTAAATTACTTTAACAAATTTTGTACACTGTGAATAGAGACTGTAAAGTTCACACTTGCAAATTGGGGGAAGAAGAATAATTTTTATTTTTCCTACAAAGTACCTAGTTAGGTATCATATTCCACCCAAGTTCGATATTGAGATTTTGCCCAAATAATGTTTTAGAGTCCCCTGAACCCCAAAAAATTATATTTAAGAGGTCCACGTATATACATAGCACCTGTGAGTAGCGTAACCCAAAAATGAAAATGAAAATTCCACCAACCTAAACTATCCTTTCTCAAAAATGGCTATTACAATTAAAAATACCTTATTTTTAAGATAAATTGTTTTAACTTTAATTTTCTCTTAATAGCCTGTGAAGTCATCTTCATCGGAAGGAAGTTTGGTAAGAGATGAAAACATACCACAATTTGAATTTTTACAATTCTTTGTCACTTTTTAGAAGTACTGTAGCTACGCCATTGTTTCCTTCAATGTAATAGAAAGTGTATGGGATTTCTAAGCCAGCATATTGCAACCCTTTTTAAACCATCTGAATATTGATTTGGTTTCCTGAACCCCAAATGTACCTACAATGAAATTTGTAATGAAACTATTTCTGTACCTTTTGGATTGCAGGACCAGCTTTTGAGAAATGTATTTTGTTTGAAGATCAAAGATAAACTATGTGTGCTATTCAAACAAAAATGGCAGTCAGTTTCCTATGTGGAATTGTGTTGATAAATCCTTTAAAAGAGGCAATCGTCCTCCGTGGTCTAGGAGAAACATACTAGCCTCTGGTTCCTAAGACCTCAGGTTCAAACCCAGTGGAGGGGAACAGATTTTTTTGAGTGTAGAAATCCTTAGCATGATTTCCTTCAAAAGGGAAGGAAAGCTGGTGGTTCCGTTTCATAGATTTACAGTACATAAAAGAACCTCAACCTGATAAAGAGGCCTCTGAGCAAAATTAAGTGGTCTTTCAAGTCCAATATACAATGGGACACCCAGAGCCATAGTAGTTAGAGTGCCCATAAATAAAAACTCATTTTCTTTAAAAAAGGGTAAACGTTAACATAATGAAAATTTATTACAGTTTCACGGCTGATCACCCATGAAACTGTAATAAATAACGTGCGCCGTGAAAGCTTTAAATCTTACATAATGAAAATTAATCGATAAGTTCAATGTATGATATGTATAGTACAACTGTAGCCTGCTGCTACTACAACTAAAGCATTTGTACTAGAGTAGCCACCAGGAACAATGGCAGTAAATTACATATAATGCGCAGGTAGGGGTAACAGGGAAAGTGCTGTGCTGCAACTTTTTCCCATCTTTCTCAGGAAGTATTTGTACACATTATACACCATTTCTCTGGCTTAACTGTGAATAACGCAACTGTTTTTTGCTTCTGCTATCGTTGGAACTCTTAACGTACTTACTATCACACAATGGAGCAGACTTATTGCTTGAAATTATTTAATTTCACTGTTAAAAACTGTAGGCAAGTACTCTGACACATGCTCTGAAAGAGACTATGCCTGATTGGCTAGAAAACACATGACTGTGATGTCGAACATTTGTTTTCAGTGCAACCACCTTCATTCGTGACGGCGACTATACCAGGAATGTGTGACAATCTCTGGTATGAAAGCAATAATGCTGATAAAAGTAGATATGACCAACAAAATAACTTTGCTCTACTTTTACAACCTTTAAGCCATTCTACGCCTTAAATATTTTTATTAAAATGTTGCACATAAGTTTTGGTTTATTTGTTTGTTTTTTTTTTTTTTTTCCAAATTCTCAAATGCTGGAATCTTCCTACCTTTTTCAATTTCTTTCTTCTTTCCATATGTAACTGAAAAGAAACTTCAGAGAAACTTTAATTCAAAATTTTGCACAGAACACACACTGCTCCCTGCTCCCTCTCACCAAAAAACACAAGCAGTTTGCAGTTTCAAAATTCCTTCAAATACTATTCCTAATTACCAAAACACAAGCAATTCAGTATTTAGAAATGAAACTTGTCAAACAAATATTCCATTAAAAACATCTGCAACATTGTATAATACTAAACTACTATTATTATTTATAAGAAAACAAATTTATTTAATTTTCTTTCTTAACCTGTGAAAAGCAGTAACCTGGATTACCCACAAGAAGGTAATAAGCAAGAAATATTTTGCTTCTACAAAACAAGATTATATCGACAGTGTATCTATGTAAATATTGGCCATCAGCAAACACTCCATGCCATCTGTTGGGGTTCCAGTTAACTATTTGCAAAAGTGCAAGCCAAGCTGAGTAGCAATTCACGTTTGCTGTTTGAAAATTGTATCAAATTTCCTACAAGGGTGGTTTTAATGAAAATATGGAAATAAACATACTACTGACAACTAAAGTGTAAGCAATGCTTCTTTTACTTCTGTGAAATATACGCCTCTTCCAGCAGCATTACTGTCAGCAATATGGAATGTATTTTTAGATTATCTTTCTGCTGTTTCCTTTGGTTACACAATGAAAAAATCAGAGATGTAAGCGGAACATATTTGGGGGGAGGTCACCAGTATGGATGATGTTTAAGTTCCGGTGTTAAAATTAGGGAACCGTAACTAATAAAATCATATATTACGACAATGCCTGCCTCTGGTGCAGAGCACTCGTGTTCAATCACTGGTACCAGTGTGGGGATTTTTTCCTGTTGGGAAGTCTGGTTCGGAATGCACTCAGCCTTGTGATGCCAACTGGGACTCCATATTTGGGTCACCGGGAACCAGAATGGAGACAATATGCCTAGATCCCTTCTAATCCTTGTTGGATCTGACAAGGAGATCAAGGATCACTGGTGGAATCTAGGCATCTACCTGAGCTGCTCAATATCCCAGTGTAGGGAGGCATCAACACTTGGGCGACAAGAAGTGGATCCACCCCAATGACAAGGTTAAAAAAAAATTTGAAACCAGGGATCTGGCATTATCCTTGCAGTTAGAAAAAGAATAAGTAACATTTGTTATAGTAACGAAAGGTATGTTCCCAGTTTAGCAACGTTAGTTACAGCCTGGTCACTTGGTGATATTCATTCTCTGCATTACACACTTTGATATAACTTGCAATTATGTTTTATTTTTGCTGTTTTATATCATGTAATCTGTATCATCTGCCACATGGGCACAGTGTGGTACAGCCACAGCACAAAACACACTGCCTACAGTGCACAGTGCCTCTCAAATGTGTTCATTAGTTTCACACAGTAAAATGCCTGTAGCACATGTCTAAATATTCACATACCTGAACTTGTACAACAATTTGGGAGAGAATATTTTACTGCAAATGGGGACAGCATTGAATGTAAGATATGCAACAACTTTATCTATAATGTCAGTGTGTCAAGTGTACCCATACTGACGGCACCTAACTTGGCGGTTGCTCATGCATAAACAGAGACAGAGTTAGTATTGCTGCATTGCCATATTGTCAAATGTGGCACAGCTAACTATAACATCTTTCAACAATTAAAGCAAACAGGCGAAACAGTGTATTATACACGTAATTGTGCATACCCTAATGAAAGTATAATGCCTGTATATAAAAAGTGTACTCATATTTCTCTCATCTTAAACCTTATTTGCTTTTAATTTCTTAAAGTAAATGTTTACTTCAGTTACACAGATAGAAATGTGATAATCATATAACAAAATGCAATTATTACAAGACAAGAGATTAGAAAGACAAGAACATTTAAGATTCATTCCTATGAAATAGTAAATCATAGGTAGTAATACATTCATGTATCTCGAAGATAGCATAAAGAGTTACGTAAAGCGCTCTAGCTTACGATATTTAAAACAGTTGCATATTCGTCTTCTATAAATTACGTAATACCTCTTTATGCAAATACGTTATAAGTTTCTGTTTATTACTATATCAATATTGAATTTCTTTACACAACTCTGCACAGCCAATTTGCACATTTTATATATCTTAATTTTATATTCAATAACAAAACATTATTTTTAATGTAAGTGGGCAATATTGCTAAATTACGTTTATGCCATTACCAATTTGCAAAACAGCAGTAATGCTTTTAAGTCGGTTTTTGAAACTGGAATTTTGAGGGAAGAAGACATAGAAGAAATAACAAATTACATTTTAAATTGCAGAGACCTAAAAATTCTTTCTCGTTGTAGGAAATTCCCGTGTTATAACAATCTAAAACTTTAGGATGGAGCACGTTTAAGGGCCTGTATTACAATCTCCGGTTACTAGCCACGGTTTGTTACCTGTCAGTTATTGCTAACTGATGGTTAGGCTCGGTGCCTCGTATTACAAACTCAATTTGACTGTAGGTTTGTTATCCTGAAGATTATGATGCCCTGAGAGCAGTTGGTAACATTTTTCACTAGGCTTTTGCTGTGTTTGCAACGCTATCTCGCGGGTAAAGCACATCACAGATGCGTGGGATGGTTTGAAGATTTGTACCACAGATTTGTACACATTGCATAACCTAAAAATAGCTTCTGTTTTATTCACTATTCATTCAGAGCCTTGAAGTGCTTTGAAGAAGCGCAAAATCGTTGTGTCCACAATGAATATAATGCAACGTTTACTATTTAAAAGGCAATCGTTCTGCCCACAATGAATAACATGCAACGTTAGTTAAAGATAATGATCTTGTTCCGCGTGTTTTTGAACTTGTATACCTACATATTGTATAGTTTTCCGTGTATTTTCTGTTTGCAAAATGTGTAATTTGCCATGCTCCGTTTATTACATTTGCGTTCGTTAAAACATGGTGCTGATGTAATGAAAATTGCATAAAACATCGTATTGTTTGTGTCAATCCACTACACTTACTGGGCTCTAGAATTATATTTCCCTAACCTAATGGCCATCAAGAAATACCTACAATTTATGTTGGTTTAATTTATTTCATATTAAGAATGTCAGGAATATACAAATATGCTGGTATAATGTTATATACGTGCTGAAAACTGCCATTCTGTCGTAAATTATATTCGATGCCTTATTTCCGCTAAAATTCCGGATGTCGAAGCTTTTGATAACCTGTATATTTGTTGGAACTCTTCCACGTTCACTCCTCGAAATTATCTTTGCGCATTCTGAATCTCTTCCCTCTTGTATTAAATAAATAATGAGCCAGCATTTCATCTTCAGAGTCGCTGTGGACATACAATTGTGATAGGAGGTACGCCATTTTTGTGTGTGAAACACGAGTAAACTCCAAGTTAACGCACTAACCCCTACTTGAGGTTGCAGTTAGTGTACCTCCAGAAATAACTCTCATTAGCCCTTAACCAAAGGTCGTAATACTGACATCTGGGTGTAACTTCAAGTTAACTGTTAACCGAAACCTTAACCGGAGATCGTAATACAGGCCCTAAGTCAAATTTGTCCATTCCAATTGTAGGTTTCTTTTGTTGCCTAGTTTTGTCTGGGGAATGAAATATAGGATCTGATAAATAATCTGCCCTCTCGAACAATTCGTTGAACAGTCCTAAGATGTACACTGCAATCCTCAGTTGCACGTTTGCCACATTTGACAATGCTGCATAATTGCCCGCTAGCAAACGCCTCTCTTAAATAAGGAATGCATCTTATACATTATAGCCCTTGCCTGTTTGTGTTAAACTGGCTGCTGTTTTTTTTCTTTTCTTCCATTACTTATACTAAGTACTATGTGTTTAACTATCAATTTTAACACATATAACCACAACACTATGGAAAAAAACCAACAAAAAACAGGTATTTAAAAGGTGAACACAGCCTTCTGTGTATGAGAACCAATAACAGACTGAATGCCATTGGTGAACATGATTGGCACCATTAGACATCAAAATAATAATAATAATCTGTATGAAGGTTCGTTCCCAATTAATGATCATTTTAACATAACTAATGAATTCTTGTATGCACATTTCAGGTGGTCTTGTGTTGTGCATATTGGCAATATTATGCTGTAGTTCGGAGTTTGGCTGTTAATGTAAACTCCCAACTCTTATTAGCACTGTAACGTATCTTAGTTTACTATACCATTACTAGAATCAGAAAATGCTTTATTATGAGTTCAAACTTCCTTGATCAGAGATATGTAGTACTTCAAATTGGTGCATCTTTGCATCTAGTTGACTATAACCAAGATGTTTGTTGCTAATTTACAAGTAACACCTGTCTTTTATATACCTGTATTAGTGTCAAAGTTATATTCCCAATTGATTTTATTGTGCCACTGACAGCATACGAAAAAACAAATTCTTATAATGCATCTTTAAACATTGCTCTTACTCATAATAGATATGTTTCAATATATGCATGCTCAGTTGCAATTATTCTAGTGGACAATCCTGACTAGATAATATATATTTAAAAAAATGACCGAGTTAAGCAGGAACATTTAAAAGCCTCCTATAACTCCTTACCATATACATTTTTTATTTTATTTTTACAGATGATGCCAATCATATATTTAAAATAAGAGCTGATGAATCCAGCTAAACTCTGAAACAGTGAATCAAATCAATGAATTCACTCACAAACCACCTCACATGGTATCTTGGTAAGCTGTAGCAGCATGCATTTTTAATTTCACACACCTAGTGACAGAGGGAATATTGCATCTACTCAAAACTTTTGTCATGATTTCATTGGAGATGCATGTTTTGAATACCCCTGAATCCGAAAGAAGTATTTTTAGAAAAGTCTGTGTGTGTGTGTGTGTGTTTATATAATTGTGCATGCATGTGCACTTATGTGTGTACGGACACTGTAACTCAAAAATAAAATGTCTGATAACTATCATACTTGGTATTTGTAGTTCGATATCTTCCAAATTCACACAGTTTTTCATAGAAATTCCCCCCACACCAAACTGCCCTTTACATGGACAATTTTTTATTTCTTTAAAAATGGCTCTTATAATATTGATTAAAATAAGATATTTTCATACCCTTAGCAGGGTGGTAGTGCTGCTGCTTACCAAGCAGGAGACCCGGATTGATTCCCAGTATAGGTGAGGGGTTTTTGCGCTGAGAGACCTGGTCCAGGGTGCACTTAGCCTTATTAGGTCCCTGTGGGGCCAACCAAAGAACTACTTCATTGAAAGGCTCTAGTTGCAAAGACTGCATAACTGGCCAGTAGGCACCAGGGCACTGACCACATCCCACCTCCACACTGCACCCACTCATGACACCTGCGATGGAGGGATGCAGCATCCAGGTGGTAGGCCTTAGCCCGGAAAGGGCTCTTGCGCCTCTGGGTTAGTTATTTAAGTAATTTACAGGAAAAACAAAATGTATAGCTTGAATTTTCTGGGAATAATTGATGAAGTATTGTATAATTTATTGTTGCTGTGTAAGACACCCATTTTGTAAGTGTTTGTAAATTCTTCAAATCCATTTTTAACTCATCAGTATAGCATTTTTTTGTATTTATTGAGGAAACATGCTCGTGGTCTATCTTTCTGAAATCAGATTTGACCAAGAAATTCTAAAAGTTCCAAAAGTGATAGAAGTGATTTTTCACAGTTCAAGCACTCATTCAAATATGCATGTAAGAATAAGCAATGAGAACAGATTTCTTTGCAGAATGAAATGCAATGTAATAAAATTTCACATGCAGCATGCATGGAGTGAGGTAAGTTCATTGCGTTTGTGTAACTTTATATACTACAAAATAAGTGTTAAAACCAATCTTTGCATAATTTAAGTGCACTAAGCTAGGGTACTGCTTATTATACAGCCATGGAAAAAAGACTGAAGAATCATAGATGACCTGGAACTCGGTACATTCGGAATGTTCACTTTCCGCTAAATACATTGTCTTTGCTCTGAAATGTCACACTGTAATACATAGAAGAGACGAACTGTGCAGCGTTTAATGGGATTGTTGTCAAGGCATGAGTACATTAGGAGAGCAGAATATTTATAAGGCCAGGTCATATTGCAGTGTGGTTTACACAAGCTGACATTTCCAATATGCACCTGAGTTTATTCACAGTCTGTTCCATAAACTATTGTCTAGGACACACAAATAGGCTGTCTTGATTCACCACTCACATTTGTAGACACACTTGCACATACAAATGTGATTACTGATTCAAAACACAGCCTATTTGTATGTCCAACAAACAATAACCTATGGAATAGAGACTATAAATAAACTCAGGCTGCATGTTGGAAATATTGACTTGATTCAACCCCTCTGCAATACGTGAGAGTTAGAAATATTCTGCTCTCCTAATGCTCCCAATCATTTTTTCATGGCTGCTCTTAAAACATTTCATCCATCCATTGTCTGATATGGCTTATCAAGTTAAAGGTAATTAAAGTTCCAGGACTTATCACAATATAAAACACCACCCTACCAGCAAAAGAATTACTTTGGAATTACCAGATTTTTGTTAATCCTGTTCCCTTTGTCACCACATTGTAAATAGCAGCTGGTATTGTTTGTGGATGTTGTCTTTTCTATGGAGCTGTTTCTTACCAACCAAGATTCATGCCATTCAATCACCAGATGAGAGAATTTTTGTTAATGCTGGAGTTTAACTGCATTCATTTTGCTAATTTCAGTTATTTCTAAAAAGTCGCTGTGTGAAGGAAGCAAACATGCAATGTAAACCAACAAGATAAAGAAATAAGTGCATATAATATAGCAAAGTCTGCATTTTCATGTTTCATGCATCAAGATCACGCTTAAAATGACCAAATGTTATGAATCCCATGAAATATCAGCATATAATTTGAAACAACATACATTTTTATGATAATCTGGTATCATTGAGATTCTTCCAGGGTTTGCTATCATTTTGAATAATGTATATTACCTACCATTAGAAAATATATTTACTGGAGCTAAGAAGAAGACTTTTTGGTAAAACCTGTATAATTCTTACATGTCTAAATCAAGTAACCCTAATTTTACTAATTGTTACTTATGAAAAAATTATATTAAGAAACTTTTGTGCAGAAGTACTGGTATGCAGGAAGACTACATACAATTAGCAAAAAAGCTTCACGTCTTCTTAGCCAATCCTCTTCAATGAATTTTATCCTCTTGTATGTAAATGTCTTTCAATTTTTCCTCCTACATTCAGATACACTTAAAAAAATAATATATTTTACAATAATTCATTCCTATGCAATGGTAATGGTAACTTTATAACATGAAAAATGCTGCAACATTTTTCTGAACACCAAATTGTGTTTCATGCAAAGCAATATAGAATTTTTAAAAAACATTTTATACCACAATCAAAGATCTCCGAGGCAGTAAGTGAAATTACATCAAGTATCAAAAATATTGGGCACCTATCATGTTTACCTCTTACTTCTATTCAAACAAACAGAAAGGTTGATATTACAAGAAGTCAACTTGCAAAAAATAAACTTTAAAGCCAAAAGAAGTGCTATCTTTTATTCACTACATTTCCATGGGAAATTCAAATCAATTTGGATTCTCATTCCGAATTTAATACTACATGGAAACACGGATTCAAATTTACTTGAATCCTTGGATCTGATCCTCTTAGAGGTGGGATCGGATCAAAATGTTGCATGGAAACACCTACTAGCTTAAATCAATTTGAATCCTCCAAAGATGCTAACTTCTGCTGAATCCGTAACAAGCTGCACAAGCTCATTTTGTTTTCTCAGCAAAAGTGGTGTAATAAAACACAATAACAAAGCCACTTTCATTGTTTCTATAATCTCACAATATATTCTTCTCAAAAACATTCACTAACCTCAAAACCTACTTAAAATATGCAGAAAACATGATTTTTACAGGTTCAACATAAATAAAATGACCAATATAAAAGCTTGAATTATTTATGCTTGAGCCTTGCGTATCCAAATAGATCTCATTATGGACTGAATTCAACTTAGGAACACCGATCGTATTGAGAATGGGATTGGACTCAAATTGAGTTCAATTCCCCATGGAAACATAATGATAATGTAAAATGTATTAAGGAATATTACAACTACTAAAAGCTTTATATCAGATTAATAAAAACTTATTGCAATTTTATATCTTAAAAATCAATGTAAGCTTTTTCTTCCTTTTTTGGTTTGTTGTAGTCAGCTGACAAACTATAGCAGAAACATACTCATAGCGTTTGACACGACCAGGTTTAATTGTGGTATTTACTAGCATGATGCATTTTACATTTGTTTATGTTAGAACAGAAGTAAGAGGTAATGTATGATATATTTGCTTGGCATATCTCTTCTATAAATACACTCCATAATACAATAAAACTATACCCTGTTGAGCATAGGTGCCTATATACTTTTTCAGACTGGAGAGTTGACCCAAATAGCCTCCCTTTTTTATTTCTTTTTCTAGTTTTTCAATAATAATTCGTACATACTTTTATGACATTATGCCATACATTACATGGCAATATGATTCTGACGCACTATATACAGTATAGTAATAACTAAACAAAAACATTGCTTAGAACCCTCAACATTCACTGGGAAGAAACACTGGAAATGTGTGTTCACCGTTTTTGAAAACTAAATAACAACAGTATAACACGCCTATTTACAAATAAAACCAGTTTTCAAAAATGGTGAACTAACATTCTGAAAGTTTTGGAAATACATTTTCTGTAAAGTGTGTAGCACTGGTTAAGCAATGTTGAAGGAACATCATCTATTTCTTTTACCATACAGGCAAATGGCTGTACTGTCTTATATTTATGAACAGTGCAAAGATACCAAGTGCAAAATGTTAACACCACATTAAAACCATAAACCATAAGTTCTGGAACAACAGGCTGATTTTGTGTCAACTACATTTTTTGCAGTTGGGCCAATTCTCTCTGCAAGTTGGTTTTGCACTCTTCATCATAGTAACAAAATACCTGTTGGGTGCTATTGACTATTTGCTAACAATTGAGTGCACCTAAGACTTAAGTGACAGGATTTTAATTAAACGCTGCCAAGTATGTTAGCAACATCAGTCAGCAGCAGCAGCATATGGTTGAAGCTACTCCATGGACATCTCCATCTGAAATAGGAACAAAATAGTTGTACAAATGAAACTCAAGAATGATTACTCATGCTTAGGACTCTTCAAAGATATCTGCCAAGCAATAATGTGCCTTTCCTTGCAAATACGAGGGTTGTACCAGAAGTATCCGACCCAACGAAGAAAGCACAAAAATTTTGGAAAAAAAAAAAAAAAGAATTTTTATTTATCTACATAGTCCCCTTTTAGTTCAATCCACTTTTCCCAGCAATGCTCAATAGCTTCGATATCCTGTTCATAGTGAGAACCGTCAATTTCTGCAACATAGCCATCAATTGCAGATGACACCACTTTGGTTTTTTTTTTTTGCAGTGTTTAACACCCGCTTTACCACATATGGCACTGCAGGCGGTGACACTGATGATGCATGGAATGAAGATGGAGCAGCAGTGGAATGAGATGGTGGGGGAAACCGGAGGAAACCCACCCCAATGCCGCTTTGTCCACCATGAATCCCACATGCGGTTGCCTGGGATCAAACCTGGGCACCTCTTTGTTGGTAAGTTTTTTACTATCAAGCTATTTCTTCCAGTTTGGAAATAGAAAATACTCAAAGGATAGGAAATCTAGTGAATAAAGTGCATAAGGAAGCAACTCAAACTTCAACATTTGTGCAAAAAGAACGTGCAACATTACTAAGATAAGTGAAGTTTTTAGTTTCTAATTTGTTCTTACTTTAGAATCTTGTTGCTTCACTGTTAATAGCTTCAATTTTCCTTATTCAACGCACTAATTTTGGCCATGGCAATAATGGATGTGTGAACTGGTGCATTGTCTTGATGAAACAAAACTTTCCTTAAGAGGTGGAATCAGGACTGAAAAATTCAATGTCATGGCCGAGATATGAAGCACGGATCTTCTGCTTATCATGTGGCTGCTCTAACCACTAAGCTACTGTGGCCAACTTGGCAATATGACATTAAATTCTCCAATTGATTTCCACTTTCCTGGTAGACCACAAGGGTATCTCACATCAGAGATAAATACCCCAAGGGTGACTTACAATTTGAGTACTTAATGTCCTGTGCTTAAGTAACCCTTAGATGTTAATTATTATTTATTTATGCCAACAAACTTACGGCTGACATTTTTAAACACACAAGCTGTGTGTGGGCAATGTTTGAGAGGTGGAATCAAAACTGAAAAATTCAATGCCATGGCTGGGATTAGAACCATGGATCTTCCGCTTATCGAGCAGCTACTCTAACCACTAAGCTACCATTCTGCTAGCTTGCACACTTTCAGTCGAAGGTCATCCAATATCATTTTGTGGATTTTCTTCACAATTTCTGGCATAGTCGCCTCATTCGGTGAACCACTGCGATGTTTATCTTGGAAGCTCTTATGGCCACGCTTAAACTCTGCCATATTATATTTTACTGTTATAAATGAAGAAGCAGCCTCCCCATAGTAGAATCTAGCTCAGCTTTAATATTAGACTAAGATCCTTCAAATGATTGTGGTGCTGTCTTTTTATTATAATGCTTTGTATGCATTGAGCTATGAGATTCTTTTACTGCCCCAGGTTGTGGTACGGGTGAAATGAACGAACACAGGATGTAACTTTACTAGATCACTTTTAATTGCACCTTTCTCATTGAATATTAGACTCGTTACATTTAAATTAACTTTTGTTGCACATGAATACTTCCTTGATAAGTCTTTTCACGTTATTAGTTATTTTAGATCACTTTTAGCATCCACATCTATGCGTGTCACAAAAACATGTCTTCACTTTCAGGAGGCTAGGATGCTAATAAGAAAAAAGTAGGCGTCTCTTTACATAATGCATTTGTATTCATACGCGTATGCGTTCATTTCCCACGAAGCACACTTTGAAACCCTCCTACATGCTAAATAGTTCCTGTAATGTTAGGGAAGCAATCTTTATCCTCCCTACACTTGTAACATTAAATATAAATGGTTCTTATATTTATACATATTAAATTTCAACATGTTACTTAACATTTATGACATTTTTAAACAACACATTTTTATAACAATTGAGACAATGGCAATACATTTTCAGTACTCAACAAATGCTTACCAACACGAAAAATAAACTATATTTACAACAAATATTTACATAAATGCTTTCTTTTCGGGGTCTAAGCATATATTCTGTCTCAATTGCATCATAACGACAACCAGTTTTATCAGTGTTTACAAAATTGCTGAGAGCATTCACTATTGATGGCTGCCAAACAAATACTAAACAACATAGCATTGTCAAACTTCAACTTAAGCTCTATAAGGTAGGTACTTTCTAATACAGTCACTTGTTTGAAACAACAAACATATGTCAGAACAAACATATGTCAGGTTTCTGGGACAGCCCTAGTATTTACTTGTATGTTCCATGTGATGCTTACTGCCTTAAGATTAGTGAACACAAGATTTTTCAGTAGCATATCAGGATCTCAGTGAACATCTCATGCATCTCATGATGGGAGAGATGCACACTCCCGAAATGTCATCACTACACCTGGCTCGAAGACCGAGAACATCTTGAATAAGCATGAATTGCTTTATGTATTGCTGCTGCACCCACATATTTGCTTGACCTGACCTCCCTGTGATTTCTTCTTATTCCCTAACATGATGAAATACTTGCAAAAACACAATTTGAATCAAATGAAGGCATCATCTAGACAGAGGCATATTTTGCAGATCTTGATAATGCCTAATTTTTGGAGGGATTAAAAAATGGCAGAAACATTGGGAGAAATGTATGTTCCTAAAAAGTGACTTAGAATTGCCCTCATAATATCTATAAATTCAATCTGACCTTTTAAAATAAGTTGAAACTGCAACATTGTCTCTTCTATGAGAGTTGAGAAAATTTAGGGTGTCAGTGAAGCTGGTCTTATGGCCTTAACATTTACCAATTATAAACAGTATCTTTCTAAGAGATTTTCATGTAAAAAGCAGGTTTTGCCTTTTAGCCAATATTAAGAAATTTATGATACTGCAAATGACAAAAAATACCAAAGCTTAATTTAGATTGGGTGGAAGTGGCTGGATATCGCTGAAAATGAACTTCATCCATATCCCCTTCAAGACTACATAGTGGACAAACTGACCATGAGAATATTTCAATTTTATTTACATTTTAGTTCACAGATCGTGGCCTGTCAGTAATTGAAATGCTGCAGAGTTGCATAGATACTTAGAAATTATATTTTGAGTTTTCATGATAATTTCCCAATTTTACTTTCTCTGCCACCTACCTATAGTAAAACTCAATTCCAAGAGCGAAATACATGTTTGAGACATCTGAGTAAATAAAAACAGCTCTTTTTAGTAAAAGATTTGTCTCTGTGAACAGCATGACTCAAAAGTATCATAAATGCTTGATGTTTATGTATAATATTGTCCAATGAAGTGATGATTTTTAATTGAATTCCTCTGCTGCAAACTACCCTTTATACGGAAAATGTTTTTGATATTTTTTATTTGTTCAAAAATGATTCTTAACAATTTTGATTAAAATACTGCACATACATAATATGGCAAATAGAATGTATATCATGAATTTTCTGGGAGTAGCCAGAAGTGTTCACTGGAGGGAATTTTATACACATTTATTTTGAATAACTAGAAAGTACTGCATTCTACTTAAAAACGTGATCCCTGTGTGTGTGCACACCCTTGTACATGCATGTGTGTGGGTGCATGTGTGTGTTGTGTATCACAAACTCAGAAATGAAAAGTTGGTGTAATACCTAATTTGGTATTTACTTTAGCACTTCCAAAGATGCAACATGAAGATTTTCACAAGTCCTCCTATCACAAACTGCCCTTTTACATGGAAAATGTTTCAAAAATGATTTTGCTGAAAATGGTTATAATAGTTTGATTAAATTGCCATGTAAGATATTTTCATAACTGAAGCTATTGACAGTGAAGCACACATTTCTACAATAAATTATTCTACAATAAATATTAAGTGACTTAGCATTTGTTACGATAGTAACCAGTATAAACCAGCTTGGCACCAATGATGCAATAGAACTATTGCAAAACTACGCAGTCTGGTTTTAATTTCAAGAACTTGCAATAAATATTAATATATGAGGTGTGATCGAAAAGTAATGGGAATTTTTCTTTTTCTTAGAGAATCTTTATCAACATCAACTTTGTCCCCTTCAAAGAAATCCCCTTCAGATATAATCCACTTGTGCCAGCTTTTTTTCCAACCTTGGAAGCATTTCTGGAACTCACTTTTTGTTATGGTGTTCAGCTCCTTCAGCGATTCTGCTTTTATCTTCTCAATGGTGGCAAAATGACGTCCTTTCATGGTTTTCTTCAATCTCGGGAATAGAAAGAAGTCACAGGTGACCATGTCCAGCAAATATGGTGGCTAAGGCAACATAAGTCTTGTTTTTTGCCAGAAAATCACAAACAAGCATTGAGGTATGAGCGGAAACATTATCGTGACACAATTCCCACGAGTGGTTTTGCCACGATTCTGGTCATTTTTTTTGGTTTGCTTCATGCAAACTGTGCAGAACTTACAGGTAGTATTCCTTATTGACCGTATGATCATAAGGCGGGAGCTCACGATGTACTATCCCATTGTAATCAAAGAAAACAGAAGAACCTTCACATATAATCAAACTTGTCAAACTTCTTTTCAGTCTTGGCTCTAGAGGCAGTTTCCATTGGGATGATTGGGCCTTGGTTTCGATGTCATACCCATACACCCATTTAACATCACCTGTTACAACCTTAAGAAGTTCTGGGTCATTGTCGACTTCATTCAGCAGTTCCTGAGTGGTGTCCTTGCAACATCGTTTTTGGTCGAAATTAAACAATTTTGGAACAAACTTTGCTGCCACACGTTTCAGACCCGAAACATCAGAAAAAATTGTTTGAGCCAAAGGATAAGCCGACATCATTAGCAACCTCTAGTGATTTGACGATTTTCCAGAACCATTTTCTTCACTTCTTCCACATTCTCATCAGTAACTGATGTGACATCCAGGACAGTTGTCATCTTCAACATCTCAACCCTCTTTGAAGCGTATATACCACTTGTAAACTTACTCATAGCAGATTTCCCAAAAGCCACAGTCAACATTTCGAATGTGGTGCTGTTTCATTTTTACTTTCTCTACTGGTAAGTAGAGGAAGTATTGTATTCCACCCAAAAATTTGATGTCGAGATTTCAGCAGAAATATATGTTTTGAGGCCCCTTGAATAAAAGAAAAAAGTATTTTTAGAAAAATGTGTGTGTGTGTGTGTGTGTGTGTGTGTGCGCGCGCGCGCGCGTGCGTGCGTGTGTGTACACACACAGCATAACTCAAAAACAAAAAGTCGGATATTTAAGTTTAATATCTTTCAAGTCTGCAACACAAAGATTTTGAAGAAAATAGCTCCACCCTGAACTACATGGAAAATTTTTCAAACATTTTGAACTTCTTGAAAATGGCTCTAATGAGTTTCATTAAAATGCCATATGTTTAAGATATTTTTAAGACAAATGAAATGTATACTTTGATTCTAAAGTAAGAACAAATTAGAAACTAAAAACTTCACTTATCTTAGTAATATTTTGGCTATTGCCTATGTAGCCCTATTTAATCTGGATGACTTTTGAATAACTCTTAAACTCAAGGAAATAGACAAAATGTTAATATACAAAACATGTTGTTGTTAGCTAATGCTGGACTTCTGACAATGAAGTCATTAATCCTCTTGCTCTCCAATATTTTTCACAATGATACTGAAGAGAGCAATAGCAGTAATAGTAACCGTTTTTTAGAGAGCACCATATTTTTATGTTTTGGTGGTCACATCGCTCTCTCACAACCCCCAGAATGTCTGGAGGACCACACCTGTCGTTGGTTTACGGGTCTCACCGACCTGACCGGGAGAATTATCAAAATAAATTCACCGACCATATCCTCTGATTACCAATCAGAGGACGTATTACATGCCATGACAGGTCAGCATGTTGGGGTTAAGATTTTATAGAGAAATTACAGAAATGGAGAGGTTGGAAAAATAAAGACTCCCTAGCCCTCTGGAACCCTAATAGCATCGGGGTAGGAAGAGATGACCAAGGTAAGGTCAGATAGAAAAGTTACAGTGAGGAGCAAACCACCAGTAAGTGGAAGTAATGTTCTGCTCAGCTTGGGTACCTTGTGGTCGCTATTCACATATCCCCTAGACGGAGACCCCTGAGGCCATTGGTTTTTTATTGATGTTGGGTACTCCTTGAAATAAAGTCTTTCTTATTTGAAAGATTACAAATGTAAAAGCAGAAATAACTGAGGAATTAAGGAAAGAAATTGAGGTAAGAAAAGAAAGGAATTATTAATGACACTGTAGAACAAATTGTAATTCCTAAAATTAAGACTATGGCTGATGTGGTACAATCACAACAAGATGCTATGAATGATATGAAACAAAGTCACTTAGAAATAAAGAATGATTTAAAATCAATTTGTGAAGAAATGAGAAAAGGGGAAGAAAGTTTGGCTAAATCTTTCAAAACCAAAGTCTGAGAATAATTACAGGTGCTATCAAAACCACATCAATAGCAGCTATGGAAATACTAATCAACCAATGCCCCATTGAATATGAAATAGAAAAAGCGACTCTTATTCAACACGAAAAGTTGATCAGACTCCCATTCAATACATGGCACAAGAGAAATTTTACACATACACTAAAGACTCAGGAGAGCTTTCTTTCCAAAATTCAAGACATCAAGAAGAATGTATACCTTCCTAATCCACAGGAAAACTTCATATCTAAAGTCAATCCGACACAAACATTAGACATCACATATTATTTACACCTGACAGAAGAAGTTAAGAAAAGTGATACTCCAACTAGTGTTCTAAAATTATTGGCATTAGAGACAACTAGATTTCCAGAACACGAATGGCTCCATATTTATACTGATGGATCATTAATATCAAACCAAGATGGAGCAGGTGCTGGAGTCACATGTCACCTCTTTTCCTATTACAAATCTTTAAGTTATGGAACTACAAACTTTGATGGAGAAATTGAAGCAATTCGAATGGCCCTACAAAATCTTTTGTACAGAATTTCACATTTTCAGCAAGCAGTTATTCTCTCAGATTCCAGGGCAGCAATTATAGCAATTACTTCCAAGTTGTCACCAAAAAACCAAACAATTATAGAATGTTGGAAAATCCTTATCCATCTAACAGCACTTCAAAAACACCTAATCTTCCAATGGATACCAGCTCACTGTGGACTGAGTGGTAATGAGAAAGCTGATTTTCTTGCAAAAAAGGGTACCGGCAATGTGCAGAAATCAATAGTTAATCTACCATTTTATGCAGCTAAAAGATTAGTCAACTCTGAATTCAAAAAAATTATTGAAAAATATTACTATGAAAAACCAAAAAATAAAAGATGGGAACTACCAAACATTCAAACAGCAATTCCTGAGTATCCTCGAAAAACAGCAGTTGCAACCTTCAGGTTGATTACAGGACATGATTGTCTGGCAAAAAATGTAGATCTCGCTAAAATACACCATTTATGTCTAAATAAATGATTTTTCAGAGTGAACCATTTCGGAAATATTCCTTGTTATTTGTGTCAGTTTCGGAAAACTTAAAACTTTCATGAAATGCAACATCGTTGTTCATTTTTTTATATATTAAGAGAACGGGATCTCAAAGCTTTAAAAGATTTGACTATCGCTCTAAGCCTAGTGTATTATAATATTCCCCTTGCACCTACAAGGAAATAAGCAATAAGATAATTTGTACAAATGTTTATCTTAACTAACACGAAGAAGATATAGGTATGAGCTTGTAAGAATGGTTAATACAGGAGTAGAGAAAGTCATGTGAGTGTAACACATCAGATTTTTAAAGAAAAATTTAATGGAAATTCTTTGATCCATCTTTTTTGAAAGCAAAAATTTGCCAACATCCACTGAACACTCACCAGCAGATAACTTTTTCGACCGTCAACAATAAACTAAATATCAAAACAGCTGAAAATGCAAACATACATCAGGAACATGTGCACCAACAAGATAAAACAAATGTTTTGAAAATTGGATGTATAAAGCCCAAAAAATTTAAAAACACCGTTACCTTTTTATCACACCTTGTAAGTGAAGCTTATAATCTCTAAGATATTTGTTATAACTGTAAAATTAAATGTTTATCTTTAATTTTCTGGAACTGCCTCTGGATTCCTTTTCATTCTAAATGATTTGCAGAACTGGTAACCATAAAAGATAGACAAAATTTTACTACACAAAAAAGCACACATAATAATAAATTCAATTTTAGCATTTATAGAAAATTTACCCATATTGATAATTATATAAAAAATAAAAGTTTTAATCCTTTTTCACACAAATTTGCTGTTTTCAATAGTTTAATTTATAGGTTAATAAATATACCCCTTAACCTCTTGAGCGATGGCCATTTAAAACGTCCACAAGCCGAGAACTGCTAGCATTTAAATTGTTTAATGCGCTAAAAGTGCTTCGTATATACACAGCTGTATTTTGTGTAAATATTAAGTTATTTTAACCTCTTGAGGGATATCGACGTGAAATCACGTCAATTTAAAATGACAGATGAGCGATATAGGCGTCCTGTGCGTTTAAGCATTTAACCCTTATTTATCCCTTATCCAACTCAACTTATTATAATTTTCCCTTTATGAAACATTTTAGTAAGGTCTATATACTTTATTGGCTTACCTTAATATGTTCGTTCTGCTGTGATTTACCTCAAAACAGGGATAAACACACAAGGGTACGTACATCTCCACATTCACGAATTCCCTTCTTGCTGCACACAAAACACTTTGGAGATGGGCAGGACTTCTTTGCTGTTGGTGGTATCCTTTTAGGATAATGTTTTCCTTGAAGTCTGAGGGGTGCAGGGGTTTTGGATTTTCAACCCCCAACGTGGTATTGTTCAATTAGGCTGCGAGCTATTTATAGTCAGTAGTCAAGGTCGGTCATTGTCCTGTGTGGGTTTAGAGAGCTGTCCAAATCCCCAAACAATTGTATATGGTTATATCCAGTTGGTGCAAAAACCTTTTTATACCACTTCTCCCTTCAGCTACAAGCAGGAAAGAATACGTATGTATTTTAACAAAGAAAGACACGGACTCTACTAAGTTACGAAACTCGCGTAAGCAAAAGTTGCAATGTTGATCTATTCTGATGACTCAAGAGACCACGCATGCAGTAGCACTTTATTACACAGTATGCTGACGATAAGCCACACATACAATGGGTGTTTCTTTACTCTTTCTTTCCGAGAACTTATATTAGATGCGTTCGACAGAGCAAAGTTGACTTTTCACCACAGTGAAACAAAATTGTGCCATTTCAACGTTTTGTAAATACAACTCAACTTTGCTGATGACGTGCATTTATACTGCAAATAACGAGTTTTATACCAGTTTTTGTTTCATTAAAATAACTTAATATTTACACAAAATACAGCTGTGTATATACGAAGCACTTTTAGTGCATTTAACAATTTAAATGCTAGCAGTTCTCGGCTCGCGGACGTTTTAAATGGCCATCGCTCAAGAGGTTAATGAAACAAAAACTGGTATAAAACTCGTTATATGCAGTATAAATGTACATCAGCAAAGTTGAGTTGTATTTACAAAACGTTGAAATGGCACAATTTTGTTTCACTGTGGTGAAAAGTCAACTTTGCTCTGTTGAATGCATCTAATAGAAGTTCTCGGAAAGAAAGAGTAAAGAAACACCCATTGTATGTGTGGCTTATGCGTCAGCATACTGTGTAATAAAGCGCTACTGTATGCATGGTCTCTTGAGTCATCAGAATAGATCAACATTGCAACTTTTGCTTACGCGAGTTTCATAACTTAGTAGAGTCTGTGTCTTTCTTTGTTGAAATACATACGTATTCTTTCCTGCTTGTAGCTGAAGGGAGAAGTGGTATAAAAAGATATTTTTGCACCAACTGGATATAACCATATACAATTGTTTGGTAAATTGGAGAGCTCTAAACCCACACAGGACAATGACCGACCTTGACTTCCGACTATAAATAGCTCGCAGCCTAATTAAACAATACCACGTTGGGGGTTGAAAATCCAAAACCCCTGCACCCCTCAGACTTCAAGGAAAACATTATCCTAAAAGGATACCACCAACAGCAAAGAAGTCCCGCACATCTCCAAAGTGTTTCGTGTGCCGCAAGAAGGGAATTCGCGAATGTGGAGATGTACGTACCCTTGTGTATTTATCCCTGTTTTGAGTTAAATCACTGCAGAACGAACATATTAAGGTAAGCCAATAAAGTATATAGACCTTACTAAAATGTTTCATAAAGGGAAAATTATAATAAGTTGAGTTGGATAAGGGATAAATAAGGGTTAAATGCTTAAACTCACAGGGCGTGTATACACGCCTATATCGCTCATCTGTCATTTTAAATGGACATGATTTCACGTCGATATCCCTCAAGAGGTTAATAAGGAAGAATTTAACAGAGAATATAAACACATTATTAACACTGCAGTAATTAATGGTTTTAATACAGATTTTATACATAAAAAGGTAGAAAAATTTAAATATCAAAGGGCTGTTAAAGTTAAAGTTAACTTGCCATCCGTGGGCTATAAAAAATTTACAAAAAGTTTTTAAGAATATGGAATAACTTTGGCCTCCCTCAAAATAAATTTAATACACAAAATTTACTAAACTTTTCTACAAAGGGTAAAATTTCAAATTATAAAAAATCTGGCATTTATCAATTTAGCTCTTTGGATTGTGATGTTATATTGATAAAACTAAACATCATTTAGAAACCAGAATAAAAGAGCATTTTAGAAATATTAAATATAAACAAATTGATAAATCAGCTGTTGCAAATCATTTTTGGTCATTTAATCATGAAATAAAACCAAAAGTTAAACTATTAAAACAATTAAATAGATCTATAGATTTAATGGTTTGGGAAAAGAAACTCGTTTTAAAAACAAGATGAATTATGAATTTTGAAATACCACCAATAGATTGTATTTATAAGTTTTTGTTCTCAGAGGTTGGTGACAAATAGATCTTTTAAGTTGAGTATCGGTAACTATGGTAACTTGTTTGGATAGCTTTGAGAATAAGTTGGATACAACTTGAAACTAGTCGAGCAGTTCAACATCTTGCAATATTAATAAGATAAATGGAGCTTTTAGTTTCTAATTTGCTCTTAACTTAGATTCTGTTGCTTCACTGTTAATAACTTCAATTTTCCTTAACACAATTCATGTCAATTTCTTCTTTTATTCTTTTTTGTGGAAATCATTTTTGAGGTACACCTTGTTATTGGGTTGACTTTTCAAATACTTATCCTTTTCTCAATGAGAAAGTTGTTATTCATCCTTTTATATCCTGGCCACACAAAGAGATGAAATATTAATCATAATATATGCCCTGGAATTTTATCCTGCAGGAGTTCTCTTATATGCCGCTGCTTTCAAGCACACTTAAAAACCATCAATCTGGGCCAGATTTGAAACTGCAACCTTGGGATCAATAGGCCAGCACCTTACCAACTGAGCCACCCAGATCAACGTTATTTTTGTACATTCCAATTATTGCAATATCAATAAACTACATCAAATCAAAATACTTGCCTGTAATCCACTAAGTAGGAGCTGTATGATTCTCTTTTTTTGCTTCTTCCATGATATCTAGGGCACCTTCCTTCACTAAAAGTTCTGCCAGATCATCACCAAGCTTCTCTGCCTCTTCCAAGTCTCTGTATGTAAAGCTTGCTGGCGACATACTGCAGAATAACTTGGGCATTCTGTATGGACATTTCCTGGAAACACATACATATATACAAATTGTAGTACGATGATCTAGTAGCACATTTACTTTTTAAATAGTTATAAACACAGAATAACATATATATATATATACGCAGTGATTTTTATGTATGAAATATTGATGTTGCTATTTTTCGTCCTCTTTCTCCACTGTTCTTCCCTAAGTAAGATTGCCGTAATGCATGGCTATCACAGAATGTCTGCAACTTTATGATAAATAAAGCAAGTCTAGCCTAAAAAGTTTGTAATGAATGACAAACAGACAAATGAAAACTAAAACCCTGCTACTTTGAGTTTCCCACACATAAAAAATAGAAAATAGACAACACTGCTATGGTTGAACCTCTTCTGAAAACTGTGATGTGATGATAATTATGAAAACAAAATCCGTATTCCTTGAGAAATAGAATCAGGACAGAAAAATTCAGTACCATAGCTGGGATTTGAACTATGGATCTTCTGCTTCATACTTGGCTGCTTTAACCATTGAGCCACCATGGCCATCTTGCCAGTATGATATTAAATTCCCCAACCATTCACATTTTCCTGGTAGACCACAAGGGAATCTCACATCTGAGATAAGTACCCCAAGCTCAACTTACAATCTTAACTACTTTATGTCCCAGATTTAAAAAAATCTTTGTATTTATTTTATTTCAAGTTATTTATTAGTTTTATTTGATTTATTAGTTTTATTTCAAGTTATTTATTAGTCATTTAATCTACCATTTTATGCAGCTATTAGATTAGTCAACTCTGAATTAAAAAAAAATATTGCAAAATATTACTATGAAAAATCAAAGAATAAAAGATGGGAACTACCAAACATTCAAACAGTAATTCCTGAGTATCCTCAAAAAACAGCAGTTGCAACCTTCAGGTTGATCACAGGACATGATTGTCTGGCAAAACATTTAAACAGAATTGGGATATATTCTTCACCACTCTGTCCTCTATGTGATCTGCAAGAGGAAATGGATTGAGACCACCTTCAAATATGCCCGGCCACTTCTAGTGCCCCATCCATCAGTGAAAAATATTGGAGAGCAAGAGGATTAATGACTTCATTGTCAGAAATCCAGCATTAGCTAACAACATTTTATTTCAAGTGAATTTATGTGCTTCTGGCCATTTAGAGGGTATTTAAAGTTATTTATGTTCCTATCATATTTGTGATTTCCTATAGGATTTAATACCGCCACTGATGTCGGAAGTTACAAAAATTTTTTGTGTGACATAAGATAAACAGCCCAATTCCACAAGAGAACGCTGCTTTATCATGACACAAGCCTCTCAAATAGAACAAAAAAATTCTGGCCTTTAAACATACCAAACAAAATCTTTGTAATTGCATGGAAATAAAGAATTTGAGGTCAGTTTGCATACGGTACAATGAACAATAACCTCATTTTTTTGTTGAATTTTCCGGTATCTCATGCGCCAGCAGCAAAACATCTGAATATGTATACATATATAGAATGTTAGGTGTCTCAGTGCAAACAAATTGATAACATACCTTAATATGTAACCACTGGAGTGTGTCAGTTGTTTTTTCTCCTCGTCTAACAATTTTCCCACAAACCAATCACATGGTTTACTATCAATGTTTTTTGCACTGTGATAACTGCACTGTGAAATGAACAACCCTTACAGATAGACCATCTGTTTTGCTTTGCACCTTGATGTGCAACCTGCTGGTCTAGGTAATGTGAGGTCATTGGCCTTAGAGAAGCATTCATGCTTACTGTACCACACCTACTTGTTGTTGTAGTGTTTAACGCCCGCTTTTACTACTACGGCACCGCAGGCGGTGACACTGATGATACATGGAATGAAGATGGAGCACCGGTGGAATGAGATGGCGGGGGAAACCGGAGTACCCGGAGAAAACCCGCCCTGACGCCGCTTCGTCCACCACGAATACCACATGCGGGTCCCTGGGATCGAACCCGGGCCGCCTAGGTGGTAGGCGAGCGCGCTAACCGCTCGGCCACGGCGCCGCCCCACACCTACTTGAAGGTGCTGATCAACATGAAAACATACTACTCTTCTTCTTCAGATTATCCTCCCCTTATGTAGGACTTACACCCCCCAAGACTTACAAGCCAGTGCCTTAGGTCGCACGCCTGTTAGGGAGCACAGGAACCTATGGACCTGACAGAGTGAAGACCTGAAAGTGGATGGTCAGCCAAACACCAGGTATGAGAGTGAGGAAGAGAATGATATGAAATGCAGGCGAAATGGATGATTGGAAAGGTGATAATGGAGCAATTGGTGGAACGAATGGCAGAGAAAACCGGAGCACCCAGAGAAAACCCACTCTGACGTAGCTTCGTCCACCACAAATACCACATGCAGGTCCCTGGGATCAAACACAGGCCGTCTAGGTGGTAGGCAAGCACGCTAACTGCTCGGCCACGCCGCTGCCAACATATTACTCTTAATGAGATTACAAGTCCTTGAAATAAATGTTGATGTATTATTATTCATTACACTGTCCTCAGTTACTAGTACAAATGTCTGCATTTATATCCCTAGCAGCCTGTATGTACTATACCACTTTTATGGTTCTTAATGCTTAAAAAGAGCCACTTTCATACAGCGTAGAAGGGAAGTCATTAAATTCCTTCTAATGTGTGCTTCCTAGAAGCATTACAAACAAAAAAGTTGTTCTTTGATCAGCCGATTTCGAAAAAATAAATAGCTTTTTATCCAAGTTGGATGCATAATTCCACAAGGGTGTGCAAAGATAACGCTTTCTTGTAAGATGCATAGAGTAACTTATTTCTGACATAACGTCGGTAGTAATTATGGGACATCACACAGGGTTTCAGAATAATTAATAACTTAAAAGACGCGAAGGAAGCTCTGAGCTGCTGCTTCAGAGATGACCTAACTCGACAACGTTGCACTGAGGTTGGTCAGGGAATTGACCTGGTTTGTGGATGTAAACAGCTTTCGTTTTTGGTAATGTTTTGGGTGCTAACGCTTGTGACTGGCCTACACTGTCACAGTAAACATGGAACGACAAGGCGGGGTATATTTGTTTGTTTTCAAAATGCACCATTATGCTGTTTGTTTATGTACAGAGCTAGGGAAAGTGACCACCCACACAATCTGCAGTGTTGCCAGGTTGTTTTCAATAAAACTAAAATATCTCCATAGAAATGGTCGGAGACAAAAACATAAGATACAAAATGTGTTCCAAATACCAAGATCTACCACTGGTTTAAATTAATGTAATGAATTCCCTTGCACCTGGTATATTACCTGTAACAAGATTAAAGTATAAATTGTCAATACCACTAGTATTAACAGAAATTGAAAAATGATATCTAGAGTAATAGTTTATAATCTATTTAAGGATATCTTTCAGCAAACTTACACACCACTAACAGATAAACACTTCTTTTACAATTTTCAAAGTTCCAGAAAAGAATTCTGAAAATGGAAGGAAACGCAAATTGAGTTATGCTTTTAAAATACATATATGAGGATCATATTAAAAGTTGTGAACAACCCATTGTGAAAATTAAAAATCCAATAATGTAACTGCCTGGATGTAACCTACAGACCTTACAGCACATGTTGCCATTTTGTGACGTCATTAGCTTCTTTCATGTGACCACAGACAGTATTTTCAAAATGGCAGACATCAATGTTTCATTTTGACAGCATGTTGTAATTGAATTCCTTGTTAAAGTGGGAAAATCTGCTGCTGAAAACCACCTCCGACTTCAACATGCCTATGGAAATGGGCTGTAAGGGTGCTAGCAGCATTAGGGAATGGGGGAAGCATTTCAAAGATGGGAAAATGAGTATCCAAGCTGAGTCTTGTAGCAGTATTCGTCAAACTGCCTCAATGGAACATCTTCTGGAATGCACCTTCTGGGTGCATTCTGATTGATTTTCTTGAACCTGGACAAACCATAAATGCTGCCTGCTATATCCAGACACTTTGGGAGTTCCGTTGCACATTGTAATGTAAGGGGCCTGGAAAGAGGATAATCCTGCAACAGGATAGTATATGTCCTCTCACTGCCTGCATCACAATGGAGAAGATCAGAACATTTGGGTGGAAACTCTTCCATATCCTCCCTACAGTCCAAACTTGGCACCTTCCAACTATCATCTTTTTGGTTCTGTCAAGGAACAGATGAGAGGCCAATACTACAAGACGGTCTTTGTGCAGCTAGAATAGAATTATTGTAAGGGTATTTTCAAACTTGCAGAACAATGTGGGGACAATGTGTGCAAAGAAATGGGAGACGATGCTGAAAAATGAGAGAAAAGTCCGTAGATTACAAAGATGTGCTTGGTTTATCTAAAAAATAAAGATAACTTTTGTCTCCCCCCCCCCAAAAAAAAAAATTCCTACCCACAATTATTGTGGCTTTAATACTGTATTAACTTTCACACAGTAAACACCAGATTTACTGTTTTATGCTCCCATTCCTGCCAGCCTTCTCCATCCATCAGGCGCATTCTGCCCAAATCTAGTTACAACAATGATTTTGCAGTGTCTAAGAAAATCACATCCTTCAATACCACTGTTGCCGTCATCATTACCACATCATAATGTATGATAATGATAACAATAAATGATTTAATAAACTTAATAATTGAAAATTTAATATCACAACTGCTAAATTCCAAAATTAGTTCTGAAAAATGACAGTCATATATGGATAAATGCAGCACTTAAAATAGTTCGTAAGAACAAATGTATAAATGTGTTACTCACGTTGATCATCTCTTTAGCATGGTGGTAGTGCAGCTGCTTACCAAGCAAGAGGCCCAGGTTTGATTACCGGTATTAGCGTTTGCACTCCACCTGGTGAGGTCCCTAGGGAGCCAATTGAGGAACTACTTCAGAGCAAAGCAGCAGCTCCAGGAGGGGGCAATAACCATATCCCACCCTCCAGTACTACATCCCACTCATCACACCCATTATGTGCAGAGGTGGGGGATGTGAACAGTAGGGCTTGGCCCAGTGTTGGGTTTAGTTTTAGTTTAGTTACTCACATTGGAGGTTCTCCATCATCATCCTCTTCTCTGTACCGCAGAGTGCATGATGAAGAATATTTCAGCATCTTCTTCCCATCCATGCTCCAGACTGCCCCTGTTAATGAAAGAGAAGATCCAGACATGCTGGAGTGCACAGCAACAGGAGCTGAACAACCACCTCCCAACGTGCGCAGGAAACTTCTTTCAGCCAACACCCTGAATGTGGTGTTTCCATGACATAAGGGCTCCAACATCTGTAGTGTGGTAAGGTCATCTTCTCGACATTCCACCGCCAGTGCCCCCTGTCCTACAGCATATAACAGTTCCTCTGGTTCCAATCTCTGCAATATCAATGTTTGTTATAGATCATCTAGTATCATAACGATGCTACTGGTAGTATTGTAGATACATTCATTATTTGCGTCAAACCTCCTGCATACGACCATCAGAGGCTCCACATCCAAATGAGCTTGTGTGCACTCAAGTAAAGCATCAATTTTCTCTCAGAAACAATACATTTAAAGTTGAGGAACTTCAAGATTTTTCCCTGAAAAACTTGACAAGATAACAAAGTAACAATGAACCATCTGTGTTAAACACACTAAACACATTAAATCTCCTGCATATGGCAGTAGCCAATAGAAGCGTGCTACAACATAGCCATATCATGTACTTGTGTGTGAAAGAGATAGACATAGTAGTATGCATGCAGCATAAGAATAACATTTCGCTGTGCATTTTTCAAAATTGTCTAAGTGTGAGAGGCAGAACTGGAACTTAAAAATTCAATGGGATTTGAACCACAGACTTAAGAAATGGGTGCTCTAATCATTAAGGTACTGTGACAACCTGCCAGAATGACATTGAATTCTCAAACCAGTTCATATTTCTCCTGGTAAACCACAAAGGCAGTCTCACGTCAGAGCACCTGTCTAGTAAGCAGAGGGTCTGTGTTTCAAATCCCAGCTGTGGCATTGAATTTTTAAGTTCCAGTTTTACCTCTCAAACATTGCCCACACATGGCATATGTGTTTAAAAACACCAACAGTAAGTTTGTTGGCATAAATAAATAAGCGTCTAAGTGTGTTGTTCTTTTCGGTATGTTAATGAGTTTTCTAGATGAAACAAACACTGCAGAATCTAACTCACATGTTTTTGCCACTAAGCAGATCCAAAAGAGTGGATTGATTTATTCTACACTTGCAGAAGTTAGCTTTGGCACTTTCTAAAATCAAGTTTGATCTTTCTTTGTCACTTGTGTTCCTTTTAAAAACATTCATACACCCTATAAACAACTTGTCGTGCTTGACTACGTAAAATATTGTATTTTTTCCCCCTTCTATCATTAAAACAGCTTGCTTTACTTAGCGATATGCTATAATATTCTGCAAATTCATAGGACTGCATATTATCTACCTGTTGTCCCCTGGTGAGAGTAATTAAGAGTGTATTAGGAGAAAGGGGCAAGCATAATGATGTGCTTTTTTACAGACGTTACTCACACCTGTTAACAGCTCAAGGTATGCTTTAATTTGTGACAAAATACATATAATTGTGTACCAATACCAAACTAAGTGAGACAAAGCTAGTTCTGGCTAGGCAATGCTGCATGCCTGTCATTCGCTACAGCCTGGAGCCTCTAAATGTCATATGCAGAAGGTTTGACAGAAACCTTAGTTGTAATAAATTTATAAGAACAGTGACACAGAGTACGAAATCAGTGCAACAAGTTATGGTGGTGATAAGCCCATGCCAATCAGAGCCATTGAAATGGCTTCAATTACCAAGAAAGACAATAATGATATGCATCATGAGAACAGGAAACTCCACAGAGAGCGGAAGGAGAGGGAAATTTCTCGGTAAAATGAAGGAAAAATAAGGATGAAAAACCTCAATATAATAAAGGATTAAATATCTTCCTTCCATAGAAGTTTGAAAACAGTGTTGTTATAATCAATTTAATTTAAAAGGTGAGTCAATAACACTAAGTGCTATTAAGTGTTGTTTAGTGTTATTGACTCACCTTTTAAATTAAAAAGGATTAAATACCTATCTAATAATGATTTGAACAACTAAAGAAGTGGTTCTGCCATGGAATGTACAGATAACCATTGTATTGTATACGTTGACACCAGAAGCAACTCAACAGGATGTAGAGTTGTCTTCTTGCTTGTGGTTATTCGTTGTTCTCTTTGACTTTAACACTACGTTAATCTTTTTCTGGAAAAGCTTGATGAAATGCAAGAAGCTTCAAACAAAGTTAAAATTTTAACACAAAGTCAGTAAGCTATGTGTTAGAGCATTTTTAACACCCTCTGATGAAAATGCCCTTGATAGTTGAGATTAGAAGTTCCGTTACAGCTTATATCCATTGGGAATAACAGTGCATAACTCACCATTTCAAGAATTAATAATTGATTGAACGCTTTTTGAGATTACCCTATATACATACATACACACTTTCTCTTTAATATAGCATAGGTTAAAAAATAAGAGGGTTGCAAATAGCTTGTATTTATTAAAACATGAATTTACGTGTTTAACTGTTACCTGCGTTATCTTATCTTCCCAACCCATTCTTGCCAGTCCTGCTGAAGCTAGAATTATTGCTGCAAATGTATCCGCTTGCTCCAGTTTTTTCAACCTTGTATTTAGATTTCCTCGAATATCTTCAACTTTAAGATGAGGGTAATACCGATGTATTTGAGCTGTCCGCCTTAATGAACTTGTTCCTGTGAACACAATAACATCCATAAAATAAATGGATTTCTTCTAAATATTCCCGACACTATCCAGTCTACTTCTGACAAAATGCAAATTAATATTTTGGCAGTAGTTTTCTATAAGAAGGTTTTAGTGCTAATGCTATTCTCTATAGTTAATTAAATCATATATTTTGTTTGGATTACTGAATAGTAGAACATTCATGGTTTTAGGGCAATTAAAACAAATTAGTAAAGCAGATATGCAAATCAATTAAAGGTTTTGGAACTATCGGAAAATTAGTGTATGTTAAAGGCAGCACAATTATGTAACATCTATGAGATTTTGCATAAGACCTGTTAGAAGTCCCTCACAAATTTGCATCTGCATGTGGTATAGCCTTCAGCATAGGTATAAATCAGAACTCAGCTGGTGGGGAGTAAGTGAAAGCCAGAGAATAAAATTGAAATCTTTTAACATTTTATTCAGTCACTTCAGAAATATAAAAATAATTAAAAAAAAGATAATAATGATAATGATGATGATCATCATCATAACAACAATAATAATAATACTATTCAACCTCAGAAACCTGTTAAACCATCCATTGAAAGGCGGCACAATACCCGCCACTTCAAATCTGGTATTACCAATAAAATGCTAAGATTGCCAAAAGCAAAAATTAAGTTATAATAACAAAATAAATGTTATTGCAAAAAAGTGGGAAGCATAACATCAAATGTTATAAATAGTTCATTTTATTTTACACCCATTACAAAGTTTTTTATTATAATGAACCAGTGGACTTTATACTACTATAGAACAAACTTAAAAATTATAACTAGAAGTCATTTCCGGGCTGTTATGCCGTGATCTGCTGGAGTAAGAGTGTTCAGACATTTCGTCCACAACTGTGGCTGGCATCTTCAGTGGCCAGGTTGTAGTCTCCTTGGAGAAGTTTGTGTCGCATCTGAGGTACTGACTGTCAGGACCATATGGCAGAAAAACTATGCCTTTGTGGCATACTTCCAGAATGTCACCAACGATACCCAACACATATTGCAGCAACAGGGTATCAAGACTGCCTCAAGCCCACAAACACCTCAACAATTTACTATGCTTAGCTAAAGATCCTTGAGAGCCCTTGTCATCAGCCAGTGTTCACCGTATTCCCTGTTCCTGTGGTTCTGTTTACATTGGAACTATACAGCGCAGCATCAACACCAGACTCACCGAGCACAATGAAGCTGCCGCCTGGGCCAAACAGATAAGTCTGCAGTTGTCCAACATGCCACTGAAGTGGAGGGCGAACACCATGAGCATTCTGTCATCCATAACACACTACCAAGTCCGGCTACAATGCGAAGCTACTGAGATTTACGAACACCCCCACAATTTTAATAAGAAAGAAGAAATTTTAAAACTCAACAGAAATTGGTATGCCTGCCTCATGTTCAAGAGGTCGTGAGCTCGAATCTTGCTTAGGGTGAGTTTCTGGATAAGGATTTTTTTCTGAGGTTTTCCCTCATCCTGAGAAGACAAATGTTGGGTAGCTGAAAGCTCTATGCACCTTGGGCTCATTTGAGCTTCACTTCACACATTTCATTCATTCACCATCCGATATGACACTACGTTGGAGGACATGAATAAAAAAAAAGTATCCTGTCATTAAAGACAAGAAATGACATAACATGAGAACTCAAAGTGAACCAATCAGGAGGGAGCAACACCTTGGATGAAGCACACCCCCTCCCTCTTGCCATCCAGATCAATCAGCAGAGGCCTCTTGGGGTATAAATACAGCACCTCAGACAGTCAATACATGACATGTTACGCAAACTTCTCCAAGGAGACTACGACCACACCACTGAAGATGTCCGCCGCAGTTGTGGACAAAATGTCTGGAAACTAACTCCAGCAGACCACGGCACTACATTTTAGTTTGGTTTGTTATGAAAGTGTATTTTTTTTAACTTTTTAAAACTATAAATTTTTTTATATCTGAAAGAGATTAGGTGAATAAGAAAGTTTTGGGTCCCTGACATGTTTCAACTTCATCACAGTAGCAATTTCTCAAGTACTTCCCAGGTATCCACATGTACAGCTCTGACCGTCATATTATACACAGCATTAAACTGCTGTTAAATGATAGATGAGTGCCAGTAAGGTTAAATTTATGTTAAACTGAAGATTAACATTTATAAAATGAAGGAAAATGTGACACTATGGTTTAAACTTAACCAGCATTAAACCCTTTTATAATACCAGCTCTTAAGAGGTGGAAAGTGGCCAGTGCAGAAACAGAAAATGATCAAAACCTTTAAAAAAGACTTTTATACATTTGTGATTTCCACAAATTTGAATTACTGTAAAACTGATAGGCCAGTCTTAATATTAGATATAAATTGCAATATCTTATAGACCTGGCAGCCTCAACTCGATGCACTGTGACGTCATATCTTATAGCCCAATGCCCGAGCGTGTGGAAGCGGGCAGAAATGAAGGTCAACGGAGATAGAAAAACAGTCAGTGGCGGAATAACTAAGATTTGCAACATCGGAAGCTTTGAACGTTTATTGAGTGTTGACTGAGTATACAAAGAGAAATAAACATATATTTATCTAGATGCTTAATAGAGCAAATTTAACATACCATTTCATAGCTTATATCTGTCACTTATATTATATTTAATACTTCCAAGTGAGTTCAATTTTGATTCAGACGTCGAGTTTTTTTGTATCCTTTTCCCCCTTATTATCTGTGAAATATTTGGTGTAATTGTCTTTGTAGTACAAAGACGAAGACTGCATTTCAAGTTGCTGTCAGATAAATGGCTTCTGTGACTCGGTTTACAGTGTTTCATTAGTGAAAAGAATTGTTCACAGAGGTAAGTAGAGCCAAATATGCTTAATATGTGAGCTGCTTGTCTGTGTAGTCGTGGAAATCTGGACTGAGGAAAGTTTATATAACAATCGATCAAGTTTCTTTTATGAACAAAGGAATCCTTCATTTCCCGATCATATTGCAGGTCAATAAGTTCTAATTGAAACTCTGTAGGAACGTTCTCGACGTCTACGGCGATAAGAGTGACAAATAATGGAAAACATGTAGATTCCATAGTTTGTATAATTATTCTATTATAGCTAAGACGTACAGCCGATTCACTTATTTTATGGTCCGTATCATTGTCAGTAGCCATAGTGTCTTTGAGTTTCTGTATCATCATGTCACGTTCCACTCCATTATAGCCGTCGTATTCACTGCTATGAGCAGCGTAATGTCGTTGTAGGTTATACTTTTTAATTGTTTGAACAATCTTACCACACACTAAACATTTCGCGGCATCCCCTAGGTCTATGAACAGATACTGTTGTTCCCAAACAGAGGAAAAAGTATATGGGGAAGATGGGCGAGGATTAGATGAGGTAGCCACACTTAGAGATGTTGCCATTTCTGTACTTCATGAACCGCCACTGCACACTAGTTACACACGTCCGTTGCTGGTGCACTCAGATAAACAACTGTAACACAATGCCCGCTTGCACGCACAGATATGCTGACTTTGCCCGCTGCCCGTATTTACGTGAGTTGAGGCTGCCTGTTATAGACCATAAAGTTACAAAACTTTTACTGAAATGAACATAGTAAACTGTATTTATTGGACTGTATCAGGAATTACTATGTTTGCAATGAAACATCTGCTAATAAAGGATTTTAAAAAATAGCATGCACATGTGTGCAATTCCCAGCACTAACTAATCCGTTCCATAGATATGCAGTGAAGGCTCACGTAAGAGAGTCTCATAGCTGTTAGAAAGCAAAAACTGGACCTTGTCATCCTCCGTGGTCTATGGGTAACATGCTAGCCCCTGGTTTCCAAGTTGTGGGTTCAAATTTGGCACAGGGTGATGAATTTTTTCGAGCAAAAAATCTTTAGCACAGCTTCCTTTGGAAGGGAAGTAAAGCTGGAGGTGCCATGATTTACAACATGTAAAAGAACCTCAAGCCTGATAACGAGGCCTCTGAGCAAAATTAAGCCTAATATAGAATGAGATGCTGAGAACCATAGCAGTTAAAAAGCATTCATAAACAAAAAAACTCAATTTTAATTTCCTAACTGGGCTAGAAGTGCCTTCATTCATTGTAGATTATATTAACGTAAGGTGAAGTAAAAATGAAATTTACCTATAACGCTGCCTTTTGGTAATGTTTTTAACGTTTTGTCCTTATATTTTGGGTGCATTATCACAGCATCCCTTGGATCTTCTCTCCTGAAACATCAACCAATTACATAATAGAGAATTAAAACATTTTAATACTATACTCCATCCAGCCCAAGAAAGTGTCCTGGTGTAAATAAATGCATGTGCTGCAGAACATCTTTTGAGCAAATAAAAATAGTTTCTTACAAATCTACAGCATCCACTTGTGTTTTAAAAAATAAAGACAGTGTATAATGCTACTATTTTAATAACTGTTTCATTTAAAATAACTTAATTACCTTCTATTTATTATCATGACTATGCAGACACTGTTTATGGGAGAATGGTCATGTTTATCAGCAATGTTTACGTTGTAATCTGGCTGATGGATAGCAGATCAGAATGGAGTAATTAAACACAGAGAAGAGACAAACCCCTTAAAAGTGGTGAAAATACAATAGTCTTGAATGTGTTCAACCTTTTATTTGAGTGTAAGAACATCATTAAATAAACATCAGAAGCAACTGGTACGTCTGTGAATGCTGTAATGCACAGGCTGATTATAATCAGCGCCAACCAAGAAAGAGATTGACAGTTCATGGTCAGAAATCAGGGTATAGTATGCAATAAATGGATACAGAAATAATATACTGAACAACAATGTAACAGAGTGGAATCACACATTGGAAGAAGCAGCAGCACCTTTTGAGAAGTTTACAGAAAAGCTCAAATGGAAATGTTAATACTAACTCTATTACAATATTGGTAAGATTGTTTCAAAATCCTATTAACAGAGGAGAGACAGCAATTTGTACAGTTAAAGGATGAAGATGTTCAATTAGAAAATCAGGTTTGTTACATAAAATTAAATTTAGAAACAATTCAAGATGAAATAAAGAATTTAAAAAATGGCAGATCAAGTGAACCAGAAAGTATACCAGCAGAATTAATCAAACATGTATCCAATAAATTACATGGGAGATTAAGAAAATTAATGGAAAGGGATTTAGAAGATAATACCCTCAATCTCTACTGCTTGTCCACATGGGTAAACTGTTCACCACGCACACCCCCGCTTTAGGTCCCTACCACAGGAATAACTGCCTATGGCTCCCCCTTTAGGCTGTGCCTGTATGCAAGAGACAGACATGGATTCAGGGGACTTGTGGTCGGGGTTCTGTCAGTGATAACATGTCCAGCTGGTGATACTAACCTGATGGCACATAGCTGTCAGGGAATTAACACAGGCCAGGCCCTCAGGAGAGCTACATGGCTGTATTTGATGGTTTTTTTGTTAACATTCTTTAACATAGTGCTATATCAGACAGTGAACGAATGAAATGGGTGAAATGATAGTCTAATGTGTCCGAGGTCAATAGAACTTTAGGTTACCTGACATTCATCTTCTCAGGATAAGGGAAAACCTCAGAAAAAATCCTTATCCGAATAACTCACCCTAAGTGACATTTGAGCTTGCGACCTCTTGGACATGAGGCAGACATGCTACCACCAAGCTACAGAGGCAGGGTACTTGACGGTGTGGAAGGACTCCGCACCTGAGGCTACACCTTCACGCCTGAGACCTCTGGAGAGCACATATGTTGAGAGCTGAAACCGTGGAACAGGACCACAGAGATGGAAAAGATCCCTGCTGGTGAGGCAGGAATTAATAATCATAAGTCTAGAAGAGGAAGAGAGTGATGAATAGTAGTAACAGTTGATATACATAGAAGGTGTGAAATGTGAAATGATGGTAAGTGGCTCGTAAACCAAGGTGTATCAAGACCCGTACCAAAAAAAAAGGGGGGGGGGGCAAACACAGAAGTAATATGGGGAAATATGCAATTTCAACACTAAATGGAATACTATGGGACAAAAATATTAGCCACATAACAAAGAGACATATTGATAATATATTGTAAAAAGTATAACTTATGGTGCTCATATATGGTCACTTACACTGCATAAATTAAATTACTGGAAACAGAAATGGACTTCTGGTGGTGAGCAGCAAAAATTTCAAGAAGAGATAAAACAAGAAGTGTCATTAGGAATTTTATGGGACTGAAATCAACAATTTTGGATGAGATTACATTCAAACAATTGAAATAGTATATACTTGTAAGAAGAATACCTGAAGACAGAATACAGTAAAATGTTTAATGTAATTTCCAATATACCTGTTACTTTCTGAAGTTGATTTACTCTACTTCAGTAAACCTGACTTTGTTTAAACAGTGCACTATATAAAACAGATACTCCCCAAACAAAAATATTAAAGGAAATACTTATTCTACTGTAAGCAGATATTTCAAATGAATGTTTTTGTAATACTTACTTCAAAACACAACCTATACTCATGCCATCTGGCAGCAAAGTAGGTAAATCTTTAAGTGAATGGACCACAAAATCTACATCCTGCTGTTCCAAAGCAATTTCCAATTCCTTTGTGAATAAACTTTTTTCACCAATTTTAGGAAGAGGCTTGTCTAGTATTTGGTCTCCAATTGTAGACATTGTAACTGGAAATAAAAGAATGAAAACCATGTCAATTATGACTACTGCACCATCAATTCTAATTAGTAATGCATATAAACGCACACAAGATTATAAGCCTGAGTGTTTCAAAAAGGTATGAGAGACAAGTGCTCTTGGCAGTTCTGCACACGCATGCACATACGCATACACCGTTTCTAATGTATAACTCTAACACAAATAATACAGGAGTTAGATTTTGACATTAAAGGAAATGACATTCAGTGTATAGCTTCTGCAAAAGCTTGTGTTTCTTTCTACTTAGTCATGTTAATCAAGAAAAGCATTTAGAGAAATAGTTGCATTATATATTTTGTTGTGAATACAAAGGAAATACAAGAGGCTGAAAAGATAGTCAAATATTTAAAAAAACAAGTCAGTATATGTCCACTTTGAAATTCCAAACTCTTTCCATGATATCATATGAAATAATTGAAAAGTGTCAGCAATTCAAAAAATCAGTGATTTTTTCTACCCATTATAATCGTTCTGTACAACTTCAACACACTGATCTTAGAAAAGCTTACTTCGATTATTTTCTCTACTATCTATAATAATTAGGGGAAGTATTGTATTTGACCCAAAAATTCAATGTGGAGATTTCACCAGAAATCCAGAAATATATGTTTTGAGGTTCCCTGAATCCAAAAGAAGCATTTTTAAAAAAGGTCTGTCTGTCTGTGTGTATGAGAGGGAGAGAGAACAGTATAACTCAAAAACGAAGTCAGTTAAAAACCAAAGTTGGTATGTAAGTTTAACATCTTTCAAGGATGTGACACAAAGATTTTGAAGAAAATTCCTCCAACTTAAAGTACCCTTTACATTGAAAATTTTGATTTTCTCAAAAATGGCTCTTACAATTTTGATTAAAATGCCATGTTTAAGATATTTTTATGGCAAATGTATATTCTGAATTTTATGGCTACAGCCCATGCAGTCCTGTTTACTCTTGATGACTTTTGCATAAGTGGTAAACCGTAAGAGATGGACCAAATCTTAGCATACAAAAAATTTATATCTTGTTAAAACACACAACTTATGTTTATCATTTTACTGAAGCGAACCATTTCAGAGATGTTTCTCATTATTTGTCAGAATGTTGTAATACTTATAGACCGTTCTCAAATGGGAGGTCATTATTTTTTATCACTTAGTCATGCAAAGAGAATGAAATTACAAAAGTCATCATATAGAAACCACTGTCAAAACATCTGACTATTGCTTAAGGCAATGTATCTGTGAAATTAGGTGAAAATTTTGATTCTTACTTTTTGCATTTTTTATTATGCTTATACTTTGTACTTTAAAGACACACTTTAGTATTCTCAATATCAGTCATTTTTAAAGCTTCAGCAGGGCATTTAAATGTCCCAGTGCAGGTGAACGTTCCTCACTAAACCTCGTCGCTACAGCTTTAAAATTCATTTTTCGTTTTCACTGGCTCTCATTTTGGTCTCTTGCACGGAATTTTGCTTCAGAAAGGTTGTAAATATGCTGTGCTGAAAAGAATTCTATATACAAGCTGAAATGCCGCAAATCTGACACATGTTTCGCTTCCAAACAGAGATATGCAGTCAGTGTTCTGTAATTCTGCCAGGTTATTTCAGTATTCCAGTTATATATTAGGCATTGTTTAGGTAGTTAATAGGTTTTAAGTTATTCGTTAGTCAATAGTAGAGCCATAACAAGCAGATATTTTATGAATTTTCTGTATAATTTGCGAAAGTTCATAGTGTAGAGGTTAGCTAAGAACAACAAATTTCTACATTATGTGAACAATGCTAAGGTTAAAGGGAAGTTTTAACATTAAGAAACAAGCAAGCAAACTTAAAATTCTCAAAAACTGCTACAGGAGCCAAGAAGAAAGCAACAGAGGGTTTCACATATAGTGCTGGGGAATTTTAATTTGATTGGATTTAAAGTACAAAAGTATATTGTTTAACTTTAAAATCCATTTTTCTCAGTTCTTTTTCTTCAGCATTTTTCACTATTCAAAATGCTCCTTGGACCCTAGTTTATAACTTATTAGCTTGAATTTTCGGAGATTAAGGTGTTAAAATTTGTTATGCGCTAGTTTAAAAATATTAAATAATTGAGCTGAAATTAAATATTTTTCATAACTCATACTGAAAAAATTAAAAATATTGATAAATAGTATACAACATTTGTTTTCTCTTAAACTAATTAAATCTAAGCAATTTTGGTATGACAATTTCTTTATATTTGTATACTGAACTCAAATTAAAAATTTAGGAGGGGTACAATAAACTGTAGGGTCCAAAGGTTATTTCATATAAGCATATCAAAAAGTGATTTATTATTAATATATTAATCATTTAAAAATGGCTTGACATATTACATTGAGATTTTATGTACACTATTTACTTTATATTCTGAGTGTGTGGAAAAAAATTCAAAGCAATCAGAAGAAAACTGCGGATGTTTTAATTTTCACAGATACATTGCCTTAAAGTCTACTTTATTCCCCTTACGGATATAAGAAATTTAACAATAAGATAATTTTTATAAATGTTTATCTCGATTAACATGAAGTAGATAAAAGAATAAGGGTTTCTAAGAATAGTTTGTGCAAGAGTAGAGAAAGTTAGGTGATTGCAACACAACAGATTTTTATCTACTTTATGTTAATCGAGATGAACCTTTACAGAAATAGTTAAACATTTCATTGAGGATAGAGGAAATTGAATTGATAGTCACATAGGTAAAATTACACTACTATAGCCGACACAACATTTAATGGCAGGTGGCAGGAGGAGCTGGTCAACACAACATAGAATCAGAGGCTTGCCACGCCTTGTGGTATTGTGTAGACATGCTGTCAAATTATGCTGTAACATGGGTGATATAAATATCATTTGCGCCCACAGAATTTATTTGCACGAGAAAGAGGATAGTAGTGGTCAACTATCAGTCGCCATTAAATTTTGTATCTGTCACATATACTCGCCTTGAAATTCCACACTCTTGGTACGATATTGTGGCATTGCATAAAAAACAAGAAAGTACTGAATTCAAACCAACAACACATATTCCTGTTATGGATGATGCTACAGAAGTTATTTGAAATCAATTCTGTGCTTTAAAGAACTCTTCATTTTTTCTGTAGCACAAATTTATCTATTAAGATTTACTAGTTAAACAAAATGATACCCAAACAAAGATAATTATAGAATGTTCTCAGCAAGTTCAAGTGTATATATATTGTCATGTAAATGTTGTTGTTGTTGTTGTTTTCTAGTGCCTTGCATCTGGCAATGAAGCCATTAGCATTCGTGCTTTCCAATACTTTTGAACTGTAGTTTCTTCTGATCTTAATGCTTCACAGGTCTTCAAGTGTTCAATATATGTAAATATGTAAATGTCATTTTTGAAAAATTCAAAATTTTTAAAAAATTTTTTATTTAACCTTTCCTTGATCGCTACGGGTCTGAGAGACCTCCTTATATATTTAAACAATATAGTTTTCGAATGAATGTACCTATGCAATTGCCTGGTTGAAAACATCTAATATTATTCCATACTCATTGTTTGCTGGAGTGAGAATCTTATCTGTTTATTTCTTTAGCTGCAAGAGTGACTAATCACCAGTTATACATCGCACAGGCCAACCAAACCCTGTGTGCTTACTCTCATTACATATTGCTAACAAGCATATTACTGTCTTTCCTTGTTAGTTAGTTCTTTGCCACTGCATGTAGTATGTTACTACTCACAAACAGGTGTTAAGGGTATGATCTACAGAATCCAAAAAATTTGGAAGAAGTGCATCATCTACCTTGTGATGATGCCTTACACGAGTATGAGAATTTGTATGAATCAGATGATTCCAATTCTGAAGAGAAATTGAAAACAAGACATAGTACATTTTATTTATCTTTGATCTATCTAGTAAGATAACGCTAATAAAAACCATGTATATTTAAGCTAAATGAAACTAAACATGAAAATGAAGGAAAGATACAATTAAAGCAAATAAATACAAGCACATAAGCACAAAAATATAGCACAGACCTACTAGGCCCTGTGTGACTAACAGTGTTCTACCAGGGCATGCGCCTAATGGAGGGTTAAGGGTAGTTTGAGCTGGGGGAATTTTCTTGGAAATATTCCTAATGGATCCTTGGAAGATTCTGATTTAAATACCAAATCTGGTATTTACCTAACATTTCATTTCTGTCTATTGCATACACACACACATCCACAGACCTTTTCCTAAATTTTTTATTCAGAGGGCCTCAAACTATATATTTCCTGTACATCTCAACACCAAATTTTTGGTAGAATATAATTATTCCATTACCCACAAGGTGCGCTAACACACACACACACCCCGACACACACAAGACAAATCTATAAAAGGTTAACAAAAATTTGGATGAATTCCTATTTTCTTGTGAATTGGTCTTTGCAAGGAAAAATATTAATTATTTCCATTTTCTGATAAACAGCTCAAATACATTTGATTGAAATGTTTGGTTTAACAATAAAGTACGCAGTTAGAGAAAGAAGTTTTACTTGTACCAGTTTTATTAAAAAGTTTATTAAGAAGTGGTTTGTTTTTCTTCTTTCTTCTTCTTTACTTGATTACCCTCCCCTTATGTAGGAATTTCACCTCCTAGCCAGTGCCTATGGTCAGACGCCTGTTGGGGATAATAGGAACCTATGGACTGGACAGAGTGAAGACCTGGAAGCAGATGGTCAATCCGGCACCAGGCATCTTAGTGAGGAAGAGGATAATATGAAATGCTGGCAAAATTGATGATAGGATAGGTGATAATAGAGCTACTGGTGAAATGAGTGTGTAAATTACTTTTATATTTCAACTCATAATGATAGCTATGGCAAATACAGAACTTCACTATGAGTAGCAGATGGAGCTGACTAGTGCAAAACGCTCCACTTTGCAGTAATGTTCTATTGTGATGCTATGAATTTAGGCTGTAAAATCACAGATCACATATATCATTTGCACCCATAAAAGTTACTGGTGCTCTAGGAAAGAAAATAATCTGTGCGTGGAGAGCATTTTATTTTAAAGTTTGCAGTCCAAAAACAGCTTCTTGCATTAACTGCTTGCCAAGATGATAATGTACATTTCAACTCATCTTTCGATAAGGGATACTGCTATAAGCCAAAGCTTTGAAGTAGCCCACCCAAATCATTCTGCCTCTTTTGTTTATTGCATTGCCATGTGATACAAAAACTACAGACACCACGTTCAGTTAAGTGATGAAGAAACCTGTGTTTGATGTTAAGTTTTATTGTCAGTAGAGGTAGCTTATGCATTAGTGGTAGTAGGTAAATTCAGTTAAATCAGTTACAGTGATTGTGTTTGTAGTATTTTATCTGTTTGTAGACAAAATGTCAATATGATACGTTTGCTAAGGAGTTTTCTGCTTGACCTTTCCAAGTTTTGTTACTGTTATCAAGGTAGAGTTTAAGTTACTTTCCTTGCTGTTAAGAATGCATACCAAGTTTGCGTTTGCTTGACTCCTGTAACTTATGTCACTTTTAACTTGGTTCTGAAGTTTAAAATGTGACAATGGATTACAGCTCAGCTGACATCAAATTCTATGTTTGCTATAAATACACACAATTATCTACTTACCTATTTGAAATGTTTTATCAGGATACAATTCTTTTAACAGATCTATTACATAATTGGTTTGTATCAATGCCAACTGCAAGAGAAAAAAAGAGAATTAATTGAATTTAAATATATCACAAACATTACTCTAAGCTAAGTGCCTGCAGCTTTATAAAAGATTGTTTCCTTTGTGTCTGCGTATCAGTTTCTTCATTGACACAGCTAGGTTTTCAGAGGCCCTGGTGCAAAAAGCCCAAATGAGTCCCATGGCTGCAATTGCCAAACATGAATTCTGGAGTTTTAAATCTTATTTATACAGACCATACAAAATTAGATATAACTATACTGTGCTTTTCAAATGGGAAGGAGTTTGTCCTTGAGCACCTCCAGGCCGCCAACCAATTGGAGTCCTGCTGTGTTGTCATATTGCTTTCCCCTTAAATGGGGCTTGATGCACACCAAGAGAATGAACTAGGACTGTACAAGAGAGAGGGAAATATGAAAAGAGTGGGTAATGAGCTTGCAACACTGTGCACGTAAACGTATCTCATTGGCTGCATATCAGAACTCTTCCCATTTGAAAAGCACAGTAAGCACCTACATAAATAATTATGCACATATAGGGTCGTTAAAGTAAAGATCGCACTCACAGGTTCTCACCACTGCATGAGAATTGGGAGATGCCAGGGAAGTGGTGCAGGCAGACCACACTAAAAGAGGCAGCATGTCCCCATATTATTTAATTAAACATTAAAATGTGACCTATTATTTTTAGTAATTATGTAGAAAGCGAGCTACTGAAGAAAATTAATTAAATATAGTGCACTTGACAGATTTTGTGTTCTATTACAATTTTGAAAGTTTTATTTGGCAGTCAAGCTTCATTTTTATTTATGAGCAAATTTTGTATGTGTGCTGCAACGGTTTTATTTTGCTTATGCAGCTGATATTTGGCAAATCAATCTGTATAAACAAGTATTATATGCACTAAAATGACTCAATGTATTTACAATGAAATTACTGCATAAACATTGTTTCTAATTAAAAACTTTGGTTTCGTGGATAGCGGAAGGCACTGAAACTTGTTGTAGTGCAGGAACATCATAAGTCTCTATTCGAAGATTACTGCATGGCATCATATTTTACACATACGAATAATACTACAGCCAAATTTAGCCTGTGTTAGGTTAGGTTACTCTGTCTATATGACTGGGATGACAGGGTCTTGTATCATCGAAATTTAGTCTGTGTTTAGGCAATTCATTGTAAATACATTAATCAATCATTTTAGTGCATATAATACTCATTTATAAATATTTATTCACTAAATATCTGCTGCACAAGTAACATAAAGCTGTTGTAGCAGAAGAATGGAATCTGCTCATAAATCAAAACTAAAGCTTGACCGACAAATAAAACTTTCAGGAATAAAAATTCTATTGATTGCACTATATTCCATTAATTTTCTTAAGCAGCCCATTTTCTACATAATTACCTATTTTTCTAGCACTTATCACACAACACACTCCAATTTGCAGGTCATAGTGAGGCATCTCAGGCAATAGCACCGATTTTTCTGCAGCCTAATAGTGACCAAGTTCAGGTTAATTTGTTGAGCTAGTTTGTTTAATGATTTCTGAGACAACTGCTCGAAACTGGCACCAATTTTATCAATTTTGTTTTCTGCTAAAACGGACCTGCAATATTTTTTGTCTAACATCAAAACTAACGCTTCATATGCATTATTGACCATTGTGAAATGTTTCAGTATGAGTGAAAATTGGAGTGTGATGTGCAATAAGTGCTAGAAAAATAACAGGACCCATTTTAACATAATTTGAGACAAACTCATTCTCAATTCTCCATTTATTTCTAGTATTTATGTAGGATGCATTTCATTAGGTCCTTTATAACATCAGCTTATGCTGACTGTTGTTACTATAAATAAATCGAGCATTGAGTATTAGTTTGACTCAAATTATATAAATTTTGTGCTTCACTGTATCATAGTCCCACATATTATGGGCCCATTTTGTTTAATGAAACAATCTGAGATATGCTGCCTGCCTGAGAGGTAAGGAAATGGTGTGCCTCTGCCTGCACCATTTCCCTGGCAACTCTTTAAATCTCTCGTGCAGTGGAGAGTGAGTGAATGAGTGGGTGGAGAGTTAGTGGGTGAGTGGGTGGATGAGTGAAAATAAAAATAAAAAAAATATTTTGTTAATTAAGGAAAAATTGAAGCTACTAACAGTGAAGCAACAGAATCTAAAATAAGAACAAATTAGAAACTAAAAGCTTCACTTATCTTAGTAATATTGCAAGATCTTCCAGAGCTGACATGTTTCAAGTTGTATCCAACATATTTTCAAAGCTATAATGGTATAGCTGATATGTTTCAAGTTGTATACAACTTGAAACATGTCAGCTCTAGAACTTGCAATATTACTAAGATAAGTGAAGCTTTTAATTTCTAATTTGTTCTTATTTTAGATTTAAAATATTTTGTTGTTTAACAACGCTGTCAATTGCCACAATATCAGCATTGCTGATGTGCCAGAATTTTGTCATACAGGAGTTCTTTTACATGACAGTAAATCTACTGATGGAGCTGTCATTTTTAAGCACTTAAAAACCATTGGTCTGGGCCAAATGTGAACCCGCAACCTTAGGATCCATAAGCCAGCATCTAAACAAGTAAGCCAGCCAGACTGACAGTGAGAGAGAGGGGTGTAGTTTAAGGGTCTGAGATGAGGTCATTTGGACCCACTATGCAGTGGAGAGAGCCTGTGAATGCATTCCATATATTTTAACAAACCTGTATGTAAAATTTGGCTTTAAAATATGAAGAACAATGGTACCAAATAATGAGATGTTAATTGTTTGATTTAAGTTTTCATTTGTCCAAAACCTATGGCTCCTACTTATTTTCACAATAAGATCAATAGCATTAAACCGGAGTTTAATTGTTATTTTGGAGTTAGATCTTCCCAAACTAAAATTAAAGTATGCTTTTCAAAATACAGAGACAGACAAAAGTATTCAGACACCAATATTTCAACTAAATATTTATCTGTATTCCGGTAATAGCAAAAGCTAGACATGTCATTTATATAACACAACTATATCTTATTGAAGAGCACAAATATTAAATACATATTAAATGAACTTGAATCCATGTGATAAGCAATAAAAAACTAAACCTGCTTTTCCTTTGTGACAAAAGTATTCAGACACACAACTACACAAACTTAATGTTTCGTTATAGTATGCCCGTTGCTTTGTATGATGGTCCGTAATATTTTAAGCATGGAGTTACATGCTTCCTGACGTCATCAGAACTTAATTGCTTCCATTATTCTAGAATTATCTGTTTAAGATGATCTATTTTTGTCAGTAACTGGTTGTTTAACCTATTGTGTAATTCCTCCAGATATTTTCAGGATTTACAGTTATGCAATATTTATTTTAAGATTACTGTCTGATGACTGAAGTGAGTGTTCAGAATATGAATGACATCCATCAATCCAAAGCTTGACTACACATGCAATGTGCTTGGGATTATTATCCTGCTGAAAGTGGAAACTCCTGCTAAAAGTAGAAACTCCTACATAAACCTAACTTCTCAGCACTCAATTTCACATTTTGTTTCAGTATGTTTAAATAGACATACTTGTCCTTGATCCCATAAATTATTGCAAGTTTACTCACACCAAATGAAACCATACATATCCAGACCAAAACTTAACGCCCCTGGGTTTGACCATGGCTTGCATGTTCTTAACATCCCACTCTTTATTCTTCTATTGTCATACTTTCACTGAGGTACACATTGAATTTACTTTCATCGGACCTAATGCTAATGGCTTCATTGCCAGATGCAAGGCACTAGAAAACAACAACTTTCATCGGACCACAATGCCCTGCTCCAGAACTCTTCATCTTTTCCTCTGCAAATTGCTTGCACATTTTCTGATTTGCTTTACTGAGGTAGCGTTTTATCCTGGGCATTGAAACCAGCACTATTCAGCATTCTGGTGACAGTTCGGAATTGGACGGCTTTTCCTACATTTTCTCTTAAAAGGGTTGTGATTTTGGATGCTGAAATTTGTGGATTTTCTGCACCATTTTGACAACTGTCTTCCTATCCCTAAGGCTAAGTTTACATGGACATCCTTGTCTTGCAATGCCGATGACTTTTCCTTTCTTTGTAGTTTTTACAATGCTGAGCATTGTTTCTTGGGTTCTTTTAACAGCAAGAGTTATTTCTGCGCACTTTTTTCTTTGGTTATAAAGGTTGATGGTTTTTCTTTCCACAATCATAGTTTCCGGTCCTTTGTGCCCCATTGCGATTTAAATGCGGCAACTGCACATCTTAATATTGTATGTGTATAGGACACTGCGAGTACAGTGCTGACCTAACAAGACACTGCATCTAGATACTGTTTACAGTGTTTGTACCATCAAATTGGGGTGCATCTGAATACTTATGTCCAAGCATAATAACAGATGATGGTAAAGCAATTATCATATTTTATCAAAGAAGAACATTTTTGTTGAAATACTAACACTAGTAGTCAAGAGGACTGAAGGGGACAAAATGCAATCACAAGGGAAAAGTATATGGGTGTTTTAAATATAATTATGCTGGTTCAATATTACGTATTACGTGTGTCCGAATACTTTTGTCTGTCTCTGTATAAATCGCTTGCTCTTGCAGGAATAAATTAATTGAACATTCTGAGAAATTAACATAAAAGCCTAAGTATACTCATGATTTCAATTTTGACAAAATAATAAAATGCCAAGTATACTCATACTTAACATTTCCAACTGACATATTTTAAAAGGCTGAATTTGCTTATTTTGTCTCATGTTTTAGTAATACTGAATTTAGTGGGTCTGAAAGTTCTGAAAATAGCTACGAGGAGACTTCAGGTGAAGGAAGAGTTGAACCAGTTTCATCCGAGAATAACATTGTGGAGTGTGGTGTAAAACAGATACTTCCAGGCCTTCAGGGTATTTCACACAGCCACAAACATATAAACAATGGTTCTAACATTTACTATTTATCGTTGCTGTTAATTTCTTAGTGCTCCAATGTCTAATATTTGGCTTGTAAATGTAATTTTAGAAAGGAAGAAGAGGTTAACCATATCACAAATATACTTGTGATTTTAATCTAGGAGATATTCAGTTGTAAAGTTCTGGATATTTAGTATAATCATGGGATACAAATTTAGAAATGTGAAAGTAAGAGCTTATAGTTGGACATACCACTCAGCTGGCTACCAGATGTATAAACATGCTGACAATGTGGTGGACACGCTATGAATCTCCCTCATTGAACCACTACTCCACCAATATATTATTAGATTTTTTGAAATAATTCTGACATGTTATTGCAGCAATGATAACAAATAGCCCAAATTAAACATTCAGTTGACATGTAATTTGTTGCACAATTTTTTTACTGCAATACACATTCAAAATCCTTTGGAACACAAACTCCTCCTTTAATGGGGTTAGCAGCCACGGCCTCATGACTTTGGGGATCCTGGTACAGTGCACCAGTTGCAACAGCCTAGTTGTGCCCCTGATATTCTTAATTTTTTCCAAAGAAATGTATAAATCAAACTTCATTTCAAGCTGTTAGTCAAAAATGGAAATCTTTATACGTAAAAAAAAATTATTATTATTATTATTATTATTTATTAAGATGCAACAAATGCCATCATTCTGCTAATCCAAATAATTGCCAGCATTAATTATGAAATATGTCACTCCACACTTGTATATATAAACTTTAGCCTGCTCAATCTCATTAAATTTCTCTCAGTAGGTACTCATTTTCCCATAACAGTACATAGCCAGAAAAGTTCCAGCCATTTAATTGTTCCTTTTTCGTCAATTTAAGCATTATTAGCAATTTGGGGCATGACAACAGCATTGCTAGATTTTGGTACATTTTTTAATAAGAACTTTACACACTAGAAAGAAAAGAAAAACAGGTAGCCCTTGGCATTAAACTGGGTATACTGTACACTGCTTTTGCACTATTTTACTGAAAATATGTACCCAACCTAATATTGCACAAAAATGAAGGCAGCGGTAAAAAAAGGAATTAATCCAATTATTTACTTCAATTTAGAATTTGTGATTTCATCAAAGATATTTCCCTTAACATACATATTTAGGATCTGCAGCCACAAAGTACTTTCACAATTCCAATGTCTATGCTACACTTATAACCTCTATTAACGCATTCATCCATGCGGGCCCTTCCTGTGACCTTAACTGATCAGCAAATTATGTAATAAAAAATGAAAGTTTTAGAGCATTCATTAGATATGAAATCTTACCTGACTTTTCCTCGAGCCAACTTTTATTGTGCCTTTGTATTCGTTCATTTTTAAAATGAAGTGATGACATTAACTTGTGTGTTTTAAGTTTCCAACAACTTAAGTGGGTCGACGAAAGTGTTAAAAAATTATTAAAGCATATGTCCACAGCACCAGATCGGGGTTAAGTTTTACTTTAAAATTCCTTTACACAGTTACTGACACTGCAGTAGAATGTGTAAATTATTGTCAGACCAACACGATTTGTAAGGTCATCTTCCTCCGCTGTCTGTCCTTATCTCGAGTATCATTTTATTCAGATACCATTATTAATTACTAACTCATTCTCTGACCTCACAATAACACCATCACGTTCCCGATCTCACAGACAGTGTGGCCAACATAACAGCATATCTCATTGAAACTGCACTGCATTCCCTTGAACGAGTCTGTGGTCACGAACCGCAGTTAGGAACTGACAAGCTAAAATCCCTCTTGCGAACTGAACTGTGGTGTCATGTTATATCTATCTTTCCTCTACAAGAAAGTAGAAAACTGTACTAATTGTACGAACACCGCTTATTTGAGAGATTATAGATCTAATTATAACCATAGGTGGTATAACACTGTTTATGGCAATTCTCCCTGATTTATGACAAATTGTAAAGATGACACTCAAGTCCCACTATACTGCTGCAGTATATGTAACCCTTCGTATTCTCTATGTGTGAGAATCCAGTGAATAGTCCAAAGTTCACATGTAGGTAGGACTGAGGTACATACATATTTGGTTTCACCTTGAATTGACGTAATCTTACGCGGCTGACGAATGTCCATAATATTGACGTCAGTGCGTCCACTTGAACTTTCTTCCAGGTTCCTTTGCAAACAGATTTACTTGTAATGCCGCAAGTGTTGCAGACTGGGTAATTCATTGCGACTTCATTATCTGCTTTTGCGTTTCATTTCACGAGGTTCCACATTCTTTAAGCCTAATCATTAACGTCAAGTACACAATGTTTGTGGTCCGCATTTGGGAGGTCGTGAGTTCGACCCCCGCCGCCGACTTTCCTGACCCATGGAGTTTTCGGAGGTTTCCCCGGGTCATCAGGCGAATGCTGGGAAAGATGTCCATATCCTGCGAATTGTCCGTCTTTCACCCTTCATCACGGGCGTTGCGAAGGGGGGGGGGGCGGCCCCTCCCTGGAAGTTGGTCAACTTAATGTGCAAACAATTACTATTAAACTACTATTTTAAAATATTAATTTTTATTTAACACAAATTATGGTTATATGCAACGAATATTATAAATTTTGACAATAAAGTAGCGAATTAATATTATCTGATTTCAAATTTCAAACATGTGGCCCCCTCCTGGAAAAACTTCTGCCGACGCTCATGCCCTTCACCCCGTTAGATTTCTTTCAGGGTTGAAAGCGTCGGCGAGCGTCACTGGAGCAGGGGAAAAGGATGTGCTCCGGAAATCTCGTCCTCCGGATTGGAGGTGAGCCCACTAGTTTCCGGGTCCCCATAGGATGGCACAAGCTCGAGGGGAAGGGGAGGAATCGGGCTGAACCAGCCTCCGCCGGGATGATTCGAACTGGAAAAAAGTAGAAACCCTGCCACCTGCTCTGTCGGGCACACCGTTCCCCTTAGGATTCATTCGCCTCATTCATCCTCCCCGAGGGTGCTCCATCAGGGGAATAGGCGCAAAAGATCGCCTTTCGGTCGAGGTGCTAAGTCCCCCTTCGCAAGTTGCCATAGTCATAGGACCCATAGGTACGAGTACATATCAACAGGGATACAGTAGGGTTCAGAAAATTCAAATTAAGAACGTTTCCACTGTCGAAATTATTTATTCCTAAAACCATAAAATGCAATAATAGTAATAGTAATAGTAATAATAATAATAATAATAATAATAATAATAATAATAATAATAATAATAATAATAATAATAATAATAATAATAATAATAATAATGACAACAATATCAATTTTTGAGAGATAGAATCGGAACTGTTAAACCCAACGCCACAGCCGAGTTTTTCAGTTCCGATTCTACCTCTCAAACATTGCACACAACACCTTGTGTTTAAAAACACCAACAGTATGTTTGTTGGCATAAATAAATAATAATAATATCAATTGCCAATATTCTTATCGTTACCGCAGTACCTGCTGTATTTGCACGTATTCCGGAGCGTTTTCTCTTCAAGGTCGTTCAGTAAAATTCAAAATGATATTACGATAAACTAAAATATGTCGTGCGTATGCTAGCACGTAATCAGATGGAGGGCGCGCGCGCACGCACACGCGCACACACACGCGGTGTTTGAGAGACACAGACAGACCTTTTACTAAAAATCTGATATGTTGCACTCACAAGATTTTCTCTACCCTTGTACTAAACTATTCTTACAAGCTCTTATTCCTGTATCTACTTCATTAATCGACATAAACATTAGCAGAAATTATCTTTCTGCTAATTTTCTTGTAGGTGTAAGGGAAATATGGGAATAAAGTAGGTTTTAAGCGATAGTAACATTTTTAAAGAACTATCCCTATGTGATGGCTTTGAAATTTCATTCTCTTTGCATAGTCAACGGATTAAAAAACAGAATAACGAATTCCTATTTGAGAAAAGCACAAGTATTGGAAAATTCAGACTAGCAACGAGTAATATTTCGGAAATGGGGTTCGTTCCACAAATAAGTATACATGTATATTTTGCGTTTTAACAAAATCTATATTTTTTGTGTAGTACGTTTATGTTTTTCGGTCTACCAATTATGCAAGTCATTCAGAATGAAAAGGACTTCTGAGGGCATTTCCCGAAAATTCAAAATACACATTTCGTCATAAAATATCTTAAACACACATTACTTCAATCGGAATCGTTAGAGCCACTTTTGAGAAAATACAATTTTTCGAAAAATATTCTATGCAAAGAGCAGTCTCGGGTGGTGGGATTTTCTTGAAAATCTTTGTGTCGTATCCTTGAAAGCTGTGAACTTAAACACCAAATTTACTATTTAACCAACTTTTCCTTTTTATAAAAAGGAATAGATCGTGTAAGAGCCACCATCTAAAATATGCACTAGCCGCCATGACATGGAAATCTCTATATTTGTTATTCGAGTCCCGGCTGTGGCAGTGACATTTTAAAATAAGATACATTCTTCTAAGGATAGTCTGCACAGGATGGTTGAGCAATTATTAGACATAAATTAACCCTAATAGTGGTTAATGACAAATCTGTAATTAAAAATAAAAAAATACTTGCCACATTGAAGGCCAGGAAGTACTTACGTACTGCTACTATTGCTAAATGCTAAAAAAAAAAAAAAAAAAAAAAAAAAAAAAAAATAAATAAATAAATAAATAAATAAATAAATAAATAAATAAATAAATAAATAAATAAATAAATAAATAAATAAAATCTGATGTGCTGCACTCACATGACTTTCTCTACTCTTGGACTAACCACTCTTACAAACTCATCTTCTTCGGGTGAGCTTAGATAAACATTTGTACAAATTATCTTATTGCTTGTTTCCTTGTAGGTGCAAGGGGAATATTAGAATACAGTAGGCTTTGTGCGATAGTCAAATCTTTTAAAGCTTTGAGGTCCCGTTCTCTTTGCTAGCTTAACAGAAGAAAATGAACGATGTTCCATTTCACGAAAGTTTAAAGTTTTCCGAAAGTGACACAAATAATAAGGAATGTCTCCGAAATGGTTCACACTTACAAAAAATCCAAACGAAGCATTTTAAGATGAAGGACCGCGCGCGCGTTTGCGTGTGTGTGTGTTTGTGTGTGAACAGCATAATTAAAAAACGAAAACGTTAAAAACCAAAGTTGGTACTTAAATTTAATATGTTTCAAGGATGCGACAAGAAGATTTTGAAAAGAAAAATCCTCCAGCCTAAACTACCCTTTACATAGAAAATTTTGATTTTCTCAAAAGATGGCTCTAGCGATTTTGATTAAAATGTCATACACTTAAGAAATTGTATGTCAAATGAAATTAATATTTTGAATTTTCTTGCTATAGTCTACGCAGCCCTGTTTACTCTTGAAGATTTTTGCATAACTGATAAACTATAACAGAGACCAAATCTTACTATACAAAATCTAATGTGTTGCACTCACATGACTCTCTTTACTCTTGTACTAGTCAAATATTTTTACAAACACTTATTCCTCCATCTTCTTCATGTTAGTCAACATCTGCAGAAATTATCTTATTGCTTATTTCCTTGTAGGTACACGGGGAATACAGTAGGCTTTGAGCGATAGTTAAAAAATTTAAGAGTGGCCGCTTTATGAAGGGTTTAAAATTCCGTTTTCTTTGCATGGCCAATACATAAAAAGTGAATAACGACCTTCCATTTGAGAAAAGTGTAAGTATTGCAAAATGCAATCAAACAACACGGAATACCTCCAAAATGGTTTACTCCACAAAAAAGACATTTGGACATAAACTGTGTTTTAACAAGATCTACATTTTTTGTACTGTAAGATTTGGTCTACCTCTTACAGTTTACGAGTTACGCCAGTCATCAAAAGTAAACAGGACTACATAGGCTGGTCAGAAAATTCAAAATATACATTTTGTTTCACATACAAATACTTTAAACACATGGCATTCTAATCAAAATAATTAGAGCTATTTTTGAGAAATCAAAATTTTCTAAACATTTTCCATATAAAGGGTAGTTTAGAGTAGAGGAATTTTCTTCAAAATCTTAGTTTCGCATCCCTGAAAGATATTTAATTTAAACACCAACTTTGGTTTTTAACCGACTTTTCGTTTTTGATTTATGCTGTTCACAGGCGCGCGCGTGCTGATTTTCTTCCTAAAGTGCTTTTTTTTCGATTCAAGGGGTCTCAAAACATATATTTCTGGTGAAATCTCAACATCGAATACAGTGGAATACAGTACTTCCTCTACTTACTATACGTAGCAGAGAAAGTAAAAATATACTCGTATATCTCGTTAAAATACACAAGCTATGTACAAATGCATTTTTTTGTGGAGTGAACCATTTCGGAGAAATTCCTAGTTATTTGCAACACTTAAAATTTTTCTCAAATGGAAGATCGTTATTCACTTTTTTGTTTTTTCTACTACGTATAGTAAGCAGGGGGTATTGTATTCGACCCAACATTTCGATGTCGAGATTTCACCGGAAATATATGTTTTGAGGTCCCCCTGGAACCAAAAAAAGCAGTTTTATAGGTCCGCGCGCGCGTTTGTGTATCTGTGTCTGTGTGTCTATCTGTCTGTCTGTCTGTCTGTGAACAGCATAACTCAAAAACGATAAGTCGGTTAAAAACCAAAGTTGGTATTTATGTTTAATATCGTTCAAGGATGCGACACGAACATTTTGAAGAAAATTCCTCCATCCAAAATTACCCTTTACGTGAAAAAGTTTTCGAAAACTTTGATTTTCTCGAAAACGGCTCTAACGATTTTGATTAAAATGCCATATGTTTAAGATATTTTAATGGCAAATGAAATGTATATTTTGAATTTCCTGTCTAAAGCCTATGTAATCCTGTTTAGTATTGATGACTTTTACTTCAGTGGAAACTATAAGAGAGAGACCAAAAAAATGTAGATCTCGTTAAAACACACAGTTTATGTCCAAATGCATTATTTTGTGGAGTGAACCATTCGGAGATGTTCCTTGTTATCTATGCGAGTTTTGCAATAGTTAAGCTTCTCTAAATGGAAAGTCGTTATTCCATTTTTATCTGTTGGTCGTGCGAAGAGAACGAAACTTCAAAGCCTTCATATAGAGACCAGTTTTAAAAGATTTGACGATCGCTCAAAGCCTACTGTATTCCCATATTCTCCTTTCATCTACAAGAAAATTAGTAATAAGATTATTTATGTACCTAAATGTTTATCTCGACTGACATGAAGAGGATAGAAGAATGAGTCTGTAGGAATAGTTAGTACAAGAGTAGAGAAAGCCATGTGAGTGCAACACATCAGATTTTTCAGGAAATGGTCGTACTGAGCTTTAAGTTCTAAAAGCTCCATAAAGCTTCCATTTTTACTTGAGTCAACTATTTCACTATCTTCCCATCTTGAAATCGTGATCGAAATTCACATAAAATAGCTTCGAAGCGGTCTCTTTAGTGTTCGACCCTAGCCTATAGTCTAGGTTGATCTAGTGATAAATCCCTCAATGAATGCAGCGATTACGATGAACTTAAGTCAAGCGATGTAACGTCTAACTCTAACACAAGGGTTAGTGTCTACTCCGAATCCACTGTGCAAGCAACCCGCGTACATTCTTGCTAGTTGGGGGAGTGGAACTTCTTCGCTTCCTAAACTTGTGACAGTGGTGTCTTGATACAGCTAACGATCAGCGCGTTTGTTTTCGAACAGGAAAGAGTGGTCATACTTCTACTAAGCGAAATCGAAATTACACACATTAATTGTTGTCATCCGAACATATCAGAAGACGTTCAAACTCTGGCGTAATATCTGTAACAGTAATGCGTAGTTGTGCCGAGAGGTTGTCATCTGAAACGTGAGATCTCAGTTTTGATTTTGCTATGTTCATCAGAGAATAAATTTGTCACCGACACGCGTGAGGCAAAATATTACTGTAACAGAAGCAGCAAATTCTCTCAGACTCTTACTTTATACAGTTCTTTGAATATGTTTGTCAACTAAATATCTGCAGTTATTTTTTGTCACTAGATCTGTTTGCAAATCTATGAGTTCACATTGCAGTTAACTCTTACATTAACTACATCTATAGTAGAGGAGTTAACAAACATTGAAAAGTTATTCTCAAGATTCCTGAAATCATGAAAGCAGCAGCAGCGGCAGCGGCAGCGGCAGCGGCAGCAGCAGCAGCAGCAGCAGCAGCAGCAGCAGCAGCAGTAGTAATAGCAATAATGATGATAATAAACATAAACAACATATTTAAAATGTAGATCAGGCAACACTTAGTTTTTTCGTTGTGTGCGGCATGATATTGCAACAAAGCCGTTCAATGTTGGCTTGTAGAAAACCATGTAATACTTTGTTACAAATGAGGTAGACGGTGTTGACGTAGACATAATTTCTCCATTGATACCGGTCGCGAAGCTACCTGAACTGCCTGACCTGTGGACTCTTGAAATCAACTAAGAAAGGGGGGGGGGGGGTATTCCGTTGTGTTGCATAGTTACACGAAAGGTTCACGAATCACACGGATTCATGAATCTACTTTTGCCCACCTCTGGTCTAACACAAGTATTACGTGGAGTTGTTTAGGGTGACTTAGGTGACGTAACTTAAGGGTGCCCGCGTCGGTAGCGTGTCTGCCTCGCGTTCAAAGAAGTCGCGAGTTCGCGAGGGTAAGCTTTCCGGGTAAGGTTTTTTCCGAGGTTTTCCCTTATCCTGAGAACACGAATGTCGGGTAACTTAAAGCTCCATGGACCTCTGGCTCATTTGAGTATCATTTCACCCCTTTCATTCATTCAACGTCCAATATGACATTACGTTGGAGGACGTTAATAAAAAAAAGTAACTTAAGGATGTGCCTAATATACTTCCACCTCTCGTTTCATTAAATTTGTTGATATGGTAATTAGAGTCTGTTGACCTGCACCAGTAGCATGAAGTGATAAAAAGAACTACCATCCTACAGTCATTTCCCGTTACTTTAAGTGCATCCTAATTCGATCTTTGATTGACAGATTTATTGATTACATATCGGAGGAGGTTCTGCACTTATAACGTTTCGGATTTTGTACGTCAGGCCCTGGGCGGAAGGGGTGATATGAGAGTACCCAACGGGCGACCGGCGAGCGACAGGAAACACTGTCCGAGGGCGGAAACTGAAATTGAGTTTTTAGGATGCTCTTTATAGGTTGCGCGTTTGTTCTTGACGAATGACCTTGAGCAGAAATCCAGTCAGCTTGCCTATCCTTAATAAACAGGTCAGCAAATGTTTATGCTACGATAACAGACACCTCTGTTACGTGTGTGTATACAGTCGACTGCAAAAGTTTTGTGCGGTACGGATGCAGCATGCAAGTGTTTTATAACAGTGATTAATATTACCATTCCATTATCTTGGATAATAATTTTCTCAATCCTTTCTTCCACAATGGCATCTTTATCCCAGTATTCTTGTTCAATTTCTTCGACATGACGGCATGCCTTTTCCCATTGATTTGAGTGTTGTACTACTTCAGCTCAGAAGCATGTGCGTAAAGGCACATCATCTCACTGCAGACTGTACCTTCGCTCCATGCCAGCGTTCTTGCAAAAGGTGAGTAATGACTCGCATCCAACCTTTCATATAAAATTTTCATTCGTCAAGAAGTAACGCGCGACCTGTAACTGCTATAGTTCTTAGTGTCCCATTCTATATTGGGCGTCAAAGACCTTAATTTTGCTCAAAGGCCTCTTTATTAAGTTTGAGATTTTCTTTTGTGTGTCGTAAATCAAGGTATTACTTCCCTTCCAAAGGAAGCCATGCTAAGGATTTTACGCCCGAAAAAATCCATCGTCCTTCGCCGGGTTTGAACTTGCGATCTCGGGAACCAGGGGCTAGCACTCCGGGGACGCTTCCTACAGGTGTACAGGTAGTTTTTTTTAATCTCGATAGGAGGTTCGTGTACGGAGTCGGCCATCCAGGTTTCGACTAGTAACCTTTTAGGACAGACGACTGCAACGCCACCTCAGCACCGAGAACTGTATTTACAGAGCGCAGTCACCACCTGTGAAGTGCCGCAATGCAGTCGAGACCACCGGATGGAAATGACATGAAATGAAAGGATAGGACAGGAAATTCGGAGAATGTGGAAATATCCTTCTCAAAACTCCCGAAAAAACACATGGCTAGGAACCTCCCGATTGCGAGCCCCACACGTTATTGCGGAGCCATCTCGCTCGGTGAATTAGACCTTTAGTTTAGCAGCATTTCTTAACTTCACGTGAATCCTGGCTTAACTCCGCGACAGCGCTTCCGCGTGTGGAAGGTCAGCGGTCGAGTATGGCCATACAAGTGAACATTTTCAGCTTAAATTCTCTAATCATAGTTCACACGCGACCAATATGAGAAACGTGTCTAGATTTTCTGTTCGGCTAAACATAGATAACATAAGCCTTAACCTTTAAGGTCAAGATTAGGACCAACCATAGCATACCACTGATATTCAAATACGGCATGTGCCAGGGGCGTCCATACACAAATTTTTGGCGGAGGTAACTTAGAAATCTGAATAAAGAACAAAACAAAGCATAAACGACATTCTGAATATTATACTCGTATACATTTATATTTCGTTTTGTATTATTTTAGTAATGACTTGACTGAAATTTAAAGCACGTATTCAGCATTTCAATTTTGCTTTGTGTATCACAATAAATTACTTGGAACTCAGGGATTTAATCACCTGAACTAAAGCTCAATCCCACATTTCTGCGGTGCTATGGTTCCATATGAAATTGCGCCATTATATTTGGGGTGGCAAAGCAGCTCTATTGTTAAAATTCAATTCATTTATTGCATCCTTTGATTATGAATACATAATATGGAATTGTCAAAATTTGTATATACGTAGGTATTACATAGTAACAGCAGAATGAATCATATAATGGTATTTTTACAAACATATATAACAATTGTAATAACAATAATAAAAACTAATTTTATAAATAATGTATTTACATTAAACAAGAACATAAAATATACAATTCATTCTTTCAAATGCAAACATTCATCAGCTGCATAAAAACATTTATTAAGCAAGAATTTGTGAATCTGCTTTTTGAAACTTCCTATAGATTGTATATTTTTTATTTCCAAAGGTAAATTATTGTAGAATTTGATACCTTTATAATGAAAGCTATTCTGAAATAATCTACTATGACGTGGGGTTAAATATAATTTACATTTACCTCTTGTGTTATAATTATGTATTTCTGAATTTGTAGTCAAATTTTTTAAGCATGTTTGCATTTGTATAATAGTTTCACATATATACACACAGGGTAATGGTAATATGTTAAAAAACTTAAAATATGGCTTGTGTAAAAGACAAGAAACTATTATGGATGAAGGTCACTTGTTGATCTGTGACAAATTAAGCAAGGAAAAGCAACAGGTTGGTGATTTAGTGTGACTGTATTGGGAAGTCAGAAGGGAAATGATGAAAATGTCAAACCTGGCCATTATAAAAATAAATACAAGGGCCAGTCAATAAAGACTGAGAGTTATTTCTTTTTACTGTGCACAACAAAGGCACATCGTGTAAACAATGTTGTATGTTGCCAATGGATCACCTCTCATTGGTGGACAAAGCACACGCTTGCTTGCGCATGCGCCTGTACACAGGGGATGAACGAAGTAGCTCAATTTGCCAGCCACCTACAGAGAAAATGGAGTTTTGCTTTGGTTGCAGAAATCTGGCATGGAAGCTTACAGAATGTTGCAGGAGGCATATGGTGATGATGTTCTGCCCCAGTCCACAGCACTTTGATGGTTCAAGGAATTTAAGGAGGGCCATATTTCAATAACAAAGCAAGGTGGGCAAGGTGCACCAGCAACAGCAATAAACGAAACCATGATTAACACAGCTGGCATCATTGTTTGTGAAGACAGACGAATAACAATTGACAGACTTGCAGACATGTTACAGATTTCCCATGGCAGTGTCTTTTCATTCTGCATAATCACTTGCGCAAGAGATGTGTTTATGCAAGGTGGGTGCCAAGATTATTGACACCTGAACAGAAGTTGATGCGGGTAGAAGTGTGAATGGAACTGCAACGTCTAGTTGAGCTGCATTGGGATGCATACCTGAATTCAGTCATGAAAGCTGGCTTTACCATTATGACCCAGAAGGGAAACAGGCCTCTTCAGTATGGAAATCGCCTGATTCTCAGATGCCAAAAAAAAAAAAAAAAAAGGTTGTTCGGTCAGCAGGAAAAGTAATGGTCATTTTGTTCTTCAACTGCCAAGGAATGGTGTATCAACATCAGGTCCCTTCTCATACGATGGTTAATGGCGAGTATTAAAAGTCTGTTTTGGATGTCCTTGCTACAGATTATACCAGTTCATCAACCACAGATTACGAAAACGACCAGAACTGCACCCCTCTGGTTGGCACCTGCACCATGACAATGCCTGCCCTAATGTATCCAATATTGTTACACAGTATTTGGCCCGCAGAAACATTGAATGTGTTCCCCATCCTCCATACTTGGCCCCCTGTGACTTTTATCTCTTTCCCTCTCTGAAAAAGGAACTAAAGGGAATGTAAGATTTAAAGCTTTCACGGCACACGTTATTTATTACAGCTTCTCGGGTGATCAGCCGTGTGAGGTTTAAAATTGGCCCAATCACAAATCGTCACCCGCTCATTGGCCAGGGTAACACAACCCCCTCCCACCTAACATTGTATATATATATGGGGAGTGGAAAGCTAACAGTCATTTTTCATTCTGACGAAGGCCATAGAGTTTACAATGGCCGAAAGCTCAATGTTTTTAAACCTCACACGGCTGATCACCCGAGAAGCTGTAATAAATAAAGGGAATGTGTTTTGCTACTTCAGAGGCAGTAGTGAAGAAGGCTGAGACGTTTATAACGATGATGTCAAAAGATGGCTTCCAGCATATGTTCCAGGACTGGCAGAAGTGTTGGGCAATGTGCACTCAACTCAATGGAGAATACTTTAAAAAACCATACCAATCTGGACCAAGACTAGTGTATTTTATGTGTAAAAAACATTCTTAGTCTTTTAATGACTTGCCCTCATATCAGCTCTATGATATTTAAGTTGCAATGATGTGACAGTTGCAGAATGGCATGGTCTATGTATTTCTGCTATGTTATATTTTATATTATTGCAAAATATTGCTATAAAAAATCAAAGAATAAAAGATGGAAACTACCAAACATACAAACAGTAATTCCTGAGTATCTTTGAAAAACAGCAGTTGCAACCTTCAGGTTGATTACAGGACATGTGTCTGGCAAAACATTTAAACAGAATTAGGATATATTCTTCACCACTCTGTCCTCTATATGATCTGCAAGAGGAAATGGACCAAGACCACCTTAAAATATGTCCGGCCACTTCTAGCGCCCCATCCATCAGTGAAAAATATTGGAGAGCAAGAGGATTAATGACTTCATTGTCAGAAATCCAGCATTAGCTAACAACAACATATATAAAACCATAGTTCCCTTAAAACTGCTTACAATTAATCCAACCCAACCTAACCTAACCTAAGTGAACTTCAGGTCTAACTCATTTTATGAACATATTAGTAAAAAGCAATAGGCTGCAGTGTATAAAAACCATAGTTTCCTTCAAACTACTTGTATAAAACCTATACCTAATTCTAGTAACCTCCATGGAAAAATGGCATAAGTGAAAGTTTTCCTACTATACTAATAAAACATTGACTGAAACAATTTCATCTATATGGTTATAAACTTAATGGCATTTCTAGAGGCTTTAAAAGACTGATGTGTACACTTGTGGCTTTCTCTTCCAATGACAAATTCACATACCTTTTATTTATTATAGTTGCTTTACATGGGTACAATCTCTAAGTGGTTGCAAACCAGGATAGTAGTTTTTGAGCCATGAGCAGCCTACATTTTGTACTTATATATGTGCCCAAAGTTTGGTTCAAATTGGTCTGATGATGCAAAAATGTACATAAGAGATTAACAAAATGAATAAAAGGTTTTCTGAAATTATTGGGCACTCTGCAATTTTCATCGAATCCTACAGTTCAAGTGCCCACATTTGTGTCATTGACCAACAGCATACCAACTACCAAGGAGTAGTTTAGTCTATAAGATGTTGAAAATGAAGTAGGAAGAACAGCTTTTAAAAATGTCAGAGTACTTGCTATGTAACTGAAAATAAGAAAGTAGGAAGGTGTAAGATAACCAATGATTTTTGCCAACTTCTATTGTATAATTATGCAATATTTCGATTAGATGGTTTAAACAATGTAGAATTCTAGGTAAGTTGAAAATGTGGCAGGACTAGGATTTGAGAGTTCTAAGATATCTAGCTTAAAATTTTTATCGGGTTCCACAGTATACACACATTAGTGTGCAAAGTTTAGTCCAGATAGGCTGAAGAACATTGATTTGTATGATTCTATAGTTTAGTATAATTAAAATATTTGAGTTACCATTATGATAAATGCAGTGACTAGTTACTTTACTGTCAGATTTGATCTTATTAAAATAACTTCCAGAAAATGCTTCCATATCCCAATTTTGTTGATTAATTTGTCTCTGTTTATTTCCTTTCTTTAAGAATTCAGCATATCATTCAACTCTTTCAACCTGTAATTAAAATACTGGGTACCATGGTTACATTATATTGTTGAAATATAATAAGAGTTTGCACAAGAGCAAACAGGGACTATGATTTTTAATCTTTTTCAGATATAGCCAAAATTTATAGCTTTTTGGCTCTGATAGATTTTTAAAGTCTTCTTGAGAGACAAGATTTTAAACAGAAGAATATCTTTTTGAACATGTATCAAGGAATTTAAAGTAAGCCTTTAACTAGAAGGTCAAAGGACTTACAATCTGTAAGATAGTTATTTTATAAGGTAAGTCTTCCTTCCATTATAAAAAGAATATACTTATTACATCATAATGCAATGTGTCTTTGAAATTTGGTATGTGAAATGTTTCAATATTTTTGGTTTTTGGCTTTTGTATTACACTTTCATATAACTTTGCTTTCATGCCATGCAATTTGTTTTATTAATATTAACACTTTAAAGTCATAAATGGTTATTTAATCAATAACTTAATTTTCAACTTAATTTTCCTTAATTTCTCTTCATTTTTCAATATTCAAAATACCCTTGTACCACAGTTTATTAATGGCCAGCTTAAATTTAAAATTTCAGGATGGCTTCAGGAACTATGGATTTAAAAATTGTGTACCTCAATTAAAAAGCATTAAATAGTCAGTTGAAATTAATTATTTTCTATAATGCACATTGAAAAATGGAACAGTTCAATGACATATATACAAAACCCAATTTTTTTTCTCTTAAATTACTTAATTTAAGAAATGCCTTCAAATTAATTGGAAATACCGGACTTTCTGGGCCTGCAGAGTTAACCTTATGACCTCTGCCCTAACCAACTCAGTTCCCCCATCATTACTTCCAAATACACCATATGACTACATCCCAATTACTTTCTATTATATGATATGACTGCCTCAACTTGGTTCCCCCCACCAAATACACTCATTCATAATGCATAAAATGATAAATGTGTCATTATTTGACTGTTCTCACATTTAGTATACATAGATTTATTGGTTACTAGCTGAAACAGCTGGCATTCATGGTTTGACAATTTTATCCCTACAACTTTTAGGCTTACCTTGGATAATATAGAGAACCCGAAATAAAAAAAATTAATAAAAACAACAGGAAAACACTAAGTGCTGATGAACAATCCCAAATACCCAGGACGAAAAGCAAGTAGAGAAAGCTGTATGAAAGTAACACATTGCATTTCAATGTCAATTATATAGAAAATTGTATGAATTCTTTGTAGAAGAGGTAATAGAGAAAGAAATGTGATTGTGTTTCGTAAAATAAACACAAAGATAACCGTGTAAATGTAATATGTTGCATTTCAGTTTCCTACATATGGAAAATTGTATGAATTGTTTGTAGAAAAGGGAATAGAGAAAGAAGGATGATTGTGTTTCATAAAAGAAAAGTGTGTAGAGAAAATCATGTGAATGTAATGTATTACATTTCTATTTGAATCATAAAACACTATGTATTGCATGTTGAAGGATGAGTAGGGAAAGATATGTTAATTTAATATGTAAAAGCAAAGCAAGTAGAAACATATAAATTGAATGTTGTGTAGTATAATGGATAGCATAGAAATCTTCTTCATGAAAAAGTACATATATGTGGATTTAGGAGCACATAGAGGACAAGCATATATCATTTCTTTTTACCTTTGGAAAAAATTAACACACCACTAATGTTGTGTTAATTTTTGGATTTGTGTTACTTTGGATTATTACATTGAATTTGCATACCATTCACATTCTCATTCATATTCCCAGAACTGGGAAATAGTCTGGCTAAGGAAAAATTTCCACTCTCCAGCCAGGAATCAAACTCAGGACCCATACATGTTAACTAATTTTTATTTTAAAGGAATAGGACAAGGAAAAGACAGGTTGGCTGTGAAAGGAATACATTTTTTTTTTTTTTTTTTTTAAGGAATGGGGCAAAGAAGGAATAATTTGAACATGAAAATGCAGTACATCTTAATAGCCTTTCTTTTTTAATGATTAGGATAAGGAAACGAGGTTGCACATGGAAGGAATACATTTTATTTATTTTAAACACAAAACCAATCTGCTATTAAGAGGAATTTACTGGCTGTAAAAACAGGCATTGGAGCTCATATGGGGAAGTGCTGCACTCTCGAAAATATATCTTTTTGGACCTATATGGGATACAGCACAGAAATGTGATCATCCTGGAGGGCATCAATAGTAGTTTTTTTTTTAAATGTAGTTGCCTCCACATAATAAAGTTGGTTTGGGTCGCTCAGTTGGTTAGATGCTGGTCTACTGATCACAAGGTCGGGTTTAAATCTGGCCCAGACCGATGGTTTTTAAGTGTATTGATCCACATAATAAGAATAGGAGAGGGTTCAGCACTGAAGCTAGACTTATTGTACCTATGCCCCAAAAGCAGCACCCCGGAAGGAAGGATGAGGTGAGAGGAGACACCAGGTGACCATATACAGGCTAACAGCATGGATATTGACAGAGGTCCCTAAGGTTTCCCAAGTGTGACAGCACCTCAAAGTCTTTAGGTCTTCTGGGGCCATGTCAGCAGGATCTCAGCATGAGTTTCAATGCCCCCAGATACCACCCTCTTTTCCACCTGCATCCCACACACAATGAGGGACAGAGTCTGTGTGCACATATCATCCCTGTCAAGCAGCACCTAATGCCTTTGCTGACACTTGTGACCCTGAAAGAACCAATGGGATAAGGAATGAATGAAACGCAATGGAAGAACAGGTATTCGGGGGATGTAATTATCCTTCCCAACATTTGCCAGACAATATGGGGAAACTCCCCCAAAAATAACCTTGAGTCAGGAAGGTCAGCCACAGGAATCAAAACCATGACCTCCCAAATATGAGCCTCACATGTTGCCACAGAGCCATCTCACTCAGTTGTCTCCACATAAATTCATCCATGTAAGTTGCAGATGAGCTTCACTGTATTGGACATTTGCTTGTTCTTCGATTGTCATTTTACCAGAAGCATTCTGCATCCTGAGTATCTCTTCAAAGAACCTCCATCATTACTCTGTCACATTCCACGACATCACAGGGTCAGTACTCCATTAGCCCAAAGAGGCGTTAAGTGAGCTTGACTTGTGCAGGTCCAGAAAGTCCAGTATTATTTGTTTCTTTATGTTTGGTAAGTTATACTAAAAATTCAGGAACAATGCAAATTAAGCAAGGAGCATTTCATATTGCCACATCAAAAAGTAATTCACCAAACATAAAAATATTAATATCTTAAATGGTTTGATATAGCTCATTAAAATGTGTGCACTTATACTTTGTGTTCTAATTATATGGTAAAAAAATCAGATTTGTTGTTCTTATATATATTTCACAAACAAAAATTGTGACATCTGCCTGACATTGCAGGTGACCATAAAGATCCAGAATACAAAGATATATGACAAAGTCAATTTTAAGAAGAAAAAAAAAATTATTAAAATTAAGATTCAAAATACCTAAAGAAACATTAAATGATTATAACAAGAAGATAACAGTTAACACATTGAATACAAGTGATTATTTAAATGACTTTCTCTACTCTTGTACAAACTATTACAAATGTTAACAAAAAGTCATTCTTCTGAGCTACAACAGCTGTTGTCAAAAATAGTTTAGTGTACTTGTAATTTCAACGTTGCTTAAATATTGTCAACAAAAAGGCTTGGGCATTCCCCTCGCATTGTTTGTATTTAATACTTAGGAGGGTGTCATTTATGCCTGAAATAATTGAAATTGTTTTCCTTGTGTAGAAAAGCTCAATTTTAATCCATTCTTCTGGTAGATTTTTTATAAGATGCTCTTTAGAGGAGATGGGAGAATTTTGATTCTTTTATTCAGTTCATTCCATAAGTTCTCTATGGTGTTAAGACCTGCGCTCTGTGGGGGCATATGTATGATGTTTGGAAACTTATATAACAACCATTCCATAACAATAATGCCTGGTGCTTGCACCATTATCTTAATAGCATTTGAACACAGTTCTTATCTCTAATTTCCCTGCACATAGGTGAAGGGTTTCTCAGGGAATGTTGAGATACTGATGTTTATCTATGACATTTTCAATGAAAACCAAATTTCTCATTGCACCTACTGATATACACCCCCATACTATCACACTGCTACGTTTGTGTTTTACTATAGGCTGTAAATTCCTGCTGTCCAACTCTGTGTTGGGCTTGTGCCAAACATGAAACCTTCCATTTGTATCAAATACATAGAGGTGGCTTTCATCTATGAAAATTACATTGTTTCACCATTCTTGGTCTATTTTACAGTATTCTTTAGCAAACTGCAACCTCGTGTTATCAGCAGGAAGTGAAAAAGAAGAAATAAATAAAATCAAGATGTCACTAATCCAGCAGATTTTGCTTCACATTTGAGCTGACAGTCCATATTGTTCGTGATCAATAGTGGGAAAGTGATGTTGTCTTTTCGCAATCATTTTGCTATAAAAAAAGGTGCTAAAAAGGGAGGGTGGGTGGCTTCTAGGTTATAGAAGAGACATCAACTCCATAAAACACTTATAAGGTGAGCAGGTGCCTCTGTTGCAATTTTATCACACTTTTAATTGAGCCATCTGATAGCAAAAACTTACCAAAGTAAGAAAATGTACTCACAATCATTTCTTAATATTTAGTAAGCCTGAATTTAAAGTGTTGGAAAAATAGAAACAAATCAAGGAGCACTTTATATTGCTGTACAAAAGTAATTAATAATGAATAACTAAGTATGGCATTTCCCTTCAAATATCTTATTTCTCCTTTCTTTTCCAAGTTCTGTATCTTAGGCATAAATGGCAGCAGTAATCCTGTATCTGAGGATTTTTCACAGTACATTGCCCTAAGAACACATATTCAAAATGTACAGTGTGTATAAAACTTGCAAAATTGCTTTTGGATATTGTTGTAGTAGTAATGTTGGGCATTGGTGGTGGTAATGGTGGTAGTGTCATGAATTCAATACAATTGTACACAACCGAATCATGTCAAGCGCACAATAATAATAATAATAATAATAATAATAATAATAATAATAATAATAATAATAATAATAATAATAATAATAATAATAATAATAATAGTAATAATAATAATAATAATAATAATAACAATAACAATAACAATAACAATAACAATAACAATAATAACAATAATAACAATAATAACAATAATAACAATAATAACAATAATAACAATAATAATAATAATAATAATAATAATAATAATAATAATAATAATAATAATAATAATAATAATAATAATAATAATAATAATAATAATAATAATAATAATAATAATAATAATAATAATAATAATAATAATAATAATAATAATAATAATAATAATAATAATAATAATAATAATAATAATAATAAATACAGATAAAGAAAGTTACTGTACTGTCTAGCAAAATTGTTAGTGCATTGCTCATATATACTAGAATGAAGTTTAATAATAATTGCAGGATTTTAAGAGTGTACAGAAAAGAACGAAAGAAGAAAATACACAATGGGAGACGAAGCACCTGTGGATTTAAACACTTTTTCGGCAGTTGTTTCTGTTGCTACACGCATCATGACTGTTATGAGAGAACGTAAAAAAAAAATGACAGAATTTCTGTTATTACAACAAGCAAATATTAGGGAACAACAGGTAAGACGTTTCTATAAATGTTAATACTTGAGAAATAATGGCAGATGGCATATTATTTTGCTTTTTCTGGTATTTATTTAATAAGCTAAAAATTTAAAACAAATGAGATTATTTTGATGCATGTAGCCAACTCTGGTATTTTTACATGGACATGTTTTTAACCAGTCCATTTATTCCTATTTTCAAGAGGAATTTTAATCAAAATGAGGTTTATATCACATACGAGGTGTGATAAAAAAGTAATGGGAATTTTTATTTTTCTTAAAGAATCTTTATTCATTAACTTTGTCCCCTTCAAAGTAATCTTCCTCAGACATAATACACTTGTGCCAGCACTTTTTCCACTCTTGGAAGCACTTCTGGTACTTTAATTCTGTTATGGAGTTCAGCTCCTTCCGTTATCTTGTTTTTATCTCCTTAATGGTGGCTAAACGACGTACTTTCATGGTTCTCTTCAGCCTCAGAAATAGAGGTGTCAGTCTGGGTGGCTCAGTTGGTTAGATGCTGGCCTGCTGATCTCAAGGTCATGGGTTCAAATCTGGTCCAGACTGATGGTTTTTAAGTGAGCTTAAAAATGACAGCTCCACATCAGTAGACTTATTAGCATGTAAAATAACTCCAGTAGGATGAAATTCTGGCACATCGGCGATGCTAATGTGATCCTGGCAATTAACAGTGTCATTAAACAACAAAATAATTTAATTTTTAACTTGGGAATAGAAAGAAGTCTGATGAATACAGTCTTATTTTTTGCCAGAAAATCATGAACAAGCATTGAGATGTAAGTGGGAGCATTATAGTAATGCAATTTCCACGAGTGGTTTTGCCACAATTGTGGTGGATTTTTCAGATTGTAAATGGCACATAACTTCCAGGTTATTGACCATACAGCCATAAGGCAGGAATTCATGACGTACTATCCCACTGTAATAAAAAACAGAGGAATCTTCACATGTGATTGAACTTGTCAAACTTTTATTATTCATTTATGTCAACAAACTTACTATTGGTGCTTTTAAACACAAGCCATGTGTGGTAAGCAGAGGGTCTGTGGCATTGAATTTTTCAGTTCCAATTATTCTACCTCTAAAACATTGTCAAACTTTTTTCGATTGTGGTTCTTCAGGCAGTTTCCATTGGGACATTGGGCCTTGTTTTCAACATCATACCGACATATCCATGTGTAATCACCTGTTATAAATTTCTTTAGAAATTCTGGGTCATTGTTGACATGTTGAATGTCAGCAATGCCTGAGTGACATCATTTTTGGTCGAAATTCAAAAATTTTGGAACAAACTTTGCTGTCACGTTTCAACCCCAAAACATCTGAAAAAATTGTTTGGCATGAGCCAAAGGATAAGCCGACATTATCAGCAACCTCTGATGGTGATTCAGTGATTTTGCAGAACAATTTCTTTACTTCCACATTCTTGTCAGTAATTGATGTGCTAGAGCATTCAAGACAGTCATCTTCACATCTTCTCGACCCTCTTTGAAGCATCTATACCAGTCTTATCTTACCCATAGTAGATTCTCCAAAAGCCACAGTCAATATTTTGAATGCAGTGCTGCACTTTATTCCATTTTTAAACAAAATTTAATTGAAAATCTTTGATCCATATTTTTCAAAAGCAAAACTTTGTAGAACACTTGCAAACACATATAACCTTTTTGACTGTCACAATAGACCGCCTCCATAGTGCAGTTGGTAGCGCACTTGCTTCTGGTGTGGAGGATCTGGGTTTGATCCCTGGTACCTGCATAGGGATTTTCCCCCCACTGGGAGGCCTGGCATGGGGTGCACTCAGCCTCATTAGGTCCCAAGAGAGGGCCAATTGAGGAGCTACTTGATGGAGAAGTAGCAGCCCCAGGTCGAGAAGGCATCAAAAACCAGAGATTGGTATCATCGTGGAATAATAAACCTCACTGAAAGATGGCTCAAGACCAAAGAATCTAATGGTCTGCACGTTGAAGATTAGTTGATTGCTTGTCAGAACACATTTCAAATATATGTATTTAGGCTTTCACAGCCGGTGTCTTGACTATTCGAAATGTTTCAGCGTTTCACCAAGTACTGCGCAGCACTTGGCAAAATGTTGGTATCTACCATGCCTTCTAGACCACGGCCTACAAGCCCAGAAGAACTAAACATTTCGAATAGACATTTCAAATAGTTTTTCTTAAAAAACGACATATCTATAATTACGGTACAGCTTCTAAGATTTCAGGCTTACTGTTAGTGTTATGTTGAGTTATACTTGTGCCAATAAAAATGTCAAATGAGAAGAAAATAAGTTAATTGACAATGAAAATTAAATTGGATGTGTTAAAGGGACTGAACAAAGGGGAACATTAATATGTAATAAATTTTGGGGTACGCTATGCTTTTGTTTCCTATATTGTGTTAGAATGTGCATTTATATAACTTGCAGTATTGTTATGAGTTGTGAACAAGAGACCTTTTTTCCATAAAACTAGACATTTTGGTAACCTGAAACACTCCCAGTCCACATTAGGTTGAGTTATCAATATTCTACTATACTTACAAGCGATGTAGAAAGTTCTGTCTATATAGGTAACAGTGGAAATCTATAAATAAGGGGTTCAAAATAAGCACAGGGATATCTTTAAATTTGTATCTAATGTTCGGGAATGATGAAATTATTCTCCTTCTAGCCTCTTAATATTTCAATGTTAGTTTTTCAAAAGTCACAAAGAGTCACAATTTTTAAGATGTTCCATTTCCATTTTTTCTTCCTTGGAGTACAGTAAACAATTTGGAGATGTTACTATTAAAATGTTGTAACCATGCTTATTCAATCATAATTTGTAATAAGTCAAAATGTTGTTGTTGTTGTTTTCTAGTGCCTTGCATCTGGCAATGAAGCCATTAGCATTCGTGCTCTCCAATACTTTTGAACTGTAGTTTCTTCTGATCTTAAGTCAAAATGTAGCAACACAAGATTTTCTGGGTAAATCAGGAACTATTAATGGATCTTTTAAAATTCTGACTGTTCATTTTGAATTCTCCTTTGGTTATAATTAGAAATTATTTTAATTTTTATAATTTGTTTGATTCACATGGAATGCTTTGATTTACCAAAAAGTTGAGTAGTTAAGGATGTTTTAACCCCTAACTCTTAAAGAAGTTGAAAACTGCTCATAAAAGGTTTATTGTTCAAAGCTGGTGGATCAATTTTTCCACATCAATCTGTATGTATGATTTTCAGTGGCCTTTTAGCTCTTTGTCTTATATTGTTGAAGGGGTTTCTGGTTAGTTTTGCTACTGCACATATTTCACAAAAATGGTTTATTCTACACTTACCCGGCCACTTCTAATGCCCCATCCATCAGTGAAAAATATTGGAGAGCAAGAGGATTAATGACTTCATTGTCAGAAATCCAGCATTAGCTAACAACAACAACACTTACTTAAAGAAAATGGCAACCCCTGACATAGGTTAGGAATGTTCTCTAGATTTGTAAAACTAGTATGTCCCAATCTTGATGCCATTCCATGTACTCTTCTTAAGTTTGCATTAGGTTTCTTGAGTTGATTATGTGTTTAAATGCAGCACAAATAGTTCACAAGTAGTTCCCCACCCCCTGGTTAGAAAGACATGGTCTTCTTTTATGACTTCTTTTCACTTGAATCTCATCTCACCACTATTATCAATAATGACATTAATAGATAGATTTCTTGTGAGTTATATGAAACATCAATGAACAGTGCATTTTGGTATCAATTTTTCCTAACAACACAGTAGTCATTAAGTAAAAATTGAAGCTATTAACAGTGAAGCAACAAGATTCTAAAATAAGAACAAATTAGAAACTAAAAACTTCACTTATCTTAGTAATGTTGATATTCTTTTTCTCTTTTGCTAACCCTGGGGTTTCAAGCTATGTCCAGCTCATTCTCAAAGCCATATAAACAAAATCTTTGCCAAGCTACAATCTTTTATTTTTGTGAAAAAACAATTATTCTTATTCAATTTTTTATTTACCAATCTCTGAAAACAAAAATTTATAAATACAATCTATAGATGGTAATTCAAAGTTCATGACATGGTTCCTGTTTTTTAAAATAAAAATTTTTTCCCAAACCATTAAATCTATCGGATTACTTAACTGTTTTAGCAATTTAACCTCTGAATTAATTTCATGATTAAATGACCAAAAATGATCTGCCACAGCTGATTTATCAGTTTGTTTATATTTAATATTTCTAAAATGTTCTTTTATTCTGGTTTCTAGATGACGTTTAGTTTTACCAATATAAACTTTATCACAATCTGAACAGCTAAATTGATAAATGCCAGATTTTTTATAATTTGGTATTTTATCTTTTTTTGAAAAATTAAGTAAATTTTGTATATTAAATTTATTTTGAGGGACCAAATTTATTCCATATTCTTTAAAAATCCTTGTAAATTTTTTATTAGCCCATGGATGGTAAGTAAATTTTTTAAAAATACAATTATCTTTTATTTTTTTAAGGGTTGAAACTTCTTTGACAGCTTTTTGATATTTAAATTCCCCTATCCTTTTATGTATAAAATCTGTATTAAAACCATTAATTACTGCAGTGTTAATAATATGTTTATATTCTATGTCAAATTCATCTTTATTAAGGGGTATATTTATTAATCTATAAATTAAACTATTAAAAACAGCAAATTTATGTGCAAAAAGATTAAAACTTTTATATTTTATGTAATTATCAGTGTGAGTAGATTTTCTGTAAATATCATAGAATATCACAACAGACCTCCCCTCCAGCCACTGATATAAATACCACACCCCATGGAGAAAGCAGCACAGTTGCTGTTGAAATCTCCACTAGGATACTTCGACCTTGCTGCCACTGATGATGTCTGCCGTAGTTGCAGATGAAAGGACTGGGAAGGAGTAGGAGCCCAGTAGACCAAGACCCATAAGCCTGGAATATATTGTTTCTAGTACAAACATAGTTTTGTTTCTATTTTGTTGGCTTCTTCGAACATGTGTACTCAAAGATTGGCTTCCTGTTTGTCTTTGTTTATAGCAACCATGTACATGTTTGAGTTTTTTATTTTGAGTCACTTATTTACACACACCTTCACTACTAACTGCTTTTTTAAAGCGGAAACGTTTTCAGGACCATTCGATCCCATCATCAGCCGTTGGGTGTAACATATACATGTTACAAAGTATTTTCAGATAGTTTCTTATGGTGCAGTTAATCTAATTAGTAATATATTATATTATAAGTAAGGTCAAGTATAAATACAATATGTGTTCAAGTTCTAAAGTCTTCTCTATTCTTTCCTTGAAAATTATTTGCGTAAAAACTCTGAAACTGAGTGTCTTTAATTACTGGAAAAAGCAAAAGATCACTAGAAGCCAAGTCAGGTATGTAGGGAGCATGAGGAGTCATTTCAAAATTGTTTTCACACAGAAATGCCTACATCCTCAACTGGAGGATGCTCTTTGCATTTTCTGGTCTTCACAAAGGTTTGTGTGGGCAGATTCCATGGAAATACCAACTTTAGAGGTGACATCTTGCACACTTAATTGCTGATCCTCCAAAACAGCTTTCTCCATTAACGGAAACATCTTGCCAGATTGGCTGGTGCAAGATCAAAGATGTTTTGGTTCATTGTCATGCAACATTTGGCCTTCTGTAAATTGTCGCACTCAAGAACACAATTTTCAACATTATGACACCACCACATGTCTCATTCAACTGGCAATTAATTCAATCGGTGTCACACCATGCAGGTAGGGGACACAAACGATTACTCATTGTTCTTGTAGTGAAGGCATTGCCATTTTAAGTATCATAAACACCTTACTTCAACTGCAGCTCACTAGAGTTCTGTACAAAGTATGTATGATGCTGCCATCTATGGCAGACATTCACAAAGAGTGTGCACCTCTTTTGCCTAACTACAGGTTTCTACGTGCTCTTAGTCCTGAGAAAAAAAATCAGAGGTTTTAGAACTTGAATACACAACATATTTTAGTATAATGCTTCTTCAGTGTAAATAAAGCTTGGAACTTAAGTGCTTATGAATTCTAAGTCACCATTGGGTTATGTGATTTCAAATTTGAGGTTTCCTTATGATCTACCAGGAAAATGTGAGTGAGCTGGAAAATTTAATGTTGTATCAGTGTGTTACCATTGTAGCTCAGTGGTTAGAGCAACTGTGCATAGAGCAGAAGATGGCTCATATCAGAGTATGGGATTGAAATTTTCAGTTCTTTCAAAATACATTGGCATGTTAGTGAATTGTATTATTAGTTGCAAATTAATTAGTGATACTCCGTACTGGTCCATCTGATTTCACAAAACAGCAGCAACCTGTTTGAGGCAAGGTTACACACCAACAGCCATAGTTAGGCAGAATCAGAGCTACCACCTAGGTGGCCTGGATTTCATCCCAGGGACCTGCATGCAATATTTGTGGTGCAAAAAGGGCGGATTTTCTCTGGGTTCTTCAGTTTCCCCTGCAGCTCATTTCACCAATTACTCCATAATCACCTTTCCATTCATTCCACTTTACCTGTATTTCATATCCTCTTCCTTAATATCATAACTGGTGCTTGACTGACCACCCATTTCCAGGTCTTCACTTAGTCTGGTCCATAGGTTCCTGTGCTCCCCAGCAAGCATCTGACTCTAAGCACTGGATTATAAGTCCTAAATAAGGGGAGGGTAATCAGATAAAGAAAAAAATATTCCACTTCACATACAGCTGCTCTAACCACTAGCCCTCATGGCAGCTTGCCAGCAGAACATTAAATTTCCCAACTGATTCGTATTTTCCTGGTAGACCACTAGGGAATCCCACATGTGAAATAGGTACCCCAAGGGCGACTTACAATTACTGTAAGTAGTTTATGTCCCAGGTTTAAATAACCTTTAGATGGTGATTATTCTTTTTTATGCCAACCAACTTACTGCTGGATTTTAGAAACACACAAGCCACACGTGGGCAATGTTTGAATCTTGATTCTACCTCTCAAACATAGCTCACACATGGCTTGTGTGTTTAAAACCATCAGTAAGTTGGTTGGCATAAAAAATAATTAGAATGTTGCTACAATGGATTATAAAAATTATATAATGTTTTGCAATACATGTCTCAGAAATCATTAGAGTCAAGTTTCAAATGTGGCATATAAATAATAAGGTATACACATGGGATTTCAGGCAAGAGCTAAAGAATCAAGAAACAACCGTCTATCAGCACTTGTTGCACAGCACAGGCATGTAATAAATATAACAGCAATGTACTTTGGTATAGATCCAAAGGAAGTTGAAGATGGAATAGTTGATTTTGACAGCCATGTTGATTTGCTGGAAAGCCTTTTTACTGTTGGAGGGAAGATGGCCATCTTGCTGCAGTATTATGAAACAGAACCACCACCAGCAGGTAGAAAATAATACAGTAATATCTTAAAAATAAACACATAAGCCTTATAAATATGAGAAGCAATACTCTTAAGTGAGCCCAGTTCATTGCAGTTTTGTCATGTTTATCCTGGTTTTAACACACATCACTGTGGTAGATGGACTAGTACTATACTCCTCCTGAAATAAGCACACTTGAGGTAAACAAAGAGTAGGAAATAGGTCCTATATGTTCTTTATGGTATTACTTTTAAAATGCACTAATGAATATAATAACAGAATCTAAATTAAGAACAAATTAGAAACTAAAAGCTTCACTTATCTTATTACTAAGATAAGTGAATCTTTTTGTCTCTAATTTGTTCTTAATTGAGACTCTGTTATTACTAAGATAAGTGAAGCTCTTAGTTTCTAATTTATTCTTAATTTAAATTCTGTTGCTTCACTGTTAACAGCTTCATTATTTCCTTATTTAACTAATGAATGTGTTTAATGATTTTATTGTAATGCACTACATTTTTCACTCATATTTGGAAATAAAAACTAATCAATCAGCTTACAGAAGGTGAGCAGTTATTGCATATCAACTACTTATGCTGTACACATATTGTGCAGAGTTATACCAAAGTGTGTTTCACAGAGCAGACCTAGTATAGGTCGCGCGTTACTTCTTGACGAATGAAAATTTTATATGAAAGGTTGAATGCGAGTCTCTACTCAGCTTTTGCGGGAACGAGAGAGAGGAGGTACAGTCTGCAGTGAGATGACGCGCATGCTCTGAGCTGAAGTAGTACAACACTACAAATCAATTTATGACACTTGCAGTAATATCAGCCACACGTATTATACACTATACCTCTATAACTGTTTCCACTTAACTTTCTTGCATTTATTCTATTCCCGACATCTCTCCCTCGTCTGAATTGCTATTTTCGTTGCATGCATACATACATCCGTACCGCACAAAACTTCTGCAGTCGACTGTATACACAAACGCGACAGAGGAAAACAGAGGTGTCTGTTATCGTAGCATAAACATTTGCTGACCTGTTTATTAAGGGTAGGCTCACTCATTGGATTTCTGCTCAAGGTCATTCGTCAAGATTGAACGTGCAACCTATAAGTAGAAATGCTTTTGGAAATGTAGTTTGGTAAATGGAAATGTGCTGGTGCTGTTAGTGTCTTTTAGTGTGTTTATTTAATATTGGCAGAACCTTTACACCCTTTGTGTTCCACACAGTCCTGGATGTAATAATCTCCAATTAGGTTGTATTCAAGTCCAACACACAAGCAATGACCTATGAACAAAGGTCTTGGCCAAGGTTAGTAATACAAGGGAGGGATAAGGAAACAATGGAACGGTTGTCAATACCACATCCTGGCTGTGTTTGCCTCTAAATGGTTTGAAACAAAAATACTAAAAGAAACTACAACACTCACAGCAGCAGAAACAAAAATGACATTACAAAAATTCACATTCTATCCTTGGGCCTTCAAAAAATTCAAAAAAGTTTTCAACGAAAGAACATTCAGCTAGCACCAGTGAACCACTACTCCATAAAAAAACCTACTGAACTCAAACATCAAAGATGCCATCCCACCCCAAAAAAATCTGGCATATACCAAATAGAATGTAGTGACTGTAATAAAGTGTATATAGGAAAAACCAAAAGAAATTTAGAAATAAGATCCAAGGAACACTTTAGAAACGTAAAAAAATAAACAGTTGGAAACATCAGCAGTTGCCACTCACTTTTGGATAAAAAACCACAACATAAAGCCAAAACCAAAACTCCACAAACACATAACGGTAAAACAAGAGCTGTCCATGTGGGAACAAATCTTCATTTTGAAAAATAGAAACAGAGTATTCAATTTCAACATCCCCGTGAAAGATATCTTCAGCAAGTTCCTTGAACCACCACCAGAAGGGACCTCAGAGAAAGCATCACCATCCACACCAGGGAGAACCAGGCCATGTCTGGTTGATAATGGAGGAAAGTCAGCATGTTCAGGTAAATTATAAGTAAATGTGTAGTGTTATTAATCGACTCAACCTTTTTGGTTTAAATTGTTCAGAAGTTTAGTTTTATGTGAAGTGTTTTCAAAATGAATCAATTGCAGCATACAGTGCAACAAAGGGTATTCCAAGTTTGGTATTTAACCAACTATTCATTTTTTAATTGTTCTGTTCACATATACACTTACAGACCTTTTTGAAAACAAGCTTTTTTGGATCCAGGGAGTCTCAAAATACTTAGTATTGAATCTCAGTATTCAATTTTTGGGTCAAATGGAATCCTCCTCTACTTTCTGTAAGTACGTGTTAGAGAAAAGGTGTAAAATATTTGTGGAAAAGAATGAGACTTGAATTCAATAGAAAGTCTGCATATCGGAGGGGAATCATTAAAATATATAGAGAACTGTAATGTAACATTTAGAAAAGTAAGAGAAATGGCTAAAACAGTATATAATAAGGCATTAATGATATCAAAAAATAGGATAAAAGCAATATGGAGTATAATAAATAATATTAATAAGCAAAGGAAAAGTTAACAATGAAAATATTGTTATTACAATTGAGGATAAGGATAGGAATAATCCAAATGAGATAGGTAACATTTTAACAGTTAGTATATCAATGTAGTGAATTATTTAAATGTTGTTGTTTTCTAGTGCCTTGCATCTGGCAATGAAGCCATTAGCATTCGTGCTTTCCAATACTTTTGAACTGTAGTTTCTTCTGATCTTAATGCTTCACAGGTCTTCAAGTGGTCTTCGTTCATTTCTGCTGGATCGTTACACAGGACACATATTGGTGAAGCTGAGATACCTATTCTGTAGAGATGACTTGCTAAGCAGTCGTGATTTGTCAGTAGTCGGAAGGCTGCAACCGCTGTTTTCCTTGGTCTCTGGGGGATTATATCTGGGTTGGAATATGAGAAATTGAATTTAGACTTTTGTTTTATTGTTGTGCCTTTCTTTGCAAGTGAGTCTGCAGCTTCATTCCCCATGGCTCCACAGTATGCTGGAATCCATTGGAGATGAACAGTCTTATTAACTTTTTGGAGTTGTGTTAACATTTTGTAGCATTCTCAAATTTTTGTTGACTTCTTTGTAGTATTTGAACATATTCCCTGAATTGCAGCTTTAAAATCTGAAAGAATTACTGCCTTGTTAAATTTATTTAAGGGAACATTTAATAATTGTCGGAGAGCAATGTATATAGCCTTTATTTCTCCATCATAATTTGTTGTGTCTCTGCCAACAGAATGATAAAAGGAAAAATGTGAACACGTAACTCCAGCTCCAGTAAGGTTTTCCGTGCAGGATCCATCAGTATATATGTGCAGCCATTCTTCTGTGGGATATCTAGTATTGATTGTTTCCAGAGTTAGAAGTTTTTGTATTTCTTTTGGTGTGTCTGATTTACTTATTTCCTCTATTAATTCCAAACTGAAGGTAGGTTGCGATAATTCCAATGGATTTTCTGTTATAAGTAGATTTTCTCTGGTGTTAGGAATGTTCAATTTGGATTTAATCTGTGTTACCTTTTCTAGGAAACTACTATGAGTTTTAAGGATTGAAAGGGGGAGGTTCTCTTCTGTCCATTTAGAGTTTGGCAGTCGTAACATTTTCTCGTGTTGGAGCAATGCTTGTTCTTCTATTTTTGTTGTTATTAATGGGGTCCGTGTTAAGGCATAGCATAGCATCAATAGGTGTGGATTTAACTGCTCCAGTGATTGGGCGAAGAGCCTGATTTTGTATTTGTTCAAGTTTATTGATGTTAGCATTTGCTGCTGTTATTAGAGCTTCAGAACAGTACAAGAGGTTGGGTTTAACATACATTTTGTATGTTGTGTTCAGCACTCTCCTTGAGCAGCCCCATTTAGCACCAGCTAACCTTTTCAGCATTTGCAGTTTCTTTTCAACCTTTTCTGAGATGTTTGTTATATGTTTTTTCCAACTTAGCTTTCTGTCGAAAGTGATGCCTAAGTATTTGGCATCATCAACTGCTTTGAGTGGTTTACCATTATAATTTATGTTAATATTAACTGGTTTGTATTTTAGTGTAAATAATTCATAATTTGTTTTTTTCACATTGATAGTCATGAGGTTTTTGGAGCTCCATTCATGTACTTTGTTTAGGGCTGTTTCTATTCTGTCTTTAATTAATTCAGGTTTTTTTGGAGAGCCTAGAGTCCAAATGACTACATCGTCAGCAAATAAAGCAATTTTGGTTTCTGAAGTTTTTATTATTGATGGAAGGTCATTTATATATATGTTAAAGAGTGTTGTGCTCAGAACAGCACCTTGTGGAAGTCCTCGGTGTGTTTGTTTATATTTGGAAATATAAATATAAATATTTAAATGTAAAAAATTCAATTATCAATTCACCTAATTCAATAAAACTGTTGGGTCAAAGCAGTTCTATGAACATTTTTAAATGATAGAGGAAAATGTCGTGTTGGAAATAAATGAGCTAAAAGCAAACAAATCTAATCGTCTGGATGAGATATCAAATGAAATGCTAAAACATCTCAGGTATGTGCCACTAAAATAAGGTATATTTCCAGACATATTAAAATAAGTAATTGCAAGACCATTGTAGAATCAAAAAGAAAATAAGATGAGTATGGAAAATTAGATACCAATTACATTATGTTCTGTATTTTCCAAAATAGTAGAAGGCATATATTTAAAGCAACTACAAACCTGTTTAAAAAATGTAATATAGTGGTAATTCAGCTTTAGGAACAGAAATTAACAATAAATCAGGGGTGTTTACTTAATATACACCATAGAAGCACCATTTCCCTATAAAATTATGAAAAATCAATTGCACTACACCCTTTAAAATTACTTATGCCATCTGTGATTTCATATTGTAATTATGTTTTAACTGTAGCCATGTCTAGTATTATATTTTGGCTGGTAATGTCCCTTTGCTTTCATCATTGCCATTGCATTTTGCGTTTGGAACCCTGGTTGTGGAAGTGAGCTTCCATGGCAAGGAATGAATGGGTATGCGAGTTTAGTTGATTTGGTATGTGCGTGTGGTCTTGTGTGTTAATAATTTGTTTAACATTTCTTTGAGTGTAAATATATACTTTTTTGTGAAGAACATTAGTATGCAGGGGTTTATCACATTATTTAGTCTTTCTGCAGATTTTTAATAGAGAAAGCTAAGTTAAAGTGGTATAAGTCACAACTATGCAGCATCCTTCAGAGAAGCTGTCAGAAAACAGCATATAGCTCCTCCCACATCGTCTGACTGGTGTTCTTCTGCTCTCATTGGCCATTGGCATTGATCTTTGTGTGTGTCTGGTACTCCGTATCTGAAGCCTGGTGAAATGGGCTTCATGAAGTATGCCACAGGCTAAAAGGATTTGCATTGATAAAGTCAGTGATTTGGAAACAAGTTACTGCAAACTGTGTTGTGAAATAATTGACAACATTCTTGAACAGTTAACTTCTATATTCAATAATTTTGAGAGTTTTAAATTTTTAGGGCTCTAAAGCTTTCAAAAGCATTACAGTGCTCCATTCCCACAAAGTGCTTTCGATTCACTTATTGATAACTATGGATCTTTCTTTGCCACAGTAACTGTGCATTCCCAATTGTCTGTAGTGTTCAATACAAAGGAAAGCACTAATGATGTTAGTAGTGTCAGTGAGTTACTGAAATTCATAAAAGAAAAACAACTACAGGCGACTTGCTCTGAGATTGTAAAATTTTGTAAACTAACATTAATGATACTGCAAACACTCTGTTGAGAGAAGTTTCTCCACTCTCAAGAGAATAAAAACATTTGTGAAAAACTCTACTGGCCAAGATAAATAACTACATGTGTGTGTTTGTATGTCTGTGTGTCTATGGACAGCATAACTCAAAAATGAAAAGTAGGTTAAAAACCAAAGTTGGTATTTAAGTTTAATGTCTTTCAAGGATGCGACACAAAGATCTTGAAGAAAACAGCTCCATCATAAACTACCCTTTACATGGAAAACTTTTCGAACATTTTGATTTTCTTGAAAATGGCCCTAACAATTTTAATTAAAATGTCATATGTTTGAGATATTTTTATGACAAATGAAATGTATATTTTGAATTTTCTTGCTAGCTGCTGTAGTCATATTTACTCTGGACGACTTTTGTGTAACTGGTAAACCGTTAGGGATAGACCAAATCATACTATACAAAAAATGTTGTTGTTAGCTAATGCTGGATTTCTGACAATGAAGTCATTAATCCTCTTGCTCTCCAATATTTTTCATTGATGGATGGGGCACTAGAAGTGGCCGGGCATATTTGAAGGTGGTCTCGATCCATTTCCTCTTGCAGATCACATAGAGGAAAGAGTGGTGAAGAATATATCCCAATTCTGTTTAAATGTTTTGCCAGGCAATCATGTCCTGTAATCAACCTGAAGGTTGCAACTGCTGGTTTTTGAGGATACTCAGGAATTACTGTTTGAATGTTTGGTAGTTCCCATCTTTTATTCTTTGATTTTTCATAGTAATATTTTGCAATAATTTTTTTTAAATTCAGAGTTGGCTAATCTTTTAGCTGCATAAAATGGTAGATTAACTATAGATTTCTGTACACTGCTGGTATCCTTTTTTGCAAGAAAATCAGCTTTCTCATTACCACTCAGTCCACAGTGAGCCGGTATCCATTGGAAGACTAGGTGTTTTTGAAGTGCTGTTAGATGGCTAAGCATCTTCCAACATTCTATAATAGTTTGGTTTTTTGGTGACAACTTGGAAGTAATTGCTATAATTGCTGCCCTGGAATCTGAGAGAATAACTGCTTGCTGAAAATGTGAAATTCTGTACAAAAGATTTTGTAGGGCCATTCAAATTGCTTCAATTTCTCCATCAAAATGTGTAGTTCCATAACTTAAAGATTTGTAATAGGAAAAGAGGTGACATGTGACTCCAGCACCTGCTCCATCTTGGTTTGATATCAATGATCCATCAGTATAAATATGGAGCTACCATGTTCTGGAAATCTAGTATGGATTGTCTCTAATGCCAATAATTTTAGAACACTAGTTGGAGTATCACTTTTTTAAACTTCTTCTGTCAGGTGTAAATAATATGTGATGTCTAATGTATGTGTTGGATTGACTTTAGATATGAAGTTTTCCTTTGAATTAGGAAGGTGTACATCCTTCTTGATGTCTTGAATTTTAGAAAGAAAGCTCTCCTGAATCTTTAGTGTATGTGTAAAATTTCTCTTGTGCCATGCATTGAATGGGAGTCTGATCAACTTTTCGTGTTGAATAAGAGCCGCTTTTTCTATTTCATATTCAATGGGGTATTGGTTGGTTAGTATTTCCATAGCTGCTATTGGTGTGGTTTTGATAGCACCTGTAATTAATCTCAGACTTTGGTTTTGAAAGATTTGAATTTGTTTTGTGTTTGCTGTTACAAGAACTTCGCTGCAGTAAGTAAATAATGGCTTTATATATATACATTTTATGTTATGTTAAGAGTTGCTATGGAACATCCCCACTTCATTCCTGCTAGACATTTTAACAGTGAAAGGTGCCTCTCTGCTCTTTGTGTTACATTTTCTATTTGTTTGGTCCATGTAAGTTTGGAATCAAATGTAACTCCTAAATATTTTGCTTCCTTTGTTTCTGGTAATTGTTGACCCTCAAAATTTAGTTTTATTTTTAGTGGTTTTTTTCTTAGTGAAATGACTTGGTAGTTTGATTTTGTTGTATTAACAGTCATTAAATTTTCTTTGGTCCACCTTTGTAACTTGGTTAAGGATTATTGTATGGTTTTTTCTAGTTCTATACTTTTGCTTTTTGGTTTTGAAGTCCACATTACTAAGTCATCAGCAAATAGTGCACACTTCACACCTGATTCTTGTATTTGTTGTGGCAGATCGTTAATAAATATATTAAAAAGTGTTGTGCTGAGCACTGCACCTTGTGGTAAGCCACGGTGTACTTGTTTGTATTTAGATATATTTCTTCCATATCTGGTTGCAATAAAGCATTGTGTTAGGAAATGACATAGCCATGAAAACAATGGACCTTGTAGCCCTATTTTTTTACTTTCTTTAGTAGTTTTGTTCTGCATATAGAATCATATGCACTTTGGAAATCAATAAAAACTGATAAATTATCTTCTGTTCTATTGAAGGAGTCTTTGATTTCTTGACTGAGAAGTAAGACTTGTTCATTTGTAGAGTGGAACTCTCTGAATCCAGCTTGACATGGGGATATTAAATTTTGTGATTCTAGAAACCAATTTAACCTGTTTGACGCCATTCTTTCCATCACTTTTGCTATTATGCTAGTAAGAGCTAATTGGTCTATAATTTTTTATTTCTGATGTTGTTTTGTCTTTCTTCAAGAGTGGGACAGTTATTGCTTTTTGCCATTCAGCAGGTACAGTGGTTTTCCAGGATAGATTGTAGAGTTTCAGTAGTTGTTGTTTTGCTGTTTTTCCAAAAAAAACCAGATCTTGCTAAAATACACAATTTATGTCCAAATAAATTTTCTTGTAGATTGAACCAATTCGGAGGTATTGCTTGTTATGTGTGTGAGTTTCAGAAAACATAGCTTTCATGAAATGGAACATCATTGTTCATTTTTTTCTATGTTAAGTGTGCAAAGAGAAAGGAATCTCAAAGGTTTAAAATATTTGACTATCGCATAAAGCCTACTGTATGGTAATATTCCCCTTGCACCAACAAGGAAATAAGCAATAAGATAATTATGTACAAATGTTTATCTTAACATGAAGAACATATAGGAATAAGAGTTTGTAAGAATAGTTAGTACAAGAGTAGAGAAAGTCATGTGCAACACATCAGATTTTTTTTGTGAAATAACTAACATCTGTAAATTCAATTGGCAAATAAATATTTCAGAATGTGGACGACATCTACCAAATGTTGACAAGGACAGTCGAATGTTCCGAGTAATAGTTACTGATGGGACACTAACTCCAGCTGTAGGGCAATGTGTGATTGCTTATCGCATAAAGGATGTTGAAATAGATGCTAGAAATGTCAATGAGGTAATATAACATTAAAGCTATTATACACTAGGTAGAAAATAGTTACTGAATGTGAAGCAAAAATTAAACATAACTTTTTATATAATACTGCTTTGTTCAGTTTATTTGTCTGTTTGCATCATGTGCATTAGGTATATTACACATGTCAATACAATTATACATAAGAAACACAGTCTCAGATTGATTCTATTTTTTTCTACTCTGTACAATCTACTGCCACCTCAAAACACACAAGCACGCATGCATGCACACACACACATGCACACAAAGTGAATAATTTTTTAATAACAGATAATACACATATATCTAACATAGATCAGCAGAGATACTATGGTCATTTAAAAATTATCAATACTATAATATCAGAGGTAGAACTGGAACTGAAAAATTCAGTGCCACAGCTGGAATTTGGACCACAGACCCACTTGTGTGTTTAAAAACACCAACAGTAAGTTTGTTGGCATAAATAAAAATTATTATAGTATGCCTTATTTAGTAAGTATTTCCTTAATATATCTTTAGATTTGTTTAATGAGGTGTCATTCAGAAAGTTGACTGGTCCCTTCACTCTTGCTAGTCATTCATCCTGAAGATGGGAGAGATGTACACTCCCGAAACGTTGATGTCTTTTCATCACTACACCTGGCTCGAAGCCCGAGAGCATCTTGAATATGAATAAGTTGACTGGTAGTTCATTAAAAATTTTACTACCTGTATAAACAGGCCTTTTGTCATATCTCAGTCTTCAGGTCCTGCTTTCCCCTTGTATTATGATTAGGGTCCAGATTTTATGTAATATCAAAATAAAAAACTAAACCCCTAGTGCTACAGCTCAGGCAGGTTCTTGGCTTACCGCCCAACAGCTGTGTTCCCGACCTCTGCCCACTACAGGTGTCATTGGTGGGATGCAGTACTGGAAAGTGGGACATGGTCAGTGCCCAGAGCCCTCCCAGTCAGTTATGCAGCCTTCGTGACCTGGGGCCGCTACTTCTTCATCAAGTAGCTCCTCAGTTGGTCCCTCTGGCACCTAACGAGGCTGAGTGCAACCCGTGCCATACCTTTCACGGGGGGGAGGGATCTCCATGCTGGTACTGGGGATTGAACCCGGGTCCCCCGCACCAGAGGCAAGTGCACTACCCACTGTGCTACAGAGGTGGTCACATTAAAATAAGGAATATGTATATAAATATGTAATTTTAATTATATATGTAATATGTTATATTTATAATATATGTAATTTTAATTTATAAATTGGTGAAATATGTGAATAAATATGGTTGCTTGTATTGGTCAATAAAATTTGGCACTTCATGAGTCATATTTATTGTAGAATCCTCTTCTCCACAAAGTACACAATTTGGAGTTGCAAGGATATTTTGCTTAGGTATATGGGTAGCCAAATTCATATTCAACAGATTTTGATCATGGACAATTATTTTTTTAATTTTTGCTTTATTCAACAAGGCTTTCCAATTGAGAGGTAGAAACACAACTGAAAAATTCAATGCTATAGCCAAGATTTGAACTACAGATGTCCTGCTTCTTGTGCAGGTGCTCTAACCACTGAGCTCCCATGGCAACTTGCCAGTGTAACATTAAATTCCCCAAATGATTTGAGATTCCCTAATGGTCTGCTGGAAAAACAAATCTCTTTGTTAATTAAGTTGGCTACCTTTTATGGGTCCTTCACTGAGCAACCATCCTGTGTAATTGTAATATCATGCTTATTAGAGGATTTTTGTTTGCCTCTAAAATGATTTATTTGCCACATTGGTTTACTCATATTATTAGATTTGATAATTTTTTTATTAAAATAATTCTGCTTTGCTAATATAACTTTTTTACTACAAATATTTTTTATATTCAAATATGCACCGATGTGCATATGTGTGACGTGGAATGATCCTTTTTACTTTCTCTACTTTGTATAATAAGTGGAGGAAGTACTTATTCTACCCAAAAATTCTATGTCAAGATTTTGATTAAAATGCCATATGTTTAAGATATTTGTATGGCAAATGAAATGTATATTTTGAATTTTCTGGCTATAACCTATGTAGTCCTGTTTACTCTGGATGACTTTTGAATAACTCGTAAACCGTAAGAGATAGACAAAATCTAACTATACAAAAATGTAGATCTCGCTAAAACTCACAATTTATGTCTGAATAAAGTCTTTTGTAAAGTGAACCATTTCGGAGATATTCCTTGTTATTTGTGTCAGTTTTGGTAAACTTAAAACTTTCGTGAAATGGAACATTGTTGTTCAGTTTTTTACATGTTAAGCATGCAAAGAGAACGGGATCTCAAAGCTTTAAAAGGTTTGACTATCGCTCAGAGTTTAGTGTGTTCCCATATTCCCCTTGTACCTACAAGGAAATCAGCAATAACATAATTTGTACAAATGTTTATCTCAACTAACACGAAGAAGATATAGGAATAAGAGTTTGTAAGAATGGTTAGTACAAGAGTAGACAAAGTCATGTGAGTGCAACAGTAAGATTTTTCAGTTACGATTCTACCACTCAAACGTTGCCTACACATGGCTTGTGTGTTTAAAAACTCCAGCAGTAAGTTTGTTGGCATAAATAAATAATTGCACTAAGTTGTTTGATATCATCCATATCTCAATTTATATTGACCACTTTTTGGGCTACTTTTTTTAATTGTTAAGGGACACTAAATATCAAAATAATACCTAAGTGTGTTATGAAAACAAATTTTTCATTTGCATCCATTTCAGATTTGACATCAGACAATGACTGCTCATCCAGGACTCTATTTAGGGCTAATAAATTAGAATCACGATAGTCATTTATATCCATAACTTTCTGTGTCTGTTTTGCATCAACTTGATTAAAATCCCACACAAACTTTGAGCAAAATGATAAAATATATTTGTAATAATTTATTTCTCCAATTGTAAAAAATTTTACAAGGATCGTCAAATTCTATGTACATACAATACAAGTTATTTACATAAATATGAGACTAGTTGAGAATATTGGGAAGTGCAATATACCATATTTTATCAATTTTTGCACTCTTCTACAGAGTAAAATGCCTTTTCTAATAGATAAGATTTAATATTCTTTAGTTTGATTTTTTCATTTGTTATCTGTTTAATTCTAGATGGTAGATGGTTGTACAGATCTTTGCTACTATTTTCTATGCACTTATTATTTAGACCAATAATATGCTGCGCTTGTTCATGCATGTAGTTAGATGCTATATTTAGTAACTGTATTGTCAATAGTTTTTTGAGTCTTGTCTGTCTAGTTCATTTATTGTATAAGTTAAATTGGTTAAAAAAGGTTTTGTAGTCATCTAAATTGTTTATGTGTGTGTGTCTAATGGTCAGAATTTGATAAAATCAAAACATAAAAATATGGTGCTCTCTAAAAAGCGGTTACTATTACTGCTATTGCTCTCTTCAATATCATCAGTGAAAAATATTGGAGAGCAAGAGGATTAATGACTTCATTGTCAGAAATCCAGCATTAGCTAACAACAACATTTGATAAAATCATTCTTCTTCTTGCCTCCTAATTGGAGACTAGATCTTCTTGAATTTGCAGAGTTTCACATACAATTAGGTGATCAATGTTCATTAAGAGGGTGTAAGGGATAGTGATGTGCCTCTTATAATCTCTCCTATCCAAATCCTATCCTCTTCCTGCTCATGGTGCACCCTACTTTAACAGATGAGGCTCTGAGGACCGAGTCACAGCGGTGTAACTGTTTCATCAAAATGGAGGAAATGCCATTTACACATTTACTGCCGACTTGTCACGGCAGTAGGAACGTCCTACATCTGGCAAATGAAGGAAAGGTTGGTGATATCTTAATGATTTGCCAAGTCTGATCCAGTGGATCCGTAGACCAACGACAGGTGTGTTCCCTCCACATTATAAGGGTTGAGAAGGAATGATTCAACTGCGTACTTGTAAAAAAGAGGTGTCCATAAGAAACAGTTGAAACCTACTCAATAAATAACTAAATTGTTTATGTTAATTTCGTTGAAATCAATATTAAAATCACACAGCTATTATATTACACTTTAAACTTACTATTAATTTGTCTTGAAAATTTATTAATAATTTTAAAAACATTGTAAACTTGTCATTACATGGTCTGTATAGGCTTATAATATAAAATGCATTAGATCCATATTTAAACTTCATTCCAAATATTTCAATATCTCCTTCTTGATTAAAGCTATGTAAATTTAAAAATTCTAGTTTTGTATAGTTACATAGTGAAATTTTATGAAGGATGCTGCTGTAGCAATGTAGCGACAAGTCTTATCTTCAGTACGATCTTGGGTCAAGCAGACAAATAAGGGTGAGGTATTATTTCAAATAAATATCCAAATTTTCCACTAATTCAACTTTATTGCTACTAACTTGCGACAGATTAACAAATTACCTTAACTCTTTTACAAAGATAAATACTTTTAGGTCCCGAAGCTATTGTATTCAAGACCTTCGTGGTTTTGTATAAGTTAATCCTCAGTTCTTTAATAAATATCTTGGAATATTCACAAGATAATTGCACGTATTGAATATTTATGCACAGTATTCAATCAGGCACCCTTTGATATAATCCAACATTGTTGGATTGCTGACAGAATCACTTATTGAGCAGCACAAATATGTGACCGTGTTGAACAATGCATATGTCACTAGTAGAGGTTCATTAGTATCGTATTGGGGTAATTTTTTATTTCTCCTAGATACGGATATAGCAACTACGGCTGATTGGTTACTTATCAGTATCAATTGTAATGCGTTTTTCATAAGGGTTATGACCGACCTTGGGCATATTTCCTTTTCGATTTTAATAACTTTGGGATGTAACTTGAGAAATATAATTTTGGTAATTACATTACATATATATTTACAGTATTATATTTAAACAACTCGGCATATTAGATATTGGTGTATAGTTTTCCCTAATGCATTTTGACATACAATTCCTGCTACAGTTATAATAGAAATTAACTCATTAACACCCAGCAGTCTATTTATACCAATACAGATATTACTTTTCAATTTAGTTTACATGGATTCTCAAGAATTATTTTGACCACGTATGTCATTATTGATGTAATCTGATTATGAACGCATTGTTTCCTAAAAACTAGAATATTGTGTAATTTATTAATTTGCAATTCAGACAATCTGACCGATGAAGATGAAGCACTACAGGTATAGTAAATGTGAATGATGTTCCTAGCCCAGTTGAAGTGCATTTCACTGCCTTCAAAAAGAGTGATACACAGGAAACAAATTATTCCAGATTTGGAAAAAAAAAATCTTTGCAACTGACCAACAAGGTACAAAAAATTTGCTTCCAAGTGCACAAACATTCCTGAAAATGACCATGTTTCAAATGAAAAATGGGAAGAAATGAAAACAAGTTTGAAGAATTACACATCACTTGAGATTGTGCAAAAAGTGTGATGTAACACTGCCACAAATGTTATGAACCTTATCACAACTGATAAAAAGCTTATACCACTCCAAATGTTTCAGTTCATATGCAGTTTGGCCTTAAATGGTCAGTAATTGCTTTAAAAATAAAGTTTCATCATAAAATACATGAACTTGATGGAAATGTATTCATTCAATCATTACAGTATTTTTTGACACTGCTAATGCCCAGTGGCCTATTTATAAACCAGGTGATTTTGAATAAAAAGGCAAACAAATTAATTGCTGACTTAAGGTACGCTGAACCAAAAATTACATATGTTTTTCTTAATTTTTGAAAAAAAGTTAGGTGTTAATGGGTTAATGTCAGCATATATTGCTACCTCACCTTTTTGCTTATTCAATCTACAATATTTGGATACTAAGTTTAAATTTGGTAAAATATACAATCAATTCTAATTTGCTCTTACTTTAGAATCTTGTTGCTTCACTGTTAATAGCTTCAATTTTTCCTTATATACAATCAATTTCAGGTTCTCTGAAACCTTGTTCAGATAATATCTAAATATCTTCTATAAGCAGTTAAATGTGGGGCACTTTATTTGTTAACAAGTTAACATTCAGGTGAAATAAATTTAAACTGCAATCACATTTTTGAAACCATATCCTTTAACTTTTATACAATCTAATGCTTTAATTTACAGGATATCACTTTTGAGTATTTTGAAGTAAAAGAAGAAGAAACCAATGTTATAAGCCAAGTGTATGAGATTCTACGGAGAGCAAATAAACCCATGTTGCAGAGTTATTCAGAATGGGGACAACTTTTGAAAACTCCTGAAGGAATCCAGCTGAAAAATGATTTTCTCTCTGAAGTTGATCTGTTTATTGTATTTTTAGAGTGTAAGTTTCTAATATTTTGCTTTTTAAACAGAGTTTCTCCTTTTTCTCCACATGAAAAATAATAATGGAAAACTACTTTTTGTTTTCTCTACCATGTAACTAGTAGGTACAGAAACCACTATTTTCCACTAAGAAATCTGATGTTAACATTTAAGGTGTTATTGACTGTCATTTTAATAAGATAATTTAAAATTAAGAAAGAAAAGAAAGAAAGACATGAAAATTGGCTGAAAGTCTTGGAACCACAATCGACCTAGAAGGTTCATTGCATGGTCACTCATATTATACTTAGTTAAATAAATATATTATTGCTTAAGTTATCACATGTGATACAGTAACTGAACTAGGTCACATTTAATGCACAAAATAATTCAAAATTAATACCAATACTTAAATTAGTGATGTTATTGTAACTTATGTTACAGTTATGACACCTACAATTTTATGTCCATTCCAAATATACTGTAATTTGTGTTATATAAAAATTCTTGAAATTTCATATTTAAATGTATGACTAAGAAATAACATAAATATATGCTTCTGTATCAGATGTGGTTTGATAAAAGGGAATGAATATTTAGAAAAGAAAAGGAGGGGTAGGGGGTCGTTATGATCAGTCAAGTTACAGAGTTGCAAACTTTAAATGTCCATGAACAGGGACTATCACAAGTAGATTCATTCTTATCTTCCTTTCATTCTTCTTCAGATCTTCTCCGTAATCTAAAATATTATATCCTTTACTCCCGACCATTTCCAGAATTGTCCTTCCTGATGTAAACATATTAATCTTACTAAAATTCCTCCAACTACAGTATTGATTTCATACTAATTTTCTGCTATTTCTGTTGAGCTCCCATAAATTTAAATCTATTATATTATAATTGTTTCAATCCAACCTCCTAGTCAATCTCTCAACTCGGTTTGTTGAATTTGTCATTTCAGATTTTTTGTTTGTAGGAAACTGGCTTCATCATCAATTCATAAATAATGCAAGGTGCTAATCCTTGATACTGATTTTACATTTTTATTGTTTATTTATTTTTATTATTTTTATTTTTACATGCTTGTTATCATCATCATTATTAGTACTAGTACTTGGGCGACCGAGCTTCGGTTGGAGTTTTTTGCCCCTGTTTTTGTGAAATCTTGTTTTTTTGTGGGAGAAGATGCTTAGATAAACATGAAAGGCAAAACGTTAACTAAATAAAATTTTTTGTCGCAATTGTTAAGTCATTTCTGATATACAAGATATATAGCAATACATACAAATATTTCATAAACACCATCATTTCAGCTGTAATATAGATATCCATCTAGTTTGAGATTATCGTCGAACATTTGTTCCATTATGGAGTTCAGTTCTTTGGTGCTGTGATTTATTCTACGGCATTAACATGTTGGCCAAGGTCCTTACTCTTTCCGTCGAGTTCTTCCATGGCTTCCTTAACCCCGGCTAATGACTCATTAGTATTCTCCGATAGATATATCTTCATATTGGACATTCCCGTCTTCTCTTTTCCGTTTTGGAGTTTACATTTTCAATTTGGCTTTCATATTTGTTTCCTCTGTCGCATTCTGGAATTTATTTCATTCCCCATTTTGTTCATGTTGGCTATCATTTGCTTCATTAACTGTTCCATATCGTGCCTTTCGTCGCACTCCTGACAGCAATTGTGATTACTTTACTTTTTTGAATATAGACTCAGGGGTCTCCGTCTAGGGAACTCGTGAATGGCGACCACAAGGTACCCAAGCTGAGCAGAACATTACTTCCACTTACCGGTGTTTTGCTCCTCACTGTAACTTTTCTATGTGACCTTACCTTGGTCATCTCTTGTTCTCTTCCAACCCCAATGCTATTAGGGTTCCCGAGGGCTAGGGAGTCTTTATTTTTCCAACCTCTCCATTTCTCTAATTTCTCTATAAAATCTTAACCCCTAACATGCTGACCTGTCATAGCATGTAATACGTTCTCTGATTGGTAATCAGAGGATATGGTCGGTGAATTTATTTTGATAACTCTCCCGGTCAGGTCAGTGAGACCCGTAAACCAACGACAGGTGTGGTCCTCCAGGCATTCTGGGGGTTGTGAGAGAGTGATCTGACCGCCAAAACATAAAAATATGGTGCTCTCTAAAAAGCAGTTACTATTACTGCTATTGCTCTCTTCAATATCATCAGTGAAAAATATTGGAGAGCAAGAGGATTAATGACTTCATTGTCAGAAATTCAGCATTAGCTAACAACAACATTTAAATAGGCGGCGCCATGGCCGAGCGGTTAGCACGCTTGCCTACCACCTAGGCGGCCCGGGTTCGATCCCAGGGACCCGCATGTGGTATTCGTGGTGGACGAAGCGGCGTCAGGGCGGGTTTTCTGCGGGTGCTCCGGTTTCCCTCGCCATCTCATTTCACCGGTGCTCTATCTTCATTCTACGTATCATCAGTGTCACCGCCTGCGGTGCCGTAGTAGTAAAAGTGGGCGTTAAACACTACAACATTTAAATGGAAATTATATTTTGAGCCACTCTTTACAAAAGCACCCATGTGTGTGTGTGTGTGTGTGTGTGTGTGTGTGTGTGTGTGTGTGTGTGTGTCTGTGTGTGTGTGTGCGTGTGTGTGTGTGCGTGCGTGCGTGCGTGCGTGCGTGCGTGTGTGTGTGTGTGGGTGTGTGGGTGTGTGGGTGTGTGGGTGTGTGGGTGTGTGGGTGTGTGTGTGTGTGTGTGTGTGTGTGTGTGTGTGAGAGAGAGAGAGAGAGAGAGAAACAGCTAAATTCAAAACTGAAAGATCAGTTAATATCAAACAAATTTTTCATCTTCCAAGAATGCAATAAAATGTTTTCAAGAAAATCCCCCCATCCCAAGCTACCCTTTACATGAAAAATCTTTCAATACTTTTTTGAAAATTTTGATTTTCTCAGAATTGGTAATTTTGATTAAAATACCATATGTTTCAGATTTTCATGACAAATGAAATGTATATCTTGAACTTTCTCGGATTGCTTCTAAAGCAATCTTTCAGTTGCATAAAATGGTAGATTAACTATAGATTTCTGTACACTGTTGGTACCCTTTTTTGTAAGAAAATCAGTTTTCTCATTACCACTCAGTCCACAGTTAGCTGGTATCCATTGGAAGACTAGGTGTTTTTAAGTGCTGTTAGATGGATAACGATTTTCCAACATTCTATCATTGTTTCACATTGACAACTTGGAAGTAATTGCTATAACAGCCACCCTGAAATCTGAGAGAATAGCTGCTTGATGAAAATGTGAAATTCTATACAAATGATTTTGTAGGGCCATTCGAATTGCTTCAGTTTCTCCATTAAAGTTTGTAGTTCTATAACTTAAAGATTTGTAATAGGAAAAGAGGTGACACGTGACTCCAGCCTCTGCTCCATCTTGGTTTGATATCAATAATCCATCAGTATAAATGTGGAGCCATTCATGTTCCGGAAATCTAGTATGGGTTGTCTCTAATGACAATTTTAGAACACTAGTTGGAATATCTCTTTTCTTAACTTCTTCTGTCAGTATAAATAATATGTGATGTCTAATGTTTGTGTCGGGTTGACCCTTTATGTGAAGTTTTCCTTTGAATTAGGAAGGTCTATATCTGCAGTGCTGTAGTAGTAAAAGCGGGTGCTAAGCACTACAAACAAAACAAAAAAAAAACCACTCACATACTTACACGCGCGCGCGCGCACGCACACGCGCACACACGCGCACACACGCACACACACGCACGCACGCGCGCACGCGCGCTCGCGCACGCACGCACGCACACACACACACACACACACACACACACACACACACAGACACAGACACAGACACAGACACAGACACAGACACAGACACAGACACAGACACAGACACAGACACAGACACAGACACAGACACAGACACAGACACAGACACAGACACAGACACAGACACAGACACAGACACACACACACACACACACACACACACACACACACACACACACACACACAGAGCTATCTTACACTCACAGACACACTGACTGACTGACTGACTGACATTCCTGGGCATTAGTCACACACACAAATATAAAAAGTACTTTAGTGACCATGAACTTCACTTATCTTAGTAGTTGCTGCAATTTCTTGCAATTGAATGCAAACTGTAGTTTCATGATATATTTATCACATCAGTGTCACTGGTTGCTGTCATTACAGATGCTAAATCACTAAATACTTCCACATGTTACTAACTGAAAGCAAAGCAAATTTGTTAACACAATCAATCGACGGTATATCAAAATTGATTACAAGATGAATATCTTTTCCCCAACCATTAAATCTATGGATTCATTTGTTTTAATAATTTAAGCTCTGGACTTTATTGAATGACCAAAAATGATCTGCTGCAGCTTCTTATCAGTCAGCTTATATTTAATATTTCTAAAATGTTTCTTTATACTGCCTTCATAACGGAATTTGGTTTTACCAGTATAAACCCTATCACAATTGATAAACGCCAGATATTTTATAATTTGGAATTTTTTCCTTTTTAAAAAATGCAGTAAATTTTTTTTACATTTATTTTGAGGAACCAAGTTATATCATGTTCTTCAACAATTTTTGTAAATTTTAAGTTAACTTTTTAAAATTAATATAATCTTTTATTTTCTTGAGGGTAGAAACTTTTTAGTAGCTTTTTGGCATTTAAATTTCTCTTTTTTTATATGTATAAAATCTGTATTAAAATCATTAATTATAGTTCAAGCGAAAATCAGGTTTCCACTTCCTTACAAAGGAACCGATTTACTTATGTGTCAAGCTGTCACCGAAAGTCTGCTTTTCAGATCGTTACAAAGTGACTGCTTTATTTATGTTTCAAGCTACCACAAGGCTAGAATCAAAGAAGCTGAATGCTAATGCAAAGAACGGCCCAACTATACCTGTGTTGATAATGTGTTTGTATTCCGTGTTAAATTTTCTACTTCACATGTCATATTTTCTACCTCAGTTTCATCTCTTCCCATTATCATAACATAACCTTTCAGATTTTTTATCCTTTCTTGAAAACCACAGTTTTTAAATTAGTTTTCTTTGTTTTTACACCTCACTCATTGCAGAATTTACCATCTGCTTCAGTGACCTGTTTTAATCTTATCACTTAATTTACAGCTTACAATGTAGCTTCTAATTATATCATCGGTAAAGAGCAATCCTGATGCTTGCTCGTTATTTACTATGGGATAGTGTACACAGTAGTATTAATTGGCTTATTTTATGTTGACAGTTACAAAAAGTGATCTCACCAAGGTTGTTACTTTCAATGTACCAGATGAATTATGGGATGGGGTACTTAGTACACCAGAAAATATTCGGAGGTCATCTAAGAGCCCAGTAATTGTACCTAAGGTTGAAGCAGTTATGCACTCCTGGGGGAGGAAAATTTATGAGGTAGGTTTGTGATTTTAAACATCATTATCAATTATATTGTGGGCTTTATTCCAAAGTGCTGCTATGGATGATAAGTGTAAATGGGCCTGTTCCTCGCAACACAGATGGTGGGGCACACAACACCAGTCCATCAACACTCCACTCTCCATGCGGCCGGCAATAGAACTACTTCGTGCCATGTGAAGCACTCGTGAGGTCAGCCAAGGCAATGGAACATTAGTCATGTTGCTAATCAGTTGTGTATCAATGTATTTACTTGAGTCGTGGTGCAATTTAGTACTGAATAAAGAATATTTATTTGTAGTCATTTCATAAAATACGAATCACCTGCTCAGTGTCATAGAGCATTTAGGGAAAGGTTTCCTGGCATTGTTCCACCCTATAGATGTACAGTGAATAAAATATTAAAATATTCTGCAGATTCAATACCAGAGGATCAGAATTAGACCAGGAAAAGAAACAAAGAAGCAATAGAAAAGCTTGATGATCCTGGTACTCTATCAGAATGATAACCGCAAAAGTCTCTCTCTTAGCCAGCACAACAAGCAAGTGTTAGCTATAGATCAACACAGAAGACCACAAAGGTAACCATACACAACAAGAGAGGTGCAAGCCTTAAAGGACAGGGATCCCCAGACTAGAATAAGGTGTTGCATCTGTTTTGTTGAGTCTGTGTATATGAGTGTCATAAACCTGCAAATAGTGTTATTCTCTGACAAGGTGTGATTTCATATCAATGAACATGTTAACATGCAAAATAATCTGTACTGGGCCACAGTAAATTCAAGACTCATACATGAAAGTGTGCTACATGATCCTAAGTTTGGCATATGGTGTGCCATGAGTGCAATGAGAACCACTGGCCTTACTTGCGTTCACCAAACTTTAATACAGAATGATTCTGAGACAGAATATATGGCTAGACTCCGAAAGGAAAGCATTTATGTAAATGTTTGTTGCAAATGTACTTTATTTTTTATGCTGGTAGGATTAGTTGAGTAATGAAAACGTATTGCTATTTTTTCAATTGTTGCTAATAAGAGTTGTTTAAAAATGTCATAAATGTTAATTTGCATGTTCAAATTTAATATGTATAAATATAATAACCATATATATTTGAAGTCAAAAGTGTAGGGAGGATAGATAAAGATCGCTTCCCTGACATAACAGGAACTATTTAGCATAGGAGAATTTTAAAGTGTACTTCGCGGCAAAAATGAGCGCATATGCGCATACAAAAACATTATGTAAAGAGGTGCCAATTTTTTAGTTAGAAGCGTCTCTGAGTTTGGAAAGTGAAGACACGTTTTTGTAACACGTGTCCAAAATATTTAATAAAGTGAAAAGACTGTCAGGAAAGTATATACAGGTGCAACGAAAGATAATTCAATTGTAACGAGTGTAATATTCGACGAAAAGAGTGTAAATAAAAGTAATATAGTGAAGTTACATCTTGTGTTCGTTCATTTCACCCTGTACCATGACCTGGGATAAATAAAAGAATCTCATAGCTCAACACAAGTAAATAATCATTAAAAACTTAGTGCCAATACCAAGCGTAATTTTGGAACAGTTTTTTGTCAGTTGACTGATGAAGGATGAACTCATGGTGTGTTTCAACAAGATAGGGCTGCAACCCTTACAGCTTGAACTTCATTGTGTACTGAGAGGTATAACTGGAACTTAAAAATTCAATGCCACAGCTGGGACTTGAACCACAAACCCTCTGCTTACTAGGTGCACCTCTCACCATTAAGCTACTGTGACAATCTGCCAGAATGGCATTGAATTCTCAAACCAGTTCGCATGTTTCCTGTTAAACCACAAAGGCAGCCTCACATCAGAGACAATTACCCCAATGGTGACTTACTATTGCAAGTACTTTATATCCCGGGATTAAATAACCTTCAAATGGTAGTTATTATTTATTTATGCCAACAAACTTACTTTTGGTGTTTTTAAACACACAAGCCGTGTATGGGGAATGTTCGAGAGGCAGAACTGGAACTTAAAAATTCAATGCCACAGCTAGGACTTGAACCACAAACCCTCATCTTACTAAGCCGGTCCTCTAACCGTTAAGCTACTGTGACAATCTGCCAGAATGACATAGAATTCTCAAACCAGTTTGCATTGCCCACACACAGCTTGTGAGTTTAAAAACACCAACAGTAAGTTTTTTGGCACAAATAAATAATAATTCATTGTGTACTATTGCTAATGTGATTGGTGACAGAGTAATTAGTGTAGGGAAGTGGCTGCTTAGTTCCCCAGACCGAATGCCTTGTGATTATTATTTGTGGGGCACTTTAAAAGATAGGATTTATAAAACAAATATCTGAACATTAGATGGACTGCACCATAATGTATGGAAAGAAACAGCCAACATCTCACATGAAGAGTTATGTGTAAATGCAAACTTGTCAAAGTGTTGTAATGTCTATCTTGCAGCACAAGGAAAACATTTTCAACACAGGATAACACAGGATAACAGATTATCTTCACTCTTTTACAAATATTAATACTTTTAAGTCCCGAAGCTATTCTATTCTAGACCTTCATGGTTTTGTATAAGTTAAAACCTCACTTCTTTCATAAATACCTTGGAATATTTATGAGATAGTTGCGTGTAATTAATATCTATACACAGTATTCAATTAGATGTCCTTTGGCAATATAATCCAATTTTATTGGATTGCCAACAAAATCTTTACTTTTTGCAGCATGTATATGCGTCCATCTACACTGACGCATATATCATTAGTAGTGATTCATTAATGTTATTTATCCAAATAGCTAGCTTTGAGAATAAGTTGGATGCAACTTGAAACTAGTCAGCATTATACCACCTTGCAATATTAATAAGATAAGTGGAGCTTTTAGTTTCCAATTTATTCTTAATTTAGACAGTAATAATCTTAGCAAGAAGTTCTATGTATTAGAATTTACATCATTTACAATTGCTTGTATATGACTTTTTTCAGACACTGACACAAGCCAGTCACATACGCAGAGAGAGTGCTCAAGCTGGACCAATGCTTGAGCTGTATACATGGAGATGTATGATGACCAAAATAACATCCATTATAGAGCACTTAAAGTCACGACATTGTAAGAATTTTGTTCACTGCTTGGTGGCATCAAAGTCCAGGGAACTGCAGGTAAACCATTTAATTTATATATAGATAGTAGTTTTCAACATGAGCTAGTGGTAGTGGAGGTTCACATTGTTAATTTTCAACATTTGAAACTACAAATAAACTTTCTCTACATTCCATTGTTAATAGATTTTGAGAGGGAATAACAATAAATGAAACCGCAATTATAAAGTGAGCACTCACCATGACCCAATGGTATTTCTGTTTCAATTATATGGAAATCAACTCTTATCTCCATTTTTACTTTCTCTACTGGCAAATAGGGGAAGTATTGTATTCTGCCCAAAAATTTGATGTCGAGATTTCACTGGAAATATATGTTTTAAGACCCCCTGAATACAAAAAAATGCATTTTTTAGAAAGAGGTCCGTGTATGTGTGTATCTATCAGTCTGTGTATGTCTGTCAGTCTGTGGACAGCATAACTCAAAAACAAAAAGTAGGTTATTTTACAAAAGTTTAAGTTTAACGTCTTTCAAGGATGCGACATGGAGATTTTGAAGAAAATAGTCCCACCCTAAACTACCCTTTACATGGAAAAGTTTTCGAAAGTTTTGATTTTCTTGAAAATGGCTCTAACGATTTTGATTAAAATGCCATATGTTTGAGACATTTTGTTGACAGATGAAATGTATACCTTGAATTTTCTGGCTATAGGCCCTGTAGTCATATTTACTCTGGACCACTTTTGCATAACTGGTAAACCGTTACAGATAGACCAAATCATACTATACAAAATTGATCTTGCTAAAACACACAATTTATGTCCAAATAAATTTTCTTGTAGGGTGAACCATTTTGGAGATATTCCTTGTTATGTGTGTGAGTTTCAGAAAACTTAAAACTTTTGTGAAATGGAACATCGTTGTTCATTTTTTTATCTGTTAAGTATGCAAAGAGAACGGAATCTCAAAGCTTTAAAAGATTTGACTATCGCATAAAGCCTACTGTATTCTAATATTCCCCTTACACCTACAAGGAAATAAGCAATAAGATAATTTATACAAATGTTTATCTTAACTAACACGAAGAAGGTATAGGAATAAGAGTTTGCAAGAATGGTTAGTACAAGAGTAGAGAAAGTCATGTGAGTGCAACATATCAGATCTTTATATATGTTAAGCATGCAAAGAAAACGGGATCTCAAAGTTTTAAAAGATTTGACTATTGCACAAAGCCTACTGTATTCCCATATTCCCCTTGCACCTACATGGGAATAAGCAATAAGATAATTTGTGCAAATGTTTATTTCAACTATCACGAAGATATAGGAATAAGAGTTTGTAAGAATGGTTAGTACAAGAGTAGATAAAGTCATGTGAGTGCAACACATCAGATATTTATTGAACAGGTGTCAACCACTGTCTCATTGAAATCCACATATTAATAGCCATAGATTTTTCAATGAAGAGTGTTACCAAAAACTCCATTATTTTAGAAAAATGAAGAGGAATCACTGTAGCAGTTTTTTACAAATAGTTCTAGCAATGTAGCAATGAAGTGATAAGTCTTATCTTCAGAGCATTATGGGCACAAGTAGACAAATAAGGGCAAGGTATTATTTGTAATAAATATTCAGATTTTCCGTTAATTCAATTTTATTGCCATTAACTGATGTGAGACTGCCTTTGTGGTTTACCAGGAGAAATACGAACTGGTTTGAGAATTTAATGCCATTCTGGCAGTTTGTCACAATAGCTCAGTTGGTTAGAGCAGCCACCCGGTAAGCGGAAGGCCTGTGGTTCAAATCCCAGTTGTGGCATTGAATCTTTAAGCTATTGCATTTGAGTACTTCCTGTTTGCGTAAGAATAGTATCCTTATTCCTTTACTTTGCAAGTATTCATGATATATGATATCCTATTCACGATATGATTGTGCATATTAACTATTTATGCACAAAATTCAATGTGACATTCCTCAATGATATATCCAAGGCTACTGGATTACTGACAAATCTCTTATTCAGTAGCTCTAATATGCGACCGTCTCTTGCGACACATATATCACTAGTAATGATTCATTACTGCCCTATAGAGGTAATTGTTTATTTCCCTAGTTACAGGCATAGCAACTACGATTGAGTGGATACTGTCATTACCGATTGTACTGCATAGATCATAGAATTATGATCAGCCTTGAATATATTTCCTTTAGATTAGGATAACCTCAGGATGTGAATTAAGAAATATAATTTTGTTAATTACATTGCATATACGTTACTAAAATGTATTATGTCTAAACAACTTGGCATATCTAATATTGTTATTAATCTTTTCTCTAATGCATTTTAACACACCGTTTCTGTCACATATGCCCCATAATCATGTTAAATTTGTATTATTAGTGTTTTAATTTTGTTACCATCCCCAAGACAAAGGTAACATGGTTATTGTTCTTCTAATACATTTTTGCATATATTACAATTTCATAATTTTTTAGTTTACAAGTTCATATCTTATTCCTTTGCAATGTGTTTACTTGTTCATGTACAGTGTTGCCAGTATTTTGAATATTTTATGCATAATTTAAAAAAATTTTTATTTTCTTAGAATGACTTCAATTTTTAACTTGTATTTCCTCTAAATTTGGAAAATAGTGTAAGATAATGGGTGGTATAAATAAAAGCAAGCAATAGCTTTTTCTCACTAATTCGGAGCAACAGGTTGGTTTCGTATAAATAAAAACCTTCTGCTCCATCTCCTTGCAAGCTACAGCTTCCAGACCTTGACCGCGGAGCAATTGCTCGCAAAATGGTATAAATAAACACCTGCTTTCCTTGCTCCAACGGAGCTTTTGCTGGCTTTTTCTGAGGTAGCTATGTAGGTACCTCAGCTTGCTCACTCAGTACCATGGCCAGGATTTCGTGCTCCCACTGTTTTAAAACAACTGGATTACTGCCAATTAGTTTCAAATCACTTTTGGACTTAATTCTTGTTTTTAAGTTGCTTTTTTTTTTAGTATTTGCATCTCGCTGATGGATGTTTCAAACTCTTCCTCCAATTGTTGCTTTACTGTAGCTACTGCTAAACTTTTGCGCTTACTTTCTGACAACTGTGCTTTTAATAGAATGTCCTGATTTTCCTTCAATAAATGAACAAAGCGCCTCATAAATACACTGCTTTCTTCAACCATGGTGACTGAAATACATACGTGTTGCAAAATATAATAAACTCTACTCTTGGAGATATTTGCTGCTATATCAGCACCAATGATACAAGGACAATTCTCGGAGGTGTAATGATCAAGCCTGGTGAAAATGCGAGTGATGTCATAGTGATCCACTTTCATTACCGGAAACCTGATAATGGAATCAAAACATATATGAATGTGCTTATACAAACATGCAGCAGGTATGAAGAGCATAATGCTCGTACAAATCAAGGTCGAATTATATCTATAAAATAAGCCTATATGAAACTCTTTCACAAAGTAGGTATAGCTTTAATTCAGATAACACTTTTAAAATCTTAGAATTGCCTATTTTGATGTTCCATAAATTGTAATTGCCCATTTCTAGAGCAGATCAACAGAACACCAGTAAAAGTAATCTTTCAGTATGTCACTTGTAATAGACGCAGATCATCAAATTGTGGGAATCAGGGTTTAAATTTATAACAGGATAATTGCCAAGTGTTGGAAGTTCGGATAAATCCCAATTACTGTTTCATTTATCCCTGCCCCCCCCCCCCCAAAAAAAAGAAAAAAAAAAAAAGAAAAAGAAAAGAAATTGACGTAAACTGTGTGCTTTAATTAGATACACATTTTTTGTGTAGTAAGACTTCGTCTATCTCCTACAGTTTATCAGCTATACAAATGTGATTAAGAATGAAAAGGACTTCACAGACTATTCCCCCGAAATTAAAGGAATACCTACATTTCAATTGCCATGTAAATATCTTAATATATGTCATTTTAATCACAATACGAGTACAGTGGCCATTTTTGAGAAAATTAAAAATTAGGAATGTTTATCCATGTAAAAGTTAGTTTTGGATGGAGGGTTTTTTGGAGGTTATTGAACTTCAATATAAATTGGTTTTTAAAAGTGACTGCTTGGGTTTTGAAGTTCACACACACATACAAGCATGCACACCTAGGCTTCTCTCTCTCTCTCTCTCTCTCTCTCTCTAATCAGAGAGGCTCAGAAGCTGTATTTCTGCTTTAATCTCGATATCGAATTATTGGGCGGAATGCAATAATTCCTCTACTATACGTTTCATGGTTGAGGAACTAAAAAATTTCACAATATGTAGGGACTTGGATGCAGATATAAACAATTGTGATAACATTTAAAGAGAAAATGTAGACTTGCTTCCGCAGCATTTGCTTCCAGAGGGAAATGAAACAAAGGGGACCTTTTAACAATCTGTATACATCCTAAGGTGTTGTTATCTTGCCTGCATACGATAACACTAAACATAATGTGAATGAGGTAATAGTGTTCCGCTCTCATTACCGACAATAATGTAATCAAAGCGATACATAGAGTAGAATATTGTGCAAATCAAAACCGTGTTATATCTGAAGACTTTCATATAAAACCGACCCTAAATTTAAATTTCCACGAAATGAAACTTCTTCATCCGGTATAGCTTTAATTTATGATAAAGTCATATAATCTTGGAATTAGTCCCCACAGACTCACTCTTGGTATTAGTTATTGATAGTTTATATGTATAGATGTAAAGGATATCAGTATAACGGTGCAAACACACGAGTACAAATTATCTACTTCCATATATCAGTTGATACAAGTTCTCAATACTATAAAATTAAGAAAATCACTGATGGAATTTAGAAAGTGTATGAACGTTAGCGGTGGAATACCAGGTGAATCTTAATTTCTATTTAATTTGCCAAATCTTTACTTACATTTTCGTTCTTTAAAATCAGCATCTCTATCAGGTTTAACATGAATAAGTTGTTGTTAGCTAATGCTGGATTTCTGACAATGAAGTCATTAATCCTCTTGCTCTACAATATGTTTCACTCATAGAGCAATAGCAGTATAGTAACCGCTTTTAAGAGAGCACCATATTTTTATGTTTTGGCGGTCACATCACTCTCTCACAACCCCCAGAATGTCTGGAGGACCACACCTGTCGTTGGTTTACGGATCTCACTGACCTGACCGGGAGAATTATCAAAATAAATTCACCGACCATATCCTCTGATTACCAATCAGAGTACGTATTACATGCCATGACAGGTCAGCATGTTAGGGGTTAAGATTTTATAGAGAAATGGAGAGATTGGAAAAATAAAGACTCCCTAGCCCTCAGGAACCCTAATAGCATCGGAGTCGGAAGAGAACAAGAGATGACCAAGGTAAGGTCAGAAAAGTTACAGTGAGGAGCAAAACACCAGTAAGTGGAAGTAATGTTCTGCTCAGCTTGGGTACCTTGTGGTCGCCATTCACATATCCCCTAGACGGAGACCCCTGAGTAATGCAACTAAATGTAACTTTGTACGATGTTATGTAATGTGCTATGCTTATTTGTCAATTCTTACAATATTTAAAATCAAATAATATATGCATTAACATACAAAAAACAGCATACTGACAGCACAGAGCAAACACAATATCATGCTTGATGTAAAAATAGAAAATCACGAAATTAAAAGTTTGGAATGGACCAATTTTCTAGGGGTAGTGTTAGACAAAAATTTAAGCTGGGGAAAACATATCAGTAAAATTTGTAACAAAATCTCCTCTAACCTGTTCATTCTAAAACAAATAGAAAAACTCCTCGATTCAGACATCCTACGAAAAATTTACTATGGGTTAATATACCCACATCTTGCTTATGGTATCACAGTATGGGGACAAAGTGCAACAGTACACACAAAAAGAGCTGTAAGAATAATTTTAAGTTTAAATAGACGGGAATCATGTAGAGAACACTTCAAGAAACCGAACATTTTGACATTTTCATTGTACATAGTTGAGATAATTTTGCTAGCAAAAAGAACAGAAAACAGCAGTAAAACAAACCAGATTCATGAATACAACACTAGGAGTAACACACATTTTCAAATAAATTCCCATAGACTAGAAATTTACAAAACCAAACCATCAATAGCTGCACATCTGCTATATAACAAACTACCACAAAATATAAAAGAAATAAAATGTATACGTAAATTTAAAGTAGAATTGAAAAAGTGTTGCATAAATGGAAGTGTTTACTCAATATAAGAATCTCTAAACAGGGCATAAGCCATAAGCTGTAAGATTATAAATACGTGTTAGTTGGTAGAAACTGTAAAGCTAGTGATAAGAGTGTAATATAGAAACTTGACTGTGTATTACATTAGTACAGATGTACATAAATATCTTTGTAAAGGTTCTTTATATGTAATTATGTATAACCATACATATTCTGACGCTATGAATTACATTGTAATTTCTACAGCTGATAACAATAAATGAATTCTAGAACTGCATAATAATTACATGAATAAGTATATGGATTTTTAAATGCAGCAAATATTTAAATCCCCTTCAGATATGAAAAAGGTGTGTTTGTTTACGTCGCGTAGTGAAGGTCACGGAGCTAAAGCTGTGTGTTGGAAGCAAGAGCTGGCGGAAGAGGGGAAGTTTTTATTTATACCAAATCATGACCTTTTGCTTATTCTCAACTTGCTTACCAGCTTCAGCTCACGAGCACTAGCTAGTTTTTATTTATACCACCCATTATGTTTCTGAATTATCCTCATGTTTCTTAAACAAATTAAATTACCAATTTAAATTAATAAATCAAGTATTTAAAAAAATAACTAACCTATGAATGTATTTTACAAGTTTTCTTATGCAGACGATTACACATTCCAAAGAATATATTTCTTCTTCCTTTTCCTAAAGTTTCAAAACTGTGGGTATTGTACCCCTTTCTTCTTGTGTTTTAATCTATATCTTTTAAAATTGAGGCATGTGCATTTTGTGTGAGATCTTGGGCTTGTTTGTACTGCAGTTGTGTTGCATTTTCTGCTGTTGTATTTGCTGAAATCATGCTTTTCATTTCATAAAGTACATTTTCTATTACAATTGTCTTTTTATACATTACACTTTGTATTTCATGACTTAGTACTTGTTTTACTTCCTCACTTTGTTTTGTTTTATAATTATTTTGTTCTGACCTCAAATTTTCTATTTTCCCAACTAGTTCAGCTCTCACATTCTTTATTTAATTTCCTACATTAGCATTTATTTATCTCTTCCTCTAATATGATTTTATTTTCCTTCATCTTGATATCTACCAACAAATTTCTTATTTGGTAGTCTAATATATTTTATATACAAATAAAGCACAATAACATAAATGAACACAAAGTAATACAGAAAGAGAAAAATAAGGAATATGTCAGTATTGTTTTAACTCTGTGTGTGCTTCATTCTTCTGCTTCCCTAATTATGGAAAACTAAATATTTTTTATTACTTGAACAAATGCATCATCGCAGTAACATTAAAAGCTGTCAGACGTAACATTTCAATTTGTGTGGATTTGCCTGAGATAGAGGCCGTCACAGCAGTACAGTAAATGCACTGGGCAAGTATTTTGTTTACAGCTGAGGGCAATGCTTGCCTCAAAGCACATGCTGGTCAAGTACAACAGACCTCTGGTATGTGTGAGGAGTAATCCCATCAGCTCAGCATTGCTTTTAATATTGCCGAAGAAGTGAACACTTTAATAAAATGATTAAAATGTATTGTAACAAAACAACAAAAATCAATCTGGTTACTTTTCTATCACTTTATTATCTTCTAAAATTTTACCATAAATACACAAGTGTTCTTCTTGCTGTTAACAAAATCTACAGTCTTTCAGGCTATCACAACTCACAGATTTTACTTCTCATGACCTTGCTCAGTTCTTTTAGTGCCTTTCTTCACTTTCTCTGTCTTTCATACCCTAATTAGGACATTAAAATCACTTGTGGCACATGTTGAGACTTGACATGATGTACTAATACTATAAAACACACACACAGCTGTCTCACACTCATTGACAGACTGACTGATTCATATCCATAGCTCAAACTCACTCACTGTTCTTCTTAGGCCTACTTATATACTGGGGATGATATCACATGGACCTTTCTTGATCACACACCCATACCCACATACACTTCGGAAGTGACTCGGATAATAGTCTCAAATGTTCCCAAAACCCTTTTGTTTCAACCACTTTGATTGTTAGACATGTACACACAGCAACCATGCAAGGTAGCCCAGCCCTGAATGTATTTACCTACTCGCCGGCACAGTATGCGGTGTGAAGGAGCTTGGCACCACCCATCCATTGTTGTTTGCTGAGCCTGACATCACAGTACCGAAAAAATATTTGTATTTCATATTCCTTGCAACTTCATCTATTAGCCAGATCATTCTAACCAAAACAGTACCTTCAACCATATATAAATAAACAACAATAGGTAGAGAAAGTCATATGACTAACACATGAGCTTTTTTCAATTGCTTGATAGTTTGCTAACTAGTGTGGGATATAGCTCAGCTTGTGAATATAAACTTTCATTATTTTAAATTACACTGGTGAATAAATTAATGAGAAATGCTGTGCAAAGCATGCATGATGAAACTAAGCCACCCTAATTGTACTGCAAAAGGTAGTTCTCCTCAGGAACATTGTGTTCATTTTATGTTAATTTATTTCATGGCATTGTGGATTTAAATTTTCTGAGGGTAAAGTGTAATTAATTGTGTCATCTATGTGCACTTGTAGAATGTGAATATTTTATCTTTGCAGAAATGGAGAGAAGTTGACAGAAAGATCACAGATGCTTACAATGAAGCAACAGACAATGTGAGATATTTGTACTCTGTGCAAAAATATTTGGAAGTGTTATATCGCAGAAATCCATGTGAAATTACTGAATTTGTACCTTCTCTTCTGAATGCCCTTAGAATGGTTTTTGCTAACTCACGTTTCTACAATAATACTGAAAGGGCTTCAGCTCTTATGGTAAAGGTAAGGACTCATTTAGGCATGCATAACATGCTTTTAGTTTTTAACATAAAGGTGTATGACCCAAGAATGAACTATATTTTAGGAAACATAAGGAATGTTGATAAAACTTATTTATTTTGCTACTGCTGCAGACATATTTGGGCACAGCAGTGGTCAAGAGAAATTAAATTATTCTACAATGTTTAGAACAGTTGTATAATTAGCTATCTTTATATTATGTCCAACAACTAATATACTACACCCAGCCAAAATTGTATACAGGAAAAGAAAGGTATTCTTAGGAAAAGTTCAGCATTACTCAAAAGCTAAAAGTTCAGATAAACACATAAATGTTAGCATATATGTTATTAATAGGGCAGCGACGTTGGAGCGGTTGCGTTTGTTGAGAGGCGCCCGGTAGTGCATCGGTTTCAAGGAGAGGGTTGAGTACACCTTACATTGAGTCACAGTATTCACCACACAGAGTTCACGCAGACACAATGCCAAAGGAAAGGTTACGAACGTCCACAGGTTTACAAAAGTATATAGTTGAGTATGGGGAACATGTTTTCTCTGTTGTTCAAGAAAAACTTTATTGTAAACCTTGCAATAAAACAATTACTCATAGTAAACCGAGTAATGTGCTACATGTCAGTACAGCAACACATAAGCTTTGTGTTGAAAAATGTGAGGATCCATCGCTACAACAAGACGTACTTCCATCAAATAAAACATTTAATGAAGAGCTATGTGCGGCATTTATTTCTGCCGATATTCCTCTACATAAACTACAGGATCCGAAGTTGCGTGCGTGTTTAGAAAAGTTCACTGGCAAACCAATTCCGCATCCTACGACCTTACGTAAGTACTATGTAAGAAAATGTGATAAGTGCATTGATTGTATAAGAATGAACCTAAATAACCACAACATATGGGTTTCAATGGATGAAACAACGGATGCCGTTGGGCAATTTGTGGTCAATGTAGTTGTTGGAGCACTGGACGCAGAAGGTCCCATTGGACCGTATCTTCTAACAAGTGACGTTGTCAGTGTTGCAAATTATTCTACTATACTTGCAGTGTTTCACAATGCCATGAAAATACTATGGCCATCAGGTGTGCAACACGATAGAGTACGACTATTTGTTACCGATGCAGCTATCTATATGGTAAAGGCAGGAACCCATTTGCAAGTCACTTACAAAAACGTAATACATGTCACGTGCCTTGCTCACGCCTGCCACAGACTAGCAAAAGAGGTACGATCTCAATTTCCTGCCGCTGATAAGCTTATAGGGACTGTCAAGAAGGTATTTGTAAAATCGCCTTCACGTGTGGCAATATTTCGAGATCTTTATCCAGGAGTTGCTCTTCCTCCCGCACCAGTTCTAACACGATGGGGAACATGGCTGGAAGCATGCGAGTACTATTCTATGAATTTCGATGCCGTTAAACACGTGGTGCAGGAATTTGACATTAACGCTGCAACCGCAATAAAAACAGCTCAAATCCTTTTACGTAACCCTGATATTAAACGTCAGTTGTCATACATTACCTCGAATTTTGGATTTCTTACCTCTGCAATTCAATCTTTAGAAAGCTCTGGAGAAGAACTGGTAAAACAAATAACCGTCATGAAAGAAGTTACCGACAAGCTGAATTCTATGGAGGATAGCGTGGGGAAAAGAATAGCTACGAAACTGCAAACTCTTTTACAGAAAAACAAAGGATACCATAAACTGCATAAAATTGCCAACGTAATTAAAGACGAAAGCAGTGCTTCAAAATGCCCAGATATAGACAGAAAATGTGTAAAATATTTTACATAGGCTCCTGTGGTTTCAGCAGATGTGGAACGTAGCTTTTCTGCCTATAAGTCAGTGTTGTCGGACAGGAGACAGTCATTTTCGTTCGAAAACCTGAAGATGTGGGTTGTAATTCATTGCAACAAATAGACATAGCAATTAATCAATATGCAAATTGTGAATTAATGTTTGCGTTAACTATTTAATAAAGACGTTTCAGTTATTTAAGTTAGCAGAAATGCTATAAACAGTACTGCAGAAATAAAGTACATATGCATAAGACATGCGTAATTCTCCCTGTATAGTCATTTGGACACTACCATGCCGCATCAGTGTCCGCCAACCCTTACTGCTACAACCTGACCCTTCCTATTCTATACGATATCTGCACATTCCGGCCCCGATGTCGCTGCTGTAGTTATTAAGGAATGCGTTGTCACTCACAAATTTTGAGTGATGAGACCTTTGTTACAAGGTTACATAATAGGAGAGCAAAAAATCCTTTGAACAGGTTGTACAGTGTTTTGCCTGTCTGCATCTTCAGTGCTCATTGCTGTCATAGCCACTATCATAGAAAGGCACTGATGAAATCATATAACATTATAAAAACTACTTTTAAAGGCAACTTACCAACTTTATGAAAGGAGAACTGTTGTCCCTAATTTTTTGGCACCTCTTTAGGAAACTATCCATTACTTGCTGTAGTTCACGTAGAGAAATGCTGGCAATTTCCTGAGCAATATTACTTTTAATTCTTTCAGGGTGTGTGGGTTTGTCTTGTACCCTTTATGCTTTGTTACCCCAGAGATAGAAATTGCAGGGGGTAGGGTCAAGGGACCACATCTCTACTAATAATTATGTCTTGAAACACACTTTCAATTGTTCTCATTGAAAGATTTCCCATATGAGCTGTTGCAGAGTCATGTTGAAAAATGGCAAAATCACGCTCCATCTATTAATTCTCTAAAAAAAGGGACATCAACTGTTGACTCAAAAAAATTGGTCCTAATATTGTTCATGAAGTACTCCATGATGCAAAAGTTGATGTATGGTGTGCCATTAGTGAAGAAAGGTTTCTCAGAGCTCTAATAAGTGATTTCTATCCCTGGGATATTTTCCTTTAATTGCTTATGATCCAATGCATAAATGGTGTCACTTTCATGATAATCTTAATTTTACTTTCCCTAATGTGTATTTATATATTTATATGTAGTGCTCAGCACTACACTTTTTAATATATTTATTAACGATCTGCCATAACAAATACAAGAATTAGGTGTAAAGTGTGCACTATTTGCCGATGACTTAGTAATGTGGACTTCAAAACCAAAAAACAAAAGTACAGAACTAGAAAAAACAATGCAACAATCCTTAACCAACCTACAAAAGTGCACCAAAGAAAATTTAATGACTGTTAATACAACAAAATCAAACTACCAAATCTTTTCACTAAGGAAAAAAAAACACTAAAAATAAAACTAAATTTTGGGGGTCAACAATTACCAGAGACAAAGGAAGCAATTAGAAGTTACATTTGATACCAAACTTACATGGACCAAACAAATAGAAAATGTAATATAAAGAGCAGAAAGGCGCCTTTCACTGTTAAAACGTCTAACAGGAATGAAGTGGGGATGTTCCAGAGCAACTTTTAACACAACATACAATATATATAAAGCCATTATTTACTTACTGCAGTGAAGTTCTTGAAAATACAAAAAAGCAAATCTTTCAAAACCAGTCTGAGACTAATTACAGGTACTATAAAAAACCACATCAATACCAGCTATGGAAATACTAACCAATCAATACCCCATTGAATATAAAATAGAAAAAGCAGCTCTTATTCAACACAAAAAGTTGATCAGACTCCCATTCAATACATGAAACAAGAGAAATTTTACACATACACTAAAGACTCAGGAGAGCTTTCTTTCCAAAATTCAAGACATCAAGAAGAATATATACCTTCCTAATTCAAATGAAAACTTCATATATAAAGTCAATCTGACACAAACATTAGACATAACATATCACTTACACCTGACAGAAGAAGTTAAGGAAAGTGATATTCCAGTTAGAAGGCATTAGAGACAATCCATACTAGATTTCTGGAACACGAATGGCTTCACATTTATACTGATGGATCACTGATATCAAACCCAGATGGAGCAGGGGCTGGAGTCTCTTGTCACCTCTTTTCCTATTACAAATCTTTAAGTTATGAAACTACAAACTTTGATGGCAAAATTGAAGCAATTTGAATGGCCCTACAAAATCTTTTGTATAGAATTTTACATTTTCAGCAAGCAGTTATTCTCTCAGATTCCAGGGTGGCAGTTATAGGAATTACTTCCAAGTTATCAATGTGAAACAATGATAGAATGTTGGAAAATCCTTACCCATCTAACAGCACTTAAAAACACCTAGTCTTCCAATGGATACCAGCTAACTGTGGACTGAGTGGTAATGAGAAAGCTGATTTTCTTGCAAAAAAGGGTACCAACAGTGTACAGAAATCTATAGTTAATCTACCATTTTATGCAGCTAAAAGATTAGTCAACTCTGAATTCAAAAAAATTGTTGCAAAATATTACTATGAAAAATCAAAGAATAAAAGATGGGAACTACCAAACATTCAAACAGTAATTCCTGAGTATCCTCGAAAAACAGCAGTTGCAACCTTCAGGTTGATACAGGACATGATTGTCTGGCAAAACACTAGAACAGAATTGGGATATATTCTTCACCATTCTGTCCTCTATGTGATCTGCAAGAGGAAATGGACCGAGACCACCTTCAAATATGTCCGGCCACTTCTAGCGCCCACTTCATTGTCAGAAATCCAGTATTAGCTAACAACAACATTTATATATTTTATCAAATGCTGGGCATTGGCAATGAAGTCATTAGCACTCTTGCTCTCCAATATTTTTCTGTAGTGGATCCAACAGGTAGAACTTCAAGTTTGTAGATGATCTTCAGTTAACAAAGTAAAACCTCTGCATAAAAAGGGTGATCAGATGGATGTGTGTCTAACTGTGGCATTGCTCTCTGTGTTTTCAAGAATTATTGAGTGTTTTATATAAGATTAGCAAGTTTCATAAAAAAACTCAATTACCTCCAAATCCCAGCATGGTTTTAGGAACAACAGATCAACAGAATCTTCAATATCCCAATTTATAAATAGTACCTATTTTAAAAACTCTGGATAACAAATGCCACCAGCATCTTTCTCGACCTATTTAAATCATCTGATACCCTAAATCATGACATTTTATTCCAAAAACCTGGTAATTGAGAGTTAGGGGGAATTCATTAGAATGGCTTTAATCCTACTTAAAAGAGAGGAAAAAACATTGTTGAAATAATATACAACAAAAATGGGAGGGCCATAAAGTATCTGTCATGCACAAATGTTCTATTTGATTGATCACTGATTACTGAGAATTTTTATGTCAGTCTGTATAGTATTATTATTGACACAGTATGTGATAATTGAAAGTGTTAAACTGTGATAATTAATATATTCAATATTAATCTTAGTCATATGAAGCCCATATATGTTTATATATCTCAGTTGGTGAAGCTGTAAATATTGCTTCCTGGTTATGAGATCGCCATTTGAAGCTGAAGTCGTTGATGATGTGTTGCCCTTCGATGTAGCTCGCCTCGGCTAGTTCTGCATCAGATCTCTTTATCTCGGGTTTGCGTGAGTGTAAAGGACAACCCAAGAACAACTTTGCACATCAATTTATTTTATATAAAATATTTTCGGGAGATATGCCGATTCTATATGTGTATCTGTAGAAGCATCGCAATCACATCTGCGCAGCATGAACTGCACGAACTCCCGTACTGCTCTCTGGTTGAGTACTGACTAGACGCTTCTCTCTTACCCACGCCAAGAAGACCGTTCGCTTCCAATTTGAATGTCATGACGTCATCCAAGAAAGCCTCGTATCCAAAATGTTATTTCCTTTTCCCGCAATTTAGAAATGTCCCTTTCTATTATAACATGTTCTTTTAGGAATTTCAAATATATAATTATTTTTTTAGGATTAAACGATGTTTACTTTATATTTTATTAGATATATCGCGCGACTTTTAAGGTTTGTAGAACTGACTTTCGAACGTGAATTTTAAACTATGTGGTATGACGTCATGACTCGTTAATTTCAAACCAATAATGCGTTTATTCTACAAATTTAACGACTATCATTTACTCATATCTTGCTCACCTTACAACACTTCCTGCTATATTATCTATTTATGTTATTACTCAATATTTATCGCAAATCTCATATCCGGCAATTAAATTAAAACGTATCTTTTTCAAAAGCCCATTCGATCGGAAATCTAAATTTCGATATCAAATGCCCCCATTTATATTATTTTATTATTTCATAATAAAATAATGTAAATGTCTTGCCCGAAAGAAAAATTAAAAATTACTCCTGTATTTTGAATAATCGACAACACTCCCATTATATACAATTTTCAATTACACTGTTTTTGAAATTGGTTACTAACACATTTTCTCATTAATCTATTTAACATGACAAACAATTGTATACTTGACTAAACATTAATCCTTAAATACTAATTACAATATGTTATGGTTTCTTCTATGAAGCTTCTATATAAAGGTTAAATTTCAAGAGTCTTTCTTTATACTTCCTTCTTTTAGTTCATGTTTGCTCACTTCGCTCTCACTATCACTTGCACTGTGATTTTTTTTTTTTTTTTTTTTTACTTTTGTTATTGTAACACATATCTGTACTAGATCCTTTAAGCACTAAAATGTACATATATTTATATAAATCCATTGCACTCTTTAGACAAGTTCTTTCTTTGTCTTTCTGTGATAACTATCTATACATCTAAATATTTTAACAAATGTTTTACAAAGTAAATATTCTGTTTTCTCTCTATACAGAGATGAACAATTTAACAATCTTTCTGAAGCTGTTATTGTGAGCTCTATACAATATATTTTTAAGCTCTTTGTAGTAGATAGCAATTCACATTCTGCATTTTTCATGAATATGTAAGTACCTGACCAATGTATGGTTTTCAAGTAAGCTAACATTTACATTTTATCTCCAAGCTGATTAGGCACCAATAGACAAATGACACTTCCAATTTTTCTTTTACATTAAATCAAGGTCCCAAGGCACCACACGGTTTCTTGTATGGTCGCAGGAGTTGTTTATGCCATCTTCCCAGACATTTTTCATTTTTAACATCTTTTAATTCATAGGTATGATAACCAAATTTTGATATAATTTCTGCAGGACCTTTATATAACAATTCCATCCTTTTGTTCCTACCTCGCAATGCACTTGATAACTTATGGTCTTTAACTAGTACCCAATCTCCTATCTTAGGTTCCCATTTATGTTTTCTACTCTTTTTCTTTAATTTTCGCTTCTCTGCCTTTTTCTTGATTCGTTCAAAAGCAATTTTCGCTCTTTCTTCTTCACTTAACTGAATGTCATTAATTTTCAGTGTTTTTGGTACCCCGATCAATATTGGTTCTGGTTCAATTCCTAACATTAATTTTATTGGTGCAAACCCAGTAGTTACATTAATGGTGTGATTGATAATCTTTTCTATCAATGGACAATATTTTACCCAATCCTTGTGATTATGATGTGTAAGTACACGTAAATAAATTCCTATATCTCGGAGGACACGTTCTGTTGGATTCCCTGATGGAAAGTATGAGGAACAATGATATAATTTTATCTCATGATTTTCTAGGGTTTCTTTAAAGATTTTGCTCCGATGAACTGTAGCATTATCTGTTAAGATTGCCTGAATCTTGCCATATTTAGGCACATAATCTTTTATTATCTTTCCTACACATGTTTTGCTGCTGATATTCCTAACAGGATAAATTTTAATAAATTTACTAAAAACATCATGAAGAACAAACATATATCTACATCCAAATTGTCCTACTGGTAGCTCCCCATGTGCATCAGCAGTAACTAGTACATTTTTCCCTTCTCTTATGATTGTCTGAGGTTCTATATCAAATTTGATATTAAATGGTTTGGCCCTTTGACATAAATCACAGCTTGAACATATTTTTCTCACTTTCTTTGCCAAATGTTTTATATAAAAATGGTCACTAATTACCATGATTAGCTTTTCACTACCTGTATGAGCTAGTGTTTTGTGATAAGCAAGTATAAGTTTCTCTTGTAAAGCTTTTGGTACCATTACTTTCCATTTAGGTTCAATTCTTCCATGAAATTTATAGATTTTTCCCTCATAAATACCTATATTATCTTTTAGATTTTCTGTGATTGGTTGTGCCTTTTCTTTCAATTTCCTAAGTTCATCGTCCTCTGTCTGTAATTGTTCCAAATTTCGAAATTCTTTAGCTAATTGTGTCCCTTCTAAGGTTTTCAAATATAGTATGGTTACATCATGTTTGTTGTCACTAATTGTATCTGGTATTGTATAATTGGTTTTCATCCTTGATAACAAATCACTAAAAATATTTTGACTTCCTGCTATGTGTCTGATTTCTATGTTATGGGAGGTGATCTCATGTATATATCTAGAAATACGTGTGCTTGTGAGTTTGCAAGAGTTCATAAATGCCAAACTAACATGATCTGTGTAAACTATTACTGGGTTGTTATATACATATTGCTTAAATTTTACAAGTGCAAAGTAAATAGCTGCTATTTCTTTTTCTGTAGTGCAAGCCTGTGATTCAGTCCTTGAAAGCCCCCTTGAAGCTACAGCGATGAGGTGATCTTTTCCTTCCTCATCTTTTTGTAATATGACACTACCATAACCTAGTCCTGAAGCATCTGTATAAATTATGTAGGGGAGATCTTCCCTAGGTTTTTCCAATAAAATTGACGCTGCAAACAATGTTTTTACCTTTTCGAAAGATTCTTGTTCTACTGATGACCATTGCCATTTTACATCTTTTTTCAAAAGTTGTCTTAATGGGGCTACTACGGTTGCATATTCCAGGATAAATCTTGACTGATAATTTAGAATACCAAGAAATCTTCTCAATTGTTTTATATTTTTAGGAGCTGGTATTTTATTTATGCTTTCAATTCTGTCGGGATTAGGCCTGATTCCCTCATTTGAAATAACATAACCTAAAAATTCTGTCTGTTTCACAAAGAATGCAGTTTTACTTGGCTTTATTGTCATGTTTGCTTTCTTTAACTGACTAAGCACATAATTGATATGATTTAAATGATCCTCTATATTTTCTGAAAAAATTACAAAATCATCCACATACTGAGCTACAAATTTCTTTATGGTTTCTCCAAAAATTTCATACAAAGCTCTTAATAGTGCACTACCACTGGTATTCATACCAAAGGCGCAAACTCGAAACTGATATAATATTCCTGAATGTAAAAACGCTGTATATTTTCTTAAATCTTCTCTAAGTGGGATCTGCCAAAAAGATGCTGTAAGATCTAGAGTAGAAATAATTTTGCCCTTCTGCAATTTGTTCAATATTACCTCTACACTTTCTGGTCTAAATCTATCAGGTTTACAATGTTGATTTAGTTTTCTCGCGTCTAATGTCACCCTAATCTTTCCATTGGCCTTATTTACAATACATAGGGGATTCACAAATTCTGAATTCGAAATCTCAATAACCTCATCTTCTAACATTGACTTTATAACTGCATCTACCTCTTCTCTTATCGTACTAGGGATAGCTCTCGCTTTATGTGTAAAAGGTTTGATGGGTATCATCTCAAACGAATGAGTATAGATATTACATTTACCAGGTTTCTCAGAGAATACTTCTTTATTTCGGATTAATATTTCAAACAGTTTATCCCTCTGTTGTTCATTTAGTTGATCAGCCTGAGTTACTTTTTTTCTCAACAATTCTTCTAAGTCTTCACTACTCTCCCTATCATAGTACCTAGTTGCATCAGAAACCCTCAAATTGTCTATGAAATCATTTTTATCCCATTCTACATTTTCTTTATTATCGACTCTGTACTCTTTGACATTTACTTCAGTTAATTCCATAGCTCCTACTTTAACATATTCTACAAAGAATGTATCCCCTTGGATTTCTTCTTCCTCTTTTTCTCGTACAATAGTTTCTGAACTACTATCTTCCACAAAAGGCACTATAATGATCTCATCTTCAACTTTCATTTCTAGAATCATGTTTTTAAAATTCACCACAGCTTCCCAGGCATAAAGACAATCACAACCTATTATAATATCTGTCACAAGTCTTCCTACAATCAGAAATAAAATTCCAAGTATTCTCCCATTTATTTCAATATTTATCATTGCTTGAAATTTTACTCTTTCTTTTCGTTTTCCCACAGCTAGCGAGCAATATATCCCATTAACTGGTAAAGACATTACTTTAAAGCCACTACTTTGTAAATTATCATAAAAATTTTGTGAGCATACTGTGCTATTTGATCCCGTATCTATAATTGCATTGTATTGTTTTCCATTTACTCCAATTTTGATTTTAGGTGGATCTCCTACTTTTTCATTTTCGTCAATTCTATTTTTCCATTCTCTTTTCTTTTGTATCATCATTTGCCTTCCAGGACTATTTATTTCCGAGTACTTATCACAATCATTACTATGATACCCAGTTCTCACTGAAGGCGCGTTTGACCGGGTCTGGCGTTTCCCTGATTTTTAGGTATTGCTCCTGTACTATTTCCCGAATTGTTACTTCTGTTTTCCTGCATTAAATCGGGGTTACTTCCTACCATGTTTTTGACCGTGTTAATGGCCTCGACCATTTCCGCATTTTCGGGGGAATTTCGTCCACTAGAATACCTTTCTCCCTGTCTTGGTGACCTCGGTCTAAACTCATTATCTCCGTTTGTCCAATACCCATCATTTGAATTTCTACTATGTCCAAAATAACGTCCCCGTCTACCTCGATCAAATCTATTTGTATTCATATAATTCACCCTTATATTTCTTCCCCTTTGATTACCATTTCTATTTTGGTGACGCCCTTCCTGGTTATATCTACCTTGATTTTCCCACCGGAATGATTCCATCCTTGGTACTGGTCCTTTATATCTTTCCCTAACCTCACTTCTATTCTGATAATACTGTGCCCCTTGCCCGAAAGAATTGACAGTTTCTTTTCCTTCATATGTATTTCCAAATGCGTGTTTTGGCTTATTGACTTCTAAGGCTGATAATAATTCTATCATAGCTGCAATGCTATCGGGTCGGGCTATGATTAGGTAATGTTGAAGTGTTTCCGGAAAATGTGGAGTAACTATATTTATTAGATCTTTTTCATCCAAGGGAGGGTCCAACATCTTCGATTTTCTCGCTATTCTCATAAAATAGTTTACCATGGATTCCTCCGATCTAGGATTAAATTTTCCATTGCTTAATTCAACTCTTATATTAGCCTGCCTACTAGCTCCCCAATATCTGGTTAAAAAGATGTTCCTAAAGGTCCTGTAGTCATTATTGTTACCCATAGAAAGGCCTAGCCAATTAGCAGCATTACCCTTTAGACATTTTCTTACTATCACCATCTTGTACTCCTCTGGTATACGTTTCACCGTGAAGTACTCTTGTAACCCTTCTAAAAAGGCTTTAGGATCATCTGAATCTTCATTTTCAAAAACTGGAGGTGTCATTTCATTTAAGACATGGTTAGGCCAATGTAAATTTGAATTGTCACCTATCCCTGAGCTATTTCCGAGATCAGAATGGGAATTACTGTTACCCCTATTTTGCATCGAAATGTCAGCTGATACACCTGGTATCGCCTCGTTTCTTGCAACTTCATTACTAAGATTGTTGTGATTACATGCATTTTCATTTAATTTCAAATTTTCTAAGGCCTCTTTTACCTGAGTAATTTCTGTCACTACTCCTTTTATTTGGTCTGTAACATCCTCCAAATTTCTAGCCTGCCTTTCACTTTCTACATCAGATCTTTCCATTCTAACTTTACACCCCTGTAACTCTTCTCTAATTTCTTCCCTGTCTTTATCTAACCTTTGTACTACCTCTTCCCTTTGTTTGTCTAAACTATATGTTACTCTTTCCCTTTCTTTATCTAATTTTTCACTCACTTGTTGACCTAATTTCTTTTCAGAATTCTTTACTTCTTGCCTTATTGTCTCTAATTCTCCCTTAACCTGTTCTCTATTTTCTTTTACTTCACTACTGACTTTATTAATTTCCTCCCTAACTTCTTCCCTAAAGGTTTCTAAAGCTCTCTTCTGATTTTCCAATTGCATTCCCAATTCCTGTTGTCCCTTCTCTAATTTCTGTCCTAACTCTGTTCTTAATTCTTTACTAGTTTCATCTATCTTTTGACTTAACTCTGTACTCATCTTTTTCACTGTTCTTAATTCTTTACTAGTTTCATCTATTATCTTTTGACTTAACTCTGTTCTTAATTCTTTACTATTTTCATCTATCTTTTGACTTAACTCTGTACTCATCTTTTTCATTATCGTTTGAAACATATTCTCTATTTCTGACATAAATGCTGGCCTTTCTGAATTACTACTAAACATTTCTGAACTACCTCTAGGTGTTTCTCTAACGTTCTGATCTTCTAATTCTTGGCATATTCTGCTACCAATTACATTCTGATTAAATTCTTCCATCCTACTAACACTTTCCTGAATTTCCGGACTATTGAAACCTCTAAACTCACTATCACTGTCTTCCATTTCTAAGCTATTTACATGTGTTTTTCTACTCACCAAAATTTTCAGTATTTTCACTATTTCACTTTAACTGCACTTAAACTTGTTCACTACACGTTTCACAGATGTTGACGCGCTGGGCACCTTCTTGTCTGCTGGTTCGATGCTGGCTCGGTCGTCTTGGGGTTTGGTCCATTCTTTCGAAGCCACACGTTGGGAAGCCAATTTGAAGCTGTAAATATTGCTTCCTGGTTATGAGATCGCCATTTGAAGCTGAAGTCGTTGATGATGTGTTGCCCTTCGATGTAGCTCGCCTCGGCTAGTTCTGCATCAGATCTCTTTATCTCGGGTTTGCGTGAGTGTAAAGGACAACCCAAGAACAACTTTGCACATCAATTTATTTTATATAAAATATTTTCGGGAGATATGCCGATTCTATATGTGTATCTGTAGAAGCATCGCAATCACATCTGCGCAGCATGAACTGCACGAACTCCCGTACTGCTCTCTGGTTGAGTACTGACTAGACGCTTCTCTCTTACCCACGCCAAGAAGACCGTTCGCTTCCAATTTGAATGTCATGACGTCATCCAAGAAAGCCTCGTATCCAAAATGTTATTTCCTTTTCCCGCAATTTAGAAATGTCCCTTTCTATTATAACATGTTCTTTTAGGAATTTCAAATATATAATTATTTTTTTAGGATTAAACGATGTTTACTTTATATTTTATTAGATATATCGCGCGACTTTTAAGGTTTGTAGAACTGACTTTCGAACGTGAATTTTAAACTATGTGGTATGACGTCATGACTCGTTAATTTCAAACCAATAATGCGTTTATTCTACAAATTTAACGACTATCATTTACTCATATCTTGCTCACCTTACAACACTTCCTGCTATATTATCTATTTATGTTATTACTCAATATTTATCGCAAATCTCATATCCGGCAATTAAATTAAAACGTATCTTTTTCAAAAGCCCATTCGATCGGAAATCTAAATTTCGATATCATTGGTTAGACGCTTGCCTACTGTTCCCAAGGTCGCGGGTTCAAATCCGGCCCAGACCGATGGTTTTTAAGTGTGCTTAAAAACGACAGCTCCATGTCAGTAGATTTACTGGCATGTTAAAGAACTCCTGCGGGACAAAATTCCGGCACACCGGCGACGCTGATGTGATCCTGGCAATTGACAGCGTCGTTAAACAACAAAATAATTTTTTTTCCCCATATATGTTTATATATATGTTTATAGTCAAAATATATCATAGTTATGAAGGCAAATGAGTAATTGCAACATTTAGTTAGTACCTAAGTTAATTGTCACCAATTTATGAGCACTACCTCAACAATGTAAATGTTATGTGACAAATAAATGATTTCATTCAATGATTTCTTAATCTCTGCAAATTGGTAATGACTATAGAAAGCCTTATGACAATCATGCATGGCGTAATCACTTGCGTGTTTCAGGTTACAAACCAAATGATAAACTCATGCAGGGCATACTTGACACAGCAAGGTACAATTAAAGTGTGGGCTGATGCGAAATCTGTGATGATTAACAAAATGAAGGTAACATTTTTACACTACAGAGGATATTATTCAGCTTCACAATTGCTTTGGCTTATGTACCATTTCAGTTATTTAAAAATAAGCTATACTTTTAGGACTGTGCATGCCTTTATGAAACATACTACTATGAATTCCAAAGGATTAAGAAAGAAATGGGAGAAAATGAAGATGAGCCATCTCTTGAAGTTTCCGATATGTATGTTTTTGGAAAGTTTCAGACCTTTAATGAGAGACTATTACAGGTAAGGTTTTATAAATTTTCTTTGCATGTATCATACACGAAATAAGACATATTGCATACATAAGCACATGTTACATGTTACTGGAAATAATTTGAAATATCCATTAATGCTTTGCTAGATAATGGTGGCCTTAGCCTAAGCTGACCTACTTTAAAACTATTCACATTCCACAGCCCATTTTTAAAATTTGTCAAAAGACTGATTATTCTAAAGTATTATTCATATTCATTTATTTCATCCTTCAGATCATGTATACATGATATGGAAAGGTCAATAAGTTACAATAGGAATATAACAATAAAATTAAAAGGTCACACATGCAAGCGCACACACACACACACACACACACACACACACACATACCCATACAATATTACAAATATAGGATGAGTGTAAAGCAAGAAGTGCTTCCTGTGAGTGAAAATATTAGTGCATTTTTAATACTTTCACAGATTAAAACCAGTTTAAACTTACTAGCATGCAGAGAAGATTGCATATGCTGGTCAATCACTGTTTTGTGTGAAATACTTAACGTTAGCAAATCCTGGGTATGTACAGAATTATTCTGAATTAATAAGTCGTGGTTTGAAAATATGTTTTCTCGAGCCACCCACCCTCTTATATGTATCTCTATATCTTTTGTATCTCAGAAATGACTTAACAATTGCAACAAAGTTTTTTATTTAGGTAACGTTTTGCTTTTCAAGTTTATCTCAATAAGTATCTTCTTCCAAAGAACAAGATTTCACAAAAAGGAGGGAAAAAACGCAGAGTGAAGCTCGGTCACCCAGGTATTATGTCATAATATGCTGTTGATTACTCTGTTGTATGTTGCAGAAATATTTTTATACCATTTACAGCCTGTAGTTGTATTAAGTAAAATTAAATAACTAATAGTGTTATTTCAGATTTTTTTAATTCTCTGAACAAATTTTAAATTTACTCAAAATGTTTTTCTGTAGCTATTCAAGAGTTATAAGGACAATCTATATATCAGTTTTTAGAGTGTCTAGTATAATATATCTGCAGAGTGTGTCATGTTTGTCTTGTGTTTCATTTATTCTATTTTATTTATTTTATTTTCCCACAGATTTCTGATGTCTTGGAAATAGCGCTAATGTACTCCATATTGGAAAGTTCTAAGATTGAAGGAATTGATGTATATGCAGCAAAGTTTCGTGACATATATAAAGAAATCTCTTCAAAGCCATATGATGTTTTGGATTTCCGTAATTTGCAATTTAATGAAGACTATGCAACATTCAGGCACTCTGTGATGGATACTGAGAAAGACATGAGGGACTACATTGGGCAAATGCTTTCAGAAGTTCCTAATATTTATATTGCACTAAGATTACTTCATAGGTAATTGAGTAAATTAATTATCTCCTAGTATTTTCTTGTGAAACCAAAAATGAAATTTATAGCATAAAAATCAGTACAAAGTAGGCTTCTTATATGTTTTCTCACTTTTCTTCCATTCACTGCTACCATAACTTCCTCTGTCAGTCTGGGTGGCTCAGTTTATTACGCCCTGGGCTACTGATCCTAAGGTCACAGGTTCAAAGTGGTTTTTAAGTGTGCTTCAGAGCAACAACCACATTTCAGTAATTATTATTTATTTATGCCAACAAACTTACTGTTGGTGTTTTTAAACACACAAGCCATGTGTGGGCAAAGTTTGAGAGGTAGAAGTGGAACATGGCCACAACTGGAATTTGAACCACAGACCTTCCGCTTACAGGGCGGCTGCTCTAACCACTGAGCTATTGTGACAAACTGCCAGAATGGCATTAAATTCTCAAACCAGTTCGTATTTCTCCTGGTATACCACAAAGGCAGTCTCACATCAGAGACAAATTACCCCAATGGTGACTTACTATTGTAAGTACTTTATATCCCAGGATTAAATAACCTTCAGATGGTAATTATTATTTATTTATGCCAACAAACTTACTGTTGGTGTTTTTAAACACACAAGCCATGTGTGGGCAAAGTTTGAGAGGGATTTGAACCACAGACCTTCCCAGTTGTGGCATTGAATTTTTAAGTTCCAGTTCTACCTCTCAAACTTTGCCCACACACAGCTTGTGTGTTTAAAAACACCAACAGTAAGTTTGTTGGCATAAATAAATAATAATTACCATCTGAAGGTTATTTAATCCTGGGATATAAAGTACTTACAATAGTAAGTCACCATTGGGGTAATTTGTCTCTGATGTGAGACTGCCTTTGTGGTTTACCAGGAGAAATACGAACTGGTTTGAGAATTTAATGCCATTCTGGCAGTTTGTCATAATAGCTCAGTGGTTAGAGCAGTCACCCAGTAAGTGGAAGGTCTGTGGTTCAAATCCCAGTTGTGGCATTGAATTTTTAAGTTCCAGTTCTACCTCTCAAACATTTCAGTAAATTTACTGGCATGTAAAACAGCTCCTATGGGACAAAATTCCAGAGTAGCAGTTATACTCAAGCTATGTGTAAATCAATTTATACTATATTGTACTAAGAAAATTTGTGTAACAAAGAAAGATGAAAATAAAGCTTTCCACCATAATCATGATGATGATGCTGATGTTTCTGCCATAATAGTAATAATAATGATTTGTTTCTTGTCATTGACAAGTAAATGGCAATTCAAAAAACAGAAACACTTGAAAGAGATCCCTAAACTCTCTCAACAAAAAAGCAATATGATTTTCAAAAAATTCAATTACCATCCAAGTAAGCACCACAAATTCCACATCTTCAAAAATACATTATCATGGCCCCACAAAATAATTTCAGCATAAAGAAAGTACTGTGCAACAAGTCAAAGGACAGATACCACAGAACAAAAAAGCAGGACTCTATCAAATCAGTTGCCCAGATTGTGACCAGATTTACATACGGAAAACCAAGAGGAATTTATAGAAACCAGGCTAAAAGAACACATGAGATACATCAAATACAAACAGATAAATATATCTGCAGTTGCTCACCATTTTTGGACATCCAACCACAACATAAAACTTTTTAAAGCTGCAAAACATGCTGCAGAACTGTATACCTGGGAGAAAATTCATATGATAAAAAACAAGCTTTGAGTAATGAACTTTGATTTGCCTCCACAAAACCCTTTATGGAAATTAAATAAATTGAAGCTATTAACAGTGAAGCAACAAGATTCTAAAGTAAGAACAAATTAGAAACTAAAAACTTCACTTATCTTTGTAATGTTGCAAGTTTTTCGTGCAAATTGCTGACTAAAAGTTTCAAGTTGTCTCCAACTCATTCTCAAAGCTATACAAACAAGAGTCAACTCGAAACTTTAGTCAGCAATTTGCACGAAAAACTTGCAACATTACTAAGATAAGTGAAGTTTTTAGTTTCTAATTTGTTCTTACTTTAGAACCCTTTATGGAAGTTTATCGGCTCACCGCTAGATGTCAGCTCAACCAACCACACTTCAAGCAATATCAACAAGAATCAGTTGGCTAATTCTGATGATGTAATTAGTCTTGAAACCGGTCAAGACTAACTACATGTAAGGGATGTTATGTGTTTCAATCCAACTTTCATTATAGTATATGTAAATTTTAATTAGTGTGCATATATGACTTACCACATTCTAACACAGAAGGACTGACCACATATTGACCTTTGATGTCTAGTTAGAACTTGAGCAGCTGGCAGACCATTGTAGTAAAATCAAAAGCTTTCCCCTATAATATGGATACATAGCACAAACACTTGTTTGGAAATTATTTATTTATGCCAACAAACTTATGGTTGGTGTTTTTAAACACACAAGCCGTGTGTGGGCAATGTTTGAGAGGTAGAACTGGAACTTAAAAATTCAATGCCACATTTGGGATTTGAACCACAGATCCTTCGCTTACTAGGCGGGTGCTCTATTCATCAAGTTACTGTGACAACTTGCCGGAATAACATTGAATTCTCAAACCAGTTCATATTTTTCCCAGTAAACCACAAAGACAGTCTCACATCAGAGAGATAAATAAATACATAAATAAATAAATAGATAAATACGATAGAGAGATGAATGGATGGATAGCTGGACGGACGGATGGACAGACAGACAGATGTACGGACGGACGGACGGACAGACAGACAGACAGACAGACAGACAGACAGACAGACAGACGGACGGACAGAGAGAGACAGACAGATAGATAAATAAATAATAATTACTATCTGAAGGTTATTTAATCCTGGGACAAAAGTACTTGCAATAGTAAGTCACCATTGAGGTAATTGTCTCTGATGTGAGACTGCCTTTGTGGTTTACTGGGAAAAATATGAACTGGTTTGAGAATTCAATGTCATTCTGGCAGGTTGTCACAGTAGCTTAATAGTTAGAGCACCTGCCTAGTAAGCAGAGGGTCTGTGGTTCAAATCCCAGCTGTGGCATTGAATTTTTAAGTTCCAGTTGTACCTCTCAAACTTGTGAGGAAGATTTGAAGGTTTACCCAGTATGTATGTGGTAAGCTAAACTTTCAATTACATATTTCTGATTTAAGTACCTTTTCTTAGGTTTTAGACTTACTGTTAGTGCTATGTTGTGTTGAGTTGTGTTTGTGTCAGTGGAAATGTTGAATGAGAAGGAAAGACGACAAGCTAACTACAGAAATTAAACCGGATGCTTTAAAGAGACCAGACAAATGAGTACATTTTGAACTTTGAACTTTGTCAGTAGACTGCAATACAGTTTTGACAAATTCAATTACATAATTAAAATATACATCTTCAATTACAAATTTATAATTCATCCAGATTATACAATTACTTATTTATTAGATAGTTCTAGAGCTGACACTTAAGAGTATTAGTTATGTTAACTTGCTTTATTGAATTTGGTAACTTATTATAAAGATATAGCCCCATTACACAAGGGTCTTTGTAACTAATATTTAATCTAAAGCCTTATCTATAAAAGTCACAGTTATGCCGCGTGTTATAGTGATGGACATTATTGTTTCTTAAGTTGTCTTTTTGTAGTGCACATATTATTGTTTTATAGACATATAGTGAAAATGTTGTAAGAATTTGTTCTTCTCTAAAATACTGTCTGCATTATTTCCCTAGGGTGTAAGTGATATATAGTTCTAATTGCTTTCTTCTGTAACTTAAAAAGTCTTTCTATGTGTGATTTAGCACTGCATCCATCCCCAGAGCTTCAGCCCATATATCATATGTGGGTATATGACTCCATAATATCAATTTCAATTCTCCTATTTCTAAGAAACTTGAAAAATGCCTGAGCAGATATAGCGATTTGCTTATTTTCCTGCAAATATAATTAATGTGTTCCGACCAAATAAACTTTTGATCCAGTATGATTCCTAAAAATTTATGTTTATTGGTACTAACTATGCCGTGTTCTGATAATTGTGGAGTATTATAAGTAATACATTTTAAGATATGTTATGCTTTTCTACTTCCTATATCATGCTAGAACATGCATTTATGTAATTTGCAATATTATGTTATGAGTTGTGAATAACAAACCCCTTCTAAAGTAAGAACAAATTAGAAACTAAAACTTCACTTATCTTAGTAATGTCAAAGCTATAGCTTTGAGAATGAGTTGGAGTCAACTAGAAACTTGAGTTAGTTTTGCAACAAGAACTTGCAACATTACTAAGATAAGTGAAGTTTTTAGTTTCTAATTTGTTCTTACTTTAGAATCTTGTTGCTTCACTGTTAATAGCTTCAATTTCCTTAATTAACAAATCCCTTGTTCTGTGAAACTAGACATTTTGAAATTCCACACCCTCCCAGTCCACATTAGGTCGTTATTGGGATTCTACCATAATGGTTGCTATCTCCATCAAATTTATTGTATTTGGGTCTATTGCAGTTTACTCTGGCACCAGCATTCCCAGTTTTCTCTATCTGTGTAAATATGTAACCGTTCTTGTTCTGGGTAGTGTGTATGAGTTGTTTCTATAATTTTGTTCATTGTAACCACATTATTTCCCAATAGAGATCTAACAATTCTATTCTTCTCACCAGATTGGACAAATTGAATTTGTATTGTCTACGAGTGGATCAGAGGTACATAGAGGTACTGGATATGTATCAGGCTCAGGTTTTGCAGATACGCGATTACTATAATGAATTTCGACAAAAGCCACATATTCCAAACAATATGCCACCTGTATCAGGTCGTATTGTATGGATCCGTCAATTGTACAATCGAATAGAAGAACCAATGGAGATTTTTAAGGTAGGTATATGAAAATTAGGACTATGATTAAGAGGTAGAACTGGAACTTAAAAATTCAATGCCACAACTGGGATTTGAACCACAGACCTTCCGCTTGCCAGGCGGACGCTCTAACCACTGAGCTATTGTGACAAACTGCCAGAATGGCATTAAATTCTCAAGCCAGTTCGTATTTCTCCTGGTAAACCACAAAGGCAGTCTCACATCAGAGACAATTACCCCAATGGTGACTTACTATTGCAAGTACTTTACATCCCAGGATTAAATAACCTTCATATGGTAATTATTATTTATTTATGCCAACAAACTTACTGTTGGTGTTTTTAAACACACAAGCCGTGTGTGGGCAAAGTTTAAGAGGTAGAACTGGAACTTAAAAATTCAATGCCACAACTGGGATTTGAACCACAGACCTTCCGCTTGCCGGGCGGACGCTCTAACCACTGAGCTATTGTGACAAACTGCCAGAATGGCATTAAATTCTCAAACCAGTTCGTATTTCTCCTAGTAAAGACTGCCTTTGTGGTTTACTAGGAGAAATACGAACTGGTTTGAGAATTTAATGCCATTCTGGCAGTTTGTCACAATAGCTCAGTGGTAGAGCATCCGCCCGGTAAGTGGAAGGTCTGTGGTTCAAATCCCAGTTGTGGCATTGAATTTTTAAGTTCCAGTTCTACCTTTCAAACTTTGCCCACACACGGCTTGTGTGTTTAAAAACACCAACAGTAAGTTTGTTGGCATAAATAAATAATAATTACCATCTGAAGGTTATTTAATTCTGGTATATAAAGTACTTACAATAGTAAGTCACCATTGGGGTAATTTGTCTCTGATGTGAGACTGCCTTTGTGGTTTACTAGGAGAAATACGAACTGGTTTGAGAATTTAATGCCATTCTGGCAGTTTGTCACAATAGCTCAGTGGTAGAGCATCCGCCCGGTAAGCGGAAGGTCTGTGGTTCAAATGCCAGTTGTGGCATTGAATTTTTAAGTTCCAGTTCTACCTTTCAAACCTTTACTTATAATTCATCTATTCTATACAAACATCTCTCAGTTAAATATTTCTTCATTGCAGATTTAAGCTGCTTCATTTTCAGTATTTTTAACTTGCTGGGACTTTACCACCAGTTATAGCAGGATCCTTTTCACTAGCTTTCTAATAGATAAATTTCTAAAGAAATTACCCTGATTTCTTAAGTTATAATTGTGATGGTCACTATTACGAATTGTGTCACATCTATCATGTAACACTAATATGATAATCTTAAACAAATATAGAGATAACTATTAATATATTTTGAGTTTTAAAAATACTTTGCATGATTCTTTTCTTCCTATCTTATATATAATTCTCAGGCTCATTTTTTGGAAAACAAGTATTCCTTTCAAATTAGTGATACCCGCACATCCCCAAACATCAATTTTATAATGAAATGGTTGTGTATCATTCCATAATAGGCAAGCTTTAGTATATCAAGTCAAGTATTTGGATAATTTTATTTTAACATATATAGCTGAGCTAATTTTTACTTTCTCTGCTATGTATATTAAGTAGGGAAGGTATTATATTCCACGCAAAAATTTGATGTGGGATTTTACCAGAAATGTATATGCTTTGAGTCTCCCTGAATCCAAAACAAGAAAGCATTTTTAGAAAAAGGTCAGACACACACACACACACACACACACACACAGACAGACAGACACATGCTTGCACGCACGCACACACACACATACCTTTTTCTAATAATGCTTCTTTGCATTCAGGGGGTCTCAAAACATATATTTGGGTGACATATTGACAAATTTTTGGATGGAATACAATACTTCCTCTACTTTACTATATGTATTAGAGAAAGTAAAAATGAAATGTAATATATAACAAAAAATGGACATTTTTGGTGAACATAAAACAAACACAATAAACACCAGCATGAATCATCTATTCCTGTTTTTTCTAAATTGAATATTCTGGCTTAGAATTTCCTCACTGATTAAAAGGCTGAGTTGAAAGTTATAATTTTGTTTTTTGTTTAGCGTTTGGAAACTTCTTCTTCTTTCATTATCTGATTATCCTCTCCTTATGTAGGACTTACACCCCCTAGGACTTACAAGCCAGTGCCTAGGGTAAGATGCCTGTCAGGCAGCATAGGAATGTATGGACCAGACAGAATTAAGACCTGGAAGTGGGTGGTCAGCCACGCATCAGGTATGATGGTGAGGAAGAGAATGATATGAAATGCAGGCGAAATTGATGATTGAAAAGGTGATAATGGAGCAATTGGTGGAATGAGCGGTGGGGAAAACCAGAGAATTTGGAGAAAACCCGCCATGATGCCGCTTTGTCCACCATGAATACCATATGCCGGTCCCTGGGATCGAACCTGGACCACCTAGGTATTAGGCAAATGTTGAGCCATGGCGCCACCTGTAAACTCTTTCTTTAAAAGCACAAACATAAGGAAGTACATTTAATTCCTCAGCACTTTGCATAAAATTAACAAAATGGTAGGTGCTTTTTCAGATTTCTATTTCTTATTGAATATCTTGTAATTTTTGCAGGCAAAAGGGCTGATGGAAGATCCCAAAATGAAAAAGATTATAAAGCAATACAATGCACTTACAACGGTACTTGTGCACTATGAAATGTTATATCATGAAGCATGGTATAATAATGCACCTCAGCAAGTACGTTCTTGCCTAACAATGCCTTTACTTATAAAGCACCCAAGAACGTGTCGTTTAACCACCAACTTTGATTTATATATCATGGAAACTATAAGAGAAACTGAGAACATATGGAAGTTAAACTTACCAGCTCCAGATACAGCTAAGATTGTCACTTATGGCAGAAAGCTAATACTTAATGTGTTTGAAACAGTGCAGAGTTTGAAAGTCTGGAATGACAAAATCAGGTGAAGTTATCTTTCATAAAAGTATTGTTGTATGGCATCTTTAAGATAAAATATGTAATCAATTGTAAATTGGTGTGTGTGTGTGTGTGTGTGTGTGTGTGTGTGTGTGAGCGTGCATGCGCGCACGCGCGTGTGTGTGTGTGTGCGCGCGCGTACATGCATGCATATCATATTTGCAGCCTCTTTTACTCTGAAACATATTGCCTATCAGTAATGGTGGTGACTCATAAACTGTGGGCTTTTGTTTGGGTTTTGTGCATTAAATTGCACATGCATTTACACCCTTTCACACTCAAGAGTCTGGGAGGTTAGAGCATGATCTTGGCTAAAGAAAAATTCATACATCCCAAACATGGGACCCCTTGTACAGAAGGCAGGTGCTCTACTGACTGGGCTATGGTGCGAGCTATTCCCTATTTTGTAAAGGTATGATTCAAACAATCATATCCTGTAATAAGTTGGAATGTAGCAACAGAATATTTTTTTGGTAAACCAGGAACTATTGATGGATCACTGTAAATTACTGCACATACATGTGGTTTTCCCTTGCGTGTTTCAATTTTGACCAACCAATAAGTAACATCTTGTATTGCAGGATGAGATGACTCTGTCTCATATTTCATTTTTAAATCTTCCACCTATTTTGTTTAAGATAGGTAGCACAAAGTTAAGATATCAGTTTAAAGAGCTCTCAAAGCTGACATTACTTTGATATTTTGATACAGGCCGCGAAGCAGTGCATGTTGAGTTATTGTATTGTCAATATCAGCTGTTTGAGAGACAATAAAGTGAAGAGGTATGAATGAGTGAGTCAAGGTTATGAGAAGAAAACAGTTGTGAGTTGTAATATCATGAAAGGCTATGTTAACGTCAGTAAAAGAGAACTATGTTGTTGTGGGTTCAGTTAGAAGGGAATAAAATAAGAAAAAGTAATTGGACTGGATTTTTTCATTTTGTCATACCAGTATCAGAAGTGTGATGTAAGAACCGTGATGGAGGCAATGCTGGAAAAATTGTTGGCCTGAATGGAAGAAATAAGAGTGTGAAGGAAGAAATGAAGACAGAAATGAGTAGCATAAACTCTGGAACAGCAGAAATAAAATCTGGAATGGACATGATGGGAAGCAAAGTTGTTGTTGTTGTTTTCTAGTGCCTTGCATCTGGCAATGAAGCCATTAGCATTCATGCTTTCCAATACTTTTGAACTGTAGTTTCTTCTGATCTTAATGCTTCACAGGTCTTCAAGTGGTCTTCGTTCATTTCTGCTGGATCATTACACAGGACACATATTGGTGAGGCTGAGATACCTATTCTGTACAGATGACTTGCTAAGCAGTCGTGATTTGTCAATAGTCGGAAGGCTGCAACCGCTGTTTTCCTTGGTCTCTGGGGGATTATATCTGGATTGGAAATTAGTGTAATCCATTTTTTATCTTTGGCATTTGTTTCTATTTCTTGTAGGTATGCCCGTTAAGAAAGCAGTTACATGAAAGCCACATACATGAATATGGGAAGCAAAGTAACAACAGTGAATTCAGCAGTTGAGAAGGTCAAGGCAAAAATGGAGAGTCTGTCATCTACTTGTCTAAGTCCATCTCCAGCCAAGGGAATGGAAATTATGGTTGCACCAACTGAGCGCTTCACCACATTGACACCAGAGACACCCGACCTATCTGACAACCACTAAGACGCATTCCTCTAGCAAAGCAGGCAGAGGTATGGGCCATGCTGCAGGAAATGAGATCTAGGGGCATCATCAAACTGTCTGACCATCCTTAAGTGTTCCACTGTAGTCCTGATGAAGAAGAATGCAAATTTCGCTTAGTGCATGGGTCACCGGAGGCTGAATGCTGTCATCTGAAAAGACTGCTTTCCCTTACCCTGGATTAAGTTGTTAGCTAATGCTGGATTTCTGACAATGAAGTCATTAATCCTCTTGCTCTCCAATATTTTTCACTGATGGATGGGGCACTGGAAGTGGCCGGGCATATTTGAAGGTGGTCTCGATCCATTTCCTCTTGCAGATCACATAGAGGACAGAGTGGTGAAGAATATATCCCAATTCTGTTTAAATGTTTTGCCAGACAATCATGTCCTCTAATCAATCTGAAGGTTGCAACTGCTGTTTTTCGAGGATACTCAGGAATTACTGTTTGAATGTTTGGTAGTTCCCATCTTTTATTCTTTGATTTTTCATAGTAATATTTTGCAATAATTTTTTTGAATTCAGAGTTGACTAATCTTTTAGCTGCATAAAATGGTAGATTAACTATAGAGTTTTGTACACCGCTGGTACCCTTTTTTGCAAGAAAATCAGTTTTCTCATTACCACTCAGTCCACAGTGAGCTGGTATCCATTGGAAGACTAGGTGTTTTTGAAGTGCTGTTAGATGGGTAAGGATTTTCCAACATTCTATAATTGTTTGGTTTTTGGTGACAACTTGGAAGTAATTGCTATAATAGCTGCCCTAGAATCTGAGAGAATAACTGCTTGCTGAAAATGTGAAATTCTGTACAAAAGATTTTGTAGGGCCATTCGAATTGCTTCAATTTCTCCATCAAAGTTAGTAGTTGAATAACTTAAAGATTTGTAATAGGAAAAGAGGTGACATGTGACTCCAGCACCTGCTCCATCTTGGTTTGATATCAATGATCCATCAGTATAAATATTGAGCCATTTGTGTTCTGGAAATCTAGTATGGATTGTCTCTAATGCCAATAATTTTAGAACACTAGTTGGAGTATCACTTTTCTTAACTTCTTCTGTCAGGTGTAAATAATATGTGATGTCTAATGTATGTTTTGGATTGACTTTAGATATGAAGTTTTCCTCTGAATTAGGAAGGTGTACTTTTTCTTGATGTCTTGAATTTTGGAAAGAAACCTCTCCTGAGTCTTTAGTGTATGTGTAAAATTTCTCTTGTGCCATGTATTGAATGGGAGTCTGATCAACTTTTCGTGTTGAATAAGAGCCGCTTTTTACTTTCTCTACTGGTAAGTAGGGGAAGTATTGTATTCCACCCAAAAATTCGATGTCGAGATTTCACCGGAAATACATGTTTTGAGACCCCTGAATCCAAAAAAAAGCATTTTTAGAAAAAGGTCTGCATGTGTGTGTGTGTGTGTGTGTGTCTGTGTGTCAGTCTGTCAGTCTGTCAGTCTGTCTGTCAGTCTGTGGACAGCATAACTCAAAAACTGAAAGTCGGTTAGAAACCAAAGTTGGTATTTGAGTTTAATATCTTTCAAGGATGTGACATGAAGATTTTGAAGAAAATAGCCCCACCCTAAAGTACCCTTTACATGGAAAAATTTTAGAAACTTTTTATTTTCTTGAAAATGGCTCTAATGATTTTTATTAAAATGTCATATGTTTGAGATATTTTGATGACAAATGAAATGTATATCTTGAATTTTCTGGCTATAGCCCCTGTAGTCGCATTTACTCTAGACGACTTTTGCATAACTGGTAAACCGTTAGAGATAGACCAAATCATACTATACAAAAAATGTAGATCTTGCTAAAATACACAATTTATGCCTCAATAAATTTTCTTGTAGGGTGAACCATTTCGGAGATATTCCTTGTTATGTGTGTGAGTTTCTGAAAACTTAGAACTTTCGTGAAATGGATCATCGCTGTTCATTTTTTTTTTTTTATGTGTCAAGTGTGCAAAGACAACAGAATCTCAAACATTTGACTATCGCACAAAGCCCACTATATTCTAACATTCCCTTTGCACCTACAACGAAATAAGCAATAAGATAATTTGTACAAATGTTTGTCTCAAGATATAGGAATAAGAGTTTGTAAGAATGGTTAGTACAAGAGTAGAGAAAGTCATGTGAGTGCAACACATCAGATTTTTCTATTTCACATTCAATGGGGTATTGGTTGGTTAGTATTTCCATAGCTGCTATTGGTGTGGTTTTGATAGCACCTGTAATTAATCTCAGACTTTGGTTTTGAAAGATTTGAACTTTTTTTGTGTTTGCTGTTAAAAGAACTTTGCTGCAGTAAGTAAATAATGGCTTTATCTATACATTGTATGTTGTGTTAAGAGTTGCTCTGGAACATACCCACTTCATTTCTGTTAGACGTTTTAACAGTGAAAGGCGCCTCTCTGCTCTTTGTATTACATTTTCTATTTGTTTGGTCCATGTAAATTTGGTATTAAATGTAACTCCTAAATACTTGGCTTCCTTTGTTTCTGGTAATTGTTGACCCTCAAAATTTAGTTTTATTTTTAGTGGTTTTTTTCTTAGTGAAAAGATTTGGTAGTTTGATTTTGTTGTATTAACAGTCATTAAATTTTCTTTGGTCCACTTTCGTAGGTTGTTTAAGGATTGTTGCATGGTTTTTTCTAGTTCTGTACTTTTGCTTTTTGGTTTTGAAGCCCACATTACTAAGTCATCAGCTAATAGTGCACGCTTCACACCTGATTCTTGTATTTGTTGTGGCAGATCGTTAATAAATATATTAAAAAGTTAAAGAGGTAGAACTGGAACTTAAAAATTCAATGCCACAACTGGGATTTGAACCACAGACCTTCCGCTAATGACATCAAATTCTCAAGCCAGTTCGTATTTCTCCTGGTAAACCACAAAGGCAGTCTCACATCAGAAACAATTACCCCAATGGTGACTTACTATTGCAAGTACTTTATATCCTAGGATTAAATAACCTTCACATGGTAATTATTATTTATTTATGCCAACAAACTTACTGTTGGTGTTTTTAAACACACAAGCCGTGTGTGGGCAAAGTTTAAGAGGTAGAACTGGAACTTAAGTACTTGCAATAGTAAGTCACCATTGGGGTAATTGTTTCTGATGTGAGACTGCCTTTGTGGTTTACCAGGAGAAATACGAACTGGCTTGAGAATTTGATGTCATTAGCGGAAGGTCTTTGGTTCAAATCCCAGTTGTGGCATTGAATTTTTAAGTTCCAGTTCTACCTCTTAAACTTTGCCCACACACGGCTTGTGTGTTTAAAAACACCAACAGTAAGTTTGTTGGCATAAATAAATAATATTAAAAAGTGTTGTACTGAGCATTGCGCCTTGTGGTAAGCCATGGTGTACTTAAATAAGGAAAAATTGAAGCTATTAACAGTGAAGCAACAAGATTCTAAAGTAAGAACAAATTAGAAACTAAAAACTTCACTTATCTTATTAATTTGCTGCTAACCCTGGGGCTAGCAGTTTATCTGGCTTTGAGAATGAGCTGGACACAGCTTGAAACCCCAGGGTTAGCAGCAAATTAATAAGATAAGTGAAATAAGATTTGTAGCTTTCCTTGCGACGAACATATTCAAGATGCTCTCGGGCTTTGAGCCAGGTGTAGTGATGAAAAGACATCAACGTTTCGGGAGTGTACATCTCTCCCATCTTCAGGATGAATGACTAGCAAGAGTGAAGGGACCAGTACTGTCAGCCAGTACGTACCGAGTAGAAAACACCCAGTCTAGTGTGGAGGTGGTTCACCGCTCCGTTGGAATAGCAAATTTCTACATGGAACACCTGGAACACGAAATACTGGCCACAGCCCCACTTAAGCCATCTCTTTTCTACCGGTATGTTGATGACTCATTCATTATATGGCCACATGGACGAGAAACTTTGCCGAGCTTTCTCACACACCTCAACAGCCTCCGACCCCAAATTCAGTTCACCATGGAAGTTGAGAAGGACGGAAATCTGCCATTTTTGGACATCCTGGTCTCCAGAAACAACAAAGGTACTCTGGGGCATGCAGTATACCGCAAACCAACACATACTGACCTCTATTTGAATGCTCGCAGTTTCCATCATAAGTCTCAATGGGTCGGAGTTCTCAACACTCTGTTCCACAGAGCTCTGTCGATCTCCGATCCCAGCCACCTAAAACAAGAGCTGCAGCACCTGAGGCACACATTCAGCCAAAACGGCTACTCTGTAGAGGATATTGAAGCCTCTATCTCCAAGGCCAAGAGAAGAAAACCACAAACTCAGCAAACACCAGACCAGCCGACCGCCACTGCCTGCATCCCATACACTGGCAATCTTTCCAGCAGAATCAGTAGAATTCTCGCTAAACACAACATCAGAACCATCCACAAGCCGCCTTTGAAGATCCAACACCTAGTGAGGCCGGTTAAGGACAAACTGCTCCTTAATGTACCAGGGGTATACCGTATCCCCTGTGAATGCGGGATGCCGTACATAGGGCAAACCGGCAGGACCATTTCCACCGGAGTCAAGGAGCACGAACGGTCCATACGATTAATGCAGCCTGAAAAGTCAGGGCTGGCGGAGCACTGCTTTGAAAAAGACCACAGAGCCAACTTCAAAGAAACGACCATTGTGGCAAAATGTAGCGGTTTATGGGAACGGAGGGTTAAGGAGGCTCTGGCCATCTCCTCCGAGAAGAGTACACTGAACCGGGACGCTGGATTGCAGTTTAGTTCATCTTGGAAACCAGCCTTAAAATTGGAAATCGACCGACTCAGAAAACACAGATTCCAACGGAGCGGTGAACCACCTCCACACTAGACTGGGTGTTTTCTACTCAGTACGTACTGGCTGACAGTACTGGTCCCTTCACTCTTGCTAGTCATTCATCCTGAAGATGGGAGAGATGTACACTCCCGAAACGTTGATGTCTTTTCATCACTACACCTGGCTCGAAGCCCGAGAGCATCTTGAATAAGATAAGTGAAGTTTTTAGTTTCTAATTTGTTCTTACTTTAGAACATGGTGTACCTGTTTGTATTTAGATATATTTCTTCCATATCTGGTTGCAATAAAGCGTTGTGTTAGGAAATGACATAGCCATGAAAACATTGGACCTTGTATCCCTATTTTTTTTACTTTCTTTAGTAGTTTGTTCTGCATATAGAATCATATGCACTTTGGAAATCAATAAAAACTGATAAATTATCTTCTTTTCTATTGAAGGAGTCTTTGATTTCTTGACTGAGAAGTAAGACTTGTTCATTTGTAGAGTGGAACTCTCTGAATCCAGCTTGACATGGGGATATTAAATTTTGTGATTCTAGAAACCAATTTAACCTGTTTGACAACATTGTTTCCATCACTTTTGCTATTATGCTAGTAAGAGCTAATTGGTCTATAATTTTTTATTTCTGATGTTGTTTTGTCTTTCTTCAAGAGTGGGACAATTATTGCTTTTCGCCATTCAGCAGGTACAGTGGTTTTCCAGGATAGATTGTAGAGTTTCAGTAGTTCTTGTTTTGCTGTTTTTCCAAGGTTTTTTATGAATGCTGGATGTATATGATCTGATCCAGGAGACTTTTTGTTTTTTAGATTATTTATTGCAATGTTCAGTTCTTGCATATCAACATTTTGAAAAAAGATATTGCACTGAGTGTTAGGATCACATTTTCTTTCTCCTTTCAAATCTTTCTTAAATTCTTTACGTTCCTTTTTATTGTTTCTTGTTACTTTATGTGAATTTGCATAATATTTATTGAATGTTTCAGCTATGACTGCATCATTTACTAATATTTTATTGTTGTGTATGAAAGGTGTGCTGTTGTTTTCTGTTCTGTCCTTGACATTTTTTATGAACTTATGAGCTTTGTTACCATCTGTCGTATAATGCATTTTTTCTAAGAAATTATTAAAACCCTGGATTAAGTACACTCTGGATACTCTTGCTGGTGCCCAGTGGTACTCGACGTTGATTTGAAATCGGGGTACTGGCAGGTGGCTCTAGAGCCCAGAGACAAGGAGACCACATTCTTGATGGGCTAAAGGCTCTGGCAATTCACAGATATGCCTTTGAACTGTGTAACATGCCAGCCATCTTCCAGCACCTCACGGAATCAGTGATGAGAGGCCTGACTTATGATGCCTGCTATACCTGGATGACATCATCATGATTGGCAGCACCTTTGAAGATTATCTGGAAAACCTGAATAAGGTGTTGTGGGGATTACAGGCTGCCAATTTGAAGCTGACAGTGAAGAAGTGCCAGCTGTTAAGCAAGAAGGTTCACTACTTGGACCACATAATTTCAATGTCAGGGGTGGCTACAGATCTGGAGAAGGTTCAGGCTGTGAGACAGGCCTCACCCAAATGAGTTTTCGGGCCTGTGCAGCTCCTATGCTGGTTTAGAGGCTTCTCAAACATCATGAAGCCCCTTACTCATATGACAGAAGAACACTGCCCCTACATGTGGACGGAGAAGGCCAAGAGTGCATTCCAGGCCAAGCTATATCAAAACTTTGAGAATAAGTTCGAGTCAACTCAAAATGTGTCAGCAGCAAAAGAACTTGCAATATTACTAAGATAAGTTAAGCTTTTAGTTTCTAATTTGTTCTTACTTTAGATTCTTGTTGCTTCTCAGTTAATAGCTTCATTTCCTTATGTACAATGATATTTCACAAGTGCATTTGCATTTTGCTTTCTAAGCTTTCTCTACTAGCACTCCAACATGTTATATATTACCCACTTAGATCTTGCTACTTCCCTATCCAGGTAATTATTTATAAAGTGTAGTCTTAGACTAGGGTTTCCAGGTTTTATCTTCTTTCTTTGGAAGTTTGAAAATTGTTGCAAAAATCAATTTATACCAAAAAGATAAGTCGATGTCTGGTTGATAATGAAGGAAAGTCAAGCCATTGAAACATGTTCCGGTAAAACATAAGTTGTTGTGTAGTGTTTAATCAACTCACCTTTTTGGTTTCAATTTCCAGGTTTTGTTTACGAAAAAAGGAAGATTTTTTTGTTTTGTTTTACTGACACAACTAAATGCCAAAATAGCATTTTTGAGACTCCATTTTGGTCATGAGCACTTTTATTGTTGGTATTTATTTTCAGATTTTCCTTTTTCAACAATTTTGCATCGCATTTTGCAATTTCAAAAAAATAGTTTGCATGAATATGTTGTTGTTTATTATTTATTTATGCCAACAAACTTACTGTTGGTGTTTTTAAACACACAAGCCGTGTGTGGGCAAAGTTTAAGAGGAAGGTCTGTGGTTCAAATCCCAGTTGTGGCATTGAATTTTTAAGTTCCGGTTCTACCTCTTAAATGTTGTTGTTTTCTAGTGCCTTGCATCTGGCAATGAAGCCATTAGCATTCGTGCTTTCCAATACTTTTGAACTGTAGTTTCTTCTGATCTTAATGCTTCACAGGTCTTCAAGTGGTCTTCGTTCATTTCTGCTGGATCGTTACACAGGACACATATTGGTGAGGCTGAGATACCTATTCTGTAGAGATGACTTGCTAAGCAGTCGTGATTTGTCAATAGTCGGAAGGCTGCAACCGCTGTTTTCCGTGGTCTCTGGGGGATTATATCTGGGTTGGAAAGTAGTGTAATCCATTTTTTATCTTTGGCATTTGTTTCTATTTCTTGTAGGTATGAATGAGAAAATTGTTTAACGATCAAGCGTTTTATTGAGGAATATGAGATATTGAATTTAGACTTTTGTTTTATCATTGTGCCTTTCTTTGCAAGTGAGTCTGCAGCTTCATTCCCCATGACTCCACAGTGTGCTGGAATCCATTGGAGATGAACAGTCTTATTAACTTTTTGGAGTTGTGTTAACATTTTGTAGCATTCTCTAATTTTTGTTGACTTCTTTGTAGTATTTGAACATATTCCCTGAATTGCAGCTTTAGAATCCGAAAGAATTACTGCCTTGTTATATTTATTTAAGGGAAGATTTAATAATTGTCGGAGAGCAATGTATATAGCCTCTATTTCTCCATCATAATTTGTTGTGTCTCTGCCAACAGAATGATAAAAGGAAAAATGTGAACACATAACTCCAGCTCCAGTAAGGTTTTCCTTGGAGGATCCATCAGTATATATGTGCAGCCATTCTTCTGTGGGATACCTAGTATTGATTGTTTCCACAGCTAGAAGTTTTTGTATTTCTTTTGGTGTGTCTGATTTACTTATTTTCTCTATTAATTCCAAATTGAAAGTAGGTTTCAATAATTTCAATGGATTTTCTCTTATAAGTAGATTTTCTCTGGTGTTAGGAATGTTCAATTTGGATTTAATCTGTGTTACCTTTTCTAGGAAACTATTATGAGTTTTAAGGATTGAAGGGGGGAGGTTCTCTTCTGTCCATTTAGAGTTTGGCAGTCGTAACATTTTCTCGTGTTGGAGCAATGCTTGTTCTTCTATTTTTGTTGTTATTGATGGGGTCCGTGTTAAGGCAAGCATGGCATCAATAGGTGTGGATTTAACTGCTCCAGTGATTAGGCGAAGAGCCTGATTTTGTATTTGTTCAAGTTTATTGATGTTAGCATTTGCTGCCGTTATTAAAGCTTCAGAACAGTACAAGAGGTTTGATTTAACATACATTTTGCATGTTGTGTTAAGCACTCTCCTTGAGCAGCCCCATTTAGCACCAGCTAACCTTTTCAGCATTTGCAGTTTCTTTTCAACCTTTTCTGAGATGTTTGTTATATGTTTTTTCCAACTTAGCTTTCTGTCGAAAGTGATGCCTAAGTATTTGGCATCATCAACTGCTTTGAGTGGTTTACCATTATAATTTATGTTAATATTAACTGGTTTGTATTTTAGTGTAAATAATTCATAATTTTTTTTTCCTCATTGATAGTCATGAGGTTTTTGGAGCTCCATTAATGTACTTTGTTTAGGGCTGTTTCTATTCTGTCTTTAATTAATTCAGGTTTTTTTGGAGAGCCTGAAGTCCAAATGACTACATCGTCAGCAAATAAAGCAATTTTGGTTTCTGAAGTTTTTATTATTGATGGAAGGTCATTTATATATATGTTAAAGAGTGTTGTGCTCAGAACAGCACCTTGTGGAAGTCCTCGGTGTGTTTGTTTATATTTGGAACTGTATGTATTATATTTTTTGGCACAAAATCTTTGTGAAATAAACTGAGTTATCCATTTAAGCTGGCCTATCACAGCACAACAGCGTCCCTCAGAGGCACATGAGGGGAAGGTCGGTGGATCTAAATACCGCCTATTTAGTCCTCCCGGCTAGGTCCGATGGACCCGTTGACCAACGATAGGTGTGGTCCCCCTTGCAAAATGGGGGTTTAAGTCGGGTGATGTAACTGCCACATTGTAAAACTGGTGCCCGTTAAGAAAACAGTTACATGAAAGCCACATACATGAATATGTTTGCATGAATATGGAAACTTTACAATCACCTGTAATTCAGATTCAATCAATTTCTTAGTGCATCTGTTTCTCACACTGGTGAAAATGCATTCATTTTGCAAATTAAACAACTTAAATGAAAATTATTATTTATTTATGCCAACAAACTTACTGTTGGTGTTTTTAAACACACAAGCCATGTGAGGGCAAAGTTTGAGAGGTAGAACTGGAACTTAAAAATTCAATGCCACAACTGGCTGGTTAGAGCAGCCGCCTGGTAAGCGGAAGGTCTGTGGTTCAAATCCCAGTTGTGGCATGGAATTTTTAAGTTCCAGTTCTACCTCTCAAACTGAAATGAAAATAATATTAAATTATTGATAAAATAATGTATTCATAAACGTTTAATAAGTACCCACTACAGCACTTCTATTCTAAACAAACACTTCTTACCTTAACCTTGAATATATTAGAAATGTAGTTTTGTTCTTCATTTAAGGGTTTGCTTGATTCTACTGTCTATGCTATAAATAAATACATCCAACTTCTAGCTATATCAAACAAATACAAGGATAACATAAAAATGAACCATGATGCTGCATATGTGATCTCGCTGTACAGAATAGCCAACTGTATTTTGTAGCTGTTACCCATGTTCTCAAAATAAGCATATGGTTACACAGCAATGTAACTTTGCCAATTACATTTTGTGGTCAAAAATTGATTTCCCTCCACAAAAAGTAGAATAATGGAAGAAATTATCTTACAGGAGAGAAAAAAACGTAAAATATAAGATTAACCCAAAAAACATACAACTTATGGGAAAAACGTAAGACCAGCCAACCCTATCTTAGATGGATATTCAGGTCCATATAACAGAACTTAGATTATGATATATTTATATTACTAATTTTCAAATGTTTAGCTCTATAAAGCAATTAATGAATTTACATGTTTGTAGGATGAGCATAGAGAAAGTGTTTATGCCGCTGATGTATGCACAAGTTAAGGTGATAGATAAAGCCTTCTCACCAGCTCTATCTGTCATCACTTGGACAAGCCTGGAAATTCCCAAATTCATCGCTGCGCTCACCATAGCATTAACCAAGACATCAGCTTTTGTAAAGGAGGTAATAACATAAACTATGTATAAGAATTCAATGAAAAAATGAAGCTATTAAGGTGAAAATGACTAAAATCTACAATTTTTGTCACAATGATGTCAAAATTTGTATGCATATGTGCCAAAGTGTATCTACTAGGTCTGCCAAATGCACTTTTTCTATGCAAGATATTTTTGGAAAAAAAAAATTGGATATTTTGCTGCAATTTAGTGTACCCATTATAAGGAATATAAGGACTGCTTTATAGAAAATATTACTTTTTTTAAAGTAAGCTCTGGCTATATATTTCATTTGATTGTCTATAAAACCTAGTATTTTTGTTTGGCTGTGTCAAAAAGTTTTGGAGAAAAACATTGAATACTTGATAACTTTGCATATGTCTTGAATGCAACTTAAAACTAGTCAGCATATGAAGAACTTGCAATAATTAGTAAGATAAGTGAATCTTTTAGTTTCTAATTTGTTCTGTTGCTTCACTGCTTCAATTTTCCTAGATAAGATCTTTTTTTTTTTATTTTCCCCACTTCAACGAAGCACATGTTTAATTTGACTTAATTCCTCTCATTCCCTTTGCTGTTCTTTCTATAGATCTTACTGGTTTTCTTAATGTATGACCAATCCATTTCCATTTCTTCTTTTTAATGTCCACTGCAACTGGAACTTGGTTCATTATTCTCCATAGTTCCTCATTGTATATGATTTCAGACCATCTAATGTTTATAATATGTCGTAAACAATGATTTATAAGTGTCTGCAAAAGATTAGTGATAGTTTACGTAACCTTCCATGTTCCACAAGCAAATAGAACTGATTTGACATTTGTATTAAAAATCTTAATTTTCATCTTCTTAGTTATATTTTAATTTTTCCATACTGTATACAACTGTGTAAAAGTTCCATTAGCTTTTCTAATTCTAGCTTTCACATCTTCTTCTGCTCCTGTATCTTTGGTTAGTATACTTCCCAGGTATGTAAATGCCTTCACCTCTTCAATCTCTTCTTCTGCTACAAATAGCCTTTCTTCAATTCTGAAGTTTACTTCCATCTTCTTGGTCTTGGCAACATACATATAAGTCCTGCCACCTCTGTTTCTTTTTGCTATCCTGCCAGCAAAGTGTCATATCACTAATTCTTAAAGACAAAAGATACGTCATCTGCAAACTACAGATCTTCCAATTTTCTCCCCATTCCCCATTGTATTCCTGTTTTTCTTTCCAACGTTCTTCTCATAACATTATTGAGCACCACTAATAATATTGTAGGTGGAAGAATACATCCCTGTCGGACTCCACTTGTCATTCACATAATTTGTAAGCCTACCTCATATATGTTTAATTTAATTTACATAATTTTCTGAATGTTATTTACAAAATCAAATCCAGATTTTTAAAAATTTTATTTATTGGTTTGATTGTTTGTCTGTTTCCAGACTGCGGACATAAAAAGAGCACGTATAGAGATTGTCCTGGAACACATTGGAAAGACAGCATTAGTAGCGTTACCACCTGGTTCTGTGGAAGCTACTGAATTTTTTGAGACAAATTCTTCATTCAGAAGGACAGTGGGTAGAGATCTACAAACAAAATCCAAACGGGCTGAGCTATCCACTATTGAACTGATAAATAAATTTATGCAATCAATAGAAGGGCTGACAGATGAGGAGCTCTATGGATGGTTAGATCCTGAACTAGCTCTTAAGCCTGTTGGTTCACATTCCCTACTTCTTTGTGCTGATGAAGATGCAGGTATTAACATACATTTGTTGTGGTCATACAAATATTGAACAAAAACTGCCCCATTGGGACATATGAATAAAAGCAATCTGATGCGTTGCACTCACATGATTTTCTCTACTCTTGCACTAACTGTTCTTATAAATTCTTATTCCTCTATCTTCTTAATGTTAGGCAAGATATAGAAATTATCTTATTGCTAATTTCCTTGCAGGTGCAAGGGGGATATGGGAATACAGTAGGCTTTGAGTGACAGTCAAATCTTTTAGCTGGTTGCTAAATGAAGGCTTTGAAATTCTGTTCTCTTTACACGGTCAGGAGGTAAAAAAGTGAGTGTCCTTCCATTTGAGAAACGCATAAGTATTGCAAAACTCATACAAGTAACAAGGAATATCTCTGAAATGGTTTAATGTACAAAAAAGAGCATTTAAACATAACTTGTGTGTTTTAATGAGATCCACATATGTTACTATGACAATATCGTTCAGATATTGTTTTGTTTAACAACACCTTATGATGTCATGATGACATATTTCACATATAATATTTGATTTTATAATTATCACAGACATGCCAAGAGAATAACACTGATTTACATTTTAAAACCTTTAACATGATATTACACAAAATAATCATTAATTATATAAACATAACTGAAATGCTGAAGTTGACAATAATTATCTCAATAAATTGATAACATACCAAATAGCAAAGGAAAAATACCAAATAAACAAAGTCAAACTAATGTTTGATTAACATATTTCTTGGGTTTCAGAGAGATGGCATAATTTTAGTACAATTTTTATTGTGCACATGATCACCAGCTGTCCCTGGCCCAGTTCAAGATACAATTAGCACTTTGTAATTCACACCCTCAACATGGGTTGCATTATGTTTGGGATTGGCTTAGGAAAATGAGTAAGAAACAGAAAATACTTGAATGCATAGTCCAACTATATGGGGCATGAAAAGTAAAAGGAATGACCAAGGGAGATTAGATATAAAGGATAAAACGGCGGGAAAAATTAGCAGAATAATCATTTGCTGAGGCATCTTGTAGGGCATCTTGTCTTTGCCATCCACAATTGCCATAAATGGGTGAGCTGAGGAAACAAATAAAATTAATTATAGACAGTATAGTATATTGTAATCAATTTTAAGAAGGAACCCCTGTGTTGAAATGCACAGTTTGAATGCTCATTGAAGTGTGTGATAGATGTACCTTCACATTTTGTCAATAAATATGAGTAGTACATCATGCTGTCTACATTATAGACGGGCTTCAAATTGTGTACGAATTCATATTCTCCCATAGCTTAATACCCACCTGGTAAGCAGGGAGTCTGTGGTTCAAATCCCGCCTGTGGAATTGAATTTTTCCAATTCTACTTCTGAAACATTGCTCACACATGGCTTGTGTGTTTAAAAATAGTAAAGTAAGAGAGGTAGAATTGGAACTGAAAAATGCAATGCCACAGCTGGGATTTGAACCACAGACCCTCCACTTACCAGGCGGGTGCTTAACCATTAAGCTACTGTGACAACCTGCCAGAATAACATTGATCTCCAACCAATTCGTATTTTCCTCCCAGTAATTCAGTTCCAGTTCTACCTCTCAAGCATTGCCCACACACGGCTTGTGTGTTTAAAAACACCAAAAGTAAAATAAATATGAGGGCCGTTCAGAAAGTAACCTCCGGTTGATTGCAAAAAATTCACCAAGTTAAATAAAAATATTTTAATATATACATCTTACAACTACATCTTTGCACTATTTTTCTACATAGTCTCCATAACAATTGAGGCACTTATCGTATCTGTTCACAAGCTTTGAAATTCCTTCTGCATAAAAATCACCCGCTTGTGCCTGGAGCCAGCCTGTGACCGCATCTTTGAGCTCTTCGTCGTCATCAAACCGCTGGGACCCGAGCCATTTCTTCATATGCATGAAGAGGTGATAATCGCTTGGCGCCAGATCTGGGCTGTAAGGTGGATGGTTGACAACGTCCCACTTGAAGGACTCAAGAAGGGCTGTTGTTCTGCGAGCAGAGTGAGGACGGGCGTTATCGTGCAAAAAAACGATACCGGAAGTCAGCATACCACAGCGTTTGTTCTGTATAGCCCGTCGTATTTTTTTAGTGTTTCACAGTACACGTCTTGATTAATGGTCGTCCCATGTTCCATGAATTCAACCAACAACACCCCTTTTGCATCCCAAAACACTGTTGCCATCAATTTTCGGGCAGAAAAATCTTGCCGGGCTTTTATTGGTTTGGTAGGCGAATTTGAATGTGCCCACATCTTTGATTGTTCTTTTGTCTCAGGGTTCACGTACTTAATCCAGGTTTCGTCCCCGGTCACGATTCTGTTTAACAATGCTTCACCTTCGTCCTCATAACATGACAGAAAGTCTAATGCAGAGGCCATTCTTTGAGTTTTGTGGTGGTCGGTAAGAATTTTGGGCATCCATCGTGCACAGAACTTACGGTAACCCAATCTTGCTGTCACTATCTCGTACAAGAGAGTCTTAGAAATCTGTGGAAAATCAGTAGACAACTCCGAGATTGTGAAACGTCGGTTTTCACGAACTTTTGCATCAACTGTCTGAACGAGTTCGTCTGTCACCAATGATGGTCTACCACTCCTCTCTTCATCATGAACGTTTTCTCGTCCACTTTTAAATAAACGTACCCATTCACGGACCACTCCTTCACTCATAACTCTTGGTCCGTACACGGCACAAAGCTCACGATGAATAGCTGCTGCAGAATATCCTTTGGCTGTAAAAAACCTTATAACAGCACGCACTTCACATTTGGCGGGGTTTTCTATTGCAGCACACATTTCAAACGGCCACAAACACTAAACTAGCACAGGTACTACGTTCACTCGACCACGGCTTGATGCCGACTGACCTGCTGAGTGCGTGAATGCACAGATGGCGTCACTACTACCCCCACTACCCGCACTGAAACCGATTGGAGGTTACTTTCTGAATGGCCCTCGTAATAAATATTGATCTCAGGACATAAAGTACAAAGTCGCAAATAGCAAGTCGCACTTGGGGTAGTTGTCTCTGATGTGAAATGCCCTCTATGGCTTTCTGGGAGAAATATGAATCAATTGGAGAATTCAATGCCATTCTGGTAAGTTGCCACAGCAGTTTAATGGTTAGAGTGCCTGCCTGGTGATCAGAGGGTCTGTTCAAATCCCGGTTGTGGCATTGAATTTTTCAGTTCCAATTCTACCTCTCAAACATTACCCATACATGGCTTGTGTGTTTAAAGACACCTACAGCAAGTTTGTTGGCATAAATAAATAATAACCTTGAGAAGTTTACAATATTGTGGTGCTGTATTTTTAAATAATATGAAGCTATGAGACTCTATTGTTTCTCTCCGGGCGAGGTACTAGGTGGAATGAATGAACACTCGATGTAATTTCACTATATATCACTTTATTAACACTTTTTTAGTCTCTTATTACACTTGTTATAATTGAATTGACTTTCATTGCACCTATTTGTATTTTCTTGATGGTCTTTCCACTTTAGACCCACATCCACATGAGTTACAGAAACATGTCTTCTCCTCTCAAACATACAGACGTTAATAACAAAAATTGGCACTTCTTTACATGACGCTCTTTTTTTTTTATATCCATGCGCATATGTGCTCATTTTATATTTTCTTACGTTAAATAGTTCCTGTATTGTTAGGGAAGCGATCTTTATCTATTCTCCCTTCACTTTTAACATTAAATATATATAGTTCTTATACATATTAAATTTAAACATGAAACTTAACTTTTATGACGTTTTTAAACATTTCTATTTTTCTTAACAATGAAAAAATAGCAACATGTTTTCGCTACTCAACTAATTCTTATCAACATGAAAAATAAATTACATTTGCAATAAATATTTACATAAATGATTTCCTTTTGGGGTCTAACCATATATTCTGTCTCAATTGTAATTCTCAGACTAGTTCCTCCAGTTTTGCTAAGACATTTTGCGATTATGTCTAAGTCTGCCATAATTCCTCGAGTCTCACTAAAACAAAATTCAATGAACTTTTTTGTTTATTTCTAAGCCTGCAAAGTCGATTTATCTTGATAAAATGGCTGATCAAAATGAATCTTTACAAAATATAATTCAATTCAATTTAACCTTGTCTATTCTCAAAATACACTATCCTTTTTTATGAAAAAATGATTTTAAATGTAATAAATGCAGCTGTCAAACAATAGGTCCACCACAAATGCCATATATTGAAAGTAATCAGAAGTGGCAAATCCCATACAAAATTAACAATTTCAATTTTTTCAATTTTTCAGCTGTTCCTTTGGGTTTTTTAAATGTTTTTTTTTTTTTCTTAAATCATCCCAGTATTGAGGCAAACAAAACAAAAACAAAATTTATTCAAATAAGTCAAGCCATTTTTGAGTTTTTACAAGATTAATGCATGGTACTTGATTTTCATACACAGGATGTAAATGAATAACACTGCACAAATTTTACTGGTAATAGAGGGTTCATTGACAATCAATTTGAGATAGGAAACCAATGGTCTACAATATCAAATTAATAAGTTACACGTGTTCAAAGTAATTCGAGATTGTGACCAATAAATCATGACCAGAAAGAAATATAACAATATTATCCACTGGAATCGAAATAGTGCTTATGAGGAACTTAGCAAAGCCTGCCTGCCATCTCTGAAGAAGCACTTCTAAATTGTATCGCTGCAAAAAGTGCTTAAATTGGACACTTAACATGTGACTGCATGCCACTGCAATGTATAATAGGCTGTGGCAAGTGGCTACAGAAATATAGAGCAGTTCTATAGCGTGTTCTTTAGCCGTTCGGTCATGTCGACTGACTGTGGACCTACTGAAACCGAGAACCCAATGAGGGGATAAGTATTTTTTTCTCCTTTCTTTTTCATTTTGAGAAAAATGTGTGTTTGGTTTAAAATAGCAAAATACAACCATCATATGTAATGCACAGAGTATTGTTTACTTTTGCTTCTACTGACATCTGATGTCTTAGGCTGGAGGTTTGTGTGTTGCCATTTGTTTGAAGCTGACTAGGCTATTTGTCAATGTTAATAAGAGAAATTTTCCTGCCAAAAGTTGACCTGCTGTAAACAGTTTACAAAACGTTGAACCAAGTAATAGCACAAAGTACTACAACTACCCAAAGAGATGCTGAATACCTATCTGTTAGCATGACAAATGTCTAATACTGTCAGTAGGTGATCTTAATAACCCTGGAAGACACACCATCATATGGTCACTGTTTCCTGCTCGTCACCCAGGTCTCATTTCCTATTTGTCCTCAGTACACAATAACATTGTGTTAGGCTTGAATCATCTCATTTAAGTGAAAACAAAATTCTTAGTGTGTACCTATTATTTAGGTCATGCAAGTGTATAATAGTTAAACTTGAAACAAAAAGTTTAAACATTAGTTAAACGAAAACTTACAACACAACACAAATGTTTCGTGTAAATCAAATTAGATTAAGCATGCGCTTATGAGGAAGAAAAGAAAAAAGAACATAAAAGATATGGCATTTTGGGTATTTGAACCTGCACTTTTAACATGTATGTTCCTTCGCATCCGGGCACCATAACTAATACGCTAAATAGGCAGGCTATGAACTTCGCCCACTTGTTTTCTTATCATGCATTATAGATGCAGTGGAAATGATCAGTGGCATGCATACCCTCAAACAATTTTAAGGCACAGTTCTGTAATTTGTAATCCTAGACCATAGTTTCCTGTCTCAAATTGATTGCCTATGAACCGTCTATCACCAGTACAATTTTTACAGTGTTATTCATTTACACCCTGTATAATGCCATAAAGATAATTGAAAGAATTAAGCAAAGATAAGTAATTAACCAAAGAGATACTTTTAAAAGGTTATTTACAGTCTTGTTTTGTATTCCACTAACAATTTGATATTGATATCTTACTAAAAATTCCATGAATGAATAAATAAAGCATTTTTAGAAAAAGGTGCATTCACATGTGAAAACAGCAAAAATCAAAAATGAAAAGTCATATCAGTACCAAACTGACATGTTGTGACATGAAAGTTTTTAATAAAATTCTCCTCCACTCCATTCTAACGGGTGATCCAAAGCACTCAACCAGCTGTGCTGTATTTTTATCTGTACATGTCATCAGTGCTCGTTGACTGTGAAGCTGTATAATCGTTGTTGTATCCTAGTTATTGGATCGCCATTTGAAGCTGAAGTCGTTGGTGACGTGACGTTGCCCTTAGATGTAGCTCGCTCCGGCTAGTTCTGCAAGAAATCTCTTTATCTCGGGTTTGCGTAAGTGTAATGGACAACCCAAGAACAACTTTGCACATTATTTATTTCCTATTTAAATATTTTCAGGAGTTATGCCGAAAATATTTGTATCTGTAGAGGCATCGCACTCACATCCGCGCAGCACGAACTCCCGTACTGGTCTCTGGTTGAGTAATGACGCTTTCTCTTACCCACGCTAAGAAAAACCGTTCTCTTCCTATTTGAATGTCATGACGTCATCCAAGAAAGCCTCGTATCCAAAATGCTATTTCCTTTTCCCGCAATTTAGAAATGTCCCTTTCTATTATAACATGTTCTTTTATGAATTTCGAATATATAATTACCTTTTTAGGATTAAACGATGTTTACTTTATATTTTATTAAATATATCGCGCGACTTTTAAGGTTGGTAGACTTGACTTTCGAACGTGTATTTAAACTATGTGGTATGACGTCATGACTCGTTAATTTCAAACCAATAATGCGTTTATACTACAAATTTAACGACTATCATTTACTCATATCTTGCTCACCTTACAACACTTGCTACTCTATTATCTATGTATGTTCTTACTTAACACTTATCGCAAATCTTACATCCGGCAATTAAATTAAAACGTGTCTTTTTCAAAAGCCCATTCGATCGGAAATCTAAATTTCGGTATCAAATGCCCCCATTTATATTATTTTATTATTTCATAATAAAATAATGTAAATGTCTTGCCCGAAAGAAAAATTAAAAATTACTCCTGTATTTTGAATAATCGGCAACACTCCCATTATATACAATTTTCAATTACACTGTTTTTGAAATTGGTTATTAACACATTTTCTCATTAATCTTTTTAACATGACAAACAATTATACACTTGACTTAACATTAATCCTTAAATACGAATTACAATATGTTATGGTTTCTTCTGTGAAGCTTTTATATAAAGGTTAAATTTCAAGAGTCTTTCTTTTTACTTCCTTCTTTTAGTTCATGTTTGCTCACTTCGCTCTCACTATCACTTGCACTGTGATTTTTTTTTTTTTTTTTTTTTTTTCACTTTTGTTATTGTAACACATATCTTTACTAGATCCTTTAAGCACTAAAATGTACATATATTTATATAAATCCATTACACTCTTTAGACAAGTTCTTTCTTTGTCTTTCTGTGATAACTATCTATACATCTAAATATTTTAACAAATGTTTACAAAGTAAATATTCTGTTTTCTCTCTATGCGGAGATGAACATTTTAACAATCTTTCTGAAGCTGTTATTGTGAGCTCTATACAATATATTTTTAAGCTCTTTGTAGTAGATAGCAATTCACATTCTGCATTTTTCATGAATATGTAAGTACCTGACCAATGTATGGTTTTCAAGTAAGCTAACATTTAAATTTTATCTCAAAGCTGATTGGGCGCCAATAGACAAATGACACTTCCAATTTTTTTTTTTTTTTTTTTTTTTACATTAAATCAAGGTTGCAAGGCACCACACGGTTTCTTGTATGGTCGAAGGAGTTGTTTATGCCATTTTCCCAGACATTTTTCATTTTTAACATCTTTTAATTCATAGGTATGATAACCAAATTTTGATATAATTTCTGCAGGACCTTTATATAACAATTCCATCCTTTTGTTCCTACCTCGCAATGCACTTGATAACTTATGGTCTTTAACTAGTACCCAATCGCCTATCTTAGGTTCCCATTTATGTTTTCTACTCTTTTTCTTTAATTTTCGCTTCTCTGCCTTTTTCTTGATTCGTTCAAAAGCAATTTTCGCTCTTTCTTCTTCACTTAACCGAATGTCATTAATTTTCAGTGTTTTTGGTACCCCGATCAATATTGGTTCTGGTTCAATTCCTAACATTAATTTTATTGGTGCAAACCCAGTAGTTACATTAATGGTATGATTGATAATCTTTTCTATCAATGGACAATATTTCACCCAATCCTTGTGATTATGATGTGTAAGTACACGTAAATAAATTCCTATATCTCGGAGGACACGTTCTGTTGGATTCCCTGATGGAAAGTATGAGGAACAATGATTTAGTTTTCTCGAGTCTAATGTCACCCTAATCTTTCCATTGGCCTTATTTACAATACATAGGGGATTCACAAATTCTGAATTCGAAATTTCAATAATCTCATCTTCTAACATTGACTTTATAACTGCATCTACCTCTTCTCTTATTGTACTAGGGATCGCTCTCGCTTTATGTGTAAAAGGTTTGATGGGTATCATCTCAAACGAATGAGTATAAATATTACATTTACCAGGTTTCTCAGAGAATACTTCTTTATTTCGGATTAATATTTCAAACAATTTATCCCTCTGTTGTTCATTTAGTTGATCAGCCTGAGTTACTTTTTTTTTCAACAATTCTTCTAAGTCTTCACTACTCTCCCTATCATAGTACCTAGTTGCATCAGAAACCCTCAAATTGTCTATGAAATCATTTTTATCCCATTCTACATTTTCTTTATTATCGACTCTGTACTCTTTGACATTTACTTCAGTTAATTCCATAGCTCCTACTTTAACATATTCTACAAAGAATGTATCCCCTTGGATTTCTTCTTCCTCTTTTTCTCTTACAATAGTTTCTGAACTACTATCTTCCACAAAAGGCACTATAATGGTCTCATCTTCAACTTTCATTTCTAGAATCATGTTTTTAAAATTCACCACAGCTTCCCAGGCATAAAGACAATCACAACCTATTATAATATCTGTCACAAGTCTTCCTACAATCAGAAATAAAATTCCAAGTATTCTCCCATTTATTTCAATATTTATCATTGCTTGAAATTTTACTCTCTCTTTTCGTTTTCCCACAGCTAGCGAGCAATATATCCCATTAACTGGTAAAGACATTACTTTAAAGCCACTACTTTGTAAATTATCATAAAAATTTTGTGAGCATACTGTGCTATTTGATCCCGTATCTATAATTGCATTGTATTGTTTTCCATTTACTCCAATTTTGATTTTAGGTGGATCTCCTACTTTTTCGTTTTCGTCGTTTCTATTTTTCCATTCTCTTTTCTTTTGTATCATCATTTGCCTTCCAGGACTATTTATTTCCGAGTACTTATCACAATCATTACTAGGATACCCAGTTCTCACTGAAGGCGCGTTTGACCGGGTCTGGCGTTTCCCTGATTTTTATGTATGGCTCCTGTACTATTTCCCGAATTGTTACTTCTGTTTTCCTGCATTAAATCGGGGTTACTTCCTACCATGTTTTTGACCGTGTTAATGGCCTCGACCATTTCCGCATTTTCGGGGGAATTTCGTCCATTTGAATACCTTTCTCCCTGTCTTGGTGACCTCGGTCTAAACTCATTATCTCCGTTTGTCCAATACCCATCATTTGAATTTCTACTATGTCCAAAATAACGTCCCCGTCTACCTCGATCAAATCTATTCGTATTCATATAATTCACCCTTATATTTCTTCCCCTTAGATTACCATTTCTATTTTGGTGATGCCCTTCCTGGTTATATCTACCTTGATTTTCCCACCGGAATGATTCCATCCTTGGTACTGGTCCTTTATATCTTTCCCTAATCTCACTTCTATTCTGATAATACTGTGCCCCTTGCCCGAAAGAATTTACAGTTTCTTTTTCTTCATATTTATTTCCAAATGCGTGTTTTGGCTTATTGACTTCTAAGGCTGATAATAATTCGATCATAGCTGCAATGCTATCGGGTCGGGCTATGATTAGGTAGTGTTGAAGCGTTTCCGGAAAATGTGGAGTAACTATATTTATTAGATCTTTTTCATCCAAGGGAGGATCCAACATCTTCGATTTTCTCGCTATTCTCATAAAATAGTTGACCATCGATTCCTCCGATCTAGGATTAAATTTTCCATTGCTTAATTCAACTCTAATATTAGCCTGCCTACTAGCTCCCCAATATCTGGTTAAAAAGATGTTTCTAAAGGTCCTGTAGTCATTATTGTTACCCATAGAAAGGCCTAGCCAATTAGCAGCATTACCCTTTAGGCATTTTCTTACTATCACCATCTTGTACTCCTCTGGTATACGTTTCACCGTGAAGTACTCTTGTAACCCTTCTAAAAAGGCTTTAGGATCATCTGAATCTTCATTTTCAAAAACTGGAGGTGTCATTTCATTTAAGACATGGTTAGGCCAATGTAAATTTGAATTGTCACCTATCCCTGAGCTATTTCCGAGATCAGAATGGGAATTACTGTTACCCCTATTTTGCATCGAAATGTCAGCTGATACACCTGGTATTGCCTCGTTTCTTGCAACTTCTTTACTAAGATTGTTGTGATTACATGCATTTTCACTTAATTTCAAATTTTCTAAGGCCTCTTTTACCTGAGTAATTTCTGTTACTACTCCTTTTATTTGGTCTGTAACATCCTCCAAATTTCTAGCCTGCCTTTCACTTTCTACATCAGATCTTTCTATTCTAACTTTACACCCCTGTAACTCTTCTCTAATTTCTTCCCTTTGTTTGTCTAATCTATATGTTACTTTTTCCCTTTCTTTATCTAATTTTTCACTCACTTGTTGACCTAATTTCTTTTCAGAATTCTTTACTTCTTGCCTTATTGTCTCTAATTCTCCCTTAACCTGTTCTCTATTTTCTTTTACTTCACTACTGACTTTATTAATTTCCTCCCTAACTTCTTCCCTAAAGGTTTCGAAAACTCTCCTCTGATTCTCCAATTGCATTCCCAATTCCTGTTGTCCCTTTTCTAATTTCTGTCCTAACTCTATACTAGTTTCGTCTATCTTACTCATCTTTTGACTTAACTCTGTTCTTAATTCTTTACTATTTTCATCTATCTTTCTACTTAACTCTGTACTCATCTTTTTCATTATCGTTTGAAACATATTCTCTATTTCTGACATAAATGCTGGCCTTTCTGAATTACTACTAAACATTTCTGAACTACCTCTAGGTGTTTCTCTAACGTTCTGATCTTCTACTTCTTGGCATATTCTGCTACCAATTACATTCTGATTAAATTCTTCCATCCTACTTACACTTTTCTCAATTTCCGGACTGTCAAAACCTAAAAAATCTGTGTCACTGTCTTCCATTTCTAAGCTATTTACATGTGTTTTTCTACTCACCAAAATTTTCAATATTTTCACTATTTCACTTTAACTGCACTTAAACTTGTTCACTACACGTTTCACAGATGTTGACACGCTGGGCACCTTCTTGTCTGCTGGCTCGATGCTGATCTGGTCGTCTTGGGGGGTTGGTCCATTCTTTCGACGCCACACGTTGGGAAGCCAATTTGAAGCTGTATAATCGTTGTTGTATCCTAGTTATTGGATCGCCATTTGAAGCTGAAGTCGTTGGTGACGTGACGTTGCCCTTAGATGTAGCTCGCTCCGGCTAGTTCTGCAAGAAATCTCTTTATCTCGGGTTTGCGTAAGTGTAATGGACAACCCAAGAACAACTTTGCACATTATTTATTTCCTATTTAAATATTTTCAGGAGTTATGCCGAAAATATTTGTATCTGTAGAGGCATCGCACTCACATCCGCGCAGCACGAACTCCCGTACTGGTCTCTGGTTGAGTAATGACGCTTTCTCTTACCCACGCTAAGAAAAACCGTTCTCTTCCTATTTGAATGTCATGACGTCATCCAAGAAAGCCTCGTATCCAAAATGCTATTTCCTTTTCCCGCAATTTAGAAATGTCCCTTTCTATTATAACATGTTCTTTTATGAATTTCGAATATATAATTACCTTTTTAGGATTAAACGATGTTTACTTTATATTTTATTAAATATATCGCGCGACTTTTAAGGTTGGTAGACTTGACTTTCGAACGTGTATTTAAACTATGTGGTATGACGTCATGACTCGTTAATTTCAAACCAATAATGCGTTTATACTACAAATTTAACGACTATCATTTACTCATATCTTGCTCACCTTACAACACTTGCTACTCTATTATCTATGTATGTTCTTACTTAACACTTATCGCAAATCTTACATCCGGCAATTAAATTAAAACGTGTCTTTTTCAAAAGCCCATTCGATCGGAAATCTAAATTTCGGTATCAACTGCCACTATCATAGAAGAGCATGTATGAAACTATACGACATTTTTAAAACCACTTTTAAAGGTTTTACTTACCATTGTTATTAAAGGAGATGCTGAAATTGGCCACTGTCATTGTCCATACATTTTTGGCACTTCCTTAGGGAATTATCCATTACTTGCCGTAGTTCACATTGAGAAATGATGACAATTTCCTGGAAGATATTTTGTTTTAATTCTTCCAGAGTGTGTGGGTTTGTCTTGTACACTTCATGCTTTAAGTCACCCCAGAGATAGGAAATGCAGGTAGTTAGGTCAGGGCACATAGGGGGCCACAAATCTCTTCTAATAATCCTTATATTTGCCTCCATCCTATGACTTCTCGCACATTGATTTAGAAGATCTAGTTTCCCAGTTACCAACACCATTTCTTTTGGTGGGAGACTTCAATGTGCACCACCCACTTTGGGGTTTGAGTCGCGCTTGTGCGAGAGATACGCTCATTGCCGATTTCTTGAACAGTTACAACTTGATGAAGTGCTGTAACACTTGTTTTCACAGATGGTGAGTAATTCAAATTAAATAAAAGAAAATGAAAAAAATACCTGATAGTAAGGAAAAATTGAAGCTATTAACAGTGAAGCAACAGAATCTAAAATAAGAACAAATTAGAAACTAAAAGCTGCACTTATCTTAGAAATATTGCAAGTTCTTCCACAGCTGACATGTTTCAAGTTGTATCCAACTATAGCTTTGAAAATAAGCTTTTAGTTTCTAATTTTTCTTATTTTAGATGCCTAATATGTTTGAGACCTCTCAGACATTGCCCGCACATGGCTTGTGTGTTTAAAAACACCAACAGTAAGTTTGTTGGCATAAATAAACAATATCTAATATTTACTTACACAAGTACTTAAGACTAAAGTGTTTGCCAATAATAAGTAAATACTTGAAGTAAATGCTTCATTTTTATTCACATGAGCCACTGAATTCAATGACATCACTAGTCATAGGTTTCACTTTTCTGTAAAATCATCAGTTTCTGCAATTCAAAGTACACAAGCCTACAATACAATTCATGGATGTAAATAGAAACTTTTCTTGTTTCCAGCATTTTTAATGAATACTGATGCTGACATTGAACTCCATAAAGTATACCGTGACTGCTGTGAACTCTTCGGCTATTTTAATACAGCTATTCTTGAGTCTCTAATCAAGGCCACAAAGAAGTCCTTGGAGACTTTGAGGACAAGAGCAGAAATGGTCAGGTAATACCTAAATTAAACATGCATTTAAATGAGATCCCGTCCATTCAGAACATCAGTGTTTAATAAATTATAAATTAATTGTCCTTTCAACTAGCTGTGTGTAGGATAAAGATTAAAATCAGATTGAAAAATTAATACCATAACCGGTATTTGAACTGCATATCTTCCAGTCTCTGTCCAATTGGTCTAATTGCTGAGGTACTATAGCAACTTGCTGGCATGACACCAACATCTCCAATTGACTAACATTTTCTCCCTGTGAACCACAAGGAGAACTCAGGAAAATCTCAGGTCAGTTTTCTGGCACCAGAAGCTATACAAACTGGATGATTTGTGAGGCAATACAAAATGAACGAGTTTACAATATATACTAGATGGCTGTAATTAAAATGATAGTGTGGTGGTTGTGCTGGTACAGCACACCTGTAATGCTCTTAGGAGTCTAAAACTTTGTAGATATGCTAAGCAAACAATGCAGTCATGAATTATGTCAAACAAGTACAGTAGAAGCCCAAAACAGTGTGGTCTGAAATACCACAGATTCAGATTTAACACGGGGGAAGCATGTCCCCCGAAAATATACCATACTTTTTGTTTATTTATTTATTTTTTATGGGGAGGCATTGGTGAAATTTGGACAAAAATGACGAAAAATGTGATTTAAATGCCCATGTGCAGGTGGGCGTGGCTGCTGAAATGCATTCATTATCCCATTGCAGCAAAGTCGTGTACATTTTTTAAGTTTAAATTGGACGGTCTGACTCAGTTCTGGTGGATGTAAGCAGACATCTTGTGGGATTTTCTGCAAACATTCATGCCAGTGAAACAAACGAATGTTTCCTGTTTTAACATGTGTGTACCACGTAGTTGTATTTCTCTGAATTTTATTCAAGATTATACAGCTTGAAGAAGAGAGAAGTCATCTTTATTGTGGTGTACATTTAGATAAGTATAACATAGAATAAGATAAGGCAGAGAATGCTAAATAAGTGTCTTCTTGCTCTAAGTGAAAATCTAAATTCTTTATTTAGCTGTTTGTAAACACACAAGCAGCTAATACTCTTCTCACTATTATAATTTATTGCAAAGCTGTAAAGATTGTACATTAAGTGGACCAGATTTTTATTAAATTATTATTAACTGGTATAAAAATATTGTAAAGTGAGTAAGCAAAAGCAAACAAAGAAATCTCTTGCAGCAAGAAAAAATATAATGCCTAGATGGCAAACTGGCAAATCTCAGGGGGAAACAAGCATAACTAGATCTACAGTAGATCTTGAAGGAGCACGTTCAAGTAGTAAAAAATTGCAGTGACTTCAGCTATCAGTGAATTTAATATGAGTTGTGTGGCTACTCTCTATGTAAAGGAAAGAGTCACAGCTAGTAATATAAGTCCAGTAAGCAAAAGAATTAGTAATGTTAGGGATAAGGGAAGATTAAAGCAGAGTGCACTGAGTACATTAAATACATTCAAATCAGCAAAAAGAACGGTTAAGAGTAGCAAAACTTAAAGAAGAAGAAGAAGCTAAACAGTTAACTGAAGGACCTTCACATGGTCCAGGGGAATTCTAAAGCAGTAAATGTATGCTGTCATACACTTAAAACTTTAAAGTCATTTTTCTCTGCTTTCTATTTTTTTAACATTTATCAATCTTCAAAATGCATCTTCTAATGCAGTTCTTAATAGATTTCTTTTAAATTTTGCACACATGTTCTTAGATAGTTGCTTCATAAAACTTGGTATTTTAAATGCTGTAGATGGAGTAGTTTGTTATTGAATTTTTATTTTGAAAATTATTAATAATTTGAAAAAAAAAATGGACATTGGGGTATTCAATATTTTTTTTCTCCAAAACTGTTTGACATAGCCAAATAAAAATACCAGGTTTTGTAGACATAATCTAGGGAAACATATGGCCAGAGTTTAGTTTACTTAGAACAAATAATATTTTATAAGAAGCGTTTGCTATACTACCCTAAAATTGCAGCAAAAAAACCTATAAAATTTTTTTTTGCAAAAACTGTCTTGCATAGAAAAGTGAAACTTGGTAAACCTTCTAGTTATGCTTTGACACACATACATACAAATTTTCACATCATTCTGACAAAAATTGTGGATTTTTGTCATTTTCACAGATGCCTCCCCTTAAAGTTGAGTTTGAAGTCAACTCTGAATTTGAAAGAATTATTGCAAAATATGATTATGAAAAATCGAAAAATAAGAGATGGAAACCATCAAACACTCAAACAGTAATTACTGAATATCCTCAGAAAACGGCAGTTGCAACTTTCAGGACAGGACATGATTGTCTGGCAAAACATTTAAACAGAGTTGGGATATATTCTTCACCACTCTGTCCTCTATGTGATCTGCAAGAGGAAATGGACCAAGACCACCTTCAAATATGCCCGGCCACTTCTAGTGCCCCATCCATCAGTGAAAAATATTGGAGAGCAAGAGGATTAATGACTTCATTGTCAGAAATCCAGAATTAGCTAACAACAACTTTGTTGCAATGTACCTTTGGGTTATGAATTCAGAAATCCATCATAACATATTGTCCTTGGTACCCAGTTGTTGGAGTTTCTGTACTAGTTTACATTAGTTTATGTTTATAAAACATGAAAACAATCTTCCAAACAGTTATTGTGCTCTGTTTTAGAAGAAAATTTGGTAACTTAACATTAGAAAGATAGGCAGCGTATAGATGGAATAAAAATAAATAATTTCCTTGTATTTTTAGTGACCATTACCTTTTTGTGAAATTAAATTACAGAGGTGCTAAACCACAAAAGCCACTGTTACTGTCAGAGTTAATTCTTCAGATTCCTGATATTACTGTCAAGCCAAATGTGGAAGAACTGCAGATTGAGTTCAACAGGACTGCTGTTACTATCATTGATGTGCATAGAAGTGTGGTGCACTGGGGTCAGAGATCTGTTGTTCCAGGAGGTAAATCAATCTTGTGATGGAAATAACTTCCATTAATTTGTTACTCTATACATCAGCTTGTTTTAGACGGGCATAATTGGTACTTCATGTACAAGATTTAATTACTGAATCACTGGAAACATCGTCCTTTTATTTTTTTAATAAAATTTGTTGATCATAGAATTTTCATAGTATACATTTTTAACCTTTTCCCAGCCCTAATTAGGAATATTTTAGAAAAAACATAGTTTATGTTATTTTAGGGTTAGGAATGTTCCCCAAAATACCAACAAGCCTAAAATTTGAAAATGTTGATACTGAGGTAGGAGTTGTTTAACTGGGTTCATACAGACCTGATGGGATTACAAGATCCAAGGTATCTGTTGATTGATAAACAAAATGTAAGTAGCATGCAGGGGTGTAGTAACAATAGATGTGACATGTTTCACATACCCTACAATTTTCCTCAAACTGATTCCCAAATTGGTATTCATTACAATTTTGTGGCACATAATTGTTTTAATATCATTAAAAATCAAGCTTTTGTAAACTTTATGATTTGAATTTGCACCACTCTGCAGCAGTATGTTTAGAAACAAAGATTGGGTCAACAGCATCTGTTGTCAGCTAGAGGTAGCTGGTGTTGTGTGCCTCAGCCAAGGTATGCACCAGCCTAGACATCTTGTACTGAGAATTGCACTCACATTATTGCATTTAAAGTCATGAATAGGAAGTAATTCATGATTTTGTTTTGCTTTATGTATGTGTGCTCTTCAACTGTGGACATTTGAGCATAATTTGGACACTTGGTTACTTATTACTAAAGCAAAATGTAGGTTAAGATCTGCCCATGCAGATATAGTTATGTAGGTATGTGACAGAGACAAGCACAATCGAGAGGTCACGAAATGAATCAGAGCAAGAGCAGTAAACAAAGCTGCTTTTCCATGCCTTTGCTGCAATGAAAACCAAAATAGTGTGAGTCACAAATTGAATGTAAGAAACTTCCAAACATTAAAAATTTCTCTAAAAAGCAATATGTAATTAAAACAGACCCTCCAAAGTGTGCACTCAGTATTATAAGAAACATTAAAAAAATGTATAAGGCATTTCAACATCAAAGTTTATGAAACTGAATCCTGGGTGTGTTGTACTACTTTAAAGAAATGTTTTATCTTTTTATCAAAAGAAAAATGAGTTTGGAATTCCAGCAGTTATGAAGACTTAAATAGCATTTATGAGGCAACCATAAAACACAACTATTCTTGTAATCACATAATATGCACACAAAAAAACAACCAGAAACAGAAATAGAATCCAGGAATAGAATTTTCATTGAATGATTAGTATAAGCTCTCAGTTGAACAGCATAACAATGAAATGGGAAAGAACAGAGCTTTATTTTCTCATTTTGCACAGGCTGTATGTTTTCTAGGAAAATAGGCATGTAAATGAATCTGCCAGCATGCCATGCTTGTATGAGTACATTTTGGTCCCTTCGTCCAGCCTCCTGGATTGTGCAGCTGACAACTTCCCTTTAGAACAAAGTTCTACACAATAATGTCCTTTAGATCTGCAGTTCTGGAAATATCCTTGGTGGCAGGCGTGAGAAGCCACCCTCTTTTCAGAACATTCCACTCTTTTTGTGGAGACTATATAAGGGGCTTGAATGCCCAACTGGGGATCAGTTTTTAGTTGATAAGACATCATCAAGAGTTCAGTTGAGACAGAGACAATGTCAAGAGAAGTCATTTGACAGAGAGGTTGTCAGCTGAGTGCACCTAGAGAAGCTGGGCAATGTTGAATGTCAATACAAGGAGTAAAGTATGTTGAATATCAATTGGAGCACCATTTTATTTAAGTATTGTGACAAAATGACAAAATCAGTCTAATTACTTTTCTATTGCTTTATTTTTATTCTAAACTTTTGCACAAATACACTTCTCTTCTACTGACATTAACACAGTCTACAGTCTTTCATATTACAACTCCCAATTGTTTCCTTCTCGTGGCCTTGACTTAGTCCTTTCACTGTTTTTCTTCACTTTCTCTGTCTCTCATACACTAACTCTGACAATGCAATCATTCGATGCTCATTAAAACTTCTTCACTTTGACACAATGTACCTTTCACATCTGTAAATCTTCCCTCTGCAGCTTCCTCGGTTCCTTATATAGCGAGGATAACATAACATGGACCTGTTTTGACTTCCACAAACATGCCAGCCACCGGATGCCTCTCAATGCTCTGGAAAACCCTTTGTGTTGCCGCTTGATTGTTGTTAGTCACTTATGCATAAAAAGTTGCATTGGGCACCTGACCTTGAGTGCCTTTATTTGCATGCCAGCCTGTTATGTAGTGCGAGGTAGTTTAGCCCTGAGCATCCTTTGTTATCCACTGTGCCCAGCATCACAGTATTGATAAAATTATGTTGATCCATAATGTATATCAACATTCAAAAGTATAAATGAAGTTCTTATCAGCAACCATATTAATTCATTGATCTATTATGTCTAGTCATACATTGCTAATCCTTGCAGTTAACCCATTGGTTGGATTTTCTTTGGAATTATCTACTGTTTTATGAAATTTTGAGCTATAAATGAAAGAATTTGAAATTTTATGGCATTTTATTCAAGACTATATAGGGTGGAAGGGAAGTTATTACATTCCTTCATGGAAGGACAAGGCAGGGTATTTGTTTGTGTTCTCAAGAAGCACCATTACTGTGTTTGTTTATGTACTGAGCTAGGGAAAGTGCCACCCACACAATCTGCAGTGTTGCCAGCTTGTTTTCGACAAAACTAGAATATCTCCGTAGCAAACGTTCAGAGGCAAAACCATAAGCTACAAAATGTGTTCCAAATACTAAGATCTATCACTACTTTAAATTAATGTAATGACTTCCCTTCCACCTGGTACAAGAAAAGGCAAATTATTTTTGTTGGAGAAAATATGAACAGAAACCTAATAATATTTCCTCAAATCACAAAACTGCTGGTTTATATTAGAATTGCTGATGAACTTTCTGTAAAGATGATAAACTGAGTTCTTATTGTAAAAGTCTGAGATTCTTAGAATACACTGTGTAAATGATGACTTTTGGTTATAGCAAGCTCAATATATATATATTTTTTAAATTAGAAAATACTTGAGTTTGCAAGCTCTTAATTTATCTAGTAGATTTGTTAGAGCATATATTAGAGACAAATGCATATGTGTTAAGTTGAGAATCTAATATCCTGTAACTTGTACCACTGCAGCACAAGAACCAGGTGAAGCTGAAGGTAATGAGTCTATGATTGGGAAGGCAACCTATTTTAAAACGGTTTCTGAACACAAGGATGTGGTTAGAATAAGACAAGCCCTGGAAACCTGCATTCTTTTGATAAAATCTGATGTAGAAGAGCTAGAACAGGTAAAGAAAATAATATCTTCCTTTCATAGAAGTTTGAAAACAGTGTTGATGTAATTAATTTAATTTAAAAGGTGAGTTAATAACACTGAACAACACTTACAAAATATTTTTCCGGGACGCGTTTCGAAGGTTAACTTTCCTCCATTATCAACCGGACAATAACTGGGTTTCCATGGTGTTTCGTGGTGCGGATGGTGATGCTTCTTCTGATGTTTCTTCTGGTAACGGTTCAATGAACTTACTGAAAATGTCACTCTGAGGAATGTCGAAATTAAATACTCGGTTTCTATTTTTTAAAATAAAGATTTGTTCTCATGTGGACAGTTCTTGTTTTCCGGTTATGTGTTTAAGAAGTTTCGGTTCTAGCTTTATGTCATGATTTTTTGTCCAAAAGTGAAATACAACTGCTGATTTTTCTAATTGTTTACTCTTAATGTTTCTAACGTGTTCCTTGGATCTGATTTCTAAATTTCTTTTGGTTTTTCCTATGTATATTTCATTACAATCACTGCATTCAATTTGGTATATGCCAGATTTTTTGTTAGGTGGAATAGCATCTTTGATGTTGGAAAGTAGTAGGTTTTTTATGGAGTAATGGTTTACTGCTGCTAGCTGAATGTTGTATTCCTTGAACACTTTTTTAAATTTATCAAAGGCCCATGGATGATATGTGAATTTTTTGAATATCATTTATGTTTTTGCTGCTGTGAGAGTTGTAGTTTCTTTTAATAATTTTTTATTTTTTGCTCGTTTTACCTTTTTATCCACTAATTCTTTGGAGAAGCCGTTTTTTTGTGCTATTTCAATTATTTTGTAATATTCTGTTTTATATTCTTCTGCTGAAAGAGGGATGTTCACCAATCTATGTGTTAAACTATTGAAAATTGCTTGTTTGTGGCTTCTTGGATTGTAACTATTAGCTTTTATGTAGTTGTCTGTCTGCGTTGGTTTTCTGTGAATACCGAAATTTATTCTATCCTTGTTTTTGATTAATTTTAGATCTAAAAATGGTAATTTATTATCTTTTTCTACTTCCACTGTGAAATTTATACTTTTGTCCTGTATGTTCAGAAGTTTTAATGCGTCACTGATGTGTCTTTTTGGAACTATTGCAAATATGTCATCTACGTATCGCTGCCAGAATTTGAACATCCACGGGAAACCTTTTGTGATCCTTATTTCCAATGAACTCATGTAAATATCTGCTAAGAATGGCGAGAGAGAATTGCCCATTGCTAAACCTGAAGTTTGACGGAAATACTTTGTTTGGAACTGGAAGAAATTTTGTTCTGTGCATAATTTGGTGAGTTCTATGTATTCTGCAATTTCTGACGATGACATTCCAAGTGATTTGAGCCAATTTTTGATCAGTGATGGGGGTTTTTCTATTGGTATACTGGGAAATAGTGCCTTTACATCAAAGGAGACAAGGGTGTCCTCTTCTGTTAATTTGAAGTCTTTGATGTGTTCTATTAGTTCATAACTGTTTCTTATGCTTAAACTTTCGAATTTAGGAAATGAATTAAATTTATTAGATAGCCATTTTGCTAGTTTGTAAGTTGGTGAATCTATGCTGCTAATTATGGGTCTCATGGTGATGTCTGGTTTGTGTATTTTGGGTAAACCATAGAGTCTAGGCACAGTTGGATTATTTGGTTTAATTGCATATTTGTTTGGTATTATGCTTGAATTTTGTATAGCTTTTTCAAATTATTACAATTATTAATACAGAATAAACACATTATTAACACTGCAATAATTAATGGTTTTAATAGATTTTATACATAAAAAGGTAGAAAAATTTAAATATCAAAAGGCTATTAAAGAGGTTTCTACCCTCAAGAAGAGGGTAGGATAATTTTATTTTTGAAAAGTTTACTTACCGTCTGTGGGCAAATAAATTTACAAAACTTTTTAAAGAATATGGAATAACTTTGATCCCTCAAAATAAATTTAATATACAAAATTTACTATATTTTTCTAAAAAGGATAAAATTCCAATTTATATAAAGTCTGGCATATATCAGTTTAGCTGTTGGGATTGTGATAGGGATTATATTGGTAAAACTGTGATCTGCAAGAGGAAATGGACCAAGACCACCTTCAAATATGCCCGGCCACTTCTAGCAACCCATCCATCAGTGAAAAATATTGGAGAGCAAGAGGATTAATGACTTCATTGTCAGAAATCCAGCATTAGCTAACAACAACAACATATTGGTAAAACTAAACATCATTTAGAAACAGAATAAAAAAGCATTTTAGAAATATTAAATGTAAACAACTGATAAATCAGCTATAACAGATTTTTTTGGTCATTTGATCATGAAATTAATCCAGAAGTTTAATTATTAAAATAATTAAATGGACCTATAGATTTATGGATTGAGAAAGGATATTCATTTTAAAAAATGAGAACCGCGTTATGAATTTTGAAATACCTCCAATAGATTGTATTTAGAAGTTTTTGTTTTCCGACGGTGGCAACAGATCTTTTAAGATGAGCATCAGTAACTATTTAAGAGATGGAATCAGGACTGAAAAATTCAATGCCATACCCGGGATTTGAACCACTCAATAAGCAGAAGATCCGTGGTTCAAATCCCGGCTATAGCAATGAATTTTTCATTCTTAAACATTGCCCACACACGGCTTGTGTATTTAAAATCACCAGCAGTAAGCTTGTTGGCATAAATAATCAGTAACAATGTTAACTTGTTCGGATAGCTTTGAGAATAAGTTGGAGACAACTCGAAGCCAGTCAGCAGTGTAACAACTTGCAATATTAGTAAGATAAGTGGAGCTTTTAGTTTCTAATTTGTTCTCAATTTAGATTACTCATATATGTTATATTTAAATATTTATAATTTTCCTCTACCAAGATTTTTATCCTGTTCCTTGGATTTCTCAATCTGGAGGACTTCAAAGGCCATTCACAATAAATTCACCCCAGAGTTATGTTTGTCATTTTAAAATTACAAATCTAATATGCTATTCAAAATCACTAGAATTAACTTTTACTTTCTCTTCGGCTTATGTATAGTAGTATACTCTATAAAAAATTGGCATGGAGATTTATTAACAATGTTTTCATAATTCTTTTATTTCATTTTCTGATATTTTAACTATCTTACTTTTTTTTTCTTTTTCTATAGCTCTGTTAGCTATAAACTTAGTCATCAATAAGTATTAGACCTCTCATTCATGTTTGATATTTTTGTTGAGTTTGTAGTAGAAATTATAAGCCCAGAAAGATTCATGCTGATATTTGTTATGTTTAGTTGTGTCAATCAAAAATATGTCAATTTCCTGTCATATGAATGTTATATTTTTTATAAACTTAGTTGCATCAGAAGCTGTTTGGCAAAATGGAACATGGCCAAGATCGATTTTAACTGAAAATCTTGAAAAAAGACAAAGAAAGACAAAGGTTACTAAGCTCTGTAACCAAGAGGAATAAATAGTGAATCTTTTTTGAGTTCAGTTGCAATATTGAAGTCATATAGAACAGACATTTTGTGCAAATAGTGGCAAGTGCATGTTGTAAATTTCAGAAAATGTTTTGATAATTTGAAATTATAACAAGAAATACCAAACAATCTGACAGTGATTGTGTAGAAAACAAATATTATACAAATTAAGGAAAAATTGAAGCTATTAACAGTGAAGCAACAGAATCTAAAATAAGAACAAATTAGAAACTAAAAGCTTCACATATCTTAGTAATATTGCAAGATCTTCCAGAGCTGACATGTTTCAAGTTGTTCTTATTTTAAATACTGTAAAATTCATGTACATGGATATAAATATAAGTCAGTAAAAAAAAAAAAAACTGATGCTTATCGTAAAAGTAACACCATTGAACTTTGCATGAGAAATAGTTTTGAAAGAAAACTTTGCCACGATGATATTCCAAATAGTATCAGACATTGGCTTCAAGAATATGTTTAAAAAGTGAGATGGTTTGTGGTTATATGCTATTTTAATTTAAGTAAAGTTAATTTTGGCAGAATCCAGACTTCAATTGAAAAGGTATTAGCCCTCACCATCATAAGCTTTATCTGTTAACTACTAAATATGGCCCTGAAATAAAGATGTCCATGCTCCATAAATGAAAAAAGAAAGAAGCCACAAATTTAAGAATTACATGCTTCTAAGACATACCTTATTGCCTGCTGTCATCCAAGATTACAATTTTTACTTTCTCTACTGGTAAGTAGGGGAATTATTGTATTCCACCAAAAAATTTGATGTCGAGATTTCACCGGAAATATATATTTTGAGGCCCCCTGAATCCAAAAAAAGCATTTTTAGAAAAAGGTCCGGGGGTGTGTCTGTATGTCAGTCTGTGTGTCAGTCTGTGGACAGCATAACTCAAAAACTAAAAGTTGGTTAAAAACCAAAGTTGGTATTTAAGTTTAATGTCATTCATGATATGAAGATTTTGAAGAAAATAGCCCCACCCTAAACTACCCCTTACATGGAACATTTTTCGAAATTTTTGATTTTCTTGAAAATGGCTCTAACAATTTTGATTAAAATGTCATATGTTTGAGACATTTTTATGACAAATGAAATGTATATCTTGAATTTTCTGGCTATAGCTCCTGTAGTCATATTTACTCTGGATGACTTTTGTATAACTGGTAAACCATTAGAGATAGATGAAATCATACTGTACAAAAAATGTTGTTGTTAGCTAATGCTGGATTTCTGACAATGAAGTCATTAATCCTCTTGCTCTCCAAAATTTTAAGAGAACAATAGCAGTAATAGTAACCACTTTTTAAAGAGCACCATATTTTTATGTTTTGGCGGTTACATTGCTCTCGCACAACCCCCAGAATGTGTGGAGAACCACACCTGTCGTTGGTTTACGGGTCTCCCCTACCTGACCGGGAGAATTATCAAAATAAGTTCACAGACCATATCCTCTGATTACACTGGTCTACAAAAATTAACTTTTTCTCTTTCACAAGAATTAAAATAACAGATTCTAAAAGTATTTTTCGTGCTGAATTCAAATATAATTACAGTTTGTCCGCATCAGGCAGGAGTTTTGTGTGATATTCATTTGAATTTTTATAATATTCTAAAAAATCCGTAACTAGCTATCTAACTCAAAATTATAACTACTGATTCTGACTTACTTAAAAAATGTAGATCTTGCTAAAATACACAATTTATGTCAAAATAAATTTTCTTGTAGGGTGAACCATTTCGGAGATATTCCTTGTTATGTGTGTGAGTTTCAGAAAACTTAGAACTTTCGTGAAATGGATCATCATTGTTCATTTTTTTATATGTTAAGTGTGCAAAGACAACAGAATCTCAAAGCTTTAAAACATTTGACTATCGCACAAAGCCTACTGTATTCTAACATTCCCCTTGCACCTACAAGGAAGTAAGCAATAAGTTGTACAAATGTTTATCTTAACTAACACGAAGCAGATATAGGAATAAGAGTTTGTAAGAATGGTTAGTACAAGAGTAGAGAAAGTCATGTGAGTGCAACACATCAGATGTTTTAGTTTTTCTCTATGCATTCATTTTTCATTGGGATTTTGTTGTCTAACCCATTAATTATTTTGTTAAGTATATCATACTTTTCATTTACACTTTTGTTTTCATATATCCTATTATAGTCTACTTGTGTAAGTACTTTTTTCATATTTTTAGATGTTCGTCAACTTCAAGCTTCAATAGCTTCAGTTTTTGTGTTATATCATACAAAATTATAATGCTACTTTGGCAACTTTTTATTGAAGGGAGTGATGAAATCTTTGTTTCAGTGTCATATTTAGTGAGTAACAGATACAGATTATGATGGCGAAAGCAAATGTCTTTTCAATTAAAGTCTGGATTCTGCCCAAAATTAAGTCCATTTAAATTAAGATTACATATATTAAAAAATCATCTCAATTTTAAAATATTCTTCAAGCCAATGACCAAAACTATTCAAGATATCGCCTGTGACAAAGTTTTCTTTTATAACTATTTCTCAGGTGAAGTTCAATGGCATCACTTTTATTATAAGTGTTAGTTTCTCTTTCATTGACTTGTATTTGTATCCGTGGATATAAATGAGCTGCTCGGGGGAACATAATGCTAAGTGCCAAAATGCATGTTTTGAAATAGAGAACAAAATATAATTCCCAAGAACCTACAAAATAATTTTATTTTCACCTCAATTTTGCACTCAAAATATTGAACACACCATAAAGTAATACCCATCATGTATCTTAACTTATATATTTGAACGAGCAATTCTTGTATATATTGAGGCGGGGTTTTATTATGGAAGTCTTTGCCTATCAGCGGGAATAATGTTTTTACTAAAAGATGGAAAGTTTGTTATAGCAGACGCTACTCTTATCTGCAGGGTCGACGGTCGAAGAATGGAATGCAAAAGCCAACGTTCTTTTATCACAAACACATTTATTCGTTATTTACACTTTTTATCACAATTTCAATTAGTTAACAACTTTTAGAATTCGATAGCGTCTACGCTGGTTAAAAGTTTGGGTGTAATTTACATGTTCACACGCCATCAGCAAAAATACACTTCCATTCACTCTGAGCTCACAGACGCCAATCATAAACTAGTCCAAGCGTCCTATGACGCAACACCGCCATTCTTATGTATTCATCCGCGCAACAGTTCTCATTGGTGGAACTCAAAGTGACGAGAAGACATTGGATCTTGAATATCAAAAAGAAATAAGTCCCTGATACACCCAAATTAAAAGAATTAAAAATTTACACACTCTTACAAAAATATTTACATGAACAATTTTCTATTAGTCAATATTCTGTCTCATATGCCCCTTGTTTTGTTTTTCAAGTTGTCACCTTATTCACAATCTTGAAACACAATACAATACTTTTCCCTACTTCTATGATTCAATCACTTTGTACAATCTTTTTTTTTTTTTTTCAGTCTTCTTCACTGTTTGTCTTTGTCCTTTGTTTTGACATAATACAACATGTCTTTATAAGTTTCACATATTCGGTTACCACACAATGCATTCAGTTATTATACAATACATATCCAGTTATTGTACAACACATTTAGTTATTACACAATATGTCCAATTATTATGCAATACATATTCAGTCCTTGTACAATATACCCAGTTATCATATCACATATGTTGTTATTATACAATACACCTTCAGTCATTATACAATACATATTCAGTTACACATTTGATTACTACACAACATGTCCAATTATTACACAATATATATTCAGTTATTGCACAATATATCCTGCTATCACATCACATATGTTCTGTTATTATGCAATACATATTCAGTTATTACACAATACATATTCAGTTTTTGCATAACATATTTGGTTATTACTCAACATATTCAGTTATTACACAATATATCCAGTTATCATACAATACATATTCAGTTATTGTACAACACACATTCAGTTCTTATACAACACATACTCAGTTATTGTACATTTGACATTGACACAAATATGATTTAAGTGTTTCATGTGGTTTTTGACATGTATTCATTGCTATGAGGAGAGAAAAACAGGATACAAATTTTGAGCTAATGATTATAATCATGTTTATGGCAATACTTTATTCAGTTCTTTGCCTTCTTTGTCTTATAAACTTGTTATGTATAGGCAGGTTGTTGAGTCGGTTCTTAAACTCTGATGTTACTAATAGTACTAATTTTCTTGATTGGGTTATTATTCATTGTTGTTTGGTTCAACATTTCTTCGAGCTTAGCATTGGCTACATTCATCTCAATTCATGGGCATTGTTTTTCTGGTTATGGTTTTCCTCATTTCACTAATTGTCATTTCTTTATCTCTTATTTCTATAAGAGAAAACTTCTATACTTACAATTATTCTGTAATTGTATTATCTTTCTTCTCCATTTACCCTCGACATCTTTGTGTCGAAATATTATATCTTTTTCATCATAATTGATTCATTTTTATTTTTGTCCCTGACATCCTTATGTCAAAAACATATCTTCCGACGCTATGATTCATTTATTTAATGACAATCAGTGTCCTCGTCTGTCTTTGTTGACAATGCTCTTTGTGGTCGATATAGCCAATGACTATGTAGATTTTCTTCCTTGTTGTAATCCCTAATCTGAACATGATTTTCTATAAGTAACCCATTAAAAATTGTTATCTTCTTTCATCTCTACTACTCCTGCCTTACACATTCGTTGACAAAGACTATTTGGTCCTTTCTTTGTATGGCTTCAATTTATTTTTGTGGTATCTTCCTACCAACTTGCCATTTGTATTCTGTAGCTCATACGTGTGGTCACCCAGCTGTTTTGTTATGACCAGTGGTCCAGTATACAATAGCTCCATCTTTCCAGATCTTTTTTCAGATGCCTTGGATGCTTTGTGGCTTTTTAAGAGCACCTTTTCTCCAATTTGTGGGGACCATTTCCTGACGAATCTTTTCACCTTGTTCCTCCCTTTTTCAGCCTTCTGTTGTAATCTTCTGAATGCCAATTGACATTTTTCCTTCTCTGATAATTCTCTCTGGGCAGCCATCGTAGTGTCAATGTCAATTGCTAATTTTCTTGGTTTCGTGTTGGTCATCAGCTCGATAGGTGCGAACTTGGTCGTGGGGTTCACCGAATGGTTAATCACCTCCTCTATATATCCGCATTTTTCCGTCCAGGAAGTGTGGTCTCTGTGGCAGAGCAAACGAAAATAAATACTAATATCCCTCATGATTCTCTCAGTCGGGTTTCCCTGGGGATAATATGCTGAGGAATAGTACAATTTTATTCCTAATGTTTCTAAGGTGTTCTGAAACAACTTGCTCTTATGCATGGTTGCATTGTCCGATAGAATACATTTTATCCTCCCATATTTTGGGATGTAGTCCTTGACGATTTTATCTAGGCATGTTCTGCTTTTGATGTTCTTAATGGGGTATATTTTGGTGAATTTTGTAAAAACATCAAACATGACAAAGATGTATCTGTTTCCATCTTTACCCCTTGGCAGCTCTCCATGCTCGTCAATACACACCAATGCATTTTTCTCGTTCCTCACAATGGATTGTGGGATGACATCGTACTTTACATTAATTGGCTTGGCCTTTTGGCATAGGTCGCATGAGGAAATTAACTTCCTGACCTTCTTGCCAAGATGTTTAATGTACAATACCTCCTCGATGGCAAGCATTGTCCTCTCAGTACCGGAGTGAAGCATCGAGTGGTGGAATGCTAAAATGACCCTGTCCTGTAAGGAATTTGGTACCATCATTTTCCATTTCCTTACGTCGCGACCATGCAATTTAAATAGGATGTTCCTAAATTTGCCTATCTTGGCATCCAATCTTGGTATTATGTCTGGAGCCTTGTCGAATAGCCTCTTCAATTCAGGGTCTTCTTGTTGTAGCTTTGTTATGTTCTTGAAGTCTTGCAAGATCTCGTTGCTTTCTTTGCTACTTATCTGCATAATTTTGATCTCATGGTGTGGACTGTATATCGTCTCGGGTATGTGGTTCTCCGACCTTAACCTTGACAATAAGTCACTGAAGATGTTCTCCTTCCCCGGGATATGTTTGACCTCTATGTCATATGACATTATCTCATGTATGTACCTTGAGATTTTGGAGTTGGTTAGCTTGCATTTTTGAATGAAGGACAGGCTTACGTGATCTGTATATATAATTATTTTATAAAGATATATATATTGTCTGAACTTTTGCAACGCAAAATGGATTGCACCTATTTCCAGTTCGGTTATGCAGGCATTGGCTTCTATTTTATTTAAAAATCTAGAAGCTGTGGCAATCACATGTTTGTTGCCATCTGCATCTTCCTGTGCTAATATTGCTCCATATGAGTGCGCACTAGCATCGGTGTATACTAGAAAAGGTGAATTTGGATCCGGTCGTTGGAGAATACTGTGCTTGAAAAGTTCTTTGATATTCTCAAAGGCCACCTGGTGTTCAGCATTCCATTCCCACTTAGTATCTTTTTTCAACAGTGCTCTAAGGGGTACCAATTCCTTAGCGTAGTTGACCACGAATTTCGACTGGTATTGCAAAACGCCCAGAAACCTCCTCAACTGTTTTAAGTTACGTGGGGGTGGTATATGCTCTATGGCCTTGACCCTCTCCGGATTAGGTTGTATACCATCAGGTGTTATGATGTGGCCTAGAAATTCAGCTTCTTTGACGAAAAACTCACACTTTTCTAAATTTAGGGTCATGTTGCTTTCCTGGAACCTGGATAATACATAATCTATGTGATGTAAGTGCGACTCGGGATTCTCACTGTATATTAAAAAGTCGTCTACATATTGCGTCACAAAAGTCTCGATGGTATCTCCAAAAACTTTGTCCAGAGCCCTCAGTAGTGCACTGCTACTGGTCGATAGTCCAAAGGCACATTTTGAAAAATGGTATACCTTTCCTTTGTGCAAGAAACAGGTATATTTCCTGACATCTGGATGAAGAGGAATTTGCCAGAATGATGCTGTCAAGTCAAGACTAGTGAAATGTTGACCTCCCTTCAATTTCGATATTAGTTGGTCTACCCCCTCAGGCCTGTAATGATCCGGCAAGGTATGTGCATTTATCTTCCTTGCGTCGATGGTCATCCTCAATTTTCCCCCTTTCTTATGGACCCATACTACTGGATTCACATAACATGAGTCCGACGGCTCTATTATTCCGTCCGCTAACATTTTCTGGATTACTCTGTCAGCTTCCTCCCTGATGGAGTTGGGGATGGGCCTGGATTTATGTGAATAGGGGGTAATATCTGTTACTGTAAAAGTATGTACGTACTTGTTACACGTACCTGGCTTTTTATCGAAAACTTTCCTGTTTTTAACCAATATTTTCCTAAGTTGGTTTCTTTCCTCTTCAGAGATGCCATGTGCCCCCCAGACCTTCTCATCGATTAGTTGTAACATCGATTCTTCTCCATCTGTTGGTAGTGGTTCAGGTTGGTAGTTGTCCCAGGCAACATACTCGTCTTCCGTGCAGATCCAATGGCTGCAAACGTTAGTTTCTTCATCGCTCGTCCAACCTGTTTTCTTCTTATTTACCCTTAGGTCTACCAATCTATTCTCGTGGACATTGATGTTCTCCACAAAGAATTGTTCATCCGGATGGATCCCTGTCTGGTCTGGTTCCTCTTGACATGTTTCTTCCTCCAGGAACTTCGCAGTGCATTCTGAGGCTCCTTCCTTAATAATAAATTCATGTAGGTCATAGTTAATTACCGACCTCCAAAGGTTAAGCAAATCACTGCCAATGATTAGGGTAGCTGTTAGTCTAGGTATTACTAGGGCAATAAAATCGAACTTCCAACTTCCGATTTCAATTACCAGCCTTACCTGGTATTTAACATGTTCCTTTTTCTTGCCAATTGCTGTGCTGCAATACACTCCACACACAGGCAAGAATTCAGCATTTCTTTTAGTTATCAGTTCCTGGAACAGCTGTTCGTCACATACTGATGTGCTGGCTCCTGTATCAATCATCGCTGGCAATTCGATACCCCATACCTTCAGCCTAATCATTGGTGGATTGGTTATTTCCTTTCTTTCACTCGCCTGTCTTCTCAAGGTACCTACATTACATTGGTCAATATCGCCCCTACTGCCACACAGGTCAACTTCCGGGACACAAAGTTGACTTGTACTTAGTTTTCCTGGACGTTGGAGGTGATCGTAGTTTCTGTATTCTGTGCAGTATCGGTCCTATCCGGCACATTTTCATTCTGTTCCTGTTGTCTTATGTTGTCGATGTTCCCTTGGTTTCTGCCCCTTTGACGTGAACCCCTATTGTACGACGGCCTATGGCTGTTCATGTATTCCCTACAGAATCGTATATGATTCACTTGATGGGTACGGTCTCCTGGTCTTCCACGATCATATCTATGCGTTCTGTATCTCGATTCACCCCTCGGTATCGTGTCGTGGTACCGCTGTCTTGTGTTCTCCATCCTCTCGCCATGATTATGTGGTTGTGGGAAATGGTGTGCCCCTCTCCCCCTTTCATGGGTACTCCTAGTATTTCTATGTTCTCCCTCACTCTGGTTGTTCGTAGTCGTGTTCCGGTTTAGGATGGGTGAGTTTGGGTGACCGTTCCTATGTCTATGCTCATTAGGCCGACCATTTTGTGTTTCGAAGGCTGTCAGCAGTTCTATCATATCTGCAAAATCTACTGGCCTCGCAACAATTAATCCTGTTCTCACTGTGTCTGGGAAATGTCTTGTTATGCTGGCAATTAGTTCTGCCTCCGACAAGTTGGGGTCTAATAGCTTTCCTTTGTTGGCTACTTTCATAAAATAATCGACTAGCGACAACCCTTTGGTTGGATCGTATCTACCTGTCGCTAGCTCTACTCTAGTTTGGTTTTGTTTAGCTGGGCCCCAATACCTTGATAGGAATAAATTTCTGAATGAGCTATAAGACTCATGACCAGCTAGTGTTAACCTGAGCCATTCTAATGCCTTGTTTTTTAAGCTTTTCTTAACTATCATCATCCTAAGCTCGTTTGGTATCCTTTTCACTTTAAAGTATTCTTCCATCTCTTTAACAAAGAGTTTTGGATCGTCTCCCTTCTCCTCGTCAAATGTAGGTGGTGTGATTTCATGTAATATGCTGTTGGTGTAACATGTGTTATGTGTTGTGTCATTGTTTGGTTGTGAACCTCTTTCTCTGTATGGTGAGTCAACATTTTGTACATTACTCAAGTAACTCTCATCTTGTACATTACTTACATCTAAATCATCTTGTCTTTGTAATGCCTTCACAACATCATTTACATTAGCCAAATTTTCTTTCCCTTTTTTCATTTCTTCACAAATTGATTTCAAATCATTCTTTATTTCTAAGTGGCTTTGTTTCATATCATTTATAGCATCCTGTTGTGAAAGCATCACATCATTCATTGTCTTAATTTTAGGAATTACAATTTGTTCTACAGTTTCATTAATAATGTCTTTCTTTACTACCTCAATCTCTTTCCTTAATCCCTCAGTTATTTCTGCTTTTACATTTGTTATCTTACAGTCTACACTTGTGTTACATTCTGTTATTTCATCCCTACATCTAGCAATTTCTCCTTCTAACACAATTTTGTTTTCTCTCATCTCTGATTCTATCTTTCCCATCCTATCTCCTACAATTTCTATCCTAGCTTCTAAGGCTTCCTTTGTTTCATTTAAGTTTTTATGTACTAATTTTAAATTAGTTTCCATTACTTTCATATTTTCTTTACACTCCTGTCTTCCTAATTCTATTTTCTGTTCTAGGTTCTGTCTACTTAATTCCATTTTCTGTTCTAAGTCTTTTCTCACTTCCTCCATTTTCTGACCTATCTCTTCCTTATTCTGTTCCAGTTTCTGATCTAAACTTTGTTCTATGTCATGTTTTAATTCTGCCCTATTCTGTTCCATGTCCTGTTTTAATTCTGCATTATTTTGTTCCATTTTCTGACCTATTTCTACCTTATTTTGTTCCAGTTTCTGACCTAAACTTTGTTCTAGTCTTTCAAACATCATCATCATTAACCTTTGGTCTTTGCTTATTTCCGCCTGTTCCTCACTCTCTAATCCTATCTGATAACTAGGCCTATCTGCCCCTTCCCCCACTCCTGTTTCTATCTCTTTTCGCGACATTTTATTTTCTTTATCCAATTCACTTAAGGTTGAAAGTCCCACTACTTTACTGTTTCTCAATAACATGGAAAATGGAAAGAAAATGTATGTAAAAAAAAAAGTTTTGATCCTACTTTCTTTTCTGCTGGTTCTTCGTCCAGTTATTTACGTCTCCTGGGTAGTTGGCTTCGCCAGATGATCTCCGGTGTTTTTCCCACGTTGATTCTCCGTGTATCGATGTTTTGTTGATATCAGTCGATGGTCTAATGGCGTCTTTCTCCTGCACGATGAGATAGCGTCATTCGATGTTAACACTTTGTTCTCGTAATTTTGCATTCCATTCTAAATTCGCGCTCCACGTTGGGCAAGCCATTTGAGGCGGGTTTTATAATAACGGGAGGGATATAGCAGCAGGAGTATTGTTTTTACTAAAAGATGGAAAGTTTGTTATAGCAGACGCTACTCTTATCTGCAGGGTCGACGGTCGAAGAATGGAATGCAAAAGGCAACGTTCTTTTATCACAAACACATTTATTCGTTATTTACACTTTTTATCACAATTTCAATTAGTTAACAACTTTTAGAATTCGATAGCGTCTACGCTGGTTAAAAGTTTGGGTGTAATTTACATGTTCACACGCCATCAGCAAAAATACACTTCCATTCACTCTGAGCTCACAGACGCCAATCATAAACTAGTCCAAGCGTCCTATGACGCAACACCGCCATTCTTATGTATTCATCCGCGCAACAGTTCTCATTGGTGGAACTCAAAGTGACGAGAAGACATTGGATCTTGAATATCAAAAAGAAATAAGTCCCTGATACACCCAAATTAAAAGAATTAAAAATTTACACACTCTTACAAAAATATTTACATGAACAATTTTCTATTAGTCAATATTCTGTCTCAATATATATAAATATATTCCGTGTAACTTGGAAACGGTTCTAACGATTTCCATCAAATTTTGTATTCAGATAGGGTTTTGCTTTTTAAGTTCATCTATATAGGTGTAATTCCCGAAAAAACGCGATTTTACATAAAAAATAACATTTTTTATTCCCACTTCTACAGTGCAATTCCTGTATATATATTCGGCTATAAAGAAATGGCTCTAAATATTTGGTTAAATTTTTGTATACATGCATATTATATTCACAGTGTTTTCTCTATTCACTTTTAGGTAGCACATTCATATCTCTTTCTCTACTCACTCTTCTATAAACAATTTTCCATAAAAACGTGATTTTACACTAAAAAAAAAAAAAAAAAAAAAAAAAAAAAAAAAAAAAAAAAAACCTGTTTATCCCCAGTTTTAAAATAGGTCATACCATGTTCTTTATGTTTAAAATAGAAATGCTATTACATTCACACTGTTTTCTCCTTGCACTTTTAGGCAACAATGTGGATCGAACCCGTGACCTGAATGCAAGTCATGTTACTGCAGCGCCACCTTGCTCAGTTTAAATGCTTGTATTTGACTTTATTTATTTTTATATATGCATTTCAATATGTTCTTTGTTCATATATAACATTTATGTATAGATGTAACTAAACTGCACAATTCTTAACATGCTCTGTTTTCTGGGTCTCAGTGGTCACTAAGAACTTGCAGAAGGCAATCAAACCTAATCACTGTTTATAATTATATCCAGTAACTTTGTAACATAATCCAGTTACAATGAAAATGAAATGTTTTCCTTTTCACTACCTAAACCATTAAACTGTTGTAGGGCTACAGGTCATATGAATACCTATGGCCAGAGGATAGAGAGGAACAGGTGAAGGCATTTGTAGCTAAAGAACCTTTAATTCAGGAAATACGAGAGGAGTTCATGAAATATCAGAATATACTGAAAGAGATTGACCACTTACCAAAGACACACATCATTGGTCCACTTGAAATCAGGACAGGTAAGTGCTTTAATTTAAGATGGCATAATTTCACAGTATTTATGCCTGAAAAACCTCAGGTATGTGTAGGGTTCTTTCCTATCTCCGATAACAAATTTGACTTTGAGAGGTAGAATCGGAACTGAAAAATGTAATGCCACAGCTGGGATTTGAACCATAGATCCTCTGCTCACCAGGTGGGTGCTCTAACCATAAACTGCTGTGACAACCTGCCAGAATGAAATTGAATACTGCAACCAGTTCTATTTCACCTAGTAAACCAGAAAGGCAGTCTCACATCAGAGACAACTACCCCAATGATGACCTATTGTACTTCATGTCCCAGGATTAAATAACCTTCAGATGGTAAATATTATTTATTTATGGCAACAAACTTACTGTTGGTGTTTTTAAACACACAGGCCAAATGTTTGAGAGGTAGAATTGGAACTGAAAAATTCAATGCCACAGCTGGAATTTGAACCACAGATCCTCTGCCTAACCATTAAGCTACTGTGACAACCTGCCAGAATGACATTGAAGTCTCCAACCAATTCATATTTCTCCCGATGAACCACAAAGGCAGTCTCACATCAGAGACAGTTACCTCAATGGTGACTTAGTATCGTAAGTACTTTGTTCTGGGATTAAACAGGCTTCAGATGGTAATTATTATTTATTTATGCCAGCAAAATGTACTTATACTCTCAAGCATTGCCCATACATGGCTTGTGTGTTTAAAACCACCAACAGTATGTTGGGATAAATAAATAATAAATTTGACTTTGTTCCTACCTTATGAAAAGTCATGTCCCCACCATCGATCATGCTCTATTTGTTGTCCCTTCATCCGAGCAATTGCTCTGCACTTCAGGTTTTACTGGAGAAGGCTCTTGTGAGTGCCGTCATATCCAAAAGTTCCCACTCCTCTTTATAGGCTTTCCAAAGACCATCAATTGTTCAAGAGCACCTACCTTTCCTTGCCATTTTCAGAGTCCAAAGGTGCAAAAATCTATCACAGAGGCATCAGAAGATTTCACAGGGATGTTACTGAATGGAATAGCATGTTTCCTGCTCCATACTTCGTAAGAATGCGAGAGTCAAAATTGAAGTGTAACACTTCATCTTGGTGCACCCAGACTTCGTTTCTGTCTCTACAATAGAGAGCTAGGATTTGAGCATGGTAAATTGCAGTGATAACTTCATCCTGATAATACTTGGAATTGATTTTGGCCTTTTTAGCAACTCTACAAATTGTCAGTTTCCCATTGTAGCAGTAATCAGTGATGACCATAAATCTCTTTGAGAATTCTCTCTGCATTCTACATATCATCTTTGAAAATTTTTTCTGCCCCTTGGTCAGTAGAAAATTGTAGGCGTTAGTTGCAGACTCTGAGATACACATATATCTCATCTGGTGTGACCACAAATTTCCATTTTTCTCCTGCCAGAAGCTTCTCATAGAGCTTCTGTTGGTGTGATGCTCTGAGATGTGACATGGCAACAACTTATGAACTCAACCTTTGTGACATTTCTCCATATTTAAATCTTTGTTTATAATGATGTTAATAGTTTTGAGGGATATTTCTAATTTATTTGCAACGATCCATTCATGGCTGGATTACTGCCAGAGATGAGAGCTTTGACCTTCCTTATCACCTCTGGAAAACATGTAGTAGCAGGCCATGGGTTTACCTGTTTTCTTCCTTTTGGAATTAATTCCATGCAACCTTTCCCCTTTTTTCTACACTGAGTTAATCCCATACTTTGACAAAAAATTTTGCTTCTTGCATGCTTCAGTAATAGCAGAATAACTATATTGTGCATTGGAAAGGGCAGTAATGTACCCTTCCCAATATGGTTCAATTTACTTAGACATAATGAGAGCCACACACATTCTACTGCTATGAAGGCAGCACCATAACTGGCTTGTTTGTCTCACGAACACTTGACCTTGCTGTGCATGCAGAAATGCAACAATCACATTCACAATTCATTACCAGAGATTGGAAACAACCTTCTGTATTATTAACTAACCATTGCTAATTCAGAGATATCCCTAATGTATTGCACTCTTCATATAAAAGGCTATTATTCAATCTACTTTACATTTCCTAGTAATGGTTTCAGATAAAGCTGCCTCCCTTGTTAGTATGCATGATGTAAAAACAAAATTCATCTATTTATGTCATAAGTCCTGTCTTTTTTTACTGAGGTTGTTATAGGGAAAATATGAGTAATTGCACACTTCCAAAAATGTCACATTTAAACTTTGAAAAATGCTAACACACAAACACAAATGGTTATACTGTGAAAAAGTTGTTTGAAACAAGCTTTAAATTTTAAAGAGCAGAAGTTTTTCTCCTCTTTATTCTTATTTATGATTACCGTGCTACAATGGATCCATATACACTGCTGTTTATGAAAATTGCAACAACATGAAAGAAATCCCTGAATGAATCCAAACTTGTTGGATGTATAGAACTGTGTGCAAGCAATAAGACCTAATTCTCGTGCAGTTGCTTATATATCACGCCAAGATAATGCTCACCCCAAAGGGTTCCCTATCCTACCCTTCTCCCAAAGAATTGTTACATACCTTGAAGAGTTTAATCTGACTATTCCTTCTTTCATTTCCCGTACCTTCAACATAAATGATATACCATGGAGAATAAAATCACCTGTCATCAACATCACTTTGACAAAATATGTGGAGGCTCATACCCAAAAATCTTGTTTTACCATGTTGTTCAAAGAATTGTGTGACACATACACCAATTTTGAGCCAATTTATACCGATGGTTCCTGGTGTGACAACAATAATGGCTGTGCGGTGGTTGCTCCTAACCACACCATGATGTATAGTCTACCAGACACTCACCATTTTCTCTAGTGAACTGTTTGCTATACATTTTGCCATGGATTATATATCAAAGAATGGAGACTTCAAATCATTCATTATATACACAGATTCCCTTAGTGCATTAATGGCTAGTACCTGGACAACCGAGCTTCGCTCGGCTTTTCTTTTCATTTTTTTAAATCATGTTTTTTTTGGGGTTTGGGGGAGGGGATAAGATACTTTTTATATAAAATTGACACGCAAAATGTTTTTTGTTGTTGTTTTCTAGTGCCTTACATCTGGCAATGAAGCCATTAGCATTCGTGCTTTTCAATACTTTTTAACTGTAGTTTCTTCTGATCTTAATGCTTCACAGGTCTTCAAGTGGTCTTCGTTCATTTCTGCTGGATTGTTACACAGGACACATATTGGTGAGGCTGAGATACCTATTCTGTAGAGATGACTTGCTAAGCAGTCGTGATTTGTCAATAGTCGGAAGGCTGCAACCGCTGTTTTCCTTGGTCTCTGGGGGATTATATCTGGGTTGGAAAGTAGTGTAATCCATTTTTTATCTTTGGCATTTGTTTCTATTTCTTGTAGGTATGAATGAGAAAATTTTTTAATGATCAAGCGTTTTATTGAGGAATATGAGAAATTGAATTTAGACTTTTGGTGGCTTTCATGTAACTGTTTTCTTAACGGGCACCAGTTTTACAATGTGGCAGTTACATCACCCGACTTAAACCCCCATTTTGCAAGGGGGACCACACCTATCTTTGGTCAACGGGTCCATCGGACCTAGCCAGGAGGACTAAATAGGTAGTATTTAGATCTACCAACCTTCCCCTCATGTGCCTCTGAGGGACGCTGTTGTGGTGTGATAGGCCAGCACATATGTAAATGACATTTCCTCCATTTTAGATGAAACAGTTATACCGCTGTGATTTGGTCCCCAGAGCCTCATCTGTTAACAGCAGGGTGCACCACGGGCAGGATGAGGATGGGAATTGGATAGGAGAGGCTATAGGAGGCGCATCACTACCCCTTACTACCCCAAATGCAAAATGTTAAATAAATCTAAATTCATCTTAATTGTTGGAGCCATTTCCGAGATACGAGATATACAGAAATAGATATAAAATATATCTCATAGCAGCATCATTTCAGCCTAAGACGTCCAGTGATGAACATAGACATACACCTGAGTAGACTCTGACCTGCTTCCATATAAATATTTATTGATATATTTATACAAGTAATTTACAATTTAGCTGTTTATGTATTAATAGGAATAGGAGGAGTTTACCAATCACTCTACTTATTCCAATTACTGGATACTATAAGATTAGATACCTATTTAGACAAAATATGTTACATTACCGATATTGTATATGAATATTTTGCAATCGTATCTACATATAACTGCAGTAATTGAACAAAAACAAACAAAAAATAATGAATGCACTTAGTTTAACACTTTATTGTAGATATTCTTATACATTATGGTTTTAATTTTATAGTTCATCTATTAAGTTATAAAATTGTGTTCTTAGAACCACTATCACCATTGTGAAAACGGGTGTTAAACTAATACTTCCTTCCATACTATGTTGTGAGTATGTCAAGGATTCTCATTTGGGAGGAGTACTCTTAATGTGGCTGGTTGCTTTACTCTGGAAAGTGCTACATACAACATGCCATGCATAAAAACTGATGATCTTAACACTCCAACAAATTCGAAAGTTTGGCCTTGAGATTTGTGTACTGTCATGGCAGATGCAGATCTCACCGGAAACTGGTTTCGCTGCATGGTACATCCAAGTTGACCTTTGGATGAATCAAGAGTGACTCTAGGTATATGGACTTCTTTGCCGGATTGTTCACCAGTAACAATTTTTGCCTTTATTATGTTATTGCAGAGACCTGTCACAATGAGTCTTACGCCGTTACACAGACTTTCTGATACATCCAAATTACGCAACAGCATTATTAAAGAATTTTTTTTCAATTTCAATTTGTGTGGTGGCAAGTCTGAAATGTTGACAGTATTAAGGAATTCTGTTGTAAATTGAAGTGCTCCTTCGGGTTGGTCTTTCACCGCATCATGACTGTAATATATCTTGTACTCTCCAGGAAGTTTGGCAACTATGTCTTCATTAATTGTGTCAACATCTTTATTGAGTGGTGCTAGTATTGCTCTATCTTTCATTCCCTCATAATTTTCACTGGCAAAGCAGTCACCAAACACTTCGTCAATTAGATTGTTGTTTGAAATGATATTTTGTGGCAATTCTATTTCTTCCATTGTATTTAATGGTAATTCGCCATTGCCCAACTTTAGTAAATAATCGGCGAATTCACGTTGTTCTATATCAAGGTGTATATTTTCTTCTAGTTTGTAATTCTTAAAAAGGGACCATAATGAACATCGCTTAATAGAAAGATCTAACAACTCAGATTTATTAGATCGTGGCTGTACAGGCAGACATTGGCAAAAATCTCCTCCAAGTACTATAACTTTACCACCGAAAGGGAGATTCTCATTTCCAATTGATCTCAAAAGTTGGTCAATGTTTTCTAATCCATATTTTGGAAGCATCGGAGCTTCGTCCATAAGAAAAACATCTATTGCTGCTAATTTTCTTGCATTCGACGAGTTAGGCTGATACTCGAGACTGAGTCTGGTGTAAGAGGTACTTTTAGTCCAAATGTTTTATGAATAGTACGACCATTAGGCAGCAAAATCGAAGCAATACCGGTAGTAATACATTTTACTTTGTAACATTTTCCAGTTAGCATATAGTATAGAGTTTTATAGATGAAGGTCTTTCCAGTACCTCCTGGACCGTCAATGAAAAAGCACTTTTTTTCTCCATTTGTATTATTTACAGCTTTAAGAATGGCATTAACGATTTCTATTTGTTTTCCTCTCAGTAGTTGGTACATTTGCTCTCCTAAGAATGCTGAATTATCTGTGTTCAGAGTATTTTGATTAAGTTCAAGGTCGTAATTCTCAATGTCATCAAAGTCAAATGTTTTTACCCACTATTGGAAGTTTCTACCTTCCGTTGCTTCTGTGTTTAAACTATGAGCAATAATCTTGTAGCAGCGATTAATTGCATTTTCAATAGATTGTCCATTTTTCTGTGCTGCGTATATAAAGTCTTCTACCAAGTTGTTTTTAAAATTTTCCCATAGTCGCTTTGGGTTTTCGGGACATCCATAAATTAAAATTTGTATAAAAAGGCTTCACATTGTTATAGGCATTTTAGACAATGCAGATTCTCGTAATCCCTCTATCCATTGTTGATCATCATAGGCTAACCCATGCGCTAAGCAGGCCTGTTTATATGTCTGATACTGGGTGTTATTCACAGTTCGAAGGTCTTCGAAACTTGTAGCATCTTTTACATGATACAACAATCGCAAGTGGAACAGTTCAGGTTGGGCGACGCAATTCACATTGTGAATTCTGCCAATGACTCGCAATTGACGAAGTCTTTGCTCCCATTTACTTGTTCTTCTGATCCATCTGAAATATTCAGGCATTTGCCAATAATAGTGATATTCCATATTCTCAAACAGGTCATTTAGATGATGAAGTTCTCTCTCTTTTTAATTTGTTTATTGTGTCTAAAATATGCCTCTAAAGTGGATCCTCTTTGACCTATATCAGTTAAATCTTCCTGAACTTGATCTAAGTTTGCGATTCGATATTGACCTGGTAAATGAATATGCAGTAGTTGAACACTGTGACTTTTTTTTTTAATTTCAAAAGCAAACAATCGCCAGCATGCTTCTGGGAGCGTGACACAACGTCCCTCAATGTATGTGTTCACCTCATTATAAATCAATGTTCTTTGATCTTCTACAACTTTGATCAATGCGCAGTCATGTCCTTTATAAATATATTTATAAAGATACTTCACAGCCAAAATACTCCCTACATACTCAACATTAATATGACAGTTAAATGTTTTCAATAAATATGGATTTTAGGGAGCTACATGACGATTATCTCGTGTTACACGACGACCATTTACGTCTTTGCGATAAACTGTAGGCTGGCTTGTAAGACCTAGAGGGTGTAAGTCCTACATAAGGGGAGGGTAGTCAGTGAAAGAAAGAAGAGAAAGAGATGTGAATTAATGACTTATTTGTAGAAGAGTGAGTAGAGAGAGATGTAATGTGTTAACCTAATATTGAGTAGAGAAAACAGTATGAATATATGTAGCACTTCTATTTCAAACATACAGAAAATTGTGCAACATCTTTGAAGAAGAGTGAATAGAGAATGTGTTACCTAACAGTGAGTGGAGAAAACAGTGTGAATGTAATATGCAGCATTTCCATTTCTAACATACAGAACACTGTATGACTTTTTGTAGAGGAGTGAGTAGAAAAAGAGATGTGAATGTGTTGCCTAAAAGTAAGTAGAAAAACCGCTGTGAATTTAATGTGCAGCATCTCTATTTCAAACATACAGAAAAATGTATGACTTATTAGTAGAAGAGTGAGTAGAGAGAGATGTAAATGTGTTACCTCAAACTGAGTAGAGAAAACAGTATGAATATAACATGTAGCATTTCTATTTCAAACATACAGAAAATTGTATGACTTATTTGTAGAAGAGTGAGTAGAGAAAGAGATGTGAATATGTTACCTAAACGTGAGTGGAGAAAACAGAGTAATAGCATTTATATTTCAAACATACTGAACATGGTATGACTTATTTTAAAAGTGGGGATAAAAATGTTTTTTGGGGTATAACATCACGTTTTTTATGGAAAATTGTTTATAGAAGAGTGAGTAGAGAAAGAGATGTGACTATGTTGCCTAAAAGTGAGTAGAGAAAATACTGTGAATGTAATATGCAGCATTTCCATTTCTAACATGCAGAACATTGTGAGAATTCTTTGTAGAAGAGTGAGTAGAGAAAGAGATGTGAATGTGCTACCTAAATGTGAGAGGAGAAAACAGTGTGAATGTAATAGCATTTCTATTTCCAACATACAGAACATGGAATGACTTATTTTAAAACTGGGTATATATTTTTTTTGTGTAAAATCATGTTTTTTATGGAAAATTGTTTATAGAGGAGTGAGCAGAGAAAGAAATGTGAATGTGTTACCTAAAAGTAAGTAGAGATAACACTGTGAATGTAATATACAGCATCTCTATTTCAAACATACAGAAAATTGTATACTTATTTGGAGAAGAGTGAGTAGAGAAAGAGATATGAATGTGTTACCTAAAAGTGAGAGGTGAAAACAATGTGAATGTAATTGCATTTATATTTCAAACATATAGAACATGGTATGACTATTTTAAAAGTGGGGATAAAAATGTTTTTTGGGGTATAACATCACGTTTTTTATGGAAAATTGTTTATAGAAGAGTGAGTAGAGAAAGAGATGTGAATGTGTTACCTAAAGTGAGTAGAGAAAACGCTGTGAATGTAACATGCATGTATACAAAAATTTAATCAAATCTTTAGAGCCGTTTGTGAAATACCGTGAGTATACACAAGAATTGCACTGTAGAAGCGAGAATAAAAAAATGTTATTTTTTATGTAAAATCGCGTTTTTTCGGGAATTACACCTATATACACCTTAAAAAGCAAAACCCTATCTGTATACAAAATTTGATCAAAATCGTTAGAGCCGTTTCCAAGTTGCGTGGAATAAATATATATATATTTACATATATACAAGAATTGCTCATTTAAATATATAAGATACAACAACGATCTCCTTGCCACACCTTGGTAAGGGAGATACGTGAATTATACAGTGAGCTTATTTCATCAGGTAAACAACTGATCTTGGCATGGATACCATCTCACTGTAACATACCAGGAAATGATCTTGCTGACACTGCTGCAAAAGAAGCTACCAAGCATCCTCCAAACTTACCAGATCTTAAGCTACCACATGAAGACTATTTACGGCATCTTAAAAGAACTATCCTACACCGATGGAAGACAGATTGGACAACTACATCCAATAGCAAACTGCATGATATCTGTCCAATACCTAACCTGTCCACAACAATTAGAACACTAACCCGGCGAGACCAGGTACTAATAACCCGATTATGCATTGGACACACTGCACTTACTCATTCCTACATTCTGTCCCATGAACTTTCTCCTAAATGTACTCTGTGTGATTCTACTCTTACCGTTCAGCATCTGCTCACTGTTTGCCCAAGATACACTCACCAGCGACTTCAGTATGGAGTTCCTGAGAACCTTCAGCTAGCTTTGGGTGATCAACAATACCACAAGAAAATCATCAAGTTCATCAAGGCATGCAAAGTTAATGTTTAAATTCAATGTAAACTTCATGATTTGTTTCCTCCTCTTTTTTCCTCAATGTTTAGTCGCGATATGACTTTTATGTTGAAGCGACTTCAAATAATAAATAAATTTAAAAAAAAAAAAAATGTAGATCTTGCTAAAATACACAATTTATGTCTGAATAAATTTTCTTGTAGGGTGAACCATTTCGGAGATATTCCTTGTTATGTGTGTGAGTTTCTGAAAACTTAAAACTTCCGTGAAATGGAACATCAACAACAAATCATTTACAAGAAAATAACAAAATTCAAAAAATAGAAACACATGAAAGAGACCACTAAACTCTCTCAACAAAAAAAGCAAAATTATTTCCGAAAAATTCACTTTCCATCCAAGTAAGCACTACAAATTCTACATCTTAAAAAATACACCATCAACTTGGCTCCACAAAATAATTTTAGTACAGAGAAATTTCAATGCAACAAGTCAAAAGGACCAAATTCCACAGAACAAAAAAGCAGGAATATATAAAATTAGTTGCCCAGATTGTGACCAAATATATGTGGGAGAAATTAAGAGGAATTTAGAAACCAGACTAAAAGAGCACATGAGATGCATCTGCAGCTGCACACCATTTTTAGACATCAAATCACATCATACCAAACATAACACTTTTGAAAGCCTAAAAACATGTTACAGGGATGGATATTTTGGATAATATTCCTATCATAAAAAAGAAACTGCTTAATGAGTTTTGATTTACCACCATCAAATCCATTGTGGAAGTTCATCAGTCCACTGCTGGATGTCAACTCAAACAACCACGCATCAGATAGCATCCACAAAATCAATTAGGCTATTCTGATGATGGGAGCAATTCAAGCTCTTTGAACCAGTCAAGATAAATGTTTACATGTAAGCGATGTTAAGCGCTTCAACACCATTTCCATTTTTATAATTTAGATTGCAATCACTATTACTAGGTTATTCAAATATACGCAAATCAATAAATAATATTTACACAAGTTATAAATATAATTTACTAATTTGGTTATGTATCAATTATTTATAATTATTCATTTGAAGAGACTTAGCAATAGCAGCAATAGCACCAATAGCAGCTATGGAAATACTAACCAACCAATGCCCCATTGAATATGAAATAGAAAAAGCGGCTCTTATTCAACACGAAAAGTTGATCAGACTCCCATTCAATATATGGCACAAGAGAAATTTTACACATACACTAAAGACTCAGGAGAGCTTTCTTTCCAAAATTCAAGACATCAAGAAGAATGTATACCTTCCTAATTCAAAGGAAAACTTCATATCTAAAGTCAATCCGACACAAACATTAGACATCACATATTATTTACACCTGACAGAAGAAGTTAAGAAAAGTGATACTTCTAAAATTATTGGCATTAGAGACAATCCATACTAGATTTCCAGAACACGAATGGCTCCATATTTATACTGATGGATCATTTATATCAAACAAAGATGGAGCAGGTGCTGGAGTCACATGTCACCTCTTTTCCTATTACAAATCTTTAAGTTATGGAACTACAAACTTTGATGGAGAAATTGAAGCAATTCAAATGGCCCTACAAAATCTTTTGTACAGAATTTCACATTTTCAGCAAGCAGTTATTCTCTCAGATTCCAGGGCAGCAATTATAGCAATTACTTCCAAGTTGTCACCAAAAAACCAAACAATTATAGAATGTTGGAAAATCCTTACCCATCTAACAGCACTTCAAAAACACCTAGTCTTCCAATGGATACCAGCTCACTGTGGACTGAGTGGTAATGAGAAAGCTGATTTTCTTGCAAAAAAGGGTACGGGCAATGTGCAGAAATCAATAGTTAATTTACCATTTTATGTAGCTAAAAGATTAGTCAACTCTGAATTCAAAAAAATTATTGAAAAATATTACTATGAAAAATCAAAGAATAAAAGATGGGAACTGCCAAACATTCAAACAGTAATTCCTGAGTATCCTCGAAAAACAGCAGTTGCAACCTTCAGGTTGATTACAGGACATGATTGTCTGGCAAAACATTTAAACAGAATTGGGATATATTCTTCACCACTCTGTCCTCTATGTGATCTGCAAGAGGAAATGGATCGAGACCACCTTCAAATATGCCCGGCCACTTCTAATGCCCCATCCATCAGTGAAAAATATTGGAGAGCAAGAGGATTAATGACTTCATTGTCAGAAATCCAGCATTAGCTAACAACAACAACATAATTCATCATTTTAAAAGTCAGCTATTGAATAAAAACAGTCATTTGTACAATTCTTTTAAGTTCCTTCTTGAAAACTTTAGGCTTTGGATGTTTTTTATATTTTTAAGGAAAGTTTATTACAAAGTTTGCATGCTGAAGCCGTTTGTTAGGTTGTGTCTAATTATAATTAATGCATTTGTGGTGGATAGTTGTGCTTATTTCTTGTAAGGTGGTCATGGTTGTTCCTATTTGTCTATTACTATCTTTAGTTTCTAAACTGTAATGTTTCATATATACATATACAGAGTCCGCCCCAAAGAAGCCTGCCAACGCTTAGTATAAATTGAAAAATATGTTGATATTTAGAAACACATTTTGCTCCAATGTTTAATATATTGTACAGGGCGGCAAACTGATAGCTTTCAAATAGAAGCCTCTGTCTGGAAATGCATAGTTTGGATGTTGTAGCACATCAAACTGTGATATAGGTGTATGTTCACATTTTGTCCATAAACCTAATATCAAGCTGTGTACATTACAAACAGGCTTCAAACTGTGTACCTCCTATGTCATTGCAGAGGCTATTAGGATGCTGAGCCTAATGCACATGGCACAATATGTGTGGTTATGTTTGAAGATTTTCAATTGCTGCTTGGACTCAAGCCATAAGGTTCTCCACTGGCTTTACAGGAATGCCATGCACCATACTCTTCATACAACTCCACAGAAAATATTCGAGAGGTATCAGATCTAGTGACTGTGCTGTCCATGAAACTGGTCCACCTCTACCAATCCATTGATTTGGATGTGCAACATTGAGGTGATTCCACACATTTAGATCAAAGTGTGTTGGAGCTCATGTCGGCCATTTCAGCATTATTAAAATTATTAAAACAATTAAGTGGACCTATAGATTTAATGGTTTGGGAAAAGATATTTATTTTAAAAAACAGAAACCATGTTATGAATTTTGAAATTCCTCCAATAGATTGTATTTATAGGTTTTTGTTTTCAGAGATTGGTGATTAAAATGAGCATCAGTAGCTATGGTAACTAATTTGTTTGTATAGTTTTGAGAATGAGTTGGAGTCAACTCGAAACTTGTAAGCACCAAAGAACTTGATATATTACTAAGACAGGTGAAGCTTTTAGTTTCTAATTTATTTTTACTTGATTCCATAATGGGTTTGGTGGTGGCAAATTAAAATTCATTAAACAGAGTTTGTTTTTTATGATAAAAATCTTCTCCCAAGTATCCAACTCTGCAGCAGTGTGTTTTGTAGCTACACATTTGACAGCATCCACAAGCATCAATTAGGCAATGCTGATGATGGGAGCAATTTAAGCTCTTGAAACCAATCAAGATATATTTACATGTAAGTGATGTTAAGTATTTCAGCACTGGTTCAATTTTATAATAACATTTTATATGTCACATTTAATGTTTCTCTTGAACATCCCCATTTTTTCCTGCAAGTCTCTTGAGAAGAGGTAATTTTTGCTTTAATATGTTGGTTCCAAGTTAGTTTATTATCAAATATTATTCCCAAATATTTAGTTTCATTGCATGTTTAATATTAAAATTTCAGAGAAGCTGAAGTTGGGCCTATCTGTAGAAGCAGGAGTATGGAAGCGTCTGTTAGGACAACATTTGTGTGCTGCATACAATTTGAAACTGAATGAAATGGTTGATTTCATTAAAGACAAAGCAAAGCAACTAGATAAACCTATCAATAATTTGGATGATGTCCGATTGGCCATGCAATGCCTTGATGAAGTGAGACAGAACTATATTCGTATTGATATGGCCTTAGACTTGATTGAGGATGCTTACCACACCTTTGCTTACTTTGAAATAGAGGTGCCTGCTGAAGATGTGGAACATGTCGATTCTCTGCGCTTTCATTTTCAAGAAATGCTGGATGCTTCCATGGATAAACAACAAGAGCTCGTTGAGGTGAGTTGACTTCTGTAAATGTTACTATTTGTTATGAAAGCATGGGCATTGCAAAGAAAGGGGGGAGGGGGGGGGTAAGCAGGTGCTGTTGGAAATTAATGAATTTAATGTGCAGTCAATTACTGACTGTTTTAATTTTGATATAAAGAACAATTTTTCCTCTGGATACTCATACAAAAGAGATACTCGATTGTCTCATAGCACCTCTGTTACATATGGGTTCATCAGTGATGTTATTCACATCTTTAATGTAATTAAGGAATGCATTATTTTCAATACCATACACACCATACCTGTACCAATATTACCATCAATAATGGTTCCATACGGACAGTTATGCTGTTTACTTTATTGTCATGAGCAGTGGTTCCATGCTGCAATGATAGTTATAAGATTTTTATTTGTGTACAAATTTTTACAGTTGAAATCCATCAAAACTCTTACCTACAGAGATTGAAAAAAAAAAAAAAAAATAACTGTAATATAATAATACAATAAAATCAATGTTTATTTAGCACAAATTAATGTGGTTATCTGCAACAAATACTATAATTCATCTTTTACAGTTATTGACAATAGAATCAGATAAGATAATACAATATGGTTTATTGTCACACACCAAGTTTTTGAGCAAAAGCTCAGTAAACTAGTGACTCGTCAAGTAGGAGTATTAACAATATTTACATAAACAAAATTAGAACAAAGTGTACAGTATATGCCTCTATACCATTTTCCTGAGATAGCAACTTAATGTATATAAACAGCTATTAAATTTTCCCAAGATAAGTTACAAAAAGACATAAATAAATTAATGAATTAATATTATTTGATCACAAAGTTCCAACATGCAACCCACCCTGGAAAAAAAAAAAAAAAAAAAAAAAAAAAAAAAAAAAAAAAACGAAATATGTTGACGCCCATGTATGAAAGTACCTCTTACCTGATTAATTCGGAGAGTTCATTGTTCTTTAAGGGGGATAAGGGGGACAAACTTAGCCATTTTGTTCAAATTAGCATTTCTATGTATGTTGAAAACACTGAATACTTTGTAGATTAGCAAATTGTTAAAGCAATATGGTTTCAGACAGTGTCCAAGTTACATTACATTTAAATCTGCTCTTTCATGGTATAGTGACATTCATATTACTCTCTCTTCTGCTTACCCACAGCAAAGAGAAAGTTTTGTATTCCACTCAAAAATTTGATATTGAGTTTTCACTGGAAACACCACTTTGAGATTCCCTGAAGGCAGAAGTAAAGTATTTTAGAGAGAGAGAGAATGAGAGAGTGAGTAGTGGGGTTTATGGGTCCATCGACAACTAGGTCATTAGGGCCCGGAGAGACACAGAGAGAGAGAGGGGGGGGGGGGAGATAAACAGAGTGTGTGTGCATATGCATGTATGTGTGTGTTTGTGTGTGTGTGAACATGTCTGTGAGCATAACTCAAAACTGAAATGTCAGATAAATACAGGGTTGCCAATAGCTAAAAGTAAAATTATCATACCGGCAACTCAAAATTATAGATTTGGATTCAAAATTATCATACATCATAAACCAAATGCTACAACAATAAAAATATCAGTAGATATAACACTTCTGAAAATGTAATACTATTGATGTTTGTGGTATTCACTCACAAGATTGATGACCTCAACCAGTACTACAGCTTTAGCACTTATGTTTCTCGCACTATTCATCTGAAAGTTAATCTTCCTCAACCATTGCAGCATTATATAAATTTGTTGTTGAAATAAACTTTAACGTCTACGTGACTTGCAGATTTTTGGACCTACCACATTCTTTCATAAGCTGAGACAACAGAATAAGTCCATTTACCGTATCTAGCACCAATCTGTTTCTAATTTTGGTTTTTATTAAATCCAGTTTAGAAAAAACTCTTTCACAGGAAGCGTTACTGAGGTGCAACGAAATCACTGATAATGCAAACTCTGCCAGTTATTTGAAATTAGTATTTCCACCAAGGTGACACTTGTGTTTAACAGTGCTCCAGAAACTGTTAGGTTCAGACATGTTCTTTATTTCACATGGAATATCACTTATTTTGAGTTCTCTCCAGTGATCAATTTTCTGAACAGTGCCTTCATTGAAATTATCAGATCTGGACACACTGGCAATAAGAGGATAAAGGGTAGGAGGCTTAGTAGGATATAACATGGTTGCCTTAGAGGGGTGGACACAGACCATGAAGGGAAAAGTGGTGTCACTATTTATAATTAATTTCATTTCGTTGGTGTGACAAACCAGTGAAAGTTATATTTTGCCGGTATCAAACTATCATACATTCAAATTATCGTACACCCCCATAATTATCATATGGGTTTGTAGCCATGAGTACAAACATTCAAATTATTGTATATCCCCATAATTATCATACGGGTTGGCAACCCTGGATAAATAGCAAACTTACATTTTAAAAGTTTAGCATCTTCTATATTGTTCCTGAATACTCCAAGAAGAGAATTTTCTAATGATATCATTTGTTGAAGGGATTTTTACATGAATGTCTGCAAACTTTTTTCCATTGGTGGGGGGGGGGGGCCACATGTTGGAAGTTAATATTAATAATATTAATTTATTATTTTGTTATCAAAAGTTATAGTATTTGTTGCGGATAACAGTATTAATTTGTGCTAAATAACAATTGCTCTTTATATAAAAATTAAAATAATAGTTTAATAAAATATTAAGTTCATTAACTTCCAGGAGGAGGAGCCGTGGCTCCCCTTTGCACTCCCTCGCGACGCCCATGGATTCTTACATCCAAAAAATCCATCATCCTCCATCAGGTTTAATTCTGTGATCTTGGAAACCATAGGCTAGCATGTTATCTCTAGACCACAGAGGACAACATATATACTTGCCCTGGATGAGTATGATATCTGTCTGTAAATTCTTGGGTATAGGAGCCTCAGATGATTCACAATCAGATCCCACCAGAGTGGGGATAATACTCCCCTCTGTGGGCAGTCCCTGATTACAGATACCAGCAGGGTTTCTTAAAATATATTTATGAGAATCTTCCTAGTTTTCAGCATAGTTTCTATCCACCTGCAATATGTGTCATATTGCAGCTAGGATTATAGATTCACATGATATATTATTAAAAGCACCTTATATGTCAAGGAATGCTCCAAGATCAATGCTTAGTTCAGTAATTATTCTTTTGTCTTAGTTGATGAACTGTCTCACACAATTTTCCTTGTTGATTAGCGCATTGTTTTGGGTTTGGCGGCGTCTTTATTAGTGAGCTTTCCCTAATATGCTTTTCCATTATTTTTACTTTCTCTACTATGTATAGTAAGTGGGGTAAGTATTATTTATTTACGCCAACAAACTTACTGTTGGTTTAAGAGGTAGAACTGGAACTTAAAAATTCAATGCCACAACCGGGATTTGAACCACAGACCTTCCGTAAGTTTGTTGGCATAAATAAATAATAATTACTGTTGGTGTTTTTAAACACACAAGCCTTGTGTGGGCAATGTTTGAGAGGTAGAACTGGAACTAAAAAATTCAATACCACAGCTGGGATTTGAACCTCTGCTTACTAGGCAGGTGCTCTAACCATTAAGCTACTATGACAACCTGCCAGAATGACAATGAATTGTCAAACCAGTTCCTATTTTTCCCAGTAAACCACAAAGGCAGTCTCACACACGGCTTGTGTGTTTAAGAACACCAACAGTAAGTTTGTTGGCATAAATAAATAATAATTACCATCTGAAGGTCATTTAATCCCGGAACATAAAGTACTTGCAATAGTAAGTCACCATTGGGGTAATTGTCCCCGATGTGAGACTGCCTTTGTGGTATACCAGGAGAGTTACTCCAATGGTGACTTTATGTCCCAGGATTAAATAACCTTCAGATGGTAATTAGTATTTATTTATGCCAACAAAACGTACTTACACTCTCAAACATTGCCCACACATGGCATGTGTGTTTAAAAATACCAACAGTAAGTTTGTTGGCATAAATAAATAATAGTTACTCTAAGGTTAGTTGACTAAATCCAAGGTAGGGTTTGAATCCTGTTTGGTTTAATGCCTTCAGAGACATTTCATCAATGACAAAACTAGAATAGTTTCCATAGCCTCAGCCTTGCTATTACATAGTCCATTCCTCTGTCCTTAGTTCTGAGTTCTGGGTTTCCAGAAACTCAGCATTCCTTCGGGCTATTTGTTTTTGAGGAGTTTGGTGGGAAACTATGAAATTACCCTGGTAGTTTGGGTTCATTTCTTAGCAGTACCAATCCACAGGGTGGCACCTTTTCCTTCAACCAAGATTTTAACCTTTCATTGGTGCAGGTAATAAACATTACCCCTTTTCAGCTTAACTGTTCTTAAAATTAGGACCCACACCCAGTTTAGACTTGTAGAACTCTTCCAGAATAGCTTGCTGTATTTGTACCAACTGTTTTTCTGTCAGAATATAATACCAGAACAGCCATCTTTAGACCTGACAGCTTGAATGTAGGTTTTCCCAGCTGATGTCTGTTTAAATGTGCTGGGTTCACACCTTAGTTTGCTCTGGATTCTTTGACCATTTTATTCTCAGATGGTGATGGAATGTTGGTATCAGACCTTTTTCTTCTGGAAACATGTCCCATTTGCTTTGTTGCTGACTCTTGTGGTCCTGAGGGTTTTAGTGTATCCCTCTTTTCCACTTCCCCAGATCCTTTTGGCTCCCAGCTTCTGTTAAGTCTTAATTTACTGGGTTTTGTTGGTTCCCCAGCTGCTTTGGCCTTTTCAATGGCTATCTATCTGCATTGAGCCCCAGAAAGCTTTTCTCCAGATGAAGTATGTTAATTCGTGAAGCTGTATATTTTATGTTTGTATCCTCTGGAGGGCTTCTATTATTACTTCCCTTCTGAAGCTGCTGATGTTGAGGTTTGATTGGCTGAATCTTCCTAACATCCATGTCTGCAGTTTCTGCTTTTTTTTTTCTGGGTTTTCCTCAACTTTCGGTGCCTCAGTGTTTTTATCCTTGCTTTTATTTCTCCATCTTTGTCCCACAAGTGAGGGGGATTAAAAGGTCAGCCCTCGTTTGGGTGAACCATTGCCCCTGTCTGTGAGGGCTCCCACCAGGAGACCCTTTAAAGGCTTTCAAGCTGGAAGTCCCTTTTTTGGAGGGTTTTCTACATGAGATTTTCTCCTGGGGTTAGTTTTTGGATGGTAAGCCACTTATTAGTTTGGTAGGTTTTCACCAAAGTATTTGTTTTATCTTGATTTGCTTTGGGATCTTTATCCTTGCAATATTCATTAAGTTAGTATTACTGTAATTGGAAACACCATTTAATAAAAATGTATTTTTGTTTTTAGGTTCAAGAGCCCTTTAAAAAACAGTTATTGGGCAGTGTTGAGAGCCTTAAAGCAGATATTGAACAGTTTGATAAAGACTTTGTAGATGAAGGACCAATGGTTGAAGGAATAAGTCCTAAGGAAGCAAGTGAAAGAGTTCTGCTCTTCCAGGCACGCTTTGATGGCTTATGGGAACGTTTTGAAATTACCAATGATGGGGAACGACTTTTTGGACTGGAAGTTGATGAATATCCCATCTTATACCAGCGTAAGAAAGAACTTATCCTGCTGAATAAGTTATATGGTTTATACACTGCTGTGATGAGATCAATTGATGGTTATTCAGAGTTAAAGTGGACTGATGTAGACATTGATGTAATTACCGATGAAATATCAGATTTCCAGAATCGTTGTCGCAGATTGCCCAAGGGAATGAAGAACTGGGAGGCCTTCATAGATCTCAAAACCAAGATTGATGACTTCATGGAAACATTGCCACTGATGCAGCTGATGGCAGACAAGTCCATGAAAGACAGACATTGGAAGAGGTTATCAGTACTGACGGGCTATGAGTTTAATGTAGCATCAGATCATTTCACACTACGAGATGTATTACGTGCTCCATTGCTGAAGTACAAAGACGATGTTGAGGATATATGCATTAGTGCTGTCAAAGAAAAAGATATTGAGGCTAAACTTAAACAGGTCATTGCTGATTGGTCACAAGTGGAACTAACTTTCGTATCTTTCAAGTCTCGAGGTGAACTGTTACTAAATGCTGGGGATTCAAAGGAGATTATATCTACATTGGAAGACAGTCTCATGGTACTAAGTTCACTCCTATCTAACCGCTATAATGCTCCTTTCAAGAAGGACATCCAACTTTGGGTGCAAAAGCTCAGCAATACCTCTGAAGTGCTTGATAACTGGGTACAAACACAGAATCTATGGTTATATCTGGAAGCAGTATTTGTGGGTGGTGATATTGCAAAACAATTGCCTGCTGAGGCTAAACGTTTTGCTGGCATAGATAAGTCATGGGTGAAAATAATGCAGCGTGCTCATGAAATAGGCAATATTATAGAATGTTGTGTTGGAGATGAAACCATGATGACCATCTTGCCTCACATGCTGGAAAATCTTGAAGCTTGTCAGAAATCCTTGTCTGGATATCTGGAATCAAAGCGTCTTATCTTCCCAAGATTCTTTTTTGTCTCTGACCCTGCTTTGTTGGAGATTATGGGTCAAGCCTCTGATTCTCACAGCATCCAAAATCACTTATTAGCTATCTTTGATAACACAGCCAAGGCTGAATTTTCTGATAAGGAATATGATAGAGTCATAGCAGTTTACTCTAGAGAGAATGAAAAAATTCCCCTTGAAACAAGTGTTTATTGTACTGGAGGGGTGGAGCTCTGGCTTGGAGCTCTATTAAAGAGTATACTGGATTCAGTTAATGGCATAATTGCAGCTGCATACTATGCTCTTGCGGAGCCAGATTTTGACCTCTTGGATTTGGAATATTCACAACCTGCTCAGGTAGGATTAATAGCTATTCAATTCTTATGGACCATGAAAGCAGAAATGGCACTGAAAATGGCAAGAATGGACAAAACGATCATGAGAAGAACAAATGATAGTTTTCTAGACATGCTCAATCTTCTAATTGAGCAAACTATCAAAGAACTCTCACACTATGATCGAACAAAATTTGAGACCCTAGTAACAATTCATGTTCATCAAAGGGATATTTTTGATCAACTTTTTCATCTTCATGTCAAAACTCCAACTGCCTTTGACTGGCTGAAACAAAGCAGATTTTATTTTGATGAGGAAAAGGATGATACACTAATTCAAATCACAGATGTAGACTTCATCTATCAGAATGAATTTCTTGGCTGTACAGAACGTCTGGTAATAACACCTCTGACTGATAGGTGCTACATTACGCTAGCACAAGCCATAGGCATGAACATGGGTGGTGCACCAGCTGGCCCAGCAGGAACTGGGAAAACAGAGACCACAAAGGATATGGGCCGTGCTTTGGGAAAATATGTAGTAGTGTTTAACTGCTCAGATCAAATGGATTTTCGAGGATTAGGACGAATATACAAAGGTCTTGCTCAGTCTGGATCCTGGGGTTGCTTTGATGAATTCAATCGAATTGAACTTCCTGTACTATCAGTGGCAGCACAACAGATTGCTATAGTTCTTCAAGCCCGGAAAGAACGAAAAGCTGTATTCATTTTTAGTGATGGTGACAATGTTTCTTTAAACATAGAGTTTGGACTTTTTCTTACTATGAACCCAGGATATGCTGGGCGACAAGAACTTCCAGAAAACTTGAAAATAAACTTTCGAACTGTAGCAATGATGGTTCCAGACAGGCAAATTATTATTCGTGTTAAATTAGCAAGCTGTGGTTTCAAAGATAACATAATTCTAGCTCGCAAGTTTTTCACATTATATAAATTATGTGAAGAGCAGCTAAGTAAACAGGTGCATTATGATTTTGGACTTCGGAATATATTATCAGTTCTAAGAACATTAGGTGCTCAGAGAAGAGCACATCCACAAGACACAGAAGATGCAACTGTAATGAGAGTTTTAAGAGAGATGAATCTTTCCAAGTTAATAGATGAAGATGAATCACTTTTTATATCCTTGATTGATGACATGTTTCCTGGATTGAAACTGACTGTCACAAGTCACAAAGAGCTTCAACGTGCACTAACAACAGCCTGTCAGGATCTAGGTTTAGTAAACCATCCAGAATGGAACTTGAAGATTGTACAGTTTTATGAAACATCATTAGTTCGACATGGATTAATGGCTTTGGGACCTACTGGTTCTGGGAAAACAAAAATGATGCTGACACTAATGAAAGCAATGACGGATATGGGAACACCACACAGGGAAATGAGAATGAATCCAAAGGCTATCACAGCGCCACAGATGTTTGGAAGACTGGATGTGGCTACAAATGACTGGACTGATGGCATCTTCTCATCTTTGTGGCGTCGGGCATTGAAGCTTGAACTGTCCAAAATGGTATGGATAGTTTTGGATGGTCCTGTGGATGCTGTATGGATTGAAAATCTTAACTCTGTTCTGGATGATAATAAGACCTTAACTCTAGCAAATGGTGACCGCATTACTATGGCTCCAAACAGCAAGCTTGTCTTTGAGCCAGACAATGTAGACAATGCCTCACCAGCTACTATTTCTAGGATGGGAATGGTGTTTATTAGTGCTTCTTCCCTACGTTGGATGCCTATTTTGGAGGGGTGGTTAATGACAAGATCACCACAAGAAGCTGGATGTTTTCGTGATTTGTTTGGAAAGATTTATAATGACCTTGGAACATATGTTCAAGCCTTTCTACATCCAAAAATGAACCTTCTAGAGTCAATGTACATACGTCAGTGTATTGATTTGCTGCAAGGAATGATGGACAGAGGGGAAGAAGTGGCTGTGTTTTCAGATTCGCATTTGGAGCATCTTTTCCTGTTTGCTGTAATGTGGAGCTATGGTGCTGTACTTGAATTGGATGACAGGGATTTGTTACAGATTATGGTCTTGGACCATACTCCTAAACTAAATTGGCCACAACTTCAAGAAGGAGAGTCAATTTTTGAATATGTTGTTACAGATGATGGCGAGTGGCAGCACTGGTCTGAGAGAATTGAGGACTATGAGTATCCAACAGATTCTGTTCCAGAGTATTCTAGCATTTTAGTACCAAATGTGGACAATGTGAGAACAGCATATCTAATAGAATTAATTGCTAAACAAGACAAGGCTGTTCTTCTCATTGGAGAGCAAGGTACAGCCAAAACTGTAATGATTAAAAATTTCATGTCCAAGTATGATATTGAGTATCATCTTTGCAAAGGATTCACTTTTTCCTCTGCTACAACACCTAATATGGTTCAGCGTGTAATAGAAAGCTATGTAGATAAACGTGTTGGATTGACATATGGCCCACCTGCAGGAAAAAAAATGACAATTTTTGTGGATGATATCAATATGCCCATTATTAATGAATGGGGAGATCAAGTGACAAATGAAATAGTACGACAGGTTATGGAAATGAAAGGTTTCTATTCCCTGGACAAACCAGGGGATTTTTATATCATCCAGGATTTACAATTTTTAGGTGCCATGATTCACCCTGGTGGTGGTCATAATGATATACCCCCAAGATTAAAGAGACAGTTCAACGTGTTCAATTGCACCTTACCTTCAGATAAATCTATGGACAAAATATTTTCAACCATAGCAGAAGGTTATTTTTGTATAGAGAGGTTTAAGGGTGAAATAGTAGAGTTCATACCAAAATTAGTTCCACTCACTCGGAGGGTATGGCAGCAAACAAAAGTTAAAATGTTACCCACTCCAGCAAAGTTTCATTACATATTTAACCTAAGGGACCTATCCCGCATCTGGGAAGGCATACTATACATTAAGGATCCAGAATTACCTTCAATAGAAGTATTACTGAAACTCTGGGTGCATGAATGTAATCGGATTATCTCTGACCGCTTTATAAACCAAACTGATAGAGATTGGTTTATGGAGAACCTCAAAAAAACTACTAAGAAAGAACTAGGTGCTGATTTTGATGCATATTTTCCTGATGAGATAACGTACTTTGTGGATTTTCTACGTGAGCCACTAGAAGCTACTGGAGATGAAGAGGAAGACGTTTCATTGGATGCACCTAAGATATATGAGGAGATGCCCAGTTGGGCTTATATCAAGCAGAAGTTTATGACTTTCATGGGACAATATAATGATCAAGTAATTGGTACTGGAATGGACATGGTATTTTTCCATGACTGCATGGTACATTTGATGATAATTTCTCGGATAATTAGACTTCCTAGAGGCAATGCTTTGCTGGTAGGTGTTGGTGGTTCTGGTAAGCAGTCTCTGACGAGATTAGCTTCATTTATAGCTAATTATTCATCATTCCAAATTACCATGACAAGATCATATAATACTGGAAATCTGTGTGATGACCTTAAGTATTTGTATAAAGTTGCAGGTTTTCAAGGGAAGGGCATTAGTTTCATATTCACAGACAATGAAATTAAAGAAGAGGGTTTCTTGGAGTACCTTAACAATGTACTAAGTGTTGGTGAGGTGGCTAATCTCTTTGCTCGTGATGAACTGGATGAAATCACATCTGGACTAACACCTGTGATGAAAAAGGAATATCCAAGGCGACCTCCTACTCCAGACACATTATATGATTACTTCATATCAAGAGCACGTTCGAACCTTCATGTAGTACTTTGCTTCTCACCAGTTGGTGAAAAGTTTCAGAGTAGAGCAATGAAATTTCCAGGGCTTATTTCCGGGTGCACAATTGATTGGTTCTTTCGTTGGCCAGGTGATGCACTTGTAGAAGTATCTGAGCACTTCATCACACCATTTAAAATTACTTGCACACCAGAGATCAAAACTAAACTCACAGAACTAATGGGTGGTATCCATGATGGTATAGCAAGAACATGCGAGGATTACTTTGAAAGATTCCGTCGTCAGACGCATGTTACTCCTAAATCATATCTTTCCTTCATTGCTGGTTATAAGAGATTATATGATGAGAAATACAATAATATTGCAGTCATGGCTAAGGGCATGTCAATGGGATTGGCAAAACTAGTGGAAGCTGCTCAAAGTGTTGATGTCCTGAAAGAAGAGCTACTGGAAATGAATAAAGTTATCTCTGTTGCAACTGAGAAGGCAGAAAAAGTACTAAAAGAAGTGACAGCATCAGCTCAGGCAGCAGAGAAAGTGAAGGCAGAGGTAGAAGTGGTAAAGGACAGAGCCATGAATCTGGTGACCATGATTGCAAAGGATAAAGCTCAAGCTGACAGGAAACTAGAGGCAGCATTACCAGCACTCCAGGAGGCTGAAGCAGCTTTGCAAACAATCAAACCTGCAGATATTGCCACTGTGAGAAAGCTTGGTAAACCACCATACCTCATCACTCTCATTATGGATGCTGTCTTAATTCTGTTCCAGAGAAGGTTAGATCCTGTACAGGTAAATCTTTTTCTTAATTGAAATATTGAAGCTTATAAGAGGCCAGCTCCCCAATCTTAACTTTTAAGGAAAGTAAAAATAAAATTTGATTTCATAATAAACCAGATAACCCGATGAACTTCATACCACCTAAAATTGATTTGATTGTAACTCTTTATGAGTAATTATCAATCCTAATCAACCTTCCAACTCGAATTCATTCAACTATTTTGGCTTAAAAGTTTTAATTTCAGCTACACTATGTTTGCTTACAACAAATATCAGCACAAACCTCAAACTAATTCCTCAAGTCTCGCTAAAACAAAGTTGAATGAATTTGTTGTTTATCTCTGAGCCTGCAAAGTCATATTACCTTAATGGAATGGCTGATCAAAATGAATGTTTGCAAAATGTAATTAAATTTGATTTAATGAAACATATTCTCAAAATCCACTACCTTTTTTTACGAAAAGACAATTTTAAATGTAATAGATGCAGCTGTCAAATGATGGGTTTGCCACAAACACCATATATTGAAAGTAATATTTCAGTCGTCCTGGAATATTTCAGTCGACATGGAATTGTTTTCACAGTCACTCAAATTTGTTGAACTTACCTTCAGAAGGTAATTATTATTTATTTATGCCAACAAACTTACTGTTGGTGTTTTTAAACACACAAGCCGTGTGTGGGCAAAGTTTGAGAGGTAGAACTTCCACCCGGTAAGCGGAAGGTCTGTGGTTCAAATCCCAGTTGTGGCATTGAATTTTTAAGCTCCAGTTCTATCTCTCTTACATTCAGAACTTTACAATATTGAAATCATCAAACAAATTCCTTGTTTTCGCTAATACAAAATTGAATAAACTTCTTTGTTTATTTCTAAACCTGAAAAGTCAATTCGCCTTAATAGAATGGCTGATCCAAAGGAGTGTTAGAAAAATATAATTAAATTCAATTTAACTAAATCTATTCTCAAAATCCATTACCCTTTTTATGAAAAAATGATTTCAAATGTAATAGAGCTATCAAACGATAGGTCTGCCACAAATTCCATATATTGGAAGTAATCTAAAGTGGCAATTCCTATAGAAATTATCAATTTTGATTTTTTCAATTTTTGGCAGCTCCTTTGGGCTTTTCCTAATGTTATTTCTAAACCACCCTAATATTGAGGCAAACAAAACTAAAAAGAAGTTATTCAAATTGGAGCCATTTTTTTAATTTTTGAGAGATTAATATACTACTATTGATTTATATATATAGATTACCACATAAGTCATACACAGGAAAGCTTTATGTGCTTCCCTTATGATTTATTTATTATATAACTGAAAAAAGTTATGGTAATTAATGAAAATGTGCAATATCTTAAGACACATTATTACATCTTTTATCTAGTAAAGCTACTCAGAAACTCCCCACAGAATAATACTACTCTTGAACTTTAAATATCACCAAGAATGATTATTAAAACATATTAACTATAAACATATTGATAAATCAGCTATAGTAATCATTTAATTATTGCAGATTTATGGGATGTAAAAGAACCTCAAATACAATAAAGAGGCAATATTAAAAAGTCTTTCATGCCCAGTATAGAATGGGATGCTGAGAACCAAAACAGTATCCATAAACAGAACTCAATTTCAGTTTCACCTTGCCCAGTCTTGGTCACTTCAGCCTTTTCAAATAATTTCTGTCACATGTTCTTTCAAATCCTTTTATATATTACTTTTAATACCATTATTTGCAAAATTCACCAGGTTTAACATCAATGATGCTAGCTTTATTAGACTGGCATTTATAAATGCATTTAAATTATTTAGAGTTAGTGTTAATCCCATCCAAAAATTTGATACCAAGATTTCTGGAAGTATATGTTTTGAGGCTCCTAGTATTTAATAAAGGAGCATTTCTAAAAAAAGACATGTTTGTTTACTCATACTCAGCATTTAACAATGCAGCCATTAGCTATCTTGCTCTCCAGATATTGTGAGTCTGAATGAAAAAACTGGTGGAGAAAAACTGATTTCAGTATCCAAATTCATAGATGCTAATATGTGTGGTTTTTTATTTTATGTTTACATGGATATAATTTTATTTCCCATGAGTTAACCAATTATTAACTCTTATATTAATTCTAAAGTAAGAACAAATTAGAAACTAAAAACTTCACTTATCTTAGAACTTGCAACATTACTAAGATAAGTGAAGTTTTTATTTTCTAATTTGTTCTTACTTTAGAATCTTGTTGCTTCACTGTTAATAGCTTCAATTTCCTTAATTATCTTATATTAATGTTAATTTTAATCTGTCCTTTATATTTGGGAAGAAATACTTTGTATTTAAACCAAAAAGGTGTTCTGGTAAATTATAAACAAGTGTTGCGTAGTGTTATTAATAGACTCACCTTTTTGGTTTCAATTGATTATTACAACACTGTTTTCTAACTTCCAAGAAAGAAGATAAATACTTCGTAATTACACTTTTAAATGCTTTGTCCCACTCACTTTGCCACTTCACTGAATGATGATGATGATGATGAATTATTGAAGATGACGATGACAATGGCAGTGGGGGGTGACGACAATGGCAACTACAATGATGACGACGACGATGATGATAACCTGTTTTGTCCTGAGAAGGGCAAAGGGCTGCTAGAAGGTAGCTCTCATTCACTAACATGTGAGGTATTCCATGCTAGCATATGTGCAATCTTGCCTGATTCCTTTTTTGTGAACTGCATTTTTGCTGAGACTGTTCTTGTGGAATTGCCCCTGGTGCAGAACACCTTTATCATGGAATTTAATGGAATGCTGCATAGGGAATGCATGGGTGGATAATGACTCTGTCTCTCACTCTCTCTTTCTCTCTCGTTTCAGGGCATGGTATTTTGACGTGGTATTGATAAGATGTTTCCTTTTTTATTTGAATATCTTTATTCACACTCAGTCTTCCTAACCACACAATACACAATATGCACTCCGTGTGCACAAACTTGTACCACTGTTTACTAAGAAATTCCTTATTTTTAACTTATCTGATCCCAACGTATTCAAACTTTTACCACATTCTTCTGTCTCATCACAGGTCCATCACTCACGAAGTAGTCCGTTGGTGACCCTTAGAATTCATATAGCTCCTTTCCCCCCTCCCCATTATGTGACCTTTACTTTTCTCCTATTCATTGGTTTTGAGTCTACATTCCCATGAGAATCTGTCTACTTACCTTGGGCACGTTTCACCCCATAACTTTGGATCTCCTCTTGCTACATAATGCTCACTTAATGTTTAACTCACTTCTCAGAGTACTGTTACACATCTGATTTTGTCTTTTGTGCTGAATGCTGCCTCCTTCATCAGCTGGTCCGTAAATTCATTTCCTTGGTGCCAGGAACATACTTTATTCCAGTTAAACTGAATATCATAGCCTCTCCTCCCCATCTTACTCCTTGCCTCCTGATTGCATCAATTGCACTTATGCATTTTTAGGATTCTTTAGTACTCTAGAGCAGGTCTGGGAAGCAAGGCACTGGAAGTGTGAATTTACCATCCCTTTGTCCTCACTACTCTCTTTCAACAGCCAGGTAGACCCAGCTAAACTGGTTGTTTCTGGCTATAGTTGCATGGCAGTGTAAATAGAGCAATGATGGCTGCACATAAGACATGAGTGAATGACAAAGGTTTAATTGGGACTGGGAGAACAAGTATATATATTTCATTTTCCCTTGCCATTGACGAAACCACTGATATTAAAGATCTGTTTACACATGATCTTTTGGTGGTCCAAGATGAACTGCAATTGGAATTCATTAACCTTTGAAGCAACACATCATTTTGCAGTTCGGGAAAACTTGGTTTGGATTTGTACACGCCACTGCCAAAAATGTTTCCCAAGCTGCACCTTTTTGCAAGTAAATTACTGGCCATGTTTGGTGCTACTTATCAGTGTGAACAACTGTTTAGCATATTGACAGTGAATAAGATCCTACTATGGATAAACACCTTCAATGTGTTCTATGTTTAAGTTAATCTAGTTTGAAGCTGGACATTGAAACGCTGATATTTAAAAAGAAATAGCAATGATACCAGCCATGTAAGTTAGGGGAGTGTCATTATGACTACACCATTATCTAACAAAATGTACATTACAAAACAATTTCAATATACTTTTCATTAAATTATAACGTTTATTTTTGAGAATACAATATAGAAACTTTTTCATGCCTTTAGTAGTATAAGAGAATTGCACAACACTATTGTATAACAAAACAAAGCAAAGTTAATAAACATGTTAATTCTACAGAACTGTTTTTATCAACTTAAGATTTGGCTAGAGCTACCACTTCATTAATGTGGTGAGAGAACTGTTTCTCACACAATGCCAACATGAGCCACTTACGTCTTTCACTCCTATTCTCTAGTGTCATTAACTCTCTTTGTGCTTTCCTAGCCAACTCGAGTTCAAAAGTATGCATTGATTATGTCGCAACCCAAATGGCCGCTACTGCAACACACATTGCCTACTTGTTTACTTGCCAGATAGAAGGAAACAGGGAGGGGTGAAAGTATGGGTAAAGCATTTCACACTTCCAGTGCTCATCTTGCCAGCAGTACTCTAGAGAAATAGCCTGTATAATGAGTTTTTTATATAACCAAGTAGTTCATAAAGAAAAATCTGATGCATCACATTCACAGAACCTTCTCTATGTATTCTTCAATGCATTATTCATAAAAATTATTATTTATTTATGTCAACAAACTTACTGTTGGTGTTTTTAAACACACAAGCCGTGTTAGGCAATGTTTGAGAGGTAGAACTGGAACTTAAAAATTCAATGCCACAGCTGGGATTTGAACCACAGACCCTCCGCTTACCAGGCAAGTGCTCTAACCACCCGCCTGGTAAGCAGAGGGTCTGTAGTTCAAATCCCAGCTGTGGCATTGAATTTTTAAGTTCCAGTTCTACCTCTCTATTCTTAAAAAGCTTATTCTTCTATCTACTTCATATTAAGTGACATAAACATTTGTATAAATGATTTTATTATATATTTTCTTGTAAGTGCAATGGGAATAGGGGAGTACAAAAGGTTTTAAATGATAGTCAATCTTTTAAGAGCCAGTCACTATGTGATGGCTTTGACATTCTAATCTCTTTGCATATCTGAGATATAAAAAACTAATGACTTCTTATTTGAGAAAAGTTGAAGTATCCATAAATTTAAACCAATAACAAGGATTATCTTGGAAATGATTGTCTCCACAAAAAAAAAAAAAAAAAAAAAAAAAAAAAAAAAAAAAAAAAAAAAAAAAAAAAAAAAAAAATGTGTTTGAGGTCAATTGTATGAAAGATACTTACATATTTTGTATACTAAGATTTTATTTATATCTTATGGTTTACCAAAACCTAACCTAACCCCATGGCCCAGCAGCTCTGTCCAGGCCAAGGCCTACCATCCACCTGTGCCCGCCACCTCTGCCAAACACAGGCATCATGAGTGAGGTGCAGTACTGGATGGTGGTGCATTGTCAGCACTCTAATCCCTCCTGGCCAGTTATGTAGTCTTCATAACCTATGGCTGCTGTTTCTTTATTCAAGTAGCTCCTCAATTGGCCCCAAGGGACCTAACAAGGCTGAGTACGCCCCGGCCCAGATATCCTAGCAGGGAAAAATCCCACGCTGATACCAGGGACAGAACCCATGTCCCCTGAGCCAGAGGCAGGCACCTTATGGTTTACCAGTTATGCAAAAACCTTCAAGGGCTATTTCCAGAACATTCAAGATGCATATTTCATTTGCTATGAAAATATCTTAAACATACTGTGTTTTAGTCAAAATTGTTAGTGCTGTCATTGAGAAATTCAAAATTTTTGGACATATTTCCATGTAAAGCATAGTTTGGGATGGAGCAATTTTCTTGAAAATATTGGTGTGGTATCTTTGAGAGATGCTGAGCTTAGATGCCAAGTTACCTACTTAACTGACTTAATTTTTGAGTTATGCTGTTCACAGACAGAAATACATAGACGCACATACATAAACACAGTTTTTTATAAAAATGCTGTTTTTTGGATTTAGGTAGTCTCAAAACATACATTACCAGTGAAATCTTGGTATCAAATTTTTGGATGGAATACAAGATTTCCTCTACTCTTGTACATAGTAGAGAAAGTAAAAATAGATGTATTTAGTTTTCTCCTTCAGAGAGCTTCAGTCAGGAACCAAACAGAGCATTCTCTGCAGTCATGTGCATACAGCCGCTGTGAGCGTTTGTGTACCTCAAGTGGCTTTCTTATTTCAGCAATACTAAGATGTAATAAAATAACTTCTGTAAATGTTACAAGATCAACATGAAGTAGCTAGAAAGAACAGCTTTAGTAGAAGTAAAACTGATAAAAATATATTAGTGAGAAGATTATGTGAATGTAACACAGTAGAGAATGAGATTTTTCTTTTATTTTTGTTCCACATTCAACAGAGTACAGAACCATTGTTTATCATTACCCCTATAACAGCTGTGTTGTCGATTTTTGGAAACACTATTTGACTTATAGAGAAAGAGAGGGGGAGGAGGGAAAAATAATATACTTTGTTGTTTAACAATCTTGTCAATCGCTAGGATCACATCAGTGTCGCCGGTGTGCCGGAATTTTGTCCCGCAGAAGTTCTTTTACATGTCAGTAAATCTACTGACATGGAGGTGTTGTTTTTAAGCACACTTAAAAACCATTGGTCTGGCCGGATTTGAACCTGCAACCTTGGGGTCAGTAGGCAGCGTCTAACCAATTGAGCCACCCAGATCGACAAAGAGAGGGGGAGGAAGGGAAAGAGATGGAAAATGCAAATAAGGTTACATATTCTGCCAGAATGACAATAAATTTTCTGTTATATTCTTTTCCAAGGTGAACACTGACAAGGAATTTCTTCAGGCATCATGGGCTGAATCCCTGAAGATGATGGCTGATACTCGCTTCCTGAGCAATCTTGTGACCTACCCTAAGGATAAGATGAATGCTGAGTTGATAGATCTGCTGCAACCCTATCTGAATTATCCCAGCTATACATTAGAGAATGCTAAAACAACAAGCGCAAGTGTAGCTGGTCTAATGCAGTGGACTGCTGCCATGTCATCTTATTACGCTGTCAACAAGGAGGTGCTGCCACTGAAGGCAAATCTGTTGGTGCAACAAGCTAAGCTTGATAGTGCTCAGGCCCAATTACATGAAGCTGAAGCTACTCTGGAAGCAAAGAATAAAGAACTGCAGGGCGTGAAGGATGAATTTGATGCTGCCATGGCTAGCAAGAAGGTAAATCACTCACTCACTCAACTAACTCACTGAACTCACTCAACTCGCTCAACTCACTCACTCACTCAATGAGTCAATCAAAACTTGCAAGTTAAGTCCATAATGTGTAAATAAGCAACTTCAAATTCCCCTTTTCTTAAAAATGCTCATGTTTTGAAAATTATGTTAAAAATATAAGCAAGGTTACTATTTTCAGAATTTTTACTGCAACAAAAAATATTAGAACAAATGCTAAAAGAATACTCTAAAAAATAAGAATATATGTCTATTTATAGTACAGTGCACTAGTAAAGAACAGAAATTCACCTTTAAAAATTTAAACCTTTTGTCACATACAACATTTTATATAGTGAATAATTTTTACAATATTCTAACACAAAGTAATTAATAACTAATGGAGTAGCATGAAAATTTTTCTGCTACATTAATGTTCTCATTATGTGGTTACATTTTCATTAGTGATAGGTTGATTATTAAAGAATTGTAACCTTCAGTGTAGCCTTACAAGGCATTTAAGCGTCAATGAGCACTGCACATGTCTCTTTAAAGGGTCATATAATGACCTAAAGTGGTACAATGCATTTATTGTGATTACATAAAATGGAAGAATCACTTTTTATGTATAATTGATTAACCAGCGAAGAGGTAATAGAGAAAGCCTTGTAAGTCTTGTGCATCAGATTTTAACAGATTTATTTAACAGATAATTATTTCATTCACTAGCTCCTGTACACAGAAGTAAAATTTCATGATAGTATAGTAGCAACATTTAAATGTGTACCACTGCTGAAATTTCTTACTTTTTATACTGAACTCATTTTGTTTTGATTTTCTAGAAAGTGCTTGATGAAGCAGCTAAGTGTAAAGCAAAAATGGATGCAGCTCAGGGTCTTATTGATGGGCTGGCAGAAGAAAGAATACGGTGGACAGAACAATCAGCACTGTTCAAGGCAGAAATAGAGCGCCTGGTAGGAGATGTCCTACTCCTCAGTGGCTTCCTTTCATACACTGGTCCCTTCAATCAGGAGTTCAGATCTAGTATAATGAACGCCTGGATATTTAATATAAAAGCAGTTAAGATTCCACTCACTGCAAATCTCAGCATTATTGACAATCTTACTGATAGTGCAACAGTAAGTGCATAATAACTATCATTCTCCTTGCTTAAAATTTTTATGTCATAATATAGTTCTTAAGCATCACTGTAGTGGACCTCATTATATCCACCTCTCATAAAAATATTGCTATCCACCAATAAAAGGTGCACCTATTTGCAATGATGCTGCTAACCACCAATTAAAAGATGTGCTTGTAGCAATCATTACTTTAAATTAAGAACAAATTAGAAACTAAAAGCTCCATTTATCTTATTAATATTGCAAGGTGGTATAATGCTGACTAGTTTCAAGTTGCACCCAACTTATTCTCAAAGCTATCCAAACAAGTTACCATAGTTACTGATGTTCAACTTATTGATTTGTAACCAACCTCTAAAAACAAAAATTTATAAATGCAGTCTATTGGTGGTATTTCAAAATTCATAACGCGATTCTTGTTTTTTAAAATGAATATATTTTCCCAAACCACTAAATTTATAGGTCCATTTAATTGTTTTAATAATTTAACCTCTGGATTTATTTCATGATTAAATGACCAAAACTGATCTGCCACAGCTGATTTATCAATTTGTTTATATTTAATATTTCTAAAATGCTCTTTTACTCTGGTTTCTAAATGACGTTTAGTTTTACCAATATAATAATTATATTGGTAAAACTAACTAAAACTAATTATTAATGGTTTTAATACAGATTTTATACATAAAAAGGCAGAAAAATTTGAATATTAAAAGGCCATAAAAGAGGTTTCTAACCTCAAGAAAATAAAATATAATTGTATTTTTTAAAGTTTACTTACCATCCATGGGCTAATAAAAAAATTACAAAATTTTTTAAAGAATATGGAATAGCTTTAGTTCCACAAAATTGATACCGAAATTTAGATTTCCGATCGAATGGGCTTTTGAAAAAGACACGTTTTAATTTAATTGCCGGATATGAGATTTGCGATAAATATTGAGTAATAACATAAATAGATAATATAGCAGGAAGTGTTGTAAGGTGAGCAAGATATGAGTAAATAATAGTCGTTAAATTTGTAGAATAAACGCATTATTGGTTTGAAATTAACGAGTCATGACGTCATACCACATAGTTTAAATACACGTTCGAAAGTCAGTTCTACAAACCTTAAAAGTCGCGCGAGATATCTAATAAAATATAAAGTAAACATCGTTTAATCCTAAAAAAGTAATTATATATTTGAAATTCATAAAAGAACATGTTATAATAGAAAGGGACATTTCTAAATTGCGGGAAAAGGAAATAGCATTTTGGATACGAGGCTTTCTTGGATGACGTCATGACATTCAAATGAACGAACGGTCTTCTTAGCGTGGGTAAGAGAGGAAGAGTCAGTACTCAACCAGAGACCAGTACGGGAGTTCGTGCTGCGCGGATGTGATTGCGATGCCTCTACAGATACAAATATTTTCGGCATAACTCCTGAAAATATTTAAAAAGAAAATAAACAATATAAAAAGTTGTTCTTGGGTTGTCCATTACACTTACGCAAACCCGAGATAAAGAGATCTTATGCAGAACTAGCCGAGGCGAGCTACATCGAAGGGCAACGTCACGTCACCAACGACTTCAGCTTCAAATGGCGAGGCAATAACTAGGACACAACGATTTTACAGCTTCAAATTGGCATCCCAGCGTGTGGCCCCGAAAGAATGGACCAACCCCCCAAGACGACCAGATCAGCATCGAACCAGCAGACAAGAAGGTGCCCAGCGTGTCAACATCTGTGAAACGTGTAGTGAACAAGTTTAAGTGCAGTTAAAGTGAAATAGTGAAAATATTGAAAATTTTGGTGAGTAGAAAAACACATGTAAATAGCTTAGAAATGGAAGACAGTGACACTGATTTTTTAGGTTTTGAAAGTCCGGAAATTGAGAAAAGTGTAAGTAGGATGGAAGAATTTAATCGGAATGTAATTGGTAGCAGAATATGCCAAGAAGTAGAAGATCAGAACGTTAGAGAAACACCTAGAGGTAGTTCAGAAATGTTTAGTAGTAATTTAGAAAGGCCAGCATTTATGTCAGAAATAGAGAATATGTTTCAAACGATAATGAAAAAGATGAGTACAGAGTTAAGTCAAAAGATAGATGAAAATAGTAAAGAATTAAGAACAGTGGAAAAGATGAGTACAGAGTTAAGTCGAAAGATAGATGAAAATAGTAAAGAATTAAGAACAGTGGAAAAGATGAATACAGAGTTAAGTAAAAAGATAGATGAAAATAGTAAAGAATTAAGAACAGAGTTAAGTCAAAAGATAGATGAAAATAGTAAAGAGTTAGGACAGAAAGTAGAGAAGGGACAACAGGAATTGGGAATGCAATTGGAAAATCAGAAGAGAGCTTTCGAAACCTTTAGGGAAGAAGTTAGGGAGGAAATTAATAAAGTTAGTAGTGAAGTAAAAGAAAATAGAGAACAGGTAGAACAGGTTAAGGGAGAATTAGAGACAATAAGGCAAGAAGTAAAGAATTCTGAAAAGAAATTAGGTCAACAAGTGAGTGAAAAATTAGATAAAGAAAGGGAAAAAGTAACATATAGATTAGACAAACAAAGGGAAGAAATTAGAGAAGAGTTACAGGGGTGTAAAGTTAGAATAGAAAGATCTGATGTAGAAAATGAAAGGCAGGCTAGAAATTTGGAGGATGTTACAGACCAAATAAAAGGGGTAGTAACAGAAATTACTCAGGTAAAAGAGGCCTTAGAAAATTTGAAATTAAATGAAAATGCATGTAATCACAACAATCTTAGTAATGAAGTTGCAAGAAACGAGGCAATACCAGGTGTATCAGCTGACATTTCGATGCAAAATAGAGGTAACAGTAATTCCCATTCTGATCTCGGAAATAGCTCAGGGATAGGTGACAATTCAAATTTACATTGGCCTAACCATGTCTTAAAATGAAATGACACCTCCAGTTTTTGAAAATGAAGATTCAGATGATCCTAAAACCTTTTTAGAAGGGTTACAAGAGTACTTCACGGTGAAACGTATACCAGAGGAGTACAAGATGGTGATAGTAAGAAAATGTCTAAAGGGTAATGCTGCCAATTGGCTAGGCCTTTCTATGGGTAACAATAATGACTACAGGACCTTTAGGAACATCTTTTTAACCAGATATTGGGGAGCTAGTAGGCAGGCTAATATTAGAGTTGAATTAAGCAATGGAAAATTTAATCCTAGATTGGAGGAATCAATGGTCAACTATTTTATGAGAATAGCGAGAAAATCGAAGATGTTGGATCCTCCCTTGGATGAAAAAGATCTAATAAATATAGTTACTCCACATTTTCCGGAAACGCTTCAACACTACCTAATCATAGCCCGACCCGATAGCATTGCAGCTATGATCGAATTATTATCAGCCTTAGAAGTCAATAAGCCAAAACACGCATTTGGAAATAAATATGAAGGAAAAGAAACTGTAAATTCTTTCGGGCAAGGGGCACAGTATTATCAGAATAGAAGTGAGATTAGGGAAAGATATAAAGGACCAATACCAAGGATGGAATCATTCCGGTGGGAAAATCAAGGTAGATATAACCAGGAAGGGCGTCACCAAAATAGAAATGGTAATCAAAGGGGAAGAAATATAAGGGTGAATTATATGAATACAAATAGATTTGATTGAGGTAGACGGGGACGTTATTTTGGACATAGTAGAAATTCAAATGATGGGTATTGGACAAATGGAGATAATGAGTTTAGACCGAGGTCACCAAGACAGGAAGAAAGGTATTCAAATGGACGAAATTCCCCCGAAAATGCGGAAATGGTTGAGGCCATTAACACGGTCAAAAACATGGTAGGAAGTAACCCCGATTTAATGCAGGAGAACAGAAGTAACAATTCGGGAAATAGTACAGGAGCCATACCTAAAAATCAGGGAAACGCCAGACCCGGTCAAACGCGCCTTCAGTGAGAACTGGGTATCCTAGTAATGATTGTGATAAGTACTCGGAAATAAATAGTCCTGGAAGGCAAATGATGATACAAAAGAAAAGAGAATGGAAAAATAGAATCGACGAAAACGAAAAAGTAGGAGATCCACCTAAAATCAAAATTGGAGTAAATGGAAAACAATACAATGCAATTATAGATACGGGATCAAATAGCACAGTATGCTCACAAAATTTTTATGATAATTTACAAAGTAGTGGTTTTAAAGTAATGTCTTTACCAGTTAATGGGATATATTGCTCGCTAGCTGTGGGAAAACGAAAAGAGAGAGTAAAATTTCAAGCAATGATAAATATTGAAATAAATGGGAGAATACTTGGAATTTTATTTCTGATTGTAGGAAGACTTGTGACAGATATTATAATAGGTTGTGATTGTCTTTATGCCTGGGAAGCTGTGGTGAATTTTAAAAACATGATTCTAGAAATGAAAGTTGAAGATGAGACCATTATAGTGCCTTTTGTGGAAGATAGTAGTTCAGAAACTATTGTAAGAGAAAAAGAGGAAGAAGAAATCCAAGGGGATACATTCTTTGTAGAATATGTTAAAGTAGGAGCTATGGAATTAACTGAAGTAAATGTCAAAGAGTACAGAGTCGATAATAAAGAAAATGTAGAATGGGATAAAAATGATTTCATAGACAATTTGAGGGTTTCTGATGCAACTAGGTACTATGATAGGGAGAGTAGTGAAGACTTAGAAGAATTGTTGAGGGAAAAGGTAACTCAGGCTGATCAACTAAATGAACAACAGAGGGATAAACTGTTTGAAATATTAATCCGAAATAAAGAAGTATTCTCTGAGAAACCTGGTAAATGTAATATTTATACTCATTCGTTTGAGATGATACCCATCAAACCTTTTACACATAAAGCGAGAGCTATCCCTAGTACAATAAGAGAAGAGGTAGATGCAGTTATAAAGTCAATGTTAGAAGATGAGGTTATTGAGATTTCGAATTCAGAATTTGTGAATCCCCTATGTATTGTAAATAAGGCCAATGGAAAGATTAGGGTGACATTAGACTCGAGAAAACTAAATTATTGTTCCTCATACTTTCCATCAGGGAATCCAACAGAACGTGTCCTCCGAGATATAGGAATTTATTTACGTGTACTTACACATCATAATCACAAGGATTGGGTGAAATATTGTCCATTGATAGAAAAGGTTATCAATCACACCATTAATGTAACTACTGGGTTTGCACCAATAAAATTAATGTTAGGAATTGAACCAGAACCAATATTGATCGGGGAACCAAAAACACTGAAAAGTAATGACATTCAGTTAAGTGAAGAAGAAAGAGCGAAAATTGCTTTTGAACGAATCAAGAAAAAGGCAGAGAAGCGAAAATCAAAGAAAAAGAGTAGAAAACATAAATGGGAACCTAAGATAGGCGATTGGGTACTAGTTAAAGACCATAAGTTATCAAGTGCCTTACGAGGTAGGAACAAAAGGATGGAATTGTTATATAAAGGTCCTGCAGAAATTATATCAAAATTTGGTTATCATACCTATGAATTAAAAGATGTTAAAAATGAAAAATGTCTGGGAAGATGGCATAAACAACTCCTTCGACCATACAAGAAACCGTGTGGTGCCTTGGAACCTTGATTTAATGTAAAAGAAAAATTGGAAATGTCATTTGTCTATTGGCGCCCAATCAGCTTTGAGATAAAATGTAAATGTTAGCTTACTTGAAAATCATATATTGGTCAGGTACTTACATATTCATGAAAAATGCAGAATGTGAATTGCTATCTACTACAAAGAGCCTAAAAATATATTGTATAGAGCTCACAATAACAGCTTCAGAAAGATTGTTAAATTGTTCATCTCTGCATAGAGAGAAAACAGAATATTTACTTTGTAAAACATTTGTTAAAATATTTAGATGTATAGATAGTTATCACAGCAAGACAAAGAAAGAATTTGTCTGAAGAGTGTAATGGATTTATATAAATATATGTACATTTTAGTGCTTAAAGGATGTAGTACAGATATGTGTTACAATAACAAAAGTGAAAAATCACAGTGCAAGTGATAGTGAGAGCGAAGTGAGCAAACATGAACTAAAAGAAGGAAGTATAAAGAAAGACTCTTGAAGTTTAACCTTTATATAGAAGCTTCACAGAAGAAACCATAACATATTGTAATTAGTATTTAAGGATTAATGTTTAGTCAAGTGTACAATTGTTTGTCATGTTAAAAAGATTAATGAGAAAATGTGTTAATAACCAATTTCAAAAACAGTGTAATTGAAAATTGTATATAATGGGAGTGTTGCCGATTATTCAAAATACAGGAGTAATTTTTAATTTTTCTTTCGGGCAAGACATTTACATTATTTTATTATGAAATAATAAAATAACATAAATGGGGGCATTTGATACCGAAATTTAGATTTCCGATCGAATGGGCTTTTGAAAAAGACACGTTTTAATTTAATTGCCGGATATGAGATTTGCGATAAATATTGAGTAATAACATAAATAGATAATATAGCAGGAAGTGTTGTAAGGTGAGCAAGATATGAGTAAATAATAGTCGTTAAATTTGTAGAATAAACGCATTATTGGTTTGAAATTAACGAGTCATGACGTCATACCACATAGTTTAAATACACGTTCGAAAGTCAGTTCTACAAACCTTAAAAGTCGCGCGAGATATCTAATAAAATATAAAGTAAACATCGTTTAATCCTAAAAAAGTAATTATATATTTGAAATTCATAAAAGAACATGTTATAATAGAAAGGGACATTTCTAAATTGCGGGAAAAGGAAATAGCATTTTGGATACGAGGCTTTCTTGGATGACGTCATGACATTCAAATGAACGAACGGTCTTCTTAGCGTGGGTAAGAGAGGAAGAGTCAGTACTCAACCAGAGACCAGTACGGGAGTTCGTGCTGCGCGGATGTGATTGCGATGCCTCTACAGATACAAATATTTTCGGCATAACTCCTGAAAATATTTAAAAAGAAAATAAACAATATAAAAAGTTGTTCTTGGGTTGTCCATTACACTTACGCAAACCCGAGATAAAGAGATCTTATGCAGAACTAGCCGAGGCGAGCTACATCGAAGGGCAACGTCACGTCACCAACGACTTCAGCTTCAAATGGCGAGGCAATAACTAGGACACAACGATTTTACAGCTTCAAAATAAATTTAATTTACAAAATTTACTAAATTTTTCTAAAAAGGATAAAATTCCAAATTATAAAAAATCTGGTATTTATCAATTTACCTGTTTGGATTGTGATGGGTTTTATATTGGTAAAACTAAACATCATTTAGAATAAAAAAAAAACAGAATAAAAGAGCATTTTATAAATATTAAATATGTTGTTAGCTAATGCTGGATTTCTGACAATGAAGTCATTAATCCTCTTGCTCTCCAATATTTTTCACTGATGAATGGGGCGCTAGAATTGGCCGGGTATATTTGAAGGTGGTCTCGATCCATTTCCTCTTGCAGATCACATAGAGGACAGAGTGGTGAAGAATATATCCCAATTCTGTTTAAATGTATTGCCAGACAATCATGTCCTGTAATCAACCTGAAGGTTGCAACTGCTGTTTTTCGAGGATACTCAGGAATTACTGTTTGAATGTTTGGTAGTTCCCATCTTTTATTCTTTGATTTTTCATAGTAATATTTTGCAATAATGTTTTTGAATTCAGAGTTGACTAATCTTTTAGCTGCATAAAATGGTAGATTAAATATAGATTTTACTCAGGGGTCTTCGTCTAGGGGATATGTGAATGGCAACCACAAGGTACCCAAGCTGATCAGAACATTACTTCCACTTACTGGTGTTTTGCTCCTCACTGTCACTTTTCTATCTGACCTTACCTTGGTCATCTCTTGTTCTCTTCCGACCCCGATGCTATTAGGGTTCCTGAGGGCTAGGGAGTCTTTATTTTTCCAACCTCTCCATTTCTCTAATTTCTCTATAAAACCTTAACCCCTAACATGCTGACCTGTCATGGCATGTAATACGTCCTCTGATTGGTAATCAGAGGATATGGTCGGTGAATTTATTTTGATAATTCTCCCAGTCAGGTCGGTGAGACCTGTAAACCAACGACAGGTGTGGTCCTCCAGACATTCTGGGGGTTGTGAGAGAGCGATGTGACCGCCAAAACATAAAAATATGGTGCTCTCTAAAAAACGGTTACTATTACTGCTATTGCTCTCTTCAATAAATATGTTGTTGTTGTTTTCTAGTGCCTTGCATCTGGCAATGAAGCCATTAGCATTCGTGCTTTCCAATACTTTTGAACTGTAGTTTCTTCTGATCTTAATGCTTCACAGGTCTTCAAGTCTTCAATAAATATTAAATATAAACACATTGATAAATCAGCTGTGGTAGATCACTTTTGGTCATTTAATCATGAAAGCCAAACTATTTTTTAACCATGTTCTACATCAATACCATTGACTACATAATCTCCTTTAGCTGGGATATGTACCTTTACCAAATACAATTTTGTTCGCTTCCCAAGTGCACTCAGGTTTTGTTTGATTGTACTATCTTTGTCAATATTTTTAGACATAGTTAAATGTTCATTAAAAGTGTGAGGCAAATTCCAAATGCTCACAACATACACACAGATACAGAGATTCAGACACACAAATATAAGGCAAATAACTACATAAATAGAATAATGCAAATGAACTTGTCAGTACACAGACAATTGCTAACTGATGCAAGCATTGCAGCTGGTCCCACATGAATACATTGTATATATTACAATGAAAACAGAAGAAAAGATGTACAATTTGTCCCTGCTGAATTTCTCATCAGGCACATGCTAATCATGTTTTACAATATCGGCAACACAGGTTTCACAGAATACTGTATGATGTCTATGGGTAAAATAAACTTTATTATTATCATCATAGTCGTCGTCGTCGTCGTCGTCGTCGTCGTCGTCGTCGTCGTCGTCGTCGTCATCATCATCATCATCATCATCATCATCATCATCATCATCATCATCATCATTATTATTATTGTCATTGCTATGGAAACATCTTAGCTCTGATTTGATTCTTCTATTGCTATGATGACCACAATGATATATCCATCCTCTCTCATTAATTGATATATTTTCACCATGTGGTTAGAAACTACCAATTCCCTTCTTTATGGGCACCGGATATAGCAATTTTAAAAGTGTCCGCCTCTATAGTGTGGGAATGGCATGTCTGTCTCACATTCAAGAGGTCCCAAGTTTGGATCTCTGATAAAGTGAGTTACATGGGTAAGATACTCTTCCAGGGTTTTCCTTGTCCTGAAAGATGAATGTTGGGTAACTCTAAGCTCTATGACCTTGGGCTCATTTGAGCTAATTTCACCCATTTAATTCATTGTGTGATATGAGGATATGACCTAACTGGTTTGTTTGGAGGTCTCCGTCTGCATACATGCATAATTTTTTTCCCTGCTTTTCTACAAACTTAATGTAAATTATTCTAAAGTTGAGTTGATGCTGAAACACTTATCACTTACATGTACATATTTGCTTTGATCGATTTCAAGAGCTTAACGTGCTCCCATCATCAGAAGTGACATTGGAGTGGTAAACTTCCATAATGGGTTTGGTAGCTGCAAATCAAAATTCATTAAGTGGAGTTTGTTTTTATGATTAGAATCTTTTCTACAAACTTAATGTAAATTATTCTAAAGTTGAGTTGATGCTGAAACACTTATCACTTACATGTACATATTTGTTTTGATCGATTTCAAGAGCTTAACGTGCTCCCATCATCAGAAGTGACATTGGAGTGGTAAACTTCCATAATGGGTTTGGTAGCTGCAAATCAAAATTCATTAAGTGGAGTTTGTTTTTATGATTAGAATCTTTTCCTAAGTATCTGCAGCGTGTTTTGTAGCTTTTAAAAGTATTATGTTTGGCATGATGTTGTGATTGGATGTCCAAAAATGGTGTGCCACTGCAGATTTGTCCATCTTTTTGTATTTGATACATCTCATGTGCTCTTTCAGCCTGGTTTCTAAATTCCTCTTAGTTTTTCCTATGTTAATTTGGTCACAATCTGGGCAAGTTATCGATAGACTCCTGCTTTCTTGTTCTGTGGTATCTGGTCCTTCGACTTGTTGCATAGTAATTTCTCTATGCCAAACATAACACTTAAAATCCACAAAGCATCCTTTGGAGTTGCATACTTGGGAGAAGATTCTAATCATAAAAAACAAACTCTGCTCAAAGAATTTTGATTTACTGCCACCAAACCCATTATGGAAGTTCATCACTTCACTGTTAGATGTCAACTCAAACAACCGCACATCATACAATTGGACAATTCTGAAGATGGGAGCAAGTTAAGTTCTTGAAATCGGTCAAGACAAATCAAGACAAATATGTACATGTAAATGATGTTAAGTGTTGAATACCGACTCAATTTTACAGTAATTTAGATTCACATCACTGTGCTTATTCAAATTATACACAAACTTATTGTAACTTTAAAACATTTCAGATTGGAGAGTGGAATTTGCAAGGGCTGCCAAGTGATGAACTGAGTATACAAAATGGTATTATTGCCACCAGAGCTCCTAGATATCCTCTTATGATAGATCCTCAGGCTCAAGGAAAGTCATGGATTAAGCTCAAAGAGAAGGAAAATGGTTTGATAGTGACCACACTGAATGACAAATATTTCCGAAATTATTTGGAAAACTGTGTGTCCAATGGAGTCCCACTTCTGATAGAGGATGTGGGTGAAGAACTGGATCCTGCAATGGACAATGTTCTGGAGAAGAATTACTTCAAAGTTGGTACAGGCTTAAAGGTATTGGTGCTGTTTTTATAAAAAGGAATGTGCTTCGGATTGAGCAATGTGACTATTATTTCTCTCAGGGCGTGGTACTAGATGGAATGAATAAACACTCGATGCAACTTCACTATAATATATTACTTTATTAACACTTTTTTCGTCGTTACAATTGAATTATCTTTCGTCGCACCAATTTATATTATACTGATAGTCTTTCCACCTTTCTAAAGTCTTTTCTACTCACATCCACGTGCGTTATAGAAACACGTCTTCACATCTCGAACATACAGACGCTATTAACAATTCCAGTGCCACTTTACATGATGCTATCTTTGTTGTACACATCCGCATATGCATTCTTCAAATAGTTCCCGTATTGTTAGGGAAGCGATCTTTAGCTATTCTCCCTTCGCTTTTAATATTAAATATATATAATTCTTTTATTTATATATATTAAATTTAAATGTGAAACTTAACATTTATGATGTTTTTAAACAAACTTAATTTTTTGTAACAGTGAACAATAGCAACACGTTTTCGTTACTCAACTAATTCGTATAAACACCAAAAATAAATTACATTTTCAATAAATATTTACATAAATGATTTCCTTTTGGGGTCTTACAATATTCTGTCTCAGTATAATATCTTCATTGCATCTGAATTATATTAACTAATACATATTTTCTCAGCATGTTACTTTCAGAAAAAAAAAAAAAGAAAAAAAAAGGAAATAAATGGTAAGAAACTTTTTCACAGTATGAAAAGTCTTAAATTTATGACTGGAATTAGGAATCTTAACCCTCACATCACCAATGGGGGGGACTTTACATCCACCTTCTGTAATTGACAGATTGTCTTATTTAAAACATATGAAGTTTAAGAAAATAATACAAAGCTACACCGAGGTGAAACAAAGATATCCCTTAAGGACTGAGGAAAACCTTGGAGAAAACCTCAGTCAGGTATACAGTAGCATTTGAACACTTTAAACTGATTCTACAGACATATTTACAATTGAGGTGATAGAGAACTAAATACAGGTGATGTCCAATACAGTCTTGGTCTTGGAGGCTGTCGTCAAGCTTCCTCTTGAGCGGGACTGTAACTCCCAGAAACAAAACAAGACCCATGAAACAAAGCAGTTTAGAAGGGCAATGTTTTAAAAAATTAGCTACAATGGGTGACTTATTTACCTAAATTCTAACTGTAAATAAGTGATTTAGTACAAAGGTACTATCAAAATTGGGTATTCATAAATTCATCAACTGAACAAAACATATATTTTAAGAGCAATTTTTTAACTTTATTTTTAAATGCTTTGATCTGTGGAGCTTTGATGGCCTCAGGGATTTTATTATATAGGAAACTGAATTCAAACTTTTTGTTAATCTATGTTGTTGGAGATGGATTGCTGTTGCTATTCGTGTACTGTATGAATGGTATTCATTATGAAGCTTGAAGATGCTCTTGTTTTCATGTATAAATGAGACTTTCTGAGATATAAATACATGGAATTTTTAAATTTGGGAAAAAAATGGTTTACTTGGGGTGCATTGGTTCACTTGTTTGATTAATCTTATTATCCTTTTTCGTAGTTTGAACATCTTAATGCAGTTGTTTGAAGATTCCCAATAGGGGATTCTGTATTTTAATACTGAATATACATAACCAGAACACACTGTTTTTAAGACATGGTTGCATGTTTTAGCTAGCACTCTTATAGCATAGCATATATGACTTAATTTGTTGGTTAGAAAGTTGACATGCTCTGTCCAGTTGAGCTGGGAATTAATAACAATCCCCAAAAACTTGGTGTAAGGGCTCTCATCAACCAATGTATTAAATATTGAGACTGAAACAGGATTAGGAGCTCCCAACTGTTGATTGAATTTAAGAGTCACGGTCTTACTTATATTTATATGAAGCTTATTACTTGTCATCCAATTCTGTAATTCTGTGATTCCTGTATATGTCTTTCATCATTATTTCTGAAAATAAGGTTTGTATCATCTTCAAGGAGAATACTATTGATTGGTGATAGGAAAGATGGAAGATCATTGATATAAATTAGAAATGAATCCCTGCGGAATGACAGATTCTATAGTACCAAGATTTGAACAAGTTCCTTCTAATTCAACCATATGGTACCTATTTTCCAAATTAGAAGCAAACCATTTGTTAGTTAGTCCTCTAACACCATAAGCATCTAACTTCTTTAAAAGAATAATATGATCAACTGTATCAAATGCTTTAGTTAAGTCTAAGAATAGGCCTGTTACTTGTACATTTTTGTATTTTGCTTCTAAGATATATTCAATAAAAGAAAAAATTGCACTATCAATTCATTTTTTTTTAAAGCGAAATTGAGCTTCTGATATAATACTATACTTTCCCAAGAAGGGAACAATTCTATTGTACTTAATTTTCTCCAGGATTTTTGAAAACACAGATAATAAGGAAACATCTATAATTTTCCACATTGGTTTTTCTCATCCTTCTTGAATAATGGTTTGACTTTAGCTATCTTAAATACATTTGGAAAGCACCCTGTTTCCAGTGAGGCATTGCAAATATTGGTAAGTGGCTTTCATTTACTTTTCCACAAACTTAATGAAGTTTGAAACCAGTGAGGATCATTTATTTCCAACAATGAAGATGTAGCTCGCAATGCAGTACTTTGATGATCATATGTGGGGACACAGCCTATCGGCAGTTCTCAAGGGTCCAACATGGCCAACATTACACTAAACTGCAAATAACATTACCCCAAAAACCAGTACTGTCAACGCATATAATAAAAGTGCATTTCTAACCTCAAATATCACAGGGTTAAAGTAACATGTTATCAAACAATAATAATGCTTGAACATTGTTATACATGATGAACTTATTCATCTTCAGAAAATCTTGTTTTGCAATAACACTTTGGATAAAATCACTTCCGAACGCCAAATATTGTAATACACATTTAATGCACATTTAATTATGAAGTCGTTATATTGTTTTAACACCTTAAATATGTTTTACTCTTTGGCACATCCGAAATCATATAATTTACAATTTTTCGGATCTGAATTCAAAAAAATTATTGCAAAATATTACTATGAAAAATAAAAAAATAAAAGATGGGAACTGCCAAACATTCAAACAGTAATTCCTGAGTATCCTCAAAAAACAGCAGTTGCAACCTTCAGGTTGATTACAGGACATGATTGTCTGGCAAAACATTTAAACAGAATTGGGATATATTCTTCACCACTCTGTCCTCTATATGATCTGCAAGAGGAAATGGACCGAGACCACCTTAAAATATGCCCGGGCATTTCTAACACCCCATCCATCAGTGAAAAATATTGGAGAGCTAGAAGATTAATGACTTCATTGTCAGAAATTCAGCATTAGCTAACAACAAAAATTTTTCGGAGTATTGCCCAAAATGGCTGCTATCTTGTGCAAACACGTTGATCAAGGGTGTTAGGAAAACTTTCTTATACATTACCATGACAATATCGCTCGGCTATTGCCTTTCTTAACAACACACTCTTACATCAAAACCATCATAATGACATTATACATCACGTATAGTGCGTTTTATGTTGTAACTGCCAAAACATAAAAATATGGTGCTCTCTAAAAAGTGGTTACTATTACTGCTGTTGTTCTCTTTGCCCTATCTATCAGTGAAAGATATTGGAGAGCAAGAGGATTAATGACCTTATTGTCAGAAATCCAGCATTAGCAAACAACAATTTTTTAAATTTTCTCTTTTAATTTTTTGATTAAAGGTTAGCAGTTAATAGTTATTAACAATCATTGTTTCTGCTACTGAACTGTGTAATTGTTTCAAATTTTTCATTGCTGGTCTTTTTTTGAAACAAATGTCAAAGTGGTCATAAACTACTGCCCCGTCGATATAATGTGATTCCTGTAAAAAAGTAGAAAGGAATAGTTAAGCAATATTAAATGTCATCTTTATTAACATGAAAAAATATAAAACCCAATTTTAAAGTAAATTTGTTTTAAAAATTGCTGAGGTATCTTTTTACCAGTGGTGGTCACCTCCATTGGTGGTATAAACTCTGTAATAAGAATTGGGATAATATCTAATGTAATTCAAATGAAAAAGAAAAGAGTAATAGTTGTTTTCTAGCGCCTTGCATCTGGCAATGAAGCCATTAGCATTCGTGCTTTCCAATACTTTTGAACTGTAGTTTCTTCTGATCCTAATGCTTCACAGGTCTTCAAGTGGTCTTCGTTCATTTCTGCTGGATCGTTACACAGGACACATATTGGTGAGGCTGAGATACCTATTCTGTAGAGATGACTTGCTAAGCAGTCGTGATTTGTCAATAGTCGGAAGGCTGCAACCGCTGTTTTCCTTGGTCTCTGGGGGATTATATCTGGGTTGGAAAGTAGTGTAATCCATTTTTTATCTTTGGCATTTGTTTCTATTTCTTGTAGGTATGAATGAGAAAATGTTTTAATGATCAAGCGTTTTATTGAGGAATATGAGAAATTGAATTTAGACTTTTGTTTTATTGTTGTGCCTTTCTTTGCAAGTGAGTCTGCAGCTTCATTCCCCATGACTCCACAGTGTGCTGGAATCCATTGGAGATGAACAGTCTTATTAACTTTTTGGAGTTGTGTTAACATTTTGTAGCATTCTCTAATTTTTGTTGACTTCTTTGTAGTATTTGAACATATTCCCTGAATTGCAGCTTTAGAATCTGAAAGAATTACTGCCTTATTAAATTTATTTAAGGGAAGATTTAATAATTGTCGGAGAGCAATGTGTATAGCCTCAATTTCTCCATCATAATTTGTTGTGTCTCTGCCAACAGAATGATAAAAGGAAAAATGTGAACACATAACTCCAGCTCCAGTAAGGTTTTCCGTGGAGGATCCATCAGTATATATTTGCAGCCATTCTTCTGTGGGATATCTAGTATTGATTGTTTCCAGAGCTAGAAGTTTTTGTATTTCTTTTGGTGTGTCTGATTTACTTATTTCCTCTATTAATTCCAAACTGAAGGTAGGTTGCAATAATTCCAATGGATTTTCTCTTATAAGTAGATTTTCTCTGGTGTTAGGAATGTTCAATTTGGATTTAATCTGTGTTACCTTTTCTAGGAAACTACTATGAGTTTTAAGGATTGAAGGGGAGAGGTTCTCTTCTGTCCATTTAGAGTTTGGCAGTCGTAACATTTTCTCGTGTTGGAGCAATGCTTGTTCTTCTATTTTTGTTGTTATTGATGGGGTCCGTGTTAAGGCAAGCATGGCATCAATAGGTGTGGATTTAACTGCTCCAGTGATTAGGCGAAGAGCCTGATTTTGTATTTGTTCAAGTTTATTGATGTTAGCATTTGCTGCTGTTATTAAAGCTTCAGAACAGTACAAGGGGTTTGGTTTAACGTACATTTTGTATGTTGTGTTAAGGACTCTCCTTGAGCAGCCCCATTTAGCACCAGCTAACCTTTTCAGCATTTGCAGTTTCTTTTCAACCTTTTCTGAGATGTTTGTTATATGTTTTTTCCAACTTAACTTTCTGTCGAAAGTGATGCCTAAGTATTTGGCATCATCAACTGCTTTGAGTGGTTTACCATTATAATTTATGTTAATATTAACTGGTTTGTATTTTAGTGTAAATAATTCATAATTTGTTTTTTCCACATTGATAGTCATGAGGTTTTTGGAGCTCCATTCATGTACTTTGTTTAGGGCTGTAATAGTTAAACAGTTTTAATATTATCTTTATACCTTTATAAACATGGAAAGTTCTAATACTCCATTTTAAAATAAATTTGTTTTAAAAATTGCTCAATTTGTTACTAGTGGTGGTCACAAAGTACCCCCTCCTTGGTTATCTAAGTTATGAAATATGGCTTGGTAATGCTAAGGTTAAGACTTCCCTTAAACTTATGAGGCACTTAGGTGTGGGCTGAATTTCTACTACTATTACTAATTTCTCTGTGGTTTGGAACTTAAACAGTGGCAACACTGTTGTGAAACTGAAACATTATTCTTGTGTTTAGCATGTGCTTACTGGGGAGGATAGGGTGCAGAAAAATCCCCACTCCCCAGCCAGAAATCAAACCCAGGACCCCTCACATAGCAGGCAGGTGCTCCACTGATTGAGCTATGTGTAAGTTATTGTTTGAGCTATTGACTTAACTACGTTATCACAGAGTAATTTGAATCTACTTTGAAGGTGAGACTTTTGGTGTTCCACATTTGAAATATTGGTATGATGAATAAATGTACATGTTTTGATTTTTCTGTTAATGGGTCTAATAAATGGCTTTTATTGGATTTTATGAAACTGTGACAGAGGGTTATGTGCAAAAAGTGGATTCTTATTTTCATGTGCAATTTATGCTATATAAAGCTTTGTCTCATTAAACATTTTTTAAATATTTGAAGTTGTTTGTTTTCATGTGTTAAGTAATAATCTTTTATATGTCATGACCTTTAACTGTGTCTCTTGGCTGCAATTCAGTGAAGCTGACATTAATTATACTAGGGGAGCCTACAATGCTAAATGGGGATTTACTTTAATGTTGTGAGGACCTATTGGATTTTGAAGACTAGAAGATAGAAAGAAAAAAAAAGGTTATATGATGTATACCCTTTCACCGGTGGGGGGAGCATGTACAGACTTTAAAAATTGTTAGAAAAAAAAAGTCATCCCTATTTTGATATACTTGAGTGCATAAAATTATTACACGCACCATTCAGCTTGATATCCTAGTTGTGCTTATACATAATCTAACGATTATCTGGAAGGATTTTCTTAATATGACAGTTTGAAAAATTTTTTTCATGAGCTTTTTAAATCACTGGGTGTGACAAATATAATACATGGAAAAGAGCATGCAAATAAACAATAGTATGTTACTCATCTTAGGGAAGAAAGTATCAAATTCCAAACCATGTAGTATTGTCACCTGAGCTGAGGCATGGGGCAGGGCATACATGCTTCACTGCAGCTGCAAGCTCTAAACGTTATTGATGAGTTTTGTTACTTCTGCGTGTTGAAATCAGCAGATTATGTTTTTCCCATTATCTTTTAAATATCCTTCCAAATAAAACAAAATTCAATTATGCTCAAGATTAGACGACGTTTTTTTGCAAGTTTGTGACCCTCCCACTTCCTTACGTCATGCTCAAACCATCAGGTTATTGAAATACACACTTTTTGGCATGTAACTGAGCCACCATACCTTAATCTGACGCATTCAAGTATTTCTAGCTTTGTTTTTTGTTTTGTTTTTACTATTCTGATTGGCTGCACTAGATGCACAACCCTATATAGGGGGCTTATATATTCTGAAGGTATTCCACAGGGTGCAAGGTATCTCCTCTAATGTTATGCTTGAATTAACATAACTCAGGTATTCTGAAAGTTCCCTCAGCATGCATTACCTGCATGGTAGGGGGTGGCACAGCTGTCTGTTGTCATGACAACCAGGTTTGACAACAAACAGCTGTGCCACTCCCCTACCATGCACACAGCACATGCAGAGGGAACTGTCCGAATACCCAAGTTACGTTAATTCAAGTATAATCTGCCACAGTTGAGTAAATCCCAAAATCCTCTATTGGGCTCCCCTACTATTACACTACTAACTTTCTTTTTAATCTATTCCAGGTGAAAGTTGGTGACAAAGAGGTAGATGTTGATAATAATTTCCGTTGTTACATCACCACTAAGTTGTCAAATCCTTCATACACACCTGAAGTGGCAGCTAGAACTTCAATGATTGACTTTGCTGTTACATTGAAAGGCTTGGAGGACCAGTTGCTGGGACGTGTAATTCTCACTGAGAAACATGAACTGGAGGCAGAGCGTACAAATCTCATTGCAACTGTGACTGCTAACAAGCGCAAAATGCAGGAACTTGAAGAGAACTTGTTGTTAAAACTCACCACTGTGAAAGGATCTCTTGTTGATGACCCAACTGTCCTTGAGGTTTGACATTGTTAATAGGTGCAGGCTTTTATTATTTCCTATCCTGAGAGTAAATGTGTAGAATTGTGTTTTGACACAGGGTACATGCTACATGGGCACAAAGGAATAATGCTTAAGGTCTGTTTTATGAAATTTTGAAAAACTCAATATGCACTATGCCATCTCATTGTCAGGTCATTAACACTTATCCTGCTGAAGCAGTGACTGAAAGGTTTGGAGGATTAGACCTTCTGAGATCTAATACTTTATGGACCTCGATTGTTTTTCCTTTGTATTCCTGGTCACATAGATTTGCTGGGGAATGAAATGGCAGATTTGGCAGCGAAGGTGGGAACCACAGAACCCAGCATTGCTATCTCTCGTATTACTTCAGAAGATTTTTAGACCTGAAATGTGGAGAGCAGTGCTGTTGTGCTGACATGAAGAGTGATCAGTTCTCCGCGGTAATAAGCTTAGAGAAGTGAAAGAACTTCCAACAAACTGGGTAACCTTGTCTCACATATCTTGTCATGAGATGATTTTGGCTCAGTAACGCATTGGCCACTGCAATTTTTTGCATGGTTTCCTTTCCGAATGGGACCCTGCTCCTCTTTGTCCACTGTGCAACAACCTTGTCTGTCACGTGCTGCTGGAGTGTGCTTCCCTAGCACAACTGCCAGTCAGAACTTGCAGAGCTCCTTGGGGTTTATAAACAAGCAGTGGAAAAAGCTTTTAAATTTTTGGGAACAATAAACATGAATCGAAGAATTTAGGATTTTTTATATTTATTCCTTTTGAACCCTTTTATAAGTTGTTTTTAATTTTGACTTTTGTCTCATATGTTTGGTATATTTATCTAAATACAGTTGAATCTGGTTTATGCGTATATCAAAGGGGAGAGGGAAGATTACTTGTAACTCAAAATTACTTACAGATGAGATTTTGATAATGCATCACATTTTTTTTTTTAAAAAAAAAGCAATTCAGTGGGCCTACATATGTAAAATTTTACAAACAACAAGCTTATGTATGAAGAAAACATTATTTTGAACTTGGTCCTGCTTTAATGAAATTGGTTAATTTGGTTTGTTTCACTTTTGTTGCATTAAGTGCATGCACCTACTCTTTTTACTGATGATTGTACTTAGTGCAGTATTAAGCAATTCCTAAATCTGAAGCAATTTGTCTTTTGTGTGGATTAAGTTCCACCTAGTGTAAATTTTACTATCTGACCTACTGTATATTTCCTTTTACTGTTCTCCATGGCTGATTAAAAGCAATTGAGAACTGATAGACAAAACCATTTAACAGTAACCACCAGATGCAGAACCTTTTTATCTTTTCTTCTCGTTTGTGCTATGACATTTTTGCACCAAAAGTGCAAAAGTGCTGGCTCTACCAGCAAACGTCTTTGTCTTTTGTTTCCATGGCCAAAAGCCACCCGCTCAACTTACGCCTTTGATGACTTTCTTCTAAGAGTGTATGCTGTGTGCTCATTATAATTTTGTAAAACTCAGTTGTGTTTCGACTGCCTCCATAGTGCAGTTGGTAGCACGCTTGCCTGTGGCACGGAGGACCTGGGTTTGATCTCCAGTACCAGCATGAGGGTTTTCCCCCACTGGGAGGTCTGGCATGGGATGCACTGAGCCTCATTAGGTCCCGGGAGGCCAATTGAGGAGCAACTTGATGGAGAAGTATAGGCCACAGGTCGAGAAGGCCACATAACTGGCCAGGAGGGCTCGGGATGCTGACCACTTCCCAACCTCTAATACTGCACCCCATCAATGATGCCTGTAGTGGGCAGATGTGGGGGGCGCAGTGGCTAGGTGGCAAGCCTTGGCTCTCCATGGGCTGTTGTGGTGGGGTTTACTTTTACAGTTGTATTTCACTGATTAGAATTGACGGTGCTGCTGAGGAAGAATCATAAATGGAAATGGGGTGATGATCAACAATTAGCGTTTGAGAGGTTGAAGCTAGAGCTTACTATATTGTAACGAAAAAGAGCCGAGAGAAGATTTACTCTCTGAACACTCTGTGGTGATTATGGGCAAGGAAAACAGGGTTGGCTCACCTGGAGAATAATAATGCTGTTGTCAAGGGGCACAACAAAGGAAGAGTGAGTTATAATAAAAATTATAATAAAAACTGAGTCGGATTGAAACACAAAACATCACTTACATATAATTAATCTTGACCAGTTTCAAGAGCCCAACTTGCTCCCACCATCAGAATTAAACAACTGGTTCTTCTTGATATTTGATGTATGGTTGGTTGAGATGACATCTAGCGGTGAGCCGATAAACTTCCATAAAGGGGAATGTTTGAGAGGTAGAATTGGAACTGAAAAATTCAATGTCACAGCTGGGATTTGAACCACAGACCCTCTGCTTACCAGGCAGGTGCTCTAATCATTAAGCTACTGTGACAACCTTCCAGAATGACATTGAATTCTCCAGCTATTTTACATTTCTCCCAGTAAATCACAAGGTAAACTCACATCAGAGACAATTACCTCAATGGTGACTTACTATCATAAGTACTTTATGTCACGGGATTAAATAACCTTCAGATGGTAATTATTATTTATTTATGCCAACGAACTTACTGTTGATGTTTTTAAACACACAAGCCATGTTTGAGATGTAGAATTGGAACTGGAAAGTTCAACGCCAGTGCTGGGATTTGAACCACAAACCCTCCGCTTACCAGGTGATAGCTACTGTGACAACCTGCCAGAATGACACTGAATTCTCCAACCAATTTGTATTTCAAATACCAGCTGATGCATTAAATTTTTCAGTTCTAACTCTACCTCTCAAATATTGCCCACATGGCTTGTGTGTTTAAAAACACCAACAGTAAGTTGGTTGGCATAAATAAATAATAATTCCATAAAGGGTTTTGTGGAGGCAAATCAAAGTTCATTACATCATTACGCGGAGCTTGTTTTTTATTATATGAATTTTTTCCCAAGCATCCAACTCTGCAGCATGTTTTGCAGCTTTTAAAAGTTTTATGTTCGGCATAATGTTGTGGTTGGATGTCCAAAAATGGTGTACAACTGCAGATTTATCCATTTGTTTGTATTTGATTAATCTCATGTGTTCTTTTAGCCTGGTTTCTAAATTCCTCTTGGTTTTCCCTATGTAAATCTGGCCACAATCTAGGCAACTGATTTAATAGATTCCTGCTTTTTTGTTCTGTGTTATCTTGTTCCACAGTAATTTCTCTATGCTGAAATTATTTTGTGGGGCCAAGATAATGTTGTATTTTTTGAAGATGTGGAATTTGTAGGGCATACTTGGATGGTAAGTGAATTTTTTGAAAATCATATTGCTTTTTTGCTGAGAAAGTTTAGTGATCTCTTTCAAGTGTTTCTGTTTGTTGAGTTGTGTCATTTTCTTATCAATGATTTGTTTGTTGAATCCATTATTATTTGTATTCTTTTTTGTATTCTTCTTCTTTTGTTTGATGTTTGAATCGGTTCACCGATGTAGCCAATCAGTTTTGCTTATATGACTTGTTAGTCAAACTTATGTAAAAAAACCAAATGGTGGTTAGTTTAGAATTTAATTATTTTAACACAGAACTCAGTGATATGAAGACGGAAATTAAAAGAAACCTAAAGCTTGAAGAAAAGAGAAAATACACTTGTGAAGATATCTGATTCTTAAACCTTTGCTTGTTTTACAAATAACTGCAAATTTCATAAGGAAAATAGTAAAATTTGATAACTGCAGCTTATACCAGATGGCAGCAGACAAGGAAATTTTGAAATTGGAAAAAAATAAACATTTTGATAAGTTACGCAGTGTAGATTTGGAATTATATGCACTCCATCTAAAATTATCAAACATTCTTGGTTTTCCAATCTGGCAAAATATGATATCTTATTTCCTTTTGAGGATAAAGACGATGCACTTGAAGAAAATACTTCAAAACTTACGCAGAAAGCAAAATTCACGATACCCTAACCTCAAAAAACTGACAACCAATGTCTTTGAAATTACCAATCATTCAAAACAAAATTTCAGTAAAGCAAAACTTACATAATTAAACAAAGGTCTAAAAACGTGTGTTGGCTACAGTAACTCCACAGAAAACATAATTGCAGATATCAACATTGCCACAAATCAATTAGTTGAAAACACCAAATTAGCAATTCAGAAAGAATGTGGAACAGTCCTAAATGAGCTACAAACTATCAATCATAATGTCAACTATGTTAAGTAGATTTTCCGGGCTTGTGGGCCGTGGTCGAGTTGAATTGCCTTCCTCCGACATTTCGCTGAAAACTGTGTCCAGCATCTTCAGGGTGATCCAATTAGTGAACTCCCGAGTCCAAATATTAGAGAGCTATGCCTTCCAGCGCGCTATATATATAGTCGCACATGGAGGGAGAGCATGGCCTATAGAGGGGGGGAGCATGGCAGCTATTGGCTGCCTATCGGCAAATGGGACGTCTCTGATCCTGGTATAAAAGAGAAGGCTTCCCGTGTCTCGGGTTTTCTTCTCCCTCTTATTAGAGCCGGGAGCCATGTTTTGCTTATCTGCAGTCTCTCTTCTTTTCGATTGAAGGAGTTTTTATGCTTAAAAATCTCTATCGCTTCCCGAGTCAAGCGAGCCTGGTAGTGGCTTGTCCTTGAGAGTACCTCCGTGTCTTTGTAATTCATGTCGTGGCCGAACAATAGAGAGTGTTCTGCCACCGCTGAATTGTCTGTCTGCCCCAACCGGCTATGTCTTTTGTGTTCTTTTAGTCAAGTGCTGATACTCCGCATGGTGGTGCCTATATATACTTGTCCACAGCTACATGGTATTTTGTAAACACTGGCTGTGCAGTGTGGATGCCTTTTATCCTTAACGGAGTTAAATAAATCTTTGACTTTCTTTGTTGGCCTATAAATAGTCCTAATGTTGTACTGCTGCAGCAGTCTTCCTATTCAGTCTGTTACCTTACGGATGTATGGTAAATAGATGGTACTTTTGCTTCCTCCGGTCTTCTTGGACTGTCGGGTACCTCGGATGGCAAGCTCTTGTAATTTCCTTTTGTGTATAACCGTTGCTGATGAGGGCCTTGTTTAGATGTCGGATTTCTTTATTCAGTTTTTGTGGCTCACAAATCTTCTTGGCCCGTTCGGAAAGGGTTTTGATTATGCCCAATTTTTGTCTTGGATGATGACAAACATAGTTGACCATGCTGGCCGTGAAAGCCTCAGCACTTATATTATCAATCATAATAATTTCCCATCCAAACAAATCATCAATTACCTTAGATCCAAACCAGTCATCTACACAAAAGCAGATAAAGGTGGAAAATTAGTTATATTGGACAAAGATTATATTTCCAGGGTAGAAGAACTTCTAAAAAAACATACACAGAAGTAAAAACAGATCCACTTGTCTGAAATAAAAGCCTTCAGCGATACAATGAACAATATTAAAACCTTAATGGAGAAAGAAAAATCCAGAATAAAACCAAACCATCCGACTTTACTGAGATTATATACACTTCCACAAATCCATAAACTTGGCAATAAAATGAGACCCATAGTAAATAATATTGACTCACTCACATATAAATTGGCAAAATGGCTTACACAGAAATTTACAACACTACCCAAGTACAACAATCTAAGCATTAGGAATTCTCAAGATTTAGTGAAGAAAATAGAACATTTAGAATTAAATTCAGAAGACAAACTTGTATCCTTTGATGTCACAGCACTCTTCCCTAGTATTCCAACAGATGAACTTTTAGTCCAACTGAAGAAATGGCTCCTCCAAAATGCATTACCTCAAGATGAAACAGATGACCTTATGAATCTAACAAAAATTTTCATCACACCACATAGCTTCATTTTTAACAATAGATTCTACCAACAAACTTCAGGATTAGCCATGGAAAATCCTCCTATCACCATTCTTGGCAGATTTCTTCATGAATAAATTGGAAACACACATAACCTCATTTCCACACATGTTCAAAGTTTGACACAGATATGAAGATGATATTTTTGCAATAGTACGTAACAAATTCATCCAGGATTTCCTAAACCTTCTGAACGTATAAAACAGAGCCATACAATTCACCATGGTAATGGAAGAGAAAGATACTTTACCCTTTTTTGACTTAAAAATAATTAGATGCCAAAATAAAATCAGTTTTGGTATCTATATAAAACCTACCCACTCAGAAAACTACATAAAAATAGCAGCTTCAAGCCAGTTCCACACAAACTTGCAGTCCTAAACAGTTTGTTAGACTGGTGTTTACTCCATTATCAGAAGAATACAAAAAAGAATACAAACATCTATATGTAAGTGATGTTTTGTGCTTCAATCTGACTCAGTTTTCATTACAATTTAAATTCACATCACTGTTACTAGCTTATAAAGAGATACGAAGAGTGGATTGTTTGATAAATTTATGAAGAGGGAAGTTAAGAAAGAGACAGGCCATGAAGGAATAGTTTAAAATAATACAAAGTAATTTAAGTGACAGAGACTTGTCACTAGCCAGAATTGATATTGCTGCTAAAAGGGCCTCAGCTTGGGCATACCCGAATTAATAGTAAATGTGAGTTTCCTTGCAAATTCATGAAAATGACGATGTAAGAAGAATCAAACTGAGTTCCAAGGTACATTACCATTTTGGATGATGTTATGAGGAATGTATGGGTCTCACATTTTCTTAAGATTTTAGGAGAGGTATTCCAGCATAAGGAAGAAGGTTCGGGCACCTTTCACCTCGATGCAGTAGTATAGCGGAATAACTATTGAGTTATTCAAGTCACTATCCAAGGTCAATGAAAAGAAGGTAGAAAATTTATATTTCCGTTTTTCCAGTAATTCCAGGTTAGTAAGTGCCTGGTAAGCGGAGGGTCTGTGGTTCAAATCCCAGCTGTGGCATTGAATTTTTCAGTTCCAATTCTACCTCTCAACATTGCTATACATGGCTTATGTGTTTAAAAACACCAACACTAAGTTTGTTAGCATAAATAAATAATAATTACCATCTGAAGGTTATTTAATCCTGGGATATAAAGTACTCACGATAGTAAGTCACCATTGGGGCAATTGTCTCTGATGTGAGACTGCCTTTGTGGTTTACTGGAAGAAATGCGAATTGGTTGGAGAATTCAATGTCATTCTGGCAGGTTGTCACAGTGGCTTAATGATTAGAGCACCCGTCTCGTATGTGGAGGGTCTGTGGTTCAAATCCCAGCTGTGCCATTGAATTTTTCAGTTCTAATTCTACCTCTCAAACATTGCCTATACACGACTTGTGTGTTTAAAAACACCAACAGTAAGTTTGTTGGCATAAATAAATAAATAATGACTTAGTTAATATGTTTGTAGAAATAGTACAAGAGTAGAGAAAGTTATGTGAGCATAACACATCAGATTTTTTTTATATCTTTGCTATGCAAAGAAAACAGAATTTTAAAGTAATCATTTAGTGGACAGCTTATAAAGATTTGACTGCCGCTTAAATGTTACTGCATTCTTCCCATATTCCATTTGCACCTACAAGAAAATTAGCAACAAGATAATTTCTACAAATGTTTATTTTGATTAACATGAAGTAGATAGAGGAATAGGTACTTGTAAGAATAGTTTGTACAAGAGTAGAGAAAATCATGTGAGTGCAACATATCAGATTCTTTTATCCAGGTTCTGAACACAACCACAGCAACAGCTGAAGATGTGAGGGAGAAACTTAAAATTGCAAGCTTGACAGAAGTCAAAATAAATGCTGCCAGAGAGGAATTTCGGCCTGTAGCTGCACGTGGCAGTGTCCTGTACTTTCTTGTGGTGGATATGTCAATGGTTAATCCCATGTACCAAACTTCATTGGGTCAGTTTCTGGAAAGATTTGATATTTCAATGGCTCGTTCAGAAAAGTCCCCAGTAACTGCAAAGAGATTGCGCTTCATAATTGAATACCTTACATATGAAGTATATCGGTAGGTTATACAGTATTTACATGCTTTCACTTATCAATGGTTGTATTGCTTTCTAGATCCTGTAAATCATCTATTACACTAGCAGTGCCAATGATATAACACACGTCAAAAACATTGAGTATATATACAGTTCTCTTACAATTAAAGCTACAAAATATAACTAATAAAACTAGTAAGAGGAACAAAATTAACTTATAAATCAGTAACATTACAATAAATACAGAAATACATATATAGTTCTAAGTAACCAAAATATAGTATGTATCATTTTTCAATAATTGCTTTAACATCCAAGTATTTTCCTAATACCTGGTTATAAAATTCTTCCACTGAATAAAAAGAGTGGTCAAGCAAATATGCCAGCAAAGCTGATTTAAAATTGGAGGAATTATTTAGTAATTTTATGCTGCTATGAAGAGCATTATATAATATGGTACCTGCTTAAATTGGTCCATTTTGCAAAAGCTTTGTATTTGTTCTCGCTACATGTATATCTGTCTTCTGCCTGGTATTATGACTATGAATTTCATTATTTGTAGGAAATATGTTACTGCTAATTACTTATAGTAAGGGAGCCCATGATGCTAAATGGAGATTTATTCAAGTGTCATTAGAACCTATTAACCTATTGGATTTTGAAGATTAGATGACAGAAGGAAAAAAAGGTTGTATGATGTATACCTTTTCATCAGTGGGAGAGCATATAAAAAAAAAAAAAAAAAAAAAAAAAAGAGAAAAAGAAAAAGAAAGAAACAAAAAAATGCTATTTTGAAATAGTTGAGCACATCAGATCAGCTTGATGTCCTAGTCATACCTGCCCATAATCTGATGATTATCTGGAAGGATTTTCTTAATATGAGTGTTTGAAAAAATTTTTTTCATGAACTTTTTTAAATCACTGAATGTGACAGATAAAATACAGGGAAAATAGCGTACAAATTAAAAACAGTATATTACTCACCTTAGGGAAGAAAGTATCACTTTTCAACCCATGTATTGTCACTAGAGCCAAGGTACACAGTGGGACATCATGTTTCACTGCAGCTGCAAGCCCTGAAAATTAATTGACAAGTTTTGTTATTTTGGCTTGTGGAAATCAGCCAATTATATTTTTTCCATTAACCTTGAATTATTTCCTTCAATATAACACAAAATTTGACCACACTTGAGAATGTTGAGGTGACATTGTTTGTTTGCAAGTTTGTGACCCTCCAACTCCCTTACATTGTGCTCAAATTGTCAGATTATTGAGGTACACACTTTTGAGCATGTAATTACCCTACCACTCCTTAATCTGGCACGTTCAAGTATTTTGAATTATCATTTTTTTTTTCTTTACTACTCTGACTGGCTGCACTAGATGGGCAACCCTTTACAGAAGGCTTATATATGGTACAGGTACTCAACAGGGTGCAAGGTATCCCCCTTATATTAATCTGCCATGCTTGAGTAGATCCCAAAATCCCCTATTAGGCTCCCTATTATCTTCTTAAGGTAGCTATGTTTGCAATCTGTTGGCATTGTCACAGTAATAGTGTACTATTTACAGTCTGTATATTACAATATTCAAAACAGCATAGCTGTATTGGGTTACAAATTTGTTTCCATTAGGTGATTTAGTCATCACTAGGAGATTTTGATACAAATGCAGATTATATAACTTGAAAAATTTGCCATTTTACCAAACAGTGCTTTTTCTATATCTAAAATCCTTGTAATACATCAGCTTTTGTCAGCTGATAAACAAACATTCCAATGGGGCAAATAAAAATGTGAGTTTTTTTTTTCTTACAATATGGTAATGCCATGGCAGCCTGTCAGAGGCACTCAAGGTCAAGCTACCTCACAGCTCTGCATGTGAATACAGACCGACAGTAATAGAGCAATAAAACAAAGGAGTTTCCAGAATGTTCATGAGAACTTTTGACTGCCAGCTTAATAGCAAATAAAATTGCAGACAGCTAATAATAAGCTGCTGTGTGTTAGTCTCTCAAAAGCTCAAAAATGGCTCAGCCAGTTTGAATAACTTCTTTTTTCTTTTGTTTGCCCGAGCACTGGGATGTTTCATTTCCTGTGCTACACTTTGATAATTTTATCCTCTAAGTGACAGTTGGAGTGTGATGTGTATTGTTTCGGCAGTTTTGTGAGAGATTAAAGATGGCCAAAATGAAAGTTTGTTCACTGTTGCATTGCAAGAAAAGTAAGTATCAGCCTGTGGCATTGGAGTTGCAATTTATGGAGAAAAAAAAATATGGACATCAGAAAAAAGCACATTTGAAGGTTGAAATACTGAAAGCATTGTTGCTTACCAAAATAAATTTCAAATACAGTTGCCTTGAGCTTTTCAATTGCTTGAAGCAAACAAGAAATTTTTGAAGAAAATTCACTCTCCAGAAAAGTATGTTAATAGCAAACAGTTTTATGAGATATATAACATGATAATTGTTTTGATGTTTATATTTGTAGTAATATAGGGTTATAGAGAGGTTGCTCCACAGCCTCCTGTAACCAAAATTCCCCTAGAGATGGGAATTCCAATAGCAGCACTGGCCGCCACAAGCCTATAGTTATTTATAATGTTCCATAAAATAAAATATATGTTGAATTCACATATGTAATTCATGAAAGGTAATGTAGATAAACAGAATACCAAGTTATCTTGACTAGCATGGTGTGGAGGAACTTGTTGATTACCCTTTAGTAATGTTATACATAATATTATTTTGTATATTGTAGTAACATTGCCCTTGTCATAATGTAATCATACATTGAATAGGTATTCCGATAATTATATTTTAATTATTAATAATAAATAGATAAATAAGGTTTTAGATTTTCTAACTGCATCAACCTAAAGGGCTAAGGTTAACGGTAATTAAAAAAAAATTCGGTTGAGAACTGTTCCATTTTCAGCTTCAGAAAATATACTCACATTAACTAAGTGCATGTTATTTTTAGGCCAGTATTCTAGTTCAGACTTAATACCTTCTTGGGTAGATATGACAATGAGAGAAATGGAATTTTTTCAGGTATATAGCTCGTGGATTATATGAGCGAGACAAGTACTTGTTTACCTTACTAGTGACATTAAAAATTGATGTGCAGAAAGGAGTTATAACCTATGAGGAACTAATGACCTTTATAAAAGGAGGTGCTGCATTGGACTTAAATGAATGTCCTCCAAAACCCTGTAAATGGATCACAGATATAACATGGCTCAACTTAGTTCAGCTTTCCAATTTACCAAACTTTCACGATGTTCCTCAAAGCATCATGGATAATGAGAAGCTCTGGAAGGCGTGGTTTGATAAGGAAGCTCCAGAGGAAGAGGTTGGTACTATTATGATAGCATTCATCTATATTTGTATAAAACAGATCTAAACAATAATAGCAAAAGCAAGCACAGAGGACAAACTTGAGCAAGGAGCAAATAAATTATTAGCAGCAGTAAATAGCTTTTTACAGGGATAAGGCATGATATTAAATACAAAAAAAAAAAAAACTTATTGAGTGCAAATTAAGGTGGGGGAACAAGAATGATTCAAGCATAAATTTAACAATAGTGAACAAAAATATCAGACAGAGAGCACACACAGACTTTCTGGGCTTAGTGATTGATAGAAATTTGAACTTGAGTTGGAGTCAACAAGAAAAATTCTCAGCAAAAAAGAACTTGCAATATTACTAAGATAAGTGAAGCTTTTAGTTTCTAATTTGTTCTTACTTTAGATTAGTGGAATATAACTCAATGCCACTACCGGGATTTACACCACGGATCTTCCGCTTATTGAGTGACTCCTCTAATCACTAAGTTACCATGGCCAACTTGCCAGTATGACATTAAATTCCCCAAAAAACTTACCAGCAGAAAGTTTGTTGGCATAAACAAATAATAAATGGAATTTATGTTTAAAGACAGATGAGGCAGGTGTTGGATGAGGACAGCATTATGCAAGTGTATTTTGCTTTTATTCATTTACATCTAACATATGGCACTATTGAATGAGGTGTCACTCAGAAAACAAATAATTACAAAACTTTGAGAGGTAGAACTGGAACTTAAAACTTCAATGCCACAGCTCAAATATTGCCCACACATGGCTTGTGTGTTTAAAAACACTAACAGTAAGTTTATTGGCATAAATAAATAATAATTAAAAAACTATTTAGGCTTGAAAAAAAGAAGCTATAAAGATGATTGAAACTAGGGTGGCACTCAGAAAACCTTATTTATAAAACTATTTTATATTTTAGGCTTCAGAAAGAAGCTATAAATGTAGTTGAAGGAATACACATCAGAGAAAGTTGCAGCATTTAAGAAACTAAACATGCTATATATACAGGGTTCTTCATTTAAAACCTAACAGAGCACACAGTGTTTCACCTCTCCTGTAACCTTGTGGCTTCCCTCACTACCAGCTGCCATTGTGCACACAACTAATTGGTACTGGGTCTCTGAAAATCCACATTGTGTTCAAGAAATCCTTCATTATGATCAGAGTTGGAGTTTGGTATGCTGTTAGTGCTAGACACATAACTGGTCCAATATTCTATGAGCAGACTGTAAATGTAGAGAGGTACTGAAATGAAATTTTGACCCTTTTTTGATTGGTTTGTTTAATTATGCTGTTAATTGCCAAGATCACATCAGCATTGCCGGTGTGCCAGAATGTTGTCCCACAGGACTTCTTTTACATACCAGTAAATTGACTGACATGGAGCTGTCATCTGGGCCAACATTTGCTTCTTTCTTCACCACCATACTAAGAAAACAATATAGGAAATTATTATTTATTTATGCCAACAAACTTACTGTTGGTGTTTTTAAACACACAAGCTGTGTGTGGGCAAAGTTTGAGAGTTAGAACTGGAACTTAAAAATGCAATGCCACAGCTGGGACTTGAACCACAGACCTTCCACTTACCAGGCGGCTGCTCTAACCATTGAGCTACTCTAACAATCTGCCAGAATGGCATTGAATTCTTAAACCAGTTTGCATTTCTTCTGGTAAATCACAAAGGCAGTCTCACATCAGAGACAAATTACCCCAATGGTGACTTACTATTTTAAGTACTTTATGTCGCAGGATTAAATAACCTTCAGATGGTAATTATTATTTATTTATGCCAACAAACTTACTGTTGGTGTTTTTAAACACACAAGCCGTGTGTGGGCAAAGTTTGAGAGGTAGAACTGTAACTTAAAAATTCAATGCCACAGCTGGGACTTGAGCCACAGACCTTCCGCTTACCAGGCAGCTGCTCTAACCATTGAGCTACTCTGACAGTTAGTCCTAAGAGTTTCTGTTTCCAGGAGCTTCTAAGGAAGCTTGGAATTGAAATGCCAAAGAGTTTCCCAAGGGTGAGAAGGTGAAGAAGGTGAGAACCCCTCTCAGTTACCTGGCACGCCCCGGATAGATCTTGGGATGATTATACACCGGAAGTCCAGGATGCCTATTTCAATTAACTACACTTGTTTTTCAGAATTTTTGTCAGGCTACTGAGGCGATATTTTTTTGCATAAGCCCCCTGAAGTAATTGAATGTAAAATTATAGGGGCAGCAGAAAGGCCTCCTAAAGTTGTGAATAGCTATTACAGTCAGCAAAGACTGATATTCAATTGTCTGTTTGTTCAACTTTTTTTTTTTTGGCGTGATATGCAAATGGCAAAGTCCGCGTTAGTGTGAAACCTGCAGGGGATGAGATAAAAGATGCCAATCCTGTGTAATTGTGTTATTATTTGTAATATAATGAGCAATAAATAACTTTCTTCCTTTCATAGAAGTTTGAAAACAGTGTTATTAATTGACTCACCTTTTAAATTAAATAAATAACTTTTTAAAAAGGAAACGGAATTTAATCATCCTTGCAAGGTGTTGACCCGTACTGCGCCCTGAGGTACATCGAGAAAGTTGATAAACATTACTTTGAGTCTCATAGCTACAAAATGGTGCTTACGCGGGGCGAATGAAACAATATTTAAGGACTCGTCGTGTTAGGATATAGTGGATCTCTCTCCCACCAGCCCCTGCTCCTACAAATAAATAATACAAAATAACCGTTACAAATGGCGCCTCAACACTAGGCTTCGAATTGGGTCAACGCGAGATAAGAAGATCGAAGAAAGAAGAAATAAGGAAACCCAAGGATAACGAAAGTGGTAAGAAGAGTGAAAAAAAGAAGAAACGAGGAAACCCAAGGACAGAGAAGGTCGTTAGAAGAGAGGAGAAATCAGTGAAGTTCAATGTTTACCAAGTAAGACTGTTCTAATTATATGTAAAGTTAAAGATAAAAATATTTTAATTAATTTTGGATAACAGATTGAATGATGTTAAGGAATAGGAAATTAGTAGGAAAGATGGAGAATGTTAAAGAGTTAGGTGATAGTAAAGAGGGAGAGAAAAGTGAAAAATCAATGGAAAAGGTTTGTGAGACAGAGTTAGGATTGAAACAATACATGCAATTATTCTCTAAACAGATGATAGAATTATCTCAAAAGATGGACAGTAATAAATCAGACTTAGAAAATAAATTGGACAGTAATAAGTCAGTCTTAGAAAATAAGATAATGGAGTTAAATAATAAGATGGATAGTAGCTTAGTTACAGTAACTGAAAGAATTGAACTTGGTAGGAAAGAGTGTAAAGAAGAACTGAAAATATTGTCTTTAGACTTAAGGGCAGAAATTGGATCTAATAAAAAGGATATAATTAAGCTAGAAGAACTAGTGAATGAAATAAAGTTAGGGCAAGAAAGAGTAGTGAAAGATATGCAGACAGAAGTGGTTAAAGAGTTAGATGAGTTTAAGAAACAGCAAGATGAGAAATTGGAAAAACAAAAAGCAGATTTAGAAAGGTTAGAGGACAAAATGATGCATGGGATAGAAGCAAACAGGGCAGAGATAGCTCCAATAGCAGAAAATTCTAAGACAGCTCATAATGAAACTAAATTAGCCCAGGGTAATCTTGCTGTAGAAATTAGTAATCTAAGCAGTGTCGTGAAAACTATGGGTGCTGAAATGCAATTACAACATGAGGAGTGCAGTAAGTTCAGTGGGGAAGCAAAAGTTAATATGCGAAAAATGCAAAATGATTTAGAGAAAGAAAATACTGGGAAGTTAACCCAAGTTGTGTTTAGTGGTGAAGTAAAAGTTAATATGCGAAAAATGCAAAATGATTTAGAAAAAGAAAATAGTGGAAAGTTAACTCAAGTTGTAATTGCATTGCAGGCAAATGATGTTGATGAAAATCAAGTAGTAAATGAACTTGAGATTGTGACAGATATTGACTTACCTGACAATGGTAGTAACATTGTTAACCTCCAGGGAAATGATTTGACTAAAATCTATCATATAGCAAATCAAGGTCACCCTACCTGTTACGTGATTTAACCCCATCATCTTTTGATGAGGAAGTTAGCAACAACAAGCAATACCAACATGAGAGAATAAGGTTAGGAACTCAAAATAGCAAAAATATACGGCACTCGCAAAGGAAAAATTCGAGAGGCGAGGCATACAGACATAATGTTGAAGATGACGAGATAGACAGTAATTCCATCACGAGATTACGGTATGGGAACCGCAAAGTGGAAAAAAAAAAAAAATTGGATGTCGTGACTGTGTGTACAAATGTATATATATATATATAGATGTTTTTCATGTGTAGAATAATGTTAGATTTGTTAATATGTTCATGATTTGGTTGTTGAGAGGCATTCATCGGAATGTATGTAATGTATTGTTTTGTTTTTTTTATTCATTGCATTTTAGTGTTTGTGTAGAAATTACCTACATTCTGATGAGAGGCATTTGAGGCGATATTTTTTTGCATAAGCCCCCTGAAGTGATTGAATGTAAAATTATAGAGGCAGTGGAAAGGCCTCCTAAAGTTGTGAATAGCTATTACAGTCGGCAAAGACTGATATTTAATTGTCTGTTTGTTCAACTTTTTTTTTGGCATGACATGCAAATGGCGAAGTCCGTGTTCGAGTAGTGTGAACCCCGCAGGGGATGAGATAAAAGATGCCAATCCTGTATAATTGTGTTATTATTTGTGATATAATGAACAATAAATAACTTTTTAAAAAGGAAACGGAATTTAATCATCCTTGCAAGGTGTTGAGCTGTACCGTGCCCTGAGGTACATCGAGAAAGTTGATAAACTTTACTTTGAGTCTCATAGCTACACAATGGTGCTTACGCGGGGCGAATGAAACGATATTTAAGAACTCGTCGTGTTAGGATATAGTGAATCTCTCTCCCACCAGCTCCTGCTCCTACAAATAAATAATACAAAATAACAGTTACACTACATTGACCGACATATAATCTACACCGATGGATCAAAGTTCCATGTTTATGGAACCGAATCACATAAATTCAGTTTCCATGATAGCACTTCCATTTATACTGCAGAGCTGTGTGCAATATACTGAACTGTTTTATATGTTTGCCGTCGTAAATTAGGTAAATGCCTGATTTTGAGTGATTCCCTTAGCACACTTCAGAGCCTTACTGAGCTGTACAACTCCCATACTATTGTACAATGTACCCAGGATGCTCTACAAGTTTTACATGCTTCTGGCGTTAACGTGGTGTGTGCATGGATTCCTGGTCATGTAGGTTTGCTGGAGAATGAAATGGTGGATTTGGCAGCAAAGATGGCAAATGGAGAACCTGTATTACCATCTGTCATGTTACTTAGGAAGACTTTAGGCTTGAAGTGTGGAGAGTGGTGCTGTCATGCTGGCATATATATTTCCCCTTTACTATTATTTTGATTTTATATTTATTTTTAAATTTATCTCTGGCTTTTGCCATGATCGAATTTGTAAGGGCGCTGATGACAAGTAGTTGAGGGCCCTTAAACCTAAACCTACCTAGCTAACTAAAGTAATAATTACCATCATTTCAGGTGATTCCTGATGGCTATGATAAACTAGATGTGTTCCGTCGCTTGCTCCTAGTTCGATCATTCTCTCCAGATAGGACCCTGGCCCAGGCTCGCAAGTACATTGAGAACTCACTGGGAGCCAGATATAACAATCCTGTAATCACCGATTTTCCATCAATGTTGGAGGAATCAGTACCCCTTACGCCTATGCTATGTCTGCTGAGTCTTGGGAGTGATCCTACCAACTCAATACTTGCTTTGGCAAAGAAGCTTGGTTTTATTGTCGAGGCAATCTCTATGGGACAAGGACAGGAAGTTCATGCAAATAGATTGCTGGAGAAATGTAGAGAGGAGGTAAGTATGTACTACACCACTTAGTTTAGAACAGGCATGAGAGGAGAGGTAGCAATTGAACTTGCCTTACTCATCCCATGTTCTCTTTCCGAGTGATGAAGGTTATTTTGATACAAGAAGCATAGTGGTTACCTTGTTCCACCTGTGCAGTGGTAATTTCTACAATGTTAAAACCCCAGAGCAACAGCCCATGATGGGCAAAGGCTTGATGCCCAGCCACTGCATCGCCCCACCTCTGTCCACTACAGGCGTCACTGGTGGGGTGCAGTACTGGAGGGTTGGATGTGGTCAGTGTCCCGAGCCCTCCCGGCCAGTTATGCAGCCTTCTCGACCTGGATTTTACACTGTTACTATTTTGTTTATATTAAAAATATTTTATACACAATAATTACTAAGCCACCTACTGTGGTTAGACAAATAACATAATCTTCAAGTTTATAACCTTCTTTTATCTTATATACATATTACTATACTGCCTTATGATTAACACACTAAATTATTTCTCTTTCACACTAAATAACGCAGGAAAATTCCATTGCCATTTAGATTAAAATATTTTAAAATTATTTGACCAACATAATAAATTGTTTGTTTTTAAATCCAATATTGTGTTTAAATTTTGAAACACGATATATAATGCTTGTATTAGATAAACTAATTAGAAACTAACCCCCTAAAAGTGGAACCATATCTTCCTTTTTATATGTTTACAAATACACATCATTAAAGTCGCATTATCACATTCCATATCACTTTCTCATTCACGCAGTCCAATATCAAAACCCACACTAATTATATTTGCAAATGATGATATGGGTATGTCAATGTCATATTTATCATATATTTCCATACATCATATCTTCATTTGCAAATATAATTAGTGTGGGTTTTGATATTGGACTGCGTGAATGAGAAAGTGATATGGAATCTGATAATCCGGTGCGCACATTGTTCTCTTCCACTTTGTTATAACCACTTCATTGAAATTCCGCATCTGCACTTTGAGGACTAAAGTAAGCACTACCAGATGTGTAGTATGTGTATTTTGCAGTATTATAAATACTGTAGCTTTGGTAACAAATTTGTTTGTATAGCTTTGAGAATGAGTTGGAGTCAACTCGAAACTTTAGTCAGCTTTGCACCAACAACTTGCCATATTACTAAGATAAGTGAATTTTTTAGTTTCTAATTTGTTTTTACTTTAGAATCTTGTTGCTTCACTGTTAATAGCTTCAATTTCTTTAATTCAAACTTCTTGTTTCATGAGTGCTTAAATACTTGCAGGGTGGGTGGCTTCTACTCCAAAATACCCATCTTAGTGTGGGATACATCAATGATTTATTTATTATGCTGAATGAAATGACAGAATACGATGAAAATTTTCGGATATGGGTTACAGCTGAAGAAAATAAAAAGTATCCCATCACTCTACTACAGGTCAGCATTAAGTACACCAATGAACCACCATCTGGTAAGTCACAATTCATCTTGCAAAACCTGCAAATTTGTTAGAATTTCTATTTGCCAAATCTACAATGAGCTTAGCTTATGAAAGTGTTCCTCATCAGCAAGGCCCGGGAGTTCATGTTTTAAAAAGGTATGAAATATGCATGAAAATATGCTCTAAAAAGCTTGAAAATATGCCAGTAAATATGCACTTAAAATACAATTTATGCAAATGTGTTCTTAAAAGCTTGAAAATACAGTAGAAGCCCAAAGTGGTGTGGTCTGAAATACTGTGGATTCGGATTTAGCACAGGGGAAAGTATATCCCCTGAAAATATATTGTACTTTTTGTTTATTTATTTAGTTTTTATTTTTGAAAGTTGAGTTAAAAATTTTCTTCAAAGTGCAATTCTGGAATATGCTTACACTTTTCACTACCCCCAGCGTAGACCACTGCATTCCTAGCATTGATCTTGGCTACTGCATTGCTAAGAATTTCTCTAGTAACAAGACACGCACACAGAAGATATTCTGCATGTTAGTGAAGTATTAAGTACCATAAACAAGATGATAAAAGTTGAGAATTTTGCTGCCAAACGAAACTTACTGATTTCTTTAAGACAATGCAAAATTAGGTTAGTGTAAATTAGTGTGACTTTTGGGTCGTTCAACAATATACGGACAAGACAAGGCCGGGTGATCTTAGAAATGGCAAGTGGTTGTGTGTATGCGTGATCTTAATAATGGCTGCAAAACAGGTCCGAGGCTACAGGATAACTAGTGACTGTGTGCATGCGTGTGCGTGTGCGTGTGTGTGAGAGAGAGAGAGAAAGAGAGAGATGGAACAGCATGTAAATACTGTAGTGTCCAGAAGCTTGTAGAAACTTCTCTGTTGTCATTGTACACGTGCACATGGAAAGAACTCGAAGGAGGTTGCCAGCTCCAGTATAAATAGGACAGACAGTGAGCAGTTCAGTTAGTTTTCGGTGTCAGAGTTTGAGCATGAGTAGTTTTAGGTAGTTGTTTTAAGTCATCACATACAGTTGGTTTTAGTTACGAGAGCATGTCGGCCAGCCTGTCAGCGAGAATGTATGTGTGATTGCGTGATTATATCATAATAGTAAAGATATAAAGGACATTGAAACTGGAGAAAGACATTAAAAGTCTGAGAAAGTTTATCATAAGAACAATTGTCAATTGCAATAGCAGAGAAGTCTATAAACTGTGTTAGCAACGAGAAGGAAATTATGCATTTGTAGTAAAATTTAAAGAAAAATAAATTATTAGAAAATTAACGAGAATTTGGATTTTACTGATTTTGTTAGAATAGTATAATTGTATGCACTGTATAAATTAAGATGATTGCAGGACTGGAATACACTCCTAGCATAACTGGTGTATAACTGCATTTAAAAGGTGGTGGTGTTGTTGGCTAGTGCTAGATTTCTGACAATGAAGTCATTAATCCTCTTGCTGTCCAATATTTTTCACTGATGGATGGGGCGAAGAGAACAATAGTATTAATAGTAACTGCTTTTTAGAGAGCACCATATTTTTATGTTTTGGCAGTCACATTGCTCTCTCACAACCTCCAGAATGTCTGGAGGACCACACCTGTTGTTGGTTTATGGGTCTTACCGACCTGACCGGGAGGGTTATCAAAATAAACTCACCAACCATATCCTCTGATTACCAATCAGAGGATGTATTACTTGCCATGACAGGTCAGCATGCTAGGGGTTAAGAATTTATAGGGAAATTAAAGAAATGGAAAGGTTGGAAAAATAAAGACTTCCTAGCCTCGGGAACCCTAATAACATCGGGGTCAGAAGAGAACAAGAGATGACCAAGGTAGGGTCATAGGGTCAGACAGAAAAGTGGTGTACTTTACCATATATTATGTACTTTACAATGTACTGTAATTTATTAATTGCACAAATGTGTCCCACCACTTCCATGGGATCAATTTTTGTCACTTCTAAGCTCACATTTTGATATACTGCAGAATCATTATAACGTGTGGCTAAAGCATCTCCCCCAAGAACTGCATTATTTTGGGTTGCCAATAAATGTGCACTTCTGTAATATTCTTCACTATGTAGGGAAAATTGTAAGCCCAGAAAATTGTTTAGTGTTATTGACTCACCTTTTGAATTAAATTGATTATAACAACACTGTTTTCAAACTTCTAAGAAAAGAAGATAACAGAATATTGAATTTAGAAAAAACAAGAATAGACGATTCATGCTGGTATTTATTGTATCTGTTTTATGTTCATAAAAAATATTTCAACTTTTTGTTATATAAATGTTACAATTTATTTTGTAAATATAAGTTGTATCCAAAAGTATTCAGTACAGTAATGTGGAGCATGGCCAACATTGATTATGAGTACAGATTGTGGGAAAACAAAGGGAAAACAATTGTTGCTGGGCTCTGTAATCTTCTTTCTTCATCTTTATCTGATTATCCTCCCCTTATGTAGGACTTACACTCCTTACAAGCCAATGCCTATGGTCAGACGCCTGTTGGGGAGCACAGGAGCCTATGGACTGGACAGAGTGAAGACTTGGAAGTGGGTGGTCCGCCAAGCACCAGGCATGATAGTGAGGAAGAGGATGATATGAAATACAAGCAAAGTTGATGAATGGGGAGCTGATTATGGAGCAATTGGTGAAATGAGTGGAGGGGGTGGGGGGTCACCAGAGAATCCGGATAAAACCTGCCCAGACTCTGCTTCGTCTGCCACGAATACCACATGTGGGTCCCTGAGATGAACTCGGGCCACCTAGGTGGGTAGGTGAATGGTCTAACCACTTGACCATGGCGCCACTTGGGCTCTGTAGTGTTCCTTTCTAACAAACCTTCGAGACTCTCTGTAGCTGCCTGCTAGACTTGCAGAGGTCTTGGTGGATGACAAAACATTGGTTGATAAGAGTTTTTAAGTTTTTAGCTGATTGTAATATGAGTTTGAGGATTTGAAACTTTTGATATCTACTTTTTATGCTCTTATTACTTTGTGTTAACTCTGGCCTTTGCCACTCTGTTTTGTATATTTGTGTATACATTTTCCTTTTTACTAGTAATTTTAATTTTTTATTGAAGTTTATATCTGGCTTTTGCCATGAATTGTTAAGGGCACTGGTGACCATGTAGTTCAGCGTCCTTAAACCTACATCTACCTCTCCCTGGATCTTCAGTCTCCGTCCGGTTATTCTAGGTTACCCTTTATATTATATTATATTTATTTAAATTTAATATATTTAATATATTATTGTCAATAGACTGCAATAAGGTTTCTGACATTGTCACACATTTATATTTATAATTTGTATTACAGAGATGGACAACCTAACGGTTACACATATTACTATAGCTACCTATCATTTGTGATTTACACAGAGGGTCTGTAATTTCAATATGGACATTATTATAGTTCATTGATACTGTACAATGTCTTTGTTATCAAATACTTCTTCAGAGCACTCTCAAATTGTTTACCTTTAGAACATTTTAAATATGCAGGTAGTTTTGCATGAAGCATTAAACCCATGACATTAGGATCCTTTTTTGAAATATTTTTACTAAATCTCTGCTGAAAATAATCATTGTGTCGGGTGTAGTCACTATGGATATTGCTATTTTTTAGGTTTTGTTTCTGAACTGCATAGGTTACAACTTTATAGACATACAGAGAACACAATGTTAATATCTGCTTATCCTTAAATATTCCCCTACATGATTCACAAGAGTTCATATTGAAAATCAATCTGACTGCCTGCTTTTGCAATCTAAATAACCTTTCCATATGGGTTGCAGAAGCACAGCCCCAAATTTCTATCGCATACAGTAAATATGGGTATATAACTCCATAATAAATCATTTTGAGCCCTTTCTTATCTAAGATATTTTTAAAATGATGTAGGAGATACACAGATTTACTAATTTTGTCACAAATATGATTTATATGTCCAGCCCATGTTAATTTTCTATCAAGTATTATTCCTAAAAATTTATGTTCGCTTACGTCATGAATACTGTTATTATTTACTGGTAAGGAGAAATTTGTGGTGCTTATATTACTCTGTGAGAAATGAATTAAGGTTGTTTTTGTCATGTTGCATGTGAGGTGATTATATTTAAAGTAGTTAATAACTGAGTCAATGGATTGCAGTAAGTTCTCCTTTAATATATCAACATTTGCCCCTTGACATACAGCAGTTGTATCATCTGCATAAGCTATTATATTTGTATTTTTTGAGATTCGTATGTCATTTACATATAAAATAAATAATAGTGGTCCCAACACTGATCCTTGTGGTACACCATGCATAACACGTTTAAATTTTGATTGCACTTTTCTTACTGATTTGCCCCGTTTATCGTAAAATAGTGTTGATTGTCTTCTGTCTACCAAATATGATCTGATCAAATCTCTCGCCAAGCCTCTTACTCCATATGCCTCCAGTTTTTGTAATAGTATCGCATGATCAACACAATCGAAAGCTTTAGAAAGATCAAAGAATAAAGACCCTACTTCATCATTTTTTTCAAGGTTTTCAATGACTAAATGTATAAGTTCACTAATTGCAGTAGCTGTTGATCGTCCTTTCCTAAATCCATGCTGAAAATTTACAATAATATTGTTTTTGTCTAAAAAATCTAATAACCGGCTTAATACAAGACTTTCAAAGAGCTTTGCTATTTCTGATGTTACGCTAATTGGTCTGTAGTTATTTATGTCATTCTCATCTCCTTTTTCATGTAGTGGGCGTACTAGGCTCTGTTTCAGATATTCTGGAAATTTACCACATAGGATAGAGAAGTTTATTACATGTTCAAGGGGACTGGCCAGAACATATTTACAATGTTTTAAGAGAATCACACTGATTTCATCCCATCCACTGGTGACCTTTTTTGGTAGTTTAGTTATTGTATTTATAATCTCTGTTGTAGATACTGGATAAATAAAGAATGATGACTTTACAGTGTTTTTAAATGACTGTTGTGTATTCCTGCCAGCAGAATTCTCTCCTACACTAAGAAAATAATTGTTTATTAAATTACATATAAGGTTTGGTTCTTTTACAGTTACATCACCAATACTGAGTTCTAAATTTTTGTGTGCTTTTGTTTCCGATCTAGCTGCATTTACAAAGCCCCATGCAGTTTTACTAATATTTCCTGATTTACTTAACTTTTCTTTATAGTCATTTACTTTTAAGTCTTTCAAGCTTTTGAGATATTTCTTTTTTATGATATTGTACTTTGATTTATAAGTAGCACAACCACTAGATTTATACAATTTATACAAATGCTTCATTTCATTTTTTAGTTTTATTATTTCTGTGGTAACATGAAACATTGTTGGAAATTTAGATTTTATCAAACATGACTTAAACAATTTTGATTAAAATACCATATGTTTAAGCCATTTTGATGACAAAGGAAACATATATTTTGAATTTTCTGGGAATATCAGTTCTCTTCATTCTGAATGACTCTTGCATAACTGGCAAACTGCAAGTGATAGACAAAGCCTTACTACGCAAAAGGATGTAGATCTCATTGAAACACACAATTTATGTCAAATACACAGGTGTCCCAATTGAATCGCTCTATTGTCATATTTTCATATCCTTCATGTGACTGGTGGGGCACATGTGGAAGTGATATGACTTTCTTGATTTGTGTATACAAACTTGATGAGTCATACGTATTAGTAAAGTTTAGTTCATTTCGATATCTCAAATAGTTTGGCAGAAATACTGAAGTGAAAATAGGGTGATTCAATTGGGACACACTGTATATGTGCAGTGAACTGCTTGGGGGATTTTTCATATTTGTCTGAAGTTTCCAGTATTTATACTTTTCTTAAACTGGAACATTTTTTTTTTATCTCATGACCATGCAAAAGAAAAGGATTTCAAAGACATCATATAGCGGCCAACTCTTAAAAATTTAATTATTGCTTAAAGCACATTCCCATATACCTCTTGCATCTATATATAATAAAATTAGCAATAGGTAAGGTAATTTCTACAAATATTTATCTGAAGTACATGAAGTAGAGGATGCATTTGTAAGAATAGTTTGTGCGAGTGTAAAAAAATTGTGTATGCCACATATCACATTTTTGTGTATCTTTTGTGGTCTGCAGTTATGTAATATTGTACAGAATTCCTTATGAATGACAGCTTCATGGGTTATTCCCAGAAAATTCAAGACGTATGTTTGGTTTTTCATGTAAATATGTTACACATGTAGTACTTCAATTAAAACTGTTACATCAATTTTTGGAAAAATCCAAACTTCTGAAAATTTTCCATGTAAAACGGTGGATTGGGATGGAGTGATTTTCATTAAAATCTTTATGTTGCATCTTAGGAAGATGCTAAACCTAAATGCTAAGCATTGTTTGAGACATAAATCGAAACTGAAAATTTCAATGCCACAGCCAGGATTTGAACCACAGGCTTTCTGATTTCTGTTGAAATCCCAATATTGAATTTTTGGGTAGAATGCAACACCTTTTCTACCTGGAAGGTACTGTAACAAAATGACAAAGTCCAGTCAGGTTACTTTTGTGTTAATTTAATTTAATTTAATTTAATTTAAAAGGTGAGTCAATTAATAACACTGAACAACACTTACAACATAATTTTCCAGAACGCGTTTCGAAGGTTAACTTTCCTCCATTATCAACCAGAGGAAAGTTAACCTTCGAAACGCGTTCCGGAAAATTAAGCTATATGGGCCGATGGCGAATACATAATTCAGTATAAGGAGACTACTGTTCTTTCATCTATGCCATACTACCATGCCAGACAACAACATGAAGCCATAGAAATTTACAAACACCCCAATTATTTTAACAGGAAGGAAGAAACTCTAAAATTGAACAAAACCTGGCATCCGATACTCAAACATAAAAAAGAAGTACTAATGCAGAAAAATCAGGTAAACCAATCAGCAAACAGAACGAAGAAGCCCCACCCATCTAACACACACCTCCCGCTCAAGCCTAGCCAATCCCCTGTGAGCGGCCCGCATATAAATACGGCACCTCCAGTCATAAACTATTGTTAAAATTAAAAAAAAAAAAAAGCAAAATAAGAATAAAAATAATAAAACACCACGAAACATTAAAAAAAATAAAATAAAAATAAGAAAACCCAAATCCAACCAATTGACGCACTCCCTGCGAGTAAGAACCTAACAGCACATGTCACTGCAGTATCTGTTTCAGGGCACCAAGGATCACTAAAAAATCACCTGCAAGATAAAACGACCGCCACCACACAGGTACGTATACACTTTTACTCAATTATCGCATGATTCCACCACTAACACCTAGGTCAGGTTCTGTGTCGCAAGCAAAGTGCCTTACCTAGCCCCACTCTGTCTGCTTGCTCCCTTGCAAGCAGGCGTCTTTCTTAGCAACCACTTACTAATCCCAGGGTGCTTAGACGGTATCTGGCTTAACACCAGTTTCTCCCTGCACTACCTTACCCTACTCCTGTAGTAGTTAGTGCATGGTAGGGGAGGTGATATAGATCCCTTTCAGGTGATCGTCACCATGGCTGGCGGAGGAGGGGCCAGCCAAAAAAAAAAAATATATATATAAACGATTCTGTTGTAACTGAACCTTCACCAAGAAGACTCAGACTATGCCACTGATTATGTCCACTGTAGGTGTATGCGAAACATCTGGACCTCAAATCTCCAGCAGACCATGGCTTTTAAGCCCGGAAGAAATCTCTAGCCTTAAATTCAGTTTTCTTCTCGTCCTTAACACAGTGTACAGTCTTCTGGGCTATCTCAACGCACAGCTGTTCTTCTCACAACTATCCCTGGGGATAACCTAAGATGTATTCTCTTTAGTACCCAATAAAGCATATAATGATGATGATGATCATCATCATCATTATCATCACCACCACCTTGTCTAATTAGATACATGGCAAAGAAAGTATAGGTAAAAGGTTGTGTTTTCCATACTGACCTGAAATATTACAAGATGGTGTGCACCATGCAAAAATTGAGTTGTTTAGCTTGAAGTGAATAGCTACTTGATGTAATATTCTAGGTATGCGAGCTGGACTAACGGGAACATACCAACGGATGGGACAGGACCATCTGGATTACACAGATGCACCTGAGTATCTGCCGTTGGTGTATGCAATTTCTTTTCTGCACTCTGTAGTGCAAGAACGCCGAAAGTTTGGTCCCCTTGGATGGAATATTCCTTATGAGTTCAATACTGCCGACTGGTATGCTTCATGCCTTTTTGTACAGAACCACCTTGATGAAATAGATCCAAAAAAGGGTATAAGCTGGAGCACTCTCAGGTAAGACAAATGCATTCTTTGAAATACCCAGAATGTATTTCTATTCCTACCATGCTATAACTTGTTATTTCAATTCACTATTTTTTAAGAAACTATTAACAGTGTAGTAACAAGCTATTTCACACATATGCCTACATTTATTCCCAACAGAATGCTAATTTTTGTTATGATTCACTTTATAATCGCAGTGATGATCTAGTACTTGAATGCCCTTAACTATATATAATTACACACTACTAGCATAATAACAGAAGTGATGGAAAGAATGATGTCAAAGAGATTAAATTGGTTTCTAGAATCACAAAATTTAATTTCCCCATGTCAAGCTGGATTCAGAGAGCTCCAATCTACAAATGAACAAGTCTTACTTCTCAGTCAAGAAATCAAAGACTCCTTCAATAGAAAAGAAGATAATGTGTCAGTTTTTATTGATTTCCAAAGTGCATATGATTCTATATGCAGAACAATACTAAAGAAAGTACAAAAAATAGGGATACAAATATGTCCAATGTTTTCATGGCTATGTCATTTCCTAACTCAATGCTTTATTGCTATCAGATATGGAAGGAATATATTGAAATATAAACAAGTACACCATGCTAAAGTAAGAACAAATTAGAAACTAAAAACTTCACTTATCTTAGTAATGTTATTTTTTTTAGTTTCTAATTTGTTCTTACTTTAGAATCTTGTTGCTTCACTGTTAATAGCTTCAATTTTTCCTTATTTAAGTACACCATGGCTTACCACAAAGCGCAGTGCTCAGCACTACACTTCTTAATATATTTATTAATGATTTGCCAAAATCAATACAAGAATTAGGTGCAAAGTGTGCGAATGACTTAGTAATGTGGACTTCAAAACCAAAAAACAAAAGTACAGAACTAGAAAAAGCAATGCAACAATCCTTAAACAACCTACAAAAGTGGACCAAAAAGAATTTAATGACTGTTAATACAACAAAATCAAACTACCAAATCTTTTCACTAAGGAAAAAACCACTAAAAACAAAACTACATTTTCAACATCAACAATTACCAGAAATAAAGGAAGCAAAGTGTTCGGGAGCTATACTTGATCACAAACTTACAAGGACCCAACAAATAGAAAATGTAATACAGACTCCCATTCAATAAATGGAACAAGAGAAATTTTACACATACTAAAGACTCAGGAGAGCTTTCTTTCCAAAATTCAAGACATCAAGAAAAATTTAAACCTTCCTAATTCAAAGGAAAACTTCATATCTAAAGTCAATCCAACACAAAAATTAGACATCACATATTATTTACACCTGACAGAAGAAGTTAAAAATGATACTCCAACTAGTATTCTAAAATTATTGGCATTAGAACCAATCCATACTAGATTTCCGGAACATGAATGGCTCCATATTTATACTGATGGATCACTGATATCAAACCAAGATGGAGTAGGGGCTGGAGTCACTTGTCACCTCTTTTCCCATTACAAATCTTTAAGTTATGGAACTACAAACTTTGATGGAGAAACTGAAGTAATTCGAATGGCCCTGCAAAATCTTTTGTATAGAATTTCACATTTTCATCAAGCAGTTATTCTCTCAGATTCCAGGGCAGCAATTATAGCAATTACTACCAAGTTGTCACCAAAAAAGCAAACAATTATAGAATGTTGGAAAATCCTTACCCATCTAGCAGCACTTTGAAAACACCTAGTCTTCCAATGAATACCAGCACACTGTGGACTGAGTGGTAATGAGAAAGCTGATTTTCTTGCAAAAAAGGGTACCAGCAGTGTACACAAATCTATAGTTAATCTATCAGTTTATGCAGCTAAAAGATTAGTCAACTCTGAATTCAAAAAAATTATTACAAAATATTACTATGAAAATTCAAAGAATAAAAGATGGAAACTACAAACATTCAAACAGTAATTCCTGAGTATCCTCAAAAAATGGCAGTTGCAACCTTCAGGTTAATTATAGGACATGATTGTCTGGTGAAACATTTGAACAGATGGTAATTATTATTTATTTATGCCAACAAACTTACTGTTGGTGTTTTTAAACACACAAGCCATGTGTGGGCAAAGTTTGAGAGGTAGAACTGGAACTTAAAGATTCAACACCACAACTGGGATTTGAACCACAGACCTTCCGCTTACCAGGCGACTGCTCTAACCATTGAGCTATTGTGACAAACTGCCAGAATGGTTTGAGAATTTAGTGCCATTGTCCATTTACACTCAAATGTACAACAGCAGGATCTCTTTCATGTATGGAAAAATTGAAAATGTGCCAAAGTTAAAGTCGCTGATGAACTTGATTACACATAACTGTGTGTTCAGAAAAACATGTTTCTAGCTGTGCACCCATGTAGTATGTATCCTGTGTCAAAACACAATTCCACACATTTACTCTTAGGATAGGAAATAATAAAATCCTGCACTTAACAATGTCAAACCTCAAGGACAGTTGGGTCATCAACAAGAGATCCTTTCGCACGGGTGAGTTTTAGCAAGTTCTCATTGAAGTTTGAGAGCCCTACTCTCACCTCTGTTTAATGGCAAAGTTCAAGGCATATTCCATCCTACACACTAATTCTTCATTAGGGAACAGTCTGATCAGTTCTAAATTATCCTACTTGAAAATAATTAATGAGAAATAGAATATCATTGTTCGATGTTATAGTCCATTTTTCTGTGTAACTACAGTATCATTATGTTAAAAAGATACTTTATTAACTTAAGCAATCATCTTAATACTTAGTCAATCCTCTTGTACCTTCTGGTGTTGATCATAAAGGAAATTACATTCCAGATACATGCTGGGAGAAGTGCAGTATGGTGGCCGTGTTACTGACGATTATGATAAAAGACTTCTTAATACATTTACAAGAGTTTGGTTCTCAGAAAATATGTTTCTAGAAAGTTTCGAATTTTATACAGGATACACAATACAAAAGTTCAAGTGGGTTGCAGAATATTTGAGATATTTTGAATCAATGGCTCAGGTTGATCCGCCTCAGGTTTATGGATTGCATGGAAATGCTGATATATCGTAAGTATCCAGATGAGCAATTTAAATGTGTTATGTTTCTATATGCTGTTTGGTCAAGTAAGCACATTATTGGAGATAATCCTCATACACTGTCAGTTTTGTAGTTACATATCATTTATGTGTAGGTATATGTACTTTTGACACTGGAATGTTGAAATTATTTAAATGTTTAGGACAATGTACTATGTAAATTAAAACTCCACAAATTCTTCTGATTGCTTTGAATATTTTCCATACACTCAGAACATAAAATATAAAGTATACACAACATTTCAATGTCCTAAGTCACACTATTTTTAAATCATTAATACATTTATTAATAATAAATCACTTTTCGATATGCCAATATGAAATTACCCTTGGACCCTACAGTTTATTGTATCTCAAATTTTTAATTTGAGCTCAGTATACAGATAATAAAGAAATTGTCATACAGTCACTGCTTAGATTTAATCACTTTAAGAGAAAAAAAAGTTTTATATACAATTTATTGATATTTTTAATTTTTTCAGTATGAGTTATGAAATATATTTTATTTCAGCTCAATTATTCAATAATAATCTCTAGGGCATGTCTTCTATGCAGAGGTTATCTTCATCGCCCAGCTGCTGTGTCCTCCAGCTGCAGCCAAGGCCATGGAGGAGTGTACGTTGAGGGTGGTGGGGGTCAGCACGCCAACTCCCCCGACCGTAAGGTGGCTTCTTGACCTTTTAGGGACACTACCTTTCTATCAGGATAGCTCCTCAATTGACCTCTCAGGGACCTAATGAGGCTGAGTGCACCTGTACCAGACCTCCCAGCAGGGGAAAAATCCCATGCCAGTACTGTAGATTGAACCCAGGTCCTCTGAGCCAGAGACAGGCACACTACCAACTGTGCTATGGAGGCGGTCGTAGCTCAATTATTTAATATTTTTTAACTAATGCATGACAAATTTTAATACCTTATCTTTGAAGCTCTCCTGAAAATTTCAAGCTAACGAACTATAAACTAGGGTCCAAGGAGTATTTTAAACAGTGAAAAATGCTGAAGAAGAAAAAGAATTGAGAAAAATGTAGATAAAGTTTAACAATATGTTTTTGCAATTAACCTAAATCTAATCAACTTAAAATTCCCCAGCACCAAATGTGGGACCCTCTGTGCTTTTTTTTTTTTTTTGGCCTCAGTTTTTGAGAATTTTAACTTTGGTTGTTTCTTAATATAGAAACTTTCCCTTCACCTCTCCATTGTTTATCAAATTTATAAATGTATTGCTCTTAGCTAATCTTTACACTATGCACTTATGCTAATTTGTACACAAAACTCAAAATATCTGCTTGTAATGCTTTACTATAAACTAAAGAATAACTTCAAACCTATTAAATACCTAAACAATACCTAATATATAATTAGAGCACTGAAATAACCTGGCAAGATTATAGGATTACAGAATACACTTCTCTGTTTGCAAGCAAAACATGTTTCAGGTTTGCAGCATTTCAGCTCAATATATTGAATTCATTTCAGCACAGCCAGCTCACAACCTCTCTGAAGCAAAATTCTCTGCAAGAGACTAAACTCAACGCCAGTGAAAACAAAAATTGTATTTGAAAGCTGTAGTGATGAAGTTTAGCAAGGAATGCCCCACCCAAACTGGGACATTTAAATGCCCTCCTAGAGCTTTCAAAATGGTCAATATTGAGAAAATGAAAGTGTGTCATTAAAGTATACAGTATAAGTATAATAAAAATGCAAAAGTTAAAAAATCATAATGTTTGGCAATTTTTGCCAAATTTCATTGATACATTGCCTTAAATGATATTGCTTATATTAATTGCTCATCAACAGCCTAGTTCTTTAAAATGCTTCAAATATCTTTTCTTATATTCTGAAACATAAATAAACTGGTTTTGTTCTAAAGTCAGGGTACCCTTCGTTGTGAGGCAAGAATCATGGAGTTTCAAAGCCATCACATAGACATAAAATGTTATAAATATTGCCTGGCTGTAGCTTAATGTATCATAGCCCCAACAAAATATGTAAATCTGTATTTAAAGCTTATCTTAAGTAACAAGAAGCAGATTGAAGAATAGGGAGGAGTAGAGGAGTGAGTAGAGGAAGTCACATGAATGCAATATATCTGATTCTTTTGAGGCAGTACTTCTCAGTAAATCCTCTGCAACAATTTATTTGTTTATAAGTCCTCTGTATCTAGAATATATAATATAGGAAGCGTAGGCAGCCTCCTGTTATAATTTGTTATATGGCTGGCTTATGTTGACATTCTTTTGTCTTCTTGTAATTAATGAATGGTGGAAAGAAGTATTTGAAATTTACTTTTGTCTTTAACTACGAATAAGTATATTTAAAGGTGTGAATGTTGACAAATTAATTGCCATTCGTGAATTTTAAACTGCACTATAAATATCTTGTATAGTATTTAAACATTAATCGGAAGGATTGATCAGATGTAAATTGATTTGTATAATAGCAACGAATCTGCCATAATTTAGCGAATTATTTAGTGATGTGAAAAGTATGAAGATTACTATTTGAGAAGTGTTTATTAATATAAGTAAAGAGTAATCAAAGCAACTTCTAACTTTATATAAAAGCTGTTCATCCATACCGTAAAAATTCTACATACTCAGCGATTGCAGCTAGGCAGGTAATACAATAGCATGGTGTTAGTAAGAACTATTAATTGCTACAAATGTTGCACCAACGTTTGATTAGAGGATATAATAATTAATTGCTACAAATGTCATACCAACGTGTGGCTAGTGGGTAGAATAATTCATTGTTACATTTTTCTATAGATACCAGAGCAATGTTGCTAGAACGATTCTGGATACCATTCTGTCTGTACAGCCCAAGGAATCTTCTGCCGGTGGTGGTGAAACACGAGAATCTATGGTCAGCCGGCAAGCCACAGATATGTTGGGTCGCCTTCCTCAAGATTTTGATCCTTTTCAATGTAAAGCAAGGTAGGTAAACGTAACTCACGCTGTTTTTTTAAAGTTCAGGTTATTTATTAGATTGGACTGGAACTAAGCTCTAAAATTTACACTGTAAATGCTGACAAACATTAATGAAGCAGCGAACATACTAAGGAGGTTATAAGCAAAATTTTAGTGTTTATATGAGAATTAGCTGGTTACTCAACATTGCAGAGATACCTTTTTAAGCTAAAACCAATCATTAACCTCTTAATATACCTATTATTTCCACAATGTGATAACCTCTTTTGTCACCTATTTTTTATTGCCAAAATAAAATATTCCATTATGTACAATAATAGTAACAATGAAATTAATTTTTATGAGTTTAACAATGGAGATTTTAATCTCTGAATATCCCCAAGATTAAAATCATGGGTATACTCGCAATACGTGTAACCTTTTTTTTTTTCTTGCTGAAATTATATTTACAAACCAAATCTTGGACATTGAAGCACTAAGTAATGAACAGCAACAATAAATAATAAATGTTAGAACCATTGTGTATATGTATGTGACTGTGTGAAATACCCTGAAAGCCTAGAAGAACAGATTTCAACAGAGACCTATGGTATGAATTAAACATGTGGAAAAATGTTGAATTGGCTGATTCAGGTACACCTGTTGGTAGAAATATATATTGGCAGTCATAGCCGAAACATTCAATAAATATTATGCTAATTCACTGTTACTTCTGGCAGGTTGTCACAGTAGCTTAATGGTTAGAGTACCCACCTAATAAGTGGAGGGTCTGTGGTTCAAATCCCAGCTGTGGTATTGAATTTTTAAGTTCCAGTTCTACCTCTCAAACATTGCCCACACATGGCTTGTGTGTTTAAAAACACCAACAGTAAGTTTATTGGCATAAATAAATAATAATTACCATCTGAAGGTTATTTAATTCTGGGACATAAAGTACTTGCAATAGTAAGTCACCATTGGGGTAATTTGTCTCTGATGTGAGACTGCCTTTGTGGTTTACCAGGACAAATGCAAACTGGTTTGAGAATTCAATGCCATTCTGGCAGATTGTCAGAGTAGCTCAATGGTTAGAGCAGCCGCCTGGTAAGCGGAAGGTCTGTGGTTCAAGTCCCAGCTGTGGCACTGAATTTTTAAGTTCCAGTTCTAACTCTGAAACTTTGCCCACACACGGCTTGTGTGTTTAAAAACACCAACAGTAAGTTTGTTGGCATAAATAAATAATAATTACCATTTGAATCTTGTTTGCATGTGAGCTAATCATTTTTTTATCTAATTAATTTTAAACCATACAATCAAGTTTTATATGACAACTCTAATGTATAATGGATATATGTAAATTTATCATCGATAGAGTAAGTCATGCGAAATTATTTTAATAATAATTAAATCAATGACTTGCTTTGCACTGTATCAATTTCGTGCTTCTTTTAAACGTAAAATAGCTATAAATTTACTATAACAACTATTTAGAGACTGGGCTTCACTTATCATTTGTACATGGTGTAAGTTGTTGAAATTAATCACGAACTCAAGTTTTGCAAGTCAACAGCTTACACCATATACAAAAGATTAGTGACAGTTATATTCTCTAAATATTTGTTAAATTAATACATTTAATTTGCTTCACTGTTAATAGCTCCAGTTTTCATTGAATTAGAAAATAGATGTTTCAGTTAAATGCTATAAAAAGACAGGTAACATTTTATATATTCTAGTCATAATTGCACTGCAAGATGAACAATGTCTGTGAGATGGACTATTCATTTCTTTCACATCTCTATGTCCTAGATAATGTGATATCATTAACCTTGCAGAAAGTATTAAAATTCAGTTCCGATGCAGCATTTGTTAGTGCATTACAGCATTTGTTCTGTCCACTCAGCATTGTTTTCTGTGGCATGCCTACTTGAAGGTACTATTCAACCTGTAAACATATTGTTTTTAATAAATAAAATTATAAGTATGCAAATGAAGCAAATATTGTTCATTACGCTGTCCTCAATTACCAGTACAAATACTTTATTCATCCTGTAAATCATGCATATGTACAGGAGTACCATAGGACAAGCCAAAAAAGTTATTTAAAAATTAGCTGAAATTATGTTTGAGGTTATTTTGAGTCACTTATTTACACTCACCTTCACTACTAAATTGCTTTTTTTAAAGCGGAAATGTTTTCAGGACCATTCAATCCCATCATCAGCCGTTGGTTGACTGACATTCTCTTGTTCCTTTTCTCTGTTGTCTCTATTCTGCTGCCATCTGGTGTTAGGGGCGCAGAGCTTTAACACTTCACTCAATGCTGGTATTTCGAAATTAATAACTTTATTACTGTTCTTGATTATGTATATTTTTTCCCAAATATTCAATTCTATTGGTGAATTAATAGATTTTAACAGTTTTATATTAAGGCCGATGTTGTGGTTTTCAGTCCAAAAATGATGTGCCACAGCAGACTTTTCAATTTGTTTTATTTTATGTTTCTTTAGTGTTCCTTAAGTCTTATATCCAAATTTCTCTTTGTTTTCCCTATGTAGCTTTTATCACAACTATTACAGTTAATCTGGTAAATCCCCGATTTTTTATTGTATGGGATGGTATTGTTTAGTGGCTTATTAAGCAGGTTTTTTAAAGCTATGGAAATACTAACCAACCAATACCCCATTGAATATGAAATAGAAAAAGCGGCTCTTATTCAACACGAAAAGTTGATCAGATTCCCATTCAATACATGGCACAAGAGAAATTTTACACATACACTAAAGACTCAGGAGAGCTTTCTTTCCAAAATTCAAGACATCAAGAAAAATGTACACCTTCTTAATTCAAAGGAAAATTTCATATCTAAAGTCAATCCAACACAAAAATTAGACATCACATATTATTTACACCTGACAGAAGAAGTTAAAAAAAGTGATACTCCAACTAGTGTTCTAAAATTATTGGCAGAACATGAATGGCTCCATATTTATGCTGATGGATCATTGATATCAAACCAAGATGGAGCAGGTGCTGGAATCACATGCCACCTCTTTTCCTATTACAAATCTTTAAGTTATGGAACTTTGATGGAGAAATTGAAGCAACTCGAATGGCCCTACAAAATCTTTTGTACAGAATTTCACATTTTCAGCAAGCAGTTATTCTCTCAGATTCCAGGGCAGCAATTATAGCAATTACTTCCAAGTTGTCACCAAAAAACTAAACAATTCCAACAGGAAAATGCTTAGCCATTTAACAGCACTTCAAAAACACCTAGTCTTCCAATGGATACCAGCTCACTGTGGACTGAGTGGTAATGAGAAAGCTGATTTTCTTGCAAAAAATGGTACCAGCGCTGTACAAAAATCTATAGTTAATCTACCATTTTATGCAGCTAAAAGATAGTCAACTCTGAATTTAAAAAAATTATTGCAAAATATTACTATGAAAAATCAAGGAATAAAAGATGGGAACTGCCAAACATTCAAACAGTAATTCCTGAGTATCCTCGAAAAACAGCAGTTGCAACCTTCAGGTTGATTACAGGACATGATTGTCTGGCAAAACATTTAAACAGAATTGGGATATATTCTTCACCACCCTGTCCTCTTATGTGATCTGCAAGAGGAAATGGATCGAGACCACCTTCAAATATGCCCGGCCACTTCTAGTGCCCCATCCATCAGTGAAGAATATTGGAGAGCAAGAGGATTAATGACTTCATTGTCAGAAATCCAGCATTAGCTAACAACAACATGTTTTTCATTATGAAAAAAAATTGGAAACCTTATTTTACAGACAACCCTCATATTATACCTTTAACAATGTAATTTATAACTACAACGCAAAACAGAGAACAAACATTGGAGAGCAAGAGGATTAATGACTTCATTGTCAGAAATCCAGCATTAGCTAACAACAACAACATTTGTACATTGCTTTAGGATAAATAGTTGACAACAAATTTTACTTAGATTCTTTGTTAAGGATTCCAATTTAAATTATTACCCACCCAAATTCCCAGACATTTTGCTTTTGCCCCTAACTTGTTATGTATTCATCTAACTTCATTTTTGGGAAGTTCACAGCTTTGTTCATTTTATGGTGGAATCCCAATGACAGGCTCTTATCTTCATTTATAACCAGCCTATTTTCATGAAACCAGTTACTTATTTGTTTCAAACTATTTTTTTTTAAATTCTCTTTAAGATCAACTTCATCTCACCTTGAAACCAAAATGCTAGTATCATCTGCAAAAAGTGAGACTTTTGTAGTATTATTTAACTCTTGTGTGGTTAAATCATTAATACACACACACACACACACACACACACATAGATATTGTATATTATATAATAAACATAAGTGGCACTAACACTGAGCCCATGTGTGCGTTTTACATTTTTACAAGCTTTGCTTGCTATTTATTATTAGTTGTATGAATGGTGGTTTATTTCTAATGATTTCTATTTTATATACAGGCTGAGAATTATGGGGGCACTTAATCCAATGAACATTTTCCTGAAGCAAGAGATAGATAGAATGCAGAAAGTGATTTCCATAGTTCGCAAAACCCTTAAGGATCTTCTACTGGCTATAGAAGGAACCATTGTTATGAGTGAGGTATGAATCCCTATTTCTGTTCTCAGAAGAACAAATGTTTTCTAAACACAAATTAATATAACTCAAACTAACTATAATGTTACTGAAGAGCTTTACACAAGAACAAAGGAATGATATTGTTCAGTGTTTAAATAGTTATCATCAAGGAATACAAAATTGCAACAGGCAAAGTCAAATAAAACACATTATAAAGTTAGAGCTTTAATATAAAACTGATGATAATGAAGTGTTTAAAACAGTAGAGCATATTAATAAATTGAAAATTATGCCAACATCGTCTCCAAAACTAGTATTGTTTCAAATATTATCACAAGTAAGTTGGAGCGAACTGTGCTTTTAAAAGTTGACATAGTTTTTAATTTATTACACCTTTAAACTCAAAAAATTCATCTACCTTATAGGATGATATATGATCAACTAATCAGTTATAATGTTTATGATTAAAAGACAGTATCAATACTATTGCTATCACTCAAACTATTAGAAAAATTTAAGAGGTAGAACCGGAACTTAAAAATTCAAATCCCAGTTGTGGCATTGAATTTTTAAGTTCCGGTTCTACCTCTTAAACTTTGCCCACACACGGCTTGTGTGTTTAAAAACACCAACAGTAAGTTTGTTGGCATAAATAAATATTAGAAAAATGTTAAGCCAACAACACCAAAATAAATTGGTCTAACTCAAGTCTCAGATGAGATACATATATGTGATTTATCTCTGATATTATGAGTGTGTATTTCATTTTTAGCACCATAACTGATTATATAATTTGGATGTTGTTTAGTTTAGCTTACGCGATGACTTGGTCAGAATTTCGGCAAAGTCCCACTCGGCAGTGTGTACGAATGGTCACGAAATTTGCCGAAGTTGCTGTGTTAATGCAGCGCTGCCAACAGCAGAATGTCCCTAGGAGTTTGTTGCCAATAGTAAGTTTGAATGTTTTTGCGGGAGTCGGCAGTATGCTGTTGACCTTCTTAGAAGCAACTAGTGCAATGGCTAGGTTTATCAGTATATTGGATTTGGCGCCTCTGTGCTTAAATGAAGAGGCATGCATGCAGTTCCTGTACAACAAGGGCCTGTTGAGGACTCGAATGCTATGCAGGGAATGATGCCGTGCTACACCACTCGAAAATTAAAAAAAAAAAAAAATAAAATAAATAAAAAAGAACGATAATTAATAAAAATAATATAAATATAATAATATAATACTATTAAATATAATATATATAATATAATAAAATAATATTAAATAATAATACAATAAAATAATATAATATAAAATAAATAAAAAAGAACGATAAATAATAAAAATATAATAAATATATCTTATATATTTAAATGAGCAATTCTTGTATATATATTTATTCCGCGCAACTTGGAAACGGCTCTAACGATTTCGATCAATTTTGTATTCAGATAGGGTTTTGCATTTTAAGTTCAGCTATATAGGTTTAATTCCCGAAAAAACATGATTTTACATAAAAAGTAACATTTTTATTCCCGCTTCTACAGAGCAATTCTTGCATATACTCACGATATTTCAGAAACGGCTATAAAGGTTTGATTAAATTTTTGTATACATGCGTATTACAGTCACAGCGTTTTCTCTACTCACTTTTAGGTAACACATTCACATCTCTATCTCTACTCACTCTTCTATAAACAATTTTCCATAAAAAAGTAATTTTGCACCACAAAACATTTTTAATAAGTTAATGTTTAAATTCAATGTAAACTTCATGATTAGTTTCTTAGTTTCCTCCTAATAAATAAATAAATTTAAAAAAATAATAATATAATAAAATAATATAATAATAAAGAATGAGCCAGCGTATCGTGGGTGCATTTGTGTTTAATGTGTTGGCAACGAAAACTAGTGTAGTGTAAAAAGCAATGTTGGCAGATGTGAAAATCGTCTGCTAGTCATGCAGTGAAATCTAGTGGACTATTTTGAAACTACTGTAGGCGCATGCACAGTAAGTAATTTCGGACTTAGAATCTGGCTGGCAAGTGGAAAGTGAGCTAAACTAAACAAGAGCCTATAATTTTTTAACATAAAGTTAAACACTCCAAAATATACAAGCTTATCACAACAGAAATCTTCAATTTTGCCAATAGAGATCTATGAATATTTAAGTTCCAGTTCTACCTCTTAAACTTTGCCCACACACGGCTTGTGTGTTTAAAAACACCAACAGTAAGTTTGTTGGCATAAATAAATAATAGAGATCTATGAAGTTATTTAAATAGTGATTTAGATTAATTTCAAATTACTTTTCTTTGTAATACCAAAATATCATTAATGCCATTAAGATTAGCCCATAAAACCATACTAGAGTATAAAGTGGAGAAAAGCAAAATATGCAGTACAAAGGTAGATTTCTGGCCCAATGCACCTGAAACTATGAGCAAATACAAGACTCTAGACAACCTATTGGATTCATAATTTATACGTGAATCCCAAGATAATTTTGGGTTAATAACCATACCTAATGACTTCCTCCATAGCGCAGTGGTAGCATGCCTGCCTCTGGTGTGGAGAATCCAAATTTGATCCCAGGTACTAGTGTGGGGATTTTTTCCCTGCTAGCAGGTCTGGTACCAGGTGCACTCAGCCTCATTAATTCCTGGGGATGCCAACTGAGGAGTTATTTGATAAAGAAATAGAAACCCAAGGTTGCAAACGTCATATAATCAGGCCCCGAGGGGACTACTAACGCAGATACACATTTGGTGCACCTGGGGTCCCGAGCCATACTCTGAATTGGGTTCCTCTAAGAGGTGAGAAGGCATATGCTAAACACCCAATCAACTGTGGTCCACATGTGTTTGGCCTAATTTATATCTCCCTGAACGCAATCTGATGGATAAGCTATGTGCAGGTTATCTTCTTTGAAGTTTGAAGGAAGATATCTTCAGCAAGTTCCTTGAACCACCACCAGAGGAAACCTCAGAGAAAACATCACCATCCACACCAGCAAGAAACAGTCAATGTCCGGTTGATAATTAAGGAAAGTCAAGTCTTTGAAACATGTTCCGGTAAAATATAAGTAAGAGTTGTGTAGTGTTATTAATCGACTTACCTTTTTGGTTTAAATTATGTGCAGGTTGTTGGTGGATAGGGTGACATAAGGGGTAACTGGGTAACTGCATAATTCCCAGCCCCCGGTTATCATGTCGGATCTGTGTTCGTATCTGCTGATAAAGGTCAGTTCCAGGGAGGGACCATTGCATGAGCTGATGCACTCCTGAAGGCAATTGGGTCCCTCTGTCTCTATACTGGGAGGTGTGACCCTAGGGCGAGAAGGTCCAGGCCAGGACTTTCACCTAAGCTGGGGTGAAACCCAGGAAGCGAGCATGCTAGCAGAGACATTTGCAATGGTGGACGATATCATCGCTATGGTGCATTCCAAAACACCTAATAAAATGCAGAAGGTTATTGAAAAGGAAGCAGCAGAGTCGAGTGGTCCTCGCTACTTAGATAGTAGGAGGAAGGTAAGAAGTTTATATCAGTGAGACCATTTACAATTCAAAAGGGTCTGGATAAGATTGCTGGCTCAGTAAGGTCTAGGTCATGCAATGGCACACTTCTGGTTGAAGTACATTCAGCCATCCAGGCAGCTAAAATACTGAAAGCCAATATATTAGCAACTTATCTAATATGTGTTGAGATGCATAGGACATTCAACTCCTCACATGGTGTCATAAACACCTGTGCATTGGATGGTTTAACCAATGAGGAGATTCAAGAAAATCATATGGAACAAGGCATTACTAATGTTTACTGGGTTGAGCGCAAAGAAGGTGGTGAATTAAAGCCAACTCATTCCCTGTTCCTGATTTTTATCAGAGAGATCTCCCACAAAGGATTAAAGCAGAGTATGAATCCATCAAATTTAAGCCTTTCATCCTGAATCCACTCAGATGTTTCAAAGTAAGCACTTTGGACATACAAGCGAGTTTTGTAAGGAGCTGGCTACATGCACTAACTGTTATGATGAATTCCACGATGGTACATGTAATGCAGCTCCATCATGCATGAGCTGCATAGATGAACATCCATCCAGTTCCTGAGATTGCCCCTATTTTGTAGAGGAAAGAGCAGTCCAAGAGATAGGATTAGGGAGAATGTGGCCTTCTGAGAAGCCTAGAAGCTCTTGCATATATGCCAACCCTCTGTTCTAAGCTCCAATACATATAGCTCAGTTACAGCTAAACTGGTACAGAGGCAAGAGATTGCAATGCAGACCAGTAATATAAATGGGGCAAAAATATCAGAAAAGACACTCGTAGTCCATAGCTCAATTCCAAAGCCTTCTACATGAACATGCACTTTTGTGTTAAGGTGTACGAAGTCTGTAGGTAAAAAGAACACCAGTTAAATCACCAAAAAAGCATCAATTCAATACCAAAGACTAACAAGCCCATAATATATGATGCCTCACCGATAAAGTTTATAAACAGTTATACAAAAAAAACTTCCTCAAGGAAAATAGTATGTCTGATCTCAGTATATCGAAGGGATATAAGTCCACAAACACCTTCTCAATGATCCTCTTCTGGAGAATCTTCTGGGGCGGACTTGAACCGGCATCTTTCATCTTTGGCAGTCCCCATTAGCAAGTGGTTCAAGATACTCAAACACAAGTTTGCTGTGGGAACAAGGACATCCTCAGCAGAGGACATGGAGCTAGAGGAATCTGCCCACACTAAGAGAGCCCCAGTGGAAAAGATGTGGGAAAAAGCTTCAGACAAAGTCAGCCCAAACAGAAGAAAAGGACTAAATTAAATCGACAACTGCCTACTCCAAGGTAATGGAGAGTTGTCTTAGAGTACCTATCCCATACAAATATTTGCATGGCTACCCTACTTTGGCACACATGTGGAATTAGAAAACAATGACCTGAGCTCAAGCCTTTGCTCAATAAGAATGAGCCTTTGGTTGCATGTTTGCAGAGACTAAGCTGCATCCACCAGATGTTTTCCATCTACGATGGTACACTCCAGTACAGTGTGATGTTACACCAGAAGGGGGGGGGGGGCTCTGGCACAGGGTGCATTTTTTTGGTAGTGTTTAACGCCCACTTTTACTACACACGGTACTGCAGGTGGTGACACTGATGATACATGGAATGAAGATGGAGCATCGGTGGAATGAGATGGTGGGAGAAACAGGAGAACTAGAGGAAATCCGCCCCAGCGCCACTTCGTCTACCACAAATCCCACATGCAGTTGCCTGGGGTTGAACCCGGGCCGCTTTGGTGAGAACCGAATGGTCAAGCCACTTGGCTACGGCATGGCCATTACATGGTGGTGCTATGATGCTTGTCAGAGATTACATATACATGGAATCTGAACCCTTACGGTCTGATACACAATCAGTTACCATAAGGATTCTACTGCCATTCATCCAGTTCACCATTTGTGACATAATTATATTTGCCTCCGCCCCATGACTTCTCGCTCATTGAATTAGAGGATCTAGTTTCCCAGTTACCAATATCCTTTCTGTTGGTGGGAGACTTCAATGTGCACCACCCACTTTAGGGTTCAAGCCACACTTGAGCGAGAGGGAAGCTCATTGCTGATTTCATGGATAATTTCAACCTTTCCTCAACACTGGAGAGCCTACATTTCTTTTTGACCCACTCGATAGTTTCTCACACCTTGACATTGCAGTTTGTTCACCACAGCTGGCAGTTTCCCTACAATGAAATGTCATCTCTGATTTACACTCTAGTGACCACTTTCCATGGTATCTGAGTCTTCTGGGGAAGGCTGTGTCTTGGTTATGATGAATACTGACGTTTCGTCCCCCCTACCCCTCCTATCTTCAGGCTAAACTCTGTGACAGCACCTAAAAGACTGTGACAAGCGTCATAACCAAGATGCAACCTTCTCTGGAAGACTCAGACACCATGGACACTGGCCACGGGAGCCTACGCAATGTATTGACCACTTACCATGTCTTATTAGTTTCTTAATGCAAGATACATGTTCCACATGTATGCCTAGATGTTGCTTGGACCATGCCAATGGGAACCTTTACCCAGTTGGCCGTGTTTACATATGAGCATGACTCAGTGATTGATTTTAAGCAGCATCTCACCGAGAAGATACTTTCTGCTGCTGAGCAATCTATTCTCTCTGCAGTTTCCTGCCAGACTTGCAGAGGTCTTGGTGGATGACAAACAAGCGTTCAAAAGAATTTTAAGTTTTTAGTGGACATTAATTAGCATGCATTTCAGGATTTGAAACTTCAGATATATAGTTTTTATACTCTTTTGACATCTTTATCACTTTGTTTTAATTCTGGCTTTTGGAACCCTGTTTTGTATGTTTATGTACACTTATTTTCCTTTTTACTACTTAGTTTTATTTTTTATTGAAGTCTATATCTGGTTTTTGCCATGAATTGTTGTTTTAAGGGTGCTGATGACCATGTAGTTGAACACCCTTAAACCTACATCTCCTTCTCCTCTTAGGAAATAATGGTTGTGCACTTAGGTGAATGCCTAAGCACCCAATATTCGTTTCCTTTTTAAACAAAATACTAAGGGAATGATATAGGAAGAGCACCCTTAGTCCTAATCCTGCAGGTTTTCGCTTCTGAGAACTTCTTAGGAAGCTTGCCATTTAATGCCTAAGATGTTTCCCAAAGTGGAGAGACTCTACCCCCTTGGTTGCGTGGCATGCCCCATGTGGATCTTGGGATGACTGTACACCAGTCCATGATGCCTATTCCTAGTATCTATACTTGGTTTTTAGAATTTTTGTTAAGCTACACTGACCGACATTTTATTTACACTGAAGGATCAAAAAGCACTAGCAGTGTTGGATGTGCATGTCTATGAAACAGAAACACATGATTTGGTTTTCATAATACCACTTCAGTTTATACTGCAGAGCTGTATGCAATATACCGAGCTGTTTTATATGTGCACCATTATAGATTAGAAGACTGCCTGATTTTGAGTGCTTAGTGGTATTGTATTAATTAATTCAGAGTATATAATTTAACTTTTCATAGTCAAATTAGTTAATTATTTCCTCACTTCTAAACCTTGGTCCACTAATCAATTATTATTCAACAATCACTTATTTGAACCGCACATAGAAAAGATGTCTGTACTGTTCAAAGACGGACCAAGAGAGAATTTAATATTGTGTCGCTAAGGTGACGTGTTGGAATATTTTCTCACTTATTTATGCTTGCTTGTGACGTTATTTTATGATGTATTTCATATTTTGCTATAATTTTGAATTTGCTAAGAAAATTATATTAATTTGGCATTTTGACATTTCTGAATGGAATACATACGAAACAAACCTTCATGAGCTGTATAACGTATCCAGGATGCCCTCCATATTTTACACGCTTCTTGCTTTAATGTGGTGTGACCATGGATTCCTGGCAATGTAGGTTTGCCTGGGAATAAAAGGGTGGATTTGGCAGCAAAGCGCAACCATAGAACCCAATATTAACATCTCTTGTATTACTTCAGAAGACTTTAGGCTTGAGGTGTGGAGAGTGGTGCTGTCATGCTGGCACGAAGAATGGTCAATCTCTCTGCGGTAATAAGCTTAGAGAAGTGAAAGAACTTCTGATAAACTGGGTAACTTCCTCTCACATATCTCGTCGCAAGGACTTGTTTGGAAATTGGCCACTGCAATTTTTCGCACGGTTACTTATTTAAATGGGACTCTGCCCCTATTTGTCCACTGCGCAACAACCTATCAGTCCATCAGGTGCTGGTAGAGTGTTTTCCTAGCACATCTTCAAGACTATCTGCAACTGCCTGTCAACTGCTGAGGTCTTGGTAGACAACAACCAAGTAGTCATAAGCATTTTCAAGTTTCTAGCGGAGAGTAACTGAGTTTGAAAATTTGAAACTTTAGAGAACCAGTTTTTATAATTTTTTGAAACCTTAATCACATTTTTTTAATGTTTGCTTTTGCTTCTCTGTTTTGCATATTTGTAGGTAATTTCCCTTTTTACTAGTAATTTCATTTTTTATTGAAGTTATATTTGGCTTTTGCCATGAATTGTTTTTAAGGTGGCTGATGACCATGTATTTGAGCATCCTTAAACCTACGTCTCCCTCCTTTTCTCTACCTTTGGATCCATGCAGTTGGGTGAAATCTTGGTATCAAATGTTTTGGTGGAATACAATACTTCCTTACTTATGTAGTAGAGAAAATAAAGAACTTATTAAAGATGTTAGCAAAGACTATTGTTCTTAATAAATCCTGCTTTATCTAAATTGTCTGATAATCTGTAAACATTTGTATACATATATGCACAAGAGTGTTGTTTCTATAAATTGCAAAACATAGGCAAGCATCTGGTTCAATTTTTCAGCAAATTTTAAACTCTTGTATCAGCTTTATTCAGCAGACATGTAATGTATTATGTTATAGGGTCTTCGTGATGCATTGGACAATATCTATGATGCAAAAATACCAAACTTATGGAAGAGAGGTTCTTGGCTGTCTTCCACACTCGGATTCTGGTTTACAGAACTTATTGATCGAAGTACCCAATTTTCGACATGGATCTTCCACGGCAGACCAGCTGCTTTCTGGATGTCAGGATTCTTCAATTGCCAAGGTTATTTCATATGCACTGAGCATCACAGACCTATAATACCTTTATTTAGTACTGGCTGTAAGTCAATCTGGAAGTCACATATCAGTGTGCCATGAACAGATTTGCCAACTCATACGATAATTATAGGGGCATACGATAATTTTAATGTTTGTACGATGGTTGTCAACCCGTATGATAATTATGGGGGTGTACGATAATTTGAATGTATGATAGTTCGATATCGGCGAAATATCATTTTCACTGGTTTGTAACTCCAGCGAAGTGAAACTAATTACAAATAACACCACTTTTGTCCTCATTGTCTGTCTCCACCCCATAGCTACTAAGCCTGCTACCCTTTATCCTCTTATTGCCAGTGTGCCCAGGTCTGATCATCTCAATGAAGAATAAAATTGATGAGCAATGTAGAAAACTCAGAATACGTGCTATTCCGTGTGAAATAAAAAACATGCCTGAACCTGACAGTTTCTGGAGTGCTGTTAAACACATGTGTCATCTTGGTGGAAACACTGATTTCATAGAACTGGCGGCCTTTGCATTATCATTGGTTTCCTTGCTCCACAGAAGCACTTCTTATGAAAGAGTTTTTTTTTTTTCATAACTGGGTTTAATAAAAACCAAAGTTAGAAACAGATCAACACTAGATACGGTAAATGAACTCATTTTGTCGTCTCAACTTATGAAAGAACGTGGAGATCTTAAAATCTGCAAGTCACCGAGAAGATGTTAAGGTTTATCTCAACAACAAATTTGTGCAATGCTGCAACGGTTGAGGAAGAAGAACTTTCAGATGAATAGTGCGAGAAACATAAGTGCTAAGGTTGTAATATTTGTTGAGGTCATCAATCTTGTAAGTGGATATAATAAACATCATTACTCTTATATTTTCATAAGTATTATACTGATATTTTTATTGTTGTAGCATTTGCTTTATGATGTACGATAATTTTGAATCCAAATCTATAATTTTGAGTGGCTGGTACAATAATTTTACTTCTAAATGTTGGCAACCCTGGCCATGAATTAACACTTTCAGTCCCAGACGGTTCCTGCAGTTAAAGGGCCCAGAAACCAAGTTTTTTTTCTTGTGTATTTTGAATAATATTTGCAGTACATAAATGAAATTTCCAAAAGTATGGTCTTTGAGGATTTCTTAAAAATAAGAAAATAGTATTAACTTCTATATTAATCTTTTTTTGTACCAACCAACTTACTGCTGGTGTTTTTAAGCATACAAGTTGTGTGTGGGCTGTGCTTAAGAGGTAGAATCAGGACTGAAAAGTTCAATGCAATAGCCAGGATTTGAACCACAGAGCTTTCACTTCACATAGAGCTGCTCTAACCACTGAGCTACCATGGCAACTTGCCAGTATGACATTAATTTCTGCATCTGATCCGTATTTTCCCAGTATACCACTAGGGAATGTCATATCAGAAATTAATACCACAAGGGCGAGTTACAATCATAAGTGCTTTGTGTCCCAGGTTTATATAATCTTTAGATGGTAATTTCTTTTTATGCCACCCAACTTATTGCTGTATTAATATTTTATTTTAAATTACAAAAGGAATCAAAATGTGATTTTAAAAAAATACGTGTAAGGCAGCTTACATCAAATTTACACAGATTTGGAACGTTATTTATATGCAGGAGCTGGGGCTGGAGGTTCCACAACATTCACGACGACCGTTTACATGTTGGTCCATTTGCCCCGCGTAATTACCATTTTGCAGCTATGGGACTCTTAAGTGCTTTTCATCGAAGTTCTCGATGAACCTCAGGGCGTAGTACGGGCCTGCGTCTTACCAAGAAGATTAAATTTCCTTTTATCTTTTAAATATACTTATTTAATGTTCCTTCAAGTCACAAACTACAATACAACTTTTCAGGATTGGCGTCCTTCTTCACAAGCCCTGCGGGGTTCACACAACCCGAACACGGACTGCGTAATTTTGCTTGGAACGTTTATTCGTAATCTTCTTCTATTTGTCGATGCAGCCTTACTAATTGTATATCAGTTCTCTGCATTTTCACTTCTGTTGACTTTTAAAACGCAATGTTCTTCCAATAAACACTATGTCGATCACTTTTACAATTGTTCGCAGACTATGCGATTTTCGCATGACGCCAATCCCAACAATACATGAACAAGAACAAGCTAAGACAATTGAAAATCTCTATCATTGCCCACTAGGACAATGATTCACAATTCTAGGGGGGCTTTTTCTGCCACCACTATGAACACAAATTTTAACTATTTTCGGAGGCTTCTTCTAAAAATATCGCCTCAAATGCCTCTCATCAGAATGTATGTAATTTCTAACAAATACAAAAGAAATGTAACAAGCACAAAACAAAACAGTACCTATATTACATACATTCTGATGAATGCCTCTCGACAATTTAAATTACAAACAAGTTAACAATCATAACATTAATACAAACATGAACATATACATAACAAACATCTATATACATTGTGACAATATCTGTTTTTTATTTTTTTTTTTTATTTTTTTTTTTTTATAACTTTGTGGTTCCCATACCGTAACCTCTTGATGGAATTACTGTCTGTCTGGTCATCCTCAACATTATGTCTGTATGCCTCGCCTCTCGTATTTTTCCTTTGCGAGTGCCGTACATTTTTGTTATTTTGAGTTCCTAACCTTTTTCTCTCATGTTGGTATTGCTCGTTGTCGCTAACTTCCTCATCAAAAGATGATGGGGTTAAGCCATGTTACAGGTAATTCATATTGTAAGGGTGACCTTGATTTGCTATGTGATAGATTTTAGTCAAAACATTTCCATGGAGGTTAACATTATTGGCCTGCAATGCAATTACAACCTGGGTTAACTTCCCAGTATTTTCTTTTCCTTTTTCTAAATTATCTTGCAATTCCTGCATGTTAATTTTTGCTTCCCCACTGAACTTATTGAACTCCTCACGTTGTAATTGCATTTCAGTACCCATAGTTTTCACAACACTGCTTAGGTTACTAATTTCTACAGCAAGATTATCCTGAGTTAATTTATTTTCATTATGAACTGTCTTAGAATTTTCTGCTATTGCATCTATCTCATGCTTCATTTTATTCTCTAACATTTCTAAATCTACTCTTTGTTTATCCAATTTCTCATCCTGCTGTTTCTTAAACTCATCTAACTCTTTAAGCATTTCAGTCTGCATGTCTTTCACTACTCTTTCTTGCCCTAACTTGATTTCATTTACTAGTTCTTCTAACTTAATTATATCATTTTTACTAGATCCAATTACTGCCCTTAATTCTAAAGACAATATTTTCAGTTCCTCTTTACATTCTTTCCTACCCAGTTCAATTCTCTCAGTTACTGTAACTAAACTACTGTCCATCTTATTTTTTAAACTACTCACATTACTATCCAATTTATCTTCTAAGTCTGACTTATTTTTGTATAATTCCAACTTTATTTCATTTAAATTACCCTCATTACTATCCAATTTATTATTTAATTCCACTAAGTCTGACTTATTTTTGTATAATTCCAACTTTATTTCTTTTAAACTACTCTCATTACTATCCATTTTTTTTAGATAACTCCATCATCTGTGTAGAGAATAATTGCATGTATTCTTTCAATCCTAATTCTGTCTCACAAACCTTTACCACAGATTCTTCACTTTTCTCTCCCTCTTTACTACCACTTAACTCTTTAACATTCTCCATTTTTTTTACTAATTTCCTATTTCTCAGTATCATTTAAACTATTGTCCAAAATTAATTTTTTTTTTTTTTTTTTTTTAATTTTTACATATAATTAGAACAGTCTTACTTGTCAAATATTTCACTTCACTAATTTCTCCTCTCTTCTAGCGACCTTCGCTGTCCTTGGGTTTCCTCGTTTCTTCTTCTTTTACCTTGCGTTGACCCAATTCGAGCCTAGCGTTGAGGCGCCATTTGGAACGATAATTTATATGCAGGAGCTGGGGCTGGAGGTTCCACAACATTCACAACGACCGTTTACATGTTGGTCCATTTGCCCCGCGTAATTACCATTTTGCAGCTATGGGACTCTAAGTGCTTTTCATCGAAGTTCTCGATGAACCTCAGGGCGTAGTACGGGCCTGCGTCTTACCAAGAAGATTAAATTTCCTTTTATCTTTTAAATATACTTATTTAATGTTCCTTCAAGTCACAAACAACAATACAACTTTTCAGGATTGGCGTCCTTCTTCACAAGCCCTGCGGGGTTCACACAACCCGAACACGGACTGCGTAATTTTGCTTGGAACGTTTATTCGTAATCTTCTTCTATTTGTCGATGCAGCCTTACTAATTGTATATCAGTTCTCTGCATTTTCACTTCTGTTGACTTTTAAAACGCAATGTTCTTCCAATAAACACTATGTCGATCACTTTTACAATTGTTCGCAGACTATGCGATTTTCGCATGATGCCAATCCCAACAATACATGAACAAGAACAAGCTAAGACAATTGAAAATCTCTATCATTGCCCACTAGGACAATGATTCACAATTCTAGGGGGGCTTTTTCTGCCACCACTATGAACACAAATTTTAACTATTTTCGGAGGCTTCTTCTAAAAATATCGCCTCAGATTCTTTGTCTGAAAACTTGAAAATCTCTCTGTTGAAAGTAGAGTTTTCCAGTACTTCATTAATTGTAGCCAAAAGTTCAGCTTCACATCACAGAAATCAAGGAAATCACTGCATATTAGCAGTTGTACACACCAAATGTAACAGCGTTAACCACCTTTTAGGAAAATGGCACGAGAGCAGCTGATATTACAGACTCTCTTATATTAACTAGTGGGTTACTAAAGCAATGACAGATGACAAAACAATTCACACAGCTGGAAGATAAAAAATGTCTAACTATAGTTACATAGCCCAAGTGATGTAATTGCATTAAAATCATAAGAAATATGTGTCACAGCTATACTTGAGCATGGGTCGTATATGGACATTTTGTGCATACTGAGCTGTATTTGGGCTTGTGCCTCAAAGTGTTAAGTAACACAATAAGCCTGGACAATATAACATGAATTTGTATCTCTTTAACCTGATAATGTTGTTGTTTGCTAATGCTGGACTTCTGACAATGAAGCCATTAATCCTCTTGCTCTCCAATATTTTTCATTGATGGATGGGGCACCAGAAGTGGCCGCGCATATTTGAAGGTGGTCTTGGTCCATTTCCTCTTGTAGATCACATAGAGATCAGATCAGAACAATATGCATATCCCAATTCTGTCCAAATATTTTGCAGATAACCATGTCCAGTGATCAACCTGAAGCTTGCAACTGCTATTTTTTGAGGACACTCAGGAATTACTGTTTGAATGTGTGGTAGTTTCCATCTTTTATTTTTTGATTTTTCATAGCAATATTTTGCAATAATTTTTTTGACAGAATTGACTAAAATGGTAGATTAACTATAGATTTCTGTACACTGTTGGTACCCTTTTCTGCAAGAAAATCAGCTTTGTCATTACCACTCAGTCCACAGTGAGCTGGTATCCATTGGAAGACTAAGTGCTTTTTAAGTCCTGTTAGGTGGGTACATTCTATAATTGCTTGGTTTTTTGGTGACAACTTGGAAGCAATTGCTCTAATTGCCACCCTGGAATCTGAGAAAACAACTGCTTGATAATATGTGAGATTCTATACAAAAGATTTTGTAGGGCTATTCGAATTGCTTCAATTTCTCCATCAAAGTTTGTGGTTCCATAACTTAAAGATTTGTAATATGAAAAGAGGTGACACATGACTCCAGCCAAGGTCATCTCTAAGGAACAGGCCTGGATATGCGATTTGTGATGTCACAATGCGAGGCCGACATTCCAAGCAATTCATACAGAATAAACACATGTTTTACAGCATTTCTACGCTGGAAGAAGCGTGCATTCATTTATATTTTCACATTTCATATTAAAAGTTAATGTATGTTAGTATGTTAAAGGAAACAATGCTTTGCATAGTTGTTAATGGCAGAGCATGCTTCTTACCTTCTCAATGCAAATACATCTCCAGTTTCTTTCTTTTTTTTTGCCAGTAGTTAATACCAAACTGTCTTATTAAATAATGCAGTAGTTTTTCAAGAGAATATTGGTTATTACTTTTATTATTTTCCTCGTCACAATAGCAGACCGGTAACTCGCAATCACCAGCATTACAGTCAGCACCGATATTATTGTCACATGTCTCAGCACCTAAATGTAGAATTAAGTTTCTCTGGTTTTCTACTTTAAGAAATTCTTGTTCATATGTCTCCACAAATTTACTACTTTTTTGTGATCACCAAGCATTTTCACCTTCTCTGATAAATATTTTAAATGCAAGAGTTTCTATCAGGACTGAGGGGTTGAGAAAGTTGTCTGCGGTAATCAGGATGGGGTAAAGAAAGAAATGTCTGTAAGCTGCTGGGTGAGAAAAATAAATTGAGCACACCCATAACTGGGTATCGGGCGTATATTTAATTGACTTTTGACTGACCAATTTTACCTGCCCTTCTAGGAATTCAGTTTTTAGATATTCTGTGGAATCTTCAGTCATGTCCTCCCAACATTTCTTTAAAATGTTGGCGGCTTGAAGCAGTTTATGTCCTGTTTGTTCACTTGCTATTGTGAACCAAAAGAGCATCAAGTTTAGACCATTTATCCAATATCATTTGTTTATCGAGAATCCATTTAAACTTACTACTGGGTATTACAATTTTACCCTATAGAATCTAAATAATAAAATTGGAATTAATTTTTAATGCTGCTACAATTTTAGGAATTTTTTCAGTATCAATTTTCACAAAAATTACATCGGTTTCTTTTATGATGATGGTGAATCCCTCTAATTTCATGTCACTAATTCTATTTTTAAGGCTCTGAAAATCAACAATTTTGTCACCTTCGAGTCATTTACGAAATGCTGCTGCATCCCTTTCCAACATTTACTCTCTTCTTTCTTCTGGATCCCTACATTCGGGAGCTGGTTCGGAAGTCAGGTAGGATGGTAAATTAGGAAACAGCAGAGCCCGCATTATTTCACCCTGTACCACGACCCGAGATAACGAAAGAGTCAAAAGCTCAGCACCATTCACCAACCTATAATTAAAAAACAGCACCAATGTCTTGAATTTTGGAAAGAAAGCTCTCGAGTCTTTAGTGTATGTATAAAATTTCTCTTATTCCATGTATGGAATGGGAGTCTGGAACAAGAGAAATTTTACACACTAAAGACATAACATGATAATGTTATTCCTTAAAGCACTATAATTACCTTTGGATTAGTTTACGAGTTAACTGGGAATTAGTGACAAAGTTGGAATTGGGAGGGTGGTCCTCTGGCTTTTGCCATTACACATTCTACAAGGGTACTGATGACCAAGTGGTCGAACACCTTTAATTCTACAACAAAGAATAGTTCTGCCACTGTATTTCTCTAGAGGTCCGTATGCTTATGGTGCACTTTCTGTCATGTACTTCACCGCAAAACTTTATGTATAGTGCTTTATGTGAAAATACAAGGGTAGTTCAATAAGTCCTCTAACACAGATGGCAAAATTCGAAGTCTGTTTACTTTTTCTAACATTTATTTTCTTCTAAATCTTACTATAACCTTCTCATTACTAAAACAGTTTATAGTCTTCTCTACTATTACAATACACAATTGTTCTTTTAATAATCTTTCTCAGTCTTTGTGTCTTTCTCCAGTTTTACTGTCTCTTATATCTCGACTATTATGACACAATCCCTCGACGACACATACGTACTTATTGACAGGCTGGCCAATTCACTCTTGTAACTAAAGTTGTGTACAAAAACTCAACTGTAACACTCACACAAAAGCTGACACCAAAGTGACTGAACTGCTCACTGTCTGTCCTATTTATACTGGAGCTGGCATGATGTAATCCCCCTTGAAATCTTTCCATATGCACATTTTTCCATATGCATATGATTCAGCAGAGAAGCTTCTAGAACTTGCTGGACACTAAGGTGTTATCACGCTGTTCAATCACATACACAAAATCGCTAGTTGCCCAGTAGCCTCAGACCTCCCTTATGTTTTGCTGGCATTGTTACGGTCATGCACACACAGTCGCTTGCCATATCCAAGGTCACCCAGTCTCCCTTCATGCATATATTGTTTACACAACCGAATGTCACATACCCATCTTGCGAAAGCAAGTTGTCACTACCATTTGTTAGATAATGCTAAAAAAAATTGGTACTGATTCATAGGTTAGGTTGGATTTGAAGGGCATTTTAATTAGTCAATGTTTTTCACTAAGATGAAAAAATTATTACCTTTTGGATGAGAAAACATGCAAGAAGATAAAAGCAAAATTAAATGTTGTTTAAGGGGACCCTTCATCATCTATGACAATGGTTTTAAACAAGGTTGCATATCCAATTTTGATAAAGATTTCCAGGACACCTTGCAGATGTGGTTACCAAGGGAATCATTGAAAAGTCTAAGACATTATTCTTGCTGACTAATCCAATAAAAGTGTGCAAAGTAGCAGAGATTATGGGTGTACAATGGGGTGACAATTCATATTTTGCTTGGAAAATTTGTTGTAGACATGGGTTGTGCAATTGTTTGTAGTGGAACTTTCAACTAGATTATAATAAAAATGTAGTCAATGTTGAAACACTTAACATCACTTACATGCAATTCTTAGCAGTAATAGTAACCACTGTTTAGTGAGCACCATATTTTTATGTTTTGGCGGTTACATTGCTCTCTCACAACCCCCGAATGTCTGGAGGACCACACATGTCATTGGTTTACAGGTCTCACTGACCTGACTGGGATAATTATCAAAATAAATTCACCAATCACATTCTTCACCACTCTGTGTCCTCTATGTGATCTGCAAGAGGAAATGGACCGAGACCACCTTCAAATGTGCCCGGCCACTTCTAGCGCCCTATTCATCAGTGAAAAATATTGGAGTGCAAGAGGATTAATGACTTCATTATCAGAAATCCAGTATTAGCTAACAACAACAAGATGCAATTCTGATGATGAGAAGAAGTTAAGTTCTTGAAACTGGACAAAATTAATTACATGTAAGTGATGTTAAGTGTTTCAACACCAACTAAATTTCCATTATAATTTAGATTCATGTCACTATTACTAGCTTATTCAAAGATATGTAAACTTTTAACTAGAGTTTAGTATTGTGACATTGGGCTTGGTACTCAACTAAGGATGGATGGGGCCAAGCTACTTCACAGCACATGCTGTGCTGGTGAGCAGGCAGATGTTTAGGGCTAGGCTGCCTCGTGAGACTTCTGTGTGTACCTAATTGTAAACAATCGAAGCAGCATAATTTATGGTGCACATGCGTGGAACTCGAGAAAGGTCTGTGGCTAACGAAAACAAGCTGTGGCACAAATTGCAATGAAGTAATTCTCCTAGTCTGATCATGGCCCAATGAAATAAAAACACAATCGCCTGATATATCCATATTCTAAACCAAAAACAATTGCTCATTGAGTTCATACAAAAGATACAGTTTTACCATCATGATATACAATATTAGCCATGTATTAGACTACCATTCTTAAGTAGATCCGATTCGCACCACAGAATGTCTTTTCGTTAGCCACGAGAAAGATCCATGTGATGTCATCCCCAGCATATAAGGAGGCCCAGTATATAAGAGATCGTAATTAGGGTATGAGAGAAGAGGAAGTGAAGAAAGACACTAAAAGGGCTGAGCAAGATTATGAAGTAAAAATTGTGAGCTGTGACAGCCTGGAAGACTGTAGTCTGTGTTAACAATAAGAAAACTGTGTATTTATGATAACATTTTATAAAATAACAAAGCGGTAAAAAAGTAACCACATGAATTTTGTCACAGTATTATAGATATCAAGATTCATACCTTCTGGATCTTTTTTGTAAATGTATTTTAATTCTTCCTTTTACTATCATTAGTTCTGTATATTTACCTATTATTTATGACTTTCACTAGAATTTTCATTTTGTATTACTCTTTTTCCCATAATTAATTTTATAAGGGTGCTGATGATCTAGTAGTTGAACAACCATAACAATAAGTCATCAACTCCAACCTGTGCTAACTGCAATGGTGAACATCCATTCAAGTTCCTGAGAATGCTCCATTTTATAGAGGAAAGAGGTTTTGTTAGGATTTTTTGTGACTTTTGATAGAATTTTTATTTTGTAATAATTTTTATCTCTGGCCTTTGCAATGATTACTTTTGTATAAGGACCTTTCTTTATTTACAGTAGTCTTTTCTGAGATTCATTTTATAAGGCCACTGATGACCTAGTACTGAGAGAGCCAAAAAGTTCCAAACTGGCTGTGCAGTGCTTTTGTCTGTCCACGTCCTCGGCACTCATTGCTGTTTGCCAATATCATAGAAAGGTGCGGATGAAACCATACAACATTTTTAAAAGTACTTTTAAAGGCTTACTGGAACTTTACTGGAACTGGAACAGTACCTTAATGGTTAGAGCACCCGCATAATAAGCAGTGGGTCTGTGGTTCAAATTCTAGCTGTAGCATTGAATTTTTAAGTTCCAGTTCTACCTCTCAAACATTGTCCACACATGGCTTGTGCATTTAAAAACACCAACAGTAAGTTTGTTGGCATAAATAAATAATAATTACCATCTGAAGGTTATTTAGTCCCGGGACATAAAGTAACTGGAATAGTAAGTCACTATTGGGGTAATTGTCTCTGATGTGAGACTGTTTACCGGGAGAAGTACAAACTGGTTTGAGAATTCAATGTAATTCTGGCAGGTTGTCACAGTAGCTTAATGGTTAGGGCACCCACCTAGTAAGCGACGGGACTGTGATTCAAATCCCAGCTGTGGCATTGAATTTTTAAGTTCCAGTTCTACCTCTCAAACAAATAAAATATTTACAAGTGTATAATTTAGACTAATATCATAGAATTTGGACAATTTGGTCATGTAATTTGGACACTGTTTATTTTGTAATTGAACAAAACAATATAAACACCCTCTGCTTACAACTGATTTTGATCTTAATTTCAGGATTTCTGACAGCAATGAGGCAGGAAGTGGCCCGAATGCATAAGGGTTGGTCTCTAGACACTGTGGCCTTGGATAATCAGGTGCTAAAAATTAATGTTGAGGATGCACAGAAACCACCTGATGTAAGTTGAAAATAAAATACACTTCAAGACTTGAGACATGTGAATTAAAAGCTCAGACTAAAATAATTGTTTTATTGTACAAAGAAGTTATGAAATGTTCCATTCTGTGTGAACAAGTAGACATTTTTTATTTCAGGAAGGTGTATATATTTATGGACTATTCCTGGATGGAGGAGGATGGGACAGAAAGGCCAGTCTTCTAGTTGAACAACCCCCTAAGGTGCTGTTTATAGCATTACCAATTGTATATGTATTTGCCATTTACAGCACTGCATCTAAGGCTGCTGCACTTTATGAGGTAGATATGGTTTCACTGTTCAATTTATCATTCGAGACAAATCACGTTTTACCTTTGAGGAATTTGGTTTAAGGTCTGAGGTCTTTGCAATAATTACAGCTGCTCCTGTGAAATAAGTCTGTGTATGTACATCCAGGATATTGTCACAAATATCTATTATAAATATTACATTGATTATCTTAAATTTATTTATATTTATCTAATTTAGTTTTAAATATATATTCCAGTAAGAAAGAGGCAGGATAAAGCTTAAGAGAAATGTGTTAGCCCAACACTTAAGAAAAGGGCTAAATTGAGTTGACCACCGCCTACTTCAAGGTGATGGAGAATTACCTTAGAGTACTTATCCCAAGAAGACAACGCCAGAGCAAGAACTTTTGTTCATAAGAATAAGCCTTTGGTTGCATGTTTGCAAGAGACTGAGCACTTCAGAACCTTTGAGAGCTGTACAACTTCCATCCCATTGTACAATGTATCCAAGCTGCCCTCCATGTTTTACACACTTTTGGCATTAACGTGGTGTGTGCATAGATCCCTGGTCATGTAGGTTTGCCGGGCAATGAAATGGCAGATTTGGCTGCAAAGGCGGCAACCACAGAACTCAGTATTACTATCTCTCATATTACTTTGGAAGACTTTAGGCTTAAAGTATGGAGAGTGGTGCTGTCATGCTGACATGAAGAGTGGTCAGCTCTCAGCAATAATGAGCTTAGAGAAGTGAAAGAACTTCTGATAAGCTGGGTAACTTCCTCTCGCATATCTTATCATGAGGTTAACTTGGCTTGGTTGCGCATTGGCTTGGCCACTGCAATTTTTTGCATGGTTACCTTTTTAAAAGGGACCCTGCTTCTCTTTCTCCACTGTGCGACAACCTTTTGTCGGTCTGCCATGTGCTGCTAGTGTTGTTCTCTAGCACAGCTTCTAAACTCTCTGCAACTGCCTGTCAGTCCTGCAGAGGTCCTGGCAGATGATAAACAAGTGGTCAAAAGGGCTTTGAAGTTTTTAGGAAAGGTAAACATGAACCTAAGATTTAAAGTATTAGGTATGTTGATCTCTTATTTTTTCTTCTTTCACTTTCCCTGCTGCTGTTAGGCGTCGGGTCCTTCAGTCACTTTCTGTATTTAATCCTATCCTGCGCCAACCTGTATATTCCTCTCATTGTCCCATGTCCGACTGCCACTCTTTCCATATATTGTCTCCTTTCTATCCTAGGTCTTCCCCTTCTACTCTTTCCCTCCGCTCTTGCTTCAAATGTTCTTTTAGGTACTCTTTCTTCGTTCATCCTTGCTGAGTGTCCCAGCCATCTTAGTTGGTTTCTTTCCATTGTCTTCAGTATACATTCCTGTTTTAGCTTTCCTCTTATTTTCACATTTCTAACTTGATCCCTCTTAGTATATCTGGCTACTCTCCTTAAGTATTTCATCTGTGTTGCTGTTAATCTACTTGCATGTCTATCCAATACTGTCCAGCTTTCACTCCCATATAATAAAACTGACTGGTATATCACCTTATATATTATCATTATTATTTGTTATTAATTATTTATTATTATTATTATTATTATTATTATTATTATTATTATTATTATTATTATTATTATTATTATTATTATTATTATTATTATTATTATTATTATTTTAGTGGTTTGACTTATTTCTCTTTTACCAATTATAGTATTATTAATTTGGTAACATATATTTATTGCTTTCCTGATTCTGTTGTTAATTTCTTGATCTATTCTTCCATTTTTAGTTAGAATCACCCCTAAATATTCAATACTTGTCACATTTTCTAATTTTTCACCTTTCCAGAAAATTTGCATTTCTGTTTCCTCTTTACCAATTATCATTACTTTACTCTCTTTTGCGTTTAGATTCATACCTTTCTCTTCCAATGTACTAGCCCATTCTGTTATTGATTGTTAAAGATTCTCTTGCTTTTCCACTATTAAAACTATATTATCCACATAAATCAGAGCTTGCACATATACCGGTCTCATTTTCCAGTAACCTACTCTCATTTTGTTTGTTCTTCACTTACAATATCTGATTATTTGATTCAAAAAGATATTAAACAACAGAGGGCTCAAAATATCCCCTGTTTAACTCCACTTCTCATTTCAAATTCCTCCGAAAGTCTTCCTGATATTCTAACTGTCCCTATTACTTTGTCATATAAGCTCTTTATTACTTTAATCATTTTCTCTTTAACATTTAATAATAATAATAATAATAATAATAATAATAATAATAATAATAATAATAATAATAATAATAATAATAATAATAATAATAATAATAATAATAATAATAATAATAATAATAATAATAATAATAATAATAATAATAATAATAATAATAATAATAATAATAATAATAATAATAATAATAATAATAATAATAATAATAATAATAATAATAATAATAATAATAATAATAATAATAATAATAATAATAATAATAATAATAATACTTTATTGCCTATAGACTTGTATACAAGTTTCAGACATTGTCAAAATCAAATATTTACATTTACACATACATATATTTACATAAACATGTTTACAGTTCATCAAGAGAATAGAGGCATTTTTGGATCAAATAATTTTTTAAACAAGTTTTAAAGTTACATTTTCTTATAGTTTTAATCTCTAGAGGTTGTACAAAATTGTTTCTATTACATTTATATCTTTAAATACAATTTGCTTATTACACGTATATCTATGGTAATTTATGCTACTTCTAGTACTATAACCATGAATATCATTATTTTTTGGTGGACTCTTATTTTGTATATATAATATAGTTCTATGCACATATAAAGAGTAAACTGTTAATATTTTGTGTTGTTTAAATGCATTCCTACAAGATTCCCCAAATTTTAAATTAGTAATAATTCTGATGCATTTCTTCTGTAAAATCAATAACTTATCCATATGCATCTTTGCTGCACTTCCCCATACCTCAATCCCATAATGTATGTGGATAGATTACACTGTAATAAATCATTTTTAATTCTTCACTGCCTAATGTATGTTTAAAAAACCTTGAAAAATAAATAGATTTGCTAATTTTGGTAGCTATAGCATCTATGTGTTGTGCTCATGTAAGCCCACTGTCTATCCATATTCCTAAGAACTTATGCATATCTATTTTATCACAATTTTTATTCTCAATCACAAGTGATTGTTCCAATTGTTCTCGTTTTGAGAGATCATACTTCATAAATTTTGTTTTATCCATGTTGCATATGAGAGTATTCATTCTAAAGTAGTTTAATATTTCATTGGTACCCAAGGCTATTGTTTCCATTACAGATACATTACAAGCCCCCCAAAAATTTACTGTTGTGTCATCTGCATGCGATGTTATAATGGCATTTTTTGGATGATTAATATCATTAACATATAATAAAAACATTAAGGGACCCAAAACTGACCCTTGAGGTACCCCATATCTTGCTATTCCCTATTTTGACTTCACCTTTGACAAACATGTATCATTTTTAACATGAATTTCAGTTATCTGTTTTCTACCTAACAAGTAAGATTTACAAATTTCATAGACTTTTCCTCTTATTCCATAAGCTTCCAATTTATCAAGTAGCAGGTTATGTTTTACGCTATCAAAAGCCTTCGAGAGGTCAAAAAATAATGTGCCTACCTTTTTATTCTGTTCTAATAAACCTATGACCTGATGGACATAGTCAATAACAGCAGTTCTAGTTGAAAAACCCTTTCTGAATCCATGCTGAAATTGGCAAAATACATTTTCCTTATTTAAAAGTTCTAGCATCCTGACTAAGAGAACCCGCTCATATATTTTCCCAATCTCTGAGGTTAGAGTTATTGGCCTGTAATTATTTATATCTAATGTCTCCCCTTTCTTATAGATAGGCCTTACAATACTCGTCTTTAAACAATCTGGAAATATTCCCTTCTGTATTGAAAAATTGATAAGATGTTCCAATGGTTTTGCTATTTCATTCTTGGAGTATTTTAGTAACACTGGACTAATTTCATCCCAGCCTGATGTACGTTTACTATGCAGAAGCCCAATTATTTTGATAATTTCATGTGCATTTGTAGGTTTTACATACATAGTTGATTTTACAACATTTCTAATAATGTTGCTTTTCCCTGAACTTTGTTGTTAAGTTTAAATAAAAATGGTTTATATACTCAGAAATTTTTTCAGGGTCTTTCTTAATGTTCCCATTTATTTCTAGTTGGAAATTTTCGACTTCAGTATTTTTGCTCTTACTTTGGTTTACAATTTCCCACAATGCTTTAGATGTATTTTTAGAGTTTTGAATAGTATGTCTATAATATTTCTGTCTAATGAGTTTTAACTGATTTAAATACTCCTTCCTATATTTTCTATACTTCTTTTTAAATACATCAAGACAGGTAGATTTGTATAATACATAACAATCCTTAGCTTTTTCTCTTAGCTCAGTAATATAACTAGGAATATTAAATTTAATAATTCCATTCCCCACTTTCTTGGTTAAAACAGGACATGCCATATCATAATGCATCTTAAATACTTTATAAAATACATCCCATTTATCATCTATGTTGACAGAACTATCTCATCCCAGCTTTCCTGCTTTAACAGACTTACTAAATTTTCCAAATTACTTTCTTTCATTTGCCTAAACGTTTTAGTAATGTTTTGTTTTGATTTCCCATAAGTATTCCTTACTTCAAGGAATTGAGTCCCTTAGGGCTTTCCATATCTCCTTATGTGGTACCGTATCAAAAGCTGCTTTTATATCTAAAAAAGCTGCATATATCTTCTTTCTCCTACTCAACCTTAAAACTACCGCTTGTCTTATTGTACTAATGTGATCTTGAGTTTGCCTTTCTTCTCTAAAGGCAGTTTGTTCCTCTTCCAGCTTTCCTTCTACCTTCTTTCTCAATCTTCTTTCAATTATTCTTGTGCACGCTTTAAGGGGTACTGATCATAGACATATCGCTCTATAGTTCTCACATTTCAACGTTTCTCCTTTCTTATATATCAGTATCATGATACGTTTTTGCAAATCCTTTGGTATTTTCTCAAGATTCCATTCATTATTTCAACCAAATAGTCATGTACTCTGCCCCCTGCGTTCTTTACCATTTCTGGTGCTACCTTTTCCCATCCTGCCGGTATCTTGTCCCATTCTGCTGCCTTTTTGAGTCTCATTTTTTCTGTAGCAATCTCCAAATCAATTCTATCTATAGGTATTTCTTCCGTCAAATTCTGTTCTATATTCTCAGTCTACTGCACTCCCTCTTCTTCCTCTTCATTTACTCCTCTGAACACTGATCTAATCAGACCATACCTTCATAATGTCATTTAACTCTGTTTTCACTTCGTTATTCTTGTCTGCAATGTTTCTATACTTTTTCCCTCTTACAGCCTTTAATCTTTTGACTAATTGCCAAAATTCTCTGTTATTATTATGGAATTTATCTTCTAATTCTTTCCCAAAATCTTCCCAAGATTTCCTTTAAGCTTCTTTTAAATTTCTTTTAGCTATGTTTCTTTTTTCAACATAATTTTCCCAATTTGTATTCGTTCTATTTTTATTATATTCTTTCCATGCAATTTTCCTCTCTTTAACTATTAGTTTGGTAGTCTCATTCCACCATTTTGTCTGCTTAGATATCTCACCAATCTTCAAGATAACAGCTGATTTACACAGGTTTCCTTTAGCCTTGTCCATTTCTCATTTATGCACATTTCCTCCCAACGGATCTCCGAGTGGGGACATCTTTAGGCAAATTTCATCACAACAATTCCAATACTTTAAGAATTCTACAATGGAATGCAGGAGGCGTGTCCCAGCCTAAAAAACAAGAGCTAATGAAAGAAGACCACTTGAAGACTTGTGAAGCATTAAGATCAGAAGAAACTACAGTTCAAAAGTATTGGAAAGCATGAATGCTAATGGCTTCATTGCCAGATGCAAGGCACTAGAAAACAACAACAACATTTCCTCCCAATCTTGAATTTGATCTAACTTTCTATTTATTGTCTCTACATATTCCTTCCTTTTTTCTTTATCGTTTAAAATCTTTATTTTTATCCTTTCATATTTAGCTCCCTTTATTCTTCTTGGTTTTCCCGAATCTTGTGTTGCATATTAATAGTCTATGTTCTGTTGACATTTCTGCACTTCTAAGTACTCTCACATCTGACACTGCATATCTTGTATTTTTAAGTGAATGTGAAGTAATCTATCACTTTTAGCATTTCGATTAGGAGCTTCATATGGTTTTTTTATGAATTTCTTTGTGTGGAAAAAAGAGTATTTCCAATCAAAAGATCATTATCTATACAAAATTCAATCATTCTTTTTCCATTTTCATTTAATATTTTTTCTCCCCCATGTTTTCCCATACATCCATGGCCTTTTCTATGATCTTGGCCACTGCATTCTAATCTCCCATTATTACATGATTATTCTATTGTCTTGCTTTATCTATTTCTTCCTGTAATTTTGTATAGAAAGTCTCTTTTTCTATCTCATCCTTATCCTCTGTAGGCACATATATCTGGAAAATGAATACTTTTTCTTCTAAAATTACATCTATTCTCAATATTCTTGAGTTTATGCTTGCCAACTCTTAACTTTTGTTTCCACTTCGGCCAATAATATAATCCCTACTCCTTTAGCTCTTACTCCTCTCTCAACTCCTGAGAATCTAAGGATATATCCTCTTTCCAAAGTTAATTCTCCTCTTCCTTTCTTTTATGTCTCACTCAGACCTAGGACTTCTAAATTATATGTAATCATTTTGTCCACTATCTCCACTTCTTTCCAGTCAATGAAGTTATATTCCATGTTCCGATCCTAATCCTTTTCCTTTTTGCTCCAGGTTGTCTACATATTATCCATCTGGCTCTCTCCTCATTTCTCTGAATATAAGTAGTTTGTTCAGGTGGATTATTAGCCCAATGCTGAGCTAACCTGGTGGAGGGACTGCCTCCTTAAGACCTTCAAGCCTGTGTGACTTGTTTAGGGTTTACTCCCCTAGCCTTTGGAGAACCAACTCCCTATGCTACAAGGCAGCAGAAAACCAGAGCTTCTTCTGCCAGTTTTCGAGGTTACTGATGGGCCTTCTTGGTTACTGTAGCAGTCCTAGGACACACGAGGTCCCCACTGTACTTTACCCCATCAGTCACTCCCCTACTTCCTGTTGCCCACCCCTCGGGACGAGGACCACAGAGGTTGGATTTTGAGGAGCCTCTTATGTTTTCAAACTTTCATTTTACTCTGGCTTTTGCCTCCTTGTTTGGTGTATTTATGTACATTTGGTTTTTACTATAATTTTTATTATTTTTTTAATTGAAATTTATCTCTGCCTATTGTCATGAACATTCTGTAAGGGCAGTGATGACCTGCTAGTTGAACACCCTTAAACATAAACATAAGCCATCAGCCATCACCTAAACAAAACAAAAATCTCCATTCTCAGAAAGACGGTTCTGTATTGTTCTCTTCCTGGACACCTGATTGTGCAAACTAGTTTGGGGGAAAAGAAAAGGACTTTAAGGGTCTGGATTATTTAAAAAATAATTTAGGTTTTTCTTTCCTGCTTCTGAAGAGGAGGAAATGCTAGATCAACATACCAGTCAGTGCAATATGATTGTGACTGATGTCATGACTTGATTTCTGTTTACAGTGTGATGCATCAATGTTCACCTCTCACTATACTTTCTTACCTCACAGTTCATAACACAATGCATTACATAAGCTGTTAGCTGATACAGTATTTCAAGATCACCATAACATGCAAGCAGCAAATAGAATTCAATATCAGTAGATGATGGATCTTGAAACTAGCATATGAAGTACACAAAGACTAAAACAATGTTATGTATTTTACATTTACTCTGTTAATTACCCTTATTTTAAGTATACCTTACTGTGATATAAATAACCCTTTTTAAGGTCTGAATGCCCAACCAGTGTAAGCTGTTCATTCTCAAATTGCCACACAAATATTTTAGTCTCTATTATTTCAAACCTTGGTTAATAAGCTTCGGCATACATATATTATCTTCTGCTAAATTTTGGACTATTTTATACATATAGGGACACACAATGTATCCCCAAAAAACAATGACCATGCTTAGTATGTTGTATGGGATGGCAAACAGATTGGTTTTCAAATAGGCACCACTGTATGGAAATTCTGGGTTTGGACACAGGAGACCATCAAATTTTGAGAACGAACAGTTGTGACAATTTGTTGATATTCATTTTGGCATCTTAATACAGAACATATGCAACCCTTTAGCTATCTGTGTACTGCAGATGAACAACCTGAGCCTAATAACATTCTGTAATGCACTACATTCCTTCATAGAGTCCTTGATGTGCATCCTATTGCTTGTGTAGTTTCCAGTACAGCAATGTTTATACCAGCAATGCAACATGTGCCAGTACACAACTGTGGTATTGGCCAACATGAGCTCCAGCACACTTTGATGTAAGCGTGCAGAACCACCTCAATGTCACATATTCAAATCGATGGATTGGTAGAGGCGGACCAGTTCCATGGCCAGCATGGACACCAGATCTGACATCCCTCGACTATTTTCAGTGGAGATGTATGAAGGGTATGGTGTATGGCATTCCTGTAACATTAGCGGAGGACCTTATTATGATTGTAAGAAAAACACACATCTCACACTTTGATGTGCTACAGTGTCTAAACCGTGCATTCCTGGATAGGGATTCCTGTTTGAAAAACAATCAGTTTGCCATCCTGCACAATATAGTAAGCATTGTTGGTGTTTTTTGGGACATTTTGTAAGTATGTATGTATGTATATACATATACTTGTATTGCATGTAGAAAGCATTAATCAGCTTTTTAAGAAGTATAACTGTAGCACTGGAATTATGTCATTGATTATGGCTAAATACACATAATGAAGAAAGGCTTCTCTAAAAAAGCTTTTTTATTCAGGGGTCGCAAAACATTTTTTCCAGTGAAACCTTGATATCAGATTTTTTAGTGAAATGCAATATCTTCTTCAATATACATGCTAGAAAAGTAGAAAACACCAAGGTTTGTAATAAAGAAAACAAAGTTGAGAAGAAAGCCTATTAATGTCAATATTTTTTCATGCAAAGAAAGGTTAATGCTCCTATAATGTGTAATACTCTTGTAGGTTGTCCTTCAAGTTAATATATAATTTATCCATTTAACTTCACTGTAGTATAATAATTCTATTAATCATTTTACTGTGGCAGTTTTCAGTGGTGGGTTGGCAATGGGACTCTTATCTCTAGGACATTAATGAGTTAGCAGATAAAAGAAAATAAGAGCTTATTTATTACTGCTCAATATTCAAGTCTCCACGAAAATTAACTTTATTACAATGAAGTAACAGTATTATAACACATTTCACTCTTCACAAATATAATTGTAAATTTTGAGAGCTATTCAGTTTAACACTGTTGGATATTCTTTGTAATTCTTGCATACGCTACATTTAGTATAGTGTCTCTTGATTTATTAAGCTATCATGGCTTTTCTCGTAAAATATTGGCCAACTTAGTTGTGCATAGTGAATTCTCTGACGCAATACTTCTCATAATATCCCTCAGCAATCCAAGGCTTGATTACAAATTGCTGTTATGCGTGATTGCTTCAATACACACCTATACTGCACAATATTTTCATTGGTAGAGTATGGGGTCTAGTATTTACTCTTCCTAGTTACTTGGCTAGCAATCACCACTTCTCCTTTGTTATCGGTCACAACATTTTCTTGTAATTGATGTCAGCCATGTTTCTCATTGTCAATTAGCTTCAGATTTGATACTGACATTTATGAAATAGATAATCCATATAGCAAGCAATTTACACATACAGTATTAAATAGATATAACTTAATGTGTGAAATATTAGTGAGAATTTTCATAGGTTATATAATTTTAAGTTAAGTAACAAATAAATTTATTGATTGACATGTTATAAAGAGTCAATATTTAGAAATTGACGGCGCAATGGCCGAGGGGTTAGAACATTCGCCTACAACCTAGACAGCCTAGGTTCAATCCCAAGGACCCGTAATGGACAAAATGGCATCAGGGCAGGTTTTCTCTGGGTTCTTCTGCCACTCATTCCACCAATTGCTCTGTTATCACTTTTAGAATCATCAATTTAGCCTGCTTTTCACACCATCCTCTGCCTCACTATCATACCTGGTGCTTGGTTGACCACCGGCTTCCAGGTCTTCACCCTGTCCGGTCTATAGGTTCCTGTGCTCCCAACAGGCATTTGACTCTAGGCACTGGCTTGTAAGTTCCTAGGTGGTGTAAGTCCTACATAAGGGGAGGGTAATCTGGCACAGAAAAAAAAATTTGCAATTCTTTGTACAGAAGAATGAGACGAAAACGAAAACTTCTGATACATAAATAGAATTATACCTCACCATAAACCTGTTATTACTTCTTTGGTATGGTAACCTTGATAAGTACTTTTGCTTGGATACATAATTCCTGCTACAATACTATAATTGTGTTAGCTTTACTATAAGTTCAAAGATAACTGAGATTATTTTCATCGCAAATACAAAGGGATAACAACTCAACTGAAAATGCAACATATAGATCATTCCTCAATTATTTATATGGAAATTTAGTTTTTGATTTTATGCTTCATTTTCAGCCATAATTTAATATTTTAGGGTACTGATATTTTTCTCGTACTCAGTGTAATGTAAACTTTTGAATCATCCAGAACTCATAGATGCCAATTTACTGACCATTTTCATGCTAAGTACAAATTAAAAGCTTGTTGTTATGTTGGACAGGTTCCAGTTTACAAGAAACCTAATCGTACGGATTTGAACTTCATCACTCCACTCTGGCTGCCCAGTGAAAAACCTCCAGATCACTGGATTATGCGTGGTGTGGCAATGCTATGTGACATCAAATGATTGATATTTTTATGTCAAGTTATTGTCATAGTAACTGATTGCTCTGTGCACAGAAAATAACTAAATAAAAAAAATTTGTACATATAAAAGGTTAATGTTTCTGTATTTTACATATATAATGATGCAGCAAGAGTCCACTGTTTTAAAATATATATAATGTTTGAGAGGTAGAATTGGAACTGACAAATTCAATGCCACAACTGGGATTTTTCAGTTCCAATTCTACCTCTCAAACATTGCCCACACAAGGCTTGTATGTTTAAAAATAGCAACTGTAAGTTTATTGGCATAAATAAATCGTACCTACTAACATGGAGCTGTCATTTTTAAGTACACTTAAAAATCATCAGTCTGGGCCGGATTTGAACCTGCAACCTTGGGATCAATAGGTCAACCGAGTCACCCAGACTGACACTGTTTTGAAGGATGATTAGATGTTCTATTGTCATATACACTTACAATTATTGAACAAAGCTCAGTAAACTGGTGGCTTGCCCAAAAAAGAGTTTCACAATATTTACAGAGACAGAGTGTAATTTACAGATATATAATGAGAGTACTTTACTAAGATACCACCAAGTTACAAGCAACAAAGGTATTATAAATATTCTAGTTGAAGCTCATCATCATGAACGTCGGCAGACTTTTTGTCAGGGGGGCCGCATGTTGGAAGTTTACAATTAAACAATACTAATGCATTATTCTATTGCCAAAAACTGCAAAAGTTGAATTATAGTATTTGTTGCGGATAAGCATATTAATTTATGCTAAATAAAAACCATTCTTTGTATCAACAATAAAGTAATGTAATTGTACATTACATTACAAATCCTGCACCCCCACCCCCTTGCCTACCCTTCGCGATACCCATGCTCATCATTCATATATGTAGCTACTAAATAGTAGGCCTTGTCAATGTTTTTTACTATTTTGCTAAAACGAGATCTTTAATTGCTCTATATTGCTGTGTAATTTATCATATATTTTTTTCTAGCATATAGCAGGCTTTATTCATATTATTGTTATTATTTATAACAATCACATTTTTTTGTTGTCCATACATAAATATAAAGGAGTAATTATTATTTATTTATGCCAACAAACTTACTGTTGGTGCACCCGCCTGGTAAGCGGAGGGGTTGTGGTTCAAATCCCAGCTGTGGCATTGAATTTTTCAGTTCCAATTCTACCTCTCATAAAGGAGTAAGTTTGCTTGTTCTCATGTTACATCTATAGGGTTGTATCTATCATTTAAAATATGTGTATGTGACTAAATTCTGATGAGAAACCTGTTTATATACCCTGCAACTTCTCATTTCACTTTAAAACTGTAGTTCCAAAAATCTGATATGTTGCACTCACATGACTTTCTCTGCTCTTATACAAACTACTACAAATCCTTATTCCTCTAACTAACCCCTAGTGCATCAACCCTCACTGTCCAAGGCTTACCACCTGGCCGCTGCATGCTCCACCTCTGTGCACTACTCTCAACTTTGGGACTCTCTCTACTGCCAGATTTGCAGAGGTCTTGGCGGATGACAAAAAGTGGTCAAAAGGGTTTTTAAGTTTTTAGCGGAGAGTAAGATGAGTTTGAGAATCTGAAATTTTAGTTATCTAATTTTTATACTTTTTGACAACTTTATTACCGTTTGTTTTAATTCTGGCTTTTGACACTCTGTTTTGTATATTTATGTATATTTATTTGCCTTTTCACTAGTAATTTTATTTTTTATTCAAGTTCATATCTGGCTTTTGACATGAATTTTTTTTAAGGGTGCTGATGACCGTGTAGTTGAGTGCTCTTAAACCTACATCCCCTCCTACCCTGCCCACTACAGGCATCATGAGTGAGGTACAGTACTGAGGGGTGGAATGAGGTCAGTGCCCCAAGCCCTTCCAGTCAATTATGCAGCCTTCATGACCTGGTGTCACTACTTTTTCATCAAGTGCCTCCTCAATTGGTCCCTCCAGGACCTAACAAGGCTGATTCCTCTACTTTTGTTAATCTTTTCATTTTATTATCTTCCTTTCATAGAAGTTTGAAAACAGTGTTGTTGTAATTAATTTAATTTAAAAGGTGAGTTAATTAATAACACTGAACAACACTTACAACATATTTTTCCGGGACACGTTTCAAAGGTTAACTTTCCTCCATTATCAACCGGACAATAACTGGGTTTCCATGGTGTTTCATGGTGCAGATGGTGATGCTTCTTCTGGTGGCTGTTCAATGAACTTACTGAAAATGTCTCTCTGAGGAATGTCGAAATTAAATACTCTGTTTCTATTTTTTAAAATAAAGATTTGTTCCCATGTGGACAGTTCTTGTTTTCCGGTTATGTGTTTGAGAAGTTTCGGTTCTAGCTTTATGTCATGATTTTTTGTCCAAAAGTGAAATGCAACTGCTGATTTTTCTAATTGTTTACTCTTAATGTTTCTAACGTGTTCCTTGGATCTAGTTTCTAAATTTCTTTTGGTTTTTCCTATGTATATTTCATTACAATCACTGCATTCAATTTGGTATATGCCAGATTTTTTGTTAGGTGGAATAGCATCTTTGATGTTTGAAAGTAGTAGGTTTTTTATGGAGTAATGGTTTACTGCTGCTAGCTCAATGTTGTATTCCTTGAACACCTTTTTAAATTTATCAAAGGCTCATGGATGATATGTGAATTTTTTGAATATCATTTTTGTTTTTGCTGCTGTGAGAGTTGTAGTTTCTTTTAATAATTTTTTCTTTTCTGCTTGTTTTACCTTTTTATCTACTAATTCTTTGGGAAAGCCGTTTTTTTGTGCTATTTCAATTATTTTGTAATATTCTGTTTTATATTCTTCTGCTGAAAGAGGGGTGTTCACCAATCTATGTGTTAAACTATTGAAAATTGCTTGTTTGTGGCTTCTTGGATTGTAACTATTAGCTTTTATGTAGTTGTCTGTCTGCTTTGGTTTTCTGTGAATACCGAAATTCATTCTATCCTTGTTTTTGATTAATTTTAGATCTAAACATGGTAATTTATTATCTTTTTCTACTTCCACTGTGAAATGTATACTTTTGTCCTGTATGTTCAGAAGTTTTAATGCGTCACTGATGTGTCTTTTTGTAACTATTGGAAATATGTCATCCACATATAGCTGCCAGAGTTTGAACAACCACGGGAAACCTTTTGTGATCCTTATTTCCAATGAACTCATGTAAATATCTGCTAAGAATGGCGAGAGAGGGTTGCCCATTGCTAAACCTGAAGTTTGACGGAAATACTTTGTTTGTAACTGGAAGAAATTTTGTTCTGTGCATAATTTGGTGAGTTCTATGTATTCTGCAATTTCTGACGATGACATTCCAAGTGATTTGAGCCAATTTTTGATCAGTGATGGGAGCTTTTCTATTGGTATACTGGGAAATAGTGACTTTACGTCAAAGGAGACAAGGGTGTCCTCTTCTATTAATTTGAAGTCTTTGATGTGTTCTATTAGTTCATAACTGTTTCTTATGCTTAAACTTTCAAATTTAGGAAATGAATTAAATTTATTAGATAGCCATTTTGCCAGTTTGTAAGTTGGTGAATCTATGCTGCTAATTATGGGTCTCATGGTAATGTCTGGCTTGTGTATTTTGGGTAAACCATAGATTCTGGGTACGGTTGGATTATTTGGTTTAATTGCATATTTGTTTGGTATTATGCTTGAATTTTGTATAGTTTTTTCAAAGGTTTGAACACAAGTGGTTAACAGGTTTTTGCTGATTTTTTCGCAGTTACTATCATTTAGCATTGTTTCCATTTTTTCTATGTAATTTGATTTATTCATTATTACTATTTTGTTCCCTTTGTCTGCCTTTGTGTACACTATGTTTTTATGTTTTAAAGAATGGATAAGATTTCGTTTATTTTTGTAACTTTTGTAATTTGATCTGTATTTTAATTCTTCTAAACTCTTTTTGCACTGTGTTTTTACCAAATTTTGTGTAGATAATGGTAAACACTGTGTTGAAATATTTATGTCTGCTATATAATCTTCAATTTCCGTAGAAAAATGGATGCATGTTTTTAAACCTTGATTTAAAAGATTAATTTCTTCTTTGGAGAATTCATGATCAGAAAGATTAACCACATTCTCAAAGTTTTGTAAATAAGTTTTTGTAGTTCCGCCATTTTGTGCCGTGTTTGAACGTATGTTTGTACGTGAACCCTCTCTGTTTTCATTTTGCATTTTAATTTCTGTATAATTTTTTCGTGTAAATTTTGGTGATACATTTATTAATTTTAATTTTTCCAATTTGTGTTTAAGTTTCAAAGTTTTTGCACTCATTTTTCCACTAAGGATTGCCAAATAATTATTTTGAAGGTTTTCCCAAATCGTGTTTCCCAGTGCTTGTATTAAAATTGAATATAACTTGTAGAGTTTTACAAAAACTTATTTACAAAACTTTGAGAATGTGGTTAATCTTTCTGATCATGAATTCTCCAAAGAAGAAATTAATCTTTTAGATCAAGGTTTAAAAACGTGCGTCCATTTTTCTACGGAAATTGAAGATTATATAGCAGACATAAATATTTCAACACAGTGTTTACCATTATCTACACAAAACTTGGTAAAAACACAGTGCAAAAAGATTTTTGAAGAATTAAAATACAGATCAAGTTACAAAAGTTACAAAAATAAACGAAATCTTATCCATTCTTTAAAACATAAAAACATAGTATACACAAAGGCAGACAAAGGGAACAAAATAGTAATAATGAATAAATCAAATTACATAGAAAAAATGGAAACAATGCTAAATGATAGTAACTGCGAAAAAATCAGCAAAAACCTGTTAACCACTTGTGTTCAAACCTTTGAAAAAACTATACAAAATTCAAGCATAATACCAAACAAATATGCAATTAAACCAAATAATCCAACCGTACCCAGAATCTATGGTTTACCCAAAATACACAAGCCAGACATTACCATGAGACCCATAATTAGCAGCATAGATTCACCAACTTACAAACTGGCAAAATGGCTATCTAATAAATTTAATTCATTTCCTAAATTTGAAAGTTTAAGCATAAGAAACAGTTATGAACTAATAGAACACATCAAAGACTTCAAATTAACAGAAGAGGACACCCTTGTCTCCTTTGACGTAAAGTCACTATTTCCCAGTATACCAATAGAAAAGCTCCCATCACTGATCAAAAATTGGCTCAAATCACTTGGAATGTCATCGTCAGAAATTGCAGAATACATAGAACTCACCAAATTATGCACAGAACAAAATTTCTTCCAGTTACAAACAAAGTATTTCCGTCAAACTTCAGGTTTAGCAATGGGCAACCCTCTCTCGCCATTCTTAGCAGATATTTACATGAGTTCATTGGAAATAAGGATCACAAAAGGTTTCCCGTGGATGTTCAAACTCTGGCAGCTATATGTGGATGACATATTTCCAATAGTTACAAAAAGACACATCAGTGACGCATTAAAACTTCTGAACATACAGGACAAAAGTATACATTTCACAGTGGAAGTAGAAAAAGATAATAAATTACCATTTTTAGATCTAAAATTAATCAAAAACAAGGATAGAATGAATTTCGGTATTCACAGAAAACCAAAGCAGACAGACAACTACATAAAAGCTAATAGTTACAATCCAAGAAGCCACAAACAAGCAATTTTCAATAGTTTAACACATAGATTGGTGAACATCCCTCTTTCAGCAGAAGAATATAAAACAGAATATTACAAAATAATTGAAATAGCACAAAAAAACGGCTTTCCCAAAGAATTAGTAGATAAAAAGGTAAAACAAGCAGAAAAGAAAAAATTATTAAAAGAAACTATAACTCTCACAGCAGCAAAAACTAAAATGATATTCAAAAAATTCACATATCATCCATGAGCCTTTGATAAATTTAAAAAGGTGTTCAAGGAATACAACATTGAGCTAGCAGCAGTAAACCATTACTCCATAAAAAACCTACTACTTTCAAACATCAAAGATGCTATTCCACCTAACAAAAAATCTGGCATATACCAAATTGAATGCAGTGATTGTAATGAAATATACATAGGAAAAACCAAAAGAAATTTAGAAACTAGATCCAAGGAACACGTTAGAAACATTAAGAGTAAACAATTAGAAAAATCAGCAGTTGCATTTCACTTTTGGACAAAAAATCATGACATAAAGCTAGAACCGAAACTTCTCAAACACATAACCGGAAAACAAGAACTGTCCACATGGGAACAAATCTTTATTTTAAAAAATAGAAACAGAGTATTTAATTTCGACATTCCTCAGAGAGACATTTTCAGTAAGTTCATTGAACCGCCACCAGAAGCAGCATCACCATCTGCACCATCAAGCACCATGGAAACCCAGTTATTGTCCGGTTGATAATGGAGGAAAGTTAACCTTCGAAACGCGTCCCGGAAAAATATATTGTAAGTGTTGTTCAGTGTTATTAATTAACTCACCTTTTAAATTAAATTTTTATTTATTTGCTAAGTGGGATATAAGTCAATATGGCCAGTGTTCAGCCCTGGCTCATTGCCAGTCATACTCATACATTTACAACATAAAGTTTCTTAAACATAGTTTACTTATCTATTTCTACCTTCTAGCATGTCTCTCATTACTGTCCACAATCATTTCTTTTTCACTTTATTTAAGAATTGTCCTAGTTTATTACAATCTTACTGGAAAATGTCTATTATAGCTATATTGCTATCTAACTTCAACCATTTCTTACTGACATACTCTTTTCTCCACATTTCTGTTCCTTTACATTTAAGAATTGTGTTCCATATCTTCATTTCCACCACATATAGAACATTGATTTTGTGGATTACTTTTCCGTGAACCCTTTAAGATCCATACTCCTACTCTTAACCATGCAATATCTTCTCTCTACTCTCTGTCATGTCTATGTATTTTTCGCCTTCCCATGAACTTTTCATTAGTATATAGAAAATTAAAGATTTCTTTTCAGCAACCTTGCTAAATATAATTTGTATATCTATGTCCTCAAGAGTTTTTCTTGCCAATTTCCAAAATCCATTTACATTATCCTCTCTTTTCCATATTCTCCTAACCCAGTACTTTCCAAGTTACTACTAAGACAGTTTAACCAACTATTATTCTTTAGGCTTTTCTCTTAATATTCTAGACACTGTTTTAGCAGGTTCTCTTCTTCTAGGTTTAAAATTCTATACCTAAATTTCAATGTCCCTTCCATGATCTATCCCTTACTTGCCACACTGCCTAGTTATACTTTTGCTACCTGCCCAATACTTGCATTTGGTAACCCAAGTATTTCTTTACAGAACATCCTATGCACCCCATCTGTTGCTTCTCATCTTCCTCCTAGTCTCCACACTTTAATCAATCTTACCGCTAACTTCTGTGTAGGTGCAAAGGGAATATGAGAATACAGTGGGCTTTAAGTGATAGTCAAATCTTTTAGATGCCTGTTGGTCGCAATATGTTGCCTTTCAAATCTCTTTGCATGGGGAAGAGATAAAAAATGAGTGACTTCTCATTTGACAAAAGTGTAAGTATTGGAAAATTCAGACAAATAACAAGGAATATCTGGGAAATAGTTCACCCCTTCCGCCCCCCCCCCCCCCAAAAAAAAAAAAAGATTGACATTTTAAGACTAGGTACAGATGATAGTGGTGAAGAAGAGATTGATTTTTCATTAAGAATTCAGGTAAAAATGAAACAAAAGCTACCTATTTATTTACTGTCATAAGCGAATGAAGACTGTCTTGATTAATAATAGGCACCAAGGGATGGAGCTGTACCAATGGAAGGCTTCACTCCTTGGGACTATGGACTCCCATTTAATTAACTGACTTTTCAAAACTTCATTCCATGGCATTTACCTTATCCTTTTAAGGGAGACCTTACCTCTCTTTGTTCATTGCTCAGCAACAGTCTGTCAGTCCGTCATATGTTCCAGTAGTGTTTTTCTCTAGCACATCTTCAGAACTCTCAGCAGCTGTTAGTCTTCCAGAGGTCTTGGGAGGAGATAACAAAGTAGTCAAAAGGGTTTTCAAATTTATGTCAATGGTAAAGTTCCAAATGAGAATTTGGTCATATAGGTGGCAAATTCTTGTTCTCTTAGACCATTTTTGTAAATTCATCCTTATCTCTCTCTTTTGCCATTTTTAATTTTGTATATTGATCTTTATCTGTGATATTTGCTAGCTGTTTTATATTTATTTGCTATGACCAGTTCTGCATACTCAGTTTCATCTTTGACTTGGTCATAACTTTCTTTTGTATTGGTGCTTTTCTGTAACCTTCGTGGCCTTTGTCATGATCTGTTTCATAAGGGCATTGATGATCCTGTAGTTGAACATTCTTAAACATCATCATCATCACCGCCACCACCATTTCTTAGGTTCCCCCCCGGAGCCTCTGTGGTAGGTACAAGAACAGCACTCAAATCACGATTTGAGAAATCAGTAATTGCTGAACATGCCATAGAAATGGAGGGGTAACACGTTCAGTTTCAAGACACTAGCATTCCTAATACGCTTAACATAAAACATGAATAACAATGTTCCACTGCACAAAAGTTCTAAGTTTTCTGAAACTAACACACAAAACAAGGAATATCTCCGAAATGGTTCATTCTACAAAAAAATGTATTGAGACATAAATTGTGTGTTTTAGCAAGATCTACATTTCTTGTATGGCTTCATTGCCAGATGCAAGGCACTAGAAAACAACAACAACAACATTTCTTGTATAGTAAGATTTGGTCTATCTTTTACAGTTTACAAGTTGTTCAAAACTCATCCAGAGTAAACAGGACTACATAGACTATAACAAGAAAATTCAAAATATACATTTCATTTGTCATAAAAATATCTCAAACATATGGCATTGTAATCAAAATCGTTAAGAGCCATTTTCAAGAAAATCAAAATTTTCCATGTAAAGGGTAGTTTAGGGTGGAGCTATTTTCTTCAAAATCTTGGTGTTGCATCCTTGAAAGACATAAAAGTTAAATAATAACTTTGGTTTTTAACAGACTTTTCGTTTTTTAGTTATGCTGTCCACAGACTGACACACACACAGACCTTTTTCCAGAAATGCTTATTTTGGATTCAGGGGGCCTCAAAACATATTTTTCCAGTGAAATCTTGACATCAAATTACCAGTAGAGAAAGTAATAAAAATTTCATGTGTTGCACTTATATGACCTCTACTAACTGTTCTTCAAACTCTTATTCCTACATCTTTGTGTTAGTTGAGATAAATATTTGCAGACATCTTACTGTTTATTTCCTTCTAGGTGCATGGGGAATATGGTAATACAGAAGGCTTTGAGTGATAGTTAAATCTTTTAAAGCTGGTAGCTACATGAAGACTGAAGTTCCCTTCTCTTTACATGGTCAAGAGATAAAAAAGTGATTAACAACCTTCCATTTGAGAATATTTTAGGTATAAAACACACAAATAACAAGAGTATCTCTGAAATGGTCCACTCCACAAAAGAATGCATTCAGACATAAGTTTTATATTTTAATGAGATCTACATTTTTTGTGCGGTAAGAGTTGGTCATTCTCTTGCTGTAATGCAAGATTTGAAGCTTTCACGGCGAACGTTAGTGATCAATTCTTCACGGGTGATAAGCCGTGTTAAATTTAAGAAGGTCGAGCTTTCGGCCATTGTATACTCCATGGCCATCTTCAGGACTAAAAAAGATGAAAATTCTCCTCAGTTTTCCAAATATATACTATGGTTTGGGTTGTATATTGTTGTTGTGAAGATGGCCATGGAGTATACAATGACCGAAAGCTTGACCTTCTTAAATTTAACACGGTTGATCACCCGTGAAGAATTGATCATTCTCTTGCTATTTACCAGTATGCAAAAGTCATCAAGAGTAAACAGGACTATGTGAGCTATAGCCAGAAAATTCAAAATATACATTTCATTTGCCATAAAATATCTTAAACATGTGGCATTTTAATCAAAATCACCAGAGCCACTTTTGAGAATGTAATTTTCAAAAAGTTTTCCGTGTAAAGGGTAGTTTAGGGTGGAGGAATTTTCTTCAAATCTACATGTCGCTTCCTTGAAAGATATTAAACTTAAATACCAACTTTATTTCTTACGACTTTTCGTTTTTGAGTTAGCCTGTTCGCTTGCACGCACGCACGCACACACACACAGAGACACACACACACCTTTTTCTAAAAATGATTTTTTTTTTTTGGATTTAGGGCGTCTCAAAGCATATATTTCCAGTGAAATCTCAACGTCAAAATTTTGGGTCAAATACAATACTCCCTCTACTTACTATACAAAGTGAAGTGAATGAATGAAAATAGCCTGTGTTGTCCCATTGAGGGCAAAGGCCTCCTACAAGTAGCGGTAGCTACTTTTAAAGACTCATGCAGTGAGCTAGTCCATGTAAGAGGGTACTGCAGTGTGGTACTATACATAGTAGAGAAAGTAAAAATAAGGTTTGTACCAGTGCTTTCTAGCTTGTTAAATCAAAACATCAAATTTGGTATTAAAAACCAAATTAACCAGTTGAACACTGTGCTGCACACGTTAACTGTATGCAGCGATGCAGAAACCACTGTAAGTGAGGCAAGGTGGGATGCAAAGCCTAAGGAAAGAACAAATGGAGTTATTATTTATTTATGCCAACAGTAAGTTTGTTGGCATAAATAAATAATAATTACCATGTGAAGGTTATTTAATCCTGGGATATAAATTACTTACAATAGTAAGTCACCATTGGGGTAATTGTTTCTGATGTGAGACTGCCTTTGTGGTTTACCAGGAGAAATACGAACTGGCTTGAGAATTTAATGCCATTCTGGCAGTTTGTCACAATAGCTCAGTGGTTAGAGCGTCTGCCCGGCAAGCGGAAGGTCTGTGGTTCAAATCCCAGTTGTGGCATTGAATTTTTAAGTTACAGTTCTACCTCTTGAACAAATGGAGGTTTGCACTGAGGTCAACTTTTCCATAGTTGTATTTTGCACCTTGCACCATGTGACGTACTGGTGCATGCACCCTGAGAGACCCTGTTGTAGTGTTTTATCCTTATTTCAGCAAAAAAGAAAAAATAAGATATAACCTGAAGTCATAGGACTTGTTCTACTGTTGACAAAGTCAAACATCTATTACAATTTCTCATCAAAAGGTGATTCTTCTATCCAATTACATTACTGAACATACATTTTTAGTTAGGAATGATTCCAAATAAGCAAGCAGTGCTTATGGTTCAAGAGCCTGTTACTGCCAGACCTTCCTTATTTTATAAAAGCTGAAAGTTTCTCAACGCATACCCCTAATACAGGTAGGAACAATGGGGCTACTATGAATTTTGTATCATCACAGCTATGACAGGTAACAGGTAGCAAAGCTATAATATAATATTGGGATAATATTAGAAATCATGTCATCCATTGCCAGACAGTACTGTGGCAAACCATCGCTAGACACCCTTAAACTTTAATAAATTGTAATTTTACTTACATTACAGCACTTGTATATAAGCTGAATTTTATATGTTCCTTGGGTGAAGAAGATGTTTCCTTAATAGCCAGACAGTTTCGACAGTTCTAACACCTGGCCAGACAAACTCAAATGGTAGCTGTAGGTGTTAGCGCAAGGCAATATACATCCATGCAGATGTGAGTGAGATAGTAAGTTAGGTCTTTTGCAATTTTTACTGTAGATTTTTAGTTTACTCAGTATGTGTTGTTTTTATATATACAGTATATGTTTAACTATTTGTTTCTGCAGTTTGTAAAATAAATGATATTTAGTTTTAATTGACATTATGAGAGACATTTTAATTTGTATTTGAGTTGAGTATGTTGCAGTTTGCTGGCTTTGAAATTCTATTCTCCCTCAATAACATGAACAAGTGATTGACACTTAAAAAACTGACAAAATATTAAAAAGCTTAGAACCAATAACAATAAATATACCAGAAATGGTTGGTGCCACATAAAAATACTTTAAACGAATTCCATGTTCTATGTGATGAGATCTACATTTTTGTCTACCTCTTATGGTTTGCCATTTCTACAAACTTACACAAAGTTCTTTCCAAATGTAGTGAACTTCACAGGCCGTTCCCAGAAAATTAAAAGATATTTAATTGCAGTGCTGCAGAAATAAGTCACTTGAAGTACACAAATTCTTGCAGCAGCTGTAAGCATGTGACCGTAGTGAACATTCTGATTGGTTCCTGAGCGAAGCTCTCTGAAGAACAAAACTAAGTAGATCCATTTTTAATTTTACTGCTGTTTCACTGATGTTTTTTACATTAGCGGTGTTGATGTTAAATTGCTTTGTTAGGACAGACTTAATATAATCAGTAATTATTTTGAATATGCATATTTTAATCAAAATTAGTGGTTTTAGAGAAAATAAAAACATAATGAAACATTTTCTGTGCATAGGGTAGTTTGGGGAGGGGGGTGGGGCATTTTATTGACAATCTTTGCATGGTATTCTTGGCGACACTGATGTGATCCTGGCAATTGACAGCGTCGTTAAACAACAAAATAATTTAAATTTAATTTTGGAAGATGTGGAACTTCAAAAGCAAGTTTGGTGATCCAAATTTCACATGCATGCACACACATGTACATGTACTGTATGCCCAGGACAAGAAGACAAGTCCTAGGAATGTGTAGCGTAATCATTTTGTGCTTCCCGCATGGTGTTTGTGCTTAGTTTCCAAGTATGACAAGGATGCTAGGTTTGATTAAAATACATAATGTTGTCACATAGCTCACCCATAGCTAGAAGTATGCACTCTCATACACTCATTTCCTAGTAAACAGGTCTGCTACCGGAGCAGATAAGCAGTTCAAGCTCCTCTGCACTTCATTCCCCTCTAGCCTTCTTGTCATGGGCATACAGTACATACATGGATAGTTCCCTAGAATTGCTTTTTTTTGATTGAAAAAATACTTCCTCTGCTTACAGAATAATCTATTTTTTCCTTTAGTAGCCCCTTTATCTTTTTAAGGATAGGGTACTGGCCATGAACATAAAACTATCGCTTGGAATATCAGGTCTGCAAAATGTCCAATGGATTTTAATGCATGTATATCACGGGGAGAAAAAAAGAAACCTGAGGGGCTTTGGCACTCATTACCCATGCTTTCTTCAACTTCATCACTAGGGGGTGGATTTATAGACATTAAAAATGTGTGGAATAGGCAGGCAAAAAGGCACTAAAAATGAAGCAAAATACACACTCAAATAGGCACTAAAAATTAGCTAAATAAATAGTTAGAAACACAAAAATTGAGTAAACTAGGCACTTAAAATGTGCTATACTTAATATTAATAGCATTAATATTACATTGGTTGCTTACAAATTATACATATTTCCAAACAAAGGCATAGCGATGAAGATATAAGCAAGCATAGAAAATATACAAAATAGCTTAGGTGTAAAATAACTGAAACCAGATGTTTGTTTTTGGAACATGTGATATCACCTGTTATTATCAGCATCATACTTTCTATAAAGAAGAAAACAGTAGTGAAGAAGGCTTCAACTTGAAAACCATGATTTCATCAGGGCCTTCTAGATACCGGACCTGACACTGGGATTCAAGATGGTGGACTATGTGGTGGGAACTACTTATAAACAACTTGTCTACAGGCTACGATTTCAACGCAGTAAAATAAAAATTTGGTGTCATAACACGCCTGTTTTGTGAATATGGGCTGTGTTAAACACAAAAACACTGTCTTAAACATAACCTCAAGTAAACAAAAAAGAATGACATTTAATATTAAACAATAACCTATGGGCAATGAAATATATAACCTTAAGTAACATTCATGCAATCTAGAGTTTTACATGCCATTATGTAACTGCATTACACACTCAAATTCCAAAGAAGATAGACAAAACTGCAAGCAGCATGTTACTTAAATAAAACAGAAATGTTGACATTGAGTTGACTCAGAATTATTAATCATTGTTTACACTGTTTTTCACACTTGCACCACGTACATAATGTTATATACCTACACAAAACATACCTATACTGGATGGCTTATATACAAATGCTGCTATTTAGAATAACCTAAAGCTACCCACTGAATTCAAAAGCTTTAGGGTGGAATTTTGCTTTTACTATCACTGAAAACTTATGATTACTCAATTTGCAACAGCATATTAGTTAGCACTTCATGACACTTCATTTTACAGGGGAAATCCACAAAAGCAGACGAAATATTAAAAATAACCCTAAAACAGCACTGCAAATGAAATATATTAAATATGTAACCTTAAATCAGCATTGTAAAACAACTTTGCTAGTCTACAGTTTTACATGCAGCAACGTAACACGTTTCTTCTAAATTACAGCTACACATTTAAATCACAAAGACAAAAGATAATGTATAAATATAAGCAGCATACTACTTACATGAAACAAACTGTTGGTGCTGCAGCTGTCACTAATTGAGTTCACTCGAAATTATTGTCTTTCACTATTCACACTATTCACCATGTTATATATACACCGGCAACTATAACAATAACACACATAACGCTGTAATTTATAGTAATTAAATACTGAATTTACAAGCTTTACGTTGCAATTTACCTTTCGTTTTAACTGAAAGTTTCTCATTTTTAATTTGCATCCGGGAATGCAACAACGGGGCATTGTGATGATTGAGGTTAGATACTATATCAACAATAACATACACTACTGGAACAGTTTTTCTTCAACAACCTCTCACCACTGTAATCGTGACACAAATTGTACATGAAAACAGACACATTAACCACACTATACGGCTGATGTAGCCATAGTCTTAGATGGAACAAAAACAAACACGTGGAGAGTACACGGCACTGTCAACACGTTATTAGATTTATTCCCGTTCCCTATACTGCCCAAATAAAAGCTTTTAAACACTCGCTTTGCTAATATGAAGACAAACTTAAATAGGAATTATTATAACAAACAATAACTCAAAGACATAAAAAACAATACGAAGGAGAGCGTGTGGAAACATCTCAGAAATCACCACCCACAGCCGGCGCCATTTTTGTACAACTGGAATGCCAGTGTCAGGTGCGTTATCCAGAGGGTGCTGATTTCATGTTTATCGGCAGTCCCCAGGAGTTCAAAATGTCCGACATTACACTAAACAGCTGACGGAAATATCACAAAAAGCAGTCCTGCCGACGTACATAATAAAACCACTTCTAACCTCGAGTGGAGGCAAAATCCATTTATGGAGTTCCACTGTACTGGGAGGCACAGGCACAGTGGGGACTGTGAGCTTCACCCGAAGGTACTACACACTAAAAAACCTCCACCGGAGAGAATTCTAGGAAGGATATCCGGCAGTACCGCGAATCGCACCTGCGGATTCAAAGGAGAATATGTGTTGGCTGGTCGTGTGGCCGTCGCCGGGTGAAATTGGGTGGCGGACGTAAACATGACCGAGGCCCTGTCTACGTCCTGGCGAAGTCATGGTGTGGGATTAGTTAAGGATTAAGGTTCGTTTCCGGATGGAAACGCAGTCGCGGTGTTACATCCTGAAACATGAGGACATAGTCAGAATTAATTTTGAGAGACTTAAACTTAGCAGTATTCTTTGTTTTTAATCTGACCTCCAATAGGGGAGGGCGTCTTATTGAATTGTATTAATGGGCGCATGTGTATGCGTCAGTCAATGTACACTACAGACATTATAGTGTATTTAGAATATATAGAAATAGTTTAGTGATTAGTGTCGCAAATAGTTGCGTCAGTCAATTGTATTCCTACTTGAGTTTTTAGTATTGTCTGCGCTATAGCTGCGTCTTAGTATTTTAGTGTTTAAGTTTTACACAAATTGTTTGGGCTTATATTTATACTAATTTTGCTTGTAAATCATGTCCAGAAGTTCTTAGCTTGTGTCAATGTTACTGGGGGTTGTGTCCCCCTTTGGCCGCCTTGACTAGGTGCAAGGACTGCTAGACTGCCAACGTCAAGTCGTGCCTCAAGTCATGGGTAATAATGTTGCTTCTATGGAAGTCTTATTAGTGCTTCGAGGTATTCTTGAATGTCGATTTCCAGATCTCCCAGGCTGAAGGTTCTGTTGAATAACGACAGCGGTCTTTTGTGTTTATTATGCAATGTTTCGTAGTTGCCCAATCGCTGGATTAGGGCATTGCCGGTTTTGTCTTTACGCTTGTATACGTTAAAGCTTAAGCTTTTTATAAATTCTTCGATAGTGTGCAGTTTTAACTCTTTGTGTAAGAGATAGGCCGGTGCTACCGGCGGTTGTTTCGCTATTATTCTTATAATTCTGTTTTGGAGCGTTTGTAATTTGTTTACGTGTGTTTTGGCAGCATATCCCCATACCGGGGCTGCGTACGTTATTATTGCTCTTATGAGTGTTTTGTATACAGTAAGACCCATGTTTATTTTAAGTTGGCTATTTATGTTGATTATTGGGTATGGTCTATTTAGCTGACTCAAATTACACAGTGTTAAAGTAACATGCTTTCAAACGGTAATAATGCTTGAACATAGTTTATACCACACAATACATAATGAACGTACTCGCCTTCGGCAAATCTTGTTCTGCAATTACACTTTTGGATAAAATTACTTCCGAGCGCTAAATATTGTAATATATACGAGATATACTACTGTGTAGCCAATACAAAAATAACAACACTAACTATAATTGCATATACTGTTCTAAAACAAATCAAAATCACGCAAAAACGAGCATTACGTCCACTGATTAATTAATTAATACGGCGTCTAAACAGAAACTTCAAGGTAACTCAGAAACTTGTTTTAAATCCAATCGGTTGGCCTCTCTGCAACGCGTTCGTAAACTGGCAACATAACAGACGCAATAACACCAACTATGACCCTAGCTTTACCATGGTTATATTTTACAAACAGTTGGCGGCACTAATGCAACCTAACGAATGGAATATCACCAAGTATAACCAGACTGCACCATAATGGGGAGAAAATGTCAAGGTTGCTTTTGGGGTATCTCAATAAGCTGCGCCGACTATATTACAATGGACAATCTATTGAGCTATACCTATAATTTTGAAATAAATTATATCATCAAGAGTAAATATATAAGATGTGCTTATTTAATGATTCAAACATGTTTTTAAGCTAAATCTCATTGTAGAGTTGTATCATGTGGTGAAGTTTCACATTAGTCAAATTCATGCTTTGTTTTGGAAAACTGAAAATATTTAGTTTCTTTCCTTTCAGCTCCGCTTAACATCATTTGTATTCTACATAATGTTGCTACAAGGGTTGATTTTTACAAGATTTTTAAATCTAGGATAACATAAACACAAACAGGAATGATTAAACTCACCTGTTTCCAGTGGCGGCTGGTACTTAAAATAACAGGGGGTTCACTACTTTTAGTGCATTATGTAGTTTACCTTCCTAAATAGTTTGATTTTCTAAATTACATAAAGTATTTCAGTAACTCTGAAATTACCTTAAACCAGCCTGATGACATTGATGGGGTTGAATCTCCTGTAAAGGTGTATTTGTAGAGAAACCCCATCCTCCTTTCCTTTTGCTTGGCGAATCTGTCTATGACTCATTGAAATATGAAAGACTGGATCATTTCCTTGTCAATGGACAGCATGGCAAGTGAGACAGCCATCTTCATCTATAGTACTTCTAAGAAATGTTTTGATCCAGAGAAAGTGGAGAAACATGTCTGCTTCACGCGTCGTTGGAATAGTAGCTACTAATTTCAACAATTTCATAACATCACCAAAGACTTCTTGCAGGTTACTTTCAATTAAAAACTTTAGAAGGGCTATTGCACTTTTAATTTCTGCAAAACCATTTCGAGAATAAATGATCTGTAGTTCTGTTTTAACTTAGATTTACTTAAAAATGGATAGGACTGCACGTCAGAAAGGATTTTTTCAGGAAATTTTTTTTTCAACGAAGGAAAGAAGTGCTGGTCAAGTAAATTAATGGCCAATAAGTGACTGGAGAATTCAAACCTCTGTTGGCTCCGATGTATTATTATGTGATGTACTTCCTTTGCTGCTACATTCCTCCATTGGCAGTTTGCTATGCTGCCCCTTTCATTGTCAGGAGCAGATACAAATGCGAGTGGTGATTCGAGACAGCCTGCTGGCATGTCCTACATATGGAACAGATACTATCAACAAACTCAGGCTGCACCTTGGAAATATTGACTTGTGTAAGCCATGCTGCGTCATGACGTGGGATTTAGAAATATTCTACTCTCCTAAAGCCCTCAATCATTTTTTCCATGGCTTTACCTTTAAAGACTGTAACATTATTCATGTGCTCTTTTACAGCTGCATCCAAAGCTGAAGTGAACTTTACTATCGCGCTGAATATTCCAGGATTGTTAGATTCTGCAGCTTCATCATGTCCATGTAACTCAAGTTCAAACTCACTGCAGAAGTTAATACAATCAATTATTTTGGAAAGAATATAGCGATTTTTCCTTATGTTGTCATTGTGTCTTTCTATATTCTGTCTGAAAGCTTAGCTAAGCTGTTGCACAATTTCTGTTTTTCCAAGGACTGATAAATCTAAATAAGCATTCTTATGTTAAATAGATTATTCACTTCTTAACCTGTTTCAGATGACTTAGATTTGACACGCCAGTGCTAAGGGTGTATATTTATCCTTAGCAAACAGCAAGTATGGAAAACAAAATAGCTTATTTGTGGAAATAAACCAACTATTTCTTTTATTTATATTTACACTAAAAGACCTGCAACATATCTTACTTTGGCTTGTTTGCGAATGCATTAATTTGAGAGGAGGTATCGGCATATCAAGCTTCTTTATTTCACACTTCTCTTTCAAGCTTAAAGCTTAGAAATCTGTTTCTAATAGATATTGAAAGCTATTCATTTTTTGTGGAAAATAGCTCTAAGAACAGATGAATAGCAAATAAACACTAAAACACAAGTAAATAACTGAATACACTGTAATACAGTTAAACGATAGAAGACAATCACTCCATTATTACAGTGAAAACACACGTGCTGATTGTTCTAGTTAGGTTGCTTTTAGTTCGGGTCGATTCGTGCGTTTCCACCAGTCCGACTTGCAGTTGGAGCTGGTTTCCCGACCAGCGCATATGCAAGTATACCTAGCGACCTCCCCTCTCGCCTCTCCCTGCCGAAAGAGTACCCATAAGCTTACACTCATAGGTTCACAAGAGCAATTGAACCTCGAGAATATCTGGGCAAACTTTGGCACGTATGCGTGCTATCTGAACGACTTAAAAGTTTTTCATGCAACAAAATATTTTGAAAATGCACATAAAATTACCTAAGACGAGAAAAAAACAAAAAATTATTGTTTAAATATAATTTGCACAACCTTTTTCCAGGGGTTCACTGAACCACTGAACACATAGGATGCGCCGCCCCTGCCTGTTTCACACAAGGCTGAGAAAAAATTCTTTCCCATCTGTGCCAAATGATGGATTGCCATTTATCCATTGTTTAAGTAGCACACTTCTGCTGGTATATTTGCTTAAGAAACTGGTCATGATCTATGCACTTGAAACACTGCATACAGAATGGACCTCATTCCCCACATACATAATGGTATAATTTCTCAGTCCATCAAAACATCATGAAGCTTAATTGTTCTTGAGTGAATTCTAAAATGTTTCAGTCATTAGTGGATTGTGATGCTTCAACAAAATTAGATACATTAGGTGCCTAACTACTGCTGAAGCCCTCTTGTACATCCAATGTGCAGTAGTAAGACATATTTGAGGAGCATGTTTCAAAAGATATTAAGTGTAGTCTTGGTCAAAATGGAGTCTGATACAATTTTGGCAGAGTCTGTGTTATCTGAGTTTTTGATTATGTGAGGTACTGTTAGTCCTTCTTATCTTGGAGGGAGGGTGGGAGTGAGTGAGTGAGTGGGTGGGTAGGGTTTAAGGGCCTGTCGACAGCTAGGTAATTTGAGCCCCTCTTTGCCTTGGATAATCAAGGCTCTACTGTATATGATAAAACAGCAACTCATCTGTTTTCTTGTTAGCTTCACTAAGTGCATCATTTTATTTCTTTGTGCCTTCTATATAAATCATTATTTAATCTGGGGTTACAATTTCTTGTAAGCTTAGCTTTCGTTTCTCTCTACATGGCTCATTTCGTGTCACAATTTGAATTTTGTGTAAACCGTTATTTACACAAGAGTTGCAGCAATGTTGCCTGACATAGCAAGCATCCCTGATAACTGTTAAACCATGCCACGATGCATAATGAATAGGAGTACTAATACTGCAGATTCTGTATTCCTTTTTCTTTTATTGGATTAAATAAAAATAAAATAGTTTGTAATTGTATTTCTAATTTATTCTTCCTCCAATAATATGTACACAAATTTATATACAATAGATATAATAATATATGCAATATAGACAATTGAAACAGTAACACAAAACTGAAAAACAATTTACAAGAATAAGGGAATGACTGACTAATGGATGTTACATTCATACTTTAACTTCCTACCTTAACCTAATATCATCATTTATTACAAACTTTAAAGAGCTGCAATACTTGAAACTTCTAATGCTTAGACTATTAAATGCATTAATTACATTGTACATTCATGGGCTCTAAGTCACTAGTCTCCTTAAATACAATTCCTAGTCTCCAAGTCCAAATTGTTAAATAAAAAGTCCTGTTTTGTTTTATTTTGTGTCACTGAATGCTTAGGTAAACATATGAACCCTTTATTGTTTTTTGTGTAACTGCTAAAAGATTCTGTACCTACTTAGAGCTATTTGAGGTTATGTAAGTAAGTGTTAAATATGTACATACAACATAAAACATTTAGCTGATTTCATTTCATTCAAAATTAAATTGGTTTTAAATGCTTTTATTAACCAATGAACCACAAAATTATTAGGAATTGCATACCACTAGCAATAGTTAATAAAATAAAGAAAATCTTGTGATGTAAATTATTGGAACAAGTACTCCAGCATTGCACTGCATTTACACTAACTCCTCAAGTGCAAATGTTTTAACCTCTTGGGTAAAAAACATACAATTGGTAAATGTATGTTTTGTAAAGCATTTTTACAAAAATATTTATTAAGTTGTTTAAAAAAAAAAAAAACAACTTTTAAACTTTTAAATGTAGGCACTTTAGTGATATACTCCTCAGGTTTAAAGGATGACACCTTCTACCTTGTTTCTGGTAAACACTCATAGCCTCATAATGTATAATTTAAATTAAGTTTCACCCTTTAAAGTGGAGAAGCTATAATTTTGAACATGTTTTGCTAACAATCTTTCCAGTCTCAAATATAATATTAATGCAATAAAACAGTGTGTATTCAGGTTGGGTATTTGGGATGTATGTAAGAATTATCAGCTTTTCACAGTCAGAAAGCATCCTTTACTTGTTTTTGTTTACTTCCTGTACATCCAAGGGAAATAACTAGAAGGTCATATACTTACTATACTATACTGGCATGAATCAAGTTCATTTGAAATTCTTTCAGCTAATCAGTACATTGACCACAGATCATTAAAAAGTATCAATGAAGCAAACTTTGTTCATGTTCTTTGAAACCACAGACAGACAGGCACTACTGCGATAGTTTGAGTGGAATAATAGGTAAGGTCTTCTATCATATGGTTTAGTTGTAAAACAAACACATACCGACTCACATAGGTGTACAAATTAAGACAGTTACAAAGATGTACTTCATAAGTATGTTGTAAGTGTTGTTCAGTGTTATTATTTAACTCACCTTTTAAATTAAATTAAATGTTTAAGAATATTCATTTTTCCATGGAGCAAATGTTTGAGTGGAATGACAAAAATGAGGCTGCCCATTTCCAAAACTAATTAAGCCTACTCAAAAAAGAATAAACTTTTAAAATAACAGAACTTGAGCAGAGCTGCAAGCTCTGCTAATAAATCAAAGAATTATTGTTTTTAATTGTTTAATAGCAATTTTCCCTTAAACTGTCATGAAAGTTCAATATCTCAAAATAAAATGTGTACTAGAATGTAAAGAGATATGTCAAACCTTAACTACTGCAAGGATATACTGTTGCTGTTTCATGTGTCTTAGTCCCACAAAGGGGATCTGTTGCACCTTTGGAGCATAACAACTGCCTGACACAATCTGATGCCATTAACACTGCAGTGGTACCTTTATCATTGGCAGTATTTACATCTGCTCCTCTGTCTATTAGTAGCTTTGCTGTTACACAATCTCGTGCAACTGCACGAAACAATGGGGTGAATCCATTGTCATCTCTGGCTTCTATATCAGCCCCTCCCTTTAATAGTAGATCCATCAAATCGAGTCGATTTTTATTCACTGCTATATGCAAGGCTGTTGCACTTAGGAAACCAGACTTTGCATTCACATCTGCTCCTTTAAGTAAAAGCAGTCTAGCTGCTTTCCAGTGACCTTGATCGGCTACCCAATGCAGTGGTTTCAGCCTTCTTTCGGAAGTGTCTTCTGCTTCAATATCTGCACCATAGTCTAATAAAAAGGCAATTTCTGTTATATTTCCTTTCTTTGCAGCTGATATCAAAGCTTCTTCCTTGCTACGATTCTTGAGTATCGATTTAAGTTTTAAATTGAAGGCCTCTTCCTGGAAATAAATAGTGATACAGTATAAGAGTTTTCATTCTTAAAGAACTAGTGTGTAAAAGTAAGAAAATTGAAAGTTTACTTCGGTAATATTTGATAATATGGAGTTTATAGGTACAGTAGAATTCCGAAATAATGCTGTTGTTGGGGGACATGCTTTAGCCCCGTGTTATAACAATTCCGCAGTTATCAAAATGTTAGCTTAGGAGTGGCAAAAATCAAACCTGCAGAGATGGTGGGAAACATTCACACAATAATAATTTACAGTACATTGCAGAGTATGTAACATACCCTAAAGTATGCCACTTTTAAATGCAATTACACACCAGTTATGCTCCAGGGGTGTGCTCTAGTCCTGCAAATGATCTTAATTTATACAGTACATACAATTACACTGTACCCACTTTACACTAACCAAATTTTGCATTGCCAGAAACCAGAAAGTTTTGTTTGGTGGCATAGTTCACTATGTTTTTGTTTCCGTGAATTGTTTGATTGTAGCAAGGTGGAGACGAATACTGTTTGATTCATTTTGCTTCTTCATACACACAATCATCTTGTTTAGGGTACTTATCACTTAATCAACATGCAGAATATCTTCTTCCGTGCACACGTCTCGTTACTTTGGGAAATTCTTAGCAATGCAGTGGCCAAGGTTCATGCTAGGGGTAGTAAAATGTGTATTCCAGTACCGCTCTTTGAGGAAAGTTTTAAACTCAACTTTTAAAACTAAAAGATAAATAAATAACTAAATAAATAAAAAGTATGATATATTTTTGGGGGATATACTTTCCCCCCATGTTAAATCTGAATGCACTGTATTTTGGACCGTGCAATTTCTTTTCTTTCTTTCTTTTTCTTTTCTTGTAGTGTTTAACACCCACTTTTACTACATATGGCACCACAGGCAGTGACATTGATGATACATGGAATGAAGATGGAGCACCGGTGGAATGAGATGGCGGGAGAAACTGGAGAACTCAGAGTAAACCCATCCCAGTGCCACTTTGTCGTGCCATTTCAGGCTTCTACTGAATTTGAAAGGAGGAGGTGACGAAATCTTACAAACGTTTGTTTATGTTGTTTACCAGTTTACTTAAGCTAGATAGAGTAAGTATTTCATTTCACCCAGAAATTTCAATTTGAGATTTTACTGCACTTACACACTGTGAGATAGAAAAAGATTTTCATCACAAAAAATTTAAATTTCTTTAAAACATGCAATTTATTTAAAATAATGTGACATCAGTCATTTTTAAGGTACCTATTGCAATGCAGTGGCTGTACAAAAGGTTGATGGGAGATAAGACATAGGTTGTGAAGAGTCAAACAGACATAAGCAACATCCTTGCCCCAGGTAAACATCAAAAGTGCAATCATCAGGTAGTCAGAATTTTCTGAAGATTTTGAAACTCCGTGGAAATTTCCTATGGCTATAAACGAGCACTCTCAGGAGTCATGAGCTAGTGAGGGAATTTGTGGTGTGATGAAACAGCTGTTCTCCAAACTAGTTTGTGACTAGCTGTGATAAAAGGTGAAGTGATAGAGGAAATTGAACTAGTTCACATTAATGAAGTGACAGTGTAAGCCAGGGCCTCTCAAAGCTTAAAATTACACCAGGTGCAATCCAAGTTACAAAGCTTCCTTGCACCGTGCATTGTGGTAACTCAAGCTCGGTTCAACTAACACGCTGGTGAGTGAAGGAGCTAGGAAGAATATGTTGATAGACAATTTGTTAAACATATAACATAACATTTCGGTACTTGAAAGCAATTTTATAAATTACAGTTATAATTTCTATTAATTAAAAATATATTTTGTTTTCATTATAGCATATTACTGGCCTGCAGCTGATACTTGATGTGTTTGTAAAGCCCTTTTCAATAGCAGTTGAAAGTGCAGCTCCTGTTTTACTTTTCAAATTGATAGGTTTGCAAAACAATGGTCATCAAAAAGAGTATTTTAGCATACAAAAGATTTACTTGAATTTACCAGAAGTTGTTGAAGGAAGAATTTCCTAAGCTGCATCAAGAAGCAACAAAGTTTATTTCTATGTGAAAGGTTTTCTTTTTTTTGTTTTGAATTATATAAAAAGTAGATTGCATGTGAGTATTCCTGATTCTTTTAAAAACTACTCTCAGAATTGCTGTCAGCCGATCCCTTGTTCCAGACTTTATTGGTATGTATTATTATAAATAAAAAACGAAAAAAGTAGAATAAGCTGTTCGATCAAACCAAATTTAAACAAGTATTTTTATTTGTTTATACCTTTTTTTGTGCCAGTAGCCATTGCATTGATCTAAGTGTATCTGCCCACTGCCAGAATTGCCAACTCAAGTTCAGGCAAACAACAACATGAATAAACATCAAGTGAAAAACAACTAATTCCTATATTAGCAACATGCAATTTGTAAAAATACATAACCAGGTCATTAAGAAAGTACCAGATTTAGTTATAAAAAACAAATTCACCAATTTAACATTGCACACTGCACATAACATTAGCAGTGAGGAAGAAACAGTGATGAAAGTGAGAAAGGAGGGAGACGGCAAAACCAGCGAGCGAGACAAGCTTAAGGAGAGGTTGAGTGGATGTTTGCATTGAAGTCAACTTCTTCTAGTCACATTTTGTACCTTGCACCATGCAATGTACGGTGCATGCATCCTGAGAGGCCATGGTGTAAGCTAAGTTAAGGCCCAGTGAAAGATCAGAACTTAAAGAGGCAACAGTTGAAAACTGGACAAAGTCACAGTGTTCATTGTTATTAGTTTGAACTTATCTGTTTGTAATTTTGAAGTCTTATCACCAATTAATTCTTTCTTGTGATGTCGTGATAAAGGATGGAATTTCAAAACCAGCACAGAGCGACCCACTTTTTAAAGACCTGAGTATTGCTTCAGCTGCCTGAATCCTCATTGTGCTTGAGTCAATGACTCAGTAACAATTTGCAAAGGGGACTTAGCACCTTGATTGAAAGGTGATCTTTTGTGCTTATTCCCCAGACGGGGCACCTTCTGGGAGAATGGATGAGGTGAATGGATCCGAAGGGCAGCCAGAACTTTGCCATTCCAGAGCATGTGGCAGGATTCCTAAATTTTCCCAGTGAGAATCACCCCAGCGGAGGCTGGTTCTGCCCGGTTCCTCTCCCAGCCCTTTGGGTTCATACTCACAAGGGGGGCACAGGATTCAGAAACCAGCTCTCCTCCCCCCTCGGGCTTGTACCATCCCATGGGGGGCTCAAAAATCAGTAGACTCGCCTTCCAACCCAGGGGAAAAGATTTCGAGAGTACATTTGCTCCCCTTGCTATGCTATTGCTGCAATGCTCAATGACGCTTCCAGCCCTGAAAGAAATCTAACGGGATGAGTGAAATGGAATAATTAATGTAACGAAATGAAGGAGTAGGGAATTTGGAGGATATAAAAATGCTACCTGGCAACCTGGAGAAACCTCAGAAAAACCCATCGGTCACTATGGTCACTATTGACCTGCATTTCATTCTTTGTATGATGGAGCATAGTTTTATTTACATAGGCATGAAGAATTAATGAGTGTTCATAGTTTCTTAAAAAGGTATGAGAGATATGTGGGTGGTACAAGGGCATAATTTCCAGCATTTTCTATGATTGTGGTAAATGGTTATTGTAGTTATAATTTTCATGAGAAATTTAAATGCTTGAATTTAAGGTGCTATGAATATCTGATACTGCCAGCAAACAGTGTGCTACTATACCATGTCTCAGCCTAGTTCAGTCCTGCTGTAAACAACAAGGCGGAGCTGACTCAACTCGCCACGTGTTAGACGTACAGCATGCACAAAAGTTTTGCAACACTAGCAGTATATATATCATTGTATAGATTTTCTGGCTGGAGTCCATTAGTTCTAAAACTGTCTTCTTCCAAGTATTTGTGCCATACTTCACTGGCTTTTATAAAACCCTATTTTTCATCTATAACAGACACAATCAGATGGTTCTCTGAATTTTAGACTTAATAAAAATCAGTGAATCACAAGACAAGCCCAAGGGAAAATTACTTTAGAAATATCTTTCATCCTTAAAATATGCCTTTGACTCTAGGACTTCAGAACTTGTTAATTCTTGTTTATAGATATAATATAGCCCTTCATCTACTTGCCAAATGCAATAGCAGAAATAAAACAAAAATTTGTAATGTGTATTGTTACATAAAATACATACTCTGTGATTGACCTTAACCTTGAAAAATCAGCATGCAATAGACTGAAAAGCTTAGAAAGCTCAGAAACACAGTTATTCCCATGCTTGAAAGAAAAACAATGCTAGAAATAAAAAAGTTTAAGTTGCTTACCGCTGGTTCGACAATATATTTTTGTATTCCTGTTGCTGCCGATGAAGTCTGCTTCCATATTGTTTCCAGTGTTATGTTATTTGCTGCTATTGCTTGTACAACTGACAGTATTTGTTTTAGCAGTTTTTCATTGGTGTGCTGCAATATTTCTTTTTCTTGCCTTAGTTGTTCTAGTTTTTCTTCTGCTTCTTTTGCCTCATCTAACTCCTCTTGCAATTCTTCTTTAGAAGATAAACATATTTTGTTTTCTTCTTGTAGTTCATTATAACTTTCTATAGTTTCAGTTACCTCTCTATTCTTTTTAATTAGTTCTTTTTTTGTATTTTTAATAAGATTACCCAGTATTTCTAAACCATTTCTGATTTCATGTTCAAAATTATTTTCATTCTTCAGAGTAGTATTCCCTCCATCTGGTGCACTTTTGACAATCATTGTTCTCAGTGCTATGCTCACATTTTTAAGAAACTGTTTATTACTTATTATATATGTGTTATTTTCATTTATCAGGTTTTGTAACTTCTCTTTTTCAATGCTGAAATTTGCAGCAATACTTCTGGAATGATTTTGAAGTTTCTGCATTTGAATTAATGTGTCTGAAAGAACTTTTGTCAAATGTACCTTTTCATCATATGTTTTATGCATTTTTCGTCCAAGTAAAGTAATTCTGTTGTTGTATTCTTGTTCTATTTGTCTGAATTTTGTTTTTTCTCTTTCTATTCTTAAGCGAAGCATTTCTGCTTCTTCTTTAGCTGTGTCAGCCATGTTCTTCCAGCCATCCCGACATCTTTTGAAAACGTCTAATTGGGGTAAAATTTGCAGTATTAACAGCATTGCTGCACCAGATGGGGTGCTTGGAACTGAAGTACCGTATCCAAAATTTTGTGCAGCGTTCATTTTCTGTAAAAAATATAACATCATTCACTAGGTATTTAAAAAAGAACATACACTGTAACAGTACAAAAATAATTACATGTTAGAGGTCTTTATGTTCCTGTAGTGAGTGTTCTTCAGGAGAAGTGAACAAACTCATGATTCACAACTCATTTTAGAACAGAACAGAACATAAGGAAAGATAGTACAAATAAGCCTGGAAAACTTGAACACCAAAATTATATCCAGAAGAAAAATTTCACTATAATGTAAAATTTTCTTTTCATTTACAAACCAAACCAGACTCTTGAGTTAGTTGTGTACACGCAACACTACAACAAAATAATGAATATGATGAAAAAATGGTGTTGATAATAACTGTGATAAAAATGACCAAAACAATGATAATGACTGTTAACTGAATGATGACAATTACTGTGATGATGATTAATTATTACTTTCTCTGCTATGTATAGTAAGTAGAAGAAGTATTGTATTCCTCTGAAAAATTTGATGTCGAGATTTCGCTGGAAATGTATGTTGTGAGTCCAAGAAAAGCATTTTTAGAAAAAGGTCCTCATGTTTGTCTGCATCTGTCTGTCTGTCTGTGAACAGCATAACTCAAAAATCAAAAGTTGGTTAAAAACCAAATTTGGTATTTAAGTTTAATATCTTTCAAGGATGTTCATGTTAGTTTTTTAATACTTAAACTTTTCTCAAATGGAAGGTCATTATTCACTTTGAGAACAGAATTTCAAAGCCTTCATAAAGTGACTAGCTTTAAAAGATTTGACTATCGCTCAGAGCCTGCTGTATTTCCTTTGCATTGGCAAGAAAATTAACAATAAGATAATTTGTACAAATGTTTATCTCGATTAACATGAAGAAGGTAGAGGAGTAAGAGTTTGTAAGAATAGTTAAAACAATAGTAGAGAAAGTCACTTGAGTGCAACATATCAGATTTTTTTCATAGCTGACTGAATGACTGATACTTAATGATTTGCTAAGTGGTGATTTGGTGATGACAGGTTTTGATAACTGATTAATTTCTTCTTCTTACTATTACTATTACTATTATTTATTATTATTATTTATAATTATTATTTTTATTTTTATTATTATTATTATTATTATTATTATTATTATTATTATTATTATTATTATTATTATTATTATTATTATTATCATCATCATCATCGTTGTTGTTGTTTGGCAAATTCATTGATTACGTTTCACTGATTGATTGGTGATTAATTAATTATAATGATTGATTTATTGACAATGCATGACTGAAGGGTGGTGGAGGTGTTTTGTTAATAATGATGATAATGATGATAATTTTCTTTTTTTATGAGGCAGTCAATTGCTAGGATAATATCAGCGTCACTGGTGTGCCAGAATTCTGTCCTGCAGGAGTTCACTTACATGTGATAAATCTGCTGACATGTGGGTTGTCTTTATGAAGCACACTTAAAAACTATGTCTGGACCAGGTTTGAAGCCATGACCTTGAAATCAATAGGCCAGCACCGATCTGAGTTGATGATGATGGTTATCTAGCTCCTCTGGTAGCTCAGTTTGTAGAGCGATGGACTGTAATGGTATGATGATATCCACAAAGCACTATTTGGTAATAAAATTCTACCAGGTGGAAGGTACTCCTTTAGCCATATGTTAACCAGGGATTCTACATGATGACTGTAACAAATATGTCCAATACAATTATTGTCAATAAAGAACCATTTCACCAAAGAAATACTTTTGTGAAATATTTGGAGCCATCTAGCTTCTTGACGAATGGATATAAATGGTTTGTTATTTCACTAACTGTTGCACAAATATTATGTGAACAATACTGTAATGCCTTTTTATTTCAATTTAAATGAATTTAGTCACAATTTAATGTTAAAGTAATATTGCCAAACCTCTCTTAGAAATTAAACTTTGCATAACATTTTAACATTAAGTTGTGACTAAATTAATTTGAATTAAGGTAGAAATGCATTACAGCATTGTTTACACAGTGTTTGCATGACAGTGAAATAATAAACCATTTATTTCCATTCATCAAGATCTTAGATGGCCCCAAATATTCGACACAAATTATTTTTTCGGCAAAGCAGCTCTTTATTGACAATAACTGTACTGGACATATTTGTTATACTCATCATGTAGAATCCCTGATTAACTTATGGCTGAAACATTACCCTCTATTCTGTATATGTGACCCATATAATGTATCCTATGTTTTTCATCTCTTAGCACATTTGGGAGTTCATAAATAATAGAGAGAGAGAAAGAGAGTGTGTGAGAGTGAGTGTCTGTATGTATGTGTGTTGTGCTGGCATCAGTTAATATATTATACATAATTTAGGGAAATCGAGTCTTCAGGTATTAAAAATTGTGTCAAAATTGTAAGGCTATCGTAAAATGACAACCCATACTTAATTTACTCAGTTCTATATCTAGATATATTGATTTATTGAATATGTAGTACTAGTAGTCCAACGCCCTTGCTTGTATATTCCATTTTCTTTCTTGCTTCCCAATATAGTTCCACTAGTGATCCAGAGGTTAACATCCTGTGAGCTATACAATGGGGAAGATGATCCTTGTTCATTATAGAGCTCTCGTCCCAACACAATACACAATTTGGGGAGTTGAGAATACCAATTTTATGAAGATGCACAGCCTGTCAGTAATATAAATGTTGCAATAGCCTCATGGCTTGGATAATCAGGCATTAACATTTTGTTCTGTAGTAATGCCGCCCAAGATTTATCAATACTTGGAGTTTTATAATACTGCTTCAGTTTTTTTGGAAGTTTCTTTTAATTATAATTTTTGCCAAGAGGTATGATAAGGTTTGATTTGGTTTTTGTAAGATTTTGGTTCCTTTTTTAGTAAGGAGATCTGAAAATTCATTCCCATGCATCTCACAATGAGAAGGTATCCATTGGAGCTGGAGCCCGCCTCGATAGCGTGATGGTTAGCGTGTCTGCCTCACGTTCAAGAGGTCGCGAGTTCGAATCTCGCTTAGGGTAAGTTATCCGGGTAAGGTTTTTTCCAAGGTTTTCCCTTATCCTGAGAAGACGAATGTCGGGTAACTTAAAGCTCCATGGACCTCAGGCTCATCTGAGCATCATTTCACCCGTTTCATTCACTCACCGTCCGATGTGACACAATGTTGGAGGACATTAATTAAAAAAAAAAAACATTGGAGCTGGATATTTTTATTCTGCCTTGTTAATATTTTTATCGTCTAATGTTTATTTCTAACACATTAGAAGAGGAAGAATTATTTGATGCAATAGCTTGAATAATTTATTCAATATTATATTGTATATTTTAAGTTTTACTTTTAATTCTGATTTTGTATACCTTTACTCCAAACTCAGTCCTCTAGAGTACTATCTGCAAATTTACCTGAAATTCAAAATGTAATGTAACAGAGCCAACAATTTATTATATAATGTAATAATTTTGGAAAAATTTCAGTCAATTTGACCATTATACACCATTTACACTAATAACTGGAACATCTCTCTAAGATTGAAAATAGAGACAATTTGATCTCTAAAACACATTCTTAGCAATTAATGTAAGTGGTGCATAATGGTCATAAATTCACTTAAATTCTTCCCATATTATTGAGTTATGCTATTGTCTTTAGTCTCCTAAAAAGAGAATATTAAATTTAGTTTGAATATTTTTCAGTTATTTGTTCAATATTTGACAATGTTTGCTTTGTTCAACATTAGGTTAACTCTCTGTTAGGCGCACACCCCGGTAGAACACTGTTAGTCACATGGGGCCTAGTAGGGCCTCGCTATATTTTTATGCATTTATTATTTTTCCATTGTATTTTTTCCTTCATTCCCATTCTTAGCCTAATTTACTTTAAATATACATGGTTTTATTAGCATTATCTTACTAGATAGATGAAAGATAAAGAAAACATAGTATGAGTACACTATACATTGTAATTTGCACTATACTACATGGAAAGATAATAAATTGTGATACTCAGGTATACAACTTGTAATTTGAAGTGCACTGTTAACAACAACAACGACAACAATGATGATGATGATGATGGTGGTGGTGATGATGATGTTTAAATAAGCGTAGGGGTCTCCCAGGCCCTTAGCAACCACTGGAGGGTTAAACATTAATTATATCAAGTTATGGTTTCAGTGTTACAAGGAATAATAGTATTACTGTAGAAGCAAAGAGAACAATCTGATATTTAATTTGCTTATATTGCACTAAAATAATTACTCCTCTATCTACTTTAAGTTAATTTTGATAAATACTGTATTTTGTCACGTAATTCCCCCCCTTCTTTTTTTCTTGAAAAATTTGCTTGAAAATACCGGGGAGGGAATTATGTGAGTGGTGCTTCTAGGAATTCAGAAAGGAAAGGAAACCATATAGTATTATGCAAAAGTTATATAGGCATTCAGTAACTTGTAAACGAACTGGATACATACCACGGTTTCATTGGGCCTACAATGTATTGTTTCATTGTTTCTTTTCTCCGACTATTCCGCGATCTCACTTTCGTCACTATCATCACTATTTTCATTTATATCTGGCTCAGATAACACATCATTTTCACTATTCCACAACATGTCGTCAGAACCATTAATGGCACAAGAAATGCCAGTTTTTTTTAAAACTCTTCTTAACAATATGACAACTTGTAACAAACTGACTTAGAAACACGTCTTCAACTTCACATTTCAATTTTACAATACGTTGTGACAATGGCAATACGAGTATTTTTGTGACAAGCACTGCATTCATTGTTGTCAGGAAATTGCAGCATACAGCCTGTCCTACCAAAAGCGTCTCTACAGTCATCCCAATACACTGGCAATAAATCTACTTGACAACAGCAGCAGTACAACAAGCCGACTACAGAGAAACCAAGTCTTGGAATTGCAGTACAGATTTGCACCCAAATTATAAGCAAATTTATGGCCAATGGGCCATAGTTTGAAAAATTAATGTTATCATTGTTACTTATTGTTCAACTATTGAACAGATTGTAATTTTGCAAGTGTATATAAAAAAAAAAAAAAATAAAAAAAAATGTTGTCACTGACAGGCACAGCTGCGTCTATTGTTGTCCACTGTCAAGTCATTTGAAGGCCGCTCCAATAAGAATGAACCAGGAGAGGGAATTATGCCATGTTTAATAGGTAAATAATTTTTAGTGATGAAAAGTCATAAGGGAGGGAAATATGTTTTATGCAATAAAATACAGTATTTGTGCATGAATCACTTAAAATATGTAATATGAACTTGATTACATTCAAGATGCAGAAACATTACTCTGTTGTTTATATCACAAGCCAAATATTGTTAATAAGCTTGTGTGAAAGAAAAGAAAACTGCACATTTTTAAATATGTTATACAGGCAGAGTTTCAAAATAAAGTTAAAACTGGGAAAACTTAAACATAACAAGTATTTTGACAATGGCTAAAGCTTTGGAAATGACTAAAGCTATGAAGATATTATTTTGTATAACTTTTTTATTTTAATTGGTTCTGCAATTGTCTTATGTTATGTTGTTTCTTTCTTACAATTTTATGATATAAACTTCAAAAAGAACGAAGTTGATTAGGTATAAGCTGTTTTTAGAGGATTAAAGAAAATAATTTAATCACTTAATTTTTAATGGCAATATCTAACTGATATGTAGTCAAACCTGAGAAAATAAGAGAAACAAACATTTTTACATCTAAAGGGTAGATAGCTTCAGAGGCTATTCCCAGAAAATTTAAGATATACATTTTGTTTGTACTGTAAATATCTAAAGCATATGCTGCTATTTTTGAAAAAATCAAAATTTTTGAAAAATGTTCCATATAAAGGATGCTTTGTAATAGGGGAATTTCCTTAAAACATTTTGTGCTGCATCTTTGAGGATGCTAAACCTAAATACCCATTTGGTACTTATTGATCTCTCATGGTTAAGTTGGCTGTTTACAGACACACACAAATCTTTTTCTAAAAATGCTTTTTTGGATTCAGGAAATCTCAAAATGCACACGAGTATCTCTGATGAAATCTTGGTACTGAATTTTTAAGTAGAATATAGCACTTCCTCCTCTTACAGTAGGAAAGTAGCAACAAACTAAAAATACCTGTTAAAATGTTTGATCTTTTGTGATAATTTTCATCTTAAAACTAATGTAATTAAAAATCAGGAGACTCTTTTAGTAGAGGTTCATTACCTCAGTGCTTTGATCCATTGTGCTGGTTTTCAGTGACGTTATCCCATTACTCAGGACAGTTAGCATTAGTTCGTTTATTTGTGACCAGTGAAGGAATTGTGCATGGTTTGCCTAACTGATGTACAGGGTACATATTATGGCATTTTGCTGAAATGCATGGCAAGCATTTACTTATTTTGAACGTGTTTGTGTTCTAGGTGATCAAAGAAAATGTAAAACATATGGTTTGTTGACTACTGAAGCATTTATAAACTGAGTATTATAACATGAACATGCTTGAGTTCGAAAGTATGTTCTAAAGCTGTTCCCAAGTGTGTTCTGAAACTGAGACAAATAACAAGGAATATCTCCAAAATGGTTCACTGTATAAAAAAATTTATTTGGTCATAAATTGAGTATTTTAGCCCTGTCATGGCATGTATACGTCCTCTGATTGGTAATCAGAGGATATGGTCGGTGAATTTATTTTGATAATTCTCCCGGTCAGGTCGGTGAGATCCGTAAACCGACAGGTGTGGTCCTCCAGACATTCTGGGGGTTGTGAGAGAGCGATGTGACCGCCAAAACATAAAAATTTGGTGCTCTCTAAAAAGTGGTTACATTTATTGCTGTCTCTTCAATATTTATGCATTATTGAAAAATATTACTATGAAAAATAAAAAAATAAAAGATGGGAACTACCAAACATTCAAACAGTAATTCCTGAGTATCCTCGAAAAACAGGAGTTGCAACCTTCAGGTTGATTACAGGACATGATTGTCTGGCAAAACATTTAAACAGAATTGGGATATATTCTTCACCACTCTGTCCTCTATGTGGTCTGCAAGAGGAAATGGATCGAGGCCACCTTCAAATATGCCCGGCCACTTCTAATACCCCATCCATCAGTGAAAAATATTGGAGAGCAAGAGGATTAATGACTTCATTGTCAGAAATCCAGCATTAGCTAACAACAACAACAACATTTTTTGTATAGTAAGATTTGGTATATCTTATGGTTTACAAGTTATTCAAAAGTCATTCAGAGTAAACAGGGCTTCATAGCTATAGTTAGAAAATTGAAAATATACATTCCATTTGTCATAAAAATATCTTAAACATATGTCATTTTAATCAAAATAGAGCCATTTTCAAGAAAATAAAAATTTTTGAAAAATTTTCCATGTAAAGGGTAGCTTAGGTTGGAGCAATTTTTTTCAAAATATTTGTGTCACATCCTTGAAAGACAATGAACTTAAATACCAACTTTGGATATTAACCGACTTTTGGTTTTTGAGTTATGCTGTTCACAGACTGACAGACAGACACATGCACACAGACCTTTTTCTAAAAATCTGGTGTGTTGCACTCGCACAAGTTTCTCTACTCTTGTACTAACCATTCTTAAAAACTCTTATTCCTATATCTTCTTCGTGTTAGTTGAGATAAACATTTGTGCAAATTATCTTATTGCTTATTTCCTTGTAGGTGCAAGGGGAATATTAGAATACAGTAGGCTTTAAGCGATAGTCAAATCTTTTAAAGCTTTGAGGTTCTCTTTGCACGCTTAACATATAAAAAAATCTGATGTGTTGCACTCACATGACTTTTGCTACTCTTGAAAACTCTTATTCCTATATCTTCTTTGTGTTAGTTGAGATAAGCATTTGCACAAATTATCTTATTGCTTATTTCCTTGTAGGTGCAAGGGGAATCTTAGAATACAGTAGGCTTTGAGCAATAGTCAAATCTTTTAAAGCTTTGAGATCCTGTTCTCTTAGAAAGCTTAGCATATAAAAAAATGAACAACAATGTTTCATTTCACGAAGGTTTTAAGTTTTCTGAAACTGACACAAATAGCAAAGAATATCTCCGAAATGGTTCACTCTACAAAAAAATTTATTTGGATCTAAATTGTGTGTTTTAGCGAGATCTACATTTTTTGTACAGTAAGATTTTCTCGATCTCTTATGGCTTATGAGTTATTCAAAAGTCATCCTAAGGAAACAGGACTACATAAGCTATAGCCGGAAAATTCAAAATATACATTTCATTTGTAATACAAATATCTTAAGCACATGGCATTTTAATCAAAATCGTTAAGAGCCATTTTCAAGAAAATCACAGTTTTTGAAAAATTTCCTATGTAAAGGGTAGTTTGGGGTGGGGCTATTTCCTTCAAAAACTTCGTGTTGCATCCTTGAAAGACATTAAACTTAAATACCAACTTTGGCTTTAACCAACTTTTCGTTTTTGAGTTATGCTGTCCACAGACTGACACACAGACATACACGGACCTTTTTCGAAAAATGATTTTTTTTTTTTTTTTGGATTCAGGGGGTCTCAAAACATATATTTCCGGTGAAATCTGGGCATCGAATTTTTGGGTGAAGAAAGTAGCAGTAGAGAAAGTAAAAATGCTTACCAGTAGAGAAAGTAAAAATGCTTTTTTTTGGATTCAGGGGTCTCGAAACATACATTTCCGTGAAATCTCGATATCGCATTTTTGGGCGGAATACAATGCTTCTACTGTACTATACGTAGGTAGTAGAGAAAGTAAAAAAAATTCGAAGAGCGAGAGAGAGCGCTTAGAATGCCCTTATCTTCACAATGTTAGAATGTGGTGTATGTATGGAACATTTTAAGTAACTATACAACCTAGAATGGTGAAATTTTTGCATTTTGGACTAGCCTTGTAATGCTAACATAACAGTTTTCAAAATGGTGAATCGTTTTTGAAAAATAACTTCTTTCTCTTTTGACATTTTCCCCACATTTTAGAGTACATATTTGTTAAAAATTCTACCAAGTATGAATTATTTTCATAACCCTTATTTTAGTGCATGTAAAACACTACTCCTGAAAGTTTTAAAATATTCATTAACGTCTGGGAAATGTTCCTTATGTGATGAACATTTGAGCTTACGAGAAATGAGTCCCCACACATTGGTTTTCGCTCTTCCAAGTGGCAAAATTGAGGATGGTTATGTTTATCCTCTGTATTGTATTTATTGCAACTGTCGGCACCAGCTGGACACCACGATTGGGATTGTCATTTGTCGACAATTTACTGATTTCTCGTTCCCCCCCCCCCCCCCCCTACATTTTCTAGAGTTTGTGTTGTTGCAAGACCATAATACCTCTGCACCCTCTCAAGGACATTATATGTAAGTCTATGGCTTCCATCAACCGTCTTTCCAACACTGAGAACTTTTCCCCTCAAAGAAACTATCAGTTTTCTTAGTCAACAACACAAACTCTTCTAGACATGGCCCACACACTCCAGTTTTTCAATTCTTACATTTTCTCCACGTCTGTAGTGCTACAGCTTTATTATATGCTGTAGAGTCGCCATCTCTTAAGTAAATTAATGTAGCGCACTTTATGGTACTTTTCAGACCACTGAAATATTTGTTTAACACCTGAAACTTTCATTCCTCCACTAGTGCTGCTGTACGAAATTGCGTGCAACCATTCCCATATTTTAATTATTAACATACCTTTGGAATAGATATCGTGGTAATTCAAACGACATAATGAAGAAAAAACGTCATATTTTTATTTACGACAATAATCCAAAAATGAATTCGTTGACCGAAAACGCATTCCGTTAACGGAATAACATGAACGGGATAGGGTAGAAAAAGGTTAAAAGTAACACTTTCTTACATCGTTTTCTATGAGAAGTTGATCTAAGCATTGAACGTAATAAGCAAAGTGTGATAAATACAATTATTTCTAAGTTTCTGTAACATACCTTTAGTAAAACTTGCTGCAAACTGTGATGTTGCTGGTTTCCTTGCCGCAGCTAGAGTATTCCGTAATACCTCTTCCTGAGGGTTATATGTCTTACATTCCCCCATTGCCTTCTGGACCTTATCCCCGCAGCATGATAAATGCTTAGCGGTATACCATACCATCTGCATTCATAAGCTCTGATATTTACTGCAGCGCTACATATAAGGAAAGCAAACTGTCGACTATACATTTACAAGTAATTTAATACGATGCTACTTTGTACATCAACAAATTTACGGCCTTAGCAGATTTAATTCGCCTCAATTTTTACAACAGAAACTACTACTTGTTCAAGCACAGTTTGTCGCCTTATGTTAGGAGAAAACAGTCGTAAAATTTCTTAAAGCTGTGATTTTTGTGCAAATGTGCTAAACCTTTTGTCAATGTGATAACTGAATTTTGAAAACTGTAACTTTGCTTTACGTGAGACCGTTAAAATTAGAAGCTTTTAAGAGGTAGAACCGGAACTTAAAAATTCAATGCCAGTTGTGGCATTGAATTTTTAAGTTCCGGTTCTACCTCTTAAACTTTGCCCACACACGGCTTGTGTGTTTAAAAACACCAACAGTAAGTTTGTTGGCATAAATAAATAATAATTAGAAGCTTTTATTTGCCTTCAATTATTCTTAAAACCAAAGAGTTGTCACATAACATAGGTGAAGTTCTGTTTTCATCTTTAAGTGAATATGTAAGAAACTTGTTTCTTCTGAACCCTTTATGTTATCCAAAATGAACAGTTCTTTGCTTTGGAGGACTACTGAGATGTGATAAAGAATGAAGGGATTTATTTCCTTTCTTATTTTCAATCCCCAGAATTCAGTAGGTATTTAGAAACTTACACCTTTTTACTTTCTCTACCACGTGTAGTAAAGTGGAGAAAGTATTGTATTTCACCCAAAAATTCGATGTCGAGATTTCACCGGAAATATGTTTTGAGGCCCCCTGTATCCAAAACGAGCATTTTTAGAAAAAGGTCCGCGCGCGCGTGTGTGTATGTGTGTGTCAGTCTGTGGACGGCATAACTCAAAAATGAAAAGTCGGTTAAAAACCAAAGTTGATGTTTAAGTTTAATGTCTTTTGAGAATGCGATACGAAGATTTTGAAGAAAATATCCCCACCCTAAACTACCCTTTACATGGAAAATGTTTAAAAAATGTTGATTTTCTTAAAAATGGCCTTAACGATTTTGATTAAAATGACATTTAAGATATTTTTATGAGAAATGAAATGTTTATTTTGAATTTTCTGGCTATAGCTTATGTAGTCCTGTTTACTCTGGATGACTTTTGAATAACTCATAAACCGTAAAAGATAGACAAAATCTTACTGAAAAAAAAAAAAAAAAAAAAAATGTAGATCTCGATGACTTCGTGAAATGTAACATCGTTGCTCATTTTTTATATGTTAAGTGTGCAAAGAGAAGGGGATCTCAAAGCTTTAAAATGTTTTACTATCGCTCAAAGCCTACTGTAGATTCTAATATTCCTCTTGCACCTACAAGGAAATAAGCAATAAGATAATTTTCACAAAAGTTTATCTCAACTAACACAAAGAAGATACAGGAATAAGTTTGTAATACGGTTAGTACAAGAGTAGAGAAAGACATGTGAGTACACACATCAGAAATTTAGAAAAAGGTGCGTGTTTGTGTCTGTCAGTTTGTCAGTCTGTGGACAGCGTAACTCAAAAACAAAAAGTCGGTTAAGAACCAACGTTGGTATTTAAGTTTAATGTATTTCAAGGATGTGACATGAAGATTTTGAAGAAAAATCCTCCACCCTAAACTACCCCTTAGATGGAAATTTTTTCGAAAATTTTTATTTTCTTGCAAACGGCTCTAAAAATTTTAATTAAAATGCCATATATTTGAGGTATTTTTATGACAGATGAAATGCATATCTTGAATTTTCTGGCTATAGCCCATTAAGTCCTGTTTACTCTTGGATGACTTCTGCATAATTAGTAAACCGTTAGAGATAGACATATCTTACTATACAAAAAATGTATATCTTGGTGAAACACACAATTTATGTCTCAATTTCTTTTTGTAGAATGAACCATTTTGGACATCTTCCTCGTTATTTCTGTAAGTTTTGGAAAACTTATGCTTCTGTCAAATGGAACATCGTTATTTATTTGTTTATATACTAACCGTGCAAAGAGAAAGGAATTTGAAAGCTTTAAAAGATTTGACTATCACTCAAAGCCTACTTCATTTCCATATTCCCGTTGCACGTGCAAGAAAACAAGCAATAAGATAATTTATGCAAATGTTTATCTCAACTAACACGAAGAAGATAGAAGACTACGTTTGTAAGAATGGTGAGTACAAGAGTAGAGAAAGTCATGTGAGTGTAACACATCGGATTTTTTCTGTTTGTTGAGCACTTTTATATACTTACTTGTTTCTTATAGGCAGGTTTTACGTCATGATTACTGACATAAGCATCATATTTTGGTCTTTTACTTTCTCTACTACCTATGATTAATAAAGGAAGCATTGTATTCCACCCAAAAATTCGATGTCGAGATTTCACCGGAAATATATATTTGGGGCCCCGAATCCAGAAAAGGCATTTTTAGAAAAAGGTGTGTGTCTGTGTCTGTGTCTGTGTCTGTGTCTGTGTCTGTGTCTGTGTCTGTGTCTGTGTCTGTGTCTGTGTCTGTGTCTGTGTCTGTGCCTGTGCCTGTGCCTGTGCCTGTGCCTGTGCCTGTGCCTGTGCCTGTGCCTGTGCCTGTGCCTGTGCCTGTGCCTGTGCCTGTGCCTGTGCCTGTGCCTGTGCCTGTGCCTGTGCCTGTGTCTGTGTCTGTGTCTGTGTCTGTGTCTGTGTCTGTGTCTGTGTCTGTGTCTGTGTCTGTGTCTGTGTCTGTGTCTGTGTCTGTGTCTGTGTCTGTGTCTGTGTCTGTGTCTGTGTCTGTGTCTGTGTCTGTGTCTGTGTCTGTGTCTGTGTCTGTGTCTGTGTCTGTGTCTGTGTCTGTGTCTGTGTCTGTGTCTGTGTCTGTGTCTGTGTCTGTGTCTGTGTCTGTGTCTGTGTCTGTGTCTGTGTCTGTGTCTGTGTCTGTGTCTGTGTCTGTGTCTGTGTCTGTGTCTGTGTCTGTGTCTGTGTCTGTGTCTGTGTCTGTGTCTGTGTCTGTGTCTGTGTCTGTGTCTGTGTCTGTGTCTGTGTCTGTGTCTGTGTCTGTGTCTGTGTCTGTGTCTGTGTCTGTGTCTGTGTCTGTGTCTGTGTCTGTGTCTGTGTCTGTGTCTGTGTCTGTGTGTGTGTGTGTGTGTGTGTGTGTGTGTGTGTGTGTGTGTGTGTGTGTGTGTGTGTGTGTGTGTGTGTGTGTGTGTGTGTGTGTGTGTGTGTGTGTGTGTGTGTGTGTGTGTGTGTGTGTGTGTGTGTGTGTGTGTGTGTGTGTGTGTGTGTGTGTGTGTGTGTGTGTGTGTGTGTGTGTGTGTGTGTGTGTGTGTGTGTGTGTGTGTGTGTGTGTGTGTGTGTGTGTGTGTGTGTGTGTGTGTGTGTGTGTGTGTGTGTGTGTGTGTGTGTGTGTGTGTGTGTGTGTGTGTGTGTGTGTGTGTGTGTGTGTGTGTGTGTGTGTGTGTGTGTGTGTGTGTGTGTGTGTGTGTGTGTGTGTGTGTGTGTGTGTGTGTGTGTGTGTGTGTGTGTGTGTGTGTGTGTGTGTGTGTGTGTGTGTGTGTGTGTGTGTGTGTGTGTGTGTGTGTGTGTGTGTGTGTGTGTGTGTGTGTGTGTGTGTGTGTGTGTGTGTGTGTGTGTGTGTGTGTGTGTGTGTGTGTGTGTGTGTGTGTGTGTGTGTGTGTGTGTGTGTGTGTGTGTGTGTGTGTGTGTGTGTGTGTGTGTGTGTGTGTGTGTGTGTGTGTGTGTGTGTGTGTGTGTGTGTGTGTGTGTGTGTGTGTGTGTGGGTGTGTCTGTGTGCCAGTCTGTGGACAGCATAACTCAAAAACGAAAAGTCGATAAAAACCGAAGTTGGTATTTAAGTTTAACGTCTTTCAAGGGTGCCACACACAGATTTTGAAAAAAAAAGTTCCACCACCCTAAACTACCCCTTACATGGAAAACTTTTCGGAAATTTTGATTTTCTTGAAAATGGCTCTAACGATTTTGATTAAAATGCCATATGTTTGAGATATTTTTATGGCAAATGAAATGTCTATCTTGAATTTTCTGGCTACAGCTCATGTAGTTTTGTTTACTCTGGATGACGTTTGCATAACTGATAAACCGTAAGAGATAGACCAAATCGTACTGTACAAAAAAATGCAGATCTTGTTAAAATACACAATTTATGTCTAAATAAAGTTTTTCTTTAGAGCGAACCATTTCGGAGATATTCCTTATTCATTTTTTCATATGTTAACCTTACAAGAGAACGGAATTTGAAGACTATCGCTCAAAGTCTACTGTATTCCCATATTCCCCTTGCACCTACAAGGAAATACGCAATAAGATTTCTGCAAATGTTTATCTCAACTAACATGAAGAAGATATAGGAATAAGAGTTTGTAAGAATAGTTACTACAAGAGTAGAAAAAGTTATGTGAGTGTAACACATCAGATCTGTTCCTTTCATTTGCTGATAATATATAGTTCTTTCTTTTCTGATATTCTTTTTCGTCAATAACTGAGAATTCTTCTTACCATGTGATTCAGGAGTAGCTGTTTCTTCATTTGTTAATTGCAGTATATCAATGTTGTCAGCCTCAATTTAAGAAGATGCGTCCTCTAAAGAACCAGGATTGTGTTCTTGATCAGCATAGCCATCTGAATGTTTACCTTGTCTCGTAGAATCTTTACAAAATTTTTCTCTTGTATGTTCATTTAAGACCATAGGTTTTCTTGCTCGAGAATTATTCTCCATCTTGAAATCTACAATATACAAGATATACCTATAATTAGTTTAAACTAAGTCTTAATTATATTTATATAATACACACTAAACACAAGAGTAAAAATAATAGAATTATTTTACTTACACTACTGATTGCTGTCTCCAAGCTTAATGTGCAGTAATAATTCAACGTAGGTGATTTAAATGTAACTGAAAATCACTTTAAACTGCTAGAAATAGCTACCTAATAATCACAAGTACTGATCGTACTGACTTAAACTACAACATGCACGTTGTAGCATCAAAATTGTTGCAAAGAATGTGTGGTAGACTCAACAAATGTAGGATAAAAGCGCTCAGCGAAGTAAGTGGTCAAAAGGAATGGTTAGACCGGTTTAGATTTTAGGGAAATCAGAGTGGTGCAAAAAGCGATCTTGTACTGCACACTGCATATCAGGTAGCACGCAAGGGAGCACTGTTTACTTCATTCCAAAAAAAAAAAAAAAAAAAAAAAAAAAAAAAAAAAAAAAAAAAAAAAATCTACATAAAAAGAAGAAGAAGAAAAGAAACAACATATAAATAAAAATCTGATGTGTTGCACTCGCATGACTTTCTCTACTCTTGTACTAACCATTCTTACAAGCTCTTATTCCTATATCTTATTCGTGTTAGTTAAGATAAACATTTGCAGAATTATCTTATTGTTTATTTTCTTGTAGGTGCAAGGAAAATATGTGAATACAGTAGACTTTGAGCAATAGTCAAATCTTTTAAAGCTTTCAAATTGCGTTCTCTTTGCACGGTTAACATAAAACAATGCATAACGATGTTCCATTTCACAGAAGTATAAGTTCTCCTCTGTCGGTCTGGGTGGCTCAGTTGGTTAGACGCTGGTCTACTGATCCCAAGGTCGCGGGTTCAAACCCGGCCCAGGCCGATGGTTTTTAAGTGTGCTTAAAAACGACAGCTCCATGTCAGTAGATTTACTGGCATGTAAAAGAACTCCTGCGGGACGAAATTCCGGCACACCGGCGACGCTGATGTGATCCTGGCAATTGACAGCGTCGTTAAACAACAAAATATTATTTTTTATAAGTTCTCCAAAACTTACACAAATAACAAAGAATATCTCCGAAATGATTCACTCTACAAAAAAGCTACATATTTAGACGAAAGCTGTGTTTTTAGCAAGATCTTCATTTTGTGTATAGTAAGATTTGGTCTATCTCTTACGGTTTACCAGTTAAGCAAAAGTCATCCAAAGTAAATAGGACTACATGGGCTATAGCCAGAAAATTCAAGATAGACATTCATTTGCCATAAAAATATCTCAAACACATGGCTTTTTAATCAAAATCGTTTGAGCCATTTTCAAGAAAATCAACATTTTTGAAAAGTTGTCCATGTAAGGTGTAGTTTAGGGTGGCGGAATTTTTTTTTTTTTTCAAAATCTCTGTGTGGCACCCTTGAAAGGCATTAAAATTAAATACCAACTTTTCGTTTTTGAGTTATGATGTTCACAGACTGATACACACACACACGAGCCTTTTTCTAAAAAACGCTGTTTTTGGATTCAGGGGCCTCAAAACATATTTTCGGTGAAATCTCTGCATCGAATTTTTGGGTAGAATTCAATACTTCCTCTACTTTACTGTACTACTTTGTAGAGAAAGTAAAAATAAGCTTCCCTCACTATCGTAAAGAAGGCCATGGAGTAAAGGTGGCCAAAAGTTTAGTTGACAACCCAGAAGTTACTTGGCTGCAATCCCGAGGTCATCAATTTTCTTGGTTGTTAATCATAAATCACAAAATATTTGATCACTGATTTCTAATGTCAGCAATTCTCTCTCTATACTTTATTTAGCATGCTCTTGAACTTGATTACAATATGCGTATTATAAACGCATTCGATACAGTTTTGTTTTGCTGCGTCTTGTGTTTTTGGTTGCTAAATCGTGATATGCGAGGGTCACTGGATATGTAATGAGACACGAAAAAATGACTAGCCCTGGGGAAAGCACTGTTACTTTGTCAAAATGTCTCATTTGTAGCGCAGTGGCAGCAGGCATACCATTGTTGCGTCATTCACTTTTGCTCAGCTTATATTTGAAGTCTTCCAAAATGTGCATGTTTTTTCAAGTGCAATGGAGATTCAGAAAACATTTCCTGCAATGATTTTGTACGATTTGAAGTGTGGCTTAAGTGAAATGCAGTCATTTGAGTGAGAGGGACTTTTGGGTAGTATTCTCTGTCACGTGCCACTGTATTCCGCTGGTTTGCAAAACTTAAAGAGGTGACGGTAATCTCTTCAAGATGAAGAAAAGAATGGCATACCAACAACAGTGGTGACTGACAAAAACTTCACCGCTGTGGAAACAATGAGTAGGGAAGAGTGAGTGAGTGAGTGAGTGAGTGAGTGAGTGAGTGAGTGAGTGAGTGAGTGAGTGAGTGACTGAGTGAGTGATTAGGGTTTAAGGGTCCGTCGACAGCTAGGTCATTAGAACCCCATTAGGGAAGATCCAAGACTAACCAACAAGGACGTTGAGCTGGCATTAGTGTTAGTTCGCCGAACACCTTCGTGTAAGGGGCACATTGTTGAATCATGACATTGCGTCAGCTCACACCGTTAATGTGACAATGGAGTTTCTACAAAGAACTGAGGCAAAGCTATTGGCTCATCCCCCTATGATCCCGACCTGGCACCATGTGATTTCTTCCTGCTCCTTATTGTGAAGAACCGACTTCGAAGTCACCGATTTTCTAAAGGAGTTATCTGCAGTGCTGGAAACTGAGTGGTGTGGATGCTTCCAAAAGTGGTTCCGGAAGATGGAATGCTGCAACTAGTGCCAGGGAGAATACTTCGAAGAACGTTTCTTTGACTACTCATATTTTGCTGTATCAATTCATATCTAGTGTCTCTCGTAACATATTGCTTAGAATGAGGCCGCGGCGGAGTCTTTTAGTAATTTATGAATTGAAACTATAAGGTGTTTAATGTCCATCTGAAAGTTTGTTTGTTTTGTGGGTTTAAGGGCGCTCAACTTCTAGGTCATCAGCGCCCTTAAAAGATTCATAGCAATAGACAGATATAAATTTCACTCAAAAATAAAAATACTAGCAAAAAGAAAAATCTACACAAAACCATCTGAAAGTACGTGCCTATATGGCTTTTCAATGGTGAAAAAACTATCAAAATCGGTTAAATGGTTTTAGAGCTTACCCTATATGCATACATACATAATACATACACACGTTTTCTCTCTTTATAAGTTAGTTCAGCGCTGTTACATACATATTATGAGGGCGGCTCCGTGGCCGAGTGGTTAGAGCGTTCGCCTACCACCTAGGTGGCCCGGGTTCGTTCCCAGGGACCCGTATGTGGTATTCGGGGTGGACGAAGCGTAAGGCTGGGTTTTCTCCGGGATCTCCGGTTTTCCCCGCCACTCATTCCACCTGTTGCTCCATTATCACCTTTCCAATAATCGATTTCGCCTGCATTTCACATCATCCCCTTCCTCACTCTTATACCTAGTGCTTGGCTGACCACCCGCTTCCAGGTCTTCACTCTGTCCGGTCCATAGGTTCCTGTGCTCCCCGACAGGCGTCTGACCCTAGGCATTTGCTTGTAAGTACTAGGGGTGTAAGTCCTGCATAAGGGGAGGGTAATCAGGTAAAGGAAAAAAAAAAAAAAAAAAAAAAAAGAACATACATAGGAGATTTATTTGTTACATCTTAGCCGTACAAAGACAACGTAATCCCAATGCTTTAAAAGATTTGACTATCGCTCAGTCTTGCACCTACAAGGCAATAAGCGCCTGGCATGAAAGCATTGCCGTGGTAGCAGTAGCGTGCATACAGATAACCCTGAAAAGACATTTGTCTTTAAAATTTATTGCGGAAGAATGACGCAATGCCAACCGGCTTATCTATAATTCATGTTATACATCTTTCCGTCTGCAGCTTCCTTCTTCTGCTGCTGATTCTGTAACAAATGAAATATTTCCAGGCATCACGGCTTGAATGAACACGCTTGCCGATGCTCAGAAGATCCGCAATCAAATTATCATTGAAAATTACACGCAAACATGATGTCCTTTGGAGGTATATATTTGGGTGATGTTATTAAACTGAAGCTGCTTTCAAAATGAGAGAGTATTATAAACCAAGTCATTGAAACCGGATGAAAAAAATATCTGTGTTGCACTCACACGGCGTTTTCTATTCTTGTACAAACTATTCTTACAGACGCTTATTTCTCTATCTACTTCATGGTAATCGACTTACATTAACATTTCCAGAAGTTATTACTAATGCTCTTTTAGGTGCCAGAGAAACATGTGATAAGTAGGCTTTAAGCTTTAGCCGTTTTAAAGCTAGTCACTATGTGATGCCTTTAGAATTACATTATCTTTGTATGGCCAAGAGATAATAAACATAACGCCATCATTGAGTTACCTTGTACTGCGTATTTTTAATATCACCAAATATGTCATGATTCTGGGTAAGAGAACTCGTTTTCACTGCAAAGGATTTTCTAAGATTACAGTTAAAGCTAGTTCCTTTTTCACAAGGCGTTATGAAAAGTCTTGGGATATAAAAGTAAACGAATAGTAGGATCAGCTGAAAACAACATTATAAGATAAAATAAGTATAAATTAAACTTAAAATGAAACAGTCTTATGTGTTTGGTTAAATGGTAATTCCTAAATTCAATGCGCTGGTGGACAGCTCCCAAAATATATGTTTAATTGCCTTACTACAGATTGAATGTAACCAAAAATTTATAGTTATATCTTGGGAAAACAGCATTCAGGTGTTTCCATCGTGGTAACAAGTGCTTACGATGAAACAAGGGGGAAAAATAACGATTCCAATTAAAAGTACAAGAGCTTGAAACTTGGAAGTAATAACAAGCAATATCTCAGAAAGGGTAAAGAGAATTAATTTGAAATAAATTCTATATTTTAACGAGATCTACATATTTTGTACAGTAAGGTTTGGTGTATCTCTTACGGTTTTCCAGTTATGTAAGTCATCAAGAGTAAACAGGTCTACATGGGCTATAACCCGAAAATTCAAAATATACATTTTATTTAAATAAAAATATCTTAAACATATGGCATTTTAATCAAAATCCTTAGTCACTTTTAAGAAAATTGAAATTTTCGAAAAATGTTCGTTGTAAAGTGTAGTTTTGGGCGGAGAAATTTTCTTAAAAATCTTCGTGTCGCATCCTTGAAGGATATTAAACTTTAATACCAACTTGGTTTGTAAGCGACTTTTCGTTTTTGAGTTACGAGGTTCACAAGCACACGCACGCACGCGCACACACACATACACACAGCGAGAGAGAAACAAACATGGATCTTTTTCTAAAAATGCTCTTTTTGATTCAGAAGGCCTCAAAACATATTTCCGGTGAAATCTCGACGTGGAATTTTTGGGTCGAATACATTACTTCCCCTGCTTACTATATGAAATTAAGGATTTTGCACCTACACATTTCGAAAAGTTTCTAAACAGAAAATGTTGGAATAGAGAACGAGAAAGAGATGAGATTTCAACAGTTGAACAATCTCCTAGCTATGCGCATTCGAAAATGTTTTGAACATTTTAACCCTTTCAAATTCGTCATAATTAGAATTTTGATAACTCTGGTAATTTATATTCGTAATAACGCCCCCCCCCCCAATAAAAGACGATCGGCACTAATCACAATTGCAAGAAAAATATCCACTTTTTAAAAGTTTGGAACACACCCTATGACCAGTAACAAAAGGAACAAATTAAGAGATCAACAACAAAAGAGGATTCCAGAATAGTAACTCTAAATTCATTAATCTTATTCTCTTGCAATCAAAAATCATTGTTACTGTTGTCATCATTTTATATAATACGAAATATGTAATATTTCGTTCTTTACCTGATTACCCTTCCTATATGGAAGACCTACAACCTTTAGGACTTACAAGCCAGTGCCTGTGGTCTGATGCGTGTTGGGAAGCAGATGAACTATTGGACCGTACAGAGCGAAGACCTGGAAGCGGGTGATCAGCCCAGCACCAGGTGTCAGAGAGAGGAAGATATGAAATGCAGGCGAAAAGGATGAATGGAAAGGTGACGATGGAGCAGTTGGAATGAGGGCGGGGGAAACCAGAGAACCCGGAGAAAACCCGCCCAGACGCCTCTTCGTGCACAAGAATCCCGCATACCGCTCCCTGGAATGGAATCCGGGCCGCCTAGGTGGTAGGCGAAAGTAGGTCTAACCGTTCGACCACGGCGCCGTCATTGTTATATCAAATTTAGTTTTACATAGGTTCGGATTTGCACCTTTTTTACGTTCTAGGCCTAAGTATCCAATAATAGGCAGTTTAAAACTGTAAATAGGTTGATTTATTCTGTCTAAGTTCAAGTTGGAAGATAAAGTCCGATTTGAAAACTTCATTGTCAAGATTGGAACTCGAATCACGAAACATCGGATTTTCGTGCTGACGCACTACCACTGTTACCGCGATGCTATGCTATGCTATAGCACACATACTCTGTGTATCATTGTGTCAAGGCCAACATAACAATAAAATAAATAATTTCGCACTGAGAGGGCACGACAAGATATTAAAATCGAAAAATAACGGCGTCTTTTTTAGTTTTCTACGACGTAAAGTAAGTAGAGAAAGTATTATATTCCACCCAAAAATTCGATGTAGAGATTTCGCCGGAAATATGTTTTGAGGCCCCTTGAATACAAGAAAAAGAAAAAAAAAAAAAAAAAAAAAAAAAAGGAAAGAAAATACATTTTTAGAAAAAGGTCGTGTATAAGTGTGTCTGTCAGTCTGTGGACAGCATAACTAAAAAAATCTTATGTGTTGCACTCACATGACTTTCTCTACTCTTGTACTAACCATTCTTACAATCTCTTATTCCTATATCTTCTTTGTGTTAGTTGAGATAAACATTTGCATAAATTATTTTATTGCTTATTTCCTTGTAGGTGCAAGGGGAATATTAGAATAAAGTAGGCTTTGAGCGATAGTCAAAAGCTTTGTGATCCCGTTCTCTTTGCACGCTTAACATATAAAAAATGAACAACGATGTTCCATTTCACGAAAGTTGTAAGTTTTCCGAAACTGACACAAATAACAAGGAATATCCCCGAATGGGTCACTCAACAACAAAAAATTATTTGGACATAAATTGTGTGTTTTAGAGAGATCTACATTTTTGTATAGTAAGATTTTGTCTACATCTTATGGTTTACGACTTATTCAAAAGTCATCCAGAGTAAACAGGGCTACATAGGCTTTAGCCAGAAAATTCAAAATATAGTTTCATTTGTCATACAAATATCTTAAACATATGACATTTTAATCATAATCGTTAGAGCCATTTTCAAGAAAATCAAAATTTTCGAATAATTTTCCATGTAAAGGGTAGTTTAGGGTGGAGCTATTTTGTTCTAAATCTTCGTGTCGCATCCTTGAAGGACATAAAACTTAAATACAAACGTTGGTTTTTAACAGACTTTTCGTTCCTGAGTTATGCTGTCCACAGACTGACACACACGCGCGCACACACATACTCTTTTCTAAAAACTTACCAGTAGAGAAAGTAAAAACGAAAAGTCGGTTAAAAACCAAAGTTGGTATTTAAGTTTAATATCTTTTAAGGATGCGATACGAGGATTTTGAAGAAAATATCTCCTCCCTAAACTACCCTTTGCATGGAAAATTTTGGTTTTCTCGAAAATGAGTAACGATTTTGATTAAAAATGCCACATGTTTAAGATATTTGGTTTGCAAATGAAATGTATATTTTGAATTTTCTGACTGTAGCCTGTAGCCTAAGGTCCTGTTTACTCTGGATGACCTTTGCATAACTGGTAAACCGTCAGAAAAAGATCAAATCTTTAGATCTTGCTAATATACAACTCATGTCCAAATAACTTTTTGTACAATGAACCATTTGGAGATATTTCTTATTATTTGTGTGAGTTTTGGAAAACAAATTTTCGTCAAATGGAACATCATTATTCATTTCTATGTTAGTCCTACAAAGACAACGGAATTTGAAAGCTTTAGTAGATTTGACTATCGCTAAAATCCTACTGCATTCCAATATTCTCCTTGTACCTACAAAGAAGATAAGCAATAAGTATTTTCTGGAAATGTTTATCTCAACTAACACGAATATATAGGAGTAAGGGTTTGTAAGAGTGGTTAGTACAAGAGTAGAGAAAGTCATGTGAGTGCAACACATAAGATTTTTTTGATGGACTTAACCTCTGTTATATAGGCAGCGCAGCGAAGGGATATATAGCAGGTGATCAAGTTTCAAGAGGATTCAAAATCTATTCAAAGTGAACTACCAGATTATATGTTGGCAACTTATGAGGTTATGACGGAAGAAATAACTACTGTAGTACATCGATAACAAACAGTCACTGCTCTCTTCAGTGCGCTAGAAAATAGGTCAGGGAACAGAACTATCGTCCCCACTATAACATCGGTTTCCTCACTCACATCCACTTGAGACGAGCACGTTCTACAAGGCGCTACATCCCAGTGCAGCTTCCCGTATATAAAACATTGCCAGTGTCAGGGAATTTCCCCACTACGTCTGCAAGTAAAAAAATCACATGTGTTGCACTCACTCTACTCTTATACTATCTAGCCTTACAAACTCTTATTCCTCTATCTTCATGTTGGTCGAGATAAACACTTGCAGAAATTATCTAATTGCTTATTTCCTTGTACATAGGTGCAAGCATATGCGAATATGCGATAGTCAAATCTTTTAAAGCTGGTTGCTCTATGAAGGATTTGAAATTCCTTTCTCTTTGCACGGCCGAAAGATTAAAAAGTGAATAACGTCCTTCCATTTGAGAAAAGTATAGGTATTGCAAAACTCACACAGATGACTAGGAATATCTCCGAAATGATTCAGTGCACAAAAAATACATTTGGACACAAATTATGTTTTTTAAAGATACCTACATTTTTGTATAGTAAGATTTGGTCTATCTCTTACAGTTTACCTGTTATTCAAAAGTCATCAAGGATATACAGGATACATGGGCTATAAGCCTCAAAATTCAAAATTTAGTTTTATTTGCCCTAAAATATCCCAAACATATGGCATAATCAAAATCGTTAGAGCCATTTTTGAGAAAATCAAAATTTTCGAAAAATTTTCCATGTAAAGGGTAGTTTCGAGTGGAAGAATTTTCTTCAAAATCTTCGAGTCGGATCCTTGAAACATATTATACTTAAATACCAACTTTGATTTTAACTGACTTTTCGTTTTTGAGTTATGCTGCTTACAGACATAGTAACCGAGTGGGATGGCTCAAGCGGTCGCGGGTTCGATCCCCCTGACCAACCATTCTGACCCATGGTTTTTTTTTTTTTTTTTTTTTTTCCGGAGGTCGGTTTCGGGTCGCCAGGCGAATGCTGGGAAGGATTCCATATCCTCCGAATTTCCTGTCCCTCCGTTTCGTTACATTAATCATTTAATTTCACCCTTCATCCCGTTAGGTTTCATTCAGGCTTGGAAGCATTGGCGAGCGTCGCGGCAGCAGCACGGCTATTAAGAATTAGTATTATAGCGCTAAGAATCATTTTTTCTATTTTTAAATCATCCGTTGTCAGAGTCATTCTGTCATTTTGTTCCACTTCACCATTTTTTTTTTTCCTATCTTCCGGTACCCAAATACCACTCTTCTCTATCCTCCCACATTTCTTCTTCCAAATCTCAGGATTTCATTGCTGTTACAATTCCTTCCAGTCAGGTCTTTTTTGGATGTCCCCTTCTTTTTCCTTTCTGGTGGTATCCATTCCATTATTAATTTGACATTCTTTTGACGTGTCCATACCAACATTTTTTTTTTTTTGTTTGTTTGTTCAATAATGTCCAAATCTTCCTTAACTCCCATAAGTTATTTCACAGTTTCATTTCGAACCTTTCCTAATCTTGATTTTCTAGCTGATCTCAAAACATCAACTTCAGTAAATAAAATGTTGCTGATTTGCCAAACTTCTGATCCATATTCGAGGATACCTTGTACAATAGTTCTGTAAATCTGTATTTTTCAATTCTTTGTTATATAAGGAAAAAATTGAAGCTATTAACAGTGAAGCAACAAGATTCTAAAGTAAGAACAAATTAGAAACTAAAAACTTCACTTATCTTAGTAATGTTGATATTCTTTTTCTCTTTTGCTAACCCAGGGGTTTCAAGCTATGTCCAGCTCATTCTCAAAGCCATATAAACATATTGTTTATATGAGCTTGAAACCCCTGGGTTAGCAAAAGAGAAAAAGAATATCAACATTACTAAGATAAGTGAAGTTTTTAGTTTCTAATTTGTTCTTACTTTAGAATCTTTGTTATATTTTTACTCCACCAAAAATAATTTAAGGAGTTTATAGCTTTCCTGATTTGGATAATTATATTTTTAATTTCTGTTGCATTATTGTCAAATATCAATTCTTGTGCTTAGGTAAACGTATTCCAAACAGGGTGAAATTTCTTGACTATCTTCAAATTTCATGGGTTCTACTTCCTCTCCATTGCACAGGTAATTTGTTCTATTGATATTTATTTTCAAACCCCATTTTTACTTTCTCTACTGGTAAGTAGGGGGAAGTATTGTATTCCACCCAAAAATTCGATGGCGAGATTTCACCGGAAATACATGTTTTGAGGCCCCCTGAATCCAAAAACGGCATTTTTAGAAAAAGGTCCGTGTGTGTCTGTGTGTCAGTCTGTGGACAGCATAACTCAAAAACGAAAAGTCGGTTAAAAACCAAAATTGGTATTTAAGTTTAATGTCTTTCAAGGATGTGACACGAAGATTTTGAAGAAAATAGCCCCACCCTAAACTACCCTTTACATGAAACATTTTTCGAAAATTTTGAATTTTTGAAAATGGCTCTAACGATTTTGATTAAAATGTCATATGTTTCAGATATTTTGATGACAAATGAAATGTATATCCTGAATTTTCTGGCTATAGCCCCTGTAGTCGTATTTACTCTGGACGACTTTTGCATAACTAAACCGTTAGAGATACACCAAATCATACTTTACAAAAAATGTAGATCTTGCTAAAATACACAATTTATGTCTCAATAAATTTTCTTGTAGGGTGAACCATTTCGGAGATATTCCTTGTTATGTCTGCGAGTTTCTGAAAACTTAGAACTTTCGTGAAATGGGTCATCGTTGTTCATTTTTTTATATGTTACGTATGCAAAGAGAACGGAATCTCAAAGTTTTAAAAGATTTGACTATCGCACAAAGCCTACTGTATTCCAATATTCCCCTTGCACCTACAAGGAAATAAGCAATAATATAATTTGTACAAATGTCTATCTCAACTAACACGAAGAAGATATAGGAATAAGAGTTTGTAAGAATGGTTAGTACAAGAGTAGAGAAAGTCATGTGAGTGCAACACATCAGATTTTTCATATTCTTCCTTTAATTTTGTTGCCATGTATACTATGTCGGCGTAATCTTGTATTATATTACCTGATCATCTGCAAAATTTAATGAATGAATAAATATGTTTTGAATTTGTATTCCCATACCATGACATTTTTTCCAGTTTCTTAAGACATGTTGGAGGTAGATTTTAAATAGGGTTGAGGAGAGACTACATCCCTGTCTCAGTCCTTTAGTGACTTTGAATTCTTCCGTAATTTTATGTCCTAAATTAATCTTTGAAGTATTTTCTTCATTTATTGATGCTATTATTTCTTATTGATAGGCGTTTCATCCAAAACGTTAAAAAAACTTTTGCAGTGGGACGTTATCGTATGCTTTTATTAAGTCTACTAATAATAAACGTAATTCTCTATTCGTGGCTTTATTTTTCTCTATTAATTGTGTTAAGCAGAATACTATCTACACATATTTTTTCTGAAGTATGTTAACTAAGTGCCCTTATGGATTTTGTAAACTTTGTGCTTATTTTTCGTGTTCATTTTATTTCCTGCAAACGCATATGCACACGCGCGCGCGCACACACACACACACAGACTGCGTATTGCTAGTTTTCCTGTACCTCGAAAGCAAGAAAGAGGAGTCATATGTACAAGGAAAACCACAACAGTAAACTTCAGCTTTCCGTATTAAAATACTACTCACGGAAGTGAACCATAGCTTATTTCCTCTTGAAGGGAAAAAATTGTAGCTCTAGGCAGATAGAGCTAGACATGGCGATAATGAAGCAGGCGGTGTTGCTAATTCAGCTCTGTTTCTATCTACAACTGTTGGCTCAAAAGGACCCATGCAGCGTCAAATTGACCTGCAGAGATTGCATCCAGACCGAGAATTGTGTTTGGTGCTCTGCTTCTGTAAGTATATGAATCAAAATATCACACAGATCAATTTGCTTACATGTTGCAGGCGTATGCTATTAGCTCTACGTTTTTTATACCTAAACAAGACAGCATGAGGCAGTTTTCTCGCGTAAGCAATTAAAATTGACTAAAATAAAGCACTCGTAACAAATGAATTTTATGACCTTTACTTTCTCTACTACGAATAGTAAATAGGGGAAGTATTGTATTCCACCCAAAATTCGTGGTCGAGATTTCATAGGAAATATACGTTATGAGGCCCTTTGAATAAAAAAAAAGAATATTTTTAGAAAAAGGTCCGCGCGCGCGCGTGTGTCAGTCTGCCTGTGAACAGCATAACTCAAAAACGAAAAGTCGGTTTTTGGTGTGTGGAGTGAACCATTCCGGAGTAATTCCTTTTTATTGTGTGAGTTTGACAGTACTTAAACTTTTCTCAAATGAAAGGTCTTTTTTTTTTAATGCTGCGGATTGAACATTTACGTATTTTCCTACTGCGTAGGTGAAGTATCGCGTTCCATCTAAACATACAATATCGAGATTTTACCCGAAATACATGTTTTGAAATCCTCTGTATCTAAAAACAAGAATTTTTACTTTCTCTACCACGTACATAGTAGAAAGAGAAGGTATTGTATTACACCTAACCATTCGGTACAGAGATTTCATTGGACATACAGTTTTGAGGTCCCCGTAATCCAAAATAGCATTTTTAGAAAAAAGGTCCACTTGTGCCCCCCTTGTGTGTCTGTCCGTGTATCTGTGAAGGGGATAACCAAAACGTCGGTTAAATACCACACATTCTATATAAGTTTAGCATCTCCCAAGGATGCGAATTATGTTTGATTTTCGAACGATTTTGATTAAAATATCATATGTTGAAGATAATTTTCATGGCACATAAAATATTTATTTTGAATTTTCTGGAAATATCCTCAGAAATCCTAATTTTGACGTTAGAGTTTCAAAAGCCATAAGAGATTAACGAATTCACAATTTTTTAAATGTTTCATGCCCATTTCTTCTTCTTTAGAACACAATAAACAATTTGGAGATGCCACTACTTCAATTCTGAAAACATGTTTATTCAAGCAATCAAGTGATCCGTCGAAGTACAGCAACAGAGGATTTTCTTGCAACTATTGAAGGATCATCCAAAATTATCTTCCATTTTGACTGTTTATTTCTAAGTGTTATCTATTGATTATATAATTTGAAGTTAGTTTTCTTTAAACAATTCTTATAAGTGATTCATGGAAGAAATTTTATCTTACCACTAAATTGATTTAGCTCCTTTCTTTGCTAAAATATCAGCCATTTCATTTCTAAAAGCACCACAGTGTGCATGAATCCACTGTAAGACTATATTTTATGTAGGCTCTATATTTGTTTGGTCATATCACGTATTTATTTGATTTTCATCATTTTGGACCAAGTAGTGGAACCAATAGCTTGGAGGGCACCTTTAGAATTGGATAGAATAACTACATTTTTGCATTGATATAATCATGGAAATAAATCTCATAGTGATGTATATATAACTCCACCATCAAAATTGGTTGCATACTTCCCCACTTTTTTATAAAAGGAAAAGAAGCGACAAAATTCACCTAATCCAGCCATCAGTATAGATGTGAATCCAGTCCCTGAGGGGTATGTTGTATTGATGACACAAGAAATGTAAATCTCTTTAAAACACAATTTATATAAATTTTGTTGTTGTTGTTGTTGAGATAATCGTTTTCGAGATACGCTTTGTTTTTACTTTCTCTACTACCTATGCATAGTAAAGCAGAGGAAGTATTGTATTCTGTCCAAAAATTCAATGTTGAGATTTCATCAGAAATATATGTTTCGAGGCTCCAGAATAAAAAAACCATTTTCAGAACAAGGTCCATGGGCGTGTGTGTGTGTGTGTGTGTGTGTGTGTGTGTGTGTGTGTGTGTGTGTGTGTGTGTGTGTGTGTGTGTGTGTGTGTGTGTGTGTGTGTGTGAGTCTGTGGACTGCACAACTCAAAAACGAAAAGTCGGTTAAAAACCAAAGTTGGTATTTAAGTTTAATGTCTTTCAAGGATGTGACACGAAAATTTCTAAGAAAATTGCTCCACCCTAAACTATCCTTTACATGAAAAATTATTCGAAAATTTTGATTTTCAAGAAAATGGTTCTAACGAGTTTGTTTAAACTGACATATGCTTAAGATATTTTTATGACAAACGAAATGTATATTTGAATTTTCTGCTTGTAGCCTGTGTAGTCCTGTTTACTCTGGATGACTTTTAAATAACTCGTAAACCGTAACAGATAGACAAAATCTTACTATACGAAAATGTAGATCTCGTTAAAAACACAATTTTTGTCCAAATGATTTTTTTTTTTTTTTTTTTTTTTTTTTTTTGGGTGGATGGAACCATTTCGGGGATATTCCTTGTTATTGTTGTGAATTTTGGAATGCTTAAACTTTCGTCAAATGGAAGATCGTTATTGATGTTTTTTGTTAACCGTGCAAAGAGAACGGAATCTCAAAGCTTTAAAAGATTTGACTATCGCTCAAAGTCTACTGTATTCCCACATTCCTCTTGCACCTACAAGGAAATAAGCAATAAAATAATTTTTGCAAATGTTTATCTCAACAAACACGAAGATACAGGGATAAGAAATTGTAAGAATGGTTAGTACAAGAGTAGAGGAGACACAGGCGAAGAAGTTACAGCACATGTATAGAACCATGGAATAAACAATGGAAAAACTGCAATGAATCCACTTATCTCAGAAAAGAACACACTCATCCTTTATTCCTAAACAACACAACCATACCACAAGAAAACGAAGTGAAATGCCTTGGTCTTAACCTTGACACGTTTAGCATGGAAGAAATCGTCGATCACATTCTACAAAAACTAAGAAACAGACTTCAACAGTTAAAACCGTTGCAGCATCAAAACTCAACTTTTTCCATTTCTAACAAGAGACTCGTCTACACTATGGTTATCAAGCCAATCTGGCAATGCACATGCTCCTTGGGGTTCTGCCTCTAGTACCCAAATTAAGCGTATTCAGATATTCCAGGCAACCGGCTGTTTAGATAATCACCAGCGCATCCTGGTACATAAAAATGGAAATCTTCATTATAGATCTGAATTTACTTAAAGTAACCACTATTATCCACTCTTCTTTTAGCAATCTGTATACAACGTTCTCAAAGCACCTGAATATCTTGCTGAATCAGATACCACCAGAACATCAGCGTCGTCTCAAGAGGGAAAGACACACTAATCTACTGACTGACTGAGGCACATGATGGATTTAACCCTCAGAACAAGCTTCATGATAATATCAGAATAACTTATGTAGTATAAGTGTAGTATTATGTACAAAAATGTTAACTAATAAATTTAAATACTCTCTCCTATGCGTGCAGATTTCAGGAGTTCCGTGAATGAGTCACTCCGAGACAGCTCACAGTTCTTACTTTAGATTTTTTGGTTAATATAAGTTACTGTGATATTGTCTTGATTTTGTCTATGTATCTTTATTTAATTTGGTCTAGTTTTGTTCCTTTCCAGACGTTCTGGTTTAGAAAAAAAATTTCGGGACTATTTCTATACAGTTGGTGTTGCAGGAACAGCATCTGAAATTTTTCTTTGGCATTTTGGTGTGGCCGAAGTTAGGCTGAACATTCACACCGATGAATGTAGAACTAATTCAATGAAACACTAATTGTTTAATCTTAAATAACATATATTTAGAGACACTCACTCATGAATTACGTGAAACAGAAATCACCTACACCTTCAGTTTGAGCTAGGTATAAGTTTGTTTTCACTCTTTAGAACAGCAACACTTATCGACGGAACGATATCAGCTGCTACTGATGTCTATGCCAATCTGCTTTGGCCGGAAAGCTTGGGGGCTATGTAATTAGGGACCTTTAAGGATCCGGGAGGCTTCGGGGCTATTAATATGATCACGGGGACGGGGGGGGGGGGGGGGCTTCTATCCTGCGCCCAAATATACAGATTGCTTCTGCGGTCGAGCGGTCATGTATACAGTTCGATATATTGAGAAACAAATTCCAGTTTTGTTAAACCCTTAAATTTATACTAAGATTTATCAGGGCGTTATTCGTGAACTCCAGATATGTGTGTGATATGTGATCCACTTACTTCCGTTGAATGGAGAATTATATCTAAGATATCTAGCTGACAAGAAAAAACATTCAGCTCTGCAAGCGACATATTTTCTAATATTTACGGGAAATTTGTAAAGAAAATATACATGAACAAGTAATAATTCTTTTTCTACAGGAGCAGCAAATTTGTTTAAATCTATATCAAAAAGAATTTTTTTAAATGAAATGTATGGCATTTTTTAAAAATAATGATTTCCTCCATTGTAGTTTAAGTTTTCTGTCCTGTTAGAAAATAACTTATTTCATTTTAATATAATATGACGCTGTACGCGGCGCACAACAAAAGGACGGTCAGGGTCCAGCTACCTCACACCACATACGGCACGGTGCATATCAAAGGTGCTCAAGGTCAGACTATCTCGTGTGACTGTGAATACATGACAATGAGCGCGCGGCACTACAAAGGTTTTCGAGATTATTCGAGAGGCGTCTGGCGACTGGCGTGTTTGTAGAGGTTTCAGAAAAGGTGAAGTTCGAGAAAGGTCCTTGTTACGTCATCCTCGCTATATAAGGAGTCGAGGCACGAGAGTAGGAATAGTTACAGACATGAGCCGTCAAAGTCAGTTTTAGTTTGTCAGTGAGTGTGGAACAAGACGGCAGTTTGTGTGTGTGTGTCTGTGTGTGTGTGTGCGCGCGCGCGGGCACTCGCGCGTACAGTAGTAACAGAACCTGCGCGTCGTGGAGGAAGATAGCGAAGCAATTAATTGGTGTTGACTGATTGTATCGTCACAGTTAGTTTTTGTGGGCCAAAGAGAAAACTGAAATACAGAAAATTGTGTGTTATGGATACGAGAAGAAAATAGTTGTGAGTTGTAATATCATGAAGACTGTGTTAACGTCATTGTGTTGTTGTACATTCAGTTAGAAGAAAAGAAAATGAGAAAAAAGTAACTAGACTTGTAATTTTGTCGCACTGGTGTCAGAAGTGGAGTTTATGGAATTGTAATTTTGTTACAATAATTTCAACAACGCATACAAAACACTCTCAGTAACTGTTTGTGATTATATTTAGCTAGTACAGACCTGCGCAACTGGTGCTCTCTGAGCGCAGCCGGCTCATAGCATTGTACTTATAACTGTTTAGAGGTAAAATAGTGAAGGTCGCTGGTGTGCGAGTCGCCCAGTCTGAGATATAATAGGCTTATCGCCTGGCTATCGCTACATTTTCTTTGTGTTTTGGAGGGGATATAGTTCATGGGCAACTGATAAAACAAAGCGGGTATTAGAGGGAGCAGAGAAATAATATATTTCTTCCGGTTTGCATTAAATTAAACGGAGTCATCTATAATTTACTTTCAGAAGATCGAGCTCATGTTCATCTCGACTGTCATCTTGAACTCCATTTCTCGGAAGTTAGATTATAATCATAACAAATCACTTAGTTTTCCGCAATCTATATACACCCCGTTTCTCATCTTTGTTGCGCAATACAATCAGACCTTTGAGACTTGCTGAAAGTTCTGGGAACCCCTTTGCTTCGTTTCTATAACAGAGAATTTTATCTCGCACTTGACCAAAGTAAATGTTACCTCTTACGTATGGTACAATTTGACATCGAGATTTCACCGGAAATAAATGTTTTGGGACCCCCCTGAATCTAAAAGAAAGCGCTTTTTCAGACCTAGAGAGAGATAGAGACTGCGGTGTGTGTGTGTGTGTGTGTGTGTGTGTGTGTGTGTGTGTGTGTGTGTGTGTGTGTGTGTGTGTGTGTGTGTGTTTGTGTGTGTGTGAACAGCATAGCTCAAAACGGAAAAGTCAGTTAAATACTGAACTTGGTATATTGCGACATGAAAATTTTCAAGAAAATCCCCACCCCCCATAGTGGGCTATCTTTTACATGGAACATTTATCGAAAATTTTGGTTTTATCAAAAATGGCTCCAATGGTTTTAATTACAATATCATGTGTTCAAGATACTTTTGAGACAAATTAAATGTATACCTTGAATTTTCGGTGAATGTTCTCGGAAGTACTGTTCATTCTGAATGACCTTTGCATAATTCATAAACCATGAGATAGACAGAGACTTACTTCACAAAATATGAAATATTAAGTGAGTGAGCTGGATAATTTGGTGTCGTGTTGGCACGTTGGTCATGGTAGCTCAATGGTTAGAGCAACCACAGGAGACCGGAAGATCCATGTTTCAAATCCCGACTATGGCATTGAACTTTTCAGTCTCACTCTATCCCTTTACAAATTTGTCCTTACCAAAGAACTTTAATTTCCATTGATGACCTTACTGTTGATTAAACTACAAGCCCAGGACTTAACTACTTCCAGCAAGGTAAGTCACCATTAAGGTATGTCTTATATGATTTGAGATCTTGTGGTTTACCGGAAAAATGCGAGTGAGTTGGAGAATTTAATGTCGTGTCGGCACGTTAGCCATGGTATCTCAGTGGTTGGAGCAGCCGTATAAAGATCAGAAGATCCGCGGTTCAAATCCCGGCTATGGCATTGCATTTTTTCAGTCTCACATTACTTTGTTAAATGAAAGAATTTATGCAAAATTTTAACATGGAGTAGATAGAAGAAAAAAGGTTTTGTAAGAATAGCTTGTAGAAGAGCAGTTAGAGAAAGTCATATGACTGTCATGTGGCATTTACCATTTCTAGAATATTTTTACTTTCTCTATTACGTACTCGTAGGCAGAAGTGTAAAGTTACACCTAAAAATTTGATGCCAAGATTTCAATTGAAATATGTGATATGAGGCCTCCTGATTAAAAATAATGTGACAAAATCAGTTCAATTACTTTTTCTGGCACTTTATTTTCATCTAAAACTTCTGCACAAATTATGCAGTTCTCTTCTACTGATGTTAACACAGTCTACAGTGTTTCATGATATTACAACTCACAGCTGTTTACTTCTCGTAACCTTGACACAGTTCTTTCACTGTCTTTCTTCACTTTCTCTGACTCTCATACACTAATTCCGGGGATACAATCACTCGACGCTCATTAAATCTTCTGCACTTTGGTGGGGTGTACCTTTCACGTCGACTGTACCACAAACAAATACACAAACACACACGCACACACACACACAGCAGTCTTGCACTCGCTTACACTGACCGACTGAAGTCTGTAATTCTTTCTCTCTCAGCTGTTTCCTCATCTTCTTATATGTAGAGGAGATGACGTGACATGGAATTTTCTCGACTTCCACAAATATGCCGGTAATGACGTAGTCAGATACCTCTCGAAGCTCTAGAAACCCATTGTGGTGCTTGATTTTTGTTACTCACATGTTCACTCGTGAGCTGTGTGGAGAAGCTTGACCTCACGCCTTTGTTTGCTTGCCAACCTGGTATATCGTGTGAAGTAGCTTGGCCCCGACTATCCTTTGTTGCCTGGTGTCACAATAATATAAGTGCATGGGCATGTGCACAATATAAGTCAAAATAAAATGTAAAATCAATATCAGCCTGGCTTTTAAATTCTGTGTCTTTCAAAGATGGAACACAAAGTTTCAATAAAGTCCCCCCCACCCCAAACTACCTTTTATATGGAACATTTTTTGGTTATCTTAATTTTATTTTCTGCTACATGCCTAATGAATTTGATTTAAAATAACAATGTTTAAGGTTAAAATATAGGTTAATATACTTGTCAACATTTAAAAACACTTGTTGCTCCGCTTACATTAAAATCTTAGAGGATTACTTTCAAAGAGGCTATTCTCCATCCTCAGCTGGTTGGACAACCAGTGTTTTGAATAAGAAGAGAAATAATAAATACTAGATATCTTCCTATGATGAAATGTGTATTAAATCTAATACTCCATATGCTAGTATTCAGCTTTCTTCTCTTAATTTAAATATTGGTACTAAATTAAAATCTCCCCACAAAAAATAATAAAACAAAAGTAGAAAGAATAGCATACTGTTAAACAAGTAGAAAAAAAGCGAAAAGTACATAAATATATTAATATCTAATATTGTATAAAAATGAATACCTGTTGTATTTTATGCACTGCTGTACCATTTATCTGGTTGTCAGCTCATTCTTGCACTTGCACAAAGATTATAAGCATAGTACAATTATTAGCATTTATTTTGAACATATGGAAAAAATAGGTGTTGGTATATATGAAGTTGTTGTTAGCTAATGCTGGATTTCTGACAATGAAGTCATTAATCCTCTTGCTCTCCAATATTTTTCACTGATGGATGGGGCACTAGAAGTGGCCGGGCATATTTGAAGGTGGTCTCGATCCATTTCCTCTGAAGTAGATAAACTCCAATACCGGTTGATTGCTCATCATGAAAATTAGTGCATCTAAGTGTTTTTTTCATGGACGTTTTTATGCTATCCATTTTATTATGCAATGTACTGCATTCTCTGCCTGCTTTTCTTTTACAAAACATTCACATGTTCTTCTCTACTCCCTCTTCTACAAACAACTGATACAATTCACTATATGATTGAAACAGAAATGTAGCGTATGACATTCACACAGCTTTCTGTGCTTGCTTTTCTTCCTGTAATATTTCTGATTGTTTAACAGTGCATTTGCATAGTGTCTTTTCTGTGTTTTTATTTATTTATTTTGTTTATTTTTTGTCCTTTATAGTATCCTAAGAGTTTAATTCTTTGTTTAAGTGTATTTAAATGTCTCCAAAGAAATACAATACAAATAATAGGGAGAAAGTGTTAAACCATGGACAATGCTGGGTATTTCAGCTAGTTTCCTATAAGAACTTACAAAAATTTATCTCAATTAACAAGAAGTAGATAGAAAAATAAGCATTTTGTGAATATTTTGTAGAGAAGTGGGTAGAAAAAGTTATATGAAGTAACATAGATCTTTTTTCTTTCTTTTTTCAGGATTATTCCTCAGAAAGATGCTCAAACCAGAACAGAGAAACAAAATGTCCACCAAAATATATATACCCAAAAAATGTACAAAGTACTCCACTAGTCATTGAAGACATGCCTTTTGATGACTCGCACCAAGTACGACCACAGCGTATCAGCTTGAAAATGCGTGTAGGTGAGTTCACTTTCTTTGATGATGGAATAACATTTTCCTGAAAAATGTAATTTTGTTGCATGTCTCCAAGACATTAATAATTAATAAAAATAATATTTGACTGCTCATGCATTATATGTGACACTGCTAGCGCAATGAATTCAGAGTTACCATGAAGTTATATTGGTGGGAAAATGAAGTAATATAGACATACACAGGGTACTAGACAGTAGAGCAAAAGAAACACAGGTACCACAGCCTTGCATAACAATGCCAGTTATAAAATAGAAAATGGTTATCTGGGCTTGCGGGCCATGGTCTAATACTTTAAACCAGCCTATGCAGCAGCTAACCAATAAACAAAGACTGGACCAACTGCCAAATGCCCTCACATGTTAAGCTTATAAAAGCTGTGAAACTAACCGGCTCCATATCAGTTGTCACCAAGACTAGCAGAGTACTACGGTCACACCACTGAGGATGTTCAATGCAGCTTCAAATGAAATGTCTGTAAGGAGAACTTCCACTAGACCACGGCCCACAAGCCTAGATAATAATTTTCTATTTTATGACACTGGCCATGAAAGCTTATAAACTGCATAACTGCAATGCCAGTATTTCTAATTTGTCAAAGTTTTAAAGTTTCACCATTTTTTTGAATGATATGACTGCACATCATGACAAATTAACTCTTTCTTTTAGTTGCTCCATTTATACCCTGTCTTTGACTCCAATGATCATACTAGTATAGGTTTACCAGATTATTTTATGGAAATGCAGGTCACAATGGTAAAAAGTATAGGGCATTATCAACCATTATTTTTTAATGTAGTTCTAATTTAAATGCTATTTTCATATACCTACAGGCATATATTTATATTTTCTTAAAATCCTGAAACGTGCAATGTTATTTATGTGATCTATAGTCAATCATATTTCTCTAAAGAACTTATTTTGTGCAAAACCTTTAGCTTGTTTGAAATATAATCAAGAAATTCCACACATCTGGTTTTTAAAATTATACTTAATTAAAACAAAACCTTTGAATGAATTAATAGGTAATATGTTTCTTTAATCTGTTCACTGTGCTCTTATTGAAAATACTCTTTCAACATTAGTGTTGTCTGCAGGAACCTGTTCCCTTCTTTCTGACTTGTAACACTTATACTTTAGGAAAAAACATATAACAAACATCTCAGAAAAGGTTGAAAAGAAACTGCAAATCCTGAAAAGGTTAGCTGGTGCTAAATGGGGCTGCTCAAGGAGAGTCCTTAACACAACATACAAAATGTATGTTAAACCAAACCTCTTGTACTGTTCTGAAGCTTTAATAACGGCAGAAAATGCTAACATCAATAAACTTGAACAAATACAAAATCAGGCTCTTCGCCTAATCACTGGAGCAGTTAAATCCACACCTATTGATGTCATGCTTGCCTTAACATGGAGCCCATCAATAACAACAAAAATAGAAGAACAAGCATTGCTCCAACACGAGAAAATGTTACGACTGCCAAACTCTAAATGGACAGAAGAGAACCTCCACCCTTCAATCCTTAAAACTCATAATAGTTTCCTGGAAAAGGTAACACAGATTAAATCCAAATTGAACATTCCTAACACCAGAGAAAATCTACTTATAAGAGAAAATCCATTGGAATTATTGCAACCTACCTTCAATTTGGAATTAATAGAGGAAATAAGTAAATCAGACACACCAAAAGAAATACAAAAACTTCTAGCTCTGGAAACAATCAATACTAGGTATCCCACAGAAGAATGGCTGCACATATATACTGATGGATCCTCGAAGGAAAACCTTACTGGAGCTGGAGTTACGTGTTCACATTTTTCCTTTTATCATTCTGTTGGCAGAGACACAACAAATTATGATGGAGAAATAGAGGCTATATACATTGCTCTCCGACAAATATTAAATCTTCCCTTAAATAAATTTAACAAGGCAGTAATTCTTTCAGATTCTAAAGCTGCAATTCAGGGAATATGTTCAAATACTACAAAGAAGTCAACAAAAATTAGAGAATGCTACAAAATGTTAACACAACTCCAAAAAGTTAATAAGACTGTTCATCTCCAATGGATTCCAGCACACTGTGGAGTCATGGGGAATGAAGCTGCAGACTCACTTGCAAAGAAAGGCACAACAATAAAACAAAAGTCTAAATTCAATTTCTCATATTCCTCAATAAAATGCTTGATCGTTAAAAAATTTTCTCATTCATACCTACAAGAAATAGAAACAAATGCCAAAGATAAAAAATGGATTACACTACTTTCCAACCCAGATATAATCCCCCAGAGGCCACGGAAAACAGCGGTTGCAGCCTTCCGACTATTGACAAATCACGACTGCTTAGCAAGTCATCTCTACAGAATAGGTATCTCAGCCTCACCAATATGTGTCCTGTGTAACGATCCAGCAGAAATGAATGAAGACCACTTGAAGACCTGTGAAGCATTAAGATCAGAAGAAACTACAGTTCAAAAGTATTGGAAAGCACGAATGCTAATGGCTTCATTGCCAGATGCAAGGCACTAGAAAACAACAACAACAACACTTATACTTTAAGAAAAATCATGGCTAATGAAAAGACAGGCTGCGGCGTGAATCAGAATTATGTAGTAATGGTAGTCTGATACATGACTAACATTGTATATCATCATGATGAAACTGTATCTTTTGTATGAACTCGATGAGCAATTGTTCTTGGTTGTTTAGAATATGGATATATTAGGCGATTATGGTTTTACTTCATTGGGCTATGATCAGACTAGGAGAATTATGTCATTGCAGTTTGCGCTGCAGCCTTTCTTTTTTGTTAGTCATGATAAAAACGTATAATTGAATTTGCACTTTGGTTTCGGCATTTTGGCTTGTAATAAAAGCACTGTGAATTAACTGTTAACTTTTGAATTCCTTATTCTTCCATAACCAAAATGCATATGGAAGAGTGAGAGTAAAGCATCATTTTCCTTTGCCTCCACAGAATACCAGCCTTTTGCCTTGGAGTGCAAATGTGCACTCATTCAATATTACTAATGCATGAGTATACTCTTTGATTGTAGCTGGTGTAGCCATGTTGCCATAGCAAGTTGCTGTTGTGGCTAATAACCAATTAATTATTCATTTTTATTTTGCCAGCTGTCAGTTTATCATTTAACAATCACTGCATTTTTCTGTAACCCTACATCAGTGGGTTCTCTTCTGGAACTTATTGCCTATCAGCAACGGTGTTAAGTCATTTTACAGTATAATCTTCAGGATTTTTGTACATTAAATTCACACGCACGCACGCACGCACGCACGCACGCACGCACGCACACACACACACACACACACACACACACACACACACACACACACACACACACACACACACACTTTTATTCAGACTCTGAGAAGGATAGGGACTAATCTTGGCTAGAGAAAAATTCCTAACTCCCAGCCGGGAATCAAACCTGGGACCCTTTCCACTGCTGGCAGGTTCTCTATATACTGAGAAAATTACATTGTTATAGTAAAAAATTTAGGAATGAAACGTCAAAGTGAAGAGAGCAAAATAGTTCCTGTAAATATGGATTGAGTAACTAACCCATTGCATGATAGTGCTATGCTTTGCTCTTTATGGCTTGCTGACTACTAAGTAGTCCAATCAAAATAATGAACATTTTATTTAATTTAGAATCAAATGACTAAAAAGACTCAATTTTGACTTCATCACCACATAAATGTGATTGAATACAGGCAAAGAAACTTTCTTGTTTGAGCAATAGTGAAGTTTGTGGCTAAATAAAGTACATGTTATAAAAAAATTATAATAAAAATTGAATTGGTGTTGAAACACTTAACATCACTTACATAAAAATATTTATCTTGGCAGGTTTCAAGAGCTTAAATTGCTCCCATCATCAGAATCGTCCAATTGATTCTTGTGGATGTTGTCTAATGTGTGGTTGTTTGAGTTGACATCTAGCAGTGGACTGATGAATTTCCATAATGGATTTGGTGGTGGCAAATCAGAATTCATTAATCAGAGTTTGTTTTTTTGATAAGAATCTTCTCCCAAGAATCCAACTCTGCTACGTTTTGTAGCTGTTTTGTGTTATGCTCGGCATGATGTGATTTGATGTCCAAAAATGGTGTGCAACTGCAGATTTATCTATCTGTTTGTATTTTGCATCTATTTGTTTGTAGATGCATCTCATATGCTCTTTTAATCTGGTTTCTAAATTTCTCTTAGTTATTCCTATATAAGTTTGGTCACAATCTGGGCAACTAATTTTATAGATTCCTGCTTTTTTGTTCTGTGGTATTTAGTCCTTTTGACTTGTTGCACTGTATTACAGTCTACTGACAGTAAAGTTCAAAGTTCTTGTACTAATTTCCCTATGCTGAAATTATTTTGTGGAGCCAAGTTGATGCTGTATTTTTTGAAGATGTTATGGAATTTGTAGTGCTTACTTGGATGGAAAGTGAATATTTTGAAAATCATTTTTCTTTTTTGTTGAGAGTTTAGTGGTCTCTTTTATGTGTTTCTGTTTTTTTTTTAAATTTTTTTTAAATTTCAATATTTTCTTGTCAATTATTTTTTGTTGAAGCCATTGTTAATTGCTATGCTGACTATGTGATTGTATTCTTTGTATTCTCTTTCTAATAAGAGGGTGTAAGCCAATCTGTAGATTAAGCTGTTTAGAACACATGTTTGTGTGGAACTAGGTTGAAGCTGTTACTTTTATATAGTTTTATGAATGGTAGGCTTTCTGTATATACTAAAAATGATTTTATTTTGGCATCTAATTGTTTCTAAATCCAAGAAAGGTAATGTTTCTTTTTCTTCAATTTTCATAGTGAATTGTATAGCTCTGTTTTGTTACCTGAAGAATTTTACAGTTCAAAATGCTGACCATACACTTGAATACATCTAAACTAGTCTTCTCTGCAAAAGCCTGCCAATGCCCTTGAATAATTCTGGATCATTCTTCATTTGATGGAAGACATGCACAATCCAATATTGTTAGTCTTCAGGTATATCTGTGCATTGTATTCAAGGAGGCCATAATACAAGTCCTCCTTCGCCTATCCATAATTCACCATATCTGTTTAGATATTCTTATGCTAGATGAAAATGCACTGATGTACTATCACGTATAAAACACATCTGCAAATTTGGAAGATCATTCTGAATAAAATACTGTTATTGCTATTCATTTAGTCTTTATTTTAGAAAATATGGTACATTTGAGCATTCTCACCCACACATTGAACGAGAAAATTTGTTGATGTTATACGTGTTTCACTTCAGTGGTATTGAATGTAGCCCCACATATGACAAGTTGTAAAAATTAAGTTACTAAGTCATAGACAAACCGAGTTTAGGTTTAACAGTGTAGTCATAATATGGTGATAGAATTAATAATAATAATATGGTTTTATGGAATTAAAAACTTTTGAGTACAGGTGCTAAAACAAAACTATAATGTTTGCAGCTTTAAGGTCCAAATAAGTGTGATCTAAGGTATTTTTACATAGCTACACATTAATTCTCCTTTTTATTACACACAATCTACTGCCACACATACACATACAAATACACACATGCATGCACATTCACACATACACACTCACACAAAGTGAATGATCTTTTAAAAATAACAATAATGTACACATTTCTCTCATCCAAGAAGTCCTTAATGGAGTAATAAGATTTGTTTAGCAAATAGAATTTCAAGCTTTTTTAAATTTTCCAAGTTAGGTATCTTATATGTTTTACTTCTGAGGGAAGTTTGTTATAAACTTGAGTACCATTCTACTTGAAGCTGAGCTCACAGAACTTTTCTGTATGAAAGGTAACATGCAAGTGTGACCATCTCCTGGTATATTCAAAATGTGAGAGCTGTTTTTTTTTTCAAGGTCTGATTGGTTGCAAAACCAAAGCCACTGAAAATCAAAAATATTTTACTTGCAACATGTAACTACACCTACATGCTACTTCTATGCATAGTCACCACCCCAATGTAGACATTTTTTATAGCATGATACCAACTTTCCAATTACCTCATCATAGAAGATAGCCACCTGTGCTTTCAGCCACTTCAGTCATGATGGTATACAGAGCTGACTTTGAAATTTTGGGAAATGAATCATTCAACAGAAATAGTAAACCAACAATTTTCTCAAAGCGCCTGATCCACTCAGTGAACAAGATCATCGGTTGACATTCGTTGTTCCCTTACCACTTGCATCATGAACATCTGTATGTCCTGCTTCAAACTTCCTGTGGCAGTGCTGAAATTAGCTGTCATTCATGGAAGTTTCACCATACACATCACTCATTTGTCAATAAGTTTCAGCTACATTGCACCCCTGCACATAAAGAAAACAAATTGCAGCACCTCATATTTGGCAGGAGAGTATTATTTTGGGCATGTTTAAGTGCTCACTACGTGCTCAAAATTGACAAGTGCGACGTGACATGATTGACAGATAATCACTGTAGCTTTGGTTTGGCAACCAATCAGATCTTGAAAGAAAATATCCCTCATATTATGTTAAAATTCCCATTATTTATATCATGTTTGTATTTTATCACAGTGCTTTTTATACAAATGGCTAAAGCATCTCCCTAAAATCATAGCTAAAACATCAGTTCTTGACTTGTTAAACACAGATGTATCTGTTTGTCATCTGTATCAAACTGTGCAAGTGGTTTCCATTGTTCCAGGGCACACTTATGGTGAAGTAGCTCTTGTTATTACTGCTATAAGGTTTATGATCACAACCTATTTGATGTCTTTAATCACACTAAGAGAAATAAGTTCATGTTGAACTTCTTACAAATTTATAGCGCTTCCTTCCAAGCTGTTTACACCCGAAGTTTCTGTTTTCATTCCAGGACAAACCCATAATCTGCAAGTGACATACAAACAATCTCAAAATTACGCTGTGGACCTGTACTACGTGATGGATCTTTCTTCTTCAATGAGAAAGTACAAAGATGCTCTTTCTGCATTAGGGCAAGAATTAGCTGATACAATGAAACAGCTCACAAAGGAGTTCAGGCTTGGTTTTGGCAGTTTTGTGGACAAACCTATAGAGCCCTATATAAGCAGAAGGTAGGTAGATAATTAATTTAAGCTTATGGAGATCAACTGGGATGGTTCTTTAGCAATGTGTGAGGCTCACATTCAGGAGGTTCCAGACTTGATTCCCACCAACTCCCCTTTCTGACTTTCAATTTCTTGTGGTTTTCCATGGTTAATAGGCAAATGTTGGGGTGGTTTCTATCTGCCATGATTTCCTTTCCATCATTTCCTCTTCAGTCCCTTTCCTTCTAATCTTTCAGGTGTGCTTCTAGGTATCATGATGTAAGTCAGTGCCAGACAGATGCCGCAGATGCTTGTTCAAAGGAAAGATTACTACTCATGGACACTGGAGGGCTGCCTGGTCAACGGATCATCGTTGCCCTCTTAAGGCAGCACCAACAGTGGGACGGATCTTGAAGCCTGGAACTGTTAGGGGTGTCCATATGTCTCTTTGGTCTCACTGCCAATGGCCTGTAGCCTCCTGTAGTTCCTCCAATTCATTCCTTCCTCCTGCTGGGTAGCAGCTACAATAGATCTATGTAGATTAAACAATTTTGAAGAAGAACCCTATTTAGTGCATAAGAACTATCTAGTAATTGATTCTGATGACTCACACATAAATGGAAAAACTGGAGCAGGTATCTATTACAAGTCTACAGGCAAATGCAAATGCATAAGCCTACGTAGATATAGGTCGTGAGGTGAGGCATGAACAAATCTGTCCATAGGGGAAGCTACTTTCCTTCCCTCCCTCTCTGCAATGGCTGAGAGGAGGGAAAGGCCGGCGAGCTTGCCACGAGTGAGTAACATTACTATAACAGTGTGCAGCTGAAACAATTGCAGTTCACATGAAAGTAGTTGTGGCACATAGCCATAGTTATAGTCAAATCACTTTGTTTGTTATAATTCTAATTTTTATACATATATAATATCATTAGCAATATGCACTAAAGCTATGCTAGCAAACTTCACTCCTTCATGGACGGAAACGTTACAGCTTCTGCACATACATGATTGCGCAACTTCTTCCACCGTCAGTCTTTCAGGTGAAGAGCTGCCACTGTGCAGCTAGGGGAATTGTTCTTGTCTTGCCTCACGATCTATAGGTCACTGACTTTCAGGCAGAGGTACTTGCTACACTCAAAAGTGCACACCATTGCTGGAAAAAGGGGCTTATAGGAAAAAATATCCTTGTAAGTTCCAACAGCCAGGCTGCACTTAGTCTCTCAGCTTCCATCACTTTTTTTAAATCTAAACTAGTGCGGGAATGTTATTACAACATATTAAATCTTTTCTCCCATAACAATGTACCCGGTCATATGAGTATTGCAGGAAATGAAAAGGTGGATGTCCTAGCAAAGAGAGGAGCATCTCTTCCATTCACAGAATGAGAATCTTAGAAGCCAAAAACATAGTACAAAGTGAGATCCTAATGAAACCCAAAACAAATGGGAAATAACACCCATAAACAAATTTTACAGGATGATAATTAATAAGCCTAAGTATAAACTAAGTAACTCATTCATCAGGCTCACCAAGTCACAACTTGGAACAGTTATAAGTTATATAATTGGATATGGAACATTCAAAAAACATCTAAGGACAGTGGGACTATACCAAATGGAACTCATTTGTTGCTTGTATTTAAAAGCAAATGAAATGGTCAAACATCTCTTATTAAAATGCAAAGCCACAGATCCCTTATAACCACCATGATTACCTGATTTGTTGGCATGTGACTTTTGTTTATAGGGGTGTTAGAATGCATAAGTGTATGAACAGAATTCTCATTACATTGATGAACTGAAGGATAACATTAGGAATTGCGTCCACACTATAACCCATAAGGAATTGACACATGTTTTTGTGAGCTAGTTAAGACATGCATAGAAAAGTCTAGATGCATATGGAGGGTATTTCCAATATTCGTTATGAAGATATATACAGAACACATTCATTTATTTATTTTATTCCTTTTAAAATTTGCTTCAAATCAGTGCATTTACCCGTATCTAGATACATTGTAATGTGATAACACATGGTTTTATCTGCCCAATTCTGTAAAATGTGATTAAAATCAGATAACTGGACAAGAAATCTTAGCAGCAGATGACAGGTTTGCTCAAATGGAATGACAGATTTTTACTTCCTCTACTATGTGTAGTAAGTAGGGGAAGTATTGTATTCAACCCCAAATTTTGAAATCAAGATTTCATCGGAAATATATCCTTTGAGAATCCAAAATAAGCATTTTTAGAGAAAGGTCTGTGAGTGTATTTGTGTGTCTGTCTGTGAACAGCATAACTCAAAAACAAAAAGTCAGTTTAAAAACAAACTTGGTGTTTAAGTTCAGTATCTTTCAAGGATGCAACGAAAAAAGTTTAAAGAACATTCCTCCATCTTAAATTATCCTTTACATAAATAAACATTTTTAAAAAATGTTGATTTTCTCAAAAATGGCTCTAGTAATTTAGATTAAAATGTCATATGTTCAAGAAATGCTTATGGCAAATGAATTGTGTATTTTGAATTTTGTAGTTGTAGCCCATGTAGTCCTATTTACTCTTGATGACTTTTGCATAACTGGTAAATCATAAGAGATAGACCAAATCTTACTGCACAAAAAATGTAGATCTTATTAAAACACACTTGTTTAAAAAATTAAAAAAAAATTATTTTGTTGTTTAATGACGCTGTCAATTGCCAGGATCACATCAGCGTCGCCGGTGTACCGGAATTTTGTCCCGCAGGAGTTCTTTTACATGCCAGTAAATCTACTGACATGGAGCTGTCGTTTTTAAGCACACTTAAAAACCATCGGCCTAGGCCGGGTTTGAACTCGCGACCTTGGGATCAGTAAGTCAGCGTCTAACCAACTGAGCCACCCAAACCAACACACTTGTTATGTACTAATACATTTGTTTGGTGTAGTGAACCCTTTTGGAGCTATTCCTTGTTATTTGTGTGAGTTTTGCAATACTTCAACTTTTCTCAAATGGAAGGTTGTTATTCACCTTTTTATCTCTTTGCTGTGCAAAGAGAGTAGAATTTCAAAGACTTTATATAGCGACCAACTTTAAAAGATCTGCCTATAACTTATAGCTTACTGTATTTTGTTGTTCCTCTTGCACCTACAAGAAAATTAGCAATAAGATAATTTCTGCAAAAGTTTATCTGGACTAACATGAAGAAGATAAAGGAATAAGTGTTTGTAAGAATAATTAGTACAAGAGTAGAGAAAGTCATGTGTGTGTTATCAAATAATGCTATTCTCCAAAACTTTGTTTTCTTCTTTTGCTTCTTTCCTTTTAGCTGGTGGACTCAGTGTCCCGAGGACATTCATTGTGAAGCACCATATAGTTTTAAGAACATTATGAAGTTAGAATCAGATGCTGCAAAATTTAAGGTAAAGTTGAACATTTGTTCCAGATTTTAGCATTCCAATATGAATGAATAATCTATTTTTTCATAAATATACATTTATCAACATAATATACTCTAATGTAGATAGAACTGCTTGATAAGGTTTGTATACAACTGTGCTGATTAGGTACTTAAGCTGTAACTTTAATAGTGGCAACTATTTATTTATTGCTAGTATACAAGTGAAACTTATACAGTCCTTCAGAGCAGTACCTAACATTTTCTACAGTTCGGCAGCAATGTGGAAGTCATAGTATCCCTAAAACACCACCTATACTGGGGCTTTATATCACTAAGTTCTGATTATTTACAAGCTTTTATCTTTGTTTTAATCTAATCATGTTTATTGCTATTATTTAACATTTATGTTACCATACTCTTCCTTTATGTTAATCTTTCCCTACATATCTCTCTTACCTTTCCATTCACCTTTGCCAAATCAATTCAGAAACTCCATTTCTTGAAATTTAAATTATTTTACTTCTTTCTCTAGACTTTCTCTTTCCAAAGTTTGGAGAGAGGAAATATTCTTTAATGCTTCCACTCAAAGGTCCACATTATTTATAACTTTTAACATTGTTCCTTCTTGCCCATGCAAATCATTCCCATCCCATTTTATAATAAATATGAATACATTTTTTCTCTCATTTATTTGAATGCTTCTGTAGTATTTTAAAATACTTTTATCTCTTAAACTAACACTATATACTTCCTATATATTGCTGTTCCTAGCTTTAGTTGCAGTTTATTCTACAAATACTGTTTCATATCTTTTTCTCATTGTGTGTCTGAACAACCATCCAGTTAGCTTTCGCTTCTCTTTGTCAATATCTTCTTCCACCATAAAATCCAGTGTTTTAATATATACATTTACTACTTATTATTTAGTAGCCCTCCCTAATTTAACTAAGGCTTCATACAGAGCAGCTCTAGGAATTCTCAATAGCAGTTTAGAGAATGCTCTACAAGTCTGAACATATTATTATATTAATTATATATAATAGTAATAGTAGTAATAATAATAACAACAACAACAACAATAACAATAATAATAATAATAATAATAATAATAATAATAATAATAATAATAATAATAAATAATAATAATAATACTAATACTAATAATACTAATAATAATACTAATAATAATACTAATAATAATAATAATAATAATAATAAAAATAATACAAATAGTAATAATAATAATAATAATAATAATAATAATAATAATAATAATAATAATAATAATAATAATAATAATAATAACAGTAATAGTAGTAATAGGAATGATGATAATAATAATATCTGAACATATTTTCAAACCTCTCTCTGTGGTAATTTTAGTTTGTTTTGGTTATTAATAAGAATATTTAGCTATTTTAAGCTAATATATTACATAATGCATTTTTGCTTCATAATTTAAATGTACATATAATGAGTTTCAGTAGTTAGCCCTTTGTTAGGTGCATGCTCTGGTAGAATACCGATAGTCACATGGGGCCTAGTAGGCCCTCACTATATTTTTGTGCTTATATGCTTGTGCACCTCACAATGTCTTGAGATGTCTTTTGATCCATGTATTAGGAGTAGTACGCGACATACATACAGTGATAGAAAGGTGAGAATTTTATTTTTTATAAATAACTCTCTGCATGATCTTACATTTGAAATTATCCTTATACACTTTTTTGCAATATCAACACTCTAATTCATATGCTCACTCACAGCACCACCCCAGAGTTCTATACCATACACAATTGAGGATATATTACACCATAATAAGTTGTGCGTAATATACTTAAGTTTTTAAATCCTGAAAAATAAATCAATAGATATGCTCCTTTACTGATGTTATTACAGGCTCAATCAATATGTCTGTCCCAAGTTAGATGTTTATCAAGTATTATGCCCAGAAAAGAGGTCTGATCACTTTCTACAATATGCTCATTACCTACTTTGGTTATTAGCGGCACCTGGGTGGAGGGGGAAAGCACCTGTGATAATTTTTCTCGGAACTAACTGCTAACAGTGCTGCCATTTATATACATACATACTCCTTCCTCTTAAATTGAATTTTGTAATTTAAATTGATTGTAAATGAAATTTAGTTCTGAACAAAATTAGCTCTATCTGTACCATTTAAGGTACAGTGTTGCACATTTGCGATAAAATGATACCAAGAAAGTATATTAATACTACATTCATGTTGATAATTTTACTAGCATGACACATTGAATATGTATTATGTCATAATATAATTTGCTCTGAAAGCAATGGTGCCAACCTCTGAAGCTCAAAAGTTCCAAACGAGTACTCAGAATGTCCCTTTTCTGTATAAAGTGTCCCACATTAAGAAAAATATGTGATTGCTAGCTTAAAAAATAAGGAAAACACCCCACATGCAGGGTGATCAATTAGTAGTGGTGTTTAGGGTGTACAACTATATTACCGCCCTTGCAATACTAGGTTAGGTACAAATAATGTAAAATTGGGACTTATGTTATCGAAGTGCTTGCTCCTATCAGTAGATACAGCTTTGTTTTTATGGAAACATTACTCCCCAAACACATACTCGAATCTCACATATAGGTAACAGTGCAAGGCTATTTATTACTGTTGTATAAGCAAACCTACTGTGCCCTTAGTGAGAGTGCTGATTATTGGTTGCACAAATGACAGTTGTGTTGTGTATTTAACTTCCGTGAAATGTTTATCTTTGCTATTGTGTGTACCAGAACCATTACTACACTATGTTATAGGTAGCAATTATTAAATGTCCCACATTAATCTCAGTTCTTTTTTCAGAAAAGTACCTTTGTCCCTTCATGCAAAATTTTTGTGAAAATATCCCACAATATGGGACAAAATCCATGGGTTGGCAACATTGTCTGAAAGTAGTTGTAACGGTTAAACAAACCCAGTTTTAGCAGCACTTTTGAGTGGTGTCATGATGCAAATCTTCACGGGCACTATGAAATAAATTAATGAACCATCAACAGTACAATGAGTTTTGCATCTTGATTGGAACTTAAGAAGCTCGGACCGCTAAGACCAATGCTGAATATTGAACAAATTCAAAATCTGATTGATGATCAGATGGAAGGTTATGCATAGCAATTTTTCGATTTATATGATTCATTTTGTTTTCACATATCTTCGGGAGAATTTCAGAATTAACTGTCATGTCACTGTGCTAATTTTGAAAATTTGCGAGCCACAAGCCACCATTGTAAGGCAGTAGCTTCTAGCCTGTATATCATGCTGTAAATTATACTTTGTAAATATTGTTGAAATGTTTTTTGATGAGTCATCAGTTTACTGAGCTTTGCTCATTAATTGTAAGTGTATGTGACAATAAATCATCTTAATCTAATTCTCTTATACATGGAGATGCCGGTATGCAAAACTGAGTTGATCTTTCTAGTCAGTTTCACTTTCTGTTTCAGTAAAAATGTTCAAAATTTGTGTTTATAAAGCATACCATTTCTAAGATATACAAACATGGCAAATTAAGAATATCATTTTGCTTAAAGTGAATTTTGCGAGTGATTTTTTTCCGTTCAAACACAATAGAATTATTTGCTTCTTGCACTCAGAACAAAGCAACTATGCCTTTAATGTCATGTGATAATACAAATTATGGGAATTTGAAAAATTTCTTGACAGAGGAATTACTTTAAGTATAAAATTAAAACTCAGTTTTCCATACAGTGGTCATTATCTATTTACTGCACTAGAGCTTCAGTTGCTTTTGCATTATTTAGTTGTTGAAAAGAATGCAGTTAAATACTGATAACTTATTTTCCCCTCAGGAGAAAGTGATGAATGCACCTCTATCAGTTAACGTTGATTGGCCTGAAGGAGGTTTTGATGCCATTATGCAAGCCGTAGTCTGCAAAGAAAAGATTGGATGGCGTGATGATGCTCGACACCTTCTCATTTTTTCCACAGACTCTGCTTATCATATTGCTGGTGATGGAAAGGTTTGTTGTACAATATTAGTGTACTTCATGCATTTAAACAGTTGATTTCTTTGTTTTAATTAAATTAGAACTAGAGTTAGTTTTTATAGACCATTAAGCTGTTTTACAACAATACAACTGATTCCATCAAATATATAAATTTGTTCATAAGTTTACAATATTTACAATATAATGATGCAAGCAATATTATATATTGCTTGGAGTGGAATATGCATAGCATGTGTCTTATTTTAAATGCATATTCTGTGGAGCAACAACTATTTTCTACTCCATGGCACTCTCAACGAAAGTCAAAGTCTTTGCAAATATGTTCTCCATTGTGTTCATATTAAACTACCAGAACTTGGGAGATCATTTTTAATCATTTAGTAATTTCAGAAACTAAATTAGGTCAGAAAGAATTGGTGGCAAACAGTTCCTTGCACATACATGGGCCTGTTTCTGATCTTCAGTCAAGAAACAGCATACAAATTTTGCACTGAAATGACCCATCTCAAGTTTTTCACTCAAAATTTGTTGGCATGATCCTCTCATCAGCAACTTCCTGAACAGTTAAACGACGACTTCCACGAATCACAGCATAAACTCTATCCACATGGCCTTCATCGTTAATGTGGAAGGATGTCCAGACTTGGAATCATCACAGACCAACATTCTGCCCTGTTAAAAATATTTAAACCACTCATAGCACTGCACGCGACTCATACAGTCCTCCCCATATGCTTGACTAAGCATTTGCAATGTCTTTGTGAAAGTTTTGCCAAGTTTGTAGCAAAATTTCATACACACACATTGTTCTTCAAGCTCCTTCATTGTTACTTTGTCACTAATCTGATGAGCAGACTGTACATGTGCTTACCTCAGCGGCTGTGGTTTGCTTGCTAATTGTCTGAGCGAAACGTGGCAAATGGTATTTTATTGTCTAAACCTGCTGCTAGGTGTGCTCAGCCGCAGCATGCTCTCTCTGCTGGCTGGCACAATATTTCAAAAGTTCAATTTCTTTTTGAATACATCTCGTATTTTTTTTATATTTTCTTTTGTCCTGTTTTAATCAAAGGCTTACAGCTAACGTAAATGTCTAAAAGAGGTTGTATTTGCAATCTATCCCTGCAGATAACTACTAGCTAATATTGATGAATTTCAGTTAAAAAAATAATGCTGTTTCTATAAAATTTTAATAATGCTTTCAAATTACTTAAGCCTTTTTCATATAATTATAATTAAATGTATGATAAATGTATGACAATTATGTCTATTCAAGATTAATGGGTGATTTAATTATTTTTGTGCACTGTTTATTTGTAGCTTGGAGGAATTGTGGAACCAAATGATATGCAGTGCCATCTCAATAGCACAGGAGATTACACCCATTCTCTGAAATTTGATTATCCATCCATAGGACAGGTAAGCAATAATGAATTATACATACAATACACTTCCAGCATAATATCAACATAATTATAAATAAGTAATTTTTGTAAAATAACTTATAAAAGTTTTATTGAACCTATGAGCAAATGCAAGTTTTCAACATTGCAAGCACCTTTAAGTATTTGGAGCAATATTCTGGTTTATATTAATGTTCAATAGGATAAATAGTTAATACCACCCTAATTTTAGTAAACCCTTAACAGTGTTTACTTACGCTGATTGTATATTGAGGTAAAACATCTCTATTGGATAATTTGAAGGTCTCATCAAAACTATGAAAAGACATTTTTATTAAACTGCAAGCTAGAAGCTTTACATCAAGAGAAATTACAACTATTTGTGGCATAACCCTTTTTAAACCAAGAAAAACAAAAATGAAATAGCCCAAGGGAAGAGGATTTTGGATCGTTGTTTCCTGATTGAGTTTTGTTAGTATTTAGAAAAAGATTTTGGGTATAAATATTTAGGTTTTTGTATGGCTTCATGTATGTTTTTCATGTAAAATTCAAGTTTTGAATTACAGATACAGCAAGTGCTGCGAGAAAACAACATCTATCTCATCTTTGTTGTAACCTCCAGAGAAGAGTACATATACGGTCCTCTTAGCAAACATATAGCTGATGCCTCCTTAGGCTTTCTGGATGATAAAATGGGCAATAATGTAGCAAAGGTTATCAAGAGGATATATCAGGTAAGTAGCTAACAGTTTAACTGTGAATGTGAACTTAGAATTCACATTCCAAAAGCAAAAAAGTGTCTGATTTCTTAACAATCACTTATCTTCTCTACCTATATCATGAGCTCAGAGGAAAAGAAAGAAAATCAACCACCTGTCATATGAAAGAGTACTGTTTAAAATATTAAACATTCAAATGAATGTTATCTTTTATTATATCCCTCATTTTCATTGTATATTGCTCTTATGTTTATGAACTTAGGTTAAAGGAATTAATATCTAACTTTATTACAATATATTGTATAATTTAATTATTGATGTATCCTACATTAACGTAATTTATACAGAATTCATTTGAAGGATTAAATTAAATAAAGATATAAAATAAACAGGAGCAAATTGAGGTGGTTTGATGCTACAAGGTGTTTGGTTTCAATTTATCATTCATCCCAAAATCCAAAAGAGGGTATAAAGTTTATAAGTGGAATAGATAAATGGATATCTTGCAGGCCTACATTAGAAAACACAACGTATTACCATTAGCCTGTCTTTTTATAGCAGAAGTACTAGACCATTTGATATTCATGACAATGACATGTGAAGAAAAAAATGACCTCCATGTTCTAATGTGTAGAGCAAACATTCTAAAAAGTAATTTCACAAATATAGGCATTAAATTCCATAATAAATTACCAGCAAAAATAAAAGAAATGCCAAACATAAAACAATTTAACAGAGAGAGACATGCATTTTACTCAGTAAATTAGTTTATGTGTCATAGGTAAATTCTATAAACATTTTATTTGGTATGAATTGTATACTTTAATGAGATGGACATTTTACCACAATTTTTTCAATATCTGAAGGTTTTGGAGTTATAAAATTCACAGACTGCAGAAGAAATTAGAGGTTATTTACTGAAAAGTCAAGATATACAAGTTATTATTTCAGTATCTGAAACAATTGATATTTTAACCCTTTCACTGTGTTTGCCGTTGCATAGACAACGGGGCATTTAACCCTTTCACTGTTGAGATATTTTCCACTTTCTTGTTATGCTAGCCTAAATAATTTGAATTCAAATATTTACAGCCATTTGCTATTGTAAAAATATTAATTTTAAAGTATTAAATTTTTACAATAAAGCTGTAAATTTTTTTTTTTTAGAAAGAAAGCAAAATCCATGCAACTGCAGCCAAATGTAACCCCGTCAGCTTCCAAGCGTGCCATTACATGAATTATTTTACTTGGGACCTCCCCTTCCTTTTCCTCAGGCACATTTGACTGTGCAGTTGCTGGGATTCAAAATTGCGACGTTTGGCTTTGAATGAATGACCAGTTCAATGCATATTACCTTAACCATCACAGCTATTCAAATTGCTTCGATCGAGGTGCCTCAGAAAGGGATATGAAAACCAGTTTAGGAATTAGAGGAAAAACAACATATGTAGCAAAATATCTCAGGAGTGAAAGGGTTAATAGGAGTAGGAGTACACATATAAAGGGGCCTCCAAAATTTTAGTATAGCACTGCAGGTAGACCCCTCCTCTTAACATGACCCTGGGAGGGAAAGACCTTAAGAACAACCAGATCCAGATAATGTGTGCTAAGAAGGGGTCCCTAATGATTCCAGATGGAACACATCCTGGTGCTGCCTAGTGAACTGATTATGAGCTTTCTTGTGGCTCATTCTGGGCCTCCTGGCTTTAGCATGTCGGTGTGGTGCCTCTGGTTTATTATTTTGACTATATGGACATGGTGCTTGCTTTGAACGTAGTTGGGTAATCTCTCTGCCTGGAAGTCACTTTGTGTAGGTCTTGTGGGCTGAATCCTTTGTAAGAATCTCTCTTGGTGTGTATTGCCATATTTTTTTCATACGTCAAAGGCTTTCTAACTTTCTTTGTGAGTGTGCTCTGTTTTGTACATTCATGTTGAAGTATCAATGAGAGAACATTTTATATTGTCTGATGCATCTTCAAATTCACCTATTGAAGACAGCTCATCAGTACTTCTTGCTAAGGCTTTGATGTTTATTTATCTTATATTTTGTAAGGATTAACCTCTGAAGTCTTTTGATGTACCAAATCACAGTGCAACTGATATGCAAACTGTTATTCTATTGAAACAGAAACTGTAGACATTTGTTGTCTGCTTTCCTTTGCAGCGGTCGTTTGCCGCTTGGCCTGCTCGGTCGGTTCCTTCTAATAGGACTTGCAGGCGCATTATGGGTGCAGGGAAGTTGTTAAAAATGATGTGGGTTTCTCTTATAAATTGTTTTTATTCATATTGATTACATTTCATAATCACTGATCTTTACAATATTTGGTTTTATTTCAATTAAGCAAGGTATAAAAGCTCTCGATTTTTATTGAAGTTATTCCGTAATTATTTTTGTCTTAAATTATTATATTTCAAATAATTATTGTATATATTTTACAATCTATATGATATTCATCGATTCCAATAACAGTTTATTATAGTAAAGACTCAATTTAACCAATATACGATTTCCTTTTAATAATTAATAATTTTGTCACAGAAAATATTGACCAATGCATTATCTTCTTTTATGTATGCTTGATATCTGTTGCTAGGTGTTGTTAAATGAAAATTTTCTAACAGTCTGTGTTCATTGGTTGTTTGAACCACAGAAACTGTAATACCAGAACATTGCCATGCTGTATATCCATAGCATACCTAATATCATTTAGCAGAGAGCTGTTTTAACTTACTCATAACTTAACATAGTTTAACACCAAAATTATTAACTAAGAACTCATAAATTATCACATAGTAAAATTAAAATGCAACAAAAAATGGTGAATTCAGGGTGTAGCCTAAAATTGCTGCCACAACTTCTACTCAACAGCAAATGGTCACTTTGGGGTTTGGTGACATCAAAGATCATTTTCCCTAAATTGAATAAACAAAACTACATTATACTGCAACAGTCACTGGAAGGGCATTCTGATGCATTACTAAGTGACACCCCAAATCATAACTTTGTTGACTGGCCTCAAAATCTCATCCAAGAAAATGAGTTTCCAAAAAGAGTCGGCACCTTGGATTATCTTAACCCACTAACACCCAACATTATTTTTTTTTCAAAAATTAAGAGAAACATATGTATTGTGTTCCTTTAGCATACAGTATGTTAACAAAGTATTTTATTTGCCTTTTTATTCACCCAGGGTCCCAAAATTACCCAGTCTATAAATAGACCACTGGGCGTTAATGGTATCAAAAAATCTATAATGATGAATACATTTCCTTCAAGTTCATCTATTTTATGAGCAAACTTTATTTCTTAAAGCAATTACAGGTCATTTAAAGTCAAACCACTTATTAACTGAAACATTTGGTGTGGTAAAAACTTATTATCAACTGTGGTAAGAGTCAAAACATCTGTGGAAGAGTGTTACATCACATTTTTTCCAGAATTTCAAGTGGCATGCAATCCTTCAAACTTGTTTGCATTTCTTCCTATTTTTCATTTGAAGCATGGCCATTTTCTGAATTTTTGTGTACTAGGAAGCACATTTTTTGTATTATGTAGGTCAGTCTCAAAGTTTTATTTTTTTGGTTGACTTTTCAAACCTATGCCACTCTTTTCAGACACAGTGAAATGTACTTCACCTGGGCTGGGAACATCATTCACATTTACTATACCTGTAGTGCTTTATCTTCATTAGTCAGACTGTCTGGATCAGGCAGAAGAATCGCATCAATTGTATCACAAACATCATGAATTTCAATGGAAAAGCTATAAATGATATATACATTTCATCCACATTACCTGCATAACAGGTTGTTTTTAAAACTTTGTGTGACCATCTAAGGGCTAAGCAATGATGTTAAGAATAAGAGTTAAGAATAAGAGCATTTATTAAATGTAAAAACTAATGTACCTGCTTCTGTGTGTCTGCCAGAGTATCACTGACAAGGTTGTGCTAAATGTGGAGGCAGCTAGAGATGTGGTGCAGCTACTCTTTTATTCTAACTGTAATACATTGAGCTCTCCAAAAGAAACTCACAGCTGCACCAATGTTAACCTAGGTCACGAGGTCAACTTCACAGCCACCATTAAGGTAAATATAAAAAAGGATACTGCTCCCAGAATCTTTAAAGGCTGAACATTAATAATTAAGAGTTACTTAGACACATCAACCTTTTTCATGGATGTTAAAGATTCATACTGTGTGCATTCATTCATTACTGCCTACAGCACATTAGTTTGTTCATCTCCTATGATTATGAATTAGAAGTTAAAATTTTGTGTTTGATGAGAATTTGTCCACACATTTTTAATTTGGAAAGTTAACCCTCTTGCTGCCGTGCCTCTTTAAAGAATTCCCACCAAAAACACCACCCATTGATCAAGTCAACTGTATTATAGGTCATGAAGTCTGCCAGTGTAGACCTTGTCGACACTATGTTTGTGAGGATGTAAACCTCTTGTGGCTAGTGGTGCTTAAATGTGTGAAGTGAAATTAATTTTTTTAATTAGTGTTGTTTTTAATCTTGTGGTACCAGAAACTATTATCATAATTAGTTTTATGTGCACATATGTAAACTGAGAATTATTAGGAACCCGAACTAGTGTTAAAACTAGTGCTGGAAAACTAGGACCATAGTTATTGAAGAGTTCATATTCATGATACAAACCACACTGAAGTCATTGCTTCTGGTGAGTTATATTTTGCATTTTTTTATGTAACGTAGCATAGTTTTGAAGATATATTTATTGTTAGTTCACTTTTAATTGAATACATATTTAACAGTGCTAAATTTCTTTCACGTTATTTCAATAGAAATGTATGGTATTTCATCTCAAATTACAATAACAAAACTATTATACCTCGTTGTTGTAATAAAATATGCGTTGGATTTTTATTTGCTATCTGATAAATGTTTTAATTAATATAATACTGAACAGAAATAAATTTGATAAAATTCTGATTTGAAGCTTTCCTGGCAACGAACATCTTGAATATTTGATAAAATTTGTTTTTTAGATGTTTATTCTATCTTAAAAATTACATTTATTGTGATTTTTTTTCTGAAAGCTAACATTTCAAGACGTGGTAGTCTGGCATTTTCCACTCCATTAGCCATTGGCATTTAAACGTCCACTGGATCGACGTGCAGCAGCAAGAGGGTTAAAAAAAGAGCATTTGTTATATTTGAGAGTAAGCTTTATATGCAGGCAAGAATTCTTAAGGAGTTGCCTTCAAGTTATCTACACTCCTATCATCAATACAGAGAATATAAATAACTGTTGCCATGGGTCACTGATGGCAGGTAAACATAATCTGATGAGTGCTATCTGGAAATGCCAACAGACTGTGTGAGGGATGTGGTGTACTTGTCCCTGCATCATCATCATCATCATCATCATCATCATCATCATCATCATCATCGTCATCGTCATCGTCATCGTCATCGTCGTCATCATCATCATCACCACCACCATCACCATCATCATCGTCATAAGTAGTAGTAGTGTGGTATTAATACTCATCTTCAAGTGATTAGGGTATCACATTCAGGCTAATATGTAGAATTTAGATAAAATAAACATGCATTTAACATTTGTACATATTCAAATTAATTTTTGAAGATGTTATTTAACTGCTGCTCATTTGATTTTGTGCGTTAGGTTGTGAGTTGTCCAAAGGATGAATCCAAATGGAGACAAACTGTGAAGATTAAACCAAATGGGCTCAATCAGACTGTTATTATAGATCTGGAGATAATTGGCAAATGTGAATGTGAAGGAAATAATTCTCTGGTGAGGAAGGAATATTTAATTTACATAATTACAACAAAACCATTTTGATTACACAGTAAATATCTTAAATGTTGCTAATGTCCAAGCTCAAAAATGGCAACACTGAAATTAAACTATCTATTTAAAAAAGTTCTCATAACTTATTTTAGATTCTCTTTTATTAAAATATATTGTTCATATATTTTATTCAACTTAAATATCAAGGTAATTGATATTGCTTCACATGAGGTAGATCCATGGTTCAAATTCTGGCTATACATTGAATTTTTCAGTCCTGATTCCACCTCTTAAATATAAGAAATTACGCATCCACATTTTAGGCATCAAAAGTATAATATGTTATCTGGAGACTAATAAAGTACATGGGTTCATTTTTTAATTCAATTCAATTTATTCATCCAATTTATCTTATAGGAACACACAGGATATGTCACAATTAATGCTATACAAAAGCTTATATACAAAATACAATATGAAGTACATATACAATATATAGTTAACTATAATACAATTTCTCAAATCTTATCTGTAAAACTCATATATTCTTCCACTGAGTAAAACTGGTTGAGATTTCGGAATTTGCAAATTTTCTTTTTAAACTCAGTTTCTGATTTAATACTCTTTAAATGTTCAGGCAGTTGGTTAAATATTTTATGCCACTGAATTTAAATGATTTCTGAAAAAGTTTAGTTCTATGGGCCTTTATATGAAGTTTGTTTTTGGTCCTGATGTTATGAGCATGTACATCTGTGTTTGTTATGTTATCCAAATTATCTTTAACATAAATTAACATTTATTTTATGCAGAGGCTCTGAAAGGTGAGTCTGTTTAGTTATTTGAAATACTCTCTGCAACTTTCTCTAGGAGAAATACCCACTATTACTCTTGATGTTCTCTTTTGTAATTTAAATATTTGATTGTTATAATTTGAATTTCCACATAGCTTTTTCCATATAATAACATAAATAATAGTGATAACAATGCTGTAACAATGATAACAATGCCTTCAAATGGAGCCAGGCAATATAACTTACACCGGAGGTAGGTTTCCACCCTCCCTCACAGCAAATGAACTCCCCTCCCTCCCCATGCCATGTACAGCAACAATAGCAATAATGCAGTTTTGAAGAAGTGAGACAAAATTTAAATGCATGAAATGTAGCCATTTAAAGGATATGATCGAAAAGGATTATTTTTCTATAACATAGATATTTCAACATATGAACTGTCCCTTAAGTATCAGTTCCATCAGCTTTATGAACGTCAAGCCAAAATCTACCATCTATTGGATTTATGAATGTCCTTTATAGGTATATTGATAAGTGTAGTTATATTTTATTTAGTGTTCAATGCAAATGACTGAGTCAAAATCTGAACAAGCCAAAGACTAAAACAGAAGAAATAACAAATACCATTCTTTCACTTCTTAAAAAATAAGAAAAAAAAACATTATTCCTCTAGGTCATTATTATTCTGCAAGAAATCCCTACAGGATTATCAATATTTTCTATGAACATTTTATAAACTATTTCTGATGTTAGAAACTAATCAACCTAGGCAGTTTTGGAGTTCAAAACTGTGCACAAATTTTGGACTTCATAGCTTATAAATTCCAAAAGTTGCAACATTTATTCCTAGGTTATCACCTTAAACTTCATTTGCCATTAATTTTATTGTTGTTTGTGTTAAAGGGTTTTGAAAGGAATTCTTCATATTGCAAATTTGGAGGCAATAAAGAATGTGGCATCTGTGTATGTGATGACAACCATTATGGTGAAAACTGCAGATGTGAGAGAACAGACATTTCAATGGTCATAGATAACAATGAGCAGCAGTGTAGAGAGAGCAACAATAGTGTAATATGTTCAGGACATGGAGACTGTCTCTGTGGTAGGTGTGAATGTGACAAAGGGCCCAATGGTGAACACGTAAGTTATTTTATTTATAATAAACCAATATGAAATGGAAAGGAAATTTGCATGTATGGTAGAATTTGGATAATTTGAATGTTTACAATTCAAAATCATTATTAATTAAAAGATTTTTCTGGGTCCCTTGAATTTGTATTAAAGCAATGTAAAAAAAATCACTTGTAATTCAAATTTAATTTTCTTTAATTTGAAGTTTTTGTTAAGAAATGTCAGTTGAAAATTAATCTAAATATGGAAATTTAATATACCGTATTTTATCGCATAAGGCCCCCCCTCGCATATTTCCCTCCCCTATGATTTTTCATCACTAAAAATTATTTACCTATTAAAGATCGCATAATTCCCTCTCCTCGTCCGTTCTTATTGGAGCGGCCTTCAAATGACTTGATAATGGACAACAATGGATGCAGCAGTGCCTGTCACGGACAACAATGGACGCAGTGCTTGCCACAAAAATACTCGTATTGCTCTTGTCAAAACGTATCGTAAAATTGAAATGTGAAGTTGTAGATGTGTTTGTAAGTCAGTTTGTTACAAGTCTTCATATTGTTAAGAACAGTTTTAAACAAAACTGTATTTCTTGTGCCATTAATGGTTCTGACAACATGTTGCGGAATAGTGAACATGAAGATGTGTTAACTGAGCCAGATATAAATGAAAATAGTGACGAAAGTGAGACCGCAGAATAGTCAGAGAAAAGAAACAATAAAATAATACCTTCTACGAGGAGACTTCGACAACGCCACTGAGGATGTTTACTGCAGTTGTAAACGAAACGTCTGGAAGACAGATCTCCAGCAGACCACGGCATAACAGCCTGGAAGATACTTCATTCTACAATTTAGACGCCGGCCGTGAAAGCCTACGTAGCTTTATGAATGCTATAATGTCTCTTAATAAACCACGTGTCTAGTACAAGACTTACTTTTGCAGAAAAGGTCCCCACCATTTCAGAAGATGAAGACGGTTTAAAAAAAATCTGAAATCGTGAAAGAATACGGGATACCACCGAATACTTTGTCAACTTATCTGAAGAATAAGAACATTTTAAGCAGTCTCGAATGAAAATGAAAAGAGTCAAAAAAAAATGACACAATCAGAAAATTCTGATATCAATGAGTGCATGTTACAGTGATTTAGACAAGCATGAAGCAAACACATCCCATTAAGTGACCTTGTTTGCTTAAAAGCAGAAGAATTTTCTGCAAGTTTAGGTACAAATGAGTTCAAGGGTGGCACCAGTTGGGGTATATGTACATATCTGTATTGCTAAAATGTCACTTTTAGGCATCACTTCTGTAATTCAAATTGTTGGATATTTAAAATTTTTTTCTTGTCCCTTCAGCTTTGAATTATCCAAGTTCTACTGCATTTAAAAATTAATCTTGAAAACCATTCAACACATTTTTTTAATTCATTTACCAGTGAAGATCATTGGTTTTGCCAAACACAGGCTACTAAGCCTTTCCATAAATTTTTAAATTGAGAGTTTAGCAGGATGTTTAATGTTCATGTCATCCAATTTCACTCCTGTTTCAATAAATACTAATATTAGGAAATAATTTTTCATTCTTTGTTATCAATATAGTAGATGGTTCAAGAAAATGATCTCTGAAAGTTGATCTGAGTTCTAATCCTCCTGAGTAGGTATAGATGCACCTAAGCCGAGAAGGGCAAAGTGTTATTGCTTGGGAATAGTTGTGACAGGCATATGGCATTCCTACTGCAGAAGGATTTGGAAGATAACTGATATTGTGACTATGGGCGCAAAGTTGCTGGTGGGCTGCACCGGTATGAACATATGTTGGCCCCTTTGCGTAGCTGCCTGAATTACTAGTGCCTTGGATCAGCTCTTTAGAACAAATGTCCCACACAACAATGGCCTGTGCAACAAACACTTTATGTGTGCCAACCTTCATTTCTGGAAATTTCGTAGTAGTAGTAGTAGTAGTAGTAGTTCTGAGAAGCCTCCCCTTTAGAATGTTCTGCTTTGTCTATGGGGCTATAGGGAAAGGGAGGTTAAGAGTATGCACTTAACAATTTTTCCATATTAACCCTTTCACTCTTCTGATTTTAGTTTCACTTTTATTTTTAATATCTTAACAAACATTGAATTCATTAACATTAGATTTAATTGATGTTTGCAAACATAATCTGTTACTGACAGGTAGCAGAAAGTTGATCCAAATCTAAGCTAAAAGTTTCTTTGCAGCAATATTCTGGCAAATACTGTGAATGTGATGACCTTTCCTGCTTGCTGCATAATGGATTACTATGTGCTGGCCATGGACGGTGTGAGTGTGGCAACTGCAGCTGTGACAGTGGCTGGGGGGGCTACACGTGCGCCTGCCCAACATCAACTGTAAGCTGTACTGCACCTGATAGTGATGTGGTGTGTTCTGGCAGAGGTCATTGTGACTGTGGTGTATGTTCATGTGACGTCAATGAAAAAGGCCTTAAGTACACTGGAAAATATTGTGAGGAGTGCCCAGTAAGTTGTTAATAATAGTGATAACATCCACGTAAGAAATTATTCCTGACTTAATATTTACACAATGGATAAAGTCAGTGGGTATTCTGGGCTATATACAAAGATCAGCTTTTACTTTTGCTTTTAAGAATTACCTTGAGCTTTAGAAAGTATCCTAAACAGTCTTGATTACTTAGCAGCAGTCAAAGAACAGCTCTAAGATGGTTATCTGTCATTTGTGAATGATGTTTCGATTTGCAAAGCTTTAAGGCTGAAAAAGTTTTTCATGTAAATATGTATAACCAAAAATGCACATAATAGCTGCTGCTTTTGCATGTAGTCAAGGAAATGTATTCTGTGCTTTTGCATAGTCTCTTCTGAGTGTTTTTATTTGCTAAGATTATTTTTATTCCTTATAGTATCCTAAGAGTTTTAATTAAGTATCTCTTTAAGCGTGTTAAGCAATACTTTTTAAGTGTTTAAGCATTAAACCATGGGCAATGCCAGGTATTTCAGCTGGTTTGAAATAAGAGAAGCAGGAAAGTTGCCCCTATATAGTCTTATTATCAGTATTCTTTAAACATAGGAAATCTACCAAAGCTACAGCTCTGGCAACATTTGTTTTAACTTCCCTCCATAGAGATTATTTTTCTTTTCATATGCTTGAGTTTCACTATAGAGAAAAGAATAACTATTTACCAGATATTATCACACCCAGTTATTGTTCTTTTCTGATTGATAGACTTGCCCAGCCAAAAGATGTGATGAATTCCGACCTTGTGTGGAGTGTAAGGTGTTCAACTCTGGTACATTAAGTGCTCAGGAGTGTCTCAACTGCACTGTTGAAATACTGCAGGTGGATTATATTAAAGGTAATTATGGGATACATTCCTTAAGCATAATTAAAATATTCAGTATTCTGATATAAAACTGATTATAAAAATAAAGTGTTTACTACAGTGGTGCATGTCATTAAAATCTATAAGCTTATTTGTTGACATTTAAAAACACTTTTGTTCCATTCAATTTAAAAAAAAAACCTCAGGATGAGTTTCAGTGAGGTTTTTAAAGATTAACGCTGGCTTCTCAAACAAACATATTGTAAAAAAATGTGCTCAACCACCCTTTAAAAAAAAACTACTTCAACTAATAAATTGTATACAATTTGCTGCATTAATTGTGAAGATTGTAATAAAATATTATAACAAAGATGGCAAAATTCAGTCCAGTTACTTTTCTATCACATTATTACCTTCTACATTTTTACCACAAATATGCAGTTTTCTTCTCATCGCTAACACAGTGTGCAGTCTTTAGGGCTATCTCAGCTCACAAATGTTCTCCTCATAACCTTGCTCAGTCCTTTCATACACTATTATGATGTACTCAATACTCGTTGATCTTCTTTCAATGCAGTGACGTAACTTTCATGATGACAGACACACATACACAGCTGTCTCACACTCATTGACTCATGTCTGTAGCTCTAAATCTCGAACTCATATGGCCTCTTTATACACTGGGGATGAACCTTTCTTGATCTCACACACACGCACGCACCAGAAATGACTCAGTTAGAAGTCTCGAGAATGTTGCTGAAACCCCTTTTGTTTCTGCTGCTTCGATTGTTACAGTCGTGTACAAACAGCAGATGCGTGAGCCAGCCTGACCTTTAACATCCTTGCCCACTCGCCAGCCTGGCCCCCATCCATCCCCAGCCAAACAACGGGCCAATGTCACAATATATATTGGCAAAACCAAGAGAAACTTGCAAACTTGCTTGCAGGAATACTTCATAAATATAAAATACAAAAGATATAAAGATATACAAAAGATAGCAATAGCACACTATTTTTGGTCATACAACTTATAACATTTTAAATAGCTTTGAAGAGCCAGAATCATTCTTCCAGAGAAATTAGAATGAAACAAATTAAATAATAACCATTCTTTCTCATTAATTATATTTACAGAGGAACATGAAGATATAAAAGTCTGCAAGATGCCTGATGAAAACTGTTTCCTTGTGTTTGCCTATCATACAAGCAACAGGAGTGTATGGGTTCAACGCACTAAAGAATGTGCAGTTGCAGTAAATGCTCTCGGTAAGCCTCCGTTATTACAGGTCAGAAATAATGAAATTATAATTAACTGCAAGTTCCTTAGGTTTGGCTAACTGACATTTTAAATGAAGTTGCTCAGGAATACTTATCAATTTAATTAAACAAAGGTGAAAGTATAACATTTTAAAACATTTATAACTAGCCTAATTCATTTTAGTTTAGAAAAGGGTATTGCTCTTTGAGGCAAAGGGTTTCAATTAGGGATGGGACTTCAGTACCTTGATACTTGGTGGTACCTATCAAAGTATGATACTTGTTACTTTGAAATAAACTTTTGAAATGTTTAAATTTTTAAGTTTTGCATTATTAAAGATTGTTGCATGCAACTTGCCTCACATGTGTCCCCAAACAGTTGCTGGACTAGTTCTTGATAGACCTTGACTCCCTTTCCTGTGAATGAATGAATACAACATTTCACAGATCTTTGTAAAATAATGGAAGAAGGAATAGAGGTACTCATGTAATTTTTAATGTTAAATGAGTTGTAAAGGAAGTTGATTTAGCTGATGCACCAAATAACATTTCTACGTGGCCTAGCTTGATGACAATCTTAACATGCTAGTGACCAAAATCTGTGAATGCTACAGAAACAAATCAGAATTTAAGAGTAAGATAATGCGACTGATGAGCTTGAAACTTTTAAAAGCCTATTACGTAATAAAGATTATTATTACTGTTATTATTTATGATTATTATTGTTATTGTTATTATAATTATTATTTTTATTATCATTAGAGTAGAATCCTGCTAATGTGAATTAACTGGGAGTGTGGTCTGTTTGAATTTGAAAATTTTCAGATTATATGAAACAGAAAAAAATTATATCAATTTAGCTTTGGAATAGCAACTATTAGATAATGTAGCCCACTGATGTGAGAAAGTGATAACATTGCAATTACTATGCACAGTATAATGACAGTATAGTCAACATTGATAATGTATTCTTCTGACCTGTGGACATTGTCAATCACATCCAATAGTGGCGGTACCCAATGAGTTTGTCAGTTCTGTAATAAAATGCTTTCTCTACATACAAGCCTTTTATTTTTGTTTAAATTATGGATTTTAAGTTTGAATTATCCAGAATTTTGGATTTACAGGGATCAGATTAGTGGGGTTCGACTGTATGATGATGATTATCGTCGTCGTCGTCAACATCATCATCATCATCATCATCATCATCATCATCATCATCACAGTTAATGGAAATATTTGTTCTTTCCTTCCATCTGTTGCTTGTGTTTCACCATATATGATTATTTGAGCAACTTTGTGTCGAATGTAATCTTTTGAGGTTCACTAACTTTTACTTATATAGTACATATGTTCTGCAGATGTTGTGTGCATCATCAGCTTACTTTTGCCTGCCGGAATCGAAGGCAACTGATGATGCAGACATCTGTGGAAGATACGTACTATGTAAGTAAGAATTAGTGAAGCTCAAAAGTGTTAATTTTGTCCCACAGTCACTCAAATCATATTTTTGTTTCAATATGTACTACTTCTAGCCAGTTTAACCATCATATATTGATAAATTAACTCTGATGGTGTAATATGTTGATGCATTTGCAGAGTATATTGCATTGCCTTCTACTTTGTATAACACACACTCCAGATGTGGGTACACCATCAAATTATTCCAGCCTTTATCTGCTGTTGTAAAATGGCTTTCAATAGGTTCATAACTTGACAAAATAAAAATCCTGGAATCTTTTGATATAATGGTATATTACTACATGCACTTAGTTTTATAGTTTTTCACTTGAATGCAGTTGAAGTCACGCTGTTTCTGCTAACTAGCTGTTATACATATTTACAACAGAGATTAGCTACTGTGTGTACACACATATATATTCTGGTATAAGTGTAATATACACAGGAAACTTGACATTTTCAGCAATGTCACTCGGAATGATTGGAGGCATTGTACTGCTTGGACTATTACTACTCATTGTGTGGAAAATCATCACATGGATCCATGATGAAAAAGAGTACGCCAAGTTTGAGAATGAACGTGCCAAGTCAAAGTTTGATGGGGTAATTATGAGACTTTAAACTAAGTTAATATATGAAAAGAAGCTAGATACAGTGATGTGTTTTTGAATTTTTTTAATATTGAGCTGGAATTACTAACAGTGACATCACTAAGTGCTGCCAGTGTTACTAATTCTGACTCAACATTACTATACCGCTCGCAAAAGTTAAAGGCATGTAAATGCTGGCCAATGCTCAAGCAGAGCGCTGTTGCCAAGCGTAGTGCGTGTACTGGCAGAAGTTCTGTACATATGAGTGTGCGAGATGCGTGTACCACATTCGGCAGCACTGGTAGGAGGGGCAAGCTTAGGATTCGCTGGAGTCTGCAGTACGGCCCGCCTCCATATGCCTTTAACTTTTGTGAAGATTATAAATCATAATTGCTATTAAAACATATTAAATTACACCCTAAAGGTGTGTGTTAAATTATGAACGTCTAAAAGCTATATTTAAGTTCCAGCTCTAACTAGACATGAGTTGTGAAAACATTCCAGTTTAATTGAATTGGTGATTTGAAAAGGGAACAAGTCCTACAACCATAGTTTTTGGAAAACCAAGAAAAACTTCATAGCATCCAAGGTTGGCATCTTAGAAATTTATGTTACATAGATAACTAGCAGATCTATACATTATTGATTGTTTGGGCTATTCAGTGACCTCAATTTTGCACTTCATTGATTTATAGGACACTTTTTATGTTCAAGACTTGTTTGTTTTATAAATTAATAAGTGTTATTTGAAGTGTAGGATGTTTTGGACTTTATTTATGAACTTGAAGAAATAAAGTATTCTGGTAATGATCTCTTATGAGGTTAATTAACATATTCTAATATATTGACAGTTTTTGACCGTGACATAGTTTTCTGATAGAAGTGCAGATGTTCATCTGGCATATGATATTTTTTCAACATCTGCTATTTTCTTATTTTTGATTGGGATAATAACTGCCTCATATACCTTCCGGGATGACAGATCTGGACTAGTGCTTCCTTTTGCCAGCTCGAAAGAGTACTGGATGTCATCAATATACTCACATGCCTGAGGTAACCTGTTTTCTATCATAGGTTAGATGCTTATACTTTGAAAGAGTGAGCTCAGGCTCACAATGAGAACTACCAACAATAGCTTTGGTTGTCTCTTGAAATACTTCTGCCAACAGGTTTTGAAGTCCATTATATTTTCAGTTACTGCTGCCATGAAAGCATTTGAACACTTCCTAGCTGATATTAGATATGTATTAAAATGCAATATACACTCTATCATGAGGATGAAGGACATGCTTTATAGGACCAAAGTTGCGGTCACATGGCAAGAAAGAATAGCATCTTGCTGTAAAGTATTGGTGGATGACATTGAACTGTTCTGTCCTGTCCTGTCTCTCTTCTTTTCATGATTGTCTTCTCTGTACTGGTTTACTTTGTATTAATCTGATTAGAAATGCATCTTGTCCATTTTTAGTTGATCCCCGAAGATGCTGTGATAGAATAGCTATTTTGTCGACTTCAGAAAATTTATTTCTGCAGTTCAACTGACAGTTGCAGTCAGGGCCAGAATGCTCAGCATTCATAGCCTTACCCTTTCCAGCAACATATTCCCTCCCAGCTAAGTGAGCTCTCTTTGGTTTTTTCATGGACATAATCCTCAGTGTTTCAAATGCATCTTCTCTTATTCTTTCTTGGAGAATCACCTTTAGAGCTATCCATAATAAGTAGCACAAAGTAGCTAATAATGTTGCAACATTCACTACACTATTAGCTGAAAACAGGAATCGTCACTAAATTACAGTATTACCAACACACACTATTCAATCTACTCATTAATGAATGCAGTTACTCATTGCAATTAACCAACATCAATACCCTCTCTGAGTATAAAAGAGAAACTAATTTTGGACTGACTTCTCTTTTAAAATAATGGCATCCTTAATTGTCTGTGGGAGTCATACTTTATACAGGACAAGTTTCTGCTTCACACTAATTGATAGCTTGAAGAGTGAGAAACCAAATATATATTTCAACTTATTTTTGCAAAAGGTAGACGTGTTTCTCTTTTCAAATCACCAATTCAATTGTATGTAATTCACTTGAAAGAATACTGAGTTGGATGCACTTAATTTTACTACCTTTTATCCTTAATTATGATCAGATATATCCATAGGGAAGAAACCAGACAAGAGTGGATGTCTCTCCCAACATTTTAATGCTACTTGTTATAACAAAATCTATAAAAAAAATTTGAAGCATTGTACTCGCATGATTTTCTCTACTCTTGTACCTACAAAACTATTCTTAAAATGTTTATTCCTCTATCTTCTTCATGTGCAGAAATTGCAGAAATCCTTTTATTGTTCGTTTCCTTGCAAGTGTAAGGGAACATGGGAATCCAATAGGTTTTAAGCGATAGTCAAATACTTTAAAGCTGATCGCTAAGTGTTGGCTTTCAAATTCCACTCTTTGCATGGCCAATAGTTATAACAATAAATACAATTTAAATTTAAAATAAAACAGTTTTGCATATTTGGTTGAATGGTAATCCCTTGAAGCCAAGTTCCTGATATCTACTCTAATAGCTTCAGTCTTTCATTATAATAGTGAATTAAATTAAGTCACAATAATATACGAACAATAACATACAAAAATTATAACAATTAAAAGAGTAATATCCAGTCTTGTATAATTATATATTACAACTAAATGGCTCAAAATTAAATTTTTTTCCATTATACATGTACTGTGATTGTAGAGGCACCCCTGGTTCTGATTTCTAATGTTGCTTGTCTGCTTAACAATGTTTTATTTCCCTTCACTGATGACAGTCTTTGTTTCTGTGTTTCAGGGTGATAATCCACTGTACAAAGGTCCTACAACGACAGTTCAGAATCCTATATTTCCTAGCCATGAGAATCCTGTATCTTAAAAACTGAAATTATATCATGTATGGGGTAGAGATTTCCAGATACAAAAATAAAACTATCTTCTTGAGTTTGAAATAACTTCTAGTTCAGTATAAAGAATTTAGTGACTTCATGCATGAAACTATTTAGTATTTGTACTATTTACAGCTCGAGTCCAAATCTCACTTTTAGAACAGATTTTTAAGTAGAGAATCTTTTTCACTGAATATTATAAACATTTCACAGTAATTCAAGTAGCTATATGATATATGGGTCTTCTTTCAATGAATACCTAATCTAAAAAGGAAAGAATGGGCTTATCTGTTAGTTGTCTTCATCAAATCCCAGAGATTCATTTCTAGAGCTAAATGAAGTCACTGAAAACTTCTGCTAAACCAGAATCTGAGTTCTTGTACTATCTATTGTCCTTTGTGCCATCCAGTTTATTACTAACATCACATTTTTTAAAAATTTTGTCACTCTCCTAGATTACCAAGCACCCTTTGAAGCTTTAACCCATTAACTTGCAGATGCCAGGCCCCCTCCTTTCTCCAAACTTGTACATGATACAATGTTTTTAAAACATTTTAAGTGAAGGTGAGTATAAAAGAAGCTGACTCAAAATGACCTCAAACATGACACAACTACTAGAATTTAAACTGCCCCTGTGCATATTCATTGAACTCTACATAATGGAATGATCTCATTTACTGTATAGAAGCAAGAAAGTGATTCCATAACTAAGAACAGAAAAGATCTTTGGAAATTAAAATCATTAAAACTATATCAATACATAAATGTCAAAACTATAGGGTCTTTATTACACATAGTAACCTGTTTCAAGCCTCTGTCCACTGTGTGAAAGAAAGGAAAATGTCAGACTCACACAAGTACCTTTACCTTATTGCAGATGCTGCAGATGTTGACCCTTTTGTTCTCAGAAAGGCAGTATAACTCATAAAAATGTTGTTGCTCCCTTGCCTAAGCTCAGCAGCAAGAATAACCTTCATACACTACAGGATCTTAGTGATAAAATCATGCAAGAAAACAAGGACTCCTGCTGCTAAGCTTAAGCAAGTGAGTGAGAACATTTTTACGAGATATGCTGCCTGTTTGACAGAAGGATCAACATTTTCAGCATCTATAATAAAGTAAGGGTATATGTGTGCCTCTGATGGCACAATTTTCCTAGTGACTTTCATGGAGTGGAGAGAACCTGTGGAATGGCTTACATGTAATGTGGAGCCTATATTTTCAAAGAAAACAGTGCATCTTATGCAACAACAGATTTGGCAAATATTTAGTATTTGCATGTTAAAACATTAGAGAACTTGGGTGTCTCTTGTTAACGAGGGGTAAAACATTTGTACAAAATTGTTGTTTTTTGGTGAGTAGCAAAATATATGTAATAGGAACAATGTAAATAAATAGTTTATATTGCAAATATCATCAGCATCACCATCATCAATATTTTAGTTACTACTACTACTACTACTACTACTACTACTACTACTACTACTACTACTACTACTACTACTACTACTACAATAATAATAATAATAATAATAATAATAATAATAATAATAATAATAATAATAATAATAATAATAATAATAATAATAATAATGTAATTTTAATTTCTTAACAATGTATTTTACCATGCTTTATGTCCAAATAAATGCCCATAAAATTTATTATTACTCTTTTGTTTGAGTATTAGTTCTATAATAAAAAATTGCTTTTACAATTTTGATATAACTAAGAATCATACACAAATCATCAAATATTCACATACTATTAATAAAAATAGGAACAAAATAAATAAATAATTTTAGTGTAAAAATTAAAGACATATGAAACAGCGCTCCCCTGTTGCCAAGCAAGTACATACCAGTGGTGACTTCATGTGTCAAAACATTACATATCCTTAAAACATTAAAATTATATCTTAATGGTGTTAACTCATATTTCAGTTTTCAGATTTCAGTTTTGTTTATTTGCTTAAAGGAATACATACATATTCGAAGCATCGTCAAGAAAACATGTACAAAAACCATCATACAGTATTATATATACATAGATAAATATTATAGTAACATATTTACAGTAATGGATTACTTACTGTACACTGTTACAACTTACTATTATATCAATACTATTTATTTGGTCCATATTATCTAAGATATTCGTCACTTGAGTAGTAGCAACCTTCTATGCAGAATAGAATAAGCAGGGAGTTTATTATACAGTTCATGAGCTGCAGAAGTAGGTTTGGTTTTATACATTTCCAGCCTATGGGACTGAACGTGAAAGTTTGTATTTCCTCTGGTGTATTGCTCATGTATTTGTTTGTTTGACCTATGTCTTGCCTGTTGAACAATTGTACTATTACCTCATACATGCATAGAGGGTGTAGAGTTAGAATTTTTAGGTCTTTGAAGGCTTGCCTACATTATTTTTTTTTTTTTTTTTTTATACACTTGCAAAATTACAATCTGTTCAATAGTTGAACAATAAGTAACAATGATAACATTAATTTTTCAAAATAAAAAATTGGCCATTGGCCATAAATTTGCTTATAATTTGGGTGCAAATCTGTACTGCAATTCCAAGACTTGGTTTCTCTGTAGTCGGCTTGTACTGCTGCTGTTGTCAAGTAGAGCTTGCCTACATGAATCTGTTTATTTCATTCTCAAAATTAGTCTTTTTGGAGAAAGAATACTCTGCTAGTGTGCTTTTTAGCACAGTGTCCCCACACTGTTATCCCGTAAGATATGTGCCGGTAGATTAATCCATAATATAACATTGTGTATTAACATCCACCATATTTCTTTTTTTTCATTACAAATAACTGTTCGTTCCATGTAAGGTTTTCATCCATGATTACCCCTAGAAAATTTGCCTTTTCGACTGCGTTTACTTCTCTGTTTTCAATGACTATATTTGTATTTGCTATTGACCTATTCAGTGGAGTTTGAAAGTGGATGTAATTTGTCTTATTTAAGCTTATGTGCAAGTTATTCGACCTAAAATATTGTATAATTTGTGTTGTGTTACCTATTGTTGCATTTTCTAGAGCCTGAGAACTTATACCCATGTTTACTATTGATGTATCATCAGCGTATCTACATAAATATCTTTGCATCAGAGATATTTGGGATATCATTGACATAGATTATAAAGAGATGATATGCTGCCTTACTTTTTTCATCTTTTGTGGCTTTTATAGGGCATAATATCTATTTAGTACTTTTTTGGCTCGTTTGATATCTTGATTTATTCAGGGTTTATTTGTGGGACATTTCACTTCCTTGGTGGTTATGGGGCACACAATATCTAAATAATATTTGAAAATAGCATAAAATGTTTCCCATTTAGCATGAATGTCTCCCTTATTAAATACTTTATCCCATGTTTCATTGGATAGTAGGGAGCGTAAGTCATTTACACTTGCTTCATTTGTGTTTCTAACTTTTGCATAGCATTTCTCTCATCTTGGTGTACTTTGAGCGTAATGATCCAACAAGTGCTTTTAACTATATTTGTCCTGTACATGGTGTCGGGGAGGTTTGTAATAATGTGATCTATTAAAGTAGATCTACATTGGGTGGGATAGTTTTTCAAAAAGTTAAAAACATTAAATACAAAGTTTTTGCCTTGAGCATGCATCACATCACATTTGTTACTTGAAAAATCACTTGGCTCAGCTTTGATGGATATGTTCAACACAGTCATATCACAAAAACAGAAGAAAAGAAAAATCAAATGATTTTCATTTATATATTAAGAATATTTCAGGTTGAGTTTGAAACGTGACTTAACATATACATGGTCACTTCACATCACTACTCTGGAAATGAATTGAACATCAAGTCAATCCTTTTCAAATAGCATGGTTTATGTTTTCATAGCGTACCATAAGTTTATATTTGAGATAAGAGTTGTGAGGAAGTAATAGTTGTGTTTTTCAGGCTTTTCTATGTTCAATGAATGTTGGGTTCTGATGAACATGTGAAAATAAAAGATGCATAGCTCACATTCTGAGTATTGTAAGATAGGACTTTTGTGCAGCCATTTTCAGAAAATAAAGTTCGGTCTATTTATAACGTTGGCAATTATTTTTAAAAATATTTATCCAAGCATAATTAATGAGGATCATATTTGAGTTCGGACGCATAAGATGTGTGTACCACATACGGCATGTGATTTGCTGGAGTTTTCAGTGTGTTCATATGTCTTCAACTTTTGCACCTATTCTAAAAATTAATAGCCCCAAGTGGTACATCAAGTCCTTTCAATTCTTAGATGGAAGATTGGCTTTGGTCAGCTTTCTCTTTTGGAAAGAGACAATGTCGCTGCTGTAATCTGATGAGCCATGTAACACCAACTGGCTATATTGCTTGTATAAAGAAGTTGAACTTGTCTGCTCTCCTCAGCTCTCCAATGCTGACCAAGTGCTAATCTGGTTGTTGCATGAGGTGTTCAATGACCATGCATTCTTACCACACTTAATGGAGTATTTTTTTTAGAAAAATCACTGTCTTATATTATAATTCATAATATACAAAGTGGAATAATTTTATTCTTTCTTCAATTCTAAAATATAATTAAATAAAGATTACTTAATGATTTGTTATATAAAAATTGAAAGATAAATCTGGTCAATGTAAAACACTTAAATGGAATTAATGGCCACTGTTGGAACTGTGTGAAAACCAGGTCCACTATATAACGCTCCAAAAACATACACCTGTATAATTGAAACCCCATTAGGGCTACAAATACTTATTCACCATGGTTTATTGTGTGTAACAAAGCAATAATTTTATGCTCAAAACATTATGACTAGGTAGTGTACATTCATATTGCATGTCATACAATAATGACTTTATGGGTTAACATTCTAGTATTTCTGTGTACTAAAATATTTAAAATAGCTTATTCTGCAACATGAAAAATTTACCAGAAATGATAATATAAAAAGAAGGAAAACAAAAGAAAAACAAAAACTGTTTCTTAAAATTGTATTGCTATGTTCTAATGCTGTATATTTCTGCATCCATATACTATTTTACTTGGGTTCAGCCCATCCCTAACCTCTGGCTTTAATAGTAGGTTGTGCGAAAAGGTTTGTGATCTTTTACACACAAATCCCAATTTGCGTCTGTGTGTAGGGGCAGTATGTTTTGATAGTGACATAGGTAAAATTTAATATAAGATTTGAAGCTTTCACAGCAATGATTAGTAATTAGAGCTTCTTGGGATACCAGCTGTGTAATATCTATAAAATTGTTCGAGCTTTCGGCCATGTTAAACTCCATGGCCATCATCAGGAAAAGAATAATAAATAAATGGCTATCTCAAAATCACGGCCTTCTTTTAAATATTCCTCTCCAAGCTGTGCTCAATCATATGCTGTTGTCCCTATTAAAATTATTTGACAATAATTTAATTTTAATTGCCTCTCTTACAAGTCTGTCATAATTTCAATTACTGTGAGGCTATGCTGTACTATTGCTGATTTTTCTGGTTGTAGTTGTCGTAGATTGCATTTGTGTTCCTCACGTCTCTCTTCAATTGTATGGCCTGTCTGTCCTACATATTTTTCCATATTAGCAAGGAATTTTATAAACACCAGGTGTTGTCCTTAACCATCTCATATACAGTCTCTGCCATTTTGGTGGTAGCAATATCATTTAATAAGTAATTAGTTGTTATTGTTTTAATAAATTATTTGATAAACACCTTTAAAAAGAATGGTTACATAAACACAGACATTCATCAAGTGCATTGGAGAGTTAAGAACAACAGAAACTGCTCCACGGACAATCACAACACAGAGGAAAATAGAAAATCTAAAGGGAAGGTGTTTATCTCCTACAGTACATCTCAAATATAATTGCATGTATATTCAAAAAACATAACATTAAAATGATACTCATGCTTCCAGAAAGCTGAGGCAGTATATGAGAGCAGTTAAGGACAATATTTGTTCTAAAACACCTGGTGTTTACAAAATTCCTAGTTAATGTGGAAAGATATATATATGACAGACAGGTCTTATGATTGAATCTATGTCTACTTGTTCCCGGCTGATTCGCACAGAGACAATTGGTATAGTGGTACAACTCACAACAATTCACACAAGACATTTTAATTAGGTTATTTAACACAATGGTTACTTCACATAAAATGTCATTCTGAGACAAATACTTATACATATAATATCATAATATTGTTGACGTACCCACGATAGCTTACCGACAATTTGTGGTGTGATTTTCCATAATTTCATTACTCCATAATTTCATAGGAATGGAAAATGAGGATGAAATAATTCAGAGTGAAAGAAATGGCTTCATTTTAGCTCATAATGGATACTTGTATAATCTTAATTCAAAGAAATGCCATAGGAATGGAAAATAAGGGTGAAATCATTCTGAGTGAAAGAAATGGCTTCATTTTAGCTCATAATGGACACTTGCATAATCTTAATTCAAGGAGTCGTAACCAAACAAGGGCTTATTGGATTTGTAGGAAGAAACTTAATTGCATGAAGCAGGCAACAACAACAGCCCCTAACAGTTCTAATGTGCAAGTAATTAAGTCACAGGAACATGAACGTTCACCATCTCTTGCAGAAGTAGATACCCTTCAGTAGATATGTATGTCTTAAAGGAACTGCAGATAATGAACCTACTGTTTAATGCATGACACCTATGATGGCCATGACAGTGAAAATGAAGATGATTATGATTGTATAATTATTTTTGGATCCAAAAATCATATAAGGGTGTTACAGAGATCAAGAAGAGATTGATGCCAGGCTGCAGAAGCTTGATTCCCTTCCATTATGTGGAACCAGTATGAAGCCATGATAAACAATGAACCTCACACTAATAATTCTACAGAAGCTTGGCACAACAGGTTCCAAACAATGATAGGTAAGAACCATCATTCTTTGTACAAGTTAATCCAGAACCTGCAGAAGGAAGAATGTGACACAGATACAATGATCAAAGAATTAGATGTTGGCAAGCCCAGAAAAGAAAATACAAGAATTTAAATTTAAGATTGCAAAACATAACTGTTCGTTGTGATGAATACAACAACCAAGGACAAATTCAAGAATATTTGAGAGTTTGTGGACACTTTTTAACTGCGTAATATATATGTTGGAAAAACAAATGAATAAATTTCATTATTATTTATTTATGCCAACAAACTTACTGTTGGTGTTTTTAAACACACAAGCCATGTGTGGGCAATGTTTGAGAGGTAGAACTGGAACTTAAAAATCTGATGTGTTGCACTCATATGTCTTTCTCTACTCTTGTACTAACCATTCTTACAAACTCTTATTCCTATATCTTCTTCGTGTTAGTTAAGATAAACATTTGTACAACTTATCTTATTGCTTATGACCTTGTAGGTACAAGGGGAATATTAGAATACAGTAGGCTTTGTGCGATAGTCAAATGTTTTAAAGCTTTAGGATTCTGTTGTCTTTGCACATTTAACATATAAAAATATGAACAACGATGATCCATTTCAGGAAAGTTCTAAGTTTTCCGTAACTCACACACATAACAAGGAATATCTCCGAAATGGTTCACTCTACAAGAAAATGTATTGAGATGTAAATTATGTATTTTAGCAAGATCTACATTTTTTGTATAGTATAATTTGGTCTATCTCTAAAGGTTTACCAGTTATGCAAAAGTCGTCCAGAGTAAATACGACTACAGGGACTATAGCCAGAAAATTCAAGATATACATTTCATTTATCATCAAAATATCTCAAAAATATGATATTTTAATAAAAATCGTTAGAGCCATTTTCAAGAAAATCAAAATTTTCGAAAAATTTTCCATGTAAAGGGTAGTTTAGCATGGGGCTATTTTCTTCAAAATATTCGTGTCACATCCTTGAAAGACATTAAACTTAAATACCAACTTTGGTTTTTAACCTACTTTTCGTTTTTGAGTTATGCTGTCCACAGACTGAAAGACTGACACAGACACACACACACGGACCTTTTTCTAAAAATGCTTTTTTTGGATTCAGGAGACCTCAAAACATATATTTCCGGTGAAATCTCGACATCAAAGTTTTGGATGGAATACAATACTTCCCCTACTTACCAGTAAAGAAAGTAAAAATTCAATGCCACAGCTGGGATTTGAACCACAGACCTTCCTCTTACCAGGCAGGTGCTCTAGCCATTGAGCTACTGTGACAACCTGCCAGAATGGCATTGAATTCTCAATGGTTGGTTGTCACAGTAGCTGTGGCATTGAATTTTTAAATTCCAGTTCTACCTCTCAAATTTCATTAGCTTAAAATTCCTTGTGTAATTTTTAGATCAATTGTCCTATATGTATTTTTATGTGTGTTAATTGTCTCCGATCAATCGTCTTTTGTGGAGAATTTCACTGTGTGAATTGTCCTAGAATCCATGTACTACAACCAGAAAAATCAGCAATAGCGCAGCATAGTCTCGACAATAACCACACAATGTTATTTGATGTCACAGTTTTATGCCGCAGTAACCAATATTATGACAGATACGTAAAAGAGGCAATTGAAACTAAATTAAAAGCAAATAATTTTAATAGGGACAATGGCCCAGCACAGCTGGGATAGAAATACTTAAAAGAAGGCCATGATTTTGAGATGGCCTTTTATTTCTTATGCAGTTCCTGATAAAGGTCATGAAATGACCTGATGATCATTTCCTGGTGATGGCCATGTAGTTTAATATGACCGAAGGCTGGAACAATTTTATAGACATTACATAGCTGGTAACCTGAGAAGCTCAAATAAATAAATAAAATTTGTCTGTTTTAATTATGGTCGTGGAAGCCTTCAGTTTTTAGAAATCTTGCCAGATGATTACTACAGATTGTACTAATTTATCATGAAACCAACATCCTATGCACACAACTGTATTGGATAGATAAACATTGCAAACAGTGATGAAGTATCAACTTTGAAGAATTAATTCAGTAAAGAACTAGTATAGATTATACAACTAATGAATTAAGAAAGAAAAAGGAGATACTTGAAGATACATATAACAAACTGGACATGGAAAAAATTTAATTTCCATCCTGATGCCAAATGATGTGCATGTCACCTTTGTCACCATCTTCAATCTTGTTCTCCAGTGTTTCTGCTACCGGCTGCTCCAGTGATGAGCTATAAGATCCTTATCTCAGAATATATGTAGGTGAGTGTGCGGATAAATAATACCAATTAAGTTGATGATAAATTTAATGGTGGCTAATAATAATCTATTTGAAGTGAGTCGTCAACTTGTCTTGAAGAAGTAAACTGTTTGTGAATCTTAACACTCGAAATTGTACTACTGAATTATATCTGATAACTTTCAATGTATCCAGACTTTATGACTTAAAAATAACTGTTTCTGTAATTATAATGCTAAGCATAAGTTGCAGAAAATACTCAGTTGGAGGTTCCCTGGTGGTCAGTGCTTAATCTATGTTAAAGGCGAAGCACGGTCTTTAAATGCTGCAGCTGCTGACAATCAATCACAGAAAGCACTTTTGTAAGGCACAAAATATCTGATGGGGAAGGTGCAAGTTTTACAAATGCATGCTCTTTTATTAACTTAAGTTTCACCTGCATAGCTCCCTGCCAAAGTTCCTATATAGTTTTGCCAAAACCTTAAAGCTGCTAATTCTTATCTAAAATGCCACTTTCAGTGTGTGACTTTGTTCAATGCTAAGAATTTATTTCCCACTCTAATTTTCAAAACCTTGCTGCTTGATTTAGTAACTGCACCTTGCATGTATGTCTGATTTCCAGGTACACCTTAAGCTAATGCTATTCTGGTCAACTGAGTTTCCACATAACCTCAATTACCTAGCTACATTGGCCTTTACCTGACTTATAATATGGAGGTTCGCTAATGACCTTATTCTCATGGCAAATTTCAGCTGTGGTTTTTATTATGGAAAAATTGAAGCTATTAACAGTGAAGCAACAAGATTCTAAAGTAAGAACAAATTAGAAACTAAAAACTTCACTTATCTTATTATTTTGGTGCTGACCCTGGGGTTTCAAGCTATATCCAGCTCATTCTCAAAGCCATATAAACAAACTCGTTGCCAAGCTACAATCTTTTATTTTTTCTCAAAAACAATTACTCTTATTCAATTTTTATTTACCAATCTCTGAAAACAAAAATTTATAAATACAATCTATAGATGGTAATTCAAAGTTCATAACACGGTTCCTGTTTTTCAAAATAAAAACTTTTTCCCAAACTATTAAATCTATTGGATTACTTAATTGTTTTAATAATTTAACTTCCGAATTAATTTCATGATTAAATGACCAAAAATGATCTGCCACAGCTGATTTATCAGTTTGTTTATATTTAATATTTCTAAAATGTTCTTTTATTCTGGTTTCTAGATGACGTTTAGTTTTACCAATATAAACTTTATCACAATCTAAACAGCTAAATTGATAAATGCCAGATTTTTTATAATTTGGTATTTTATCTTTTTTTGAAAAATTAAGTAAATTTTGTATATTAAATTTATTTTGAGGGACCAAATTTATTCCATATTGTGGTTTTTATATTATGCATTGATTTTAAGATATGGGAATTATTTGTTGCAATTATTTATGTATCTCCCTAGCATTTCCATAAATCTTACCCATTAATATTACCTGGCAAAGCCATGAAGCATATCAGAAAGAATGTGAAACTGCCCGGTTGTTTACGCGAGCTTATTGCATAAACATGGTGTGCGTGTCCTCTGTTCAGATGCAATCATATCTCCAGGATAACAATGTCTCATATATTGGCAGGCATGAGAGATCATCTATTTGTGTTTTATCACTGACTATACTCCAAGTTATTGATATTTCACTCTTCTAATAAACAAGATAAGAAGCAATTGTAGTGCTTGACCACCAAGGTCAAAATGCCTCAACACTTTGCCAGATAATAATTCCAGTATCAACCTTTAGGTTGTAACAACATTTTTAAAAAGAATTTTAAGCTTTTTTTAATAACCTTGTCTCCATATGAAAGATTTACTGAACTCTAAAACTGTAGATGCTATTCTAACAACATCAAATTAGGAATAAGTAGATTAAAGTGTCTAGATTTTAATAATGCATATAGTGATAAACTAAAATGGAATTAAAAATAAAAGCAACATGGTAGTTTGGTAATATATTACATATAAACAAGTAGAAAAATCTGCATCAACTGAAAATGTTTGGACTGAAAGGAATACAATCAGTTATACACCAGAGTTTTTAACAGATATTTCAGGTACCAGCATACTTCAATCTTGGAAAACATATTTATTTGTGAGCATCAAAATAAAATTCTCAGCTTTGAATTCCCAAATACTGATAAGTCTCTCATCTATAGAGAAAATAGCATTACACCCTTGAAATACAGTTGCTTTCCAAAACTCACTAAGAATTTATACTTCTGTCTGACAACATGGCTATCAAAACATTTTTCACCAAAAATAATGATGTTTCAATAAGTTGTAATAACTTACTAAATTTACTTCTCAATTAATAACATTACATGTTGAGCAATCATAGGATTACATGGGAAGTGTTTCGAATAGTAGTTAGAATTTTAAAATAAATTTGTAGAAAAATATACTCAAAAGTGTAAGTAAAAACAAAAATCCTTCAAGTGTATTTAATGAGAAAGCTTGGTTTTGACTTGTAGCAATGCTGAATTGAGAAATTGTGGCAGACATGAAATTTAATGGCGGCTGATAACTATTACTATTCTCGAGAGGTAGAACTGGAACTTAAAAATTCAATGCCACAACTGGGATTTGAACCACAGACCTTCCGCTTACCGGGCGACTGTTCTAACCACTGAGCTATTGTGACAAACTGCCAGAATGGCATTAAATTCTCAAACCATTCTGGCAGTTTGTCACAATAGCTCAGTGGTTAGAACAGTCGCCCGGTAAGCGGAAGGTCTGTGGTTCAAATCCCAGTTGTGGCATTGAATTTTTAAGTTCCAGTTCTATCTCAAACTTTGCCCACACACGGCTTGTGTGTTTAAAAACACCAACAGTAAGTTTGTTGGCATAAATAAATAATTATTACTATTCTCTTTCACGTTATGCAAATAAGTTTTGTGGGTGCAATGATATTTATATCACCGGCTTTACAGTGTTATTTCACAGTGTGTTTAACTATACACCACAAGGCATCACAGGCCTATGATTGGATGTTGTATCAAGCCACCCACCATTACATTTTGTGTCAGCCACACTTTCATTTATCCATCAATTTTTTTGAATATCTGTGTCTAGGAAAAATGGAACTGTGGAATGCTGCAACTAGAAGGTTAGTGGTTTATTGACACGGAAGCACTCTTTATTTCATTTTTTTAGTTCATATATGTATATATTACAGTTTCAAACATTAAATATTCCAAAAATAACCATATAGCTATATTTTTCATAAAGTAGAATTTTCTGTACATTTTTTTTCTTTTTAAACTGCCCTGTTTATTTACAGCATCTCAACTGCTCTTTGTAATTTAAAAACTAATTATGAGAATGTTATGTGTCAACTTAGTGTCTTGCAACAAAAGCATCTGGATTACAGGTGCTCACAAGATGATATTTCAGTAACATATTCTTAAAATGCACCTATTTATTTCAGTAGGATAATGACATTCCATAACTGGCAATCAAACATTCTCCCTTAGATTTTCCATGCACTTTCAGAAACATTTGTATCATAATTAGTTTTGTTCGTTACTCCCAAAACATAATATTGTTACTTAGAAAATAACAGGATGTAAGATTTGAAGCTTTCACACTTTCACCTGTGAAGTCCTGGTTAACTAGGAGAATGAAAAATGTTAGTTTAACCTTTTAATGGGCAGCACAACATATGAGCAATGTATAAATTCGTTACATACTTTATACTTTGAGATACTTTACTGGCTCTTTCTTTCTTACTTCTTATTATACTAACCTAAATAAATAGACTTCAAGTATTTGTAGCATCTTATATCGTAAAAGTATTGAATTCTTACAATAAAACTGTAGTTCTTTTTTTTTAGGAATAAGAAGCTAAGTCCATGCCACTGCAGTTAAATATAACCCCATCAGTCTCCAAGCGTGCCATTACAATGGTTATTTTACTTGGGCCCTCCCCGTCCTATACCACAAGCACATTTGACTACAGTTGCTGGGATTCAAACTCATGATGTCTGACTTTAAATGGATGGCTAGCATTACTCTAATGATTACAACTATTTGAATTGCTCTGGCTGAGGTACCTCTGAAAGAGATATGAAAACTGGTTTAGGAATTAGAGGAAGAACAGCATATATAGCAAAATAACTTGCCAATTAAAGGGTGAAAAGTAGAAATGAGTCATCTAGTATCAAAACCGGCCAAGTCAGAAAATTTTGAAAAGTGAGTTTTTATTATAAACTGAAAGTAGAACAAGTACTCTTTCTGTTGATTAATTAATATGCATCAAATCCGGCAAAGACAACATATCACACGTCATTGAATTTAGAGTTGATGATGTTTTCTCAATAGACAGAGAAGTGTTGCTTTGTAAGATGGCAAAACAAAGGTATCAGCTGAAAGAAAATTCATTGTTTGGCAACATGTGGGTCACAATAAGGATACTTGCAAGTAAGAAGAAATCCATACAACCTTTACTACAACAAAATGTATTCATGAAGGAGAATAAATAGTTGGGTTTTTACGGAGACTTTTGTGAAGCTTTGGTATCTGCAAACATCTCATTTTGGGCATTGAACAATGCTAAATTGAAGAGTTTTCTAGAACTGCATTTCAGATGTCCTATCCCAGATGAATCAACTCCTCAGAAGAACTACCTGTCACAATGTTATGACAACACCATTAGCTACATATGGAGGAAAGCGCATGGAAAGCAGATTTTCATATGCATTGATGAAACAAGTGATGTAGAAAACCATTATATGGCTAATTTAATCATTGGTATATTGGAGATCGACAGACCACGTGAAGTGTTTCTGCTTACAAATGCAGTATTAGAAACTGTTAATCACTCCACAATTTGTAGACTCTCTGAGAAATGTACGTTTTTGCTATGGCCTGAGAGTACCAGAAATATCTTACTTTTTGTGACTGAGCAGCTCCATACATTGTAAAAGCATGAAGGTCAATACAAGCTTTTTACCCAAAAATGATACACATTGCTGCTTAGCGCATGCTATGCATATGATGGCAAAAGTTAGAGCACATTTTTCTCAAGTGGACTGCTTAGTGTCAAAGACAGAAAATTTTTGTCAGGACTCCCTCTCGTAAACTACTCTTCAAGTCCATGGCTTCCAGTATTCCACTCCCACCAGAACTTGTCATCACCCAATGGGGTACCTGGATATACTCAGCAATTTATTATTGTGATCATTTCCAGATGGTGAAGCAGTGAATCCTGATGATGCTAGTGCAATTGATGCAGCTAAAACACTATTTTCAAACAGTGAAATGGAAGGACAGCTAACCTTCATGAAGGCAAATTTCAATTGCTTAACATAAGGAATCACACATGTACAGGAACAAGGTGCAGGTCTGGAAAGTTCTCTAACTCTAATTAACAAAATTGCATCTGATTTGTAAAATGTAGGGAGAGAAGTTGGAAGAAGAATATCTAAGAAAGTGGAAAGAGTTCTTGATAAGCACTCTGGATACAAAACTTTGTCACATTTCTCATCTGCTAACCAGTGAAATATTTGATACTTCCTACATTAAAGAAGATCTCACTGCCAGTGATTTAGTGTATTTTATGCATGCTCCAGTTGTATCAGCAGATGTGGAAAGAAATTTCTTACAGCACAAAAATCTGCTTTCCAACAACAGGCTTCCCCTAACTTTCGAGAGCCTGCCCATGCTGCTGGTTGCCTATTGCAATAACCCTGGAATAGATAAGATTTTTTTATGCATTCATCTTCCTAGAACATTTATTACTTTAAATTATTATTAATTTTAGTTCTAACATTAGAAAAGTAAGAATTGTGCTGTATTTTCATACTCTAAAATGAAGAAAAACATTTTTAAGTAATTTTATAGATTATTTTATTGGCCTTTTTAGGTCATTTTATTAATAATTTTTTAGATATTTTTAGGTCATCAAAATGCAAGCCCTGCTTATAATGTTGTTGTTGTTGTTTTCTAGTGCCTTGCATCTGGCAATGAAGCCATTAGCATTCGTGCTTTCCAATACTTTTGAACTGTAGTTTCTTCTGATCTTAATGCTTCACAGGTCTTCAAGTGGTCTTCGTTCATTTCTGCTGGATCGTTACACAGGACACATATTGGTGAGGATGAGATACCTATTCTGTAGAGATGACTTGCTAAGCAGTCGTGATTTGTCAATAGTCGGAAGGCTGCAACCGCTGTTTTCCTTGGTCTCTGGGGGATTATATCTGGGTTGGAAAGTAGTGTAATCCATTTTTTATCTTTGGCATTTGTTTCTATTTCTTGTAGGTATGAATGAGAAAATTTTTTAATGATCAAGCGTTTTATTGAGGAATATGAGAAATTGAATTTAGATTTTTGTTTTATTGTTGTGCCTTTCTTTGCAAGTGAGTCTGCAGCTTCGTTCCCCATGACTCCACAGTGTGCTGGAATCCATTGGAGATGAACAGTCTTATTAACTTTTTGGAGTTGTGTTAACATTTTGTAGCATTCTCTAATTTTTGTTGACTTCTTTGTAGTATTTGAACATATTCCCTGAATTGCAGCTTTAGAATCTGAAAGAATTACTGCCTTGTTAAATTTATTTAAGGGAAGATTTAATAATTGTCGGAGAGCAATGTGTATAGCCTCTATTTCTCCATCATAATTTGTTGTGTCTCTGCCAACAGAATGATAAAAGGAAAAATGTGAACACGTAACTCCAGCTCCAGTAAGGTTTTCCTTGGAGGATCCATCAGTATATATGTGCAGCCATTCTTCTGTGGGATACCTAGTATTGATTGTTTCCAGAGCTAGAAGTTTTTGTATTTCTTTTGGTGTGTCTGATTTACTTATTTCCTCTATTAATTCCAAATTGAAGGTAGGTTGTAATAATTCCAATGGATTTTCTCTTATAAGTAGATTTTCTCTGGTGTTAGGAATGTTCAATTTGGATTTAATCTGTGTTACCTTTTCTAGGAAACTACTATGAGTTTTAAGGATTGAAGGGGGGAAGTTCTCTTCTGTCCATTTAGAGTTTGGCAGTCGTAACATTTTCTCGTGTTGGAGCAATGCTTGTTCTTCTATTTTTGTTGTTATTGATGGGGTCCGTGTTAAGGCAAGCATGGCATCAATAGGTGTGGATTTAACTGCTCCAGTGATTAGGCGAAGAGCCTGATTTTGTATTTGTTCAAGTTTATTGATGTTAGCATTTGCTGCTGTTATTAAAGCTTCAGAACAGTACAAGAGGTTTGGTTTAACATACATTTTGTATGTTGTGTTAAGGACTCTCCTTGAGCAGCCCCATTTAGCACCAGCTAACCTTTTCAGGATTTGCAGTCTCTTTTCAACCTTTTCTGAGATGTTTGTTATATGTTTTTTCCAAGTTAGCTTTCTGTCGAAAGTGATCCCTAAGTATTTGGCATCATCAACTGCTTTGAGTGGTTTACCATTATAATTTATGTTAATATTAACTGGTTTGTATTTTAGTGTAAATAATTCATAATTTGTTTTTTCCACATTGATAGTCATGAGGTTTTTGGAGCTCCATTCATGTACTTTGTTTAGGGCTGTTTCTATTCTGTCTTTAATTAATTCAGGTTTTTTTGGAGAGCCTGAAGTCCAAATGACTACATCATCAGCAAATAAAGCAATTTTGGTTTCTAAAGTTTTTATTATTGATGGAAGGTCATTTATATATATGTTAAAGAGTGTTGTGCTCAGAACAGCACCTTGTGGAAGTCCTCGGTGTGTTTGTTTATATTTGGAAATGTATGTATTATATTTTGTGGCACAAAATCTTTGTGAAATAAACTGAGTTCTCCATTTAAGCATGTTACTTTTCACACCTATTGATTGCAACTTCTCAATTAATTTGTTTCTCCAGACTGAGTCATATGCTGATTTGAAATCAATGAATACTGCTAAGGTATCCTCCTTTCTATTGAAAGCTTCCTTGATGTCTTGGCTTAGTAGGAGTACATTTTCACTTGTACTATGATTCTGTCTGAAGCCGGTCTGTGAACTATTAATTAAGTTGTAATATTCTAGGAACCAGTTAAGTCTAGATGCCACCATTCTTTCCATCACTTTTGCAATAACACTGGTCAAAGATATTGGTCTGAAACTATTAATATTGTTTGAAGGTTTGTTTTTCTTTAAAATCGGGATGATAATGGCTTTTTTCCAGTCGGAAGGTACAGTCATTCTCCAACACGTGTTATACAGTTTAAGTAGGATTTCTTTTCCTTTCCTGCCAAGGTGTTTAAACTCTGGGTGGATCTTGTCAGGTCCTGGAGATTTTTTGTTCTGTAATTGTTCTATTGCTAAATCCAGTTCTGTTTCGTTAAAATTTTGAATAAAAATATCATTTCGCATACCTTTTGGCTTATTAGTTTCTCTGATAGTTTTTTGGATAGCCTTATCTTGTTTTTTATACGCTTGGGGTATTCTTTGTGACTGAGCATAAAACTTGTTAAAGGATTCTGCTATTTCCCTATCTGTAGTTAAGCTTTTGTTATTATGTTTTAATGGTTCAGTTGTATTTTTTGATAATTTTGTTTTATTAAGGAATTTGTATATTTTATTTCCATCTTTCCTATAGTCCATATGTTCTACAAAATTTGTGAAACTGGCCCTCTTTGCTGTAATTAATTCTTTCTTAAAAATGGCTACTTTTCTTCTCCAGTTTTGTACATCTTCTGGACACTTGGTTCTTTCGGCTTTGACTCTTGCTATATTTCTTTCGTGTTTTAACTTAGATAAAGTTGGAGACCAAAAGTAGCTATATTTCTTTAACTTTCCTTTGGGGATATGTATTTTGGCTGCTGTCAATAATATTTCACAAATTTTTTTATTCATTTCATCTGTTGACTTGAACTCTGATTCTAACAGTATATTACACTTCCCTTCTACCTCATTTTGGAAATTGGATCAATCTGCTTTTTTAAAATTCCAAGAAGTTTTAATTTTTGGTTTGTTACTTTTATTTATTAGACCTCTTATGGAGTTTATGGTGATTCTGTGGCCTGAACCTGGGTCTTCTATTATTTCTCTTTTTGTATTGTCAATTATGTCAGATGACACCTTCAGAAGATCAGGATTTGTACCTGAACCATTATAATGAAGGTAAGTGGGTGAATCATTTGGATTAAATATTAATTCCATTGTTGATGAGTTTAATAGGTCTTCTATGACTCTTCCTGCTGAATTTATATCTCTGTAGCCCCACCTAGGGGAGTGTGCATTAAAATCACCTATTAAAATACTTTTGGGTTCTATGGGAATAGAATTTAGATCTAGTGTATTGTCTGGAGGATTGTAGATACTGTAAATTCTATAGTGGTAGTTACTTTTCCATACTTCAATTTTAACTATTTCTGATTTATCTTGTTCTTCCATTGTTTTTTGGATTTGGATAGTAGCTTTCATATTTCTTTTAATTCCTGTAAGAATACCACTTGCTATTTGACGAGCCTTTGGAAGTATATGTGTAGTGTACTGATCCATTTCAAAGTATATTTCCTGTTCTTCTGATATATTGGCTTCTTGTACTGTGAAGACATCTATATCTTGGTATTTTAATATTTTCATTAGCTCTTGTTTTTTAGGCTGGGACATGCCTCCTGCATTCCATTGTAGAATTCTTAAAGTATTGGAATTGTGATGAAATTTGCCTAAAGATGTCCCCACCCGGAGATCCGATTGGGGGACAGTTTTAACTCCGGAAAATATCTGCTTATAATGTAAGGGCAGAAAAGTCATTAGTAATGACAATGCAATAAATAAAGGTTCTTTCAATATGCATTGCAAAATAATTAGTGTCCATATTTTGCATACCAGGTATCCTAAATACATAAGCTATTGGATGCCCTATCTACATATCCTTTGTTTAGATGCATTGTAGCTTAGAGGTAAATGCTCATTAATATCTCCAAAAGATTTGCATTATCTTTTTGAAAACCTTAAACAACATGGAAAATGAAAGGGATCTCCTTGTGGTGGCGGCGGTTTGTATTATGTGCATTTTTTACAGCAAAAAGCATTTTGAAAGCAAATATTAATTTTATGTAAATTAAATTATGTATGTTACACTGCTTTCCTTTTAGCACCTATATGATATGGTGTGACAAATTTAAATGATTTCTGCTTCATGAGTAAAGTTATGATACTGAAATTACTCCTTGTTTGTAGTGTTAACTATTTTGTTACAAAGAGCAGCCTTAAAACAATTAATAAGCTTAAATTGTTGTAACTTCTATTATACTTATTAACATTCTACAACATCTATGATATGGAAAATAGAGTGGAATGTACAATAGTATTACATAAAAACAATTTATTTCACAAAATTGATTGTATACCTTATTGTTACATAGATACCAGATATTAGGCATATTGTTATAGTAGGTACCTACCTATAAATAAATATTCTATCTTATTTTCAAAATTACATTTGGTAACTTAGAGATAACATTATGTAAATGTGTTAGGTATATCTAAACCCACATTATAAAATACTGAATTTCAAATCCTGGTTATGTTTTGAGCAGTCAAACTGTTTCTTTTCCTATTTGAAGTTATACAAGCCTCTGTTATATTTTATGACAAACTTATATTAAGCTGCCAAAAAATGCATAAAATAAATCTGTGTCAGTTAACAAAAGTAAGAGTTTGTTTTAAAGTGCCTAATAATAAATTTTGACAAATACATATATTTACTTATTACTACTGACACACTTTATCTTGAGCCATAGAATCTAGTGCTGTGAACGGTCTGAGTCAAGGAGGCCTGTGGTTTACTAAACTAACAGCTGAGCATCACTGTCCACACTCCATACTCCAGTATTATCACTTCTGCTTCTCTTTTGAGTTATGCTGGTTTACTTTTACATTTTTGTGTTTAATTCACTCAATCTGTAATTTTAAATGCCTTAAACAAGTCCAGCATTGGCACTGAAAACTCCTGTAAGTAATAAAAGAAGGACCCTTTTACTTCAGCCATTGGCCAGTCCGGAAAACACAATTTTATTGTGGAAACTGCAACTCGTAGTCTTTTACGACATAATTTATGGTATGACTTCATGAAAGACAGAATGTCTTTGACAACAACACTATCTGAGAGATCAATATAAAGTGTGTGATTAGCAGTTGTACAGAACTTTTTAGTAGCACTTTTTAGGTCCATTTTCAAATTTTAATTACCTAACATCTGGTTCCTACAATTTATACAAATAAATAAATCACATTAAAGAAAACTATAGTACAGTATCTACATAGTTAAAAGGGATGGTACTGAAAGGACAATAAATACTATGCTTCCTCAGATTTGAAGAAAAAACAAATAGATCACAAATCTGTATAAATCACCATAATGGAAGAGCACTGCTTTTTGAACTTAATTCTAAGCATTTAAAATGTATCTAAGTCTTGAAACTAAAAGTAAAGCCTGATACTGATGTGTGATGTTTATTAAAGTTTTATGAAAGCATTTCTTATATACTACTGTCACAAAGATTGTTTGATAATCGAAAGGCTTGGCTTTAAGGAACATGCGGAGAGCAATTCAAGAAATAGAGAGAAGAAAAAAAGGGTAAAGGGTACAGACACAGAAGGGACACCTTGCTCACTCCACCTACACAGATCTATTGTGAGGCAGGGACGAAATGAGGGAGCTGAAGGCGCCATACAGGGTTGCAGCCAGACAGGCCACAGAGATGTGCGGAAGTCCTTAACAAGTGCTGAGATCTCTTCATCCCGATGCCAGGCCCCGCCAAGCATCCATCACACTGTAGTTCCAGTGTCACACTGAGTGTGTGCCCCTCCCACATGGAGGACAAGGTAAATGCCACCTAGTGTTGAGAACAGCAGTTACAATGCGCCTGGCAGTGCCAACACTACATGCCTGAAAGTACACGTGAAAGATGATAAGAAAATAAAATGAAGGGAAATGATTGAAAGGAAACTATGGTATGAAATAATGCACCCCAGCATTTGCCTAAGTGACATGGGGAAACCATGGTAAAACCCATGTCAGAGTGTGCAGCCACGGGGATAAAACCCGAGACCTCCCTAATCAGGGCCACAGATGTTACTGCCTGAGCCATCCTGCTTGATTTAGAGAGAAGAAACTCTGAATCTAATAATTATTGACCATAACCTACATATTTGTGGAGGACCAGGTACTGTAAAGAGGACGACCTCCAATATGATGTAACCAAATTAACAAAGATATTAAAAGATTATAACATGGAAATATTCTGCAACAAAATAAAAGTAATGGCAATGGAAGGTAATGCAATAAGGAGAGCATAAATAGTGATAGAGGGGCAAAGCGTAGAACAGGTGAATGAAGGCAATGAATGCAGTAGCCATGCACTCTTCTTTGGCTGAGTTGGTCTGTTGTATAAGAAGTTGCTTTTTTGGTGATAAGGCTTCTTCTTCAATTGAATTTTAACACTATTTCATAGCGCAGATAATGGTGAGCATAATTAATAATACTAACATTGTTTTCACCATAAGTCAAACCATGTAATATTTTATGCTGTTTAGACAATAAAACTTGTCATTCAAAAGAAAATTTTGTCTATCTGGTTCACTTTCATTACACAGGTAGCTTACATTCTCATTTCAAGCTTTATGGCCTCTATTTTGGTTAGAAGCTTTTATACATATTTTGAACTTAATAATGAATAATTATTTTTCACTCACAAAATATATTTATTCTTTTGTTGCTAATTTTACAAGAATTATAATAATTGACCAACGTTTCACAAACTCGCACTACCAACTGTAGCAGCATTTGGCTATATCATTGTATTCATACATTCATGTCCTTACATCACGCTCTTCTCGGACATTATACATCTTCCAAGAAGCAGGCTGGAAATTGTATTCTTTGACCTGACTGTGTAGTTCTTGCTGTAGTTGGCACATTCATCATTTGAGATTGTTCTACTTTTATGTGGTTATCATGAGCTGGTTTTAATCTAAGGATATGTTTTTAATCTTATCATTTAGTTTTACACCAAAGAATTTTTCTGTATGTTCCATGGCTTCATCTGGACCTTGACATGGTGCTTCTAGAGCTGCCTTTACTTTGTCAAGTTGTACAAATACATAGCTTGCCTTATTAATGTCTTGGAATATAAATCTTTTTTCCTTTGACTTATTAGGATATTCAGCAGGTTTGAGTTGATTTGTGTATTTCCTCAGTTGCACTAAAAATGTTGGCTTTTCCAGATTTACTTTAGTATAAGGGTCATTGAAAAAAAAAAAACTCCTGGTAATATAAGTGGAGTACCATATACAATTTCACCAATAGTGGCATTGATACCTTCTTTGATAGAACAACGTAGTCTCAATAAAATTGTAGGCAATATATTACCCCATTTAAGATTTTTGTGAGCATGGATAGATACTTTAAGTGTCCTGTGAAATCTTCCAATTTTTCCATTTGATTGCAGATGATGTGGAGTAGTTTTCGTTAATTTACAACCACATATTTTGTTAAGTATTTGGAGGAGTTCTGACTGAAACTGTGTTTCCTGGTCAGTCACCATTTGGTATGGCATTCCAAACTGAGTGATCCAAGAATTAAAAAGTTCTTGAGCTATAATTTCTGCTCGAATATTTTTAAGACTTCAGTCCAGTTGATAAATCCATCTACACATTTGATACAGTAAACATACTTTTCCAATGGAGGTAGGGGCCAAACCAAGTCTATGTGAACAACTCTAAATCATACATCATTGTGTGAAAACTTCCCAAGGAGTGTCCGAATATGTCTGGTGACTTTATTCTTCTGGCATGCAACGCATACATTTGTCTAGCGTTTTATGTTGCATTTTCTAATTCTTCAATCCTAGCAAGAAGACCTTGAACCGACAGAGCAGACAGCATTGTTTGGGGTAACATTGCTGCTGCTACTGAAGGTTGCAGTGTGGCTACCTGCACTTCATTAACAGTTTGCACCTCAAATATGTTGTTGGCTAATGCTGGATTTCTGACAATGAAGTCATTAATCCTCTTGCTCTGCAATATTTTTCACTGATGGATGGGGCATTAGAAGTGGCCGGGCATATTTGAAGGTGGTCTCGATCCATTTCCTCTTGCAGATCACATAGAGGACAGAGCGGTAAAGAATATATCCCAATTCTGTTTAAAAGTTTTGCCAGACAATGCATTAATATGCACCTCAAATATATGATCTGCCATTTGCTTAGAATGATTTTTATATTATTAGGAAGCTCATCAAGCCAGAGAGTTTGTAAGCTTTTTAGGGGGACACTTGTTTCACCATAACCTTTCATTTTTCTCAATAGCTGGCTGGGTTTAATATCACCTAGCTCTGTTTCACCATAACCTTTCATTTTTCTCAATAGCTGGCTGGGTTTAATATCACCTAGCTCTATTTCACCTATCAATTTGTTTATTTGGCTTCTTTGCTTTCTTTAAACAACATTAGTAGCCTTTCCTTTGCCAGGGAATACTTATTGTTTTTGGTGCTGGTTACTAAATCCCAAATGTTTTCAATTGCTCTTGGCTCTAACTGTGCAAGCAGACAGTTAAATTTCGTGGTGGACAAAGCAGCGTCAGGGCGGGTTTTCTCCGGGTACTCTGGTTTCCCCCGCCATCTCATTCCACCGGTGCTCCATCTTCATGTATCATCAGTGTCACCGCTTGCGGTGCCGTAGTAGTAAAAGCGGGCGTTAAACACTACAACAACAAAAAGACAGTTAAATTTTGTTGTTTCAGTTGTAATGCCAGCAATCAAACATTGTGCTTCTGCCTGACAAAACCATATCTCCAGTTTCTTGACCCAGAAAGGTGGCAATTTGACACTCACCTTGTCCAGTTCAATGTTACCTATGGTACTGCTGTTATTTGAGCTGGATTTGTATCTGCACTAGTCCTTCCCTGTTCCTTCTCCATTATTGCATTGGAGTCACCACTAATTTGGCCTCTATTTTGGTTAGTATGCTTTTATAATTGTTTTGAGCAACTTAATAATGAATAATTATTTTTCATTCACAAAATATATTTATTTTTTCGTTGCTAATTTTACAGCAATCATAATAACTGACTAGCATTTCATAAACTCACACTACCAACTGCAGCAGAATTAAAAAAAAAGTATCCATCAGGAAATTACCAGCATTACTCAACATGAATTGCGGTGAGTGATGAATAGTTCCTTACAGAGGTGCCAAACCTGTGCGGACAATGATGGTGGCCAGTTTCAGCATCTCCTTTCATAAAGTTGGTAAATAAAGTCTTTAAAAGTAGTTTCAAAAATGTGGTAAGGTTTCATCTGTGCCTTTCTATGATAGCGGCAGAAGGCAACGAGCACTGAGGACAGGCAAAACACCACGCAACCCATTTGGAAGTTTTCTGCTCTCCTGTTATTATGTACGAGGGTAGGGTAGAGTTGGATGATGCACCCCCAAGAGGAAACTGCAACATGCTACATGGTCACAGACAGATGAGCCATAGAGATGTGAGGAAGTCCCTAACAAGTGCTGAGATCTCTTCATCCTAGCACCAGACCTCGCCGATCAGTTACCACCAATCCAGGTCTGGGTTGAAAGAATAGTGAATACACAAAGCCCCCTAGTGCCAAAAACAGTAGTTGGAATGTGCAAGCATCTACAGCATCTGTCTGGCACCACCATACACCACAAGCCTGATAGCACATCTGAAAGATTATGAGGAAATGAAATGAAGGGAAATAAGGGAAAGCAAAACATTGGAAGTAAGCACTCCAGCATTCGCCTAAGTGACAAGGAAAACCATGAAAAACCCAAGTCAGAGTGCGCAGTTGACATGGATCAAACCTGCACCTAACCTTTCCAATGCATCACACATGCTGCCATGGCACCCCCTTGCTTGGTATTATGTGAAGTAAAACCTTGTTTGTTCGGCCCTCATTTATCTGGCCCTTGTTTATCCGGCCCTCATTTATCCAGATCTCTGGATTTTCCAGATCAGATTTGTGGCTATATATATTTTTTTTAAATTTAACATTCACATTAGATAGTACATTTAACTATGATAGCAAAAATGTGACTATAAGTACGCCAAATATTCACTTTTAAGTTTGATGCAATGTACAGTTCCTGCATAAACTGTAGAATAAATTATGGTAATACATACTATACTGTACTGTAAAATGCCATCTGTTCAGTTTAAGAAAGATTTAGTAGTGTGTCACACTGTGCTGACACGGTATGTCCCACCAGATATACGAGTAAATAGCACCGGAAGAAAGTGTTGACCTTGACCTCAACAGCTCCCTCAATCTCCTCAGTTTTCCTACTGTTTTCAAACTGCATGTGTCGTTAAGTTTATTGGGTGCGTTTCATCAAATTGTTTTTCTGTCTTATCAAAGTGTTTGGGAATTTAATTCAAACTTTGTTCAAACACCACACAGGTTTAAAACAGAAAACTGTGCATCAATTCTTTGTTTAGGAATGATGTGATTTTATGTGATTAAGATTTTTATATTGTTTAATGTCTTGTAAACAACACATACTACATAATTTTGTTACAATACATAGTTTCTCATTGTTATAAACAGCAAGTCTGCTTATTTAAGAATTTTGTTTTGCTTATTACACACATAATCCAGATTATCTGGATTTTTGATTTTCCAGATTACTTTTGGTCCCAGTTAGTCCTGATAAACGAGCTTTTACTGAACGAGACTTCTGGCACATGTATGAACATTAAGACATTTGTGCAAGGTATGAGAGGAAGGTGGTTTTGTATACAAGTATAGGATACCTTCTGTCTATTAGCTATCCATGGAGGCGGCGCCGTGGCCGAGCGGTTAACGCGCTCGCCTACCACCTAGGCGGCCCGGGTTCGATCCCAGGGACCCACATGTAGTATTCATGGTGGACGAAGCGGCGTCAGGGTGGGTTTTCTCCGGGTGCTCCAGTTTCCCCCGCCATCTCATTCCACCGGTGCTCCATCTACATTCCATGTATCATAAGTGTCACCACCTGCAGTGCCGTAGTAGTAAAAATGTGCGTTAAACACTACAACAACACAACAACGCTATCCATTGAGTGCATTCCAATTTCCTTGCACTGCAAAAATGGTATCGTCAGGCTCAATGGCAGCTGACAATAAAGAATTCTTAGATGGCCCCTCCCAATAAATAAAACTAAAAAAAGGTAACATTACATCAAAAGGACTGATTCAAATATCCTTGACATCAGACATCATGCAAAAATATATTTCTACACTTGCTGTTCCTATTTACCCATTTTCTTTCATTTCAAATGCTTTTACACTGCTAATACATAAAAATACATAAAAATATGGTGCTCTCTAAAAAACGGTTACTATTACTGCTATTGCTCTCTTCAATATCATCAGTGAAAAATATTGGAGAGCAAGAGGATTAATGACTTCATTGTCACAAATCCAGCATTAGCTAACAACAACAACACTGCTAATACATGGAACAGTGTTGATGTTTTCATTACGGATGCAATTTTGGACTACATCTTGTCCATCCAGGAGTTTTTGCACCTTGAGGATACCGCTGGTGATGCGGAGCAGTGTGCGGATGACCTCGACTATAGGTGAGGGGTGTGCAGATGAAAGATAATTCAGGCAGCACCCAAGTGGAGGGGAAAGTGCATGCGACCTGTCTGATCAGAATGAAACAAATGAACGTTGCATGATCACTGCTAACAGTGCTGCCACTCGCATACCATACATACTTCTTCCTCTTAAATTGAATTTTATGATTTAAATTCTTGTAAATGAAATTCAGTTCTCAACTAAATTAACTGAAACTGTACCATTTAAGGTATAGTGTTGCATATTTTTGATAAAACATAGCATAAAGTTTGAAATGATAGGCAAGGTGGACATTAAGACAGTTCTTACAGGCCACAAATAAAGAAACACAATGAAGATGTGACAAAGAATCATTATATTCTTAGTAAACTCACAGACTGCATCAAGTATTGCAACATATCTGAGCTTGCACTCCGAGGGCATTTAACGAACAGATAGAAGGTCATGCACAACTATCTTTCATTTTATATGGTTCATTTTCTTTTCACATATTTTCTGGTGAAATTCAGAACTAACTGGCATGTAAAGTGTGCTGATTCTGAAAATATCATATTATGTTGCCCTCCCAAAAATACAAGTCACAAACTGCCACTAGCCAGGCTTGAAAATTTCTTACAGAGAAATCATACTTCTCTGTTCTCTATCACATTTGATAAACACATACAAAATAACTGCATTGGTTCTAAATTCTATTACATGTGTTTTCATATAAATCCATTTTACGATGTTTAGTACTTAAACATTTAATTAGTTTTTAAAAATATGAAATGAAATTCTGACTTTAAAACAAGCACTTCTCAAATGTGTTGGTTTCAGAATATAAATTAAAATCTTAAAATTTGAATTCTAAATGTCAGTTAGGTTGCAAGGTTGGAAATGCAGTACACTGAAAATAATAGCAAAACAGAAAAAATATGGTTACAGGACTGAAAATGCATGAAAAAGGTATTTGGTTCATATGTGTACAAGAATTTTATTAAAATATGAGACTTGTATTAAGTATTTAAATGGTAAGAACCCTGTCTCTGAGCCCAGCAATGAAGAACTGTGTCATATCATAAGGAACAAAGGATTAAGAAAAAAGTGAATTCAGTATCCAGTGATTGCACACAGGTACTTCAAACACAATCTTGTATCTCACTGATGTAAAGCATAAAAATATTACTAATTTTTTTTAGTTAAAAGCACAAAATTCTACAGCACAATGCAGTTAATGATATGTATGCCTAATCCTAAAGTTAAAGCACCAAATATTTTAAAATTACATATCTACATGCTGCGCTTCCATTATACTGAATTATATAATATAAAATCAGCAAATTATATTTCTTTCATATCTATTAATGATAATACAGTCTTGGATTTGTACACTGTTTAGGTAACTTCCTTATATCTAACAATTAAACATGCTGTACATGGAGCATTGAAGATGATACACATTTAGTAGACATTTTTACACTGACAGCAACAGTACTGATCCCTGATCATATTGTTAAAGATAAACAATTGTTCATTTTAAATATGCAGTGCCTGATCTTACTGGTTTGAGAAAGAAGGTGATTGATGTGTACATAAATAGTTTTTCCTAGGTAGGTTCAACATATTTTAATGACTTGAATAGCATAGAATATAAATGAATTTACAAATGAACTTAAGCACCTGAAGTGTTAAACTATCTGAGATTTGTCCTAAGAGTGAAGCAAATCCCAAAAAAGCACTTAATCACCTTGAGGTTTAGGAAACAGGAATTAGGAACTTGTTCGCCATGCCAAGGTATAAATAGACGTTCTTCCCTTGGCTAGACTGAGAACGGTATATGGGTATGACTTAGAATCCAATTCTGGATGAGTAAGGAAAATTAAAGCCACATAACAAATTCTGTATATGATGAAACTACTTGATGAGAAACTTTGCATACTGTGACGTGTAAACAATTCATAGATAGTAAAACTAAGTTGGTTTACTGACACATCAGTTACTTTTTTAAAAAAACAAACAGGATATGTTTTGGGAGCAAAGAGCTCCTGAAACTTGTTCCATTTTTAAATAAATGAGGTAGTGTCAGTAAACAGACTCCCTTTTACTATCTAGAAATCTGTATACAGGTGTTAATGAACTACATCAAAATAACTTGATAGATGGTGGATGTGACTGACATAAATAATTTCATGTATGATTCTCGGCTAAACATAACAGTTATATTGTGTTAAACCTATTGGTGTCAGATGCAGACAAGTTGGTGTTAAAGCAAATCTAGGTGAAAAATTGACTTAGAATGTCTTTAAAACTGCTGTCCTAGTATAGAAATTTTGATTTTCAGCAGCTCAATATCAGCATTCTCAAGATTCAATGCCACAAAAATCTCTCAAATCTTCAACTAATCACTTGACAATGCGACACTGAACAAGGATTAGCTGCCTTCTTGCTTTATGTGGCCTACTCCAGACATTCGTTTAACTGCTCTTGTGGCTTAATTTGAAATGTCGAAAGCTGTTGTCCCAAAGGTCATGAGTTTGTTTCCTGTCTTGTAAAACCCTGTTTTTTTAAATTCCATATGAAGAAGTGTATTAATACTACTACCTATCATTTTAGTGATTCAACTCACATCAGAAATCTTGGATAGTAGCAGGATAATTATTCTTTTGCTGCTGTCAACTTTGCCATGAAAATTCAAGTCTCAAGCTTAAGCACAATTCAACTTTTTGTTAGCAAAAATTGTAATTAATTGTGCTGATATTTGAAATAAAAATTTAAAATCTAGACCAAAACAGCATAAACATGCTCTACTTTAAAGAAAGAAAGGAAAAGAAGAAAACAGTAGTGAAGAAGGCTTCAACTTGAAAACTACAGCTGACGGAAGTATCACAAAAAGCAGTCCTGCCGACGTATAATAATAAAGCCACTTCTAACCTCAAATATCACAGTGTTAAAGTAACATGCTTTCAAACGATAATAATGTTTAAACATCGTTACCACACAACAAATGATGAACGTACTCACCTTCGGCAAATCTTGTTCTGCAATAACACTTTTGGATAAAATTACTTCCGAGCGCTAAATATCGTAATATATACGAGATGTACTACTGTGCAGCGAATATCAAAATAACAACATTAACTACAATTCAAAACAAAATCACGCAAAAACGAGCATTATGTCCACTGATTGATTCATTAATACGACGTCTAAACAGAATCTTGTTTTAAAATCTATCGCTTGGCGCTTGGCCTATCTGCAACACGTTCATAAACTGGCAACATAACAGACGCAATAACACCAACTATGCCCATATCTTTACCATGGTTACATGTTACAAACAGTTGGCGGTACTAATGCAACCCAACGGATGGGATATCACCAAATATAACCAGACTGCACCATAATGGGGGGAAAATGTCAAGGTTGTTTTTTGGGGTATCTCAATAAGCTGCTCCGACTATAGAATAGAGGCCTGCACGGGCCGACATTCTTAGGTTCGGCCAGGTTCGGCCCGGCCCGACCCGAACTCAGCCAAGCCCGAGCCCGAGAAGAGGTTATAGTGCCACAGCCCGAGCCCGGCCCGGCCCGATTATTTAAATTTATTATGACATTATTATTGTTGTTATTATTACTATTATTTGAAACATTTCAGCAGAATAATCATATAAAATCCCTAGTAAAGGAATGCTGTGATAATTGTGCTATTCTCGGAAAAATACATAATACATTATTTTGTATCTCTTAATTTTCAAGCCCGGGCCCGGCCCGAGCCCGACAAACATTTTTCAAATTAGGCCCGAACCCAGCCCGCGGGCCAGGCCCGAGCCCGTGCAGACCTCTACTATAGAACACTAATTTTATAATCATTTCGCTAGAGGTTCATTTTGAAATGTTGCATCATTTCTGCAAGCATGCTCTAATGGACATACTGGTGTACTTTATGCATTATTCAATTAATGAAGGTACTTTCCCCGAAAAACTTAAGATCGGTATTGTGCGTTCTGTATATAAAGGTGGTAATAAAATGGACGAGTCGAACTATAGGCCTATTACCTTAACATCAATATTTGCTAAATTATATGAAAAAGTCCTGGAGAAACGAATAATAAGTTACTTAAATGCAAATGGAATAATAGCAGACTCCCAACATGGATTTAGAAAGGGATACTCGACTATTAGTGCCACTATAGAATTTATCCATGAAGTATTCACAAATATGGACATAGGTGAGAATACTATAGGATTGTTTCTAGATCTATCTAAAGCATTTGACTGTGTGTCACATAAACTGCTGTTAACGAAACTAGAAAATTACGGGATAAGGGGGAAAATAAATAAAATATTACAGTGTTATCTAGTAAATCATAAACAATGTTGTGAACTAAATTGGCTGTATGGAAACCATTTCAAATCTGTTGAATCTAACATTCAAAATGTAAAATCTGGAGTACCTCAAGGATCCATCCTAGGGCCACTGCTCTTTATTTTGTATGTAAATGATTTGGGGGAATTAACCAATTTGAAACTCATATCGTATGCTGATGATACTTCACTCATTTGTAAAGGAAAAAAACTTGCTACAACTAGAAAACAACATTTCTCAAATTTGCTACAAATTTCAAATTATCTTAGAGATAACTCTCTTAAATTAAACATAAGAAAACCAAACTGATACATTTTCAGCATCAGCAAAAAGGGGGGGAGGAACTTAATTACATAAATGTAAGACTTGAAAGTACTAAAGTAGAACAGGTATCTAATCAAAATTTTTTAGGAATATATCTTGACGAGCACTTAACATATGAAATGCATGTAAATGAAGTATGTAGGAAAATCACAAAAAACATATACCTACTAAACCTACTAAAATACTTTGCAAAATACCTTAATGTAGAAGAGCTTAAAGCTATATATTACAGCATAATATACGTGCACTTGGAATATGGTATTGAAATTTGTGGAGGGTGTGGGGTAACAAAATTAAACAGGATACTGTTGCTACAGAAGAGATGCATACATCATATTTTTCAACTAAAGACTACAGACACGTGTAAGCCACTCTTTAAAAAGAATAAAATATTGACAATAGTTGCGATTTATGTAGGTATACAAAGTAATTATACTGATTCAAAACAAATCACCTACTAAAAACACAGATATTCACACATGTAACACCAGAGGGAATGAAAATTACCATAGAACACACATAAATAAGGCTTCAACCAAAACGGATCAGATTGTAATGGGAATTATATTATGTAATGCCCTACCAAGAAGTATAAAAGAGCACTCAAGAAAAAACCCCTTTGCTAAAGAGTTAAAGAATTATCTAATTGAAAAGTACCCATACAGGTTAGAAGAGATGTTAAATTAATATGTACTGTTAATGTATTTTTTGTATATTCAATATTCCATGTTTGTATTATGATATATAGATCATTTTTACTAACCATAAGTCTAATTATGTGCTATGATGTACTTTTTATTCATGTATTAGCATTTGATAATGCTCCATGCTTGTATTACAAGTTTTATGAGGAATAAATTTGAAATTTTCACGCTTTGGCTCTTGAATGGTTAATATTAGCCAGTGGCATATTGGCACTTCAGAAACTTATAGCTGTAACTTTGAAATTTGTGCAAACAGACCATAAGTCTCAAATTCCTGGTTTAAGACATCTCCATATTCTCTGAAAATATTTTGGTGTACTTCATTAACACCCAGCATAATGCTTAAAAGTAGTGCCAGCCACTTTTCAGGAAAACGAATGTTAACCATTTTAAATAAGTAAATAAAATAATAATAAACAAAATGTATTAGCACCTCAATAAATATCTGATTTGCAATAATCACACAACTTTCTTTAGACTTACTTTTGTTGTTAAACTGGAAGCTGTTGATATGAAATTTTTTTAGTTTTTTATCTACTTTTTGCTCTTTATAAAGATTCGCAGGATGTTGTCTGAAATCTTTAATACCACAGTTTTTGTTGAGGTTGCTTAAAAGTATGCCGTGTAATTAATTATATTAGCCATGATGTTGCAAATGTTTTACTTAGTAGTGAGAAACAAAGAAAAATGCTAACAGTTGTGTGAAATCTTACTGTTTATTTCCACAATGACATTGACACCATGGAACTGTTAAAATATGTAACTCTGTGACAAAAACAGTGGTGAAGTTTAAGTCACTCCCAGGTTATTGAAAGCAAAATATAGGGTCACTAAAATATATGGTGATACATTCACAGTTCTCTCCACTGCACAATAGGCCAAGAGTCACTGAGGAAATAGTCTGTAGTGTGGTGGTGGCATGTCTGCCTCACATTCAAGAGGTCATAGTTCAAATTAACGTTTTTTCTTAGGTTGAATATATTGGAAAGGGGCAAATGCTCCTAGTGCTTGCCCCAAGTTACATTATGGTTCCAATAATGAAACGAACAAAGAAGAAACAGAGCAGAATATGCCAGTCTCAAATTTCATGTACCAACAATTCCACAGGGTATTTCTAATGATGTTGCTCAGGCAGGTTCCATTTAACGTAATGGAAGCCAGGTTAGCCTAGTAAAAGACCATTGGCATGGAAAGCAGGAGGTCCACCCTGGTCATGGCATTGCAGCATTCAAAACTGATTAACTTCCCCTTGTGCTGGATATATATATATATAAAATTGGTGAAACGACGCTTAAATGAGCGCAAGGTCTACGGAGCTTAAAGCTATCTGATATTCATCTTCTCAAGATAACGGAAAACCTTGGAAGAAAAACCTATCTGAATAACTCACCCTAACTGAGATTCGAACTTGGGACCTTTTGGATGTGAGGCAGACACACTACCACCACACTACATATTGGGTATTTCAACTATCCCAAAATTTTGGAATAGTACAGGGAGGTGACCATGCAACTATGGCCATTTATTGACAAGTTATTTAATCAGGTTGTCAAGTTGGTCCATCTATCTGGCCCATAAAATACCTGTGGTATGATCTAGCAGTAACAAATTAAATAGCTGCAACTTAAAACTAAAAAAAGAGAAAAATATACATATAACAATTTATGTACACATCACACAATTGAAGTTTTCAACCTGCTAGTAAAAGAAATCCAAACTATTGCTATATGAAAAATAGTTTCCACAGAAAGCATTAATTATCAGGAACCTTTGGAATTTCCTGAACACATTTATGCTGTCTTTGTTTTTTCATGATATCTAAAACATATACTCCATTCCTTCAAGCAAAGAAAGATTGACAAGTAACAGTATCGATGATAAATATGATTTTGCACTTAATAAAACTACTCATTTATATTCTTGTACACAAAATATCTAGCTTTTAAATATTATATGTATTTGTTTATAATCACAGATTTAGATTATCAATTACACATACATGCCTCAAGTAATTCGAGTGACTCTATAAGCAAATTAAATTGCTCATCTCTGCAACTTCACATAATACATCCTGAATATTCTTTCTAGCCATATATAAATAACTTCATTACAATATTTCTCATATTTTGTCCATAAAACATTAGGTACAACTTCATCTACTGAATTTTGGAGAGTAAAATAATGTCTCTTTGTTTCATAGCCTTTGATAGAACAGTACCTACTTCATAAAAATAAACATTAGAATGTAAAGGCAGTATATATTTATATGTTTGATGTAGAAGATATGTACAAGCCTAGCTTTGAGTATAAGCTTTAGTGGCCATTGTTCATTATTAAAACTACTTTTAGTTACTGAAATGTCAATTTTCTTTAAAATTTGATATTTCAACAGTAGTATATGCCCCTTCTTTGCACATTCATGTCTCTTTAGACGGGACCTGCAATGTCCTGATTAACCCAGGACCAGGATCACTCACGTTGTTAGATAAATCTAACAACTGATAATATATTGCTCTAAATCACTTATTTTTTAATTAAGGCTTTACGGGTGATCAGCTGTGTGAGGTTTAAAAACATTGAGCTTTTGGCCATGGAGTCTAAAATGGCCGAAAGCTCAATGTTTTTAAACCTCACACGGCTGATCACCTGTGAAGCCTTAATTAATAATGTGCGCCATGAAAGCTTTAAATCTTACACTTATTTTTTCATTTAAATAGGTGCAGAGCTAGCAATGCCTCAACTGCTATTTCTAAATACTATTCAAATGGAATTTAGTATATAAATACAAAGCAAACAATGCTGAGAGCAATATTAATCAAAGCGATGCACATTGTTAGATTTTTTCTAACATGGGAATTATCGCCTAGCACTGATTTACAGTTAATGTATATACCTTCAGCCTTCTAAACATTGCGGGAGTAAGTGTGCAAATAATTTGCAAGACCAATATGAGTACTAATGAGTTTATTCCTCGAAGAAGATTTCTTAAAGAGCTTAGTGTGATGCTTGTGAAACCATATTTGATGAAATGAATGTGTATTCCTGGGCTGTCACTTCATCTGAGACAAATAATACTAACTGTTGCTGGTATCTGTGACTTAACAACTAAAACAAAGGAATACACACAAAAAAAGCTAAGATGCGTCTTCTGTCCCAAAAGAAAGAACCAATTCATCCAACATCATTATCAGAGCCACTCCAGTCCAATTTGCAAAGAGCACACAGCTAAAGCTGTTCATGTTTGCAGGGAGTGTACCAACACTTCACAAGAAATCGACTCTGATTCATGCCAGTGAACTCAAAACTGAAATTTGCGCTTAATAGTTGAACTCAATTTCTACCAATAGATATTCTAAGGATTTATAATGGCTATTATCGGCTTTTTTAATATGTTTAGATTTTGTCCCATTCCTTATTGTGGAGCATAAAATAGAATATGATATTGTTCACACTGGTTTAAAAACGAGTGAACATGCAATCTTGTATGTTAACTGTAATGATATATCTTAAAATAAAGGCATATTATTAAGAAAACAAGCTTGTTAGAAAACTCTAACATGGGAGTGATGTGTTACCACAAGTGACATGAGCGATCCTGGGTTAAAATTGTCATCACACTAACTGAAAGCAGTTTTATTAATGTTACATCCTATTTATTAAAGAAGTGCTGTAGGTGGAGGGAGCAGGACAGAAGATGACGTGCTTTATTTCATGTTGGTATGGCAGCAATTGGGAATATCTGGCGAGTAAAACCTGTATTTAAAGATTGAGTTAATTCATAAATGGGACATTTTTGCACATTTTTAATAATGCTAAGCTAAGAGTGCTGAATAGAGCATGTTATCAGCATCATTTGCTTGTTGGAGATGACTTTTTGGTAGGTTGTTTTTAAAACATGTTGTAATTGTTGATTAATGCCTTGCATTTGCTGACAAAGCTATTAGTATTTGTACCTTCCAATACTTCCACACATTTATAGGTTCCTCAAATAATGCACTGCAGATGTTTATGTGATCTTTATTCATATCTGCTCCAAAGTTGCATAAGTGACAAATGAGAGAAGGCAAGATTCCAATTCTATGCAGATGACTTGCAAGACAATTGCAACCAGTTATTAATATGCAGGATTTCATTATTTGTTCTTTCCAGGCTTGTAGGCCATGGTCGAGTAGTTTTATCACCAAGGTTTTGCCAAAAACTTTGTCTGGCACCCTAAGGGAAGTCAAAACTGTGGAATACGAGGCTCCGGAGTCTAAACAAGACTGGAACACTATTTTTTTTAATTTTTAAAAAAGTTTTTAACACTACATAAGGTAATTCTGTGGTGATTCTGTTTATTTTATTTTGGAGTAGGGTGGTGTCTGGTACCGCCGAAGCAATTGGAAAATTGTGAGTGCATAATAAGAAATGGAGCATTAGGTTTGGGCAGGTCAAGTGTCATAGCCGATCCCTGACACTGACCTGCGATTTGAGGAGGACATATATGTAGCTGTAAAAGACAGCGAAGGTCTGGGGAATGTCAACATGCCTTCAAGGTTGCTGAGTCTGGCTCTAGTATAAAAGGAGAAGCTTCCCTTTGATCTGGTTTTAGTCTCACTCCCTTCAGGATAGGGATCCAAGTTTTACTTATCTGTTGCCTCCCTTCCTTGCAATTGAAGGCATTGTCATGTTTGAATATTTCAATTGCTTTCCGTGTCTCTGTGTCAATCGAGCCTGGTAGTGGGTCATCCTTGAGAGCATGACAGTATCCTGCCCTCCTTCCTCAAGTAGCAATAAATAGGATGCCACCAGATATAGCGCTCCAGTCTTGTTTGGGCTCTGGAGCCTTGTGCTTTGAGTTCCCTGAGAACTAAACTAAGCCCTGGCACTACAGCTCATGAAGAGCCAAGCCTTACCACCCGGCTGCTGCGTTCCCCACCTTGGCCTACTACAGGCGTCATTGGTGAGGTGCAGTATTGGAGGGTGGTATGTGGTCAGCGTCCCGATCCCTCCCGGCCAGTTATGTGGTCTTCACGACCTGGGGCTGCTACTTTTCTATGAAGTAGCTCCTCAATTGATCCCTCCAGGACCTAACGAGGCTGAGTGCACCCTGTGCCAGACCTTCCAGAGGGAATAAAATCCCCATGCTGGTACCAGAGATTGAAACTGGATCCTCTGTGCCAGAGGCAAGCGTGCTACCAACTGCGCTATGGAGGCAGTTGGACTTCCCTGAAAATGCGGGATGAAGTTTTCAGCAAAATGTTGGAGGATAAAACTACTGGACCATGGCCTACAAGCACGGAAAGAATGAATAATGGAATTAGCAATACTGGCCATGAAAGCCTTAGCATTTATATAATCTGAAGTGTGTTGCTGTTGTTTTATGCAGGCATTCTAGTAAGTTATTTGGGTGAATAATTAGAGCTTTCTAATTATTTTCTTCAGTTCATAGTCTTAGGTTTTCATTATACACAATTGTAAATTTTGATGAAATCAGTCTTTTAATAAATTGATATTGTAAGTTTGATGTTTTTTTAGTATAGTAGAACCCTTTTTAGCTAGAGAATTTATGGCTTTATTACCAAATATACCCCAGAGAACAGTGTATCTTTTCATGCAGTCTGATTAGTTGTATCCCCATTTGGTACCAATCTTTAATTTGGCAAGATTTAATATTGTGACAAAATGATAATTCAACAAATCCCACTCCTGACACCAGTGTGACAAATTGATAAAATTGAGTCCAATTACTTTTTCTTACTTGATTTTCTTCTAACTGACAACACAGTTCTCCTTTACTGACCCTAACACATCTACAGTCCTTTGTGATATTACTACTCATAATTGTTGTCTTCTCATAACCTTAACACACAGGTTTTCATTTTTCAGTTCTCTTTTTGTCTCACAAAAACTAACTCATAATATGATTGCTTAACACTCGTTAACTGCTTTGCTATCTTCCTTTTGATACAGCGGTTCTCTCACGATAACTGTACACAAGCAGCTGACATACATACACAAAAACTAGAAACTGACTGACTTGTGTGCTCTATAAGCTTTTATACTAGCGATGATGTAGCAAAATTTTTCTTGAACTTCACCTTTTCTGGAACTTGCTGGCAGCCAGAAGCTTCACGCTTACAAATCCTTTGTAATGCTGCACTGACTGTTGTCACATGTTTACTTGTATTTGCGGAGTGGGGCAGCTTGATCCCAATCCTTCCTTTGATGTGTGCTGTGTGGTTGGCATCATAATTTTATCTAGTTGTATTGTAGCTTTCAAGTCTGAGAATTGTTGTAATTTTGTATGAATTGCTGTTATTTCCACATCAAAACTTGTGCTGTACGCCCATAGTGACTAATAGAATGAGAAAAGGTTGCATGTAACTCCAGTGCTGGCGTTGCCTTCTTTAAAAGAACTGCCTGTGAAAATGTGTAACCATTCATTGGTTGAGGATATTTGGTCTGTATGGTCTCTAAAGCCTTGAAAATATTTTCAGTTTCCATTTCAAGATGTATGACAAAGTCAATTGGCTCAAAATCCAGTGAGTCTATGTTAAGTGACAGGTTTTCTCTTGAAGTAGGGGTATTTAAATTTATTTGGAGATGATGTACTTTATTTAAGAAACTGATTTGTATTGGCTGCTTGTCCGGTTAGTGAGAAAGTCAAAGTAGCTTTTCATGTTAAAGAAGGGCTCTTTGTCTGCATCCATACAAACTGAAACCAACAAAGAAAATGACAAACAGGACAGATAATGATTGGTTGGACAATGTTCTTTGGACAGACAAAGCACACTTCTCTCATAATGGTGGAGCAAACACACATAATTGCAGAATTTGATCAGAAAATGACCCTCAAATTTTAATTCAAGGAGGTTTTCATGATTTAAAGGTTACTGTATAGTATGGCTTCAATTCACAATTCATCATTGGTCTTCTTCAAAGAAGACAACAATGGAATAAGACAGACTTTTACTGTAAATGATGAGGACTACTATGGCATGATACAAAAGTTTGAAGTGACTTTTGAAAGACCCTATATGTGTATGTTATGTTGTGTGTCCATCTTGCACATCCACATTTTACACCTGCTAACCATTTTAGTATATTTAAACTTTTGTAGCCTTCTCTTTTAAATAGGTATGTTAATGTTTAGAGTCAAAAATAATTTTCAAATATTTCGATTCTGATTACTGTTTAAGATACTCATTGTCATATTTGATTTTTATATTCGTGATTTTATTTACTATGTGAATAAATTGTAAAGATTAAGGAAATTGAAGCTATTAACAGTGAAGCAACAAGATTCTAAAGTAAGAACAATTTAGAAACTAAAAACTTCACTTATCTTAGTAATGTTGTGAGTGGTTGAAAAAATAACTTGCAACATTACTAAGATAAGTGAAGTTTTTAGTTTCTAATTTGTTCTTATTTTAGAATTGTAAAGATGTTTTTTTATAAATTTACAGCAATAAGATGATTGGAGCTCCATTGTTGAAGCTATCCTAGGGCTGCTTTGATGATAGATTTAAGATTATTTGGTTTTGTATTTTTGCTGAGGTCTATATAACAAGGTTGTCAGCAAACAGCACTATAGTAGTATTAAAAGGAAATGTGAAATACCTAAACATATTGTTGTTGTTGGTTAATGCTGGATTTCTGACAATGAGGCCGTTAATCCTCTTGCTCTCCAATATTTTTCACTGATGGATGGGGCACTAGAAGTAGCTGGGCATATTTGAAGGCGGTCTTGGTCCATTTCCTCTTGCAGATCACATAGGGACAGAGTGGTGAGAATAATCCCAATTCTGTTCAAATGTTTTGCCAGACAATCATGTCCGTAATCAACCTGAAGGTTGCAACTGCCAATTTTCAAGGATACTCAGGAATTACTGTTTGAATGAGAGGTTGAACTGGAACTTAAAAATTCAATGCCACAACTGGGATTTGAACCATAGACCTTCCGCTTATCAGGCGGCTGCTCTAATCATTGAGCTATTGTGACAAACTGCCAGAATGGCATTAAATTCTCAAACCAGTTCGTATTTCTCCTTGTAAACCACAAAGGCAGTCTCAAAAAAGAGACAAATTACCCCAATGGTGACTTACTATTGTAAGTACTTTATGTCCCAGGATTAAATAACCTTCAGATGGTAATTATTATTTATTTATGCCAACAAACTTACTGTTGGTGTTTTTAAACACACAAGCCGTGTGTGGGCAAAGTTTGAGATGTAGAACTGGAACTTAAAAATTCAATGCCACAACTGGGATTTGAACCACATTGAATTTTTAAGTTCCAGTTCTACCTCTCAAACTTTGCCCACACACGGCTTGTGTGTTTAAAAACACCAACAGTAAGTTTGTTGGCATAAATAAATAATAATTACTGTTTGAATGTTTAGTAGTTCCCATCTTTTATTCTTTGATTTTTTAATTAATCTTGCAGCTGCACAAAATGGTAGCCTCTTGCTCCCACTGAAGCATCATTCGGATGAAGCAGTGCAGCCCGCTTGTGATAAAACTGGCGATTTGGTTGAAGCCACACTGTTCCAATGCCCAGAGAAGTTCATTCAAGTTGAATGGGTGGGTAATATTGTTGAATGAAGAGCAGACAAGGTGATTGTCTTCTCCATTAGAATCAGATACGGCTGGTGGAATTCAAAAGCAAAAGTCTCATTGTAATATGGACAATCAGTAACTCCACATAACACGTGTGTTTCTTTTTGTTATCCGCTTGAATACATTGGTTTGATGCCCTTCCATGCCAGGTACCTAGCTTCTAAAATTGTTACACATACTTGTAAGTCTTCTGGTGCAATGTCGTTGGGCCCCATTACAAAATATTTTGCTCACAATAGCAACTTTTATTCTCTACAATGTATTTATCAGCAACTGTAGTTGGTTATGGTTCTATGTTTTTCAATACCTAAATATTTAATCTTTTAATTAAACTGGCTGAATGTTAATCTTTCTTCTTCTAATGACCTTCCTTCTGAAAACTTCTAGTTCATTTGGAATCTTGCTGTCCAGTTCAATTTGGCCAAGTTGGCTGCTTCCTGCAGTTGAGTAGGTAATCAGCATTCATTCTGGTCCTTGGCTGTTGAAAAAGTATACACTCCTCGGATGTGAAGATGTTTATTTTGCACAGGTGTGCTGTGAGACAGTTATGCCCTGTCTTGAGTCTAAATAATGTCACTGCTCCTTTCCATAGTAAATGTTAATTGGTAGGCCGTGGTGTTTGTACTTTAGCCCATTGTTTGTCTTTTATTATGTTCTGGGTTTTAGTTTTGTAGTCTTGCCGATGTTAATCCTTTAATATTTTATTTCAGGACTATTTTCTCCCTTACTCTTTTCTTAGACAAAGTGATCAAATAATCTTAAAAATGGGTTCTGGTGAACAAATTTACAGCTCTGCTGTCAATAAAAGTTGTGCCATATGGTCGAGTTCACTTTTGTATCGATAAGGTCATAGGGATATCAGATTAGTATCTCCTTGACTTCTGTGCAGTAAACATTGCAGAACAGCGTGATAGTGTTTGCTCGCATTATCAGCAGTTTCTTATTTATTTCAAGTAGGAAACCGAGACACTACCCCTATTATCAATTTACATAATGTCACTTGTGCAGATCCTAGCAAGGTCATTTGCCACATTTAAAAATACATCAGAAGGCTAGTGAATATCAGAAGCTATTATTCCAAAGGTAAAAAGCCACTGATATGACCTCAGATGTTAAAGGTGGCATCTATCTGGAACATTAAAAGAAAACAAAGACTCTTTCTGTTGACCAATTTTAATCCTTAACGTTCCATATGGATATTAATTTTCTCGCAATATTTTTCAATGCAGTTTTAAATCAAGAATGTGACTGAAGCTAAGCTAATGGTATTGAAACAAACCTTTCATTGCAATTCGGCCTGTAATTTGAATTTTACAGTGCTTTTTAAAGAAGGCTATCTCAAAACAACTGATATGTTGCATGTAAGGAGAAAATAATTTAAAATATTTTTTATGATAAATAATGCTACATTAAGTTTCAGGAAATTATGTCAATTTGTGGAGCATTTTCTAGTGGCAGAAAATTGCATTCAAAGAAATTAATATGTTTTTACCTAAAATATTTGTAATTGGAATCTTCAAATTTTGTTTGTCTATTTGTATGCATATAATGCATTCAAATAATTACTTTAAAATTTTCAAAGTTAATGGTTACATATTTTTCACCTAATATAATGATTATCATTGGCAACAACACTACTGTCTGTTCACCAGCTCCTGGCTTTAGAGGAGTGAAGGGTAGAGGAGAGGCATTCCACGTTATGTAACTCGAGTTTTGTGAACTTCTGCACAAACATGTTCTGCTGGTTACATTGCCAACTTACCTCCAATGTTATTTGTGCTATGTTTACTTGCTAATATCTCTTAATTTCAGTTAAAAATTCAACGGGTCACTAATGTCATGTTGGAAGTAAAGAAAAACTGAGTGTAGAATTAGATAAATCTCTGCCTAGAAGTGCTGTAAAATCTGCTATGGTATTGTGTGATGCTGAAATTAGGATTTTATAAAATAAATACTCATTTTAAAAGAATAAGGGATGTAATGAAATAGGATCAACGATTAATTGATTTATAGAGAAGATAGTCCGGTAGAGAGAAAATATAAAATCAGAGAAATACATTGTATCAATTCTAAAGTAAGAACAAATTAGAAACTAAGAACTTTACTTATCTTATTATTTTGGTGCTGACCCTGGGGTTTCAAGCTATATCCAGCTCATTCTCAAAGCCATATAAACAAACTCGTTGCCAAGCTACAATCTTTTATTTTTTCTGAAAAACAATTACTCTTATTCAATTTTTATTTACCAATCTCTGAAAACAAAAATTTATAAATACAATCTATAGATGGTAATTCGAAGTTCATAACACGGTTCCTGTTTTTTAAAATAAAAACTTTTTCCCAAACCATTAAATCTATTGGATTACTTAATTGTTTTAATAATTTAACTTCTGAATTAATTTCATGATTAAATGACCAAAAATGATCTGCCACAGCTGATTTATCAGTTTGTTTATATTTAATATTTCTAAAATGTTCTTTTATTCTGGTTTCTAGATGACGTTTAGTTTTACCAATATAAACTTTATCACAATCTAAACAGCTAAATTGATAAATGCCAGATTTTTTATAATTTGGTATTTTATCTTTTTTTGAAAAATTAAGTAAATTTTGTATATTAAATTTATTTTGAGGGACCAAATTTATTCCATATTCTTTAAAAATCCTTGTAAATTTTTTATTAGCCCATGGATGGTAAGGATTTTTAAAGAATATGGAATAAATTTGGTCCCTCAAAATAAATTTAATATACAAAATTTACTTAATTTTTCAAAAAAAGATAAAATACCAAATTATAAAAAATCTGGTATTTATCAATTTAGCTGTTTAGATTGTGATAAAGTTTATATTGGTAAAACTAAACATCATCTAGAAACCAGAATAAAAGAACATTTTAGAAATATTAAATATAAACAAACTGATAAATCAGCTGTGGCAGATCATTTTTGGTCATTTAATCATGAAATTAATTCAGAAGTTAAATTATTAAAACAATTAAGTAATCCAATAGATTTAATGGTTTGGGAAAAAGTTTTTATTTTAAAAAACAGGAACCGTGTTATGAACTTTGAATTACCATCTATAGATTGTATTTATAAATTTTTGTTTTCAGAGATTGGTAAATAAAAATTGAATAAGAGTAATTGTTTTTCAGAAAAAATAAAAGATTGTAGCTTGGCAATGAGTTTCTTTATATGGCTTTGAGAATGAGCTGGATATAGCTTGAAACCCCAGGGTCAGCACCAAAATAATAAGATAAGTGAAGTTTTTAGTTTCTAATTTGTTCTTACTTTAGAATCTTGTTGCTTCACTGTTAATAGCTTCAATTTTTCCATAATTAACATTGTATCAAGTTAATGTGTATAAATTATCCTGTATAGGGAGTACATTTTGTGTTACAGTGGAGAAAAAGGTCTTTAAGTAATTAGTTAGCGGAGTACGAGAGGGTAGGTCATTAAGGACCATGCACAAATTTGAGGAATTGGTCGCATCTCGGCGATTCCAGGTAATTGGATGGTTACGGGAATTAGAGAAGTAAAAGGGGACAAAGTAGCTTCGAAGTACATACATGGATTTCTAGGAATTAAAAAGAGGGGACTAGTTTGATAGCCAGTGTGTAGAGAACATACATTGAGCTCTCTTGTGAGTAGCTAGAGGCACTCTTTCGGCGACGGGCATAGCAGCCAGATGTAACTTCATCTATCGCTGCTGTTGGGTTTTCTTCTGCAATGGTGATTGGTATTATACAGTTGTCTGCCCATAACATGATGGATCATATTCCTGTATATAGTTACCAGTTCTACAAGTAATATTCAGTTTCTATTGTATCATCTCAGTTGGCAACTTCTCAGTGATTGTGAATATAAGGTTTCATTAAACGTTATATATGAGTCCATGTTATCCTTTAACCAATAAACACTTACACATACCCTGAGTTAGGAATCTTATCACTCGAGTGAAGCCAGGTACAACAACGAGCAGAGATATTGTGGATTTAAGGTCCACTAGTGCCCAAAATACTTCATCGTGGAGCAGAAACACTGCTTCAAAGAGGACGCCATTGTCGAGAGGCGGGAATTGGTGCTTCATGTGGTTGCAGAACTAAAGGGTTCAGAGTGACAATTCTATGTGTAAAATAGATCTCTATAAGATGATAACCTAAAGAGGTTATTAAAGTGGACACATTTTTTATTTCATTGAGCCACCCTGTTGTTTGCTTGTCCCCATACATATTGATCTCAATCCCTCAGAACTAGTTTGGGCCAAGGTAACACGAATAGTTAAATAAATGTAACGGGTGACTTATCTTACAGGAATTGCACAATACAATGCTTGGGGGTGTATCACTTGTAACCAAAACAGACAGGCAGGGTTTTTGAAAACATATAGGAAAGGTAGAAAATGATAGTTAAAAGTATTGTTTGTTTTATAAGCTAAATATACCGTATGAACTAAAAATAACATTTAAGTTTCACTATTTTGAGTGACTACTTTACTTTGGTCTAGTTGAATACACATTCCAAGGTTGGTACTACCATTGTAAGTGCGACCAGATCACGAGTCCAGCTTCCTACATTGCTGTATACCTGGAATTGTTTACTGACGTTCTTACTTACTGCACTCCTGCCAGGGACCATTGGCTGGTGAACAAACTGTACCTTCAGAGGTCGTGGTTGTTTGATTTCCACACATTTGCATTATTCAAGCCTGCTTAATGACTGGGTAAAATCAGATATATAAGGTGTTAGGTACCTATCTTAATTGAAAATGAAGGATAACATCTTAATTTGCCTGGCACTGGCGTCCTGATTCATGCACCTTAAAATGCCCATAAATGAGAAAACACTCTGTATATCTGTTTATTTTTGGCAGAATATAATTTTCCATGGTCATTGCTGCCATATATCAAAGGCTATCTGAACCAAACAGACACTACTTGATAACCAAGTGAACTGACACTCTTCATACCTGACACTTTGGGACCATGTTATCTTGACAGTTTAGTCTTCACCCCTTTCCTAACCCTAAAGAGAAATATTCTCCTTAAAGCTTTCAGGATAGGCCATGTTTCTACAACACCAGAGCTTTATGTGCTCCACACTGTTTAGTGTTCCAAGCAACACAGTGCATACTGAAACTTTATGGATGGAACCTATGGTTGTCATCGTAGAAACTCTTTTCCTGATCATCATAGTTAGGAGCAGGCATAGTGGCTGGGTCTGGAAGAACGGCTGCAGGAGAGGACTGGCCTCTACTCGAGGTCATGACAGTCTCCCCATCTGCTCCCAGTGCAGCAGCATAGGGTGAAGCTTCTCCTCGCATCTCGCAGATTACATTGGTGAGAGCCATCACATAGTTCTTTGCAAGCGTAAGGGTTTCAATCTTGGACAATCGTCGTTCTTTCTTCACATGAGGAATCACCTCTCGTAATGACTGCAACAAAGAAATCTCTACTGTAATAACAATAATTATAATAGTTAATACTTCTGTTTCATGCAAAAACTCAGCAATTTCAAGCTAAAAACAATAGAATTTCAGATTTTTGCTTCAGGAAATTAGTTATTCACCATATATTTAGAGTGATAAAAAGTGGATAGGAGAATCAGTTTTTATACAGACAGTATAATACATAAGTACATGTGCATATACAGCAGGCATGGGCACGAGCGGACAGGTAATGATTGAACACTCCTTACTCACCCCATATTCTCTTGCCGAGTGAAGAGGGTTGTTTTGATACATGTGCAGTGGTGGCTTCATTCCACCTGCACGGTAGTAACAATTTCTACACCATTATCAACTATTTTGTTTATATTAAACATATTTTACATGCAATGATGATTACAGCCACCTATTTGGTTAGGCAAATTGCATAATGTTCAAATTTATAACCTTCTTTTATCTTTGCAGGTAATATTCTTATGCAGTCCTATGATTAACACACTAAATTGTTGTCAATAAATAAAGCAGTAAAGTTCTGTTGCTATTTAGCCATAAAAACATGATCAACATAATACATTGTTTGGTTTTTAACTCAATATTGTGTTCAAACTTTGAAACACGAAAATAATAGTTTATATTAAATAAACTAATAAGAAACTAAACCCCTAAAAAGTGGAATCCTACGTACCTTTTATAGTTTGCAAATACAAGTATTCAGAAAGGACCTTTTGTAACTGTAAATAAACACTTGTAAGATTACCAAAATTTGCTTTATGCTTTTGATCAAAGTGGTGTTTGATGTTGTAATGCTTTATACTTGCAAATTGTCATACAACAAACTTTCCTATGTTTTGTAACTTACAAAAAATTCTCTCTACCATTCTTCATGAAACAGACGTTCCGACGAAGCATACTTGCTACTGAATGAGGCGTGTCAGAAGCAAAGGTAAAGCTGAACAGCAATGAAGGGCAAGGATGGCTGGTGGAGTGAGGCAAGAACACATTTTAGTGGAGTAGTACTTTCGAGCCACTTTTGCCAATGCCTGATATAGTTACTATGCATCTTGGACACATTCATAACATTACGTGCCTTGCATTCTGATATTATTAAATATTTTACGAAATAATTATAAAAACCCTGGATTTTTAAGTTTCCTCATATACGTATATCTGAAATTCCTATGGATTTCAAACAAATTATTAATACATCAATATTCACTTAGCATTCATTAATATTCTTTATTTAACCTTCCTTTGTTTTATTGTAATTTAAAAGCATCAGTATAACCGATATAATATTGTTTTTCTAAATGCATTAGTTACATACATTAGTTTACGTTTTGCAAGACTATGTAGATATGTAGGGTTTTGCTGTTAGGTTGTGTAGTAGAATGCTTTATAACTATAAACTCCCTAAATACTTTTAACACTAGCTTTTGTATTTTAATTTGTCAAGATAATTTAGGAGTGCCTAAACAAACATGGAATTTCATTCTGTACTGATGGATCTAAAAAAATCTGATGTGTTGCACTCACATGACTTTCTCTACTTTTGTGCTAACCATCTTACAAACTCTTATTCAGGAATATCTTGTTCATGTTAGTCAAGATAAACATTTGCAGAAATTATCTTATTGCTTGTTTCCTTGTAGGTGCAACAGGAATACAAGAATACAGTAGTCTTTGAGCGATAGTCAAATCTTTTAAAGATTCTTTCAAATTCTGTTTTCTTTGCACGGCTAACATATATGTAAAACATGAATAACGATGTTCCATTTGACTAAAGTTTTAAGTTTTCCAAAGCTCACACAAACAACAAGGAATATCTCCGAAATGGTTCACTCCACAAAAATAATTTATTTGGACATAAATTGTGTGTTTTAGCAAGATCTACATTTTTGTGTAGTACCATATGACTTTGTCTATCTGTTATGGTTTACGAGTTATGCAAAAGTCGTCCAGAGTAAATACGACTACAGGAGCTATAGCCAGAAAATTCGAGATATACATTTCATTTGTCATAAATATATCTCAAACATATGGCATTTTAATAAAAATCGTTAGAGCCATTTTCAAGAAAATCAAAATTTTCGAAAAATCTTCCATGTAAAGGGTAGTTTAGGGTGGGGCTATTTTCTTCAAAATCTTCGTGTCGCATCCTTGAAAGACATTAACCTTAAACACCAACTTTGGTTTTTAACCGACTTTTCGTTTTTACTTATGCTGTCCACAGACGGGCGTGCGGGCGGACAGGTAGGCAGGCAGGCAGGTAGACAGACAGACGCACCCACAAACACGGACCTTTACTAAAAATGTTTTCTCTTTTATTTTTTATTTATTTTTTTTCTATTCAGGGGGCCTCAAAACATAAATTTCCGGTGAAACCTCGACATCAAATTTTTGGGATGGAGTAGCAGTAGAGAAAGTAAAAAGGAGTGTAGAAGCAGTTCAATTCCCGCCTAGGAGTGCTGTGAAATCTGTTATGGTATTGTGACTGCAGAACATAGGGGTTCAGAGTGACAGTTCTATGGGTATAACGGATCTTTATAGGATGATTGAAACAAATAAATCTAAAGAAGTTCTTAAAGCGGACACATTTTTGGTTTTATTGGGCCACATTGTCGTTTGCTTGTTCCCATACATGTGGAATCTCAATCCCATAGAACTAGTTTGGGGCAAGGTACAACGAATGGCTAAAGAAATGTAACAGATTACCTATTCTAACAGGAACACGATATAGCGCTCGAGGATATATTACTTGAGACCAAAACAGACTGGCAATGTTTTCGAAAAATATAGAAAAGGCAGAAAATGACCTGTTGGGGAAAGAGTAGTTACGCATGAACTGAAAATAACATTTAAGTTCCGCTATTTTAAGCGACTTCTTTGCCGATATGAGCTCCAGCACACTTTGATGTAAATGTGCGGAGTCACCTCAACGTCGCGTATTCAAATCAGTATTGGTAAAGGTGGACCAGTTTCATGGCCAGCACGGTTAGCAGATCTGACACTTCTCGACTATTTTCTGTGGCGTTGTATGAAGAGTATGTTTTGTTTCATTCCTGTAACGTCAGCAGAAGACCTGATGGCTCAAGTCTACGGAACGATTGAAAATCTCCATAGACAACCGCAGGTCATGCACATGATGCTCACCACCGCTGATAGAGGCTCTTCAATGACGTAGGAGGTACACAGTTCGAAGCCCGTTTGTAAGTAGATAGCTAGATGTTGGATTTGTTGAAATGTGAACGTACACCCATCTCACACTTCGATGCGCTACAGCGTCCAAACCGTGCATTTCCAGACAGGGGTTCCTAATTGAAAACCAATCAGTTTGCCATCCCACACAACACACTAAGCGTTATTTTTGGGACACCTGTATATTTAAACCAGCTATAAAAGTGCGCTTCAACGCCATTACAAAATATTACTCTCATACGATTAAAAACTGCAAATGTCACAGCAACGCGTGGCTAGATAAATGCCGTTGAAAACACCAGTTACAAGCTTAAAGCTAAATGTTTAGAAATAGTCAAACCGTGGGCAAAGCCGTGTATTTCAGCTAGTAATTAATCAAGAAAGCCAAAACACCAATAAAGTTTGCGCTTTTCACCAGAATATTACACCCTGTAGAGAATGTTTCTACTCAGGCTATTGTGGGAGTAATGTTTGAAGCAAAACAAGCTCACCTGGAAGGCATCATTAAGGCTGTGCATCCTCATACGCTCTCTTTCGTTGCTTTCTAGCCGTCTCAGGTTACGTTCCTTAGCGCTGAGGACAGGTTTCCGTCTTCTGGAAGAACTGCTACCAGATGTCACTGCGAGCGAGCCGCCCACGCGTCTTGAGCTCTTGGTGCTGCATACTGCCACGTCATCACTCACCTATAGCAGTATTATAACCTAATAAGTGAAATAATTCATGCACATTTAGGCAAATTTACAACATGCAGAATGAAAAAAGTCAGGGTACACATCCTTTCAGAATGAAATATTTTACCTTAATTCGAATGAAGTTAGCCACAATTGAATGTTAAAATGCCACGCAAAGTTTAATTTCTAAGAGAAATGTGGCAGCTCCGCGTCGCATGTTTTCGCCTTGGTTGAACGACCTCTGGAGGAGGAGGTTAGGGGTGATATTGCCTGGCACTACTGAAAGTGAAGGGGGAGGAAAGGGGAGGTGACAAATTCATGCGCCAGGTATAAGCATTGTTGGGTAGGGTGGCAGCTTTAGCTGTCATTTATGGCAAGGAGATCGTTAGTTTTATTTCAGCCGGTAACCTACAAAAGAAAGCAATTGCTTTACGAAAATGAAGAGCAAGACTTATTTATTTGCATATTAAAAGCAATTACTATTGTTTTAGCTCGTAATGGCTAATAATGTTACTTATTGGCAAAATACTGGTTTCGATTGTTTCATTTTTCTGTTTCCTTAACCATGGAAAAGGGAATCTTCATTATTACTTGAAAAAATAATTAATTTCAGTAACATTCACACCTGTCCGGCATAACATTTTGGTTCGTGTCGATTGTAACCGCTTCAGCGGTATGGTAAACGCACTGAGCGAGGTGTTGTTTACATCGAAACAAGCGCCGTTCAGGTGTTTTGTTTACATCTGAGGCAGCACTGGTCTCGAAGCACCCTCCGGTCGGGTACAGAAAGCGAATTTAGTAAAATGCAAGTATCATCATTATTTAACGAGGCCAAAGTAGCTTCTCCTTGTTTCCCTCTCTTTAGCCCACTCCAATAACAGTAGTATTCATGCTATTGGCTGGACATAGTTATAACTAATGCCACTTCAGCATGAAAGGAAAGTATTGGTTATTTGTGATGGCTCACTAAATCTGTACTCATTAAACTACAACTGTTGTTGTTTCACACACCATATCGTATACATCAGAAGCTACACGTGGCCAGATTATTGGTCTATGGCAAGCTGGTAACAGAGTTCGACAAATTTGAGAAACTACAAATTCACAGAAATGTAATTAAATTTTAATGCCACCCAGGAAAGGCGATTTATTGTATAGGTATTAGAAGAGAACCTTTCATTTGAAAGCAGAAATTGTGTTATAGTATAATGTATTAGACCAACATGTTTAAAGCTATTTCAATAGGAATTTTAATTCCAGTATACATATAGGGAGAATTTGTAGAAGGATTAAATTTTCTATATTTTTCAGTATAATATTGCATTATGTTACTGTAAAGCTTCACACGTTTTTGTGATCCTAAGTGTTAAAGCTTTTCTTATAACACAGAATCGTTTAACCCAATAAATTCTGCTTATTTCAAGCAACGTTAGCAACCTTCTCCATAATAGGCGTTAAGAATTCGGATATAAATCTAAAGAAAACTAAAACGTCGCTTTTTGACGAGGGCAGGCGTATCTTACCCTCCCTCCACACCTCCGCCTTTGCTTGTCCTCATTACAGTGCCTCGCCTCTTGCCCCTTATTGCAACTGTCATTGATCATTAGCTATCCCTTACCCCTTGCTAGACCCGCAAGATGATAAGAAACTGTGAGATGGTCCCAAACAGTGGTCGGCGCGTGTAGAGAAACCAAAATAATCCAGGCAGAGTTGCAAGGTTTATGCAGTCTTTCAGACACGAGAAGTGGCGCAAAACAGAGATTGCACAAAACTCTCATAACACCTCATATTTATAAACCTGTATAAATATGTGGTGGCCGTGAGAAACAGGTAATGCACCTGCTACTTATAAAGCAAATGCCTCGCCTATAGCACATGGAAAACCAGTATATAAGCAGACGGCACACATTAGTCAAAATGTGTGCAATTACTTTAAGGGCGGGGGGGGGGGGGGGACGAAAATTGTGACTCGCCGATTGCACAAACTGTGACTGCAACTGGCGTTCCCATAAGTACAGTAATAAGAACCATTAAATTACATATTCAGAACTATACAACTCCAACAAAGACGAAATACTATGAAAACAAAACCGTTCGTGAATTTGTAAGATTATGGCTTTTTCGTCTTCTTCAAAGGATGAGGAAGAAGAAATTATAAGATACTAAGATTGAGTAAATGCCAACGAACATATCTATGACAATGTAAATAGTGTTTCATTTTGCTGCTTGTATTTCCTTCTTTCGTTCTTTTCGTGGGGGTCGTATGTAGCACCAACTGTGTTGATATGTATTTATATAGTTAATAAAACAATAAAAGTAATGTAATCCAAGTAAATATGATCATGTACTGTAGTGTTCCTGTATTAAATGCATTTATTGTCCCAGCGTGAGAACACGCTGTTGAAGTAATGCCAATTAAGTGCATAAATAAACAAATGAAAAAAGGATAAGCGCATAAACAATGCAACAGAAGTATGAACGGGACGCAAATGTTGCAACGGCACATTTTGCTATTGCAGTGTGCAGTGTGACCTGCGGTACGTCCTCAGTTAAACATATCACTCCATCTTTTCCTTGGTCTTCCTACTTGGCGATGTCCTCTAGGTTAATCATTAAATACCATTTTTGTATTCGTATCTCTTATCCTTAATATGTCTTGATATCAATTATTTTTATTTTCATTAATCTTTTCATTTAGATTATATATAATTGTTTTCGAATTTCTTCATTTCTTTGCCTAGATGGGTATATCCAGCTACTGCTCCCAGGAACTTCATCTCTGCTGCTTCAATTCTTTTCCAGTGTGCCCTTTTCATGGTCATGTTTTCACTTCCACATGTTGCCATTCACACTGCCATTACTTCATAAAGTTTCATTCGTGTTTCCTTTGACGTCTTGATTTTCAATGTTCTCCAGATTGTTCCGTTCATTTGTCTTAATTTAATTAACTTTATATTCAGGTCTTCGTTTTTGTTACATGAAATATTAAAACCAAGATAATTAAAACTAGGGACTCTTCTTCTGATTACCCTCCGCTTATCTAGGACTTACTCCCCCTAGGACTTACAAGCTAGTGCCTAGGGTCAGTAAAGCTAGGGACTTGTTCTATTTCTTCATCAATAACTATCCTACATGGTGTATCCTTTTAAAGGGCATTGATTTTGTCTTGTCCGAAAAGGTAATTCTGCTTATTTTGCCATAACAATACATTTTCTATGGCAAGTTTTGAACTTACACACATCACTTATAGTCGAGAGCGCGCACCAAGGTGCGTGAAGGAAGTTACTACGCAGAAAGAGAGAGACAGAGGGAGATAGAGACAGAATACTGTATCATTCTTTCATTCTCGCTCACTATTGCACTGGCAGCTCACATGACTCTGAGCAACGTCACTGCGCAACCTGCACTCAGCTCCCTTTATATGTGCTTCCGACTCTATATAGCAACCAATTGCAACACTTTTACTTTATTGTGGTCATTGCCAAACAAGTTGAATGTTATTTTCACTTTACGCAAACGAAGTACACAGTTAAAAATTACTAACATTATTGCCTAATTTTACAACACTGTTAAACTAAAATGACAAATTTTATTTGATTTACTAAAATGTACACATTTACAAAGTTTCTAACAGATTTGGGTATTTATTTTGCTTGAGTTCTTGTTCTCTCTCTCTCTCTCTCTCTCTCTCTCTCTCTCTCTCTCTCTCTGTGTGTGCGCGCGCGCGCGCGTTGGTTTGCCTGTGTGTATTTGTGTGTATATATGGAATTTTGTACACGTGCTGCGGTTGCAGATACTGAATATTGAAAGTCGCGACTTACATCATGCGACTTTGCATCCTTGTGTTATTGACACCTACAAAATTATGGAAGATGTAACAAAACTGATTATACAACTTTGATTTACGTAACCGACTTCTATGCACTCTTAAATAAAGCGGGACATAGCACATCGTTTAGCTAAAAATGCCCAAAGTTTTCGATTTTTTGATTTCTGCAAAATTAACTCCTTATGTCAGTCAAACATTTAAATGCATTTTACGGTGTTCCAGACCTTTTTAACGGGCTTGACAGCTATTTTTATGAATCACTGCATGGACATTTAAATCTTGCCATGCTCATTTGTGTCCTCACTTGAAAAATAAGTACTTTCGCAATAATTCATGAAGTTTCCGCGAAGTTACTTATCATTTGTATCTTAATAACTCCCATTATAAGATTGTTGCATAAATAACTATTACAGACCAGTTAGAAATGAGAAGTGTGGGAAAATTTTAATGGAATATAAGAATAAATGGCAGTGGCCAGTGAACGGACAGTGGAAGAATGAGACTTTTGCAGTATAAAAGTTTACTTTGTTATTGTTTGTGTATTGTCTGATGAATGGCTTAGGCCAGTACCAGACAGATAAGTTTGTAACATTAGCCTAGTACTTAACTGTGAGAGAATAAAGCATAAAGCATAAAGGTGCCCTCAGACAAGATCTGAATTTTAAATGATTTTCCAGTTATATTAAATTCAAAGAGGAGTACGATAATTACACTTGCTTCTTAAAGAGTTTTAATATCTTCGCCACTGTCTGCGTCACAAAGTGCTTGAGTGGGACGTCGTCATCTGCGTATTGTTTGTTCACAAGCTTTGTGTCTTGTATCCCTCTTTTATTAATTATAGTCTCTGAGGTGGATTACGTCAGCCAATAGAGAAGGGATTATGTCGGCGTCTAGAGGTAGAAGACTTGCAAATCTTGTTTATATACCCAATCCCCTTAAAGCACAAAACCAGAACCCATATGCTCTCTAAAGACTTACTTTACCTTATTCAACTATACTTAGAAGATGAAGTTCAGATTTGCATGGTCATAAAACAGGGTCGTGAACAGGGTCCGGATGTTTATGAAATGTCGTAAGTTTTGTTTGTGGTTTTTTTCCATGGAAAATATAAGAGGAGCACAATTTTATCAATGGTGATTAAAATTATGCAATTCTCATGGTTCATATAAAGTAATATTTTGGCTTATATTATAAACAGTGAATCATGAGCACCTTATGAACGCACGCTCGCTTCGCTCAAGTGATTTGTTATGATCAGTATGTGCTAATTAAGCTCAAGGCGGCCATGTCCAGAGATGGTTGTGCTTTACTTGGATGGGAAATGCTGCATTATGCAGGAAAACCGCTTGTTTATCTCCCTTTTTCATCTATCTCCTTTGCTTTTATAATGGTTACTACCATTTGATGTACAATGTTCCAATGGTTGTTGGCTCTCTAGCGCAATTTGTACAATGTATATTGTTTAATTACAGTTGAAAAGCGTACTTCAATAAATAATGATAATAATGATAATAATAATGATAATAATGTGATAATAATGATAATAATTAATAATAATGATAATAATTAATAATAATGATAGTATTAATGATAATAATAATGATAATAATAATGACAATGATAATAATAATGATGATAATGATAATGATAATGATAATAATGACAATGACAATGACAATAATAATAATAATAATAATAATAATAATAATAATAATAATAATAATAATAATAATAATAATAATAATAATAATAATAATAATAATAATAATAATAATAATAATAATAATAATAATAATAATAATAATAATAATAATAATAATAATAATAATAATAATAATAATAATAATAATAATAATAATAATAATAATAATAATAATAATAATAATAATAATAAAAAAGCTAAATCCCGGCGCGACAACCCATGAAGGGCCAAGGCTTACCGCCCAGTCGCTGCATCCCCCACCTCCGCCCACTAGAGGCGTCATTGGTGGGGTGGGACGTGGTCAGCACACCGAGCCCTCCCAGCCACAAGAAGATAACTTATCTTTCAGGAGGATTTCAGAGATAATGTTTCTAAGTTATAAAGTTTTCCACTCATGCCGAATTATCACCTCTTGGTCGTGCTTGTTATCGCTTTAGTTATATCACCTCCTCCTTGCGGTTCCACCACCCTAAATATTTTCTTATGTTTCTGAACAACTAAAATATCCATGTGAAGTAAAATAACTAAATTAAGAAATGACATCTGTACATCCGTGAATGTCACGCAGTATACAGAGCAACCGTCTTCATTTACTTTAGTAATGTAATTTTAAATAGACCTATCTTTAATGAATATCCTACTAATGCAAATATGTTCATTTATATTAATCATATGTGTACTTCCTAATTTTCCTGGATTAAACGCCAAAATTATTGTTGTTATTGTTCTCATAGCGTAATGGATTAGTTGTAGTGCCAACTGTGGAAATAAATTTAAATTAAAATGTATGGATGTTATTGGAAGCTTTTTTGTTCTTAAATCACTATTAGCATTAAATAGTATTAAATAAATCAATTATTAATTATTTCCAGAATACCCTAAACAAATACAGCGCTTCGCGTTCGCAAAATTATCCTCATATGAAACCCTCTCGTGGTATTACAGAAAGTTTTACTTTTAATGGGTAACTCAAAACTTTTTCAACATAAATGACCCATTTTCTCTTGAGCTACAAGGTATACTGCATAACAATTTTAACAAATAGCTCAAACTATTTCACAATTACATGAGACTTATTTATTTAAGCTGCTCAAAGAAAGAGTTTATTTTTTAAAAAATAAAATGTCAGATATCTTATTGAAAATGTTAGAGGTTACAAAAAAAAAAAAAAAAAAAAAAAAAAAAGTTCTCAGAAGGAGTTGAAGTGCGACTATCCCTGGGTGCATTATGTATTTCATATCACGGGTTCCTTTCCACCTTTCCCCTTCGCTCCATTTTCTTAATATCTTTCAGGTGTACTGTCAGGCATGTAGTGTTGGCAGTGCCAGGCAGAGGGCGCGGATGATTACGCATGGTAACTGGTGTTCTCGGCGCTAGGTGGCGTTTGGCCAATCTTGTGCTCCGCCGGGGGGGGGGGGGACGCCGGAACCGCGGTGTGATGCCTGCTTGGCGGGGCCTGGTGCCGGGATGAAGAGATCTCATCACTTGTTAGGGACTCCCGCGCGTCTCTGTGGCATGTCTAGCTGCGGCCCTGTGTGGCACCATCGGTTCCCTCATTTCATCACTGCCTCCTGGGGGTGGTAGCCACAATAGATCAGTGTAGGTCGAAGTAAGCGAGGTGTCCCCTCTGTGTCATTACCGTTTACCCCTTATCACATTTCTTTGTCAAGTGGGTTCTGAGAAAATGGATCTTAAGATAGCTAATTTAATATTAGTGAGATAATGACGACGTTCCTTAACTGAACTCTGTTCCTAACTTAGTGCATGTTGTCGCTTACTACGCACAATATTTACTGCATATAACATCTAATATTTATTCCTTTTTAATAAGTTCCCTTTTTTATTACGATTTCTTAGATATATAGCTATATAGCTTTTGTGCTATATCATTCTTTTCATGTTTACTAGTAGGTATTGTGTTTCTCGTATTTTTTCTTTAATTTGTTTTCTCTCATTCCTAAATTCAATTGGGCGAATGTTACAAATTCAGCAGGAAATTCTTCTTCAATACAAACGTAATTACGCGAAACTGATGTTCCTAAGCAACAGGAAAGTCCTCTGGGACTAAATGAATTACATCTGACAATACATTTTATTTCCAGGGTTGGTATTCTTTTTTTTTTGTTGGACAGACTGGCGGTTTCTTGAGGGCGGAACGACAAAGTCCGGGAGCTGTTTTCCACGCGGTTGGCACCTACTGGCTCGGAAATGTGATTTCAGAGGTTTAACTAATTGCAGGGGGCACATCCGGCAGGCACTTCAAACACGTTAAGACGCATTAACTTGACTGTAATTAGGTTCAGAACAAGTGTCGATCCCAGGTTGGCTCTGGGCAAGTTGGAAAGTAACGTCCTTACATTTAGCATATCATACATTCTCCAGGCGTCGTGGTTTTAACCATGGGTTCCAAAACATGGCCATTTCCAACATTCCAACGAACTTAAGAACCATAGAGAAAATCTGACGTCTTCCACTTTTTACTCGTTCTTGTACAAATTATTCTTACAGAAGCTTGTTCTTCTATTTACTTCATGCTAATCGAAATAAATATTTTCAGAAGTTGCTTTGTTACATATTTCCTTGGAGGTACAAGGAGAATACGGGAATACAGTAGGGTTTAAGCGATAGTCAACTCTTTCAAAGCTGGATGTCACATGATTGAAATTTCGTTCTCTCTGCACATCAGAAATGTCCATTTGCCAAAGGTTGGATTTACTTCTTTCCACAATACGTGGACTTTGCCACTCTTTAACTCCCTGCCGTGCGTTGTGTTGGACTGGCGGGTTGTTCACATGTACGTTGCGTTTGATTTATGAAAGTACTTTCAAATCTCAAACGCTACATATATGTTCATTAGTAGGCTGAGGATTTCTTAAGCGCTAATGCCAGAACGAGCGGAAATTAGATTGCGCTGCAACTGGACTTTAAGCAGTGCCATTGGAGTTTCCACCCCTACCCCACTTTCTGTATAGTCTGTGCGCATATACATTGCATATTGTCCTGCTGTCTTCAAGTGCCGATTCCGTGTCCATTTCTCTGGCCACAGTAACAGGTAGGTATATACGTGGTCATAAATACAATATGCCTAAATCACGCAAAGAGAAAATACAGGGATATATTAAAGAATTTGGGTTCACAGTATTTTATTAATACAATGGTGATATAATAAACTGAAAACTGTCATTCAGAAATACGAGGGAACAAAGACCTTAACAATGCACAATATTTTCGTAGTAAACATTGCCAACAGGCGCATTTGGTGGGTTCAAATGAACAGGATGAAATGATGTCCTCTACCTCATATGCAAGCACACAATCTGACCTTGTTTGCAAATTTATGCAACACGATACAGACTAATATCTCTATTTAACAAATTACACAATCCACATCTCAAAAGCTTCATGGAAAAGTACAGAAAAAGAACCGTATTAAATGCAAGAACAATGCGTACGGAGTACTTAAAATATGCACATGGAAAGGTACTTGATTATATAAGAGGTTCTGTGGCTGATAGTGCAATTTGAGACGTAGAACGCAGTTTTTCACGACATAAGGAATATTTTACTGGAAATCGTAAGAGATTCACCTCAGGGCCGTAGCTAGCAGCGCCCGTACTGGAAAAAATTTGCCGGAGCTGGTCGTTACGTGATTCAAACTCAGTTATCTCTGCACATGGGGGAGAGAGGGAGAGTGAGAGAGGGAGAGAGGAAGGTAGGGAGGGAAAAATAAAGGCTTCCTATTTGAGAAAAGTATACGTATTTGAAAGCGCAATGCATTAACAGAGAATATTTCGTAAATAATAAATTTAAAAAGACACTCTAAAGTAAGAACAAATTAGAAACTAAAAACTTCACTTATCTTAGTAATGTTGCAAGTTCTTTTTTCAATTTTCCTTATTTAAAAAAAAACATGTTTGACAAACTGTGTGCTATAACGAGATATACGTTTTTGTGCAGTAGGAATTTGTAAGCTCTTAGGTTTACAAGTTGTGCAAGTCTTTTTGAATGAAGAGCATTTCAGAGGCTATTTCCAGAAAATTCAAAATATGCATTCCATTTGTTATGAAAATATAGCGTATACATGCCATTTTAATGAAAATATTAAGAACCATTTTTGAGAAAGTAGGCATTTTCTAAAAATGTTCCATGTAAAGGGTAGTTTGGAGTGGAAAGATTTCCTTGAAAATTTACGTGGCGCATCCTTGAAAGATGCTGCAATTAAATACCAATTTTGGTATCTAATTGACTTAGTTTTTGTGCTGTTCACAGACGCACGCGCACATACACATACGGATCCTTGTCTAAATATGGGTTTTTTGGGCTCAGGGGTCTATGTATAATTGTGACTATGTATATAAATGCGAGTGATGATTCAAAACATCCTAGGTATTTGTGTGCCCGACAGATGATAACATTGGGAACAAAAACTACCAATAAACTCCGCTACATGTTGGAAGTATCGACTTGTGTAAACCGCGCTGCCACACGACGTGGAACTTAGAAATATTCTTTCTTAATGGGATCAATACTTTTTCCATGGCCGTACCTATTAGCAAATATGTCACATGACCATTTCTATAAAGTGTAACTCAATCACTCCTGTCTAGCTCGTGTTGATGAAGTGAATGAGTGCGTAATGTTTAAGGGCACTTCAACAACTAGGTCATTAGGGTCAGTTATAGGAGAACATGTGGTTTTAAGGATATTTTGTAAAAGAATGAGCAGAGAAAGACACGCGAGTGCACACATAAGATCTTTGTTAGTTGTTACCTTATGAATGTGCTACACCTTAAATTGGATACTGTAGCGTTTATTTGCGGTGGGACTTAATTGCTTCTCAATCACAATAAACAGACGAATACGTCAGAAATATTATTTGCTCCTATTGTAGCTAGAAGCTGCGCGTGTATATTTAGCTTTCTGAAATTTTCCAAGAAATGTGATGCTTACCTTGCTTTATGAATAGGAAACTAATTGAAGTCTTACTGATTTCATTTACCAATAAAGAGTAATTGCGAACTTGCAGAGAGTAATCAAGAAACATTGAGGCAAATGCATGACGGTTTCTGAAGTCGGGCAGTAAACAGATGTATGTTGGAAAATAGCATGCTTTATTATACTAAATGTTAGAACTCATATCCATTTGGAACTCTTGAATGTTGCGGTAGTGGTGTGTAGTTTTCGAACTGCACATTTTAGGAAGTACATTGATTAATCTGCTTTTAAAATAACACAATTTCCTTTGCTTTCCTGAAATTAAATCTTTTCATCCATTCCTCTTGCAGCCAGTGCTACTAGAACATCAAAGTTAAATCAGTAATAATCAAGAGAGTGCAGCGATGAGAATTCTTAGTCCTCAATTCTCAATATTTATGCAACATCTTAGAAATGTAGAGCATATATAAAACTTATACTAAGAATGCTTTAAGCAAAATTTCATGCGTTTCAATTTGTTACTTATTCTACCTAGGGCAAATGAACTTTAATAAATTATTTGTGGAATGAATAATTTTGGAGCTATTCCTTGTTATTTGTGCGAGTTTTGCAATACTTAAAATTTTCTCAAATAGAAGGTCATTCACTTTTTTATCTCTTGACCGTGCAAATAGTACGGGATTTCAGGGTCTTCATATAGCGACTAGCTTTAGAAAATTGGACTAGCGCTTAAAGCCTACTGTATTGAATGCTCATATTCTCATTGCACCTACAAGAAAATTAGCAATAAGAAAATTTCTGTAAATGTTTATCTCGACTAACATGAAGATACACGAATAGGAGTTTCTAGGAATAGTTAGTACAGGAGTAGAGAAAGTTATATGAGTGCAACATATCAGATTTTTTTTTTTTGTTAATTTTCTCTAACACTTACCAATGCTACGAATGGTGTTCCTAAAGTTCTCAGCCTGACTCAGAGATGTCGTGAAGATGGCCAAATTACTAAGTATCATCCTTTTAGATGGTGTCCTGTAAAGTTTCAGACGCGTAAGTATAGTCACTTGTTTGTGACATCATGTAAGCAATCTAGTGTTAACATTTTCTGTAAATAGAGTAAAACTGAGATACGACCTATGATAAAATATTTCATTTTGGAGGATCTAACTCCAACAGAAATACAAAAGGAATTAAATTTGACATTAAGGGATTCTTTTCCTTCGCTTTCGACGGATAAAAAGTGATCCACTTCAGGTGAAGAACGGATTGCGGGCACATCATCAAGTGCTCCATCAGTGGCCTAAGCTGAACTCCATTCATAATCCAAGCACTAGCTGATTGATTTGAAAATTATTTACCTCAAGGCATTTAAAATTACGAGAGATAGTGTCAACGACTGTCCTTAACAGACGGTAATTGAGGAGCAACAGTTACCTCCTACTCATTTGTCTATTCCAAACTAGTCATCCTTCATCATCCCGAAACAAAAACTTTGCAGTGAAACCCTGTTGATGGTGGGCAAACAGCAAAACCTCTCTGATTGGACCACAACCTGCCAGCGCTCGTAATTGTTAAGCTGTCCATACACCCATTTACGATGAACACTAAGGACGTACCAAAACCGTTGCAACCGACGAGGTTGTGATAAGAAGTTAGTGATTGCTGATTAAAGGTAAGCGAGTTGGCAAATATAGCCAATACCTTGATAGGCCATGTCCGCTACAGTTTACATGAAGTTTGGTTATGAGAAAGCTTTCCATTCGATAATGCCTCGTTTGTTGATAATGGACCAAAAGAGCGTTTGATGAACAGTTCTCAGGATCTTTTAGGCTCGTTTGAACGCTATTCCAGTGAGTTTCTCGGACGTTTCATATTAGCAGATGAAACATGGATTTATTATTGTATGCCAGAGGCGAAGGAGCAGTCCAAACAATTGGTGGCAAAAGATGAAAGCACATCAAACAAAACGATTCTATATGCAAAAAAAGCCGTTGCTATGGTTTTCTGGATTTCTTATGTTCCTCTGCTCATAGTTATTGTTCTAAGAGCACAACCATTACCGGGAAGTATTTTGCTTGACTATTAGACTGCAGGACCTCCATCTAAAGACTAAACGTCCATACATGGTGATAAAGAAGGTTAGTTTCATCAAAATAATACACCTTTACACAGTCTGGGAGTGCTGCTACTTCTGAAAGTTAAGCCGCATACGGTAACTGCAGTTGATTCGCACGTTTATGTAAAATCTATTTTAAATAACTTTTTTGCGTAACTAACAAGAAATGAAAGATTGCGTGGTTAGTTTCAGCAGGATTCAGCTATAGCACACACTGCTGATAATTCTATGCATGAATTGGGAAATGTGTATGGCGAGAGAATAATTAGTAGAGGATTGTGGTACTTCGTTCCCAACCTATAACTATGCGACTTTTATTTATGGGGAACGTTAGAGAATAAACTGTACGCATCAAATCCGCACACGTTGCAAGAGTTGAAGGACAACATCAGTCAACGTGAACTTTTGCGAGTGAACCAGAATAGTTTTCGGAGATATAGGGAACGCATTCGCGTTGAAGGTCATCAACTTCAACATCCGCTGTGACGCAGGTAAGTGTCAGGTAGGTTAGTACAGAAGTTAGTGCTTCGTACCCATAGCTTGCCGGTCGTTTACGCGTAACTCTGGCGGAGGGCGCGACGGTTCTCGCCCGCTCAGGTGCCCCCGCGGAGCGGTCTGGCCGATCTACGAACGCACTGTGTTAGAATGGCAAAACGAATAGGGTAAGCAGCAAGGGAGAACACACTATTTCCCCAATGTCGAGGAAAGATTATGTATGCAACATGCTAAACTAAACAAAAGCAAGGACACGGGCCATACAAAAACTATCTGGTACAAAAGGAACTGGAGACTGTAACATGTGTGACAACCGATACACCAGAACACGTGTTATTGAACGTCCTAAACATGAGGAAGACTTGAGAGAAATGAGAACAAAATTAGAAAGAAAACATATTCTTATATTATGAATGAAATGGCAAGAAGGATGCCTTATACTGAGGGGAAAAAAAAAAAAAAAAAAAAAAAAAAAAACTGATGACGGCCAAAAGGGAGAGATTTGAAACATTAAGGAGGGAGATTTCAAAGAGAAAAGACGGTAGGTATAAGGATTACAAGAAGGAGATACAGAAAAGAGGAAGAGAGAAATGAACAAGTAGTTCCAGATGTGTCGGATGAAGAAGGTAGGTATAGGGTTGGAGAACAACTGAGGTTGTTGCTTGATATATCAGGAGGCATAGAAACAGAGGACGATATTAGGTAGTACCGGGGAATAGAGGATGATCAAGGAAGACAAAGTTGGAGTAGATGACGGGGAGGAAGAATCTAGTAACGTGGTGTCAACTATTGCAACCGGGGCGGACAGCAGGGTGAAGAGTTCACCATGTGGGATAAGAGAATATCAAAGTTTATAATTTAAACGAATATTATAAAATATTTTGACATTTTTAATAGTTAAATTCATAAGATTAAATGACTTGAATAATTGAACTTAATAGGTAAATTGGGGTTGAATTAATTTGAAACCAGTTATACACAATATTTTTTAGATATTTAATTAGAAATAGAATTATTTGTATATCCTTATAATTATTTAAGTTATAACTAATGAAAGTGGAAGCGTGTATGGAAAGTGTTTAGATTACAGTGAGTAAAAAGCTACCTACAGTGGTAACTTCTAAACACGTATACAAATTCTTCTGCTATGTATTACTCTACGCATTTATTCTGCTGTACCATAAGTTTCTGAAACTTGTATTGTAAAACTTTGAAATAATTCAAGTTTGGCAACTGTGTCCTGGCTTAGGAAACTAGATGTCAAATTTTGAATTTAATGTTTGAAATTATCACACTGAGTTATCTTAAATGGCTTTAAAATGTTGGTTAACTATAATAATCAAACTGAACTCATATGTTGTACAAACAGCGCCAAAGAAACTCGTTTCCTGGGGTCTTTTGAGGTGTTCCCTTCATCTTACCTAAGGTGGTGGCTTGATAACACAACAATAAGGGGGAAAAGAGGGGAGGCTTATGGCTTTGCTTTTTCTGAAAACAATCCAGTAATACATATTTAGGATCACATATGCGCACACACATACACAAAAGCTTGTCATGATGTATATTGGTGAGGAAAACTTGTATTATATATGTATGTAGGTGCTTAAACAGCAATGATAAGTAGAAGTAGAGGAATATAATATATTACATATGTTTGTATATAATGATACTCTTTCGTTGTAATTGACTAAACCTGTATAGCAACTAGAGGTAAATATATTTATGTATATGGTTTTACATGAATATGGCAGTACATATCATGACAATGAAATTGTGTTACATTTTTGTCTATATTCCTGTTGTATTCCTATGATCAGCAATAGATTAGTAAAAGTAAATTGATCAATTATAGTTTGAGTTGGACAACACGCTACTTCATTTATTTTTGCTTCAATGCAGCAACAAACGTTGATATTACTGTGAGACTAGAGTTCTGTTTACTCTTTCCTTCCTATGTATTTAATGAATACCATTTAAGCTATAATTTGCTTTCCCTGAAGATGTACACACAATATACATTTCGCTAACCTGGGTGCTCAAATTTTGCCCTTAGATTTTAACCCCTTCAAAGGCAAGGCGTGTCCTCTGTAGCCGATAAAGTATGCCCACCAATCAGGATAAGAGGTCTGTATGACGAACTGAATGCACTCACAACCTCTTTCTCTTTTAGCTAACACGGTCGAAAGCGTAAACATGTATTTTGTTTCTACACCATTATGTATCCTTAGTTTTGGTTACTGTTAAAGCTATTTAGCAAAAATGAGTGGCACATCCTTGCACTGTGGCCTAAAACAACCAATGAAATGGTCAAGGCCTGGTATAACGATAAATAATGTGACGCAGACGCGAGGTGCAGAGAGATTATCTTAGGCGTTCTTTGATAGTGGATAACAGAGGTAGTAAATTTAACCGAGAGTAGATAGGGAGTAGGTACGGCCTGTTCATAATCCTTTTCTTCTCAGATATAACGAAAGAGCTTACACCGTAGCTAAGTAAAGCAGCCTTGCTGTGTGGTTGTTGTTGTTGTTTCCATTTGAGTTATGGCGAGCTTATACCTATAAACGTCATTTCATATTGTTGTGCTCTGCTGTTAGTTAAGATGTCTGGCCTTTTTATGTGTTTCTTAGTGTCGGTATTTTATTCCTCATATTCTCCTTATTGATTTTCCGTGTAACACTCGACGACCTTTTGAGAACAAGGCTGTATACATGAAATAACGAAAGCAGTCATTGGTCCACATGACTATATTCCTTAACTACCAGAAACACTTGGGGACGCTAGAATTTCTTTTTCTTCAAAGAAAATGTACCTTCTGAAAAAGCCCATATATCCTGAATTGTACGAACAGTGTCAAAAGAAAATCTTCAGCGGATTTTGTATAGATTCCTGGGGTCTTTTGAGGCGTTAGGGACGTTCTTCACCTTGCCTATCACAGAGCGTGGTGATTTGATGACACAGAAATACGTGAGGAAAGAGGGAAGGTTGATGTCTTTGCTTTTTTGAACAGGTGCAGTAATACATATTTAGAATCGCGCCCGCGCACACACAAACATACAGACATACAAAACTTGTCATATATGTATGCTGACGAGGAAAACTTGTGTTGTATAGGTGCTTAAAACCGCTAATTGACACCAAATGGAAACAGCAATATTAAGTAGAACTAGAGGAATGTAATATACTTATATACAGCGAGACCCAAAAACATCCGAACGGCTGCACGGTGTTTGTCCACTGTGCGCACACAAACACGATAACGCAGCTGTTGTACTCAAGGACAAGCGGTTGACTTGTTACTTTCTCTACTGGTAAGTAGGGGAAGTATTGTATTCCACGCAAAAATTCGATGTCGAGATTTCACCGGAAATATATGTTTTGAGGCCCCCTGAATAAAAAAAAAGCATTTTTAGAAAAAGGTCCGTGTGTGTGTCTGTGTGTCAGTCTGTGTGTCTGGCATTCTGTCAGTCTGTGGACAGTATAACTCAAAAACGAAAAGTTGGTTAAAAACCAAAGTTGGTATTTAAGTTTAATGTCTTTCAAGGATGCGACACGAAGATTTTGAAGAAAATAGTCCCACCCTAAACTACCCTTTACATGGAAACTTTTTCGAAAATTTTGATTTTCTTGAATATGGCTCTAACGATTTTGATTAAAATATCATATTAAAATATCATACTGTACAAAAAATGTAGATCTTGCTAAAATACACAATTTATGTCTAAATAAATTTTCTTGTGGGTTTAACCATTACGGAGATATTCCTTGTTATGTGTGTGAGTTTCGGAAAACTTAGAACTTTCGTGAAATGGATCATCGTTGTTCATTTTTTTATGTTAAGTGTGCAAAGACAACAGAATCCCAAAGCTTTGAAACATTTGACTATCGCAGAAAGCCTACTGTATTCTAACATTACCCTTGCACGTACAAGGAAATAAGCAATAAGATAAGTTGTACAAATGTTTATCTCAACTAACACGAAGATATAGGAATAAGAGTTTGTAAGAATGGTTAGTACAAGAGTAGAGAAAGTCATGTGAGTGCAACACATCAGATTTTTTTCTTTGCTCTGTACTTAGTCACAAGTGTATTATGGGTCAGCATTTGTTTTCTACCGCACAGCGTGTATTTATTTATGATTCGTATGTGTTAACTCAGTCAGCTGTGAAAGTGCGATTTGCAGAAAGATTTCCAGGTGATCTGCGATTTCTATCTGTGGGGTAACTTAAAGCATAAAGTGCACAAGACAAACCCACACACCCTGGAAGAATTAAAACAAAATATCTGCCAGGAAATGGCCAGCATTTCTTAACGTGAACTACGGCGAGTGATGGATAATTTCCTAAAGAGGTGCCAAAAGTGTATGTATTGACAACGACGGTTGCCAGTTTCAGCATCTTCTTTAATAGCATTGGTTAGTAAAGCCTATATGGTTTCATCCGCGCTCTTCTATGTCAGCGGCAGTCGGCGACGAGCGCCGAGGACGCGTACAGGCAAAACACAGCGCAGGAGTCTTTTGGATCACCCGTTTTTAGAAAAAGGTCCGTGTGTGTTTGTGTGTCTGTCAGCCTGTGGACAGCATAACACAAAAACGACAAGTCGGTTGAAAACCAAAGTTGGTATTAAGGTTACTGTCTTTCAGGGATACGACATGAAGATATTGATGAAAATTGTTCCACCCTAAACTACTCTTTACATGCAAAATGCTTCGAAAATTTTGATTTTCCTGTAAATGGTTCTAATGATTTTGATTAAAATGCCATATGTTTGAGGTATTTTTATGACAAATGAAACGTATAACTTGAATTTTCTGTCTATATCGCATGTAGTCCTGTTTACTCTGGATGACTTTTGCATAACTGGTAAACCGTAAGAGATAGACCAAATTTTATTACACAAAAAAATGTAGATAGTCAATAGAGGGCTGAAAGGGAGGTGAGTGCTTTCCAAGAATTTAGACGGAGCAGGTAGAACAATCTAAAGACAAGGTCAGAACCAAAGTGGACTTGTGGTGGTTAACGTTTCGCCGCTCACGATGTCGCTGCTCGGCTAGCCATCGGGTGCTTATGCAATTTCTTCCTTATATAAACATGTAGCCTATATCACCCTTAGATGACAGTACATGTTAAATAAGGCACAACGTTGCAACATGTGTGCCTCGAAGTCCGTCGCTCAGCTGCGACGACTTGTGATCGACACAAGTGAAACTGAAGATAGTACTATTGTTTATTCCTCTCCCTCTGACGTGTTACACCCTCATCAAATGTGATTTTGTGTCCGGGACAATAAATAATATTACGCTAAATAGCATCAGCAATACATTAACAGTATTAACGCATTAAACAAAGCAATTATGACCATAATTTCAATAAGTAAACCTGTTAAACCTCTGTACATTATACTAACGCATCAAACAGAGTAATAATGATCATACTTTCAATTTATATATTACATTAACACATTAAACAGGGCAATAATGAATATAGTTTCAATAAGTAAACATGTTAAATCTCTATATATTATATTAACACATCACAGCAATTATGATCATACTTTCAATAAGTACATTTGTTAAATCTCTATATATAATAAACCTGACAAGGATGATGGCGTTCAGGTCCTTTCATTAGTTCCTTTTCAATTTTATACACTATTGCTTCTGAACAATCGATAGCCTTAGCTGTTTCTTTTACTGCTTTGCTAACACTCATTTTACTTGAAAAATAATCTAACACATTCATAATTATTTGGCGTTCCTTACTTCTTATATCGTCTCTTCCTAGGCCCCCCCCCCCTCCATAACTACAAATATTTACGGAAAATTTTAAACAAATAATACAATAACGCTTCACAGTTTCCACACAGTATACACATACACGACTTCTTTCGAATTGTTACTGCTGCTCCTTATACTGTCTTCTGTGTCACGCCTGGCGCGTTTTAGCAGAATAGATGTATACCGTTTGTTTGCCTTACACGATGAAAGAAAGAGGTTACAGGGTTCTGGTTTATTTTAAAAACTGTCCATAACCCTCCTCAAGATTTACTCTCGCTTGGTCCCCGATGTAAACTAAATAACAAAAAAAGTTTCCCACTGTGTAACTTTTGTAGTGCACAGATATACAATTTTCCGAAAACCATTTAATTTAAAAAATTATAACACTTAACTGAGTAAGCATAGGGAGTTTAAAGTAGACAGGTAGCAGCACTATACTCTAGCTAAGAAAAAAATATAGACGTATTCTAGCAGTTAGTTTGTTAGTGTGTGATGGATATAGAAACAATAAATATAGGACTTTTACTGAAAAAAAAAGTTTTCTATGTAAATGTGGGCCTATACAAATGTATAATGATTCTAAAAAGGATATAACTTGATGGAGAAAAATATTCTGCATAGAATAATATGGTCAAACCTGAAATTTATAACAAATGAATATTTACACCATGTCTTTAGGAACCTGGCAGCGGCACGAGAGTAGAAAAGGACGAAGCTAATGGCAACTTGTATGCGCTAGATAGAGACAGATATATCCCATTTAATTCCATACTGTCATCTAAGGGTGAGACAGGCTTTAGAATGCCGAATAATAAAATATCGTGATTTTAAGCACCTCGTGTAGTTTTAGGAAACAAAGAGCTGTGGTAACCCATGGTAATACAACTCTGTATTTAAAACCCTATATAGTCCTCTTTCTTCAATAAATCAAAATTCCAAAGGGTTCGTCTACTGAGAAATATTCTGTACTTATTCTTCGTAACTAAGCGTCGCCAAGAGAAGCGACAAGCGATATGCGCTTGTTTTACATCTGGAAGTCATATACAGGGTGGAGTTGAGTTGAGTTGAGTGTGTTGGGTTTAAGGGCCCGTCGATATACAGGGTGGAAGTTATTACATTCCTTCTAATATGTTCTTTATAGAAGCATTACAAACAAAAAAGGCTAATGGAATCAAAGATCAGCCAATTTCAAAAAAATAAATGGCCGAAAAGTCGGTTGAAACCAACCTTGGTATTTAAATTTAATATATTTCAAGGATGCGACACGAAGATTTTGAAGAAAATTGCTCCACCCTAAACTACCCTTTACATGATTTTCTTACTTTTGATTTTCTCGAAAATGGCTCTAACGATTTTGATTAAAATGCCATACGTTTAAGATATTTTTATGGCAAATGAAATGTATATTTTGAATTTCTGGCTAACGCCTATGTATAGTCTTGTTTACTGGATGACTTTTGAATAACTCGTAAACCGTAAGAAATAGACCAAATCTTATTATGTAAAAGACGTATATCTTGCTAAAACACACTATTTATGTACAAATAATTTTTTTTTTTTTTATAGAGTGAACCATTTCGGAGATATTCCTTGTTATTTATGTAAGTTTCGGAAAATTTAAACTTTCCTCAAATGCAACATTGTTGTTCATTTTTTTGTATGTTAGCCGTGCAAAGAGAACGGAATCTAAAAGCTTTAAAAGATTTGACTATCGCACAAAGCCTACTGTATTCCCATATTGCTCTTGCACCTACAAGGAAATAAACAGTAAGATAATTTCTGCTAATCTTTATCTCAACTAACATGAAGATATAGGAATAAACGTTTTTAAGAATGGTTAGTACAAGAGTAGAGAAAGTCATGCCAGTGTAACACATCAGATTTTTATTGTAGTGTCACTATCAGTTAGCTTCCGAAGCTGAGAACTTCTAAACCCTGCACTGAAAAGTCGTAGCTAAAATTAACTGTGAAAGCTATTGTAGCTTGAGGGGTGCACCAATGTAGTTTGGCAAGCTATTTCTCCTCACCAAGAATACCCTCACACTGCCGTCGCCTGCGGCATCAAGCGGAACTTAATTCGGAAATGGAGGTTTTCGGTCTCCTGGGCTGAGGATCATTTCCCTTCTTCCGTGGCAGTAAATTGTCTGCAGTCGCCAGCAACACTTGGAGGTCTTCTTCCGTTGCTAACCAACGAGGTTTTGTATCACTGCCCAACTTTGCATGCCTCCTTAAGGAACCCCAGGACTGAATTTTGAATTTTCTATATTTTAATAGGTATGACACCAATACTTTGCACACTTAATGGTGTTTGTTATAAAGTATCACACAAAATTTCAGCACAATTTGTTTTATAGTGTTGAGGGAATTAATTATTCAATTTATTCATTGTGCAAAAAATACCTTGATATTCAAAAATACTTCATGCGCATGGAACACTAAAATATCACAAGTTTTATTATTTTATGAACTATAATTTCCCAAAAACACCATTAATATCTGGCAGGAAGAAAAATAATTACTTTTAAAGTAATTAATTTATTTGTTTTGATGGACATTGAAAATGTTTTAACTTCCTTTTTTTTATTTCATTTTTAAAGCTAAACAATTTTTCAGATTTTGAAACCGAAGGTTGAATTTAAAGCTACATAAATGGAGAACTTTCTGGACAAATTATAGGGGCATAGCGTAACATTTAATGTGTATGGAGCAGATAGTGTATTAAAAATGTAAAGTTGATAAAAACCAATTCTTCCATACACATGCATCATGATCATGATTCAAATCAGCTGGTTTGCTACCCCTTCCCTCTTTTGTCTAGTAGTCTCTCCTCAGGTTCATGTCGGTCTGGGTGGCTCAGTTGGTTAGACGCTGGCCTACTGATCGCGGGTTCAAATCCGGCCCAGGTCGATGGTTTTTAAGTGTGCACTAGAAGCAAGAGCTGAAAACAACGTACCGTGGTACTCTGCGAACTAGTGAAGCATTGCCTTGCAAGTGTATGCAGACGCCAATAATTACAAGATGGGATACTTGAATAGAGGCCGTCACGGATTATGCGGTGCATTACAATGAAATTTTAAACATTATTAGCCTCTATGTGTTCATCTGCTATTGTAACTGCAAAGTCTGATATCGCATGAACTATCTGAAAATCTACAGTTTATATCCAACAATTTTGCAGTGTTGCCCAAAGCTATTAGACGTTTAGAAAAAAATCGGGTTTGGAAATGTCCAAGAGCACAAGCAGAATAGAAGACTTAGCTGATTCAATTAACAGGATACCTCTTGTGCCAGGTATCGAAAAGGTGAAAGCTAAATTCCAGAAAGTTCTAAACAAAATATTGATTATTAAGCTATGTGTGAAATTTTGTAAATGAGTAAGAAGGAAAACACGACAGATGACAGTGTAATTCTTTACATTTGCACCTCTGGTATCGTGTAACGTAGAAAGAAGTTTTTCACTGTTTAAAAACTTCTCCAGTGATAGGCGTCGAAATTTCACATTTAATGATTTACGGATGTACGTTATATCCCAGTGCAATGCACTCTATGACGATATTATAGTTAATAAATAGCAATTTAAATGCAATTCCAGAATGCATAGCTTATGATGGTTGTAAGTTGTGCTGCAGTGAGGCGGTTTTTATGGTTGGGCTGTACCTACCTGCAGTTGTTTACATGCGCGAGCGATAACAGTAAAGTCCATGTGCAGTATACCTATGGACAAACGTACACGCCTACGGCCTTCAGTTGTAACTAACTGGTCTCGTTAAACAATCATGATACCCTTGGACTTCACTAAATTCGTTTTCTGTACGTGCGCGAGCAGCAAGAGTCATAACCCATGTGCACTGAACTTGTGACTTATTGCACAATATTCCGCCCTCTAGTAATTATAAAACCTACTGCAGCTTTAGTAACCGCCAAAGAAGGGTCCAGTGACAATTTATGTGATTTGCTGATAACAAACAATTACTATATGGCACTTTGTCGATGCACTAAATTTAATTTCATACGCCTTTATAAAATTGCTAAACAGGGAAAGGAAAGTCAGCCACAAAAAATAATTTGACAATTTAATGATTTTAATAGCATAATTCTGTTATAACGTCAAAAATCTGATAACGCTGCCACGCATATCATAAGTAATGCCAATTCTAGGGAATTTGACTATCGCGGGTTGCATTTATTAACACTATTTCACGAATTAAAGGATGATATAACCTATAAAGTATTATTTAAATGATGTATTGTAATTACCACCTCTATCTTCAAAGAAGTTAGAAGTGTTAGTAGTTGGAGTATCTGCTGTTAATTTATAATTTCATTCAACACAAAACTGATTCCAAACATACTTCCTGTTGTATTCTGGCTTCCCTCTTCGAATTATTTCATATATTTCAGAATTAGATGCTTCACCGAAGCGAGTGTCAGCCATTTTTCGCTTTTGAACCTAGCGGCTCTGTTGCGGCACATTACGTAAGCTGTTGCGCGTCTGTAGCACAGTGCAGCTAGATTCTCTAATGTAAAAACAGTAGAGGAGGCCATAATTAAAATTTAAAGGAGGTGATTTGATACATTTTTCGCTAGTGAATACAATTATTGGTTGAAATATTAAGTTGCAAGACACATCATTGGTTGATTTCAACCAAGAGACGTATGATTGGGATAATCACAATAATCTGGCTGTTGTTTTGCGGAGGTGTGATACTTAGTTCCCTCACCACATTCTTAAGCAGGGATGTCCAAACTTCTCTCTTTAGAGAACCTTATGTAGTGAGCGGCTATAACCCAGTCTAAGCCTCAGTCGGAGGGACAGTCAGTCAGTATTCAGTGACGGACATATAGAAGTTTCTAAGTCATAACTTAAATTTTCTGGAAGTGCCCTCAGAAGACCTCTTCATTCTGGATGATTTTGTATAAATAGTAAGAGACAGAAAAAAGCTTAGGTACTAAATAAAAATCTGATGTATTACACTCACTTGACTTTCTCTACTCTTGTACTAACCATTCTTACAACTCTTATTCCTATATATGCTTCGTGTTAGTTGAGATAATCATTTACAGAAATTATCTTATTGCTTATTTCTTTGTAGGTGGAAGGTAAACATTGGAATACAGTAGGCTTTCAGCGATAGTGAAAGCTTTTAAACCTTTTAAACTCCGTTCTCTTTGCACGGTTACCATATAAAAATGAATAACGATGTTCCATTTGAAGAAAGTTTGTTTTCCAAATCTCAGACAAATAACCAGGAATATCTCCGAAATGGTTCACTCTACAAAAAAAAGTACCTAATTGGGTATTTCAGCAAGAGCTAACACTGCGTTTTTGAGTGATGCTGTTCACAGACTGACAGACACACACATTCATACACACACAAACACACAGACACACACGAAATTTTTTCTTCTAAAAATGCATTTTTTGGATTCAGGGGGCCTCAAAACATATATTTCCGGTGAAATCTCGCTATCGAATTTTTGAATGGAATATAATTCTCTACTTTTGAAAATATTTTCCATAAGCTAAGTGTATAAAAATAAAACATAGTGGGCCATGTGAATATAACATAGAATATTTTTGTACGTTTGTAGGATTTCATTAGACACTTCTTTTGTAGATACGAGGGAGATACAGAAGTTAACATGACATCGCGAGAAATTACTGGATACCAATAAGTACTTTAAAAGAAATTAAATAAGTAAGTTAGCGAAAAATTCAAACTTATAATAATGGATATCCAGAAAATGGCTCATACAGTAAGAAAACTCAGTCGAAATAAATTGTGTATTTTCTTTAGAGAAACATATTTTTGTGTAGTTAAGTTTCTGTCCGTATCTTTTGGCTGACTCTTCATCCAAAATCTTCCGATTGAAGACGTTTTCACAGGCTATTTTGAAGATAGACTATATCTTAAATACAAGATGGAGCAAAATGCATACCACATTTATACAGGGATCCCTAACATTTAGGATCAAAATTATATAGATTATAGATACTTCTAAGCTGAGCATTATTGATATAAGCAATTATTGGTCGAAAATTAATATTTTGGATGCCAGGCTATGATAGGTGCAATTGTTGCTCCCTTATTCCTTTCCATACAGAAGTTTGGGAAACATTAAGGTCTCCGCAAGTTGACGTGTTCTTACTGATGGCTTCTCTCACACAATGCAACAACATTTCAAATTCTGGTGTCCAAATAGCTCTTTGTTTTGCTCCCTGGGCAGCTATCTGTGACTTTAATGCGCCAGTCTCTATTAAGTTGCTATCTACAGCAATAAATGTCTTCCAATTCGAATTATGGCTGCTGGGAAACTTCTCTCCCTACATTCTTTCGGCTCTCCGGACGCTACATTCTGCCACACCATACATTAAATGCATGTCACCAAGTTCCTGTGACCAGTAACACTCCACCTTGGTCAGTCAGTTATGCATTGCAATCAAAACAAATAAGAAATGAAAGCACCAGGCAGTTTCTTACATAAGGCAAATAAATGAAAGCACCAGGCAGTTTGATACGAAAATTAAAGCAGCTTTAGAAACGTCCCCCCTATTCACTTTCAAGTTCAGATAGTGTTCAAAATATTAATTTACGTCCACAGGCGCGAAATCCTCTTAGGAAATTATGGTTGTACGCTTAGACTTATGCCTAAGCAGCCAATTTTCAATACCATACTAAGAGAAAGATATAGGGAGAGTACCCTTAGTCCTAAGCCAGCGGGTTTTCATTTCCAGGAGCTTCTTAAGAAGCTTGCTATTGAAATACCTAACATGTTTTTCAAGGGGGAGAGGCTCTGTCCTCCTTGGTTACGAGCCAGGTCCCATGTAGATCTTGGGATGACCGTACACCGGAAATCCATGATGCCTATTCAAGCACTTGTTTTTTAGAATTAACCAGCGGTGTTTGGATGTACTTATGTTTATGGAACTGAATTATATACATTCGGTTTACATAATAGCATTTCCATTTATACTGCAGAGCTGTATGCAATATACTGAGCCGTTTTAAATGTGCGCTGTCGTAAACTGGGTGAATTGCCTAATTTTGAGTAATTCTCTTAATGCACTTCAGAGCCTTCGTGAGCTGTACAACTACCACCCTATTGTACAACGTATACAGGATGCCCTCCATGTTTTACACGATTCTGGCGCTAACGTGGTGTGTGCATGGATTCCTGGTCACGTAGGTTTGCCGGGTAATGAAATGGCAGATTTGGCAGCAAAGGTGGCAACCAAGAACCGAGTATTACCGTCTTTCGCACTACCTCGGAAGACTTGTAGGCTTGAAATGAGGAGAATAACACTGGCGCAGAGTGGTGAAGCTTAGAGCAATGAAGGAAACTGAGATAAACTGGATACCTACTCTCGTGTATGTCGTCGCGAGGAGATGATCTTGGCTGAGTTGCGTATTGGTAGCTGCAATCTTACACTTGCTTACTTTTACAAGGGAGACCCTACTCATCTTTGCTATGTGACAAACTTTTGCCAGTCCTTCAGGACTCTCTGCAACTGCAACGTCTTGCAGATATCCTGGCGGACGATAAATAAGTGGTCGAAAGTGGTTTGAAATTTGTATCTATGGTAAACCTCCACATAAGAATTAAGTATTATATATGTCGAATACTCATCGAACCTTCTGTAAATTTTAGTTCTGGCATTTGTCATGAATAGTTATGTATAAATACCTATATCTACAACTTTTGAGAGGAGTTTTGTTTTGTATTGTATCAGTGGCTTTTGCCATGATTTGTCTTAGAAGGGCGCTGATGACCAAGTAGTTGAGCATCCATAAATATATATTATAATAATCTTTTCTTTGGGGGTACTTCAAACATATCTTTTTCCCCTATCAGGGGTCAATTGCTCAATTAAAGGCTTCCGTTCATTAAAAAATTGCACACATTTCATGCGACATGTTTACAAGTGTGATCGATGGCTTCCTAATTGAACTGCATACTTGTGAAGTGAATGAAAGGGGACATTTAAGGGACATAGTTTTCAGAGAGTAGTCTGTTTTCATAAAATGGCAAATTGTTTTTAAATTCTAGGTGATCACTCAAAACTGGCACACATTTCATACGGTTTGTTTTCCGTTAAAAGTGATCTAGAATGTTTCTAGTCTAACTTTGAACCCAAAGCTGTAAGTGATGCGTTGCTGTTCGTGAGGTAAGGATTTTAGTACGACTGACAACATTTCGTCGGCCACCCTGGAATCCCTTGTACAGTGGAGAGAGCCCAGGAATATATCATAAAGTTTAATATCATATACAGGCCGGCTAGTAGGTACAGGTGCAAGAAATATAAAATACAAAGTTTCGTTTCGTATGTTTACTTGTTTTGTAAAACTTTCATATTTTCACGAATGTAAATGGCAATGCTGAGCTGTTCTCGCACACGTCAGCAGTCTGTGTTGCACCTGACCGACCTGTGCTTCGAGGCAAGCACTGCCTCAGATATGAAGAAAACTCTCGCCCAGTCTGTTTACCGTACCACTGAAGAGGTCACTTGGGGCAAATCCACAGTATTCGAAGTGTTACTTTTGAATTATTTTGTTGTTTAACCACGCCGTCAATTGCCAGGATCACAGCAGCGTCACCGGTGTGAAGGAATTTTGTCCCGCAAGAGCTCTTTTACATGCCAGTAAATCTACTGGCATGGAGCTGTCGTTTTTAAGCACACTCAAAAACCGTCGGTCTAGGCCGGATTTAAACCCGCGACCTTGGGATCAGTAGCACGTATTTTAGGGTTGAAACAATGCTGACATCACGGATACAGATTTTCCCAATAATGCAAATTTATTATTATTATTATTATTATTATTATTATTATTATTATTATTATTATTATTATTATTATTATTATTATTATTATTATTATTATTATTATTATTATTATTATTATTATTATTATTATTATTATTATTATTATTATTATTATTATTATTATTATTATTATTATTATTATTATTATTATTATTGTTGTTGTTGTTGTTGTTGTTATTGTTATGAACTAAAACAACGGGAATAGCTTTAAATACACAAACAAACAAGTCTTCTTCATGCTCATAAAACAATTCTTTTGTAGATCACCGGGCTGATATAAAACTAATGACAACTAAAGCTACCACTTCAGCTATCAATACTTATACCTGATGTATACTTGCCCTTTCCTTTCCCCTCACTTTTAATAATGCTACGAGATACCTCCCCTAACCTCCCTTCCATCCGAATGGCTACTATTTAACGAAGGTGAGAACATGCGACGTGACGTTACCAAACCTCTCTTAGAAAGTAAGCTTTAGCTGACACTGCAACATTAAATTGTGAGTAAATGCATTCAAATTAAGTTAGAGATGCATTATAGCATTGTACACACAATATTTGTACCACCGTTAGAGAAATAATAAACCATTTATGTCCATTCGTCAAGAAGCTACATAGCTCTAAATATTTGTCAGAAATTATTTTTTTCTGGCGAAACGGTGCTTTATTGAGAATTGTATTGGACATATTTGCTACACTCCTCATGTATGTAGAATGCCTGGTTAACATAGGGCCGAAGCAGTACCGTATAGGTCGGTGACAGAAGGCAATAAGGTTTTTTCGTAAGGATGTTTTGTAATAGTTAAATTCAAATAAATTATACTGTGTAGGGAGAGACATATGACTGTCACCGTCAGAATTTTTGTTTAGTGATAGTGAACTACAATGCAGTTGTGGTAACAACTCTCGAATATAGCGTTCAGTAAAATTAATATCACAGCTGAAACAGAAATGAACACTAAACAAAGCTTTTAATCTCACTACACGCAAAGAACGCTTTACGTAGTTGTGCCCAGGCAATTCACTGCAACGTCCAAACCGTTCCGTTCCGTTCTTGGGATTCTATCTAATTACGCTCCTAGTACGTCATTAGAATAGTAGGTCACCCGATTTCCTTCTCTGTTTAAATTAGATTTTGTTGCTAAATGGAAACTGCCTTGCAGTGCATCTCTATCATTTACTCTCGGGCTTGCAATTACGAATTCTAATCCAAAAGTTCTGGAAACTGCTCCATATTCACAGAGCGCCGCACTCCGTTTAACTGTTTATTAGACCCTAACGTGTTAGCAACGACCGTAAGTTTTCCGGAAAATAAACATTAAATCACTGAAAAGCTTGTACCTAAATTGGATTTGTAACTGTGGCGTTGAAATCAGGGCTGTGATATAGGGCTAAAGTTTTGATACTTAATTCTGCAGACCCGAGTTCGAACTCTAGCTATCTCTAGAAGCTTTTCTTCAATAAAGTTGCTTTGATATGTCCGAAGTCTAGCACATGTAGACTTTATTGATTGTGTGCGTGCGTGCACGCTTACTACACGCGGAAAAATAAGGTATCAGGATTAATTTAGACATGCAAGGTTAAATGCTTAAGGAAATTCCTCTTACTCACTACAGTCCTATACAAAGGATTCTTTTGTAATTCTTCTTTTCTCAAAAATAGCTCTAACGATTTCATTTAAAATAAATTTTAATATAAATTATTAAAGTAAGGAGGCAGCATTACAATGTATAAATGTTTTACAAATATAATACATGGATTTAAAGGTAATCTAACAACGCCTTCTGAAATAAATAAAATTGAGTGATATTTAAAAATACATATTTTGGATATGGTGAAATAACAATGAAAATCTTAAAATTATGCTAATATCAAATTATATTCCGCTTAACTTCTTAAGAAATGAGCCACTGAAGGCTTGAAGTTTTTCTGAGTGAATAAAAGTCTCCTTTATTAAAATCCTATTCAAAAAGGAATATAATATTTCAAACGATAGACTAATATGCCTCTTGCCTTTTTTCAAGAGAAACTACTATTTAATAGACTGTATACTTTGTGTGTAAAAATGTTCTCGCAAAGTTTGGATTCATTGTATTTTGGTTCAGAAAAGTAATATGAACTAAAAATGCAAGCTATAAACTCAGTAAATTGAAAAGCACTACTGGTAAATTTTCTGTGACTGAGCAAAATCGAAGATATAGTTTGATAGAAACTTTAGGATTCTGTGGACTTAAAAGTGTAAACTGATCCGTATAATATTCAAATGAAAGAGAACAAAGTTGTTGAAGTAAACAGACGTAATAGATATAAAAAAGGAGCATGTAATTGGAAAACAGTTAAATATGGAGTGCCCATATTTAGTATCTTCTTCTTTATCTGATTACCCTCCCCTTATGTAGGACTTATACCCCCTATGACTTACAAGCGAGTACCTAGAGTCAGTCACCTGTCGGGGAGCACAGGAACGTATGGACCGCAAGGTATGATAGTGAGGAAGAGGATGTTATGAAATGCAGGCGAAATCGATGAATGGAAATGTGCTGCTGGAATGAGTGGCGAGGGAAACCGGAGAACCCGTAGAAAACCCGCCCAGATGCCGCTTCGTCCATCACGAATACCACATGCTAGTTCCTGGGATCCACATGCTGATTCCTGGGATCGAACCAGCCTTGGTGAGAGGCAAACGGTCTAAGTACTCGGACACGGCGCCGTCCTATATTCAATACTAGGACCTTTATTATTTCTGACCTGTATAAATGTCGCATCACTATACCTGGTTTGTGAAAAATGTATATACACGCGCACTTCTGGGGTAGCGTAGGGGTGCTTTTGTAAAACAATTCACTGTTTTCATATAGTGCGCGTACAGCTGTTAAAAGTGATATTGCATGGCATTTTGATATACCGGGTGGAAGGGAAGTCATTACAAGTGGTAGATCTCGATATTTGGAACATATTGTGTATCTTACGTTTTTGTCTCTGGCCATTTCCTACGTAGATATTTTAGTTTGTCGAAAACAAGCTGGCAACGCTGCAGACTGTGTGGGTGTCACTTTCACTAGGTCAGTACATGAAAATCGTAGCAGTGCGTCTTGAACACAAACAAATATCAACCATGTTCATTGTGCGAGTGTAGGCCAATCATAAGCTTTAGCTCCCAAAACATTACACGACCGACCTGTGTACGTCAAGAAACCGATTTAATTCTCTGACCAATCTCAACGCAACTTGTCGATTTACTTCACGTCTGAAAAAGCTGCTCCGAGCATTCTTTAAATTCTTTTAAGTGATTAAGAATTTCGAAACCCTCTGTGATGTCCCATTATTACTACCGAAACTATGTCAGAAATAAGTTACTCCACGCATCTACAAGTAACAAACTGTTATCTTCGTATATCTTTGTCGAATTATGCATCCAATTTGGAACAAAAACAATTTTTTAAATCAGTTGATCAAAGAACAAAATGCCATTAGACTTTTTTTGTTTGCAATGTTTCTATGAAGGATATATTAGAAGGAATGTAATAACTTCCTTTCCACCATGTATCTGTCATCACTACCAAACTCATTTCGGCGATGGTCTTGGTATGTTCACTTTCCTCTTAGCGGCCTTCAGAATACGTCATACACACAGATACTGTTTTATGAGCACATTCTATAGAAGACTTGTGAAACCTCGTTATAAACTTTACTAAGACCATAGCCAAAGAAACAGAACTTGTACTTAGGTATCTTCCCTGTGCATATCACTAATGTTATCATACGTTTCAAATTCATTCAAAAGTCGTGTGAGTAACTGTCAAGGGTGTCGGATGTTATGTCGCAACCTCAGACTTCACGCACGTTGAACTTCAGCGACTAATTAAAACTTGAGGCACCACATTTCCCCGGACATTTTGATTGCTAACACATGCTCGTCATAGGAGCCATACGGGTATCAACATCTTTGAGGAAACACCTTGCCCGGTAGGTAACTTAATGGAATTCTGAAAACACTGCGTAGACAGCGTATTACGTTAACAAGTGCATGTATTTGTTTGATACACTGTGCAGGTATGTAACTAATTTATCATTCTATTCGCTTAAGAACATATAAGTAGCTAGTACAAATGTTAACGAATTTGTGATTAAGTTGAAGGATGTTCTGAAATGCATGCCATAATAGTATATATATAATATATATCTGTATGCGTGGATGTGTGTATTTTTATACTATCCATTACACTATGCAATATATTAGTTTCTCATAGTTTTCTTTACTCGCTTTTCTTTTATGTAATACATTGATATATCCTTCTTTACTCATTCTTCAACATACAATTCATACAATTTTCTATGATTGAAGCAAAAATGCATTACATACACACGATTTTCTCTACTCACTTTTGTTTACCTAACAATTCACATGAAAATTGTGTTTCATGGAGAAGGTTTCAATGTGATCCATTTTACTATGCAACGTATTACGTTCTCATGTCTTTCTCTCACCCTCTTCCACAAAAATTGGTACATTTTCTATACATTTGAAATATAAATGCAAGAAATAACATTCGCACGGTTTTCTTTTGCTATTGCCCCTTCTACAAACAACTCATACAATTTCTATATGAAACAGAAGTGTAGGGTATTACATTCACACGATTTTCTCTACTCAGTTTTCTTTTACTAAACACAATAACACTTCTTTCTCTATTATCTCTTCAATATACAATTCATACAATTATCTACATGATTGAAGTAGGAATGTGTATACATTCTCACGACTTTGTCTACGATATTATCTTCCTGTTGTTTTTCTGACTGTTTAACAGTGATTTTGCAGTGTTGTTCCGGTGTTTCTATTTATTTACTTATTTAGTTTCTTTTTTTGTTCTAGAATTTAATTAACTTTTTGTTTAAGCGTATCGTGAAATATTCTTTTAAATGTGTCCAATACATAACTCATTGATGCTCATGTGGTCAAATAGAAATATCCTATTGGATTAGCATTGACTTCCTAGGAGTTCAAGTGGTTACGTAGGTATTTCGATTCAATGAATCACATTAAGTATATCATACCCAAACACGATCCTGCCTATTACGAACACTGGCAAACGTAAGCTCAATGTTGTTGTTGTTCTTCTTCTTACCCTCCCCTTATGTAGGACTTACAAGCCAGTGCCTAGGGTCAGACGCCTGTCGGGGAGCACAGGAACCTATGGACCGTACAGAGTGAAGACCTGGAAGCGGGTGGTCTGCCAAGCAGAGTGAGGAAGAAGATGGTATGAAATGCAGGCGAAATGGACGATTGGGAAGGTGATAATGGAGCAATTGGTGAAATGAGTGGCGGGGGAAACCGGAGCACTCGGAGAAAAGCCGCCCTGACACCACGAATACCACATGCGGGTCCCTGGGATCGAACCCAGGCGGCCTAGGTGGTAGGCGAACGCGCTAACCGCTCGGCCATGGCGCCACCTCAATTGATGAAGCTCAATCAATTCACTTAAATCAGTGCATTGTGCGTTCTTTAACTATCATGTACTGTGGAGCATTGCTTAGTGCTAACTCAGTAGAAAGTAAACATATTCATGTTGAAAAAGAAGGTTATAAAAATAATTTCTAATGTCTACAGCACACATTCTTACACACATCCCTTAAGAAGGTTGAAGATATAAATGCTTCCTTGCATTTGATTCTCCATATTAAAATGCTGTATATACAATTGAGCAATATTCAAAATAAATGTGGAAATTCACGACATAGTCAACAGTAAACAAAAAGAAAACATCCCAAAGCAAGATGTGTATTATGAAATCAATCATTTAATTCCATGCTTGCTAGTCTTAAGGAATAGAAAAACTGACAACCTCAGTCTTTCAAAATTGCTGTTGAAGAGTACCTTTGTAAGTAGTATTTAATTCTCTAAAAGATTATCTGAATGTATTGTAACAAAACGGCAATTCGACGAATCTCTCTCCTAACACCAGGCCAGTTACATTTTTGTATTTTTTCCCTTCTAAACTTTTGCACAAAAACACAGTTCTCTTCCACTGACGTTAGCACAGTCTACAGTTTTTCGTGATATTACAACTCACAATTGTTTTCTTCTCGTGCGCTTAACTGATCACCTTTCACTCTCTTCACATTCTCTGTCTCTCATACACTAACTCCGACAATACAATCATTCTACATTCAGTAATTCTTCTTCACTTCGACGCAGCGTATCTTTCACAGCTGTCTCGCACTCACTGACACACTAACCGACTCAATTGCCTCGCTTCATGCGCTCCTAAAGCCTTTTATTACGGCGATGACGTAGTCGGATCTTTCTCGAACGCCTACAGACAAGCCGGCTGCCGGACAGTTCTCGAATGCCCTGGAAAACCATTTGTGTTGCCGCTTATTGTTGTGAGGTATTCGCTCGCATGAGTGGTGTGGGGAAGCTTGAACTTGAGCACCTTGTTACTGGGTTGGAGCAGCCCGATGTTATAGCATTTAATTCTGTAGAAGATTTCAGTGGCAAAGTATCTTGATCTCATGCTTGAATATCTCTATAAAATATATTGCTACTTTTTAATAACAGATCATTGTTAAAATGTCTACTCTGGAACTACTGTGTACATCTACAGTTTATGTATACCAGATATTAAATATTAGTAACCTGTTGTGCATTAGGATGAAGCACACAAGCTATAAAATCAGTGAAACTGTAAGTAAAGCTAAGTGTTGTTAACAGCAGAAGAATTGTGTTGTGGAAATGGCGTTTTCCTCCCATAACGTCTGCACCTACAGGTAACCAGCCTTCGACTCCATTAGCAGATAGTTCTCTGTGATTGGTCAGAAAAAAACAATTCAGGGAGACAAAACAAACTAATTAACGATTATAATTTATTTTAAATGAAAGGGTGGTTTAGAAACCATCCTTTTGAAATAAATTCCCTATGGTTACTACACAAAGAAAGGCTAAACCAGAGTGCTAGAGGAATATAATTTTATGTATATTTCAATAAACTGGACGACATTTATGTGAGAGCTTTCATCAGCAACACAGAGTCAAAGTTATTGCCGCCATCAAATGGCTATAAGAAAACCGACATTAAGGTAACGTAGCACGAAAATACATAGAAGGTTTAAGGGTACCTAATAATACATAAGGTTAAACTTTCGTCTCATTTCTACGTTTGTTATTGTGCGACGCAGCCCTATGCCCAAGGTCTTCGGAATGTCAGCGTCGGGCAACGTAAACGATGAGCGCTATCGTCAGAGACGACACCTTCAACGTTCTGGAAACTTCCCACGGCTATATAAGCGAGCTCTCTTGTGAAGTGAGTCAATGTCGTTGCCACTACTGCTACTCCTACTGCTATTCCTACTATTATTATTCTGGAAACAATTCATTACCAAATTCTAAAAATAGATCAACTGGAATAAATGTTAAGGAGCGTCGTATACTTCTCTGTGATAAATATCCTATCCTGACTGTATCAAAATTACTACATAATTTAAGAGGTAATCAGTTTCTTAACACTAAAAGTCATAATAACTGTGCTAAATGTTGAACATTTTTCCGGTAAAGGCTTAAAATTCCATCTTTTCTGGTGTAGAGGAAAGTGAAACAATAAATAGACTAATATCTTGATGAGCACAGCAAGTGATTTAAAAGCAATTCTGTTTTATCTCTCAAAGGTGACTGTAATTAACCACGAGCGTCTCATTTTTTTAAAAAATTACAGCACCTTTTTTCTCTTGTAGTCACAGAACGTGGTGCTGCATATTCTGCTCAGGCACCGAAATAATTAACTCCCTTCTCCCTTCGCCTTGGTGTAATATATGTATAGAAAGTGCCGGAGTGTGCACGGCCTACAAAATGACGCACGGTCTAACAAGAGCGTATTACCTTCATTTAACTGCCTAACTAAATGTTATTCACAATAATTCACTTAATGCCAAATTACCTTACTTACTATGTCGCTTATCTTTGCTATATACAGTTTAGACTAGAGTCTACCTAAGGATATCACATTTTACTGAAAATACGCGTTTTAAATTCCGTAAATTAAATATAACGCTTTTTAGAAAAATCACATGTGTTGCATAAACACGACTTTCTCTACTCTTGTACTAACTATTGTTACAAACTCTTATTCCTATATCTTCTTCATGTTGGTCGAGACAAACATTTGTACAAAATATCTTATTGCTTATCTTCTTGCAGATGCAAAGGGAACATGGGAATGCAGTAAACTTTGAGCGATAGTCAAATTTTTTAAAGCGGCTACTATATGAATGCTGAAATTCCGTTCTCTTTGTAGAGCCAAGGGATAAAAAGGTGAATAGCAACCTTTCATTTGAGAAAGATATAAGTAATGCAAAACTCGCGCAAATAACAAGGAATATCTTCAAAATGGTTCACTCCACAAAAGAATGCATTCAGACATAAATTGTGTGTTTTAACATGATCCACAGTTTTCTAATTATCTATTTCTTGCGCTTTCCCAGTCATCAGGAGTAAACAGGACTACATAGGCTATAGCAGGAAAATTTAAAATATATATCTTTGTCATAAAAATTTTAAACACATGTAGCGCAGTTGGTAGCGCGCTTGCCTCTGGCGCGGAAGACCCGGATTCGATCCACGGTACCAACATGGGGATTTTATCCCCTCTGGGAGGTCTGGCAAGGGGTGCACTCAGCCTCATTAGTCTCGGGGGAACCAATTGAGGAGCTACTTGATGGAAAAGTAGCGGCCCCAGGTCGTGAACTGGCGGGGAGGGATCGGGACGCTGACCACGTACCACCCTCCAGTACTGCACCCCACCAATGACGCCTGTAGTGAGCCGCGGTGGGGGACGCAGAGGCTGGGGTCTTCATGGGCTGTTGTGCCGGGGCTTAGTTTAGGCATTTTAATCAAAATTGTTAGAGGCATTTTTAAATAATCAACATTTCGAGAAATTTTCCATGTAAAGAGTAGTTTAGGGTGCAAGAGTTTTCTTCAAAATCTTCGTGTCAGATATATTAAACTTAAATACCAATTTTGGTTTTTAACAGACTTTTCGTTTTTGAGTTAAGCTGTTCATGTACACACACACCCACACACCACACATTCTTATTTACATTTGGATGGTCCAGACAGACGTATTTCTGTGAAATCTTGATATCGAATGTTTTGATGGAATGCTGTGCGAGGGATCCGGGTTGGACTTCCAGCTAGCGGGTGGGAAGTTTTCTCCGCGTATTGTTTGATTCTAGCAACACGGAGATGAATGCTGTTCGATTCAGTTTGCGTCTCCATATACAGAATGATCTTGTTTATGATACTTATCACTTCACTAACATAGAGAATATCTTCTTCCGTGTGCATATCTCGTTACTTTGGGAAACTCTAAGCAATGCAGTGGTCAAGGTCAACGCTAGGGATAGCGAAAACTATATTCCATTACCGCTCTTTGAAGAAAATTTTAAACTCAAATTTCAAAATTAAAAAATAAGTGAATAAATAAAAATGAAGGTAGGTATATTTTCCGGCGACATTCTTTCCCCCGAGATAAATCCGGCTTCTACTATATTAGAACTCTGGAATTGTTTAAACCAGTGGCACTTACCGAAGAAGAGTCGGTGAGATCGAAGTCGGGTGTACGTAGGGAGGCCCTCCGTGCTGCACGGTTCCTCCTGTCATTCTGCCAGGAGTCTGGCTCTAGGCCTACTGCTTCCTCAGGAGGCTCCGACCTCATTGCCTGCAACATTCGTTGAACGACACTGTACTATACCAAATAACATCTTTCATTGGGTCGTCGTTGCTAATTTATAACAACAGAAACAAAAAACCTGATCTGTTGCACTCACATGACTTTCTCTACTTTTGTACTAACCATTCATACAAACTCTTATTTTTCTATCTTCTTCGTGTTAGTTGAGATAAACATTTGCAGAAATTATCTTGTTACTAGTTTTCTTGCACGTGCAACGATAATATGGGAATACAGTAGGCTTTGAGCGATAGTCAAATCTTCTAAAACTTTCAAATTTCTCTCTCTTTGCATGGTTAACATATAAAACATGAATAGCTATGTTCCATTTGACAGAAGTATAAGTTCACCAAAACTTGCACAAATAACGAGGAATACCTCCGAAATGGTTCACTTTACAAAAAATGTATTTGGACATAAATTGTGATTTAGCAAGATCTATATTTGTTGAACAGTAAGATTTGGTCTATCTCTTACGGTTTACGAGTTATTCAAAAGTCATCCAGAGTAAGCAGGACTTCATAAGTTATACATTTCGTTTGTCATAAAAATATCTTAGACATACGTCATTTTAATCAAAATCGTTAGAGCCATTTTCAAGAAAATGAAAATTTTCCATGTAAAGGGTAGTTTTAAGTGGAGGAATTTTTTTCAAAATAACGCGCGCGCACACACACACACACACACACACACACACACACACACACACGCACGCACGCACGCACGCACACACAAAGGACTTTTTCCAAAAATGTGTGTTTTTTTTTTGATTCAGGGGGCGTCAAAAGATATCTTTCCGGTGAAATCTCGATATCGAATTTTTGGGTGGAATAAAATACTTCCTCTACTTTCTAGTAGAGAAAGTAAAAAATATGTGTTGCACTCACATGACTTTCTCTACTCTTGTACTTACCATTCTTACAAACTCTTATTCCTAAATCTTCTTCGTGTTAATCGAGATAAATCTTATCATAAATCCTTTATGGTTTACCATTTATGCAAAAGTTATCCAGAATGAAGAGGAGGACTTTTGAGGACATTCCCAGAAAATTCTAGATATACATTTCACTTTTCATCTAAGTAGCTTAAAGGTATGATATTTTAATGTAAATCGTTTAAGAGTCACTACTGAGGAATTCAAAATGTTGCAAACTTATTCCATGTAAAGGGTAATTTGGGATGAGATGTTGAATCCTTGTAAGACGCCGTTCATGAATATCGAGTTTTGATTTTGGAATTGTACAGTACATGGACACACACCTTTTTCTGGAAATGCTTCTTGTTTGGATTCAGAGACGTCAAAACACATTTCCTGTGATATCTGGGTTACTAATTGTTTGGTGAAATGCAATATGTTTATATCTAATAAAAACTTTGTTTTGCACGGAGGCTAGAGACAGCTGTTTTCAAAATAGATCAGTATTCCCCATGAACCAGCTATTACTAAGCTATTTATACCTTTGCAAAAACATCGCACAGGTTAGATTTATGCTTTCTCAAGATAGTTTCATTAATTGAGTGGACAAACAATCCGTAAAAGCATTACGTGACCGAAAGCCAATATGATTAAACCAAATAGTTAACACATACACACGTCAATGGAGAGATTTGGTCAACTGAAGAAGATGCACATGATAGAAGTAATTTGGAAATTGCTTATTGTTTACGTTTTCTATTTGCTTAATTGTTACAGTGTAAACATCTACTTCTTGTATACTTTATCTTGAGGTCTTAACATGGCGTTGATCTCAAAGACGTCCATTTTTATGTCTTAAGTAATCTTACTTTAAATTATACCATAGAAGAATAAATTAGTCAATCTAAGTGTAGAATTACGGAAGCATTTTAGGTATGTTAGTAAGTAATGCAAGATATAAGACAAGGTGTATTTTTCAACACAACTTGCTCTAAGCATACAGATTCTGCAAACTATGCAATTAATTCCTCTCCAATATCAATTGCAACAGTTATTATTTTAAGAAGAGTTCAAACTATGTAGCTATAACAAATACATGTATTATGATTTCACAAAATGTTTGCAGGACAATTTAGTTCACGCACAAAACTCTATTGTTTTATATTATTATTATTATTATTATTATTATTATTATTATTATTATTATTATTATTATTATTATTATTATTATTATTATTATTATTATTATTATTATTATTATTATTATTATTATTATTATTATTATTATTATTATTTGTGTAGCACGTAAATACTGATATAAAATGCATCTGTTGTTGCAGATTTGGTTACCACGGAAAATGCAGCCAGTGGCTTTAAGAGCTGGAGGTAACTTCCTAAAGAGAGCGTGTGCTGTTGAGAAGATGAAGCAATTTCAGACAACAATGGCCCCATTGTCAAGCCGTAACAAGACAGATTCGCGTAACGGTATAGCTGTCAAGACATCGGAAAAGGGACGTCCTTTCTCCTTATATTACACTCCACAGAGGAGAAGATCTTTCTAATAGCTGGATATCTAGAAGCTTTTAATATCTCCATCAATGTTTACGTCATAGGTGAGTAAAGGGAAGATGATTTCTGCTCCCTGCGACTTTCTCCTTAACATCAAAGTGCCTGTTTATATAAAGTGCCACTTAATTTGTTTCCCTAGCTATATAACCATGGCCAACCTGTGTTAGATGTCTGATACTTTTCAAACACACTCTCACTGTCCAGTACTGTTTTGTAGATTTTCCAAACATTATTCAACTGAAAGCTTATTGGTTTATTGATGCCTAGTTAAGGCAGAAACAACATTGCATTCGATACAGAAGTTCGATCCCGAGTTTTGCTTAATCAAAAATAATTAATTGAATAAATAAATTCTAAGTGTTACATTCACATGACTTTACTTTCCCACTCTGGTACGAACTAGTCTTACAAAACATTATTCTTCTAAGTTTATTATGTTAAACACTAGCAGAAATGACTATATTACATTTTACTGTAGGTACAAGACTGATACAGTAAGCCGAAGCGCTAGTCATTGTTCAAAACAATCTATATAAAAAATCTGTATGTGAAGCTTTGGCTTTCGAGTTCATATATTTATGTTTGTAGCATGGCCAAATTTTCCAGATGTCATATTGCTAGTCTACCATCAGGACTGTTTCACACACGTATCAAGTGACCAATCCCCCATAAAATCCTTTGAATCAGGACTAACCACAGGTATCTATCCTGACAGTTTTAATCTCGTGGTTTTCATTTTATCGGCTCAGTTTGTGGTTGTTTTATCACCTTTAGTGTGAAAGCTTTGCTATCCAAAAATATTTAATTTGGAATCTCATGCGTTTGATTGATAGCGGAATAAAGTAAAAATGATTCAGAACTGGTATTTTACAAGCATAGTTTATGGATAACACCAATCGGGAGAAACCAGGGCGCAGATCACGTCTCACCTATTCGTAATGCCTGTGGGCAGAGGTGGAGGACGCAGCGGCCGGGCGGTAGTCCTTGGCTCGGAAAGCGCTGCTACGCCCCGAGGTTGCTTAGTTTATGGATATATTATTTCGTTTTATCATTTTATTCCTGAAATGATCAGACTAATAGAACTCGAGATCCACCTTCCCTCAGTATCCCGGTTTGGTCATTTGATATATTAATGAACAACCTTCGTATCCAAAATAACACAAAATATTACTAAATAATCTTTATTGTTAATGCTTACAAGGGATGTTAGGGGTGTAATTGTATAAATGAGCACAGGGTAACGAAGAGTTCAGGTTGCTTAGTGCCCTCAAGAAGGCATGCTTAGAGTTGCGTTCTACCAAAACTAGGATTGGGTATTTTGGTACAGTACATAAATGACGTAGTAAATGGTACGATTATCGGTAGCATTGGCATGGAAAGAAATATAATACAAAATACAATGAATTAGGAAATTGAATGAGAAATTTAAACTGAGATAATGAGTTAGATCACTGTAGTCAAACATTATACTTTTCTATTCAAAATAACATTATTCGTGATCACTATCAGTGTCTTCGATCTGAACTGTACTATATTAGAGGAACTTCTAAATGTTTTGTAGGTTAAGCGAGTCTTTATATACTCTCTCAGTTTCGACAACGTTCAAAGTTTAACGCTTGCGGTTTCTAGAGGAATCCAATAGAACATAATAAACAACGTAAACAATGTGATCGATATAAGAACGCCCGATAGATATGCAATACACCTAACATATAGGTAGGGTTCGAACCTTAATACAGCTGTCACGAAATGAGGCGATCGCAAGTTACCTGCCACATGGACAGAGCGTGACGTCATTGCGCGAGTATGGTGACAGCACAAACAACTGGGATCACTGTCTACAGTGCATAGTGTTTCTCGAGTGTCCCCGCTAGTTCCACATACAGAGTAAAATGCCTTCAGCATGAAAATCGAAATATTCACGTATTGCTAAACTTGTAGACTAATTTGAGAGTGAATAGTGTGTGTTGTGATCATGTGACAGATTGACCCCCTTCCACTTGTTGTAGTCCAACTCCGCTATCTTTTGTTTCTTGTATGAAGGTTTGCTCCTTACATACAGGTAACGTGGTAGGTTCTTGACTGACCAATTATTCTGCTAGGAAAACTACCGTAGTTTATAATTACTTATGATAGTCTACGCTAGCCTACAGTAGTTTTACCAACGTTAGGCGTGCCATAGAAAACATGACGCAGGGTGGACAGAAGGAATGCTGTAACGCGCTAACTATGCTGTACTAGAACTGAGTTTGAATGCGTTCTACAAGGCCAATGACTTCACATTACCTAGGCCAGTGGGTCGCAAGTTAAGGTGTGAAATAGTCTATCCCTCAAGCGTTGTTCACTTCACGGTGCGGTTACAATCATGAAAAAATCGAGTAGTAAAATTTGTGGTTGGTTTGTAAGAAAACTGTTAGACGAAGAGGAAAATCAACTAACACCGAAATGGATAGACATTAAGGTGTTAATTATAAAAATATCTGCGCCAACATAACTGTATAAGCGCAGATATTACAACTGTACTAACACATGTATATTCCAAATGTTACAAAGGAAACATAAAATATCATTCTAATAATTAAACATTTCAATTTGTGCTTTTGCAAGCGACGAAGTTGACATTTCCACATAATTTCTCAATTAGTAACACATTTCGAAAAAACTTGGAATCGATATATCTTACTAGCTAAATAATCCCTGCAATGCTAAGTAACCCTGGAAAAATAATTTTCAAGTGTATTAATACCTGAAAAAGTATTTAAGGCAGTGTGACTTGTAATTGGAAAACAAATAAGCTATTCGGGGATGCTAATGAATTATTCACATCGGCGAAAACATTTCTAAAATCAGGAAATTTATAACAATTTTAACCCCATTCTTATAATATGGCAATGGAATTTAAAAGAGAACAAAATTATTATAACAGTACGAAAGAAAGAAATTCCTCATACATTACAATTGGAGGATTACAGACACATTTCTGAGCTAGTTAAAAGACTTGGGCTTAAAATATAGCTTGTAACCACGAGCAATGGCTTCAAAAGTTACAATTTTCATATTCTCAAAATGTTAAACACAAAATATCTAGTCTCAAATACAATAAGATTCTTAAAACCCTTTTACATTTGGGGTATACTCAAGACACACCGAACTGATAGGAGATGCAGAAATAAACATTGTGTTTTGACATCGCAGCTCTATAATATAGGTGCAGTTTAGTTTACCGGATCTGCGATGAAGGCACCATTTGCACAACAGAAGAAGAGGAGCTGGAAGAATGTGCTACCTGAACATATTCTACTGTCTCTATAATGTTTATGCACGCTGTTGATTTACATATTAATGTTCTTCACTAATTTTAATCAAAAGTAACCAATTATTAAATTTAAAGTTGCTAAATCCAAATGAATATTAGAATTAGTTAAAATATTTTTATAATATTGTGATGCCGGGCACGGCGCAAAGCAAAGGACTGTCGAAGCTAAGGTACTTCACACCCCACCAGGTCGGCGAACAAACAAAGGCGTCCAAGGTCAGGCTACCTCGCAAGACTGTGTATGCGTGACCAACAACAATCGAGGGCAGAACCACAAGGGATTTTCTCCAGAGCCTTCCAGAAAGATCTGGCTTCGTCATCGCTGCCGTGTTTGAAGAAGTTTGCGAAAGCTCCGTGTGACGTTATGCCCGCTATATAAGGAGCCGAGGAAACAGCAGAGTTAGTTACAGTTATAGACACGAGTCGGCCAGTGTGTCAATGAGTGTAAGACAGCTGGGCGTGTGACGTCGCGTCGAAAGAATTTTAACGAGCGTCGGAGTTAGTGCTTGAAAGACAGAGAAAGTGAAGAGACACTAAAAGGGCTGAGTCACAGCTACTTGCAGGAAGAGAACAATAATTGTGAGTTGTAATATCACGAAAGATTGTAGAATGTGTTAACGTCAGTAGAAGAGAACTGTGTATTTGTGAAAAAAGTTTAGAAAACAATAAAGTGATAGAAAAGTAATTGGACGGATTTTGTCTCGTTTTGTCACACTGGTGTCAGGAGTGGGATTCGTGAATTCCTGTTTTGTTGCAATATTTAATGATTTTAAAAGAACAAATTCCTTCTGTAATCATACGAAAAATAGCCTTTCTTCCAACTGCTTTTCAAGCAACTCCACAGCAAATAACGTTGAAGCTTGTTAAAGATGTTCACAGGCACGTGTGTCGCTTATATTGTATACATTTTACGTCCCACGTTTTGTGAGATTTCGAATGAGTAGCAAGTATTTCTGAAAATCCTAACAGAATTTCTGCAGTACAGTAAACCCATCTGTTACAGTTGGAGCATTCAAGCTTTGACAATGTTCAGCTGACCAAGAAGTCTTTCTACTTCTTCACTGGAATGTGAAATCCACCTGTTCTCTAAACAGGTTTGATACCACCGCATTTTGGTAGCATTCTACTAGTATTCAGAACTCCACTACACTGGAAATGTTTTGGCGTTTTGGAACAATTAACTTACGCCACTCATTCCTTATTTCACTTATTTGGGAAATAATTTAACTGCAATCCTTTTCAAGGAAATAAATTTTTATAGTGTATTTATTTTATATTATACTTAAATGCCCAATTATTCCTGAGTTAGCAAATGAATCAATTAGTGTATCCATATTGTTCTATTATTTCCCATAATTTTTCTCAATCTTAACAAAAGCTTTCTCCAAATCGATAAATGCCATATATGTAGCTAGGTTATATTCTCTTCCTTTCTGTATCAAAAGATAGAGATGGCACATGATCTACCAACTCTGAATCCACTCTGCTCTTTCTGCAATAGAAATTCTGCAATCGACTTTAATTATTCTTCAAAATTCCTGCACATAACTTATATTTTGAGTTCAGTGTACTTATCCCCTATAGTTGTCAGGGATATTCTGTTCTCCTTTTTTAAACATACATGATATATTAGCTAATAACCAGTGATCTGAAAGTTTTGTAGTAAACAAGCACTGATTTATAAAGTGAAAGAGACGTAATTTTAATAATAATTCTTCATATCTTATCACTTCAATATTAATTCCCTCTGGTCCTGGATATTTTTTTATTCTTCTGTCTTTAGTATATACAGACGACCTCGTAATTATCGAAGATTCGGAGGAAAAGTTTCAAAAATAAGTTTATTTATATCAAATTGTAAAGGAACTGAACTTTAAAATCTCTTTCTAAAACTAAAATCATGGCATTCTGGGGTAAATATCCTGTAAGAGCAAAAATTATATTGGAAGAAAAATGGCTGGCATAAGTACGAGGTTTTAAATATTTAGGTTGTGATATTACTTATAATGTTCACCAAGATATTTCAAATAAATTAAACAGATATCAAATGATATGTGCAACAATTAAAGGAACATTAGAAACAACTCGAACAGACGCTAATATGAAGTTCTATAAAGTAAAGGCAGTACCAGCCTTGATCTATTGCTGGGAGTCCTGGACATTAAAGAAAAAGGATTATGTCGTAGTCCTATTCAGGCGTCAGAAATGAGAATTTTTACATCAGTGTTGGGATATACAAAACTGGATAAAATAAAAGATCAAGAAGTTGGAAATAGATTGAATACCTATATATTCTATTTTTCTCTAGTTCTACTTAATATTGTTGCTTCCATTTGGTTTTAATTATGTATTAACGGTTTTAAGCACTTATATAATACAAGATTTCCTCACCAGCATACTTAGGGTGTTTAAGAAAGACTGGCACTAATATTCATACAACAATGTATTGTAAAAAATCACTCATACAGACTGTTGCCCCCCTCAGAATACTTCTCCCTCAATACAATGTACTTGTCCCACCTCCTTTGCCATTCCTGGAAAACGTGCAGGAAGCCATTCTTTGAGAGCCTGTTCAGGGTCGCCTCTAAAGCTTTCACTGCTTTGGTCTCATTGTCGAACCGACGTCCCTTAAGTTTTTTTATGGCTCTCGGGTTAAGAAAAAAGTCACATGGAGCTAGGTCAGGATTATAAGGTGGAAGAGGCACCGTGGACATATGATTTTGTGCCAGGAAATCGATAACAGCATCAGCAACATGTGGCTTGGCATTGACGTGATGAAGCTTGCACTGCTGAATGAGATTCTTTAGCTTTTTGGGGATGTGATCCTTTACCAATTGCTTCAGGATAGTGTTATAGTAATCTGCAGTGTCTGTAGAGTGTCTTGGACCTGTGAGAATGCAGACTGTCCTCTGGTAATCAAAAACAGTAATGACTACGCCCTTATTGGGTGACTTCTGTACTCGTGATGATATTTAGAGGCGATTATTGTGTGTGTGTGTGTGTGTGTGTGTGTGTGTGCGCGCGCGCGCGCGTGTGTAAATGTGTATCACTGGATCGTTTTCAGAAAGAGCAAAGGCATCAACCTCCCCTCTTTTGCCCCTTATTGCTGTGTTATCAAGCCAACGCGCTCTGTAAAAGGTAACTTAAAGAACGCGCCTCAAAAGACTCCAGGAAATTATACAAAATCCGCCGAAGATTGACATTCTTTGTACATTTGTGGTGAAATTTTATGTATTTTATGTTGTTTTGTACCTAAGGTACAGATAAATAAAAATTGTTCGCAGTTTATTCCAAATATATCTCTAATATGGTGCACTGATGCAATTCAGCATTTCTTCCGAACTCTAAAGTCACCTTGCAAGATTTTCCACTTGATAGTGCCACTATCGGTAGTTGAGATTGACAGTTACCCACCGTCTTTTGTGTTTATCTAATTATGTGTTCCAACCGAGATCTGGCGGCGTTAATGGCTTTTCTGTTGAATAGAGTGACGTCAGATTTAGGCTACCTACCCCTCGAGATGAATACGGACGGCGTGCCGTATCTTTTCTATTGTTAACTGGTGGGGAAGCGTGGGACGATGCATTAGCCGATGTCCATACGCCCTCATCTTACAACTACGTCAGTGACGGTAAACACGACTACAACCGGGGGTACCAACATTGCGCACATAATTTTTTTAACAAGGATTGCAGCTGGTCTGCTAAATACCATCTTCATGTGTGACCATCTTTTACTTTCTATATTACGCATTGCATTGTATTTGGCACAAAACTTCGATGTCGATACTTCACCGGAAATATATGTTTTCAGGACCTCTGAACCCCCCAAAAAACATTTTTAGACAAAGGCCTGTGTGTGTGTGTGTGTGTGTGTGTGTGAGAGAGAGAGAGAGAGAGAGAGAGAGAGAGAGAGAGAGAACAGCATAATTTAAAATCGAAAACTGGGTTAAAAACATGTCGGTATTTAACTTTAATATTCTTTCAGCAATGCGACAGCAAGACTGAAGAAAATTCTTCCACTCTAAACTACTCTTTGAATGGAAACTATTTCGAAAACTTTGATTCTCTCAAAAGTGGCTCTAACAATTATTTTGACTGAAGTACCATATGTTTACATACTTTTTATTGACAAGAGAAACGTAGGTATACTTTGATTCTAAAGTAAGAATAAGAACAAATTAGAAACTGTTTGCATAGCTTTGAGAATGAGTTGGAGACAACTTGAAACCCTGGGTCAGTTTGTGCAGAAAGAACGTGCAACATTACTAAGATAAGTGAAGTTTTTAGTTTGTAATTTGTTCTTACTTTAGAATCTTGTTGCTTCACTGTTAATAGCTTCAATTTTCCTTATTTAATGTATACTTTGAATTTTCTGGCTATAGCCTATATAATCCTGCTTACTCTTGATTACTTTTGCATAACTGGTAAACCGTTAGCGATAGACCAAATCTTACTATAAAAATGTCGATCTTGCTAAAGCACAATTTATGTCTAAATAAATTGTTTGTAGAGTGAACCATATTGGAGATATTCGTTCTTATTTGTGTGTATTTTGGAAAACTTATACTCCTGTCGAACGGAACATCGTTATTCATTTTTTATATGTTAATCGTGCAAAGAGAACGGAGTTTGAAAGCTTTAAAAGATTTGACTATCGCACAAAGCCTACTTCTCATATTCCCTTTTCCTCTACAAGGAAATAAGCAATAATATAATTTCTGTAAATGTTTATCTCAACTAACACGAAGAAGATATAGGAATAAGTGTTTGTAGGAATGGTTAGTACAATAATAGAGAAAATCATGTGAGTGTAATACATCAGATTTTTTGTATAGCAAACTTTGGTGTATGTCTTACGATTTATCAGCTATGCAAAAGTCGTCAAGAGTAAACAGGACTACATACACTAGTCAGAAAATTCAAACTATACATTTCATTTGCGATAAAATATCTTAAACTTAATGATGTTTTAATAAAAATCCTTAGAGCCATTTTAAAGAAGGTTAAACTTTTTGAAAAATGTTCTATTTAGAGGGCAGTTTAGTGCAGAGGAGTTTTCTTCATAATCTTCGTGTCGTATCCCTGAAATATATTAAACTTAAATACCAAGTTTCGTTTCTAACCGAGCTCTTTCGTTTTTGAATTATGCTGTACACACACACACACACACACACACACACACACACACACACACACACACACACACACACGGACCTTTTTCTAATTCTTTTTTAAATTTAGGGGACCTAAAAAGTTATGTTAACGGTGAAATCTCGATATCGAATTTTTGGGTCGAATACAACACTTCCCCTATTTACTAACCGTAGTAGAGAACGTAAAAATTACAAATCGAATTATTTGGTTTGTTTTGTTTCGATTCTTGGTCTAACCGTTATTGCACTCATAAATCAATGAACTCTTAAGAATTAGTTCATTATACCGCGCAATAGCATTTGAAAAAGTTCCATTAATTGCAATGGTCAAAAGTAAATAAGTGCACGTTTGTTTTCCCTAAGCAGGCACTACGCGTTCGACTTGTTCACAAAGCGCAATATTACAGAGAAGCCGTTGAAGCAAAATCAAATTTTAATTAATCCTAAAGGTTATGCGATGTGGCTTAGAACAGAATTAACTTTCCAATTAACCTTTAACCCACGGTGGATTAGTGTGGCAGGCCTGCTTGTGCTTCAATTTGATTAGCGCCGATCCCGTCACCATTTTGTGCATGGTTTGATTTATGTCCTGTCGGCATGATGGCACTTTACCTTCCTCACTAACGGCACAATGAATTAATGAGACAGATCATATTCAAGGCATATTTCGTACATAAAAATCCATCTGTATATCTATATCAATTATAAACCTGTAAAATAAGTATATACAATCGGGAGCATACAAAATTTCCAATATAGGAGTGGAATAACATAAACATTTAACATTTATGTTAAAATATGCTTGCTATTCTTGGTTCGTGGCCAGGTAAACAACAATATTTTAATTGCTGAGTTGTTCAATATTTTGTCCATAACTTACGCAACTATTCTAACAAATGAAATTCTAATTTCGTCCTCCGTTGGTCGCTAAGGACCTGAGAGACCCCTATTTTTACTTGCTCTACTACGAATGGTAAAGTAGAGGAAGTATTCCACCCAAAAATTCAATGTCGAGATTTCACCGGAAATATGTTTTGAGGTCCCTGAATCCAAAAAGGAATTTTCAGATAAAGGTCCGTGTGTATGTGTGTGTCTATCTGTGTGTCTGTCAGTCTGTGGACAGCATAACTCAAAAACGAAAAGTCGGTTAAAAACCAAAGTTAGTATTTAAGTTTAACAACTTTCAAGGATACGATACGAAGATCTTAAAGAAATTGCTCCACCATAAACTACTCTTTACATGGAAACATTGTCGAAAATGTTGTATTTGTTGAAAATGGCTCTAACGATTTTGATTAAAATTGCATATGTTTAAAATATTTTTATGAAAAATGAAATGTATATTTTGAATTTTCTGGCTATAGCCTATGTAGCCGTGTTTACTCTGGATAACTTTTTAATAACTCGTAAACCGTACCAGATAGACAAAATCTTACTATACAAAAGAATTAATTTCGCTAAAACACACAATTTATGTCTAAATAAATTTTTGTTTTTAGAGTGAACCATTTCGGAGATATTCCCTGTTACTTGTGTCAGTTTCTGAAAATTTAAACTTTCATCAAATGCAACATCGTTGTTCATTTTTTATATGTTAACCGTGCAAAGAGAACGGAATCTCAAAGCTTTAAAAGACTTGACTATCGGTCAAAGCCTACTGTATTCCCATATTCCCCTTGAACCAATAAGTAATAAGATAATTTCCTTACTCCTTAAGCGTTTTAATTAAATATTTTTTAAAGTGTATTAAGGAATATTTAGATAAGTGCAACTTTTGTCCGAAAGTTTTAGGGATAATTCGTCAAAACGCGGACAACGCCGGCTATTTCAATTTCTTTTTTGTAGTGCTTAACGCGCGCTTTTACTATATACGGCACTGCAGGGGGTGATACATGGAATGAAGGTGCACCAGTGGAATGAAATGGCGGGGAAACCGGAGAACCCGGAAGAAAGCAGCCACAGCGCCGCATCGTCCACCACCAATCCCACATATGGTTGCCTGGTATCGAACCCGGGCCGCTTTGGTGAGAAGCGAATGGTCTAACCACTCGGCTACGGCGCGGCTGTGTATTTCAGCGTGTAGTCTATATTTATGCAAGTGTATTTGCACACTTCCCGAGCACTTCAAACTCTCAAAATGTTGAATTCATCTATTACGGTACAACGAGGTTTGACACTTTCGGAAGCTTCTTTCATATCAGATTAAATAAGAGAAAGTCGTGGTTTTATTCTATTTCCCATTCTCTGTGTCGCCTTCTAAACAGAAGTGTTTAGCAGTCTCTCTGACATACGCGTGAAACGCTAAGCTTGGAGCTGTTGCATTTGTCAATAGAAGGAAGTAGGACACGAAGATTTTGTTTCCTAAGTTTGTTTCAGCTCTCTCGTTTAATTAGCTTAAGGGGGAGTGATGATGGCAACTCTGTGTGTGAAAACGTGATCTTGGCGTTCTTGAAGGATTCTCCAGGCACTACACTTCATAAAAATGTTATTTAATTAAAAACTCTCTCGCGCTAAACTTCATATCTCGAGAGATTAATAAAAAGTTACAATCAGCATCTTCTTCAAGAAGAAGAACGAAATAACTGTTCAGCCAAGAAATTCGGTTTGATTATAGTTTTAAAATTGTTATGGCTCTTAGGAAAGATGGTTGTAATTATCAATATGCAAAACTCATCTGGAATAATTTAATGAGGCTCGTTGAATATGCCTAGAAGAATGGTTCAAAAGAAAGGTTAGCACATTAGCAGCGCATGCTTTTGTAATGGACTGCTTCTAAAATCCAAGATCTATTTTCCCATGAAGAGCAGGCTAGATTTGCATGGTTACCAAATAGTCGACAAGTCCGGCAATTCCGACCTTGTTGCTTTCAGAGTATAACATCGAGAGCTCGACATCCAGGGTTCGGCTTCGAGAGTTCAACGTCGAGAGTTCGGCATCAAGAGTTTCACATCGAGAGTTTCGACATCGAGAGAGCGACATAGAGAGTTCGACATAGAGAGTTCGACATAGAGAGTTCGACACCAAGAGTTCCACATCGAGAGTTCGACATCGAGAGTTCGACATCGAGAGAGCGACATCAAGAGTTCCACATCGAGAGTTCGACATAGAGAGTTCGACATAGAGAGTTCGACACCAAGAGTTCCACATCGAGAGTTCGACATCGAGAGTTCGACATCGAGAGAGCGACATCAAGAGTTCGACATCGAGAGTTCGACATCGAGAGTTCGACATCGAGAGTTTGACATCGAAAGCTCGAGATCGAGGGCTCGACATTGAATTTTCAACATCGAATTTTCAACATCGAATTTTCAACTTTGAAATTTCGACTTCGAATATTCGACTTCGAATTTTAGACATCAAATTCTCGACATCGAAAATCATACTATGAGAGTTATACACACCGAGAGATTGACATCCAGGGTACCACTTCAAGAGTTCGGCATTGAGAGCTCAACGTTGGATTTTCGCCATAGGATTTTCGTTAACGAATTTTCGACATCGAATTTTTGAAATAGAATTGTGGACATCAAATTTTCAACATCGAATTCTCGATATCGAAAGTCATGCTATGCGATTTACACATCGAGGAATTGACATGAAGCGTACCACTTCGAGAGTTCGGTAACGAGAGTTTGGCATCGAGAGTCGACATCCATGGTTCGGCATCGAGAGCTCGACATCGAGTTCGACATCGAGATTTCGACTTCGAGAGATCGACATCTAGAGTGCCACATCGAGAGTTTGACATCGAGAGTTCGACATCGAGTGCTGGACATCAAATAATCGACAGTGAGAGCTCGAAATCGAATTTTTGACATCGAAATTTAACAATAGTCGACATCGAATATTGAAATAAACTTTAGATATCGTATTTTCAATATAGAATTTTCGACATCATATTTTCGATATCGAATTTTCGACACCATTATTTTCGATATCGAATTTCCCACATCGACATTTCTATAACCAAATTTCAACATAGAAATTTCGACTTCAATTTTCTACATAGAATTGTCGACGTCGAATTTGCGACATTGAATTTTCGACGTCAAATTTTCGACATAGAATGCTCGACAACGAAAGTCATACTATGGGTGTTACACATCGAGATATTGACATTGATAGTACCACTTCGAGAGTTCGATATCGAGAGCTCGACAACCCGAGCTCGACGTCGAGAGCTCAACGTCGTTTTTTCGGCATACGATTTTCGTTATCTAATTTTCGACATCGAATCTACAACATCGAATTGTGTGTTTGAATTTTCGACATCGAATTTTCGAAATCGAGTACTCGATGTCGAAATTTCAAATCGAAATTACCACACCGAAACTTCGAAATGAATTTACGAAAACGAATTTTTGACATCGAATTTTCGTCATCGAAATTTTGAAACAGTTTGGACATCGAATTTTAGACATGGAATTTTCGACATCGAAATTTCGAAATGAACATGTGACAGAATTTTTGACATCGAAATTTTGACATAAAAATTTCGTCATCGAAAGTTCCACACCAAAATTTCGAAATGAATTTTTGACAACGAGATTTTGACATCCAATTTTCGTCATATAAATTTTGAAACAAATTTTCAACATCGAATTCTCGATATCGAAAGTCATGCTATGCGATTTACACATCGAGGAATTGACATGAAGCGTACCACTTCGAGAGTTCGGCAACGAGAGTTTGGCATCGAGAGCTCGACATCCATGGTACGGCATCGAGAGCTCGACATCGAGTTCGACATCGAGATTTCGACATCGAGAGTGCCACATCAAGATTTTGACATCGAGAGTTCGATATCAATAGCTCGACATCGAGAGTTCGATATTGATAACTCGACATCGAGAGTTCGATATTGATAGCTGGACATCGAGCGCTCGACATCGAGTGCTGGAATCAAATAATCGACAGAGCTCGACATCGAATTTTTGACATCGAAATTTGACAATAGTTAACATCGAATATTGTGATAAAACATTCGGTATCGTATTTTCTATATCGATATTTTCGATATAGAATTTTTGGCATCGATATTTTCGATATCCAATTTTCGACTACGATATTTAGATATCGAATTTCCCACATCGACATTTCTATATCCAAATTTCAACATAAACATTTTGACATCAATTTTCCACATAGAATTTTCGACATCGAATTTGCGACATCGAATTTTCGACGTTAAATTTTCGACATCGAATGCTCGACATCGAAAGTCATACTATGAGATTTACACATTAAGAGATTGACATTGGGGGTACCACTTCGAGAGCTCGACATCGGATTTTCGGCACAGAATTTTTGTTATCTAATTTTCGACATCGAATTTTGTGTTTGATTTTTCTATATCGAATTTTCGGAATCGAGTTCTCGACATCGAAATTTTGACAGCGAAATTTCGTCATCCAAATCTCCACACCGAAATTTCGACATGAATATACAACGAACTATTTACATCGAAATTTAGACACAGAATTTGACATCGAATTTTCGACTTCAAATTTTCGACATTGAAGGTCTTACTACGAGATTTACACATCGAGGAATTGACATCAAGGGTACCACTTCGAGATTTTGGCATCGAGAGCTCGACATCAGGGTTCGGCTTCGAGAGCTCGGAAGCGAGAGCTCAACATCCTGAGCTCGCCATCGACGGTTCCACATCGAGATATTGACATCGAGAGTACGACATCGCGAGTTCAGCATCGATGGCTCGACATCGATAGATCGACATCGAGTGCTGGACATTAAATTATAGACAGTGAGAGCTCATGGAATTTTTGACATCGAATTTTCGACATCGAAATTTGAAATGAATTGTCGACATCGAATTTTGTCAGAATACTTTCGACATCGTATATTCGATATCGAAATTTCGATATCAAAATCTCAACGTAGAAATTTCGACAAGTATTTTCTACATCGAATTTTCGACATCCAATTTCCTACATCGAATTTTCAACGTCGTATTTTCGACATCGAATGCTCGACATCCAAAGTCATACTGAGTTACACATCGAGATTGACATCGAGGGTACCACTTCGAGAGGTCGGCATCGAGAGCTCGACATCGGATTTTCGGCATTGGATTTTCGTTGTCTAATCTTCGACATCGCATTTTGTGTTCAAATTTTCGACATCGAATTTTGAAATCGAATTTTCGACATCGATTTTCGACTTCGAATGCCGACATCGAATTTTCGACTTCGAATGCTGACATCGAATATTCGACATCAAATTCTACACATAGAATTGTCGACATCGAATTCTCGAGATTGCGAGTCATAGTATGAGATTTACACATCGAGAAATTGACATCGAGGTACCCTTCGAGGGTTCGGCATCCTGAGTTCGCAATCGAGAGCTCGACATCAAGAGCTCGACATGCAGGGTTCATCTAGGAGAGTTCGGCATCGAGAGCTCGACGTCGTGAGCTCGACATCCAGAGCTCGGTATCGAGAGCTCGACATCCGAGTGTTCGACATCGAGAGCTCGACGTCGAGAGTTGGACGTCGAGAGATCGACAGCGAACGTTCGACATCGAGCGTTCGACATCGAGCTTTCGACATCGAGCTGTCGACATCGAGCGTTGGACTTTTAGCGTTCGATATCGTGCGTTCGTGATCGAGAGTTCGACATCGAGTTTGGCATCAGGAGCTCGACATCGAGAGACTGACAATTAATTTACATCGAAATTTTGAAACGAATTTTCGACTAAAAATGTTTGATATCGAATTATCGACATTCAATGATCGACATCGAATTTTCAACTACATGTTTTCGACATCGAATTCTCAACATCAAAAGTCATACTGGGAGAGTTACACATTGAGAGATTGACATCGAGGGTAAGCACTTCGAGAGTTCGGCATTGAGAGCTCTACATCGAGAGCTCGACATCCAGGTTTCCACTTCGAGAGCTCGACATCCAGGTTTCAACTTCGAGAGCTCAGCATCGAGAGTTCCACATCCACAGTTCGACACCCAGAGTTCGAATTGAGATTTCGACATCAAATGTTCGACAGCAAGAATTAGACACCGAGAGTTAGACATCGAGAGTTCGACATCGAGAGCTCGACATCGAGAGCTCGACATCGATAGCTTGACATCGAGAGTTCGACATCGGGAGTTGGACATCGAGTGTTCTACATCGAGAGTTCGACATGACGCGTCCGTCATCGAGAGTTCGGCATCGAGTGTTCGACATCAAGAGTTTAACATCGATAGCTCGACATCGAGTGCTGGACATCAAATAATCGACAGTTAGAACTCGATATCGAATTTTTGACATCAAAATTCGAAACTAGTCGACATCGAATATTGTCTTATAACATTCGATATCGTATGTTCGATATCGTATTTTCGCCATCGTATTTTCTTAATCGAATTTTCGACATCTTATTTTCGATATCGAATTTTCGACGTCGATATTTCGATATCGAATTTCCACATCGACATTTCTATATGCAAATTTCAACATAGAAATTTCCACATTCATTTTCTACATCGAATTTTCAACATCGAAATTTCGACATCGAATATGCGACATCTAATTTTCTACGTCGAATTTTCGACATCGAATGCTCGAAATCGAAGGTCAGACTATGGGTGTTACACATCGAGAGATTGACATTGAGGGTTCCACTTCGAGAGTTTGATATCGAGCGCTCGACATCGAGTGCTGGACATCAAATAATCGAGTTAGAACTCGATATCGAATTTTTGACATCAAAATTTGAAACTAGTCGACATCGAATAATGTCTTATAACGTTCGATATCGAATTTTCGACCTCGTATTTTCTATATCGAATTTTCGACATCTTATTTTCGATATCGAATTTTCGACGTCGTAATTTCGATATCGAATTTCCACATCGACATTTCTATATGCAAATTTCAACATAGAAATTTCCATATTCATTTTCTACATAGACTTTTAAACATCGAAATTTCGACATCGAATTTTCGACGTCAAATTTTCGACATCTAATGCTCTACATCGAAAGTCATACTATGGGTGTTACACATCGAGAGATTGACATTGAGGGTTCCACTTCGAGAGTTCGATATCGAGAGCTCGACAATCCGAGCTCGACGTCGAGAGCTCAACGGCGTTTTTCCGGCATAGGATTTTCGCTATCTAATATTCGACATCGAATCTACATATCGAATTGTGTGTTCGAATTTCAGAACTCGAGTTATCGATATCGAAATTTCCACACCGAAATTTCGAAATGAATTTATGACAACGAATTCTTGACATCGAATTTTCGTCATCGAAATTTTGAAACAGTAGTTTGGGCATCAAGCTTTAGACATGGAATTTTCGACATCGAAATTTCGAAATGAACATGTGACTGAATTTGACAGCAAATTTTCGACATTGAAAGTCATACTATGAGATTTACACATCGCGGAATTGACATCAAGCGTGCCACTTCGAGAGTTCAGCAACGAGAGTTTGGCATCGAGAGCTCGACATCCATGGTTCAGCATCGAGAGCTCGACATCGAGAGGTCGACACCGAATTTTCGACATTGAATGATCGACATCGAATTTTCAACTACATGTTTTCGACATCGAATTCTCGACATCAAAAGTCATTCTGGGAGAGTTACACATCGAGAGATTGACATCGAGGGTAAGCACTTCGAGAGTTCGGCATTGAGAGCTCTACATCAAGAGCTCGACATCCAGGTTTCCACTTCGAGAGCTCAGCATCGAGAGTTCCACATCCAGAGTTCGACACCCAGAGTTCGACATCGAAGGTTCGAGATTGAGATTTCGACATCAAGAGTTAGACATCGAGAGTTAGACATCGAGAGATCGACATCAATAGCTTGACATCGAGAGTTCCACATCGGGAGTTGGACATCGAGTGTTCTACATCGAGAGTCCGACATGACGCGTTCGTCATCGAGAGTTCGGCAACGAGAGCTCGACATCGAGAGTTTAACATCGATAGCTCGACATCGAACGGGCGACCTCGAGTGCTGGACATCAAATAATCTACGGTTAGAACTTGACATCGAATTTTCGACATCCAAATTTGAAACTAGTCAACATCGAATATTGCATTAAAACATTCGAAATCGTAATTTGATATCTAATTTGCGACATCATATTTTCGATATCTAATTTTCGGCATCGATATTTCGATATCGAATTTCCACATTGACATTTCTATATCCAAACTTCAACATAGAACTTTCCACGTTCGTTTCCTACATAGAATTTTCGACATCGAAATTCCGACATCGAATTTGCGTCATCGAATTTTCGACCTCAAATTTCGAAATGTACATGTGACTGAATTTGACATCGAATTTTTGACATTGAAAGTCATACTATGAGATTTCCACATCGAGGAATAGACATCAAGGGTACCACTTCGAGAGTTCGGCAACGACAGTTTGGCATCGAGAGCTCGACATCCATGGTTCGGCATCGAGAGCTCGACATCGAGTTCCACATCGACAGTTCGACATTAAGAGTTCGACATCGATAGCTAGACATCGAGCGCTCGACATCGAGTGCTGGACATCAAATAATCGACAGTGAGAGCTCGGCATCGAATTTTTACATCGAAATTTGACAATAGTCGACATCGAATACTGTGATAAATGTTTAGATATCGTATTTTCGATATAGAATTTTCACTTCATATTTTCGATATCGAACTTTTGACATTGATATTTCCTATATCGAATTTGCTACATCAACATTTCTATATCCAAATTTCAACATAGAAATTTCGACATCAATATTCCACATAGAATTTTCGACGTCGAATTTGTGACACCGAATTTTTGACGTCAAATTTTCGACATCGAATGTCATACTATGAGAGTTACACAACGAGATATTGACATTGAGGGTACCACTTAGAGAGTTCGATATCGAGAGCTCGACAACCCGAGCTCGACGTCGAGAGGTCAACGTCGCTTTTTCGGCATAGGATTTTCGTTATCTAATTTTCGACATCGAATCTACAACATCGAATTGTGTGTTTGAATCTTCGACATCGAATTTTCGAAATCGAGTTCTCGATATCGTAATTTCAAATCGAAATTTCGACACCTAAATTTCGAAATGAATATACATGGAATTTTTGACATCGAATTTTCGTAATCGAAATTTTGAAACAGTAGTTTGGACATCGAACTTTAGACATGGAATTTTCGACATCGAAATTTTGAAATGAACATGTGACTGAAATTGACATCGAATTTTCGATGGTAGTCATACTATGAGATTTACACATCGAGGAACTGACATCAGGCGTACCACTTCGAGAGTTCGGCAAGGAGAGTTTGGCATCGAGAGCTCGACATCGAGTTCCACATAGAGTTCGACATCGAGAGGTCGACATCGAGTGCTGGACATCAAATAATCGACAGTGAGGGCTCGACATCGAATTTTTGACATCGAAATTTGACAACATTCGACATCGAATATTGTGATAAAACGCTCGATATCGTATTTTCTATATCGAATTTTCGACATGGTATTTTCGAAATCGAATTTTCGAAATGATTCTTTCTATATTGAATTTTCGACACCCAAATTTTCGATATCGAATTTTCGACATCGAAATTTTCCATATAGAATTTTTGACATCGAAATTTTCGATAGCGAATTTTCGACATAGAAATTTTCGACATCGAATTTTCGACATCGAAATTTTCGACATCGAATTTTCGACATCGAAATATTCGATATCGAATTTGTACAACGAAATTTTCGTTATGGAATTTTCGACAACGAAATTTTCGTTATCGAATTTTCGACTACTATACTCAATATCGAATTTCCCACATCGACATTTCTATATCCAAATTTCAACAAACATTTTGACAATTTTCCACATAGAATTATCGACATCGAATTATCTACATAGAATTTTCGACGTCGAACTTGCGCCATCGAATTTTAGACGTCAAATTTTCGACACCGAATGCTTGACATCGAATGTCATACTATAAAAGTTACACATCGAGACAGACATTGAGGGTACCACTTAGAGAGTTCGATATCGAGAGCTCGACAACCCGAGCTCGACGCCGAGAGCTCAACGTCGTTTTTTCGGCATAGGATTTTCGTTATCTAATTTTCGACATCGAATCTACAACATCGAATTGTGTGTTTGAATGTTCGACATCGAATTTTCGAAATCGAATTCTCGATATCGAAATTTCAAATCGAAATATCCACACCTAAATTTCGAAATTAATTTACAACGAATTTTTGACATCGAATTTTCGTAATCGAAATTTTGAAACAGTAGTTTGGACTACGAACTTTTGACATGGAATTTTCGACATCGAAATTTCAAAATATACATGTGACTAATTTTACATCGAATTTTCGACATTGAAAGTTATACTATGAGATTTACACATCGAGGAACTGACATCAAGCGTACCACTTCGAGAGTTCGGCAATGAGAGTTTGGCATCGAGTTCCACATCGAGAGTTCGACATCGAGAGTTTGACACCGAGAGTTCGACATCGATAGCTCGACATCGAGAGCTCCAAATGGAATTTTCGAAAGAGAGAGCTGGACATGGAATTCTTGACATCGATTTTTCGATTTCAAAATTTATGACATCGAATCTTTGACTACGAATTTTCTCCATTCAATTTTGAACATGGAATTTTCGATATCGGGTTTTCGACATTGAAATTTTCGAAGTCGAATTTTCTATATCATATTTTTATCATTGAAATTTTCGATATCTAATTTTCGACTACGAGACTTCGATAACGAATTTCCCACATCGACATTTCTATATCCAAATTAAAACAGAAATTTTGACGTCTTATTTCCACATAGAATTATCGACATCGAATTTCCAACAACAAATTTTGACGTCAAATTTTCGACCTGGAATGCTCGACATCGAAAGTCATACTATGAGAGTTACACATCGAGAGATTGACATTGAGGGTACCACTTGGAGAGTTCGGCATCGAGAGCTCGACATCGGATTTTCCGCATAGGATTTTCGTTATCTAATTTTCGACATCGAATTTATGTTTGAATTTTCTATATCGAATTTTCGAAATCGAGTTCTCGACATCGAAATTTTGACATCAAAATTTCGTCGTCGAAAATTCCACACCGATATTTCGACATGAATTTACAACGAATTTTTTACATCGAATTTTCGTCATCGAAAATTAGAAACAGAATTTAGACATCGAATTTTCGGCATTGAAATTCATACTGAGATTTACACATCGAGGAATTGACATCAAGGGTACCACTTCGAGATTTTGGCATCGAGAGCTCGACATCAGGGTTCGGCTTCGAGAGCTCGGAAGCGACAGCTCGACATCGTGAGCTCGCCATCGAGCGTTCCACATCGAGATTTCGAAATCGAGATATCGACATCGAGAGTGCGACATCGAGAGTATGACATCGAGAGTTCAGCATCGATAGCTCGAGATCGATAGATCGACACGAGTGCTGGACATCAAATATTCGACAGTGAGAGCTCATCGGATTTTTGACATCGAATTTTCGACATCGAAATTTGACAAGAATTGTCGACATCGAATTTTCTCAAAAAACCTTCGACATCGTATATTCGATATCGAAATTTCGACATCAAAATTTCAACATGTATTTTCTACATCGAATTTTCGACATCCAATTTCCTACATCGAATTTTCAACGTCGAATTTTTGACATCAAATGCTCGACATCGAAAGTCATACTGAGTTACACATCGAGATTGACATCGAGGGTACCACTTCGAGAGTTCGGCATCGAGAGCTCTACATCGGATTTTCGGCATTTGATTTTCGTTATCTAATCTTCGACATCGAATTTTGTGTAAAAATTTTCGACATCGAATTTTGAAATCGAATTTTCGACATCGATTTTCGACTTCGAATGCTGACATCGAAATTTCGACATCAAATTCTACACATAGAATTGTCGACATCGAATTCTCGTCATTACGAGTCATAGTATGATATTTACACATCGAGAAATTGACATCGAGGTACCCTTCGAGGGTTCGGCATCCTGAGTTCGCAATCGACAGCTTGACATCAAGAGCTCGACATGCAGGGTTCATCTAGGAGAGTTCGGCATAGAGAGCTCGACGTCGTGAGCTCGACATCCAGAGCTCGGTATCGAGAGCTCGACATCCGAGTGTTCGACATCGAGAGCTCGACGTCGAGAGTTGGACGTCGAGAGTTGGACGTCGAGAGATCGACAGCGAACGTTCGACATCGAGCGTTCGACATCGAGCTTTCGACATCGAGCTGTCGACATCGAGCGTTGGACTTTTAGCGTTCGATATCGTGCGTTCGTGATCGAGAGTTCGACATCGAGTTTGGCATCGGGAGCTCGATATCGAGAGATTGACAATTAATTTACGACATCGAAATTTTGAAACGAATTTTCGACTTAAAATTTTTGATATCGAATTTTCGACATTGAATGATCGACATCGAATTTTCAACTACATGTTTTCGACATCGAATTCTCGACATAAAAAGTCATACTGGGAGAGCCACACATCGAGAGATTGACATCGAGGGTAAGCACTTCGAGAGTTCGGCATTGAAAGCTCTACATCGAGAGCTCGACATCCAGGTTTCCACTTCGAGAGCTCGACATCCAGGTTTCCACTTCGAGAGCTCAGCATCGAGAGCTCGACATCGAGAGTTCGACACCCAGAGTTCGACATCGAATGTTCGACATTGAGATTTCGACATCAAATGTTCGACATCGAGAGTTAGACATCGAGAATTCAAGATCGAGAGCTCGACATCGAGAGCTCAAAATGGAATTTTCGACAGAGAGAGCTGGACATGGAATTCTTGACATCGATTTTTCGATTTCAAAATTTATGACATCGAATTTTTGACTTCGAATTTTCTCTATTCAATTTTGAACATGGAATTTTGGATATCGGGTTTTCGACATCGAATTTTCGACATTGAACTTTCGGCATTGAATTTTCGACATCGCAAGTAATACTATGTGATTTACCCATCGAGAAATTGACATCAAGCGTACCACTTCGAGAGTTCAGCATCGAGAGCTCGACACCCAGGGTTCGACTTCGAGAGCTCGGCATCGAGAGCTCTACATCGTGAGCTGGAACTCGAGAGCTCGACGTCGAGATTTCGACATCGAGAGTTTGACATCGAGAGTTCGACATCGAGGGTTCGACATCGAGGGTTCGACATCGGGTACTCGACATCGAATGTTCGACAGAGGGAGCTCGACATCCAGGTTCCCACTTCGAGAGCTCGGCATCGAGAACTCGATATCGAGAGTTCCACATCCAGAGTTCGACATCCAGAGTTCAACATCGAGAGTTCGACATGGAGATTTCGACATCGAGATTTCGACTTCGAGACCTCGACATCGATAGCTTGACATCGAGACTTCGACATCGAGAGTTCGACTTCGAGCGTTCTACTTCGAGAGTCCGACATCGGGCGTTCGACATCGAGCGTGTGACACCGAGCGTTCGTCATCGAGAGTTCGACATCGAGAGTTCGACATCGAGAGTTCGACATCGAGAGCTCGACATCTCGAGCTCGACATCGAGAGCTTGACATCGAATTTATACCAGAGAGAGCTGGACATGGATTTCTTTACATCGAATTTTCGATTTCAAAATTTCTGACATCGAATTTTTGACATCGAATTTTCTACATTCAATTTTGGACATCGAGTTTTCGATATTGAATTTTCTTACCCGAATTTTCGGCATTGAATTTTCGACATCGATTTCTCGACATAGAATTTTCGACATAGAATTCTCGACGTTGTAAGTCATACTATGTGATTTACACATCGAGAGATTGACATCGAGGGTACCATTTCGAGAGTTCAGCAACGAAGGCTCGACATCCGGGGTTCGGCTTCGAGAGCTCGACATCGTGAGTTTTACATCGAGATTTCAACATCGACGGTTCCACATCGAGCTTTCGACATCGAGAGTTCGACATCGAGAGTTCGACATCGAGAGTTCGACATCGAGAGTTCGACATCGAGCGTTCCACATCGAGCGTTCGACATCGAGAGTTTGACGTCGAGAGTTCGACATTGAGAGTTGGACATCGAGAGTTCGACATCAGTGAGTTCGGCTACTAGAGTTCGACAGGGAACGTTCGAAATGATCGTTCGACATCGAGTGTTTGAGATCGAGTGTTTGACATCGAGAGTTCGACGTCGAGAGTTCGACATCAGGATTTCGGCAACGAGAGCTCGACATCGAGAGCTCGACATTCTGGGTTCGGCTTCGAGAGCTCCACATCGAGAGCTCGAGCTCGAGAGCTCAACATCGGATTTTCGGCATCGAATTTTCGTTATCAAATTTTGGACATCGAGTTTTCGACATCGATATTTCGACATCGTATTTTCTACATAGAATTCTCGACATCGAAATTCAGACTATAAGATTTACACATCGAGAGATTGGCATCAAGGGTACCATTTCGAGAGTTCGGCATCGAGAGTTCGCCATCGAGAGTTCGGCATCGAGAGTTCGGCATCGAGAGCTTAACATCGAGAGTTCGACATCGAGTGTTTGGCATCGAGAGTTCGACATCTAGATTTCGACATCGAGAGTTCGACATCGAGCGTTCGACGTCAATTGTTCGACGAGAGTTCGACGTCGAGAGTTCGTCATTGAGAGTTCGACATCGAGAGTTCGACATCAGTGAGTTTGGCTACTAGAGTTCGACAGGGAACGTTCGAAATGATCGTTCGACATCGAGAGTTTGAGATCGAGTGGTTGACATTGAGAGTTCGACGTCGAGAGTTCGACATCGAGAGTTCGACATCAGGATTTCGGCATCGAGCTTTCAACATCGAGCGTTCGAATTCGAGCTTTAAACATCGAGCTTTCGACATCGAGCGATCGACACGGAGCGGTCGTCATCGGGAGTTCGATATCGAGAGCTCGACATCGAGAGCGCGACATCGCGAGCTCGACATCGCGAGCTCGACATCGCGAGCTCGACATCGCGAGCTCGACATCGAGAGTTCGAAATCGATTCTTTGACTTCGATATAAGGAACAAGTGAACTAACTTTTGTGTGGGTGTGAGTGTGTGACCATCGAAGGATGCCACAGGAAGGCTTTCAAGAAAATTCCTCCACCCCAAGCTGCCCTTTTGTGAAAATATATTTGAAATTTTAGATTTTTCTAATAAATGACTAATGATTTTGATTAAATTACCATATATTTTCATTACAAATGAAATGCGTATCTTGAATTTTCTGGGAATAATCTCTGAAGTCCTCTTTATTCTGACTTTTGCCTAATTGGTAAACCATAAGCGATGAACAAGAACTTACTATAAGATGTTCGTTGAAGCAGACAACTTACATAAAAAATTTTGTATAGTTAACCATTTCTGAGATATTCCTTGATATTGTTTTAATATTCGAATACTTATTCTTACTTCAAATGGGAAGTTTTTTCTATTTTACCTTTTGGTCTTACAGGTAGAACGGGATTTGAAAGCCGTTACATAGCGTCCAGATCTTCAGCTTTTCTCTTTTCTTACTTTTAACGCCCTATAACTTGGAGGTCATTTTGGAAGATGAATCAAATGAATGAAATGATGCTCAAGTGAGTCCGGATTCCATAGAGCGTAAAGTTACCCGACTTTTTCTTCTCAGGATAAGGAAAATCCCATATAACCTTATCCGGATAACTCACCCTAAACGAGATTTGAACTCGGGAACTTTTGGACATGAGGTAGTCTGCCCTCACACCACAGAGGCGGTTTTTAAAGGGTTTGTCTATCCTTCAAGACTACCGTATTCCCTTATGTATAAATAAATTTCTGAAAATGTTTATCTCGACTAACATTAAGAGGATAAAGGAATAAGAGTTTATAAGAATAGTTAGTACACGAGTAGAGAAAGTCTTGTGAGTGTAATACATGAGATTTTCGAGTTACGCTGTTTAAAGTCACCCAGGACACACATAAGAACATTTTCTAAAATGCTTTTGTTTTAATTCAGTGGGCCTCAAAAAATGTATTTCCGATGAAAGTTGATATGCTGTGACGTCGGGCTGGGCGCACAAAAAAGGCGGACGAAGTCAAGCTACTTCACACCATATACGTGCCGGTGAGCGGGAAAATACGTTGAAGGCCGGGCTGCCTCAAGGGACTGCTGTGTGTCCGTGACTGTTAACAATCGAGGCGGGAAAAATAAAAGGGGTGTCGAGAACGTTCGCGAGACTTCTAGATGAGTCATTTTCGGTGAGCGCACCTGTGTGTAGAAATCCAGAAAGGTCCGTGTGACGGCGTCCCCAGTGTAAAAGGAGTGAGTTTTAGAGCTAAGTTATATTAGTTAGTTAGCTAATGAGTCGGTCAGTACGTCAGTGAGTGTGGCGCAGCTGTGCATATCTCTTCGCGATAGATACGTCGGTCATGGTAATTAAGATTCAAGGAGATTCGAGTGTTTGTAACATTATGATTAGGGTATGAGAGACAGAGGAAGTGAAGAAAGACACTAAATGGAGTGAGCAAGGTTTTGGGAAGCAAAAACTGTGACTTGTGATAGCCCGAAGGACTGCAGACTGTATTAACGACGAGGATAAAACTGTAGGTACTTGTGATAAAATATTAGAAAGATAATAAAATTATAGAAAAGTAACCGGATTGCATTTTTGTCGTTTTGTCATAGTACCATACTTCCTCTAGCTTCTGGTTAGGTTTTACAAAAAATAAAAAATCTGATGTGTTGTACTCACATGACTTTCTCTACTCTTCTTACAAACTCTTATTCCTTTGTCTTCTTTGTTAGTCGAGATAAACATTTTCAGAAATTATCTTCTACAGAGAAACCAAGTGTTGGAATTGCAATACAGATTTGCACCCAAATTATAAGCAAATTTATGGCCAATGGGCCATAGTTTGTAAAAGTAATATGTTATCATTGTTACTGATTATTCAACTATTGAACAGATTGTAATTTTGCAATTGTATAAATAAATAATAAAAAAAAATATCTTATTGCTCATTTTCTTGCAAGTACAAGGGGAATATGAGAATAGAGTAGGTTTTGAGTGATAGTCAAAATGTTTTAAAGCTTTGAGATTCCGATCTCTTTGGACGGCTAAGATATAACAAATGAATAACGATTTTCTATTTGTGAAATGTATAAGTATTGTAAAACCCACACAAATAACAAGGAATATCTCCGAAATGGTTCGGTTTACAAAAAAAATGTATTTGGACATAAATTGCATGTTTTAGCGAGATCTACATTTTTTGGTAAAGTAAGATTTTGCCTATCTTTTACTGTTCGCGAGTTATTCTAAAGTCATCTAGAGTAAACAGGACTATATAGGCTATAACCAGAAATTTCAAAATATACATTTCATTTATCATAAAAATATCTCAAAGATATGGCTTTTTAATCAAAATCGTTAGAGCCGTGTTGAAGAAAATAAAATTTTTCGAAAAATTTTCCATGTAAAGGGTAGTTTAGGGTGGGGCTATTTCTTCAAAATCTTTGTGTCACATCCTTGAAAGACATTAAACTTAAATACCAACTTTGTTTTTAACCGACTTTTCGTTTTTTAGTTATACTGATCACAGACTGACAGACGGACACACACACGCACACACACACACGCGCACACACACACACACGCACACACACGCACACACACGCACACACACGCGCGCGCACACACACACACACGCGCGCACACGCACACACACACACACGCACACGCACACACACACAAACGCACACACACATACACACACGGACCTTTTTATAAAAACGCTTTTTTTATTCAGGGGGTCTCAAATGATATATTTCCGACGAAATATCGACATCGAATTTTTGGGTGGAATACAATGCTTCCCCTAATTACTATACGTAGTAGAGAAATTAAAAAGTATAAATTATCTAAATGTAAAAACTGTTATTTTATTAGTAGCAGTGCCAATTGCAGCATTTGGTTTTAGTGTGCGGTAAGTAGGCACATCGCAGATAAAACATTGCAGTTTGCACATGAAGGACAGTGAACGGGTGAGTGTAAAGGCAGCGAACAGGAAAATGAACGCTAGCATGCTATATTTATTGTATCGTTTCATATGCAATTCCATGTTACACTTTTCTGATTTTTGTATCAAAGAGAAATTAATAACTTGCTGATCATAATATACAACCTTTATCATTCACGTTTTGATGCAAAATAATCTACAAAACAACCGCAGTTTTAATGAGCGATATATGAATTTTGCTCGTCACTGTTTGTTTGTGACCGGGAAAATTAATTTTAATTCGAAAAACTCAATATTTCTTATTATAAATAGATGATACTAAACAAATACATAATCAAAACAAGCAACGCATTCCATTTCACGTTAACTATGGTGGGAAAGTGGAGTAATAGTCATATAATTCTTAATTTCTGACTGACTTCTTCGAATAAATGTAAATTTCCCAAAAATGAATTATTAAATTTACGTATTTTAGTTATTAAACACTATTTTTACTTTCTCTACCGCAAACCCAGAGCAAGAACGCACAGTATTGTATTCTACCCAAAAATTCAATATTGAGATTTTGCCAAAATACATGTTTTGAGCCTCCCTGAATTAAATGAGTTCTTTTTACAAAAGAGTCTGTATGTCGGTCTATGTGTGTGTCTGACTACTTTTGCATGCGCCTCTGTCGCCTTTGAACAGCATAACTGAAAAACGAAGAGTCGGTTGCATATCAAAATAGATATTTAAGTTTATTATCTTCCAAGAATGCGGCACGAAGATTTTCTGGAAGGGCACCCTATCCCAAACCATCTCTTGCATAACTTTTAAGTAGCTTTAAGTTTTCTTAAAAATGGCTGTTTAGTTTTTATTAAATTACCAAATGTTTAACATATTTGTATTACGGATGAACTGTATGCCTAGAATTTTCTGGGAATGGCCCCTGACTTCCTCTTCATTTCGGAATGACTTTTGCATTACTGGTAAACAGTAAGACATAGACAAAATCTTACTACAGAAAAAAGAGTAGAACTCGTTAGAACACAAAATTTATGTTGGATTGCCTTTGCACTCTGGTGGCCGGTATTCTAACTTACAAATCTAGAAGTTCCAGGTTCGATGCCAGGATTCCCTTTAACGAGGATTATTCTCCATCCTCCCTAGAGTCTGGAAGTGGGAATGAGTGTGTGTGTGTCTGTGTGTGAGTGAATTTCATGTTGAACACTAAACACAAAGTTGGACACAAAGCTGAACACGATATTGACAACAAAGGTGAACACGTGGTTGAACACAGTTGAACACGATTGGACACGAAGTTAAACACAAAGTTGATAGCAAAGTTGAAATAATTTGAACACAAAATTGAACACAAAGAGGAACACAAAATTGCACACTAAGATGAACACGATGTTGAAATTTACGTGGAGCACGAAGCTGAACATGATATTGACTACGAAGCTGAACACGTGGCTGAACATAGTTGAACACGAATGGACACAAAGATGAACACAATGTTGAACACCAAAGTTGAACACGATGTTGAAGACGATTTGAACAAGATATTGAACACGAAGTTGAACACTATAATGAACGCAAAGTAAACACGAAGTTGAAAACGATGTTGAACAAAATGTTGAACACGAAGTTGAACACGATGACGAACACGAAGTTGAACTTCGAGTAGAACATGAAATTGAACACGATGGTGAACACGAAGCGCCACACGATGCGACACAGGAAGTGGTACACGAAGTCCGAGGTCGTATGTTTGACGTCGATTTTGACTTTTTGATATTGATTTATTGATGTAGATATTGATTTACTGATGCAGATCGAGATATTGATATTGATTTTTAGTGTAGATATTGATGAAGATGTAAATGTCGGTATTGATTTTTTGATGTAGATATTGATATTGATTTTTTTATGTAGATGTAGACTGATTTTTTGATGTAGAGGTAGATATTGATAGTGATTTTTAGATCCGTATGTTGATATTTGTTTTTAAATACAGATTTTGATACTGATTTTGACTTTTCTATATAGATTTTGACATTGATTTTACCTTTTAATATCGATTTTGTAATTTATTTTTTACTTCTTGATATTGATTTTGATTTTTCGATACTGATTTTCTGATATAGTTTTTCACATTGTTTTTGATTTTTTGACATTGCCCTTGACACTTGTGCAAATGTTCAAGCGAATCAGACGACTCTAAATTGGTGAAAATTACGTCGAAATATTCCGTTACATACAACACATACATGCATACTCACAGGTAGTACTTTAATAGCTATGCAAGAAGAAAAAATTGTTTAATTATTCTCCATATTCTGACAAAATGTAGTGTTCAGTAAAACCTGTCAGTAACGTTTAATACTTTCCAAAGCAATCAGCCTAAGGTTTAAATGAGTTAGAGTTTGTCAATGCTGACCGCTGTAGCTCACAAGCAAGTTCCTCCTCAATACGTGAAATTATTGGAAAAGCGATACAGTATTGGAAGATTTGGAATTAAAAGTTGCTTAAGTTGTTGAAGCCTAAGATGTTTCATAGAATTCGCACAAAGGTGAACTATTTTCGATATAGATCAAATTAATGAAACGTGTAATATTTTCGCTTTCAATTCTGGTGCCGTCTTATTAAAAGTTACAAGCAGAAAAGGAAGTCTGCTTCGTATTTGTAGTTAATTCACAAGAATTTAGTGATTTTGATTTAGGAAGTAAGTAAGTGGCAGATTATTATATTCTACTCCTGTTTCTGTTGAGGTAACTTCTGGAAAATTTTCTGTGCATGGGTGTGGAAGGATTTCCATATACCTACTCTGAATTTCCTCTCCTTCCATTTCGTTAATCATTTCATCCTTCATCCCGTTAGGGTTCTTTCAGGGTTGGCAGCGCCAGCGAGTGTCGCAGCAGAAGCTCTGCGAAGCTCTAGAAATCGCGCCAGCTGGATTGGAAGGAGAGCTTACTGGTTTCGTTCCCCCCCCCCCCCCTCCAAGTGATGGTACTAGCCCGGAGGGGGAGGGGAGCCGATTTCCGAGTGTCACGCCTTCCTTGGGAGTACGAAACCGAACGGCTGGAAGAGGAACTGGGTTCAGCCAGCCTCCGCCGGCGTGCTTCTAATTGGGAAAACGCAGGGGACTCCCCTCCCGCTGCTCTGTCGTGGCAATGTTCCGGCCGCCCTTGGGATCCATTCGCCTCATCCACCCTCCTGTCAGGTCCATAGGCAGAAAAGATCGCCTTTCGGTCGAGGTGCTAAGTTCCCCTCTGCAAGTTTTTGAGTCATTCTCCACCACGTATATAGACAGAGAAGGGATTGCATTCCTCCCAAAAATTCTATACTGTAATTTCACTGAAAATACATGTTTTGAGGCCACTTAATAAAAAGGTACCTTAAGAAATAGTAGCATCAGCGCGTATATACGCCTATTTGCGTGAGTCTGCGACCAGCACAACTCAAAAAAGAAAGAAAGAAAGAAAAAAAAAAGAAAGAAATAAAATAAATAGCAACCAATCTTGATATTTAAGTTTACCATTTTCCAAGCATGAGATACGAAGATTTTCATAAGTAAAGCCACGAGTGGTTGTCAATTTATCTAGAGAATTTGACTATCACGAGTTTCATTTATTAAGACTTATTCACGAATTAACGGATGACATAACCTATGAAATGTTATTTAAATGATGTAATTACCAACCTATTAAAAGAAACACGTGCCAGGCATACACACATCACGTCCATTGGCACTGCCTACAAGTTTAAATACCACTAACCCAGTTTCCTGCTTTGCACGCAGTTTATATTAAACATATTCTATGTTGTATTGTGTGTTCTGACGTTTCCCTCTTCGAATTATTTAATCTATTTCGTCATTAGATGCTTCACCGAAACAGTTACCCATTTTTAACATTTAAACCTAGCGGTTCAGTTGCGTCAAATTACGTAAGCTCTTGCGCGTCTATAGGGCAGTGCAGCTAGATTTTCTAACTGATCAGCAAAGGAGGTGATAATTAAAATTGAGATGAAGTGATCATGAAAGTTGATAACTTTTTCATGAATGAACGCTGTCATTGGTTGAAATTTGAAATTGTTATGCACATGATTGGTATTCTTAAATCAGGCTGAAATTACATATTTTATTGTAAACACTTCGTTTAGAATAAATAAATCCTGCTTTATGTGTGTTCATAACACATGCAACAATAATAGAAAATTCTTAAAATATTCCCTTATGGCATCTACACGTATATGTATGGTTTTAGTGGTTAGTACATAATATAACAACGAATCTGAGCAATAGGAATTAGTTGTCACTCATTCTGAAGTGCAGAGTTCACTGACTAAAACTGGCCTCCTCTAGCATCGTCAGATATTTAACTAGTAATGACTTTTTTTCCGTCAGTAAACAATTCTCTTCAGTGGCTGTATCCTTTCTCTCCGATTGAAATACGCGCTTTCAAACTAACCACCCTTGCACCTTATCCAGTCAACAAACATCAAAAAGCTAAGAGCTCATAAGACCTAAGTCATCACTGTGGAGTTCGAATTGAGTTATTTACTCAGTAAAAAGGCGTTGATGACATGATAAAATGGAATATGATATCTGTCTAGGGCATATTTGTACTCGAAGAGGCATTTCCTGATTAAGCAGCTTTTATGAGTTTCATTTCATGAACTTTAAAAAAGAAAGAAGAATTACTTTCTCTTAGAGCTATTTTTGGAGACATTTTTCATTTCAGCGACCCAGAAAATTAAGAAACAAAATGTACCTACATTAAAAATAGTTTAATATCGTCACCATAAAGGTTAGGTATTAGATCTAGAGGAAAAATTATACAATGAGCGTGTTGTTATCGATAGTGGTTTAGAAATTTTCATTTCAATGATTCTTATTTCCATCTGCGTCAGACACACAGTTACGGTAATCAAAGAATCAGGTGAAATACTTTAGAATATTAAAGAATTTCTTCGTAATTTCTACTTATGCATCGAAATAACCAATATGTTTCATAGATAAATTGTCTGTATACATCGTGTGTCATATGTGAAGAGTGTTCTCACAGAAGAAATTATTTGGATGTTATTTCTTCTACCCTGTTCAGTTTGATTAGCATGGGACCACCATCAACAAACACGCGCAGGAAGAATCTTTTCAAATTATGTATTACTAAAGATAAGTTAGGGGTGGCGCTGTGGCCGAGCGGTAAGCCCATTCTCGAAAACCCCTTTTGGTGCTGCGGAGCGATTGTTGTCACGTGTTTGCTCTCATGAGTGGTGAGAAGCAGCTTGACCTTGAGGGTCTTTAATACATTTTCATGAAAGAATGAACTAAAAAAACCTGGCATGTAGTTTTTGTTGCAATTTAAACCTGCTTAAAGGAACACAGAAGTGATGTGTTACCTGTCTGCTCAAAAAAATCGATTTTTGGATTGTTATTATAAAAAATGCACAATTCCTTAAAGAATGTAATATCTACGGAGTTTTAATCCCCTAGTGAGGAGGGAACACATATTTTGGACGCCATTTTTAAAGCGGTACGCCTTTGTCTCTACCTTTTAAATGTGCGTAACATTCGAATCCATGGAGGCTTTGAGTAAATTGTTTTAAAACAATGCGCTAAGTGTTCTGCTGCCCACGCATTCACCCTAATCTATATGAACAAGTCCTCCAATAAATCCACTAGAGGGCACTGTTTTTTATCATTTATTGATTTCTAAAGTTATATACCATGCTTCTATTTGACTTGCCAGATTACAAGCTGATCATCTGCATTTGATCTTACTTCTAAAATAATTTAGTGTGTTTACGAGATTATTTGAATGTAATTATTGATATATACATCGTGTGTAGTATTACTTATTTCATTTGTGGTGAAAATAAAGCTTTAGTTGTGGTAACAGATAGTTTGCTTTTATTTCTATGAACAGACCACGTGTTTTTAAACACTGTGTTAGGTATATTTCAAAATCACACACTGAATTACTCTGTGAGCAAGATCTGATGAGGAAAAATATACTTACATAGGAGTTAATGAGGAAGTGTGCGACTAAACTTTAAACTCGTTTAAAAACTATTTTTTATTTTCTCATATTCAAAATCTATCTTCTCCCATAAAAATCTAGCTAGAGATCTACATTTTTTCTGATATATTTCAGAATATGGGTACTAAAATGACCGATTTGAATTTTGGTATTGATTATAACTCAACAAATAATTAATATAGTAATGAGCTGTTTTATGAAATTTTTACACTTTGAAGAATTATTTTTTAAAGAAAAACTATCCACTATATGAAAATTTCCATCCTTTAATTTGTTACAAAAGTAATAAGATATACAATTTTAAAAAATAGATTTTTAGTTCAACATCTGTTTGAGGAGATTTTGATTATAGCTAATAAAATTGTCACAAATTAATTCATATATCAAGAATGTGAGTAGCTACTGGAATTAAATTTGCACATTTTCTTGTTGGAAATGCCTGTGCAAAAAATAAAATCTCTAAGGTCAATACTTCAGAAAATTACCTTTTTCATTTCTGTGTACTCTTAAGATAGCATCTATTTAAATTGGTTCGATCACTGAGGATAAATTGTTGCCAACACTTTTGTAACGAGCATATGAGTGAAAACATGTGTATGGAAATTTTATATATTAGTATTTCATATTATTGTAGGATTTTCATTTTTTCAAAATTATAATTTACCGATAGATCACCTCTTAGCGCAGTGACAGCGCGCCTGCCTCTGGCGCGGAAAACCCGGGTTTGACCCGCGGAACCGGCGAGAGGATTTTTCCCCCGCTGGGAGGTCTGAGAACGGGGTACACTCAGCCTCGTTAGGTCCCTGAGGAGGCAATTGAGGAGCTACTTGATAGAAAGGTATCTTCTCTAAAAACGACAAATAGCTGCCTTACGGTAGGGTGAGTCGGCGCGTTGAACCCCATCTCCCCCATTCTGCATTCCTCCGTGACCACGCCTGTGGCTAGAGGACGCATCGACTGTAAAGGGGAGATGCCCTAGGGATTATTATTGTTGTTAATAATGATAATAAATTATTATTAATGATTGTTATTATTATTATTATTATTATTATTATTATTATTATTATTATTATTATTATTATTATTATTATTATTATTATTATTATTATTATTATTATTATTATTATTATTATTATTATTATTATTATTATTATTATTATTATTATTATTATTATTATTATTATTATTATTATTATTATTATTGTAGAACAGTGTACGACAAAGCCTCGAAAACATTGGGAAGAACAATTGCAAGATTTAAAAGTTTCATCTATAGGTTCCTTTGAACTACTTTATTCTTCAAAAGTTTAATTTATATTTTAACCTAATCTTTCTGTTTTTAACGTTACTGAACTGAGCTAGGTCTTTTCATTTAAAAATAAAATCTGATGTGTTACACATTCTCTACTCTTGTACTAACTATTCTTACAAACTCTTATTCCTCTATCCTCTTCGTGCCAATAGAGATAAACGTCTGTAGAACTTATTGCTCATTTTCTTGTAGGGGAATATTAGAATACTGTAGGCTTTGAGCGATATTCAAATCTTTTAAAGCTTTGAAATTCCGTTCTCTTTACATAGCTAAGATATAAAAAATTGAATAACAAAGTTCCATTTATGGAAAGTATTAGTTTTGTAAAACTCACAGAAATAACAAGCAATTACTCGGAAATGGCTCTCAACAAAAAATTCATTTGGACATAAATTGTATCTTATAACGAGATCTACCTTTTTGTGTAATACGATTTTGGTCTATCTCTTACGGTTTACAAGTTAGGCAAAAGTGGTCCAGAGTAAACAGGACTATGTGGGCTATAGCCAGAAAATCCAAAATATACATTTCATTTGCCATAAGAATATCTCAAACATATGATATTTTAATCAAAGTCGTTACAGCTATTTTCGAGAAAATGAAAATTTTCTATAAATTTTCCGTTTAAGGGATAGTCTAGTGTGGAGGAATTTTCTTCAAAATCTTCGTGTCGCCTCCTTAAAAGATATAAAACTTAAATACCAAATTTGGTTTTTAGCAGACTTTTCGCTTTTGAGTTACACTGTTCATAGACACATACTCACGGATCCTTTTATAGAAATGCTTTTTGGATGCAAAGGGCCTCAAAACATACATCTGCGGTGAAATCTCGACATCGAATTTTTGGGTGGAATACAATACTTCCTCTACTTACTATACGTAGTAGAGAAAGTAAAACCATAATTTAGGTTAAACATAAGTACATATCTCCTTACGGTTATATTTACAACCAAAGTAATTTTACGAGGCACTCTCAAGATTTTAGATTAGTGTTTTACGTTGTTAGAGGAAGAAATGATTTCCGAAATGGAGAAGCGGGGACTAAGAAGTATTTAAATGGTGTCACAACATATTGTTTACATCATTTCCGCAGAGAACACGGGTTTATGACGCTTTTATCTGGGCCAAGAGGTACGTTATTATAGCAAGAGAGCTTGTACCGTGTTAGAAAAGCAGTCACGTAGACACAAGCACCGCGGGAATTGCAGCAAAATCCCGAGAGAAGAAAAATATTTCAATTTGGATGTGAGAGGCGTGGAGAAGGGTTTCCTTCGGAAAACAGAAAGCGATTCCACGAAACCAGTGCATCCCTAGTATCTGTTGCCTAACACCGGCAATTCTAACCGAGATTTGTAAGAAAACACAGTACCAATATAACAAAATCTCATGTGCAGCACTCTACTCTTCTACCAACTATTCTTACAAACTCTTATTCCTATATATTCAAGTTAGTCGAGGTAAACATTTGCAAAAAATGTTCTTATTGCTAATTTTCTTTTAGATAAAGGGAAATATGACTCTACAATAGGCTTTGAGAGATAGTCAAATGTTTTAAAGCTATTCACCATATGAAGGCTATGAATTTCCATTCTCTTTGCACGGCCAAGGGATAAGAAAGTGAGAAAAGTTTTAGTATTACAAAACTCACATAAATAACAAGGAATATCTCCGAAATGGTTCACTCCGCAAAGAAACAAAATGCATTTTCAAATAAATTGGCTGTTTTAACAAGGTTTACATTTTTTGCTTAGTACGATTTAGTCTATCCAGTAATGTAAAACTCATGAAGACTAAGCAGGATTACGTGGGCTATGACCACAAAATTATATTCAAAGTATACGTTTCATTTGCCATGAAAATATTTTAACATCTGACATTTTAACTAAAATCGTTAGAGCCACTTTTGAGAAAATGAAAATGTTCGAAAAATTTTCCAGGTAAAGGGTAGTTTAGGACAGAGAAATTTTCTTCAAAACTTTCGTGTCGCAACATTAAAGGATATTAAACTTAATTGCCAACTTTGACTTTTAACCGACGTTCCGTTTTTTGAGTTATGCTCTTCACAGACATACAGATACATAGTCACCACACACACACACCCATGTCAGTCTGGGAGGCTCATTGGTTAGACACTGGCCTACTGATCCTAAGGTCGCGGGTTCAAATCCGACCCAGACCGATGGTTTTTAAGTGGAAACAATTCCATGTCAGTAGATATACCTGCATGTAAAAGAACTCCTGCGGGACGAAATTCCGGCACACCGGCGAAGCTGATGTGATCCTGGCAATTGACAACGTCGTTAAAGAACAAAATAATTTTTTTAATTTTTCTCACACCGAAACACACACACACACACACACACACACACACACACACCCAAACACCGCACCCACATGGGCCTTTTTCTATAAGTGCTTTTCTTTGGATTCAGGGGCCTCAAAACATTTATTTGCGGTGAAATCTCGACATAGAATTTTTGGGTCGAATGCAATAGTTCCCTTACTATACACACCAGAGAGTAAAAATCTAATGTGTTGCACTCACATGAGTTTCTCTACTCTTGTACTAACGATTCTTACAGATTTATTCCTATATTTTCTTCGTGTTAGTTGAGATAAACATTTGTAGAAATTATCTTATTGCTTATTTTCTTGTAGCTGTTAGGGGAATATGGGAATACAGTAGGCTTTGAACGATAGTAAAAACTTTTAAAGCTCTGAGATTCCGTTCTATTTGTACTGCTAAGGTATAAAACATGAATAAGATCTTCCATCTGACGAAAGTTTAAGTATTCCAAAACTCACACGAATAATAGAAATATCTCCGAAATGGTTCACTCTACAAAATAATTTATTTTGACGTAAATTGTATAATTTTGGAAGATCTACGTTTTATGTATAGTAAGATTTGTTCTATCCCTTACGGTGTAGCACTTACGTAAGAGTCATAGTAAACAGGACGTCATGGGCTATAGTCAGAAAATAGAAAATATAAATTTCATTTGTCATAAAAATATATCAAACATATGGTATTTTAATCAAAATCGTTAGACATTTTCAAGAAAATGAACATTTTTGAAAAATGTTCCATGTAAAGTGTAGTTTAGTGTGGAAGAAGTTTCTTCAAAACCTTCGTGTCACATCCTTAAAAGATATTAAACCAAAATAGCAACTTTGATTCTTAACCGACTTTTGGTTTTTGAGTTATGCGTTTCACAGACACACGCGCGCGCGCACACACACACACACACACACACACACACACACACACACACACACACACACGGTCCTTTACTAAGACAAAGTAAAAATGACAATAATAGTTATTTGGGGGGGATTAGAAAAGCATACAAGGTGAAATATATGTTAACTTCAAGTGAAATGGTTTTAAATGAAAAAAAACTGGTGGTTGTTAGCTTACCAGTTGTGTAATTGTGATGTCGGAGATCGACAGAAGCACTACTTTTAAGCCGAGTGTTTTTGTGGGCACTAAGGTTCGGTTTGATGTTTGCCTTCAGCCTTATTCATATCGCTGGTCAATAGGATAATGATAGTTCGGTATCCATAGCTGTCTGTATTCCCCACGTGTTCTTCCCTAACGCACTCCCTGTAACGTAGCACAATTTCTGCCTTATCAAAGGCACAGCTTTTATATGCCAGTCCTGTACTTTAGATATATTTACATGTTCTTGATTTTGATTGTGAGTGTTGTGCTTTAATGACCATCTTTAATGACCCTTTTTTGAAGGATTCTACTTCTGACACAAGTAATAAAGTTATCCTCACACAAGCTCTTATCAGCTAACACTGCTTCTTCTTCTTTTCTTCGTATGATATATTTTATGTCTTCATTATCGTGGGAGTACGATATTCAATTCTTTGAATAAGCTCCTGTGGCGCAGTGAATGGACTTTTGGGGATTGAATCTGCCACAGAGGCCACACAGTAAATACAAAGGAAGTCTGATGTATTAAATTTACAGACACTTAATATCCTTTATCATTTACCATGTGTATACAATAGTTATTAATGTAAATATTGCACAATCTGACTGATTCCGACACGAGTATATGTTTAGCACGCAAGCGACGTTCCTTAAATGGGTACGAAAGGAAAGATACCATTGCGATCTGTGTTTCATCATAAAATATGGCAATTGATTAACAAGGGACTTCTGTGCATTTCAGTATATATCGTTTCCTCAACCAAATTTCCAGAGCCTGTAATTTATTTTTACTTTCTCTGCTACGTATAGTAAAGTAGAGGAAGTATTGTATTCCACCCAAAAATTCGATCTCAAAATTTCACCGGAAAGACACACACACACACACACACACACACACACACACACACACACACACACACACACACACACACACACACACACACACACACACACACACACCCACATGGGCGCGCGCGCGCGGATCTTTTACTAAAAACTGTTTTTTTTTTTTAATTCAGGGGGTCTCAAAACATATAATTCTGGAGAAAACTCCACATCGAATTTTTGGGTGGAATACAATAGTTCCCCTAATTACTATCCGTAGTAGAAAAGTAAACAGAAAAGATATTCCACTTGTTATCTTCTTAATTAGATGTAGTTTTGTAAATTAGTACAACTTTACATGTTACTCCACGTGTCGATTACCCCTACAGATGTCGCTACAAACAGCAATGTTCACAAAAATAACGGTATAATACAATCGGAAGAACTTGCGAATGAAATACACCGTGTTCTCTCAAGGGAGGCTTATTCCGCCTACGCATGCTAGTTTAAAACCAAAGACAGAAATAATAACTGTCTTTCTTTGCAAAGATTGGTTTTTAATTTGGAAAAAATCTTTCTATCGAGTCTCCCTCGTCGTAACAGCCTTTCCTAAGAAACAGGGGATTTGCACTCCATGCCATTATTTACCAAGTGCCCTCTAACCTTTTCATTTAAAGCAGAAACTGGCAAATAATCCCCTTGCTTACGTAAATCTGAGTGGGGCGAAGCTGTACTGGGCTTTGAGAACTCCAGCATCCTTAGGGAACAAAACTTTTGTTTTGTTTACAAGGCTAAGTCAATTCTGTGGCCTGCAATTCTGTATAGCTATTGTATTTACTTGTCACTGTTTCTATTAAACTTGTAGGTATTTATACCACCGTGCTTTACTCTATGAAAACACCATTGTAGAACTAATTCGCATACTGATGGAGACAGACAGCTGCTGTCAGTACAATAGAAAAATTATCGAAAGGAAACGCAGGGCTTTCAGGGATATTAATCTAATATTCGGTAAAGATTCCCCTGAGACTGCAGAATCCATAGCTGCTTTCTAGCATGGAGGTCAAATTAGAACAACGATTGAGTTTGACCAACATTCCGCGAATATTACTTATAAAGGCTGTACCTGATCTAGAAGTCACAGATCGCTGAAAAGCGTGCTCAAAATGCAAACCACCCATCACAAAAACTTCACAATCATACCCATACAAAACTTGGTGCCCTTTGTCGGTCGCAAAGCACAACAGGCCAAGAAGGGCCAAGACTAAGCGCCCGGCCTCTGCGTCCTCCACCTCTGCCCCCTAGAGGTGTCATGAATGGGGTGCAATACTAGGGGATGGGACATGGTCAGCGTTCCGAGCCTTTCGGCCAGTTATGCAGCCTTCACGACCCGGGTCGCTACTTCGTCATCAAGTAGCTCCTCAATTGGCCCCTAAGGAGGCTGAGTACACCCCGTGCCAGCCAGACCTCCCTACGCCGCGTCGGTACCAGGGATGAAATCCGGGTTCTCCGCGCCAGAGGCAGGTGCGCTACCACTGCGCTACGGAGGCCTTCCTGTATAAATTATTTGAAACAAACACATTCAACTATGGAAATAAGCAATTTCACTCTTAAATAAGTACAAAGGCGTTAGAAGGAACGTAGCAAATGTTTTTCTATTAAATGTAAATAAGGAACTTCATTGAGACAACCGATTGCTCCAATAAATGCTGAAGAGATAATTATGATGTGAATGAAGTTGTTAAAGCAGGCCTGGGCGACTCACGGGGTTGCTTGAGCGGCCATTATATTTTACCTGCTAAACATAGGTTATCATAAGTAATGCCAGGAGTGATTATTAATTATTTATGTAGAAAATGTACTATCACAAATTGCATTTATTAAGACTATTTCACGAATTAAAGGATGATATAGACTATGAAATGTTATATAAGTGTTGCATTGCAATTACTAACCTCTTAAATTAAAACTGAAGCAGGAATACATTAGCGTCCATTAGCAGGGCCTACAAGATTAAATACCACCGACCTAGTTTCCTGCTTGCGCACGCAGTTTTGTCAAAGTGATTCCAAACACATTTCCTGTTGTATTCTGTGTTCCGAGGTTTTCCTCTTCGAATTCTTTCATCTATTTCAGCATTAGATGCTTCACGGAAGCGAGAATCAGCCATTTTTGACATTTAATCCCAGCGGCTTATTGAGTCAAACTACGTAAATTTGACTCAATAATATCATAATATCTACATATAGGACAGTGCAGCTGGATTATCTAACATGATCACAACATAAAAAATCTGATGTGCTGCACTCACATGACTTTCTCTACTCTTATACTAACCATTCTTACAAACTCTTATACCTATAGCTTCTTCGTGTTAGCTGAGATAAACATTTGCACAAATTATCTTATTGCTTATTTCCTTGTAGGCGCACCGGGAATATGGGAATACAGTAGGCTTTGAGCGATAGTCAAATCTTTTGAATCTTTGAGATCCCGTTCTCTTTGCACGACTAACATAAAAAATTGAACAACGATGTTGCATTTGTTTTCCGAAACTGAGACAAATAACAAGGAATGCCTCCGAAAAGATCCACTACAAAAAATGTATTTGGACATAGATTGTGTTTTAGCGAGATCTATTTTTTGGTATAGTAAGATTTGGTCTATCTCTCACGGTTTAGGAGTTATTCAAAAGTTATACAGAGTAAACAGGACTAAATGGGCTATAGCCAGAAAATACAAAATTTACATTTAATTTGTCATAAAAATATCTTTAACATGTTATTTTAATCAAAATTGTAATTGCCGTTTTCAAGAAAATCACAATTTTGGAAATTTTCATGTAAAGGGTGGTTTATGGTGGAGCAAGTTTCTTCAAAATATTTGTGTCGCATCCTTGAAAGACATTAAACTTAAATACTAACTTTGGTTTTAAATGGACTTTTCGTTTTTGAGCTATGCTGTCCACAGACTGACAAAGTGACACACACACACACGCACGCACGCACGCACAAACACACACACAAATACAGGGATCTTTTCTAAATACTTTTTTTATTCATGGAGCCTCAAGACATGTTTCCGGTGAAATCTGGATATCGAATTTTTAGGTGTAATACAATACTTCCTCTACTGAATATGCGTAATAGAGAAAGTAAAAATGTTCTGACTGGTATTGACTTATTTGAGTAAACATACCATACATATACAGAAATATGCAGGTATCTTTCATTTCAATTAAACATCAACATACAAACATGAAGCTGGAGCAACTAATGAAGAAATTTAATATGTACTCGTAGAAGAAGCAGGCAAAATCTGGGGGCTATAAAAGTTACCAGTGCATCCCTGAAATTCACATTTTATCTGCGCAAGCGTGGTGTTAAAGGGGGAAGAACGTTCCAATACCAGCTAAGACTGCCTCTTTGGTATGCTGGTGGGTATGCGTGGTCTTCACATCCAGAAACCCAGGGTTTTCCAGCTTAGGTTGGCACTTTTACTTTCTCTACTACGTATAGTAAGTAGAGGAAGTATTCTATTCCGTCCAAAATTTGGTTTGAGATTTCATCGGAAATATGTTTTGAGTTCGCTGAACCCCAAAAAAGCATTTTTAGAAAACAAGTCTGTGTATGTGAGAGAGGGAGGGAGAGAGAGAGAGGGAGAGAGAGAGGGAGAGAGAGAGTGCGCGCGTAATAACTCAACGTAAAGTCGGTTAAATACCAAATTTGATATGTAAGTTCAGCATCTTCCAAGGATGCGACACGATTTTCAAGAAAATTCCCCACCCCAAAATAACTGTTACATGGAAATTTGGCTCTAGCGATTTTGATTAAAATACGATATGTTTAAGATATCTCTGTGATAAATTAAATGTACACAGGGTGTCCCAAAATAACACCGACAACACTTAGTATGTTGTGCGCGGTGGCAAACTGGTCGGTTTACAGATAGTGTTGTCGGCGTTTTTTAGAGACACCCAGTATATGAATATTCTGGGAATATCCTCTGAAGGTGTCTTCGTTCTGGATCATTTTTACATAAATGGTAAGCTATAAGAGAAAGACAAAATTTTACAAGGCCTACCACGCGTCTGCTGCGTCTTCCACCTCGGACCACCATAGGCGTCATGAGGTGTGCAGTACTGGAGGTGGAACGTATCGCTCCGGTTCCCCCTGGCCGGTTACGAGGTCTTCGCAACCAGGGATTACTACTTCTCAATCAAGCAGCTCCTCAAGACCTAACAAGGCTGAGTGCACCCCGTATGAGGTATCCCAGCGGGAGAAAATCCCCATGCTGGCACCGGGAATCGAATCTGGGTCTCCTGCTTGGTAAGCAGCAGCTTTACCACCGTTTTAAGATAATCCTGTTTTGTTTAAATGTTCTTTAACTTGCACTTTTCTCGTTGGCTTGGGTGACTCAGTTGATTAGGCGATGACCCACTGATCCCAAGCTAGCGGGTTCATACCTGGCCTAGACTGCTGGCTTTAGATTTTACTGATATGTAAAAGAACACTTCGGGACAAAATTCTTGCAAATCGGCTGCGCTGATATGATTCTAGCTATTGACTTTTCTGGAACGGGAAATTATTAGTTTTTTATGTCCTGGCCATGCAAAGAGAATGTAATTTCAAAACCATCATATAGCGTCAAAATCTTAAAAGATCTCACTATCGCTAAAACCCTCTGTATTGTCCTATTACCTTTACACTTACAAGGACATACGTCATTAAACCATTGTACAAGCGATTATCTGAAATGAATTACATGGAATAAAAATCGTATTTAGGATAGTTTGAGCAAAAGTGAGTAGAGAAAGCCATGTGAGTGCATTGATGAGAGTTGTCTTCTTTCTTTTTTTTTTTTCTTTTTTTTTTTTCCCTTTAGCGAAGATTATTTCATTCCAAGAGTGTAGAAAAATGAATAAATATGTAAATGTGTGTGAGTTTTAATGTTTAAAATATTAAACAAATATTAAAAATATTAAAAAACGAAATGTTTGCTGGTCGTTGCCAGTTGAACTTCTCTTGTGGGTTCGATTAATGTATTACGAAACAGAAAAAAGACATTCTAAAAATAATATAATGGTATATAGGATTAAGCGGAAAATAGTATTACCATGTCTTTCGAAACCTTCGCGGGATTTAATCTTATAGTAGTTTGATTCAGGAATTGATCTGCCACTCGAAATAATACTGCTTTTATTATTGAGGCTCTCTATAAAACGGCACAATCTTAGGAAAATGCATCAGCAGTCAACTTAGAAGCCATACTTGGAGTGAAGGGAAAGAAAGAAAAACATCCGGCAAATAAATCCCGTCACAGACATGACAAGATACCCCACCCTTGGCGACTTTCCCTTTGCACGCAACATGTGGCATAGATCGCATACATAAGCATTGTGTGAAATGAAGGGCAGATTCCAAGAGCCAGACAACTTCAAATACACAATTTCCAGAAACTTAAAGAAGCTATGTAGCTTCAGATGTATTCAATGAAACAAGTTAATATTCGTTTTATACTATTTGCTCATTAGCAGCTTTTTATTTTAGCGAGGTAGTTGAGAAAACATGAAAAAAAATATTTGAATTTGTGTGGTTTTTGCAGAAATTTTAATAAAATTAAACAATAAATACTTAATCCTCAAATGTGAATATTTATTACACAGTTATTGAAGAAAATACAATTTATTATTTTAAGTTTGAGATTTCTTGTAATTAATCATCTTCATAACTGCCAGAACTGTCATCGTTGTCAATATCAACATTTTCCCCCGCAGGTTGATCTGCGTTTAAGTGCAATTACTCCAATAAGGACTCTAGTGTCTGCGATACACAGGGTCCTCAAGGTTCTGTATGAGAGTCAAGTTCCTTTTCTTAGCAGGCTGCGATCCAGGTAGTGACGCATTGAGCTGCTGAAGATCAAGTGAACTAATGACACCTCGATAGGTTTTGCTTCTCACAATGAGTGTTTCCCAGGGTCCAAAGTATCCTCGCCGCTGCTTCATGTCTTCGATTTACAAGTTTTCCAACATGGTTTAGATGTTCTTCCCTTCACATTTTTTTGCATCTCTTATAATGCATTCAATTTTCTTCCTTTTCTGTCGCCACACAACGGAATTAGTATCATCCATTGTCGAAAGTTACTGAAACAATGACTTGCAACCTTTAAACAAAGAGGTTAAGAGGCTACTTTAGCGGGAATGGGGAAATTACAGAACGCACCCTACCGATAATTTTGGAAATAGCAGAAAAGTCCAAGATCTGCTCTGGAATTTGGTGGAAAGACACTGAACTTGTGTTGTTTGTAGAATCCCCAATATGCACAATATGCTTTTAGTACTTTTTTACAACTCTACTAAATTATACTGATTGGGAAATTAAGTTCATACCTCTTCTGGCACTCATTTTTACTTGCAAAACACTTGAAGCTTAACTCAAAATGGAGAGAACTTCGGTGAAAACAACCATTAATATCTATACACTGCACGATATCACCTACACTAATGCAAGCCGGCCACTTTCCCAAACTAACAGAGTTAGAAGCTTCAGAACTGGTGTAAGCTGTGGATTTTAAGGGCTCCGTAGAGGATAATGCCCTTTGTATTTCTTGAAATTCGGGTTTCTACTGGTGGTCTCGTAATTGAATATGCTAGTAATAAACCAGGTCGTTTCCTTAGGGTGGTGGTTGCGTTGCTACTTACGAAACGGGAGACCCGGATTCGATTCCTAGTACAGGCGATTTGCTCCTGCTAAGAGACCTGTGCACTTAGCCTTGTTAGGTCCCTGAGGGGCCCACTGAGGAGCTGCTTGGTTGAAAAGTAGCAGACCCTGGTTGTGGATACCACATATCCGGCTGGGAGACCACGTCCCACCCTTCACTACAGCAATTCAATTATGGCGCTTGTGGCACACAGAGGTGTGGGATGCAGCGGCCGGGCGGTAGGCCCGCAAATAGCTATTGCGTTGAGCGGCTTGCTAATATTAAACCAGCTATACATATTTCTTTCAGTATGTTTTTCTTTTGTAAGTATTATTTGAACTGATCAGCAAGAGAGAGACAGAGAGAGAGCGAGAGGTAGACAGACAGAGACAGAGAAGAGAGAAAGACACGAAGAGAAAACTCAACTTTGAGCGAAAATCAGATGTATACTAATATTCATAAAGCGCAACTTGGAAGAATTCAACACTGCATTAAATATGAGATCCTTATTTCCATTTTACCGCACAGTGCTCTTCTTCAAAGAAAATTGTAGGCAAGATAAAATCTCTTTTTGGTCTACAGAAGTGTGTCACAAGATTTCAAGTCCAAGAATTTCTCTTTTCACAGCACTTGACGTTCTGCTTTTATGATAAAATATCAAATGCGAAGTCAAGTGCAAAAAATAAAAATTCGTCCTCTGCTTTCCGAGAATGGGCTAAGTCGTAAATATGTTGAGAGACGAACTACGACTTCCATAACAGTTCTTCGTATATGGTAGCTCAATAAAAGTGATTATCAGCGAGTCACAGTTCACAGATTAAAATTCTTTGACAAGTATACATAAATGTGTACCTAATTTTTCATTTAGAACTTGTGGCCAAGCGGAGATGGCTGAGGCGGTTTCGTCTGTGGCTCACATTTGGGAGGCCGCAAATTCGATCTCAGCGGTCGACCTAGCTGACCCATGGTCTTTTTTTCGGGTGTTTCTCCGGATTGCTAGGCGAATGCTGGGTAGGTTCTTCACATCCCCTAATTTGCTGTGCCTCCAATTCGCTAAACTTCTCATTTACTTTCACCCATCATCTGGATGGTCTCTGTCAGGGTAGTAGGTGTCCGCGGGGGTCTGAGCGTTGCATGGCAGGGAAAAAGGGTGCTCTCTGGTCACTTTCCGTACCTCGGCGGGGTGGCCTCCGGTCTCCAAATCCCCTATGGAATGGCTGAGACCGCAAGCGGGATGCCAGTAGTACTAGTCACCGCCGGGGAGTTTCAATATGAAAATGGGAGGGCCCTGTCCTCTGCTCTATAATGACTCGTTGGTTCGGCCGCCCTCTTTCTCCTCTCACCTTGTTCTTCCTCCAGGCGGTGCCCTGCAAGGGACATAGGTACTAAATATCCTCAAGGTTTCAGCGATGTCCAACCCTGTCTTTTTGAAGACGCTTGCATAATTAACGGTTCGTCCTTCAGACGAAGGGTGAGTCAGCTAGTGTATGTAACGTGTAGAATCACAACCAGTTACGGACACAAACGACTCCATGACAGTTTCTAAGATATCGAAACCTTTCATGTTTCATAACGAATGGGAGATGCAAATGGAAATCATTCTTCTGCAAAATACAACGGACTTCAAATCTTTCACAAAACAAGATTGGAGCTTATTTCAGTATTTGCCCTCTGAGATGTTTTTACTAGACTACCAATGTTTGCCTTCAACCTCTGATGCCAGTTCTTGGGTCTACATATATTTGCGAACAGCTTCTCCAAATTGAGCTATATTAAAAGTTTGTATCGCAATAGGTTACGCGATGATCACTTGGTATATCTTCTAAGGCTATGCACTTCGACTTTGTCGCCAAATATTGATGAACTTCTTAGACGTAAGCACTACCAAAAAAGTCACTAATGAACAGAAGTTTATCACATAAGATTTGAAAGTACTTTCGTAAATTAAGCGCAACATACATATAACCAAATTGCCACTACAGCACAATGCACGTCTAAGTGTTAAAAGAGTAGAACAGTCCACAAAGTGGGAGGAGGTAAATCCAACCTTCCCTCTTTCACAAATGTTGAACATCACTGCTTTATATCCTAAAGTCCCCATAAAATGCCATATAAAAATGATGTTATGATTTAAAATTTACAAAACTATAAACAATAACAAAGTTAAGAAATAACATTAATATACGTAATTTTAACAATTATTGAATAAACAGAGTAACAATATTTCATATACGGTGAAGCAATTATATTTTACTTGCTTCACGTTGATATTAACTTTGAAGCTGGATTATATATTTTGTTGTTAACTGTTTGAAGCGACAATGCTTCCCGCCGCCTAATAATGTCTCGTAGTTCCTTTGAATCAGCCCTTTGCCGCCGATAGAAGCTATGAGATTTCTCTCTCTCGGGGTATGCGTGAGTGGTTTTAAAAGAATAACACAAATTCTGATTATAGCGTCTCTTAATTAAGCATCAATGTACCACTTGTTTCACTTGAGACGTTGCCGACCAATGTATATGTATTATATAATTCACCACTATTCACAGAATTATACACATAAATAAATAATCTTTACGATGATCACTTTCTGTCCGTTGGTTTTTACGAAAGTCGCTATTCACTTTCTAAGTCTTTTTGGTACAAAGAGAATAGAGTTTTTAAGCTATAACACAGCGATCAGCTCTTAAAAATGTGTATTTTATTCTTCTACTCTCTTTGTACCTATAAGGGAATATGTAATAAAACAATTTCTACAATTATTTATCTGGAATAACGTGATATAGATAACTGAAGAATATTTTGTGCCAGAGTGAGCAGGGAAAGTAATGTGAGTGCGCATATGCATAGTTCGTGGCAGTTTTAATATTTGTTCACAATACAAATCATCATACTTCACTTAGTCACAATGCAACGTCCTATGACGCTATTCCTTGTGTTGGCAGCCCAGTATTTTCTTGGATGTGAATAATCGATTGATGTAACAGCGGCAGGTATGAATATGGATGAAATGGAATTTCAAGTGCCGGACGAAATTCTGGAAGCTGATGCTGAAAGGGTAACATTGGAATTGCTACCAAACATTCCAGAACACAGTGGATTACGGGGTAAAATGTATTCCTTGACTGGTTAAGGTAAGAAATGATTAAAATAATGCACCATTTGTGTTAGTTACAGTAGGTGCAGATGGGTTTGGAATCAAACTTGTATTATTTTATTATTATTATTTTACAAATTTCAGCACTATCTAAATATAGTGAGTGCCTACCGATTTTCTTTTCATCGTCAGATTGCTATATGTAATTTTTTTTTTTACGTCCTGGCCATGCAAAGAGAATAGAATATCTAAGCCATCACATAGCAACCAGCTCTTTAAAGATTTGACTATTGCTGTATTCTCCTATTCCCATTATACCCATGAGGAAATATGTGGAACTGAAAAATTCAATACCACAAACGAGATTTGAACCAGACTTCCAGCATACCTTGGGACTGCTCTAACCATTAAGCTACTGTGACAACCTGCCAGATTGATGTTGAATTCTCAACCGATTCGTATTTCTCCAGGTAGACCACAAAGGGAATCTCACATCAAAGACAAATACCCCAAGGGTGACTTACAATGGTAAGTACTTTATGTTCCGGATTTAAATAGCTTTTGGATGGTAATTATTACATATTTATGCCAACAAACTTACTGCTGTAAGTTATTCTACAGAAAGCGAATTTAGTAAAATGCAAGGCTATCATGATTATTTAGCGAGGCCTTTGTAGCTTCCCCTTCCTTCCCTCTCTTTACCACTTTCCAATGACAGCAGTCATGCTACCGGCTGGACATGTTTATAACCAATGACACGTCGGCATGAAGGGGAGGTACTGATTACTTCTGACGGCTCACTAAATCGGTACTAATTAAACTACAACTGTTGCTTCTTTCACAGTATGTCGTATACATCAGAAGCTACACGTGGCCAGATTATTGGTCTATGGCAAGCTGATAACACAGTTCGACAAACTTCAGAAACTGTGCAAAGTTACAGATATGTAATGATTCCTAAAAAAGGCGATATTGCATGTGTATTTGTAGAAAACCTTTCACTCGAAAGCAGGAAATGTATTATAATGTACAGAGCATAATCGACAAACATATTTAAAGTTATTTCGGTACGAATTTTAATTCCGGTATAAATTCAGGGAGAATTTGTAGAAGGACTAAACCTTTTTTTTTATTTTTCAATATAATATTGCATTATATTTACTGTAAAGCTTTAGGTACATGTTTCTGTGATTCTAAGGACAAAGTTAAAGCTAATCGTTTAACCCAATATATGCTGCTTATTTCAAACAACACTTGCAACCTTCTACATAATAGACATTAAACATTTCGAAATAAATCTGAAGAAAATTAAAACGTGGCTTTTCCACGAGGCCAGGTGTATCCACCCTCCCACCCTAGTCCTCATTACAGAGGCACACCTCTAGTCACGTATTGTAAACTGTCAGCAGATCATTGGTCAATTAGTTATGCCTCATCACTTACGAGACCCCGATAAGAAACACATAGTCCCAAACAGTGCATTTTACTAAATTCGTTTTGTGTACCTATGGCTCCAAGGAGGCATCTCCGGGAGGAAGGATGGGTTGACAGGAGACACCGGGCGGCCGGATCTAGACTAACGGTAAAGACATCCCTAAGGTTTCCCAAGTTTGATTACACCTCGAAGTCTTTAAGTCTTTCGAGGCCATCTTAGGTGTACTTCGGCCCGGGATCCTACGTCCCCATGTGTCGTCCCTCTAACCCTATCCGCCGCCCCCGAGGGACGGAAAGGTTCCTCTGTGAATATTATTCTTGCCAAGCTGCAGCTAACGCCTTGGCCAATGGGATGAACCATCAATCAGATGATTAATGAAGTGAAATGGAAGGACATGAAATTCGGGGGATGTAATTATACTTTCCAGCAGTCACCTAGCGACCCGGGAAACCTCCGAAAGACACTATGGGTCAGGAAGGATGGTGGCAGGAATCGAACCCACGACCTCTCGAATGCGGGCTTCACACGTTACCGCGGAACCATCTTGCTTGGTATTGTATACGATACTAGCCTGCATAAACATTAATAGGGACGGTAGAAAATATTTACATAGCACATTCCTCCAGCTCGCCTTGTTCTGGTGCTCAGACGGGAATCAAGGTTGCTTAAAGCTTTTAAAGAGTAAACACTACAAAACCGAAAAGACCGGATGAAAAGAAAATAAACATGCACATGGAGTTACCAGATTATTTTATGGAAATGTAGTACACAACGGTAAACAATTTAGGACATTTGATAAAAATGTAGGACACAATGGTAAAAAAAAATTTAGAACATTGTCGTCAATGCAAAAATAATGTAAATTTATAATTTAAACGCTATTTATATAAATCCACATTTTCTTAAAGTACTGAAACATAACGTTAAATGTGATCATGAAGAAGTAATCTTCTTTGATGAAGTAATCTTGCGCAAAACATCTGGCTTGTTTGAAATAATGAAGAAATCAGAGTTTCACGGTGATCAGCCGTGTTAAATTTAAAAAGGTCGAGCTTTCGGCCATTATACACTCCATGGCCATCTTCAAGACTAATCACCCGTTAAACTGATCACTGACGTTCGCCGTGAAAGCTTCAAATCTTACATAATGAAGAAATGCCACACAACTGAAGTTTTTATGGTTGCACTTCACCAAAACAATACCTCTAATCTGTTCCTTTTATCTGTCCATTTGTTATTGAAAATAGTTTTTCAACATTAGCATTGTGTTGCTTTGCCTCCACAGAATACCAAACTGTTGCCTTGGAGTGCAAATGTTGCGTTGCCACTCTCTCGTTCAATGTTACTCTCCACGAGTTTACTCTTTGACGATCTTGAACATGAACATTGGGGGGGGGGGGGTATGTATTATTCGCAACATTCACCTGGAAACCCGGAAAAACCCCCGAGCTAAAGGCGTATGCTTAATTTTTCCCTGTTAGGTATATCCTCAGACAGAAGTTACGTTAAAAAAATCTGATGTGCTGCACTCACATGACTTTCTCTACTCCTGTATTAACTATTCTTACAAACACTTAATCCTGTATCTTCTTCGTGTTAGTCGAGATAAACATTTACAGAAATTACCTTGTTTATTTCCTTGTAGGTACAAGGGGAATATGGGAATACAGTAGGTTTCGAGCGATAGTCAAATATTTTAAAGCTTTGAGATCCCGTTCTCTTTAAACGTTTAACCTATAAAAAATGAACAACGATGTTCCATTGCACGAGTAAGTCAGTTTTCCGAAACTGACACACAAAACAAGAAATATCTCCGAAATGGTTCACTCCACAAAAAAAAAAAAAAAAAAAAAAAAAAAAAAAAAAAAAAAAAAATATTGAGACATAAATTGTGTATTTTAGCAAGATATACATTTATTGTATAGTAATATTTTGTCTATCTCTTACGGTTTACGAGTTATTCAAAAATCCAGACTAAACAGGAATACATAGGCTATGGCCAGAAAATTAAAAACATAAATTTCATTTGTCATAAAAATATCTCAAACATATGGCATTTTAATCAAAATCGCTAGTCATTTTCAAAAAAATGAAAATTTTCGAAAAATTTTCCATGTAAAGGGTAGTTTAGAGTGGGGCTATTTTCCTCAAAATCTTCCTGTCGCATCCTTGAAAGACATTAAACTTAAATACCAACTTTGGGTTTTAAGCGATTTTTCGTTTTTTAGTTATGCTGTCCACAGACAGACACACACACAGACACACACACGCGGACCTTTTTCTAAAAATGCTTTTTTTTTTTTTTTTTTTTGGATATTTCCGATGAAATCTCGACATCGAATTTTTGGGTGGAATACAATACTTCCCCTACTTACCAGTAGAGAAAGTAAAAAATTGTGCTCTGAGACTGCGTGCACAAGGCAAAAACATTCAGAGGATATAAAACATAGTCATCTCTTGCAAGTTTTTAGGATAGCTGTTTTAAACGTGAATGAGAGATGTAATTGCAAGCAGGCGGGAGCTGGTAGTGCTCTCGGATGTATTTCATTGTTGATGTGGCACACACCGTACACAATACTCGGCCACATACCCAGAGGTCAACAATCTTGCATCGCAGTGCCTCTATGCGTTTTGTAACCTGGCCATCTGTTCACGTGCGACGTATAACATTTTGCTAATGGCTGCTTTTTCGACATTAGTGAAATAAACATAGCCCCAGTCTTTCGTACACATACATGACGGTGCCATAAAAAGCGGCAGGAAGAATAAAGAAACAGCATTTTATACGAGCAAACGCTTTATCCTAGCACACAATGTTATTGTGGAAATATTTTGTCACTTTTTAAGGACATATTAAAAGCCCTATCTTGGCAAAATTAAATCTGTAAGTTTATTATCTCAAAATACTCAAGATAGCATACTGAAATGTTTACAGCGTGTATAGTATTATAATAAAATGACAAAAAGCCCAGTCCAGTTACTTTTTCTCACTTCGTTTTCTTCTACTTTTGCACAAATACACGGTGATCTTTTTCTGACGTTAACAGTCTACAGTCTTTCGTGTTATTGCAACTCGCAACTGTTTTCTTCTTGTAGCCTTGACTCACTCCCTTCACTTTCTCTGTCTCTCAAACACTAACCCCGAAGATATACTTAACATTTATTAAAACTTCTTGACTTTGATGCGACGTATCTTACACAGCTGTCTTGCACTTATTGACACACTGACCTACTCAAAAACTGACTGCCTTTATGCGCTCCGCAAGTTTTTATACCGGTGATGACGTAGATGTTTCTCGAACTTCTTCAAACAAGCCGACTGGCGGGCACTTCTGGAACGCTCTGAAAAACCCTTTGTGTTGTCTCTAGTTCGTTTTTAGTCACGTGTTTGTTCGGTTGAGTGGTGTGGGAAAGTTTGACCTCCTGCGCCTTTGTTATGCGCCGCGCCAGTGGGGTGGGGCAGTTTCACAGTATACATGCCTTCTAAGCAGACCAACATACTTATGCTATTAAAATTTGTCAGTACTGAGCGGGACGGCTCAGGGGGTAAAGTCTGTGGCTCGCATTCGCAAGGTCCTGGGCTCAAATCCCGTGGGCCGACCAATCTGACTGGGGTCCTTTTTTTTTTTTTTTTTTCGTGGTTCTCCTCAATCGTCAAGGATATTTACATATGCACTTATATCTAAACGAAGAGTATAGTGAACAGTATAGTACAGTAAAACCTCGTTTATCCGGACTAACTGGGACCAAAGACAATACGAAAAATCGAAAGTCTGGATAGTTCTGGTTATATGGGTAATAAGCAAAACAAAACTTTTAAATCCTTAAATAAGCAGAATTGCCGTTTATAACGATGAAAAACTATATCTTGCAACAAAATTATGTACAATACGTAGTATGTATTGTTTACAAGACGTTAAAAAATATAAAAATCTTCATCACATAACATCACATTTCTTAACAAAGAATTGATCCACAGCATTATGTTTTAAACACTAGTGGCGTTTGAACGAAGTACGGTCATGCAAACGATTTATCATTAATAGTTGAGCTAGAGTGTTGTCGGACTGACGCTCCAAGTACACCATTAGAATTTTACAGTACAGTATGTATTACCATAATTTATTTTAAAATTGACTCAGCAACTGTATATTGAATCAAACTAAAAAGCTAATATTTGACGTTCATACTTATAGTTACGTTCTTGCTGTCATTGTTAAATTGATTGTCTAATGTGAACATTAAATTAAAAAGAGGTATCTACAAATCTGAGCCGGATAATTCGGATAAACGAGGTTTTTCTGTAGTAGTGAATGCTACGCCATCTAGCCACAGCTAATGTAAACAAATAGACTGGATGGCTCCCTAATGTCATCTTCCCTTTACAGCGGCGGTACAGTTGCCCTGCTCTGCTCACTCTGTGACTCGTGACGAAGCAGGATGGTATGGAAAGGGAGAGAGACCTTGAAGGCTAACTGTCCACCATACACTGTTCTACGAGTATCTCCTAACAGATCCGTCAGGATATGACTACTTTAGTTAAAATGACGTAGAGAACAAAGTTGATCGGTAGTTCTATTTTAATAATAATAATAATAATAATAATAATAATAATAATAATAATAATAATAATAATAATAATAATAATAATAATAATAATAATAATAATAATAATAATAATAATAGTAATAATAATAATAATAATAATCCCTAGGCGTTTTCCCTATGCAGAGGATACCCTTATCGCCCAAGGGCACGGAGCAGTGCAGGAGGTGGTGCCGGGGGTCAGTACGCCGACTACCCCGACCGTAAGGCGACTACTTGATCATTTTGGGACGCTAACTTTCCATCAGGATAGCTACTCAATTGGCGTCACGAGGCTGAGTGTACCCTAAACCACACCTCACAGTGAAGAAGAACCTCCCGCCGGTACCACGTAAGGAATTCGGGCTCCTGCGGCAGAGCCAGGCGCACTACAACTGAGGGTGAGTGTGTTTGTGTCTGTAAGTTATGGAGGGGGACTCCTCGACCAACTGCGACCCCGAGATGGATCTTTAGCGGGCTACCACCCCCTCCCTCCCCCAGGGGGAAGGGATGAAGTGAAATGAGACCGGTGGCTTGTCAGAGAGCGAAGTCCAGAGACGCATAGAAGTCCTAACAGTTCCAGATATTGACACCTGACACACAACCGAAGCGTGGACAGCAACTTCCAGGGAGGCCCAGGGAAGAGTGTTCCAGTGCGGAATCAACTATGCCATCTGTCCGCATTCGGTGGAACGAACCGCACTAACAACCAAATCTGAAAGATGACGGAGAGAAATGAGAAATAAGGGAAAGGAATCCGTGGAGAAGAGATTAATGCACCCCAGCATTTGTCTAAGTGATATGGTGAAACCACAGAAAAAGCCATATCAAAGTGCGCAGTCACGGTTTATGGTTTATGACTTTAAGGGCGCTCAACTTCTAGGTGATCAGCGCCCTTAAAAAATTCATGGCAATAGCTAGATATAAATTTGAATCAAAAATAAAATTACTAGCAACAAAGAAAATATACACATAAACGTAAAAACAGTGACATTAGCCAGATATATAACAAGGTGATAAATACCTCAAAAAGCATAAAAAATATCTAAAATTTTAAATCCTCAAATTGATATTACACTCCGCTAAAAAGTTAAAATCTCTATCAACCGCTGTTTTGTCGTCCGCTAACACCTCTGCAAGTCTGGCAGGCAGCTGCAGGCGCAGTCACGGGGATCGAACCCGCGACCTTCCGAATGCGGGCCACAGACGTTACCGTCAGAGCCAGCGGCGAGAGAAGTGAGTCTTTGTGTTGTGAGTGTTGAACGACACTGCTCTGAACAGTGGGTCTGTGTGTATAGCTATCGTTGAGAGAATGTGTGTATCATCAGAGGCAGTTGTAGACATGGGCCGTCGCGTCGGAGTTGTTTGTTGTGTGAAGAGTTTCAGTAAATCTGATCGTCAGAAGAAGTCTGTAAGAGAGAGAGAGAGAGAGAGAGAGAGAGAGAGAGAGAGAAATAAACAGTGAAACACCTGTTTAGGCTACGATGGGACGGAACAACTGTCATTTGCAAGGTCACGAAGAACTATAGACTGTGTGAACCACAAAACTGAACTGAGTTTTTGTGGTGTAGTTAGAAGGAAACTAAACTGAGAAAAAATAATTGGATTTGTTACATTGGTGTCAGAAGTGGGGTTTGTCCAATTGTCATTTTGTTGCAATATTTTCGATTAGAAACACTTTCAGATTCACGCATTCAGTTTGCAGAGCAATATTGGGTAGAGAGAGCGAAAGTATGCAGTACCTTCGCTTTTCACTTTTCCTCTAACTTTCGTCTAACGTGCTAAACTATCAGGTTGCTCAACCTTGCCCTAGAAGCGTGCAAGTCATTCCAACACCACAAAAATGTCTTTGCTCTGACAACTCTGATGTAGATATCCCTTAATCAGTGACGAAGATACGCAAAGGATTTTTCTACAACGATAATGATATAGAGCTGGATTACTTTTGAGGTTTGTGTACACGTACCCTCTCTAATGATGTCATAACCGCTAAGTTGTCATGTTCCCAACATATAATCCGAATTCAAAGGGATTTGTGTTCCAGCAGGCAAGTTTAAGGTTTACCAGCACTTAAACCCAAGGTTTTGTAATTAATTACGTTGTAGGGGATAATTGGAATTGGTTCTTCCCGCCAAGCCCCGGCTGAAAGGAAAATTCCTGCAATCGGGGTCTGACTGGCCAATTAATAGTTTCGAACGGTGGCACGATGAAATAGTTATTTGTAAAGAAAGGTGCACTACTAGGTAACATAGGTTTGTTGTAAACATTCGTGTGGGAAAACATATTGTTCACAGACACACAAATGAACCTTTTTCTAAAAATTCCCTTTTTTGATTCAGAGGGCCTCAAAACATGTATTTCCGATGGAATCTCGACATGGAATTTTTGGGTGGAATATAATATTTTGAGAGATTTGGTTAAATGTACAGACACTTTTTTTAAATTTTGTGTCTTATTATCACTTTCGCTACCACTTTTAACTTTATACATAGTAAGTAGAGGAAGTATTGTATTCCACCCAAAACTACGATGTTGATATCTCACCGGAAATACATGTTTTGAGGCCTCCTGGATAAAAAAAAAAGCATTTTTAGAAAAAGGTCCAGGTGTGTCTGTGTGTCTGTCAGTATCACTCAGGCCCGCCTCGGTAGCGTGATGGTTAGCGTGTCTGCCTCACGTTCAAGAAGTGGCGAGTTCGAACATCGCTTAGGGTAAGTTATCCGGGTAAGGTTTTCTTTCGAGGTTTTCCCTTATCCTGAGAAGACAAATATCTGGAAACTTAAAGCTCCATGGACCTCGGGCTCATTTGAGCATCATTTCACCCGTTTCATTCATTCACCGTCCGATATGATATTACGTTGGAGGACGTTAATTAAAAAAGTGTCAGTCAATGTGTTTGAGGACAGCATAGCTCAAAAACGAAAAGTCAGTTAAAACCAAACTTGATATTTAACTTTAATGTCTTTCAAAGATGCCACACGAAGATTTTGCAGAAAATTCCTCCACCCTAAACTACCCTTTGCATGGTACATTTTCGGATTTATATTTTATCGAAAATGGCTCTAACGATTTTGATTAAACTGCCATATGTTTAATATATTTTTATTAGAAATAAAATGTATATTTTGAATAAGAGGTGAAATCAGGACTGAAAAACTCAATGCCATAGCCATGATTTGAACCATGGATCTTCCGCTTACCGAGTCAGCTGGGGAATTTAATGTCGTACTGGCAAGTTGGCCATGGTAGCTTAGTGGTTAAAGCAGCAGCTCGATAAGCAGAAGATACGTGGTTCAAATCCCGGCTATGCCATTGAATTTTTCAGGCCGGATTCCACATCTTACCCATTGCCCACACACGGCTTGTGTATTTAAAAACACCAGCATTAAGTTTATTGGTATGAATAAAAATAAGTGTATTTTGAATTTTCTGGCTATAGCCCATGTAGTCCTGTTTATTCTGGAAGACTTTCGCATAACTGGTAAACCGTAAGGGATAGACCAAATCTTACTGTACAAAAAATATAGATCTTGCTAAAACACACAATTTATGTCCAAATAATTTGTTGTGGGGTGAACCATTTCGGAGATATTCCTTGTTATTTGTGTGTTTTGGAAAACTTAGATTTTCATAAATGGAACATCGTTATTCATTTTTTTATATGTTAATCCTCCAAAGAGAACGGAATTTGAAAGCTTTAAGAGATTTGACTATCGCTCAAAGCTATATTGCCCTTGTACCTATAAGGAGTGGAGTGTGGAGTTTAAAGGCCCGTCGACAACTGGGTAATTTGGGTCCACCTTGCACCTACAAGAAAACAAGCAATAAGATAATTTCTGCAAATGTTTATTTCAACCAACACGAAGAAGATAAAGGAATAAGAGTTTGTAAGAATGGTTAGTAAAAGAATAGAGAATGTCATGTGAGTGCAACACATAAGATTTTTTAGATTTTACGTTCTATTCTTACTTTTGCTACCACTTTTTACTTTCTCTACTACGCATAGTAAGTAGGGGGAGTATTGTAATCGACCCAAAAATTCCATGTCCAGATTCCACCGGAAATATATGTTTTGAGGCCCTCTGAATCAAAAAAGGTAATGTTTAGAAAAAGGTCCATTTGTGTGCCTGTGAATAATATAACCCAAAACAAAGTCGGTTAAAAGTCTAAGTTTAATATCTTTCACAAAGATTTTGAAGAAAATTACTACAACTTAAATTACTCCTTACATGGAAGATTTTCGAAAATTTCGATTTTCTCGAAAATGGCCCCTACAATTTTGATTAAAATGCCATATGTTTAAGATACGTTTATGACAAATCAAATGCATGTTTTGAATTTTCTGGCTATGGCCTATGTAGTACCGCTTAGTCCTAATGTGGTAGACCAAATCTTACTGTACAAAAATTTAGATCTCGTTAAAACAAACACCTTATGTTAAATTATCTTTTTTGTGCAGTGAACCATTTTGGTGATGTTCCTTGTGGTTTGTCAGCATTTTGCAATACTTCCACACGTTCTCGTTAATTTTTTTTCCTCTACGGAAACTCAAAGTCATCATATAGCAACCAAGTCTTAAGACATTTGACTATCCCTTAATGTCCACTGTATTCTTCTTGCACATAAAAGAAAATTAGTAATAAGATAAGCTAATGAAATGTCCGTGTCGATTAACATGAAGTTGATAGAGGAATAAGTCTTCGTAAGATTAGTTTGTGCAGGAGTAGAGAAAGTCATGTGAGTGCATCACAGATATTTTTAGAATATAGCGGGAAAGAAGTTGATACTAAACATTTCACATATTGAGAACCTCAGATAGCACAGCTCAAATAGCGCAGTCCTGTATGCTTATATAACACACTGCAGTCCCAGATATTTCAGTCCATATTCAACTAAACTTCACAGTTAACAACATTTGATAACAGCTGGAAAAAAATTCTGTTGTGCACACATGACAATTATGCTCTTCGCAACCAGGGACCGCTACTTCTCAGTCAAGTAGCTCCTCAATTGGCTCTTCAGGGACTGAGGCTGAGTGCACCCTTGATCAAGTCTGCAAGGGGGAGAAAATCTCCATGCCGGTGCCGGGAACCAAACCCGCGTCTCCCGCTTGTACCTAAATACTAAGGATACTTATTCGAGTTTCCGTTTTTAGGTTAAGCTGTTCATTGACAGAGTGATGCGCACACACGCCGTACTTGGTCTAAAAATGCTTTTTTATTCAGTGGACCTCAAAATGCATATTGCTGTGAATTCCCAATATCGACTTTTTGTAGCGAACACAAATTCCGCTAGCTACTGTATGAAAGGGGAGGGGTGGGTATGGTTTTTATCTGTGTATGTACAAAGAGCGCCTAAGATAATCTCACTGCACCTTGCGTCTACGTCACATTATCGTTATACGAAGTCTTGACCATTTCATTGGTTTGTTTTAGGACACTGCAAGGATTTACCACTCTTTTTGCTAAATAACCCTAATCAATACAATATATTAGCGGTTTTCATCATCTATATATGAGTAGATGAATAATTTATTTATACTCATAAAAACACACTTTAACCTAAAAGAAAACAAAAATTAACTGACTAAAAGCCAAAACAAAACAATGAAAAATTTACTGCCCTACGTAATATATTCCTACTTCTTGGAATTGCTTATATCTATAACTTCCCCTTATATTTAACATTTTGCTATATATAGATATAATGGGGAAGTTCATTACGACCACTAATTAGTTTTACTCAGTATCCTTTTCCATTTCCCCTGTTACCTCGTAGTTCTTTTAACCATGCCAATCTCATTTTTCCTAAATACCTTCCTGCTTTCTCAATGTATTCGTCTGATTTTAAATTGAATATTTTCCTAACTTTAAGTTTATTGGAAGATCATTCCTTTTTTTTTTTTTTTTTTTTTTGGTACTAGATTCTCTCTTCCTTTATCCGTACCATTATAACCCAAAATACATTGCCAATTATCATACAATCTACAGCAATTTGTGCATCTCTCCCCCCTTTTTACCACTTAGGTTCATTACCCCCGTCCAAGCCCATGCATACCCCATTGTGGCCTCTTCATTCCAATACTTCAATGTATTTCTCTCTCCCCAATCCATTTTTAAGAATCTATAATCTATTAATGACCTTTTGTCGTTAAAGCTACTCAGAATGTTTTGTTTTTCGATATCCTCCACCCTGTTCTAATTTCTCTCCAGAAACCCTTACTTTTATTGCTTCTCATCACCTATATAATACAACAAAGTTTCCTCGCCAGCATGCATATTATGATTCTACATATGTATCATTGGATCTTTACAGAAAAGGTAAAGACATCTACCTCCCCTCTTTCCCCTTATTGCTGTGTTATGAAGCCAAAACGCTGTTAAGGGTAAGGTGAAGAACACGACTCAAAAGACCACAGGAAAAGATACCAAATCCGCCGATGATTTTCATTCCCGGTGTTTGTGCACATCTGTTCAGGGTAACTGATCGGATACTAGCCTTTGTGACTCGGATTTGGGAGATTCGATTGTCATGGTCCTTTTACGGGATTTGCCCGGGTCACTAGGCGAATGCTGCAAAAGATCATTACATCCCCCAAACTTACTGTCCTTCTATTCACTTCACCTTTCATTATAGTGGTCATTTCAGGGTTCCAAGTGTCGGCGGGAGCATTGGCGTGAATGGCTGGAAATTTCCATTCTGTAAATCCTCCGGATCGGGGGAGGTCTCAGAGCCCACCAGGGATGTGTAAACTCGCAGGAAGGGAGGGGGGGGGGGGAACGGTTAACTGAACTTCCTACGGGTAGTTCAAATCTGTAGCTGTTAGGGATCCTGCCCTCTGCTGTCGACTCTCAAGTGCCGTTACCCTTCGTAACCTCTCAGATCACCTCTCCCTCCCGGGGCGCCCCGTCGGAAGCATAGACACAGAGGATCTATAATGTCCTAAAGACTTCTTCATTGTGAATGATTTTTACATCACTTGCAAACACTAAGAGATATACAAAATCTTATTATACAAGAAAGTTATAACTCATTTAGAAACACCATTTATATAAAACGTGTTGTAGATATAACCACTTTCCAGGTATTTCTTGTTATTGGTTTGATTTTTTGAACACTTATAGTTTAAGGTTGCGTCATTCCCTGACAGGTTTTAATAAGCGTTGCGTGATGGTTATAAATGGACAAAAGTCATTCAAAAACAATTCAAGAATACAATTAGAATGCTCTAGAACATAGTTTATCTGATTGAGAATTAAAAAAAGGTATAAGCATACTAAAATATCTGATGTGTTGCATTCACATGACTTTCTCTACTCTTGTACTAACCATTGCTACAAATTATTATTCCTATATCTTCTTCATGTTAGTTGAGATAAACATTTTCAGAAATTATCTTATTGTTTATCTTCTCGTAGATAGAAGGGGAATATTGGAATACAGTTGACTTTGAGCGATAGTCAAATCTTTTAAAGCTTTGAGATTCCGTTCTCTTTGCACGCTTAACATATAAAAAATGAATAACATGTTTCATTTGACAGAAATATAATTTCTCCAAAACACAAATAACAAGGCATGTCTCCGAAATTGTTCACTCTACATGAATCATGTTTTAGCAAGATCTACATTTTTTATACAGTAAGAGTTGGTTTATCTCTTACGGTTTACCAGTTATGCAAAAGTCATTCAGAGTAAACAGGATTACATGGGCTATAGCCAGAAAATTCAAAACATACATTTCATTTGTCATAAAATATCTTAAAAATATGTCATTTTAATCAAAATCGTTAGAGCCATTTTCACAAAAATCAAAATTTCCGAAAAACTTCCCATGCAAAGGATAATTTAGGGTGGAGCAATTTCGTTCAAAATCTTCGTGTCGCACCCTTGAAATACATTAAACTTAAATACCAACTTTGGTTTTTAATAAACTTTTCGTTTTTAAGTTACGCTGTCAATAGACACACACACAAACAGGCGCGCGGACCTTTTTCTAAAATGCTTTTTTTTTATTCATGGGACCTCAAAACATATATTTCCGGTGAAATCTCGACATCGAATTTTTGGGTGGAATACAAAACTTCAAATATTTGGTCCAGTGTGAATATCCAGAATATCAAACTCAGTTTCAGGTTTGTATAAGAACGCAAACAAAATATGTATTGAGCTAAAAATCCGAGCCGTAGTTATAATTGTCCGGTATATCTACTTGAATTAGCATTATCCCTTATGTAGAATGTTGGTGGTATTGCGCGGATGGTTGGATGCAACAGGTTGACGTGAAAGACAAACGGAGGAGAACTGTCCGGTATTAGCTGAGGGTGACAACAACAGACGGGGACATAAACACGCGCAAGAACAGTCGCAGCGGGTGAGTCTAATTTGCAGGAGTAGTAGCGTGATTAATTAAACTCAATCGTTTGTCTTCCCTCGCTGACAGGCAAACAGCCCGTTCAAGAGACTTGCTCCAATCAACTTCCGTTTTTTATTCTCACAGTTTGTCATCCCCTTTCTCCACGACGTCCTTATTTACACGTTCTGCCCGCACAGTGTTCCAATTATAGCGGGTAGAAGAAAGAACGTGATCACTCTGCCCGTTGTTTGTACATTTACTACAGTTGTAAAACTACCTCGTCGTAGCCGAGGCCTTAGACCGTTCGCCTACCACCTAGGCGGCCCGGATTCGATCCCAGGACCCCGTATGTGGTATTCGTGGTGGACGAAGCGGTGTCTGGGCGGCTTTTCTCCGGGTTCTCCGGTTTCTCCCGTCACTCATTCCAACAACTGCTCGATCATCACCTTTCTAATAATCCATTTCGCCTGCATTTCATATCATCCTCTTCCTCACTAACATACCTGGTGCTTGGCTGACCACCCGCTTTCAGGTCTTCACTCTGTCCGGTCCGTAGGTTCCTTTGCTATCCGACAGGCATCGATCTTAGGCCTTGTAAGTCCTACATAAGGGGAGGGTAATCAGATAAAGAAGGAGAAGTAGAACTACCGTAGGCAATCACAAATAAGTGTAGACTGCGGTAGTTTTCCTAGTTAAGAACCTACCCGCATTACGAGTACGTTAGGTGTGTTGTATACCTATCGGGCGTTACCTCATATCGATCGTGTTGTTTACGTTATGTTATGTTTTACAAGATTCCTCTGGAAACCAGAAGCATTGAACTTTCTACCGTCTCAAAACCGAGGAAGGGCATATGAAGGTTGGCTTAACCTAAGGAACATCAGTGTTTTCAAAACATTTGTTTACTACAGTTCAAGTCGAACAAATGATGACTCAATGACAATTTGTGGAAAGGGACCTACCACCTCGACCGAAAGGCTATCTTTTGTGCCTGTTCTCCTGACCGAGGCCCCCGGGAGCATGGATGAGGCGAATGGCTCATAAGAGCGGCCGGAACGTTGCCACGACAGAGCAGATGGCAGGGTCCTTACATTTTCCTTCTATAAGCACACCGGTTCGACATCGAGATATCAAAATTTAGACACTTCGACATCGAGACCTCGACATCGAAAGTTCGACACCGAAACTTCGCCATCGAAACATCGACATCGAAACTTGGATATCGTGACTTCGACATCGAGACTTCGACTTCGAAACTTCGAGATCGAAACCTCGACATCGAAACTTCGACATCGTAACTTCGACATCGAAGGTTCAACACAGATGTGTCCAACACCGAAATGTCCGACACTCAAACGACCGATACTCAAACGTCCGACACCGAAACGTCCGATATCGCAAATCTGAAATCGAAAGACCGTCACCGAAATTGCGACATCCAAACACTGACCTTGAAAGTCCGACCTCGTGTTTGCCATCGAGTGTTCGACATCGAAGTTTGGATACCGAAACGTCCGAGATCGAAACGTCTGACATCGAATATTGGACATGGAAGTTTCGACAGCTGATTATTACTAACAGAGTTCGGCGTCGAGAGTTTGGCATCGAGAGTTTGGCATCGAGAGTTTGGCATCGAGGGTTCGGCATCGAAACGTCCGACATTGATACGTCGACATTGATTACTTGACATGGAAGTTTCGACAACTGATATTACACTACGAAAGTTCGTCATCGAGACTTCGACATCAAAATTTAGACATCGAAAGTTCGACATCGAAGTTTCAACACAGATGCGTCCGACACCGGAACGTCCGACACCCAAACCTCCGACACCGAAACGTCCGATATCGCAAATCTGAAATCGAAAGACCGTCATCGAAATTGCGACATCCAAACACTGACCTCGAAAGTCCGACCTCGTGTGTTTGCTATCGAGTGTTCGACATCGAAGTTTGGACACCGAAACGTCCGAGATCGAAACCTCCGACATCGAAATCTCCAACATCTAAACGTCTGACATCGAATACTGGACATGGAGGTTTCGACAACTGATATTTTTACTATCTCTACTGGTAAGTAGGGGAAGTATTGTATTCCGCCCAAAAATTCGTTGTCGAGATTTCACCGGAAATATATGTTTTGAGGCCCCCTGAAACCAGAAAAAGCATTTTTAGAAAAAGGTCCGTGTGTGTCTGTGTGTCAGTCTGTGGACAGCATAACTCAAAAACGAAAAGTCGGTTAAAAACCAAAGTTGGTATTTAAGTTTAACGTCTTTCTAGGATGCAACACGAAGATCTTGAAGAAAATATCCTTACCCTAAACTACCCTTTACATGGAAAATGTTTCGAAAATTTTGATTTTCTTGAAAATGGCTCTAACGATTTTGGTTAAAATGTCATGTGTTTGAGATATTCTTATGACAAATGAAATTTATATCTTGAATTTTCTGGCTATAGCTCCTGTAGTCGTATTTACTCTGGACAACTTATGCATAGCTGGTAAACCGTTAGAGATACACCAAACCATAGTATACAAAAAATGTAGATCTTGCTAAAATACACAATTTACGTCTGAATAAATTTTCTTGTAGGGTGAACCATTTCGGAGATATTCCTTCTTATGTGTGTGAGTTTCGAAAACTTAGAACCTTCGTGAAATGGATCATCGTTGTTCATTTTTGTATGTGTTAAGTGTGCAAAGACAACAATCTTAAAGCTTTAAAACATTTGACTATCGCGCAAAGCCTACTGTATTCTAACATTCCCCTTGCACCTACAAGGAAATAAGCAATAAGATAATTTGTACAAGTGTTTTTCTTAACTAACACGAAGAAGATAAGAAATAAGAGTTTGTAAGAATGGTTAGTACAAGAGTAGAGGAAGTCATGTGAGTGCAACACATCAAATGGACATATCGTAGAAAATCAGGATGTGCAGTAAAAAGCAAAACATTTCACTTTTGCCTTTTTTCTCTGATTTTCATGGAATTTCATGTGTTGCAAGACCTTGACTGTAAAAGATGGTGATATGTTAGTTTTGTATTTATGCTATGTGAACATAAAAGGCATATCTGGTTGCCTAAGAGAATCGCAAGCTCGCGGTTCGGGTCGTATGCCAGTTAAATATGAATGCAGTGACGGTTATGTTTACGGTTGCGGTTGTCATTAGGGTTGCTGCTGCGGTTACGGCTGCGTGTAACCGTTAATAAGGCTTCATGGTATATTACAAAGTAACAAACAGGATAAATTGTTATTTCCACATACTTATTAGAGTAATATAAGTTTACTACTAAAATAGTATTAGGAAAATGTTTGGTTTTGAGTAGTAAAAGCTATGTTTCCGAAAATTATCGCTAACAAACCTTATCAGGGAAGTTGATCTTGGAGGCTGCACTTGGCATAGCTTATCGAAAAGACGTCCTAGGCGATTAGACTTCTAGCTTTAGCAGTTCAGGGAGTTTTATACAGGCTCTTAGGGGATTAAGTGAAGATATTTTGATAATTGGTACCTTACTATGCATTCACTTCGGTGACTGCTGATTTTTCTATTCGTATAAGAATTCTCCCACAAACCAATCACATATTTCACTACCACCCACCTTGCTTCACACCTCCGCACGTGATCTACTTGTCTAGGTATTGCGAGGTCAATGGCCTTGAAGAAAGCATTGCAACTCAGTTCCGGTACATCATTCATTATTCCGGGACGGCCCACTCTGCGTCATGTCTTCTGTACCACTTAGAGGTACTAATCAACTTGAAAACGTACTATTCTTAATAAGTGCAATTATAAACTTGCAAGGGGAACAAATATTGATGAAATATTGTTCATTACTATGTCTTCAATTACCAATCAAAATATCTGAACTTATACGCCTTCCTTAGATATCAAAACATTTTACTTAAATAACACTCAGTTACTGCAAATGTATGCATAAAGTTTACCCTTTATTCCGGTGCCCAAATACACATTGTATTTCCTGGATAGCAATTATTTTAATAAACTTTATGTATGTTTCTGTGTGCTATAATACGCTTCATTACGTAACTGGCTAAATATTTAAAGAGACAATTATATCGAGCGTTGCATCAGAAACTAATTAACCGATATTCAGTAATTAACAATTTTGAAGATTATTTTTTTCCAGAGTATATGCCACATTCAAAGCGGTTAAATTATTGAATGTTTAGAGGAATGGGAATTTACATTTCTTCCATTTTAGCTATTTTCCTTAAATGTTGTTATTAGCAGATTTTTTACCGCCTTAATGTGAAAATTTCAAATCCTTTATGTTGTTTGATAACTACGGGACGAAAGCGGATAGGGAAAGTTTAAAATTCTACTAACTGTGTTAATCTAAAAGTTACACTACCATTTTGATAATTCTTTCGCCCCTACATTATAGCCTATAAGCTATACACATTTCTAGAGTTCAGAAACTTTACAGAAGGAAGTTCGAGAGAGCCCAAATACAGTATCCAAAGAATCCAATCCAATTCCCATAAATATTGGTGTATGTTTCAGTCTGTTATTACAAGTCTCATGGTGCTCTGCAAAATAACAGCTCTAAGGGGTAAAAGGAAGTTTTAAACATAAATAATTTGATGCGTTGGAAACACACGACTTTCTCTACTCATCATTGTGTACGTTTTTTCTAAAAGCACTTATTCTTCTATTTATTTCATGTTAATCGAGATCAACATTCTCTTATTCCTAATTTTCTTATAAGTGCAAGGCCAATATAACATTTGTTTCATTATTGACTATAGGTATAGTCAAAACTCTTAAAGCTGGTCGGTATATGATGGCTTTGACATCTCATTCTCTTTTCATGGCCAAGAAACAAAGAAACGAATAACGTACATACTCCTATTTCAGAAAAGTATATGACTGAAAAATTAAAACAGAATATCTTGAAAGTGGCCCACTCCACAAATTATATCAATTGTGATTTTTAAGGAGATCTAGGTTTGTTTACGTAACAAGATTTTGCTTATCTCTTACAGTTGGCCAGTTATGTATCATCTAGAATGAAGACTTCAGAGGCTGCTCCCAGAAAATTCAAGAAATACACTCAATCTCATGAAAATATCTTAAACATGTATTTTAATGAAAATCGTTACAGCCATTTTAGAGAAGTTCAACATTTTCGATAATCATTTCACGTCAAAGGTAGTTCCCCCTCCCCGAAATTCTTAAAAGTCGTATTCTTGGAAGGTGCTGAACTTGAATACCAAATTTCCCAATGAGCCAACGATTTGAGTTATTCTTCTCTCTCTCTCGCACACACAACACAGACACACACACACACGCACACAGACACACACACATCTTCTTCTGAAAGCGCCTTTTTAAATTCAGGGAACCTTAAAACTTGTATTTCTCGATATCGAATTTTTGGGTGGGATACAATATTTTCCCTGCTTACTATACGTCTAGAGATACTAAAATCATTTCAAAGAATTTTGAGGTTAATTCCATCGATTAAGTCGTTATTCGAGATTTCAAAGTCCCCGTGCAACTCCGAGTAAGTCAGCTAATCAACTAATAAATTATAAAGCTGTCTAAAATTCATAAGAGTTCAGGATAACTAGACCGTTTGCACGTTGTTCCATAATTGAATATTTCCTTTGTAGGGATACACGACTTGCTCTATGAAGAGTGTATAATACAGTTCGTTCGTACATGGATCGCACCGCTCTACGGCGGCACCGGACCGAGCGAGGATCGGCGCGCGTCCGCCAGATATACATCTAAATAACCGGCGAATTTTCTGGAAAATGCACAATTTCTTAAAATTTCTGGTAAACAGTCCTGCAGTCGAAAATTTCTCGAACGGTCTAGAATCGGTCTTTGTTCCGGCCCGATTACTGTTTTCCTTGTTTATCGCTTTCTTCTTTCTTCCTTTCTCTTGCTTAATTTTCTTTAACCAGCAAGTCATTTTAAGCAGTTAGAGAAATAAGCTCTCTGTAAGTTATTTAAATCCGGACAGAACTGGCACACTACTTCATCACCACAGGACTAATTAGAGACATTTGTGTTCCGCTAGCACAGTGGTCATCACATTCATGAGAAGAAGGGATATATAAATGGATCCATTATATTCTGATAAGGTAGTCATACACGACAGTTAGAAATCAAGCAGTGAAAATCCTGCTTAAGTACAAGTGCTATAATGTCCCTGATTCTTTCATGTTACTGATGAAAGATTATAAGCTTCCTGTACTCAGGTGTTTTAAAACAGTTCCTAATTAACGCACATGAAAGATAATGCCACGGAATGTCCTTGCTCGCTAATTGTGTCTAGACACAGGATTAAAAGGTGAATCGCAATCACTAAACCTACTGACTGAATTGAATCTTTCTGAAATGGTGTAACTCAGCATTCTGGATGTTATGTTTGTTTTCCTGCATTCAGACAACAGGGTTACTTTTTCTTCCTTTTATAGACAAATTAAAATCCAATTTTGCATGCATTTCCGTTCATATTGTAAGAATGCTACGACAAATTGACAATGTCCAGTTACTTTTTTCGTGTTACTTTATTTTCTCTTCTAAGACTGAAGCACAGAAACACTATTCTCTTATGTCTTTAAGTGGCCCTGGGACTGAAAAATGGCCGAAAAATGATCAAAATAACGACCTTTAGCTTTATGCCCACAAATGTTCCCCAAACCAGTCATCCGTTGGCAGAGAAATATTTTAGATTCCGGCATTTTTAAAGGTCTAGCGCAGGCTTAAATGTCATGTGTGCTACATATTAAAATATTAATTTCATGCCTATAAAAATATAGAAAATTAAGATTTTCGAGCATCCCTTAGTGTGAATTTTTACATATATTTCTGTTCATGCTGTAAAAATGTAGGTACTGTTTCAAATTGGCAATGTCTAGCTATCTTTTTCTTGTAACTTTATTTTCTCTTCTAAAACTGAATCACAAAAACACAGTTCTCTTTTACCGTTAACAGAATTTAGAACTCGCCGTGTCCTTGCAACCCACAGCTGTTCTGTTCTGGTAACCTTGGCACATAGTATTCTGTTTTCAGTTCTCTCTGTGTAACAGCTGACTTCGACGATCACAGTCACTAAAACTGCATCACCCATAAACAACTCCGACGCGACGAATCATATCTACAACTGTATATGACGATACACACATTCTCTGAATGACTGTACACACACACACACACACACACACACACACACATACACACACACACACACACACACAGAGTTAACAACTGTCTTGTTCAATACTCGCGATTCCATCACAAAAACAGTCACATTCTCTTACCGTCACACTCCCTTATACAAAGGAGAATGGCGTAGCGCGGATTTTTCTCGAAATTCATTATGTGCCGGTTTATTTGTAGGTATACCTTTTCTCTTTTTGCACAATTTTCTTTCTTAATAACATATATACTATAAAGGGACACAAACACTGGAATATGTAAAACGTATTATATAAATTAGGGATTTATGAAAACTTCTTTCACATTTAATAAGCGGGATTAGAAGGTTAAGGCTGGAAGAAACGGCATATGGGAATGGTCCAAATTAATTAGTAATTCCGGTTTTTCTGTTTTCTGCAACATTTTGCAAAATAAATACCTCCACTAATAGAAAATACCTCCGCTCCAGATTCAGATAGAAGTTATCGCAAAGAAGAAGTTTTATTAAGCTTAGTTTCACTAGGCTTAGTTTTAGGCATATTAAGATCGGGATTTATTCCATAAACTGTAAAATTCAAGTCAAACATACGGTACATACAACCTACCCACTCTTGGAGGTCGAGGTCTTTGTCACGATGCTGGTAAACAAATAACGGGATATTAGAGAAGGTTCAGTAATTTCTCATAGGACGTATATATTCCACCTGTTTATGGCATGAATACAATAGAAAAGGTCCTCCAACTACTTGTTTTAACCAGTCTTAGCAGTGCGTATTAATTAAAAGAAATTGTAATTGAGATGAGACTGCTGGGCAGATAAAAGAAAGTCAAAAGAAGGTAAATTTGCAAAAAACTATCAAAATAAAAAGGTTAGAAAAGGACATTTGAATAAAAAAACGCTAAAAAGGACAGAAAAGGACAATTAAATCCATTTTCTGTCCTGTGACTACCCATAGTGAACATATATTATGTTGGGCCTCGTCTTCATACGCTGGAATAAAAAAAGACATTTCCTCAACTCACCATTTTGTATTAAATGTGGCAGTGATGAATTAACAAAAGAGGTAAAACAAGAGTGAATATTGGGACAGGGTTGTAAACTGAGTCCAGGTTGGAAAGGATAGAATAAAACTGAAAAATTCAAAGCCACAGCCGGAATTTGAACCATAAATCTTCCAGTCCCCTAACCTGTCCGTCCCTAACCTGCTGCTCTAACTGGTTCAAATCCCGGTTATGGCATTGAATTATTGAAACTTTAAGTCACACTACTACCCCTTCCAAACCTTGTCCTACAAACGGCTAGTGCGGAACAAAATTAATTCCCTTTGAGCCCATACTGTTTAAGCTTTTTATTGGTGATATCTGAACAATTTGAAACAGGGGATATGGTATACAGCAAAGAATCAACAATGTGACAACATTCGGGTTACTTTATGCAGGCAATTTGGACGTGGAATCAGTGACTACAATTGGCTTAAAAGAACAATTAGGGAAGTAGAAATATACTATTATGAACGGGGTCTTAACAAAAATTTAACAATACACAGAAGTAAGAATAGGCGCGCGAAAGAATAGCGTGTAGAAGAGAGTAGCGAAATTCATTTGGTAGCAACGCATCAGAGTTTTTCTTTAGAGTCCCTTTTTACCGTGTTTAATACTTCGTCGGTTACGTAGGATTTTTCAAAGGAGAAAAGTTCCTCTGGGTGAAAATTTGCCGTAACGCGGCGGCCGCTTACAGCTAATCCGGAAATGAGCAGTTTGTGGAGAACGTATCGTGATTTTCCGGTTTGTTACCAAACACTTACCAGCGCGATGCGGTAACTATGGCGGAAAGTTCATTCTCAACCAAAATTCAATTTGGCTCTTTTCACACAAGCAAAGTGCGTGGCCGAAAAGTTGCACTTTCGCTGGAGGAGCCGCTTTTAATGCATCAAAAAATTGAACATCCTGATCTCAACAGAAATACATGCAGTAAACCTTGCGTAAAATGAAGCATGATCGCTCCGATACATATTCTTTTTACGTTTTAACAGGTTTCCTTTTATAAAGTTTGTACTTCAATAAAATAGAAAGGTTGTGATCCCATAGAATTGCAATGAAGAATTATTTTAAACATAAAAATCTGATGTGTTACAGTCGCCTAACATTCTATACTCTTGTGCTAACTATTCTTACAAACTCTTATTCCTATATCTTCTTCGTGTTAGTTGAGATTTTTACAAATTATCTTATTGCTTATTTCCTTGTGGGTGCAAGGGGAACATGGGAATACAATAGGCTTTGTGCGATAGTCAAATATTTTAAAGCTTTGAGATCCCGTTCTCTTTGCACGGCTAACATAAAATACAATACTTCCTCTACTTACCTGTAGAGAACGTAAAAATGAACGATGTTGCATTTCATGAAAGTTTTAAGTTTTCGACACAAATAACAAGGAATATCTCCGAAATGGTTCACTCTACAAAAAAAAAAAAAAAAAAAAAAAAAAAAAAAAAAAAAAAATTAAAAAAAATTTTTAGACGTAAATTGTGTTTTAGCGAGATCTAAATTTTTAATAGTAAGATTTTGTCTATCTCTTACGGTTTACGAGTTATTCAAAAGTCATCCAGAGTAAATAGAACTACATAGAAACAGAGTACACACCCAAGTAAGACACAATATTAAACTACTACATATAAACATTAATGGAATTACCGGCAAGAGACAGCAACTACAAGACTACAGGACTACATATACTATAGCCAGAAAATTAAAATATCTTAAACATATATCATTTTAATCAAAATCGTTAGAGCCATTTTCAATGAAATCAAAATTTTCGAAAAATTTTCCATCTAAGGGTAGTTTAGGATGGAGGAATATTCTTCAAAGTCTTGAAGATCTTGTCGCATCCTTGAAAGACATTGAATTAAATACCACCTTTAATTTTAACCTACTTTTCGTTTTTGAATTATGGTATCCACAGACTGACAGACAGACACACACAGGGACCTTTATCTAAAAATTCCTTTGTTGGGTTCAGGGGAGTCTCAAAGCATATATTTCCGGTGAAATCTCGACAACGAATTTTTGGGTGGAATACAACACTTCCTCTACTTACTACACATAGTAGAGAAAGTAAAAATACGCCTGGCGCTGTGGTTTAGCCTAAATATAAACATTATACGGGTCCTTGCGTCTAGGAGGACTTTTATTGGTGGCAATTTGATCATTGGAGGAACTACTCGCCGCTAGCGTATAGCAGAAACGTACAAAGTATGGATGGCATTTTGTACGCAACCTATTTCTCCATGCTTTCAGCTTAAAGGCAATTATATCGGTTTTACAGTTACAGATTGTCAGTTATGTATGCAGCATATTTGCCAAGTGATGCGCTAATCTGCCAACAATAGTTTGCTGCGACGTGCCTGAAAGGTAATCCTTTGTGTGCCAGTCCGGGGGTTTTATCCTCCATCCATCCCCTTCCCCGTGAGGAATAAGTGGTTACCATAGCAACCACTCTATGAGTATATCGTGAGACTTTGTTAGGTAACAAACTTTTCAACCTAACACACAATGGAACCATGGTCACTGTAAAATGATGCCCTATTATAGAAACGATATTCTTTTGTACATTATTTAATACCCAGAAGTGTCGTCGGTTTGGGTGGTTCAGTTGGTTAGACGCTGGCTAACTGATCCCAAGGTCGCGGGTTCAAATCCGGCTCAGACCAATGGTTTCTAAGTGTGCTTAAAAACGACAGCTCCATGTCAGTAGATTTACTGGCATGTAAAAGAACTCCTGCGGGACAAAATTCCGGCACACCGGCGACGCTGATGTGATCCTGGCAATTAACAGCGTCGTTAAACAACAAAATAATAATAATAATAATAATAATAATAATAATAATAATAATAATAATAATAATAATAATAATAATAATAATAATAATAATAATAATAATAATAATAATAATAATAATAATAATAATAATAATAATAATAATAATAATAATAACAATAACAATAACAATAACAATAACAACAACAACAACAACAACAACAATAATAATAATAATAATAATAATAATAATAATAATAATAATAATAATAATAATAATAATAATAATAATAATAATAATAATAATAATAATAATAATAATAATAATAATAATAATAATAATAATAATAATAATAACCCAGAAGTGTTTCACCTCATTTGCTACTACAAGGGGATAATTGGAAACAGAAACTTTTGATAAACGATTTTGAATAAAATACCATATGCTTAAGACATTTTTATGACATGAAATGTATATCCTCAATTTTCTGGGAATGTTCTCGACAGTCCTCTTTATTCTTGATGACCTTTGCATAACTATAAGGGACAGGCAAAAGTCATACTCTGCAAAAAACTTAAATCTCTTTAAAACATACAATTTGTGTCAAATACGTTTCTATTTCTATATTTACCTTTTAGCGGTGTAAGCCATTTCGGATATATTCCTTGTTAATGGTTTGGTATTTCCAATGCATACTTTTCAAACAGAAATGTTCTTCGTTTTTCGTTCCTATCTTTTAGCATGCAAAGGATAAAGAATTTTAAAGCAATCACATAGCGACCGACCTTAAAAGCTTTGGCTATCGCTTAAAGCCTGTTGTATTCCCATATTCACTTTGCACCTACAAGAAAATTAGTAATGAGGTAATTTCTGAAAATGCTTATGGCGATTAAAATGTAGTAGATAAAGAAATAAACATTTGCAAAAATGGTGTGTATAAGAGTGAGTATAGCTCTACATGTATTTGTGAACAACATTTCTCCAAATTGAACTATATTAAAAGTCTGCATCACAATGTGTTACGCGACGATCACTTGGTGTATCTTCTAAGGCAGGTGTATCTTCGACTTTGTCGCCAAATATTGATAGACTGCTTAAACGCAAGCAATACCAAAGAGGTCACTAACGAACAGATGTATAACGCGTAAGATTTGAAAGCGCTTTCGTGAATCAAGCGCAACATACATGTAAGCAACCGCCACTGCAACACAATGCACGGCTGGAGATTAAAGAGAGGCAAAGTCCACGTATACCGGGAGGTAAGCGCAAACTCCTTTATTTCGCGAACGTTGGACATCGGTGGTTTAACATCAGGTTATGGATGGCATTTAGTTTGAGATGGCGATTTTGTATTGGTGTACTGTGGTGCAATAAGAACAAGCAAGAGACCTGAATACAGCTCCACTCCTGTGCCCAGGGAAGCGCCAAACAAGTGATTCCGGTGATTTTGCCCACTTCGGCCGTACCTAATTTATACGTGATCGCCCCTTACTTCACGAGGACGGAAGAAGATAGGCCACTCAGTGAATTTAAAGGGAATACTGCCGAATAACCACAGCAAGTCAGAGAAAGATGGAAAGGAAAATATTGGAAATATCAATAGGAAACCGGATAAGAAACACAGGACGCAAGTGGAGGACCCCACGACAGTAGCGCAAGTACCACAGTGGAGATGGGCAGGTAAGGTTCAAGCTTTGCAGCAGGTGACATCTAAAACAAAGTAATGAGAGGTTTGTGAGCTGATCTATTTTTACGCATATGTCAGTATTACACGACTATCCCTACATAGGTACCGAAAATCTGAAAAAAATAAACTTTACTTGATCATTTTTAGATGCAGGAAGAAGTTTTATGTTCACCTGCGCTGACATTTCTAGTTATTTCCAGACAAGAACCACTTCCTAGAAAATTCAACTCGACACGTAATTAGTCAGGTTCTTGTTTGACTTGCAGTGAGATAATTAGATGTTTGGGTTTGCACTTTGCCCTGAATAAGCAGGAATTGAAGGAAGGATCTTCCTGAACGTATCTCCGTCTTCGTCTCTGCTGTTTACGTGGTCTTTGCGACCACTTTAAAATGTTCTACTTGCAGCAATAATATTTTGTGATTTTAAAATAAAATAAGAATCGCATGTAAAGCCAAATTTTCAGCCCACGTTTATTGCCCTTGTCTAGAGAAAAATGTAATTAATATTTACCGGACTAAAAGTGTGAAAGTTGCAACTTTAGAAGTATAAAAAAGTATCGAAGCTTTATTTTAAACTAATGTCCACCGAATACAGACATTATCCAGGAATCGAAGTCTTGCAAGTTTTCTCAATAGCAATATTTTGTTTATTTTGTCTATCCTTTTTAGTCAATATGAACTTAAACAGAGGAAAGTAGGCTTTTGTACCTTGAGTGAGCTTTTATCTTAAATCAAACAAGAAGGAAAAGGAAAGTTTCTCAGGAGCACGTCGGATCCTGTAAACAAAGAGAGCAATAATAACAGAATTGATAAAATAATATTAGTCTTGAGGTTCCATTGTTTATTAAAAAGCCGGATGCATGTTTTACAAAACTCGTTAAATGACCTGGACGAAGTTACTTCAGGAGGTATTTTACTTGCTACTGAGTAGGAGCTGCGTGGGAGAAATATAAAACAAAAGCAGGGGGAAACAAAAAGAACCACTTTTCATTTCCCATTCAAAGTAGCGTCGACAGTTGAATGTTGAACAAGCAAGTCATTTAACAGACCTTCTCCTCTCTCTCTATATTTACCATTTTCATTTTAAGGGTGCTCAAATTGAGTTTGGCAGGCTGGTTACACAAAACTTCCTGCAGTTTTTGCTGTAGTCTAAGTTATGATGTATGTTTTCTGAAATGTTGTTTACGCGCACTTATACTCGCCCATCCTGAGCTTGGGGTTTTCATGCCTAATCGATACTCGAATACATGGGCGTTATCTCATTTATCACGTTTTCTTTCGTTCATTTTCCTTGCGTTCCGTTTCCTGCTCATCTGTCAGATGTTATTCAAGTTTTGGTGGCGTGTGTCAGAGCCGAACAGTTGGTGCGACTGCTCAAAGGAAAGAGCACTCATTGTGGACATTAGAGAACTGCTTGGTTGAGGGTCGTTCACCACCCTCCCTGCGTAGTTCCAAAAGTGGCAAGTGTCTTCGAGTCTGGAACTGTTAGGGACTTCCGCACATCTCTCTGACCCGTTTGCCTGAGGTCTGTAGCCTCCTGTGGTTCAAAGTAAATTAAATTTTACTTATGGATGCTCTTTGCTTTCATCGTTCTCATTCTATATTGAGTGTAAAAGACCTCTTAAGTTTGCTCAAAGGCCTCTTTATCAAGCTTGAGGTTCTTTTACGTGGCGTGAATCTTCGACACATGACCACCGGCTTACTTCCCTTCCGTAAACCATGTTAACGATTTTTACGCCCGAAACTATACTCACCCTCCAAGGGGTTTGAACCCGTGATCGCAGGAACCAGAGGTTAGAATGTTAATGCTAGACCATGGAAGAGACTCCTATGGTTCTTTGACTCCTCCCTTCCTCCTGGTGATTGGTGACCACGATAAATCTGTGTTTTCCGCTGTGTAAGGTGTCCCCCTTTGTTGTGTGACCTATGTATACCCATACCTACAGCCACACTTATGGTATACCAAATAGTGAGTTGAATGAGACTTCAAATACACAGCACATTGCTCATAAATGAGGAGACACGGCTACGTGGACTACCGGTAGTGTTTATAGATATACTGAACTCTCCAGACCAACGGTAATATCAATTACCTCATTTGAGATACTTAAAGCTTCATATTCTTTAACTGAATCCTTATATAGTGTTCACCATTTACCCTATAGTCTCTTGAGCACACTGGTCGTATAAAGCAATCAATCAATGAGTGGAGTTCAGTGGCTCGAATCACAGAAACTCTGGTATTGTGGCTAAATACTAAAAATATCTTATTATGTAGCTCAGTCAGCCATCTTATCCAAACTAAAACTTGGGATTGCCGAATGAGACACAAAACCCAAGGCCTTCAATGGGTTTTAAAATGTAATTTATGCGCGTAAGAGACAAAGCCATTCGATAACAACTGTTTGTGATTTTTCAATTCCCTATAGCTTGATAGTTGGAGGAAGTAACGATCTACACCCAAAACTTCGATCGATGCACATATTCTCAGATTCCGTAAACCTGGATAAGGTTTACATTGATTTTCTAAAAAGAAGGTTGTTTTCCGCAGTCGTTGTGTGTGGTGTGTGTGTGTGTGTGTGTGTGTGTGTGTGTGTGTGTGTGTGTGTGAGAGAGAGAGAGAGAGAGAGAGAGAGAGAGAGAGAGAAAGAGAGAGAGAGAGAAAGAGAGAGAGAGAGAATGTGTGTCTATGAATAACTTAAGCCGAAAACCAAGTCACTAAAATACCAACTTGGTATTTATGTTTCGTCTTATTGATTTTCTCAAACTTTGGTTAAATGTTGTATATTTCAGGTATTTATTTACATGAGAAATGAAACGCACATTTCAGTTTCCTCTAATAGGCTCTAAAGTCGTCACTCTGAAAGACTTTTGCATAATTTGTAATTCGAAAGGGGGAAAGAGTGTTGCAAAAAAAAAAAAAAAAAAAAAAAAATTTGATCACGCCAAAACAATTTGTTACACATTATAACTTTGTTCTTTACTTTTTTCTTTGCACCGTTAATCATTTGCGAAGTATTCCTTGCTTTTGGTTCGAATTTTCTAATATTTACACTTTTTGTACAAGTGTTAATCTTATTTGCTTTTTTCTCGTGGACATACAAAGAGCTTGATATTTCTAAGCCATCGCATAGCGACTTTAGCCTACTCTATCCTCCTTAACTTAAAATGGAATGTATAAATCTGTAATGAAAGTTTATCTTCTCAATAAACAAGAAATACAAGAGAAATGTCCTAAGTGGATGGTTTTAGAAGAGTGAGCAGAGAAGGTCATGTAAATGAGATATAAGCATTTTTATGTGCTCCACTTCCTCTATTCAAATTATTACTTCTCAACCAAACGAAACGTGCGAGTTAATGCATGGTTTACACAATAAAGAGTACTAGCAGACCAACCACTTCGCCTGTTGTTAAGAAACATCTTACAGAAATTCCAGCTAGTATTCGTAGAAAAGGGGTTTTGTCCCCCTTTTACGAAATTCGTATTAATGCTGTACCGAAACGTTCTCAGGTTACTGTTCTACCCAAAAGTATTAAAGAACATAACGCTGCTTACGAAATAACATTATAAATTTCCTAAGTCATAAGCTTTTAAAATGAATGAGTATTTAATACCTCACAAAAGGTTATGCTAATAACGGTAAATGCATACTTCAAACAGAATCTACATTTTTGGACACTATTACCCATTTTAAAATCTTACTACTATAACAAATTCAAAAAATGAAGTATGATAAGAACTTTACATCAAATTAATACTGCATTAAGATTGACGTATGTTCCAAACCAGCGGAGGTGATGCTCATCCTCAAGTGTGGTTAAAAGCGCACTCAAAAGGAGTCCTACAGATCAAGATCTCCTCTATCACAGCTCTCCAAGTTGTTGGAAAAATTATTGTTAAAACAATTAAAACCTATAACCGAAGAAAGTAAACTAATACCTGAATATCATTTTGGTTTTAGAGCAAAGCATTCTGCAATTGATCTAGTGCATTTTATTTTTATGTCATAAGATCATTAGAGGAAACGAAAACTTGTCATTGTGTATTTTAAGATGTGACTGAAGCATTTGACAAAGTTTGGCATAAAGGACTCATACTTATGATTCAACCAAGATAACTAACTACGTTTGTTAAATAGTAAAACCTAGTAAAAGAGTAAAACAGTAACAACTACTACAGTTTTTAAAAAATATAACAGCTGGTGTGTCACAAGGAAGTGTATTAGGTCCAGTTTCCTACTTGCTAGGGATATCCAGCAACAAGAGTAAAGCACTAAGGCTACTTTTGCAGATAAAACAACAAGCATTGCTGCAAAGTATACAGTACAGGAGCTGCTGGCCCCTTCACTCAGTTGGTAGTGTACCAACCTGCTGTACAAGGAGTCCCGGTTCGATTTTCGGCTGGGAGAGGGAATTTTTCTTTAACTAGGGTTATTCCCCTTCCTCCCTAGAGTCTGAAAGTATGAATGTGAGTGTGAATGTATGTGAATTTAATTTAATAAATCCAAATTCATGGAAACTCAAAGATCAAAACTACGTTGAGTGATGACCATTAGTGTTGAACAATTGCTCCAAAAAGGTTAAATGCCGCCGATATGACCTACGATGCTAAAGGCGGCATATAAATGGAGCATTAAAATAGAGGAACCTACAAACAAACTTCAAAAAGCTGTGAATAAAGTCAACAAGTCCACAAAGAAAATAAGGGTTAAATTAAATGAGTCTAAATCTCTACTGTATTTTTCAACATATGAAATCACTGCCCCATTCCTCTGCCAAAGACGATGTTACTTTGAGATACGGGTTTTGCAAGATTTTAAACAGTAAGCTATCTGTATCAACAAAAATTTTACTATGATAATATTAAATAGATGCAATTATTCGGAGCAAATATTTATTGTGATTATTCTTAAACGTACAGAATAGTCATTTATGCAACTAGTGTATAATCCGAGTAATTCTAACACGAGTATATGTTTAGCGTATGAGCGAAAGCGAACGTTACGACTGTCACAATGAAAAGACATACAATTTTATGCAATTTTAGCATTAAAATACTAAAAATAATTAATAAATTTGCTAGATGAAAAGTTATAATGTATCAGATTAGAGATATATGGCGTAATATGGTTGCTAAGCAGATGTTTTATTTGTTTCAACACTTATAGAGGAAAATGGAAGGTAGTGATAAAACCATTGAAAATATTGACATATTCCGCTTGACATTTTGAGCGATGCAATAGTGCTGAGAGTTTATTAATTCCAGAAAAATCAAAAAACGTTTACGAAAAAGAACAGGAAAACTTTAGTGGATGGGGATACGAAAAATGCGTTAGTTTGACCAATGAAACCACATTACTGGCATAGCTCATGGTTTTCTTACAGGCACATTAGAGAAACTTATGTTGTGGCGTGCTGACGTCATTGTTGTCTTTTTGCCACGGTAATCACGTCATTCATTTTCTGGCATTGGTGCCAAAAATAGGGTAAAATAGGGTAATTTAGTGCGATTTGTACCGTCATAATGCTAGGATTGCACAAAACTAATTTGTGTGGATAATTTTTAGACGAGGTGTGAAGATTTAACCGATGTACTGAAAATAACTTGCATTTTATTTGACATAAATATGGAGTAATTCACACAGTACGGTGTTTTTCCAACCCCTGTACATAGTTGTGAGTTATAAAGCATAACAGCAAATTAGAAATATGTCATTATATGCTCTGAGCGTGTGCACAAAGCATTGGTGTTCTTATTTAAATACGACTCTGCTAACAAATGACGCAAGAAGAAGGCATGTCTCAGCGTGTATTAATAACACAATTAAATCAGAGCTGAGGATGAAGAACGGAAGGTTGTCGGGCGTCCAGACGTCGCTGTGTTTGTGAGGGCGTCTATGGCGTCGCGACTCTATTTATTCTGTCGTGTCGCCTGTATGCGATCAACAGGTCCGTAGCCCACGAAAACTTCCTACGCTGCCAGCACGTTCCAGCTCAACTTTAAAATATTGCATGTTATGAATTTTGTTAACACTCGGGGTGCCACCAGCAGAACATACAAGGCGTTTAATTTACTAAGCTGTCCAAACTGTTCGAAACACATTTAAATTCTCAGTCTAGAGCCTTGTAAGGTCCCAATTTCGTCTGTATAAAGTGATATACTAAAATGCTTACCTCATCTACAGTTGTGCTCTACTAAAACAGTTTTGATACAGTACGTAAATTTTATTTATCAACAGGTTTACAATGTGAGATCACATCTTCCTGTATCCAAAGTGTTTAAGTACGTATCTTCTTCCTCCATTCTTCTCTTATTTCCCAATCCCGCTCTTCTAAATTCTTCTCCTTCATACTACTCCTTATATCCTTATATCATCTATCCAGGTTTTCCGCGGTCTTCCCCTCTTTCCTCTCCCTGGTGGAATCCATTCCAAAACTTGTCTCGGGAATCTTGTTTCCATCATCCTACGTGTGTGACCATACCATTCCAATTGTTTGTATTTTACAAAATCTAATAATGTATCATTAACATTCATTTTTTGTCTAATAGTTGTATTTCTAATTTTCTCTAATTTAGAATGCCTAGTGGATCTTCTAAAACAATCCATTTCAGTAGAAAGCAATTTTAATTTCAGGTTTGTGTTTAGGTGCCGTTTCCGCTCCATAAGTTATAGTGCTTCTAGATTTGTAGATTTGTAATTTTGTGTCAACTGCTAATGCCTTATCCCACAAAATTCCGTTCAACATAGCTATTGTTGATCTACCTTTCTGGATTCTATATTTTATGTCATTTTCCTGACTGCAGTTTGAATTTATTTTAACCCCCAAATATTCACTTTCTTCTCGTCCTTTGATACGTCCCATTCCATCTTCCAAAATCAAGTCTTTCCTTTCATCCCCACAAGACATATATAGTGTTTATTCCAAATTTATTTTTAAACCCCATTTAGTGTATTCTTCCATAAGTTTTCTAGTCATATATTCTATGTCACAGTACGTAAATAATCTAGTAAATGATAGAATTACCGAAAGTGTTGGTAGCATTGGTAGGGAAAGAGACACAACACAAAATACAATGAATTAAGAAATTTAATGAGAAATTCAAACATAGAGGAGATTGCAAATGTTTTTGAAGAAGTTCATGTACCGTAGGTTAAGCGGTCCTTTATATACCCTCTCTTAGTTTCGAGAAGGCTCAAAATTCAACGCTGCCGATTTCTAGAGGAATCTAGTGAAGCATGATCAAAAACAAATCTGATATACGCACGCACACACTTACTCACACTCATGGACCATTTTCTAAAAATGTTTTTTTGGATTGAGGGGGCCTCAAAACATTGCCTCACGCGTTCGCCCTGTAGCATACTATTGTTTTGGTAATCTGGAATAGTGGAGAAGGGGTTTATTTTCATTTAGTGCTGCTGGTTTTTACATGTTGCAGTGAAGGGTGGTTATTATCGTTATCTAATTAATTATGCCTGTCCAAGAAAGGACGTGAGGTTGTCACAGAGCTTGTAGATGTTGTCACAAACAAAAACAGGTGACATGACATCATGTGATGTGATGCTGATAGAAGCGTCACTCACTTTTAATACCAGCATGTTCCGAATTAACAACACATTAGATTGTACTCATGAATGTTAGCCTTAGGTGCAAATAAATGCTTTGAACACGTGATCCTTACTTTCTCTACTACGTACGGTAAGTAGGCAAAATATGGTATTTGACTCAAAATTTCGATGTCGAGACTTCACCGGAAATATTCTTTTGAGGCCCCCTGAACACTCCCTCTGTGGGGTGTGTGTGTGTGTGTGCGTGAGTGCGTGTGCGTGCGTGCGCGTGTGTGTGCGTGGGCGCGCGCGCGTACAAAAATTTGATTTTCTCAAAAATGACTAACGAGTTTGATTAAAACGCCATATGTTTAAGATATTTATAATATATAAAATGAAATGCACATTTTGAACTTTCTGGCTATAGTCTATGTAGTCTTGTTTACTCTTAGTGACACTTGCATAGCTGGTAAGTCGTTAAAGATAGACCAATTTTACTATACAAAAACGTAAATCTCGTTAAAACACAAATGTGTTACGCAGATGCAATTTTTTTTTTTTTTTTTTTTTTGAGTGAACCACTACGGAGATATTTCTTGGTATTTTATGAGTTTTGCAAGACTTAAACTTTTCGCAACTGGAAGGCTGTTAGTCACCTTTTTATCTCTTGACCATGCAAAGAGAACAGAATTTCAAAGCAATCGCATAGAGGCCAACTGTTAAAAGATTTGACTGGGCGCATGCGCAGTAAATGGGTTTGGAAATACTTGTATGCATTTTATTTCAAGTGAATTTGTCTTTCCGGCCGTTTAGAGCGTATTTAATTTTTTTTAATTAACGTACTCCAACGTAATGTCATATCGGAGGTGAATGAAATGAAATGAGTGAAGTGATGCTCAAATGAGCCCGAGGTCCATGGGGCTTTAAGTTACTCGGCATCCGTCTTCTCAGGATAAGGGAAAACCTCGGAAAAAGGCTTACCCGGATAACTTACCCTAGCGAGATTTGAACTCGCAACCTCTTCAACGTGAGGCAGACAGGCTAACCATCACCCTACCGAGGCGGGCAGCGTATTTAAAGTTGGTATTTACGCTTCCATGATATTTGTGATTTCCTGAACGATGCAACACCGCAAGTGATGTCGAAAGTTAGAAACATTTTTTGTGGGTTAGTTTATCATGGCGTAAGCCTCTCAAATAGAATAGCAAACAATGCTGGCACTTAAGCATTTCAAATAAAATCTTGTAATTACGCAGAAATGTAGAATTCGAAGTCAGTTTGCATACAGTGTGAACAATAACCTCATTTTCGCAGAATTTTCTGTCAAGCGGCAAAACATCTGAAATCGACTCATGGCCAACGTTACTTAAATTGTTTTTATAGAGCATTAGTTTATTGAATTGCCGGTAGAAGCAAATTACTCGATCAACAGGTGATGCGACGTTGCCACATACTCTCAGCTTTAAACGTGGTTATCTAGTTAACGGTGCGTTTAATTTAAACATGTGTACGACTTTTTTGTTCATTTACGTCCATTCTCATCCAGTTTCCTTCAGTCTGGCGGATTATTTCACTTCCGCCCTACTGTTTTGTATACTTACACATTCGCTTTAGATGATATTTTCTTCCTTCCAATTATACTGCTATTTAACTATATTCAGTTCTTCATTTTTACCACTAATTTTCATTATTTTACTCTTATCTGTATTTATGTTCATTCCTCCTTCTTCCATGGTACTACCCCATTTAATTACTATTTGTTGTAAGTCTTTTTCAGTATTATTAATTAACAAAATATCATCTGCGTATATTAGGGCCCGTACTGGTCTTCATTTTCAGTTCCCAACCATATATTTACTCGTTCTTCGTTTGTAACCCTTAATTATTTGATTCATGAATGTTGGATAGTGGGCACAGACTGTACCCTTCTCCATTCTGAAAGTACCACACGTTTTCCCATTTAATCTTATTAATCCATACACATTTTTGCATGCACCTTGAATAAATATTTTAATTGACGCGCCGAAATCTTTTAGTGCCTTCCATACTTGTCTTTTTGGGACTGAATCTAATGCCGCCTGTACATCTAAGAAAGCTAAATAGGTTTCTCTATCTGTCCTATTTGTTTTTTCTATTTATTATATTACCAGTTTCTCACAGGTATAAAACAATGCTCTTACCGCTTATTTCGCAACATTCATTCTGGCCGCTTATTTCGCAACATTCATTCTGACCGCTTATTTCGCAACATTCATTCTGACCACTTATGTCGCAACATTCATTCTGACCGCTTATTTCGCAACATTCATTCTGGCCGCTTATTTCGCAACATTCATTCTGACCGCTTATTTCGCAACATTCATTCTGACCACTTATTTCGCAACATTCATTCTGACCACTTATTTCGCAACATTCATTCTGACCACTTATTTCGCAACATTCATTCTGACCGCTTATTTCGCAACATTCATTCTGACCACTTATTTCGCAACATTCATTCTGGCCACTTATTTCGCAACATTCATTCTGGCCACTTATTTCGCAACATTCATTCTGACCACTTATTTCGCAACATTCATTCTGACCACTTATTTCGCAACATTCATTCTGACCACTTATTTCGCAACATTCATTCTGGCCACTTATTTCGCAACATTCATTCTGACCGCTTATTTCGCAACATTCATTCTGACCACTTATTTCGCAACATTCATTCTGGCCACTTATTTCGCAACATTCATTCTGACCACTTATTTCGCAACATTCATTCTGACCGCTTATTTCGCAACATTCATTCTGACCGCTTATTTTGCAACATTCATTCTGACCACTTATTTCGCAACATTCATTCTGGCCACTTATTTCGCAACATTCATTCTGACCGCTTATTTCGCAATATTCATTCTGACCACCTATTTCGCAACATTCATTCTGACCGCTTATTTCGCAACATTCATTCTGACCACTTATTTCGCAACATTCATTCTGACCGCTTATTTCGCAACATTCATTCTGACCACTTATTTCGCAACATTCATTCTGACCACTTATTTCGCAACATTCATTCTGACCGCTTATTTCGCAACATTCATTCTGACCACTTATTTCGCAACATTCATTCTGGCCACTTATTTCGCAACATTCATTCTGGCCACTTATTTCGCAACATTCATTCTGGCCACTTATTTCGCAACATTCATTCTGACCACTTATTTCGCAACATTCATTCTGACCGCTTATTTCGCAACATTCATTCTGACCACTTATTTCGCAACATTCATTCTGGCCACTTATTTCACAACATTCATTCTGACCGCTTATTTTGCAACATTCATTCTGGCCACTTATTTCGCAACATTCATTCTGACCACTTATTTCGCAACATTCATTCTGACCGCTTATTTCGCAACATTCATTCTGACCACTTATTTCGCAACATTCATTCTGACCACTTATTTTGCAACATTCATTCTGACCACTTATTTCGCAACATTCATTCTGACCACTTATTTCGCAACATTCATTCTGACAGCTTATTTCGCTCACCGCTTTTCTCATACGTTCCTGTCCCATTGACGTTTGTGGGGAGTATATTGAGACATACCAGGTACACTGAATCTTGTTTATTAATGAATAAGGTGTACAAATTACCATTTTAAACCTTTTAGAACGCCCCTTTTACTATAAGTAGGCGATAGAGAATATGAAGGTGTTTCATGTTTCCTGAAGTGCTATTGAAGGTATTATATTGGTTGAACCTCGTAGTTTCTCAGCATGCTTAATGACATCACAATTTCTTCATAAGACCTTGCGTGTTATTGTATCGCTGAAACTTTAGTAATTGAAAATACAGTAGAACTTCAAACTTGCAAGAGACCAAGATGCTAGGAAATTAATTACCCCTTTATATATAGGAAACTTATACTTAATACATTTATTTTTAACAACCCGGAGGGACATCAACTCTGATAAGACTTAAAGTCTAACAATCGCTTCTAAATTTTTATTTGTGTCTACTAAAAAATGTGAGTGCACAATAACAGCGCTAGTTGCCTCTAGAAATATTTTAAAATGGTGTTAATATACTATTTTCTGTCGGTACAAAGAGTGCCATAGAAAATCTCACTGCACTTCGCGTCTGTACCCCATTAGTTATAGTTCTACGAAGCCATGACCATTTCATTGGTTGCTTTAGGTCACGGTACAAGGGTGTGCCACTCCTGCTAAATAGTTAGGCGGATAATAAGTATACAAAATGGTGTAAAAACGAATAAATAGGTAACCCCACGAGTGATAGTCAAATTCTCTAGGTAAATAGGCAATTACGAGCTGTATGGTATGTTATTTAAATGTTCTATTGTAATCACTAACCTCAGTCTTTTAAGATGTTCGCAGTGTCAGTAGTTGGAACATCTGCTGTTAATTTATAATCTCGTTCCAATACAAAACTTATCAAACTTATTCCAAACATATTTCCTGTTGTATTGTGTGTTCTGAGGTTCCTATCTTCGAATTATTTAATCTATTTCAGCATTATATGCTTCATCGAAGCGAGAGTCAGCCATTTTTGACATTTAAACCTAACGTATCTGTTGCGTAAGTTATCCAACCTGATCATAACATAAGAAACGTAAAGGAGGTGATAATGAAATGTTATACATTTTTAGCGAATTGGTTGAAATTGTTGTACACATGATTGGTTGATTCAATCAAGTCACGTACGAGTGGCATAGTTTCAAGTAATCCACACGTCGAGATATCCAGCGTGAGGACTGAAGGAAAACAAATGTGGGTAGTTCTTCCAGTTTCGCAATATCACGGTTCGCCTCCAATACGCAATAAAATGCAAGAAATATGAGCCAGGTACAACTGTCACGCAGTTACAGGAATCTGTAACAAGCATTACTCCAATGGGTGATACATTTGTCATATTCCCCCATCACTGTCATTCGGTATGCCATCCAGTGCCATATCAGGTCCATATTTTTGCGGTACAACAATCAATGGACACTGCTGTTCTCAACATAATATTCTACGACATGTGAATCCCCGACATGGGACCACCGGCTTTACTTAACTTTTGGATGCAAGTCACACTGAGGACACCCCAAAAAATCCCTACCTCATCCATCCTTGAAGTTACCCTCACCTTAGATCTTTCTTAAGATATGTGTTATTTTCCTCTGGGCAATATAATAATTAAACACATTTATAGGTCCAATATTAAGCTGAAACACGGTAATATTTGATTTTTTTTAAAAAAAAATGTTGTACAAAGTTAGTACAAACGACATACAAAACGTAACAGAATTCAGACAAAATTTAAGTGTGTAAAGGTTTAGTCATCTAAATGTTCATTTATTAATTGAAACGTTTGCTCTCACGTCTTCCCAGTATCAACTCATAACTCACTGAAGAAAAGGTATCTTGTGATCAGAAACCCATGTCAAGAGAACAGAACCTGAAATCGTCATGTAATCTAAAATCTGATCAGCATTTTAACATAAAATATTCAAAAGGAATATTTTATATTTTGGCTTCGCAGAAATAAATTCAAATCGGAATATTTATACTTGAGTAAGCTTCGGTAGAAACTATCTAAAGACAATCACTATATACAGGATGTTTAAAAGTGTCTAATATTGCAACAGGAGTTGGGATGGATCGGCCTGGGCCAGGTTTGAATCCGCAAATTTGGGATCAATAGGCCAGCGTCTACCCAACTGAGCCACCCAGACCGACACAATGTGCAGATGTTACCAAAGGACAGAATGGCAGAAATCATCACAACTCTTGTTTGGTGTTTATTGTGTACCCAACCATTGTTCCGTTAACCGTATGTGACAGTAGTGTTTCCTAGAATGCCGTTGTTGGATAAAGTCCATTGTCTAGTGTAAATACTGAAACCATTTCTTGTCTAAAACCCTCTAAAACATCTACTTTAAATACCAATGAAACAGAAGCAACAAGAAATCGTGCTTCACTTGCTTCCATTAGTTACGGAAAAATAACTGTCCAAATTTTTCTCTCCTGTAAGAAGATTCCAGAATTGTCGTTCTATGTATCTGTGAAGTCTAGTACAAGGAAAGCATTATTATTTGAAGACTGAGTTATTCAAGCTATTTGTTCTAATTGGATTGGTATATATATCAAATACCTACACCGTTCTACGGTAAAACAAGACACATTGGATTGTTGTTCGAGTACTGTTATTCCTCTGCACCCACACGACCCTGAGATTTGACCCAAGCGGCAAGTTTACGGCGAGAATACGATCGCCAAGCGTTTGAAATTTCAAATGCAGGGCATACCCAGCTTCGATCACCACATATTTGGGACTTAACGCTGAACCAGCCTGAGTTAAGACAGCTACATATTTGACTCCCATACGTGTGTTACCAGTTTCGACAGCCTCAATACTCTTTGTTTGTTTATAGGAACATTTGTTCCAGCTTTGACCAATCTCAACTCCTGTTGCAATATAAGACACCTTTTTAAAATACTTGGTAGTTTATCTTTTGGCCAATAGAAGTGAGAAAGGTATAAAAATACGTGTTTATGTGGAAATATTACGATAGAAGTTGCATCTCTAACAGTGCATTCTCAATATATAAATAATAAATCAAGTATACTAATCATTTTCATGAACGGTTGACTCATATGAAGGTCCTCTTATGTTGGATAATTATTTTTATAAAATTATTTTCGTACGTAAAAAATACAGTATTACTAAATATTTACTTAAAGCCTGAATAAAATTGTAATTTGAAAAACTACAGTAGCTAACCTTATAAAAACAGTCAAGCTTTTTAACAATTGAATGCTATGTAAACAAGAATATAAAACTGCTTACCTCACAATGTCCGAGATTGTAACGAATGCCTGAGAAGCACCACCATTGTTCAGCAGTAGAGCCTCTGTAAAAGAAAAACAAAATTTTAGCTTTCTTCTTTATTTTTGTTACGTAGTTCAGCTCTCAATGTTACTCGCTTCACCAGTTTCTCTTATTATCACGATCAAGAGAGAATTGATTACGCAACCTCCCCATCGTCGTAGAATATGTCTCTCAGACTCCTGATGTGTGCCTAATAAGCAACTTTTTGTGAGAGAAGTGGCATACTTGTACACAGGACATTCATATCAAAACTTGACGATTCCAATAACTAATTAATTTACTCATCTAAGGTTGGTTGGTTTGGTTTAAGGGCGCTCAACTTCGAGGTCATCAGCGCCCTTAAAAGATTCATACTAGCAACAAGAAAAATATACACAAAAAGTAAAAAACAGTGGCAATAGCCAGATATGAAACAACGTGATAAATATGTCAAAAAGCATAAGGAGATAAACAAAATTTTAAATCCTCAAATTGATATTGCACTCCGGTAAAAACTTAAAACTATCAACCGCTGTTTTGTCGTCCGCTAAGACCTCTGCATGTCTTGCAGGCAGCTGCAGAGAATCCCGAAGGTGCGTTAGAGAGCGATACTCTAGCAGCACGTGGCGAACTGACAAAAGGTTGTCACACCGCGGACATAGAGGGGCAGGGTCCCTTTTAAATAGGTAATCATGCGAAAAATTGCAGTGCCCTATTCTCAATCGAGCCAAACTAACCTCCTCGCGACGAGATATGCGACAGGAAGTTACCCAGTTTATCGGAAGTTCTTTCACTTCTCTAAGCTTATTACCGCGGAGAGCTGACCACAGACTCATCTAAGGCATGAGTACCTCAATTTGAATACTACGAGAGTTGTTTGAAACCATAGATTCATTTTTGGTTTCATGATCTAACACTCAGCTATTCAAACTTTGTAATTTCAAAAGACACTCCATATAATTACTACTTAAATTTGAAAGAGTATAAAATGTTTGTATATTTTACTATGTAATTTATTTGTCAATCCGGGTGGCTCAGTTGGTTAGACGTTGGCTTACTGATCCCGAGGTTGCTGGTTCAAATCCAGTCCAGACCGATGGTTTTTAAGTTTGCTCAAAAACGACAGCTCCATGTCAGTAGATTTACTGGCATGTACTGTATGCCCAGGACAAGAAGGCGAGTCTTAGGAATGTGTAGCGTAATCATTTTGTGCTTCCCGCATGGTATTTATGCCTAGTTTCCGAGTATGACAAGGATGCTAGGCTCGTTTAAAATAGACAATGTTGTCACATAACACACCGATAGCTAGAAATATTCACTCTCATACACTAATTTCCTAGTAAACAGGTCCGCTACCGGAGTAGATACACAGTTCAAGCCCCCTCTGCCCTTCATTCCCCTCTAGCCTTCTTGTCGTGGGCATACAGTAAAAGAACTCCTGTGGGACGAAATTCCGGCACACCGGCGACGCTGATGTGATCCCAGTAATTGACAGCTTCATTAAACAGCAAAATATTTTTTTCCTAGATACTTTCTATCGCATTCAGCTCAAAAATTTCATTCGACTTTTCATCATGAATGCACGTTTTGAAAGAGCCTGAATAACAAAGAAACGTTTTAGGTAAAGATCCGTGTGAGTGTGTGTGCGTGTGTGTGTGTGCGTGCGTGTGTGTGTGCGCGCGCGCGTAACAGCAGAGGATCTATGTTGCATAGATGTCGATGGTTCGTACAGCAACATACGTTTCACAGATCTCGATAATTACAAATATAAATAAATATTCTTGTTGCTTCACTCTTAATAGCTTCAATTCTTCCTTATTTAATAAATAAATATATTTAATATATGGCATTTTAATAATAACCATTAGAGCCATTTTGGGAGAAATCAAAAGCAACGACATATTGTTCATATTAAGGGCAGTACAGACTGAGAGGATTTTCTTAAAACTATTTGTATGCGATCTTTGAAGATCTTGAAGTTAAATACAAAGTTTGATATTTATTTGACACCTTTTGATTATGTTGTTCTCTCTCACACGTGTATATACGCACGCACGCGCGCACACACACATACACACACATGCGCGCACACTGGGTGGTTCAGTTGATTAGGCGCTGGCCTACTGATCCCAAGGTCGGGGGTTCAAATTCACTACTTTTAAGTGTACTTAGGTTTACAAAACTGCCATAGACTATCATAAGTTAGTGTAAACTATGGTAGTTTTCTCGGTAGAATTGGTTAGGTAAGAACCTACCCGCGTTACTTCCGTTAAGTGTGCTGCATACTTATCAGGCGTTACCTGATATCGATCGCGCTGTTTACGTTTTTGACCATATTTTGCTAGATTCCTCTAGAAACTAGAAGCGTTGAACTTTAAAGCTTCTCAAAACTACATAGGCACCTTAAACATATTATTTTGAATCCATAAGTCACGAAACGAATAACTACAAAGTTTTAGAAGTGTAATAAAAGCACATACAAACATGTATTTGCATGAAAAACAGGGCTTTAACAGTAATACATTGCTGGAGAGGAACTACTGCGTAAACACCTGTCTTAAGGTGATTTAAAAATGTTAGCTTCTTATAGGATTTAATTACTATTTACAAAGTCGCATTTTCAATCAGAATGTTATAAACCCGCGGTCGTTCACTGTACGAGGGTTGAAGTTAAAGGGCTAATCCCGAAACCAGATCTTATTCTTATGCTCTGTTTCCAATGTCACGCACTGTTTCCTCTCTCAGCTGCCAGCAACACTTTGGGAGTATCCTGGCGTTGCTAGGAGACCTGACAGATGGGACCATTGTCCTCGGCTCTTCCTCAAACAATTCTTCCACACCCCCTCCCCATTTCCATCTCGTGGACACACGCCCGTAAAATGAGCTGAGAATAACCTTGCGCAGAATAAAGGAGTCATACCTTTATTTCAGAACCCACAACCACAACGTGCACGTTATGCTTTATGTACGATACATTCATGTGGCGATTGTAAGCTTGCTTTTTTCAATTAACAAAATTTAACACATAACATTTCATGTAGCGCATTACTGTCCCTTTACTATGCTTCCTACACATTCGAAACTACTCTATAGTTCTTGCCAGTATGACATGGTAGCTTAGTGATTAAAGCAGCCGCTCCATAAGCGGAAGATCGTGGTTCAAATCCCGGCTATAACATTGCATTTTTCAGTCCTAATTTCGTCTCTTAAGAACTGCTGACAGTTGCAATGCGGGGCTAGAGGCATGGTGCTGTAATTAGGACAAGAAAAGGCAGGGGTGAGGAAGGGTAGATACATCTGGGCTCGTAGAAAAGCCGCATTTTAATTGTCTCTAGATTTGCCTCCAAATACTTAATGCCTATTATGGAAAATGTTGTAAATGTTGCTTCGTGAGCAGGATTTATTCAGTTAAGATTTTGTCCTTAGAATCACAAAAACGTGCAAACAGTAAACATAATGCAACGTGACATGGAAAAACATAAAAAAGTTTAATGCTTTTACAAACTCTCCCTGTACGAGTATTTATACCGGAACTTGTATCATAAGAGCTCTAAATACATTTGTCTATTAAAATAATTTGTACATCACTTCTTAAAGTGGCTTTATATGAATTTCTATTCTTATTGTTATGAACCATTTTCTATTATTTTTTGTTTTATTCCATTTTAACCATGTTTTATGCGTATCAACAACTTAGTTAGCTCTTTCGGGGTTATAGTCCGTGCTCTAGAAGGTATTGAATATACCGACGTTTCGCCAAGTACTGCGCTTGGCATCTGCAGGGTAAGATCTGTTGTCCGCGCTGGTCATTTAGATAATAATCTACACTTGAAGAGAGATTCATTAAATAAATATAATACACTTTCTGCTTTCGAATGAAAGGTTTTCTTCTAATACGTATGCAATAAACCGCCTTTCTTGGGTAAATTCAAGTTTAATTACATTTCTGTGAGTTTGCAGTTTTTTAAACACGTCTGTTACCAGCTTGCCATAGACCAATAATATGGCCACGTGTACCTTCTGAAGTGGAAACAAGAACAGTTGTTGCTTAATGAGTAACGATTTGGTGAACCATCAGAAGTAATCAATACTTCCCTTTCATGCCTACGTATCATTTGCTTTAACTATGTCCAGTCAGTAACATGAATAACGCTTAGTCATTGGAGAGGGGCAAAGAGAGGAGAAGAAGGGGAAGTTACGTAGGCCTCGTTAAATAATCATGATGCCCTTGTATTTTACTGAATTCGGTTTCTCTACCTTCCTGAAGCTGAACTCAGATTTGCCTTCCGTCCTAGCTCACGGAGATCAAGTTCTCAGTAGAATTTGAATCTTGAGATATCCTGAAATGATTTCAGGTTCTCAAATCATTGCAATTCTTGACATTGTTTTCCCGGTATTGCCAGAATTGCTATCCCTGTGATGTCCTTAAGCCATTCGGCATTCTCATTTGTGTCGTTATGCAAAGAGGAGAGTTCTCGTTTTCCTTCATCCGTTCGTTCAACTAGGTGGTGGTAATTCATCAGTTCCCATTACTTTCCTGTTCATTTCCTAAAGTGCTAGCTTTCATTTCTGCATAAACATTGGAAATCGGTTTTCATTCTTTGATGGGACTGTTCCGTCTTCCCCGTCCTTTGCAATAACTCCTACACATCTGTACTTACAGAAAATAAAACATAACAGAAATGTTTCTGATAATTTTCAATGTTTAATGAATAACTGATGCTATTTCGTAATATTTTTTACTTCAGACGGTTAATACTGATTTACATAAGTATTCGTCCATATTTAGAATGCAATCACTAGATATAGAATAAATTGCATCCCTTAAACATTGATATATTTTACATGAATGTCACCAGTTTTGCTATATTCTGTGATTACTTATTACCAATAGTAGATTCATAGATTTAGTGTGCATGTGAATACATGCTACCAACTTTCTATTTTGTGTTTGTGTTATGCTGTTTTATGTTTTGCTATGATTTATTTTGTAATTAACTTTGTGGTGTTATAATTACTTATTTTGTATTTATTCTTTCGAGTTAATTATGTAATCAAACGGATATTGCAAATTTTAAGTGTGAACACTGTAATAGGGGAAACCTGAAATGTTTACATTGTAGAGAAATAAACAGATAAATAAATGGATAGATAAATAGATAAACAGGTAAATAAATGATGAATAAATAAGTAAATAAATAAGCAAATAATTAATTAATTAAACAAATATATGAACAAACAAATAAATAAGTAAATAAATAAATGAATAAATAAAAAAATCAATAATGTATAATGGGTTGCCTTAAATACAACAATCGCATTTGTAACATTCGTGTATGTCCGTGTGTATGTGTGCGCACGCATGTGCTCTGCGTGTGTGAATTGTCATGCAAGATCGGCGGAGGGAATGCTAGGATGCTTTGTATATGAAGACCAATATGTCCAATTTAGAGAAAAACTGGCACCTTATTACTTTATGCAAAGTACGGCAGGAATTCCAGAAGAAGAAACATCTTATTATAGAAGTTAAAAAAGTTATGTAAAAGTTAAAAAGCATAATTTATACTGCGTAAATCTTTATTTATCTCTTATAGTTTATCAGTTTTACAAAATGAAGGGGACTTCAGGAGCTATTCCCAGAAAGTTCAAGATCAGTGTATACCAGGTGAGTCAGCCGCCCCTTATTTTTTTGGAAGGTAGGCCACTCATCAAACACCATGTGCGCTTTAGCCCAGTTTTGCGCTTATTAAAACGTATATTGCTTGACGTTCTTAGACAGACGAATACGCAAAATTTAGAGGAACAGAGGTTTAAGAGACAGAACGTACTTCTCGTTAAAGTACACCTCAAAAGCATATGACAGTCAATGTCTAGGACTGACTCTGCAAACCACTGCCAGATCATTACGAATACATATAAAATCTCGAGCAGTAGCGGCCACAAAAACCATGTTTGACATCAAGGCAGTATCCAGTCACTGAAAACCTCCATGGCCTTGTTCGCCGCAAAAGTAGTTCCCATCGCAACTTACGGAATATATCTCATTTGAGTCCACAAGACCTAAGGACTCTGGAAGCAGTTAAATCACGCTTCTTGAAAACCGCCCTAGGTGTTTCAAAACATACAAAGTCGAGGCTAGTATGCGAACTCGCCAGGCAACTCTTTTTACAGAGGACCTGCGTATGAGGCTCCCATCCACCGACAGTTCGAATAAATCCTACATGAAAGAGAAGAGGAGAAGGGAAACTCGGCTGCAGTTTTATACAACAGAAGCCATGGCAAACAGATCCTGTACCAACACAAAACCAAGAACTCCGACACCTGGTGAACTCAAAAGCAGTGCATGGATGCCATCACAAATACGCAAGAATTCCACGACCCCGGCAATAACCGTTACCATGTGACCAGCTGTAAAAAGTGAGTCAAATCACTAGTGGAGCTCTGTAAATAATAAACAATCTGGACATTAGAATGCGACGAACAAGGTGCAATATCGTATACGACTCGTTTACTGAGAGCGAATTCTGGGTTTCCAACCGATTTTACAAACGTTTTATTAGAGTATACATAGCAACGCAACTCAGTAAACGCCATTGAAAAAGACAGACCTATCATATGGGTACATGGGTACACTATCATATGATTTTAACATCAGATAAAAAGAACAAGGCGGATTTTTGTACATTAAGCCGGGTTGGGTGCAAAAATAAAAGACATACGCCTTATCCACCATGGACCCATATAGTCAAAACGCACAAATTATTGAATAAGGACTAATTTAAATTTTGGCGTAAACTACGTGTCGTACAACTCAAATAGCGTGCATAATAGATTTTGGCATTTAAGTAATAATATTAAACTACAGTAAGTGCTGACACGTCCGGTAGGTGGGTCGTGTGGCATCCCGTTGTGTTGTGTGTGCAGAGCGGGCCTGGCTCAATAGAACGTTAACTGGATGCATGCTCACTACAAATTGGAGACGCGTGCAACGAGCATATTTGTATGCGCTAAACGGCTCAATTGCACGGACATTCATCGTAAAATCACTGCTGTATATTGTGAGCGTGCAGTTTCTCACCACAACACCTCACACGGATCGCCAAATGGCAGAACTGCTGCGGCCATTCAAGTGGAGAGCATATCAACATCCTCCATACAGTGCAGACTTAGCGCCATGCAATTAAGATATAAGATAAAAAAGAATATTGGTGGACGACGGTTCCGAAACGTCGAGGAGGTAAAAGCAACCGATTCCAGGTGGTTGCATAGCAAGGTCATCTCTCCGCAACCGGAATCGAAAAGTTGGTTCTCCGATCCGATAAATGTTTACAGTCTCTTGGGGACTATGTGGAAAAGTGAAATTACATTGTATGTTGCCATAGCCCTGTTGCCTATGTGTATGTGGTTTAATAAATGACCATAACTTGAAAGTGTAACATACTTTTTGATTCGCCCTCGCATATATACATTCCCTGAGGAATTCAACACAGTAGTTCTGTGCACGCTTCACCCTGTATATTTACTGAAATGCTTTGTGCTTCCTAATTTTTCGTCTCTTTACAACGCACACATCACTCAACCTAAAGGAAAGGACCCAGTATTTTGAAAACAGCTGATGTGGAAACACCCCCACGTCTGCGACTTCGTCGCTTTTGAAGTGGGATACGTTCGCTTTACGACGAGCATTTCGTGCTCTGCGGTGCACCGATAAATTCTCCAAGCAAATAAAGCGAGCTGGGGTCAACGTGATGGATCGCTGCGGGCGAGCTTTTGTTTCCGCTGTCATGGAGCCCGCCTTATCAACAGCAAATCTTTCAATGAAACTTATCAATGGCAATATCACGAGCGTATTTTATTTTGTCCAAAACTACGAGTGCTATTTGCTATGACTTTACTGAATTAAAAGCAAAATAAGCAAGGATGGGATCTCGATTAATTACTTTGAGACAAACCATCAATGATTTTTCATAATTTTAGGTTTACTCTCTCTCTCTCTCTCTCTCTCTCTCTCTCTCTCTCTCTCTCTCTACTACGTATAGTAAGTAAGGGTAGTATTGTACTCGACCCAAAATTTTGATGCCGATATTTCCCCGGAAATATACATTTTGAGGTCCCCAAATAATTTTAAAAAAAAGCATTTTTATAAAAAGGTCTGCATGCGTGTGCCTGTGTCTGTGTGTCTGTGTGTGTATATGTGTGTGCGTGTGTGTGACTCAAAATCGAAAACTCGCTTAAAAACCAAAGTTGGTATTTAAGTTTAATATCTTTAAAGGATGCCACACGAAGATTTTGAAGAAAATACCGCTACCCTAAACTACGCTTTGCATGGAACATTTCTCGAAAATTTTGATTTTCTCATAAACGGCTCCAACGATAGTGACAAATCCATATGCTTAAGACATTTTTATGTAAATTTTGAATTTGTTTGGCTCTAGCCCATATAGTCCTATTTACTCTTGATGACTTTTGCATAAACGTAAGAGATAGAGCAAATCTTACTGTCAAGAATATAGGTCTTATTAAAGCACACAATTATGTCCATATACTTTTTTTTTTTGAGGAGTGAACCATTTCGGAGATATTTATGAGTTTTCCATTACTCACACATTTCTCAAGTGGAAGGTCGTTATTAACTTCTTTATGTATTGGCTATCCAAGAGGAATGGAATTTCAATGCCTTCATATAGTGACCATTTTTAAATGATTTGACTATCGCTCAAAGCCTACTGTATTCCATATTCCCCTTGTCCTTGCCCTAAGATAATTTCTGCAAATGTTCATCTCGAAACATAAGAAGATAGAGGAATAAGAGTATGTAAGAATATCTAGTACGACAGTAGAGAAGGTCATGTGAGTGCAACACATCAGACTTTTAAGTTTTGCCTTTTGTTGCGTATAGCTTTATGCTAGACTCTGCTGAAATACCCAGCGTTGTCTGTGGTTTGTCGACTTCATTCCTATAACTTTCAGACTCAGGTTGCACTTGCCCAATGGCCTTGTGTTCTTTTTTTTTTTTTTTTTTTTTTTTTTTTTTTTTTTTTTTTTTTGAGACATTTAAAAAAGACTACTTAAACAAGGAGTTAACTAAAACTCTTGGAATAGTGTGACATCGGGCTTGGCACACAAGAAAGGACAGACGGGGTCAAGCTACTTCACACTACATGCAGTGTCGACCAGCGGGTAACGACATTCAGGCCGGGCTGCCTCGCGCAGCTGTTGTATGTGCACGACTGTCAGCAATTGAGGTGGCAGAAACAAAAGGGGTTTCGAGAACGTTCGGGATACTTCTAGCTTCCGGTGCGCGGGTGTGTCAAAGTCCAGAAAGGTCCGTGTGATGTCATCCCCAGTATATAAGGAGGCCAGAGAATGAAAATGCGGTGAGTGACTTTCAGAATTGAGTTGTGGACATGAGTCGGTCAATATGTTGTGAGTGTGAGACAGCTTGCGTGTGTGTCGTCATGATGGTACGTAGCAAGAAACTTTAGTGAGCGTCGTGAGTGATTGTAACGTCGTATTTAGGTTATGAGAGACACCGGAAGTGAAGAAAGACACTAAAAAGACTGAGCAAATGTATGAGAAGTAAAAGTTGTGAGTTGTGATACCCCGAAGGACCTACACTGTGTTAACTATGAGAAGTAAACTGTGTTTGTGGTAAAACTTTAGAAGACAATAAAGTGATATAAGAATAACAGGACTGGATTTTGCCAGTTTGTTACAATAGTATAAAGAGCACAAAATAAACAAAAACACCGGGAATATACTGTGCAAAAGCAACCACAAATACTGCACGTAGAAAAGCAAGCAGGGAAAGCTATGTAAATGTAAGACTTACATTTCTATTTCAATCATACAGAAAACTGTATTCCTTGTAGAACAGGAATTAAAGAAGGAAATATGATTGTTTCATTAAAGTAAGATGAGTATAGAATATAAAGCATTCCATTTCAATTTCAAGCATATAGAAAATTGTATGAATTGTTTGTAGAAGAGGAATTAGACAAAGAAGTGTGATTGCGTTTCATAAAACAAAAGTGGGTACAGAAAACTGCATAATTCTAATTCGCTGAATTTCTACTTCAATCATAGAAAATTCTATGAATTGTATGTTGAAGAGCGAGCTGAGGATACGCAAAAGGAAAGCGAGTAGAGAAAACCATGTGAATTTATATTTTCATATAAAGAGTAGCTTAGGGCGGAGGAATTTTCTTCGAAATCCTAGAGTCGCATCCTTAAAGGATATTACATAAACCTAAATTCCAACTTTGATTTTTAACCGAATTTTCGTTTTTGAGTTATGCTGCTCGCAGACAGACAGACACAGACACAGACAGACACAGACACAGACACAGACACACACAGACACACACACACACAGACACACACACACACACACCTTTCTCAGATATTTTTTTTTATTCAGGGGACTTCAAAACATATATTTCCGAAGGCTACCTATAATTAAGTTTATTGGATACCGTAGCATAGTCGTCTATGTTCTACAAATACCTTCTTCTTTTCATTGGCTTAAAAACCAGAAATAATGGTGAATCTGCTGTGACAATTTTTAAGCTCTGTTAATAGGTTTGAGGCCCATAGCTCTCGAATGATTCGCTGACCAGTGTGGTACGGTCGTACGGCTAAGACGTTCTAATTTGTTTTCGGTGCAGAGTAACGAACTCTGGGACACCAGCTGGCACCGCCCAAACCAATTCAATTTCCCCATCATTCGACACGCCTGCACTATAAATCTGACAGTAATTCAATTTACTCTTCTGAAACAATCTCTCGCTTCATTGCACCCACCATGCTTCAGTATCTCATCAGATCATAAACAACTTCTAATAAACGCTTTTATATTGTTAAAAATACTCTGTTGTGTCACACTCACACGACTTCCTCTACCCGTTATAACAGCACAATAATTACACTTCGGGGTTAGACTAAATGCCTATTTTTACTTTCTCTGCTACGTATAGTAAAGTAAAGCATGTATTGCATTCCACCCAAAAATTCGATGTCGAGATTCCACCGGAAATATGTTTTGAGGTCCCATGAATCCTTATAGAAAAAGCTCCGAGTGTGTGTGTGTGTGTGTGTGTGTGTGTGTGTGTGTGTGTGTGTGTGTGTGTGTGTGTGTGTGTGTGTGAACAGCATAACTCGAGAACCAAAAGTTGGTTAAAAACCAAAGTTGGTATATAAGTTTAATACGCTTCAAGGATGCGTATAGAATCTGGTCATAAGGTATGAACATAAATCAATAGGTGTTGTTCTGACCAGTTGTACAGTGTTATTGATTCTGAACGATATCTGAGATAGCACAAATAGAAGTTTGCTTGGGTTAATACCTGAGTTACCAGGGTATTGTTCCACCTAGGCGCATTACACATTTAGCGAGTGTATATTGTTTCTTTAGGAAAAATAAACAGTGGTGTTGGTGATCAGGGAGTGTTATTTGAATACTTATTCTATGAGAGTCAATATTTAATGTTTTAATACCTTCATTTTTAAGTTTTATAAGTGGGGCCCCAACATTTATTTGCAGGGGCCCCCCAAAACTTTAGCTACGCTTCTGAACATGTGCATTATAAATAAATGCTTAAGCCCTAAATATAATTCTGTATGACTGAATGGATGCGTGTATGATATCGTGTGGGTAATACTTCGAATTCCAGGCAGCAACTGTTTTCTGCATAGATTTGTGATGCAGCCCAAGGTAGAGCAAATTGCTTTAGTAATGTACACCGAAAATGTTTACTTCATAGACAAGCCAAATATACCATTTCGCTATTTCTGAATAGGACCCGTGGTCGTAAGATAAATATAAACCGTAAGTTGTATAAAACGAAATTCTTAGTTATCCGATGTATGTAAATGGAACAAAAATGTAAAAAGGTTCACAGGACTTTCTCTACCCATTGTTCCGCAAATTATTCTTTATAAAGCTTACTCTTCTATCTACATTAATCGAGATAAACATTTTGAGGTAGCTGAGGATAATTTTGTCCAAAGTATAGCAATTAGCTATTTAATTATATAAAACAACAACGGATAGAGGGATTATACAGAAAAATTGAGTGTATTTGAGTGTAGGAGATTATTAACAGTAAATAATTTATTTTCATAAACTCCACACCCATCTACGAGTATTACTGCGACACTTTGAACATCAAATAGAAAGGAGTCACACAGCTAGATGACTATAGCTACGCAGAGGCATTTGGACATCAAATCTGCTACAAAAGCGCCACAACGCGGGACAATGTTAACACAAAAGAAGGTGAAGTAAAACAGTAATACACTTTATAAAATTCATTTATAAAATCCACTTCAATTTGTAGAAATTCTCTTTTATTTGCAATTTCCTTGTAGATTCAATAGGGGCATACAGCAGGCTCAAGCGATAGTCAAGTATTTTAGCTTCTATCTACACACAACGTACAGTAAACACACGTATTACAGAACACAAGACATGCTGCCGTTTGGGACAAACAGAAAAGTCTGCAGTCGCAGAACACGCATTACTAGCGCCAGGGGAACACATTATACAGTACTCAGACACAGTTATCCTGTCTTCCACAGTACATTATTATGCCCGCTTAAGTCGTGAAGCCATAGAGATTCTGAAATGCAATGATAACTTCAATAGGAAGGAAGAAACAAAGCGCTTAAATAAAGCCTGGCATCCAGCATTATACATAGCAAGTAAAAAACCTGACCGGAGAGAAATTCAAAATCTACGCCAGCTTCAGCTGCAATAAATACCAGCCCTTCGACAACAATGGAAGCCCCCACTTTAAACCATCACACGCAGCAGTCAAGCCAACAAACAAAGACCAGACCAACCATCTTACACCCACACATGCTAAGCATATAAAACATGTGAAACCAAACGGCTCCGTATCAGTCGTCTCCGAGAGTAGCAGAGTACTACGGTTACACTACTGATGATGTTCGACGCTGCTTCAAACGAAACGTATGGAAGAAGAATTTCCACTAGACCACGGCTCCCAAGCCCGGATATTCATTCTGTATTTTGACACCCGCCGTAAAAGCTTACGCAATTGCATATCTTTGTTGAAGCACACAATAATTGTTTTGGGCCTAAAATAACTCCACATTTTGGTTACTTGAGGGCTATATCTGCCCTAAAAGCCGTGGTTTCTTATGCTGGAAACAGTATATAGAGTAAACTGTATGTTAAGAATTTCTGAAAGAAGGGTAAAATAATTGCGTTTCGCCTCTGCGTGTTTATTGGATTTCTTGGCCTTCATTATTCGCGATGTCATTCAGCGAATGCGAGACACGTTGTTCTTGCCTCAAGAAAATCGAGTTTATCGCGTCAAGAGAGTTTCAAGAGCAGAACTACGCCTTAACATAAAGATAGAATAATATTTTCACTGCAGCTCTAGTTTCGCCTATAAAAGTACTTTATTACCTCATTTATGCTTCTATTTTATGAAAGTCGGACGAGTTATTAAAACACTTCAAATCAAACGTACAACTTCAGCATGTTTTCAAAAACTATATATTTACTAGTGGACCCGACAGAAGATGTCCTGTTAAAACGTTGTACGTCCAAAAATAATACAATTTTGTGAATAAACTAACATATAACCGTAAAAGAAACAAAAATCAAAACATCGCTAACACTATGAATTTCGCTCCTTCTGTTGGTTAGAAATCGCCATTGCGCAATCTCAGTAGCGGGAAGATGGCCACGTTTGTTGTAATTACTTGACTATATTACTGTACAAGAAAACGTACTAAACAGGGTAGGTGGGTGAGTTCCAGCCTGTATCAACAATGGACAACATCACAACACCCCTAAGTAATTACTTCATTCTCTTTAATCTGAACAACGTACTTTAGCTTATATTATAAACAGTGAATCATAACCATCTTACTAACGATCACTTGCTTCGCTCAAGTGATTTGTTATGATCAGTATGTGCTAACTGAACACAAGGGGGCCATGTCCAGAGATGGTTGCTCATTACTTGGACGGGAAATGCTGCATTATGCAGAAAAACGCTTATTTGTCTGCCCTTTTCATCTATCCCCTTTGCTTTTATAATAAGTATCAATTTGCTGTATAATGTTCCAATGGTTGCTGACTCTCTAGCACAGTTTGCACAATGTATATTGTTTAATTACACTTTAAAATCGTACTTCAATAAATAATAATATACTAAATGTAGGTTAAGCGGATTGTTATAGAATGTCGTGTATACATCATTGGAGTTCCTGACAACTCATGTAAAATACTTCAATACTGCACTTTACACATTTTCACAATGTGTGTTTGTTAATTACACTTTTAATTATTTGTTCTCAATAAGCGCGCACCTTTTATGTAGTAATAACGCTCAGCTGTGACAAAAATCTCCTAGAATCCGATCGCAGTACCAAATACCGGGAATTGTAAAACGCGATCGAAGTGCTGCTTGACGGATCCAATTGTGATGCTAACGGAAAACTCATTCGAGCTCTGGCCAGTCACCGACTCACCTGTGAAGATGCCAAGCGTAGTTCATGGCGAAACGTCGAGAACCTGGAGACCCATTAGACCACGACCTACATGCCCGGATAGTATGTATGTTTAATCATCGAAACATCTGCTTGGATACCATATCACGTCATACATCCGTGATATCAGATACGTTTTAATTTTTCATTTAGTAAATCGAGTAACTATTTTACGTATTTCAATGCTAAAATTGCATAAAACGTATGTGAGACGTGTGTATTCTTTTCATTGATACCCGTAAAAATTAGCTCGCTCTTTCGCTCATGCCCTAGGCACATACCTGTTACAATCAGTCAGATTATACACTAGTTACATAAATAAATATACGAAATTTTCAAAAGTTCCTGTTAAATACACTTATAATGCAAACATTTAACAAGTTATTGCCTAGAGCTCGAATTGTCTTTAATATGATTATGGTACATTTTGGTTTGCTTGTTTATTATTGTTTGATCTCGGAATTATTAACTGGTAAGATTAATAATCTTATAAATATACTTCTTTCTTTCCCTGATTACCCTCCCCTTATGTAGGACTTACACCCCCTAGGACTTACAAGATTTTAAAAAAAGGTATCCAAAATCTTGAGAGGTGGCATTATGGATCAAAAGAAGAATAAAAATACATGGACTCTAAAATGCACACCCTAAGAGGATTATTGAGAAGTTAAAAGCTATCAAAACAAGTCGTATAGATCGTATTTCAGGGTAATTTTGGAAAACTTGGACAAAAATGAAACTAGGAGAAAAATAACGATAAAATTGTTGAATCAAATACGAGACATAAAACGGATATCCAATAACTGGAGAATGGTACCAATATGTGTATAAGTAAAAACCTGAGATAATAATTCGGCTAATTACATGGGTATACGTTTACTTTGAATTTTAGGAAAGATTTTTACAGGAATTTTAGGTAAGAGGTTATAGAACTGGGTAGAGTCTTAGAAAAAAATATCAGACTCCGAGGCAGGATTTAAAGCTGGTAGGAGATCTGATAATATTTTCATAATTAAGGCAGTTGTAGGCAAATATTTGAGCAATAAAAGGGGAAGGGTGTACATGATATTTATTGATTTAGAGAGGCATTTGATATCATTAAAAGAAAGGCATTATGGATAAAATTAAGAAGAAATGTAGTAAGCAACGCATTTATTGTACTATTGAGTAATATATATCACGAGAATAGTTCTGTGTAAAATTGCCAGACAATAAAATAACGGAATGTGCACAGAGCATTTCAGGAGTAAGACGGGGATAAAAACTTCGTCCAATGTTATTACCTTATTTGGATGATCTAGGGAGTTTCAGTTGTAGATTGAGGCAAAACTATTGAAGCTATTGGCAAATACTGCAAAGATTGGGGGTTGAAAATAAATAGAAAGAAATCAAATTATGCATACTTTAAGAGCTATGAACATAGGTTAGCTCTATGTAAGCAGTTTTATGAAAAGTATGGTTTTATATATTGCAGTTCACTGTTTTTTTCCCTAATATACTCATAAAACGAGTTAGAGCCCAGATTAGGTTAGGGCAGCTCTGTATAAGTAGTTTTATGAAAAGTATGGTTTTATATATTGCAGTTCACTGTTTTTTTCCCTAATATACTCATAAAACGAGTTAGAGCCCAGATTAGGTTAGGGCAGCTCTGTATAAGTAGTTTTATGAAAAGTATGGTTTTATATATTGCAGACCACGTTTCTTATCAATACATTGATAAACCGAGTTAGATCCTAGGTTAGGTTAGGTTAGGTTAGGTTAGGTTAGCTCTATATAAGCAGTTTTATGAAAAGTATGGTTTTATATATTGCAGACCACGTTTCTTACCAATACATTGATAAAATGAGTTAGATCCTATATTAGTTTAGATTAGGTTAGGGCAGCTCTGTATAAGCAGTTTTATGAAAAGTATGGTTTTATATATTGCAGACCACGTTTCTTACCAATACATTGATAAAACGAGTTAGATCCTAGGTTAGGTTAGGTTAACTCTATATACGCAGTTTTAAGGAAAGTACAGTTTTATGTACCTACTAAGAATTAGACAGTTTTTACTAATATATTCATAAAATGACATATGCATCCCATTGAGTGCAAAAACATCTTTTCGTACTATACTAAACTAGCACCGGCGAGGGAAACAATAACAATAAATTTCGATTTATTTGTAACCTTTCGTCTAATGATTAACAATGACCTGCTTGCCATCTGTTGCAAAGATTTGAAGGATATCGATTAATAGTATTTGGCGATATGAATGTGCAAGAAGATTGCTACAGAATCGAGGAGTATTTTGTATTTCCTAGATTTCCTAGATGCGTTTCACACACATGTATTACACATTATTTTTGCAAGATCGTGTGTTTTATTATTTTTAATTAATAACAAAATTCTTACTAACTTACCCATCGTAGCTCCGGTTTTTCGGTAGAGTAATGCTGCCAATTCAATAACTATAGATAATTTGATTGTTTTTCTTATTTTCTTTCGTTCTCCTCTATGCAATTGTTTTATTCAGTAGCAACCATAGTAACATTAACACATTAAAGATACGATACAAACTGTACATCTGTTTTACAAATTATGAAATGAACAAGAAATGTGGCAAGAATGACACACAGAGGGATCTTTAAGACTAATTTTCACGTGAAGTGAATAACGACCTTCCATTTCAGAAGTTTAACGTATTGCAAAATTCACACCAATAACAAGGAATATCTCCGAAATGGTTCACTTCATAAAAAAATGCATTAGACATAGCTTGTACGTTATAACAATATCTACATTTTTTGTACAGTACGATTCACCAGTTATGCAAAAGTCATCAAGAGTAAACAGAACTACGTGGGCTATAGCTAGAAAATTCAAAATATATAGTGCATATGCCATAAAAATATCTTAAATATGGCACTTAAGTCCAAATCGTTAGAGCCATTTTTAAGAAAGTTAAAATTTTCAAAAAATGTAAAGAGTAGGTTAGGGTAGAGGAATTTTCTTTCATATATTCGTGTCGCATAGTTGAAAGATATTAAACTTAAATACAAACTTTGGCTTTTTAACCAACTTTTCGTTTTTAAGTTGTGCTGTTCAGACAGATACACATAGAGAGAAACACAGACACACGCGGGTATTTTGCCAAGAATGCTTTTTTGTATTCCGGGGACTCGGAAATATATTTCTCGTGAAATATCGACATCGAACTTTTCGATCAAATACAATACTTTCACTACTTACTATACGTAGTAGAGAAAGTAAAAATTAGACGCATTGTTTAAAATGAAAGAGACGGAAACTACACCGTTGTATTATCATTTCCAGACCTCTATGTATATTAATTGGTAACTTTAACGGGCAGTAAAGTCGCGTGACTGATACACATACGATGTTCAGGTTACATGCCTGAGCCCTCACAACTATCTCACCCTCGTACCAAAGTAGACTGGAAGTTAAGTTTGTTGCATTCTTTTTCACGATAAAGGAAGTCTAAACATTAACATATGCATTCAAAAGTTGTTTCGACACCATCTGTTCACCAGAGGGAGGAAAACTTGTACAAAGGGAACTCTGGACTTGCCTTCCGAGAAAAGGGCAGTGCAAATTTAAGAGCACGACAAGTTTTAATGAGATTTTTACCCTTCTTTTTCTAGAGATTTCCATCTCACTTCTTCACAGCATCCTTAACAGTAACTTCGACACTTGCCAACAAGCGCTGATTAGCAAGTGTCCAGGGGAATAAACCGTGGGGCTGCAGCACTTTCTCGCTATATTCAAAATTAATATATTCCTCAAGAAAATCTAGATTCATTACATTACAAACCCAAGAATTAAAAGTGTATGTGTTATTAATATCCATCCTTTAAGAGGTAAAAACTGTAGTCTACTACAATTACTGACTATTTGAGACAGAAGATTGAAAACTGAGTACGTCACATAGTGAATTGTCCCGATAATTCGAAGATCCGTGCTTCGGATATGGCCAGCATTTTTAAAATTTCAGAGTACTTTCAAATAAAGAATGCAGATATTTTAATAAGGGATACTTTAATACATATCCAGTTTGGTGTGTTTGTTTATACTTTCACTACTACGTATAGTAAGTAGAGGAAGTATATTTCACCCAAAAATTCGATGTCGAGATTTCACTGGGAATATATGTTTTGACGCCCCCTTAATCCAAAAATAAAGTATTTTTAGAAAAAAAATCCGTGTGCGTGTGTGTGTGTATATATGTGTGTGTGTGTGTGTGTGTGTGTGTGTGTGTGTGTGTGTGTCTATGGATGTCTGTGGACAGCATAACTCAAAAGCGAAAAGTCAGTTAAAAACCAAAGTTGATATTTAAGTTTAATATATTTCTAGGTTGCGACACGAAGATGTTGAGAAAAATTCCTTCATCCTAAACTATCCTTTGGATGGACCGAGCGGATGGCTCAAGTGGTAACGTCTGTGGCCCGCATTCGGAAGGTCACGGGTTCGATCTCCGTGGCCACGCACTCTGATATGGGTTTTTCCGTGCTTTCCCCATGTCACTTAGGTGAATGCTGGGGTGCATTATTTCATACCACGGTTTACTTTCCATCATTTCCTTCCATTCCATTTCCTTATCTTTCAGGTGGTGCAGTTCCAGGTGTGTAGTGTGGGCAGTGTCGGACAGATGGCGTGGATGATTGCGCATGGTAATTGCTGTTCTCGGCGCTGGGTGGCGTCTGGTGGCCCTTGTCCTCCGTCGAGGGGGAACGGGACGCTTCGTGCGATGCCGACCCGGACTCGCGGTGTGATGCTGGCTGCTTGGCGGGGCGTTGCGCTAGGATGAAGACGTCTCAACACTGGTTAGGGACTTCCAGGCGTCTCTGGTGGGTCTGTCTATCTGCGAGTCTGATAGCACCCCTTCGGTTCCCTCATTCATCCCTGCCTCCTGGGGGATGGTAGCCACAATAGACCTGTGTAAGTCGACATGAGCGAGGTGTCCCCCCCGTCATGTACCCTTTATCTTTACTCTTTACTCTTTAGACGGAAAAAGTTTTCTGAAAATCACTATCGATTTTGATTAAAATTCCACATGTTTAAGATACTTTTATGTCAAATGAAATGTATGCTTTAACTTTTCTGGCTATAGCCCATGTATTCCTGTTAACTCTGGAGGACTTTTGCATAACTGGTAAACCGTAAGAGATAGAGCAAACTCACTACACAAAATAAACGTAGATCTTGCTAAAGCATACAATTGATGTCCAAATAAATATTTTTATAGAAGATACTTATTGTTATTTGTGTGAGTTTTGGATCGTAATTCATTTTTTTATATCTTAGCCAGGCAAAGAGAACGGAATCTCGAAGGTTTAAAATATTGGACTATCGCTTGAAACCTACTGTATTCCCTGTTATGGTATGAAGTAGCTTAGCCTCGACGATCGTTTGTTGTGCGCTGCGCCCGGCGTCACAATATTTTTCTTTAATGGCATTAAGAACGGCCACTGTGTGCCTTTGGTATTGTGTTTGCTTACAAATAAAGACAAAGTTATGTGAAGCAATGCTTCGTATTATCAGTCGTGAGTGTGATAAGCAGTTAAATAAGACATTTGAACCCAAGATTACAATTTCGGATCTAGAAATAGGTGTTCACAATACCGTGCAAATCTTTTGGCCTGTTATTGCTAAGGGTTTCCTACAACGCTCTATACTTCAATCTTTGCTGTCAAATATGTTATTTGATCAACTCAACGTTTGGTTTGAATGCAATAAGCTATCACAGGTCCCCTGGGAGGGGGGGCTCGAAGCCTCGTCCAGAGGACGAGGATTCATAGAGACCAACATCTACCATACTCGGCAAAACGCCCTCCTGAAATAGCCTACCAGTATGAAAGATGAAGTGAGGTGAAATGGAATCCAGCTTGGCTCACAAACGCTACCACCTAAGCCATCTCACTCGGTATCTAAACACTTAATTCGTATTAAAGGAGTTCACAACCATCAGTAACCATCTTGCATTAGTTTCTATTGCTCCAATGTATGTGTCTTTCATTACGTCACATCAAGTAATCATCTCTGCATGGAGCTCAATAGCATAATTATTAAATCTGATTGGTTGCAGGATTCTCTTCAGTCCATTCCAACTTGAAACAGACACGGTTCTAAGGTATCGTATTATGCACTGCTATAACTCTGCGGTCAGAGCATTGAGCCCTATTCACAATGAAAGTTAAGTGCAAATTCAGTATAAGACTTTACACCCATGTTATGTAATGGAAGCATTCACATAGAGTTGTGCACGTCGATTGCAGGAGAACTTAATAAATCTTAGTATTGCTACTATAATTGTAAAAGCTGCTACAAGAGATAGTAATTTCCAAGCTTTATTATATGTAGTTACCTTGTAAAACTAGGGTAGATGTAAAATTTAATGGTGGTTAATAGCTGACTGTTACTATTCTTTTTTCTATAGTGCAAATAAATTTTGTAGCACAAACAAGTCTATGATTGGATTTTGTGGGTTGGAATATCACGAAGGATTGTGGACTGTGTTAGCGTCAGTAAAAGAGAACTGTTGTGTATTCAGTTTTGGAAGAAGTAACTGGGCTGGATTGTCACAATATTTGTGAATATATTGTATTTCGCTGTCACATAGTTTCTCTTTCATAACTTATCTTCGCTTTCAGTTACATAGATGTTTTTATGCGTTTAACCGCTTTCTCTATTCACTGAACTCTGCATTGGAGAATTTTAAATATGAATACATGTTTTGAATATTAGAATGTTCAAAATCCATTCCTTTTCTGTTGCGAACGTTACATAAATATTAATGATTCATGAAAACACCTTACATGAACATGTAAAATAATATGTAATGTTCCAGGAAAGTTTGGGCACTTATTGTTGAAGAACTGATAAAGGTATTTATTTTAATAATGTTTAACGGCCGTTCGGACATCATATGTCCCGCGGGTGCTGAATATTGATAACTAGAGGGCAGAGGATTGCGCCGCAAGTTTATTGCATATACGTTCTACTGTTACTACTCTGGCATGCACACAGCTGCAGGCGCCTGCTCATGCGCGTGAATATACGATGGCTGCGCTGTACTCCATGTCCAACTAAGCCGTATCACATGTGGCTGCTCGTGGTTCCGCGCTTTACTGATGATACATTAAATTCAATTATCGGAAAGGGAAATTTAGAAGAGAAACCTCCCAGAACTAGGTTTAGGACATCTTCCAGCATTTGCAATTTATTAAAACTGAAGTGATCCTGGAAAAAGCACTTCTGCCTAGCAGGACAATCGTGGCTGGATTCTAATTAGATTCTGTTTTTTTTTTTTTAAATTAACATCCTCCAACATTGCGTCATATCGGACGGTGAGTGAATGAAACGGGTGAAATGATGCTCAAATGAGCCCAAGATCCATGGAGCTTTAAGTTACCCGACATTCGTCTTCTCAGGATAAGGGAAAACCTCGGAAAAAACCTTACCCGAATAACATACCCTAAGCGAGATTCTAACTCGCGACCTCTTGAACGTGAGGCAGACACGCTAACCATCACGCTATCGAGGCGGGTGAGATTCTGTAGTGTGATATCATTTCAAAATGGGAAACCTGCGTGAAATATTTACTCAAGCAATTCCAATACAGCCAATTAATCAGAAGTAGTTCAGTCAAATGCTCAGTAATGCTGAAAGTAGCCTGGGAGCAGGAGGCCAATTTCGTGCATCTTGTGTGACTAAACTTCAACTTAATATTGTAACAATTTGAAAAATCGACGAATCCCACTCCAGACACCAGTATAACAAAGTGACAAATCCAGTGTAGTTAATTTTCTATCAGTTTATTTTTCTTCCAAAGTTTTGCACAAAACCATAGCTCTCTTTTACTGACATTAACACAGTCTAGTCTTTCGTGATATTACAACTCACAATTATTTTCTTCTCGTAGCCTTGACTCAGTCCTTTGACTGTCTTTCTTCACTTTCTCGGTTTGTCATACACTAACTCTGATAATACAATCACTCGACACTCGTATTTGTTTGCGTCTTTGTTTTCTCACTGACCTGGTATGTGGTGTCAAATAGTTTAGCCTCAACCGTCCTTTGTTGTGCGCCGCGGCCTGTGTCACAATATATTCATGCTGATTCTTATTTTGTACAATAACCAGGGACGAGACACTGCGTCGGTCCTCCGCTGCTGCACGACTAGTTTAAGATAAGAATGCCGCGGAAGTGGCGGGGTCAATGTTTGCTTTACAAGCAATAAACCTGTAATTTCTGATTAAAATTCGCAATAAACGTTGTCTGAACCTATCCAACTTTATTACAAACTTTCCGAAGTATCTACTTCCTATTTACCCTTGCCTATTTAATATAGTGTTTATATACGTAAAACTTATAAAGGAAGAGTCTGGGCATTTTATACAGTATCATAAATTTGTGTAACCCCAACCTTGTATATGCAGTCAACTGCTCACTCTCCCATACAGCAGTCTAGCGTTTCACTTCTCGTGTAACAGCATAAATTTCAAACAAAATTGGCACTGTCTCGATTTACACAGCAATTTCTCCGTTCCTTTGAGCTAAACGCTATCGCCTTCCTGCTCTACTCTATCCTGAATATCCCCTTTCTGATTTAGGGAGCTCTGAGACGTTTCAGTCAGAATCCCACTAACAACGCCAGACGTAACCTTTCCAGAAGAACTTAATGGTTCGAATCCACTTCAATGGGGATCAGCTGCGATTCCGTGAAATATAGTATTACATAGTAGGATCAACGTAGAATGATGAAAGGAAACTGTGTTGTGTCAGTGAAGTTGGTGACAGGAGTTAACAAACTGAATAAAAATATGATGTTGCACTCACATGACTTTCTCTACTCTTGTACAAACTATTGATACAGGTGCTTATTCCTCTATCTACTTCCTGTTAAACGAGATAAACATGTAGAGATTATCCTGTAGGTGCAAAGGGAATATGCGAACACAACAGGGCTTAAGCGATAGACAATCCTTTTAACACCTGATGGCTATGTGATACCTTTGCAATTCCATTCACTTTGGACAGACAAGAAATTAAAAAACAAGAGCAATAACGTATTGTTTCATAAAAGTATAACTATTCGAAAATTCAAACAAATAACAAGGAATATCTCGGAAGTGGTTCACTCCAAAAAATATTAAGCGTGAATAGAAAGAAAATTTAGAAAAAGCTCCGAGTGTGCGTCCGTGCGTGTGTCCAGCTGTCAACAGCATAACTCAAAAACGAAAAGTTGGTTAAAAACCAAAGTTCGTATTTAAGTTTAATGCCTTTCAGGGATGCGACAAGAAGATTTTGAAGAAAATTCTTCCACTCTAAATTACCTTTTACTTGGAAAATTTATCGAAAATTTTATTTTCTCAAAAATGGCTCTAACAATATTAAAGTGCCTTATGTTTAGGACATTTTTATGGCAAATAAAATGTATATATTGCATTTTCTGGCTATATGCCATGTGGTCCTTCTTACTGTCATAACTTTTGTATAATGGTGAACCGTTAAAGATAGACAAAATCTTACTACAAAACTACATATCTCTTTAAAAAACACAATTTACATCGCATGTATTTCTTTGTGGAATGAGCTATTTCGGAGATATTCCTTGTTATTTGCATGCATTTTTTATATTTTCTTTCTCCCTGTTTCGTTGCAGTTCTTTTGTTGCCAACTCCCCATCTCTCTCATCCACACACTCTCGTGCACACAAATACCCATAATCAACACCGTTCAACAGCCATTAAAACTACTAAACTTGTATTTTTAGTATTAAAAAGCAATATGTTGTTATCAATTACAATTGAATTAGAGGAAAACCAACAAGTGAAACAACGAATTGTTTATTTTCATGGAACTGTGCCTATTATGTTTGAGAGTGTCATTTCCTGCTCATCCACAGAGGACATTGTTTATAAAGCCTCTTCTCACATCGATAAAGTGCATGAAATGACCACAATGATACAACAATAACAATAATAAGAATTATAATGCTTTCAAGTATGTACCGAGCCTTTTTAATTGGATACTGTTTTTAAAAGTTAAATTCTCCGTCCTAGAGATGCGCTCTACCAAAACTGCGGTAGTTTATAAAGGACAGTAAATGGCGGGATTACGGTGTATTTAGCTTGTTGTTTCAGCCGTTGACCAACCTGGAAAAAACAACTGCGGAAACTACAACTTAGAGCCTTCTATGATAGGTATGATTTAAAGTAGGACTGCGTAAAGCACATGAATAGTCTCTCTGTTGTCTTTGACAGCAACATCATCTGAGATGTGAAGATAAAGTGTGCGAGTAGTACAGGAGTGGGCTCAGAGAGCGCAGATTGTTCACGACCTTGACTCATAGCTGTATGTTTAGCAGGCAAAAAAGATGAAGGTCGCTCAATGTAAGCTCGAGTCTTGGATATAGTTACAATCTACTATACACACCTGCCTTGTCACTGAGTAGTTTCAATTAGTTTCTTCATTTCAGCAGCCAGCCACAAACTCAGGGTGCAGACGAGCCGGGGGCTACAGCAGGCCACCAAACGCCAGGCAAAACCGAACAAACTCCATACAACTGCCGTCGCCTAGTTCTGCAGAGGTATTTTTAGACGTGGCGAATGACCGAAAGCTGTGCTGTAGTTTATGGTCGAGTTCATGACCTTAGGGGTGTCAGATAACTATCGTTAGGGTGGTTGGGCACGGGGATTGAACCCACGACCTCCCGAATGGGAGCCACAGACATTACCGCCTGAGCCATCCCGCTTGGCATGATGGAATAGATATTACTTTCTAAAATTTGTTTCATGCTTTATCCACGGATACTAATTTTAAGATACTATGCGTGACAGTATTAACTTATTGTCCCATTTAAATTCAGACAACTGCTGCGTTTTATGACCCATACATGAAAAAGTAATAATGAATCTCCAATTTCCATTACAGGTTAATGGAGACGGGAGGACCATGAGTTAAAGTCAATTTTGACTGACAGAATGGAACATATAGAGCTAACCAGTTCGAAGTTGGCTGGGTTATTGATTGATAAATGGATTTTCAATACACAATGAAGATAGAAACAATTGCTTTGTAATCTTCCGTTTTATTTTAATGGAACATTGACTGATTCACAATGCGTAACTGAAATAGAATGATTTTTAAGGCAAGAGTTGATAAAAATGAAGCTTTCATTTTGAAATGGCCTTCGCTATATGCTATTAGTGAATTAACAGCACTGAATACGTTGTAAACGTAATGTAATGTAAACCCCGCGCGACAGCCCACGAAGGGCCAAGGCCTACCGCCCAGCCGCTGCGTCCCCCACCTCTGCCCACTACAGGCGTCATTGGTCAGGTGCAGTACTGGAGGGTGGGACGTGGTCAGCGCCCCGAGCCCTCCCGGCCAGTTATGCGGTCTGCTCGACCTGGGGCCGCTACTTCTCCATCAAGTAGCTCCTCAATTGGTCCCCCCGGGACCTAACGAGGCTGAGTGCACCCCGTGCCAGACCTCCCAGAGGGGATAAAATCCCCATGCTGGTACCGGGGATCGAACCCGGGTCCTCCGCGCTACGGAGGCGGCCCTCACTGAATACATTACCCAAGCATAATAAAAATAGGATGTTGCCCTCCATATAGCATTTGTTTACACTGAAGGATCATTACTCAGCTGATAAAATAATTCATTATCCAGTAATAACTAGAACATCTGGGGGAACCGTTGGAATATTGCATTTTGAAATATATATATTCTATTTTAATTGAAACTGAAATTATTCATTAATTTTGACCACCTCTTTATGTCTTATTTTTCAGCTTTTATGACGTTCTTGCATATTTTAAAATATTTTAAAGGTCCTTTTAGCCAATTTATGGGTCTTCAACTTCCGAACCCTAATAATAATATAATTTGAGTGGAAGGAATCCTCCATGCTCCATGTAGTATTTACCTAGAACGCATTTCGTTAGGACCTTCCTAACATCCACAGCTTATATTGACTCAAAAATAAATAGTGCATGCAGTATTAGTTACACTCTAGTTATATTAATTTTTGCATCGCTGTATCATAAAATATACGCACATTTGGCTGCCCACTGACCTAAAACCAAACGTTTGGCTTCAGAATATGACTGTACGTGTGGAGCAGAATATAAACGCAACTACCATTTACTCTTAACAGTAATTAATTAGATTACACGCTAATTGCTCTCCGCTCCAATGAACAGCATACGTTCGAATTCCTCCAATAGCTGCACCCGAGTGTCAAAATTTATCGAATGTAAAACGATTTAAAATAAATTGCATACCGCTATCTATAAGCCTTTGTAACAGTAGTAGCTGATACATTAAAGTTACTCCACAGTAAATAAAGTAACTAAGGTAGCATATACCTATAATAATTTTAAAAAGTCTCATGTGTTGCACTCACACGACTTTCTCTGCTCTTGTACTAACTATTCTTACCAACTCTTATTCGTAAATCTTCTTTTTGTTAGACGAGATAAACACTTGCAAAAATTATTTTATTGCATAATTAGTTGCAGATGCAAGGGTAATATGGGAATACAGTAGGTTTTGAGCGATAGTCAAATCTTTTAAAGCTGGTCGTGACCTCCATTTGAGAAAAGTATAACTATTGCAAAACTCTCACATGTAAGTAAATGTCTCCGAAATGGTTCACTTCACAAAAATCCATTTGAACATAACGTGTGTGGTTTAAAGAGTTCCACATTTCTCGTGCAGTAAGATTTGGTCTATCTCTCAAGGTTTACTAGTTATGCAAAAGTCATCAAAAGTAAACAGGACTACATAGGCTATAACCAGACAATTCAAAATACACATTTAGTTTCCCATAAAATATCTTAAACGTATGACACTTTAATCAAAATCGTTACAGCCATTTTTGACAAAATAAAAATTTTCAAAAAATGTTTCCTTTAAAGGATAGTTTAGGGTAGAGGAATTTTCTTCAAAATCTTGTTTCGCATCCTTAAAGATATTAAACTTTTATTTTAGCTCCTAAAGAAATTACGGAGGCCCAAATACTAGAATTCGAGCATGTTAGTCATAAAACAACCTGTGTTGCATTCACATGGTTTTCTCTACTCTATCGTTTATTAGTGGATGTACAAAGTATTCTTACGAAGCATGCTTTTCTACCTACCTTAACTTAATAGAGATAAATCTTAGCAGAAATAGCTATATTTCATTATAGATATTAAGGGAATATTATTTAACAATTGGACGCTATATGTTGGTTTTAAAGTTCCGTATCTTTTCCGTGCTATCATGCTAATCAACTGAATATCGACAGGAGTTTTAAACACTGACAAACAATTCGAATTATTAATAACCAATATCTCGGAAACAGATTATGCAACAAAAAGCTTAGAATTAGTTGAAATAATGAGTGCGTTTTAAAGGTATCTATATTCTTTGTGCAGTGCGTCTATCGCTTAACTCTAGCAAAGGCAAGTCATATTCCAGAACTTAGATTACCAAAGTGGGGGGAGGGGTACTTTATGACCACCTTGACATTTCATTGTTTCTCAAAAATATCAAGAATGAAAGCATTGAAACAATTGCGTAATTCAGTAGTAGAAGCACTGATTAACAATAACTATTTACTACATGCCTTTGGTCAAAAAATTAAAAGACATCATTTAAAAGACCCAACAAAACTAAAATATCTCAATAGGAAATGGCCAGAGACAAAAACATAAGATACAACATGTGTTCCAAATACCGAGATATGCCACTGGTTTAAAATAATGTAATGATTTTCCTTCCAACCTGTATATAAGAAAGCCCATATAAAGTATTACAGACGAATGTCTCTTAAGCAAACACAAGAAACCAAATGTCAGGAATTATAAATCTTGTAGGAGCAAGGGGCCTTCCACATTGTGATAAGCCAAATATTTTCATAGGCTACATGAACAGTTTTAGCAAAAGAGGTGATAAGAAAATATACTATATAAATATATAACATATAATAAACAATCTTTTATAAATTGCAGTCGATCTGATCATGATTTAGAAAAATGATTTACAGGAATTCTAGCGTGAGTTAAACAAATTGATAAATTATATTATTTTAAGATATCAGTAACGAAAGAAATATTATAGCATTTAAAGGTAAACATCCAGTGCAATCTAAAATTATTCTACAGGGTCAAAGTATCAAATTTTAAATATTTAGGTGTGACATCAGTTTTAATGTAAAAAGACAGGTTGATTTTTTTTAAATAAATAAATTGCAGGAACCTTTGCATCAGATTTAATAGGATTAAAAATAAAGAGATAGATGAGGAAATAAGAACAGAACCATTATATGATAAAGTAATAGCATTGTGACGCCCGACTCGGCGCACAGCAAAAGTCGGTTGGGGCTGAAGGTGCTTCACACCACATACCAGGCGCGGCGCGTATCAAAGGGCTCAAGGTTAAGTTTCCCCACACCAGTCACGCGTGACTGTTCTGTGTACGTGACTAACAGCAATTGAAGCGGCTACACACAAGGTTTATTTGGAGCCTTCGAGAAATATCCAGTTGGACCACTGTCGGCGTGTTTGAGGAAGTTCGCGAAACGTCCCTGTGAGATTATTCCCACTGTATAAGTAGGAAAGAAAACATTAGCGAGTGAGTGATAGAGAGTATGGTTACAGATATGAGTCGGTTAGTGTGTCAGTGAATGCGAGACAGCTGTGTGTGTCTGTCGTCGTGATGGATACTTCGGTAGTGGTGAAGAAGATTCTAACGGGCGTCTAGTAATTGCAGCGTGTAGTGAGTGTATGAAAGAGAGAGAGAATGAAACTGAAGGAAGACAATGAAAGGACTAAGTCAAGGTTACGGAAGTAAAAGTTGTGATAGCATGAAAGGCCGTAGAGTGTGTTAACAACGAGAAGAAAACAGTGTATTTGTGATACAATTTTAGAAGACAATGAAGTGATAGAAAAATAACCGAACTGATTTTGCAATTTTGTTGCAATAAAGACAAAAATCGAATGAGTGATACCCATTGCATGGAAGGAATTACCAAGCAAGAGGACTAGAAAGTGTTGGCTGAAGTTATGTGAAGCTGGAACGAGCAATTGCCTAATCTTTGTAGTGATGATGATGGTGATGGTGATTATGATAATGGTGGCACATTACCACTGCGCCACTTCGCTCCCTTGTATAGGTGTATTCACTGACATTTATTGTCAAGAGGTGAACTGCAGGCGATGCTAGTTAACTGTATCGACATCATGTATCATAAAACAATGTATTGTGTGCGCGGGTTGTGCCGAGTGATATGTTTACAATCACGTTTATATGAGCGTCAGATAGCACTAGAAGAACCAATATAGCGATGTTCAGAGCAGGAGGAACAGAGAGGAAAAATATGTTCCGGAAATAAAATGAAGTTATTATGTTCCATTGCAGCACGCGCCCCGAGGGTCCTGTATGGACCTGGGGCCACACGTGGAAGATTTCCCTAGCCACTACAACGGCTGACGTTAACAGAATGTGCTTCAAAATCGGGGACAGTTGCCTTACCGTGTCGAACGCCCCGCGGGCAACGGATCTGAAAGTAATATCATCTTGATAACGGCCTGGCCAGAGACAGCTGAAAACTTAGTAATATCTACATATATCACCATCACAAAAAGAGAAGGAAAATATCTGGTGTGTTGCACTCACATGACTTTCTCTACTCTTGTACTAACCATTCTTACAAACTTTTATTCCTATATATTCTTCGTGCTGAGATAAATATTTGTACAAGTTATCTTATTGTTTATCTTCATGTAGGTACAAGGAGAATATGAATACAGTAGGCTTTGAGTCATAGTAAAATCTTTTAAAGCTTTCAAATTCATTTGTCTTTGCTCGGCTAACACGTAAAAGATGATAATGATATTCCATTTGACAGAAGTAAGTTCTCCAAAACTCACACAAACAACAAAGCATATCTCCAAAATGGTTCACTCTACAAAAAAAAAATTATTTTGACATAAATTGTGTGTTTTAGCAAGATCTACATTTCCTGTACAGCACGATTTGGTCTATCTCTTACGGTTTACCAGTTATGCAAAAGTCATCCAGAGTAAATAAGACCACATGGGCTACAGCCAGAAAATTCAAAATATACATTTCATTTGTCATAAAAATATCTCAAACATATGGCATTTTTAAAAAAATTAAAATTTTCGAAAAATGTTCCATGTAAAGAGTAGTTTAGGATGAAGGAATTTTCTTCAAAATCTTCGTGTCGCATCGTTGAAAGACATTAAACTGAAATACCAACCTAGGTTTCTAACCGACTTTTCGTTTTTGAGTTACTGACACACACACACACACACACACACACACACACACACACACACACACACACACACACACACACACACACACACAGACACACACACACCCGGGATATAAAGTGCTAACAATTGTAAATCGCCCTTGGGGTATTTATCTTGACCTGAGATTCCCTTGTGGTCTAACCGGGAAAAGAACGAACCAGCTGGGGAATTTAATGTCGTACTGGCAAGTTGGCCATGGTAGCTTAGTGGTTAGAGCAGTTCTCGTTGCCTTGGTCAGTGGAGGAGGAAAATAACATGTGTAGGGGAAGTGAGCGTGTGCTCGCTTGTTGAACACCCCTGGTATAATAAAACAACTGATGAGCCCGCCTGTGACAACAACAACAAAGATTACAGCAGCGGACATTCGCCGACATATCAAATAAGCGTATGACCCCAATGCGATGAGTGACAGCAAAGTGTGTAAGTGGGTGAGAGCTTTTAAGGAGAGAGGGACAATATTCATAATGCTGTGGATGTAAAGATTGGGGATTGAGAGTTTCCACTGGTTGTCCTCTGTTTATTCAACGACCTCGCAAGCGGCAACTTCCATGATGTCGGCACACAAAATTTGTACAACATTATGACTAATACCTAAACAAATGCGGCAACTATGTAGAAAAATAAAGATGTAAGAAGCTAAATAAAACAACAGTTTTCAACTATCTATGATGATTTGATGTGTATGAAACATCGGAACTTACTTCATAACGTGCCCTCGTATTACGTAACAGAGAAAATAAAGGAATATTTAAAATGTGTTTGCCATAGTTTCATTTAAAATTCTGAAGTTTACTCCCGTTCAGCCCACTTGGGGCCCACTGAGCTGCTACCCGTTGCTACCTCCTATGAAAATAGAAGAAGTAAACACTTAGTTCTATTCACCCATTTAAAATATATGACTATCTAGTATTTGTTTACGACAAGCTTCAGCAACTCTGTCAGTGGACAAAGACCGGTAATGACAGTATTAAACTGCTATAGAGAATGGAAAAGTGCATCTCATGCTGAATTTTACTTCCCTTCCGAAGGAAGTCATGCTAAAGATTGTTCCATAGCACTCCGTGAGGTTTTCACCCGCGTCCTTGGGAACCAGAAGCTACCACAGCGATGTCCAACATTTACGAAAGAGGGGAGGTTAGATTTACCTCTTTCCACTATACGCATATGAGCAAGCGAACGAAAGAGTGAATGAATGGAGTGTCCTGCTAAAGATGCGGAGGACATATTTTGAGCTATTCCATGTGAGTAAAGAGTTAACACTATGAGTTAATACTAATTCCACTAATAATTCTTAAAATTAACTTAATGTAAACATAGTTTTCTTTCACGACTTTTCATAATAACTACTAAGTATAGAAAGCTGAAATGTGACCACATATTCTTAAAATCATTTGTAAAAGTTAAACATTTTTAGAGATTTCCCAGATATTTATTAACCATTTAAAGGGTTGTCCTACATAAAAACCATTGAATTCTTTAGCCAATATTTTTTTTTGTCAAAAATAACATTATTAAGACTCCTATGTTAAAATAGTCAAATATGTCTAGGAAATATGTGGTAAAAATTTCATTCTTCTGCTAATCATGGGAGCTCAGGAAAAAATGCGTGGGTGTGAAAAATCGTAGTTTTCGGGAAATGACTTTTTAAGTGTTTCAAACACATAAACCCATACCTTAAGGCATTCCTGCACCATAAAAATAACCAAGGCTTACAGCCTAGCCGCTGTGTCCCACACCTCTGTCCACTACAGGCGTCATGAGTGGGGTGCAGTGCTGGGGGGTTTTGACGTGGCAGCACCCCGAGCCCTCCCGGTTGGTTTTGCAGCCTTCGCGACCTGGGGTCGCTACTTCTTTATCAAGTAGCTTCTCAACTGGTCTCTCCGGGACCCAACGAGGCTGAGTGCACCTCGTGCCAGACCTTCCAGCGGAGGAAACATCCCCACGCCGATACCGGGGATCGAACCCGGGGCCTTCACGCCAGAGGTAAGCGCGCTACGGAGGCGGTCAAGTATTAAAAATGTGAAACTCAATGTGTTAAATATCATTTTAACCATCAGATTTCAAAGAACAAAAAAAAAACCAGTAATTTTGAAAATGTTGATATCTTTGGCTGGGTGAACCCCCTTAAGGCCGATATACTGCATATACGAGTAAATGTGTGTGTATGAGTGTGTGTGTCTGACTGTGAGAGAGAGAGAGAGAAAGTGTGTGTGTGTCTGACTGTGAGAGAGAGAGAGTGTGTGTGTGTGTCTGACTGTGAGAGAGAGAGAGAGAGAGAGAGAGAGTGTGTGTGTGTGTCTGACTATGAGAGAGAGAGAGTGTGTGTGTGTGTGTGTGTGTGTCTGACTGTGTGTGAGAGAGAGAGAGTGAGTGTGTGCGTGTGTGTGTGAAACCGTAAGGTGTGAATGTTGAATATTAGATCTTTTTTAAAAAGTAAATGTGATTAAAACTTGGACTCAGCCACTATCTGAAGAACAGAACGTGAATAAACAAAAGAAGGTGGACTTGTGCGAACTATGAACAAAAGAATCTAAAACTCAACTGGGGTATAAAAATAATGAGAATGAATGCAACAAAGGGAAACGACGGGCAGAAAAAGACATGAAAATAAAAGGAGAAGTGAGGAAGAGTCAGTAATAAAGCAGCACGCGACAGCAGTGCTCTCTGTCGCTGTGTGATCGAGTTAGGAACCTTTTCTTGAGGCCAATATGTTTTCCTTTTGTGTCGCCAAGACTCATTTCCTCTTGTACTATAATGTATTGCCAACCCTTAATCTCATTTTACTTCCTTCTTTTCTTTCATCTTCTTCTCCGAAATTTAATAACACTCTCACATCCTATCTTCTTTCTTGAGCTGCTCCTAAACCCACCCCCTCCCACAACCTTTTTACAGCAGGCAATATTAGTTTCTATGGCAACCTATTTTCGTCCATTAAGTTAGAGTATCATTCTCACGTCCCACTGCACAAACAATGTTGGCACACTTTCGTAATGAAAATAAAATGCTTTTGACTTTTTAGAACCTCAATCTGTGTTGTAATATGACTCGTTGTACAGGGCCGCTCCGTAGTCCGAAACCATCTAAATTTCTGCAGGTTTTGGACACGCTAGTCGACAACGTTTAATTGGCCCTGATGAAATAATTAGTGGTTATTACCTAACGTCAATGCAAAGGTGGTAATGAAATCTCTCCATCATCCACCGTTTTCAAGGGCTATGGGCATCAATATTGCAAAAATATCAATTTTAGCATTAAAATATCCCTGGGTTACAGATTAAAAAATTGTTTAGGTTAATTCCTCGATATTTTATATATTATAAGACCATAAAAGAGTACTACACTCGTATATTTTTGTAAACTCACATTTGGAATCGTACAATCGTGACAATGGACGAATACAGAGAGCTGCACTGGGTTGCAGGTACCTGGCCTAACGGGAGTGTGGTGAAGTTGAAACTAATTCGTCACCCTTGCTTACGTTCTTATTCGCAACATTCTGAAACAGTGTTAATTCAGAAATACTTGGAAGTTAATTACAGTACCCCTTCAGTAAGATTATACAAGTTCGGTGTACTGCAGTCCTTTTCACTTTCTCTACTGGCAAGTAGAAGAAAGTATTGTATTCCATCCAAAAATTCGATGTCGAGATTTCACCGGAAATATATTTTTGAGACCCCCTAAATAAAAAAAAATATATTTTTAGAAAAAGGTCCGTGTGTGTGTGTGTGTGTGTGTGTGTGTGTGTGTGTGTGTGTGTGTGTGTGTGTGTGTGTGTGTCTGTCAGGCTGTGGACAGCATAACTAAAAAACGAACAGTCGGTTTAAAACCAAACTTGGTATTTAAGTTTAATGTCTTTCAAGGATGCCACACGAAGATTTTAAAGAAGATAACCCCACCCTAAACTACCCTTTACATGGAACATTTTTGGAAAATTTTGATTCTCTTGAAAATGGCTCGAACGATTTTCATTAGCATGTCATATATTTAAGATACTTGTATGACAAATGAAATGCATATTTTGAATTTTCTGGCTATAGCATGTAGTCCTGTTTATTCTGGATGACTTTTGAATGACTCGTAAACCGTAAGAGAGAGACAAATTCTTAATATACAAAATAGATCTCACTAAAATACACAATTTATGTCTCAATAAAATTTTTGGTAGAGTGAACCATTTCGGAGATATTCCTTGTTATTTGTGTCAGTTTCGGAAAACAAAACTTTCGTGAAATGGAACATCGTTGTTCATTTTTTATATGTTAAGCGTGCAAAGAGAATATGATCTCAAAAGTTTAAACAATTTGACTATCGTTCAAAGTGTACTGTATTCCCTTATTCTCCTTGCATTTAAAGGAAATAAGCAATAAGATAATTTGTACAAATGTTTATCTCAACTAACACGAAGAAGATATAAATAAGAGTTTGTAATAATGGTTAGTACAAGAGTGGAGAAAGTCATGTGAGTGCAACACATCAGATTTTTGTTTAACAAACGCTACTGGTTCCTTGGCTGACTTCTGCTGGACACTAATACGAGAGACGGCACCCATGTAGTGTAACAGAAAGAGGATAACAAAATAAATGTTTCAAGGTATTGTTTTACCTATAAATAATATATTTCCGGCTGTTTCTTGTCATTTCTATGAAGATCCCGGTACTCAGTTTGAATCTTTTGACTGTCCATTTTCGAAAAGTCCTGAAATTTCTACCACCTTCTACCCGACTTAAGGGATGAATGTGACAAATCCGTCCTTTGTGGTTGTCTGTTTTATTGTACGAATTCAGGGCTAAGAGAATTTAGAGAATTTGGCTGTTATAATTAACCTTAATCTGTAAGGATTGAACAAAGATGAAAAATCCATTGGAAGAATTGGGATTTGATCCAGGGATCTTTGGCTTTCCGTGCCGTTGCTCTAACCGATGTAGAGTCCATTTTAAAATTATATTGACCTCGCAACTAAGAATATCGCAACACTCGCCTCATCTCTTCATTCTCCTAGCATCATATCCTTCATGGTCTGTAGTAGGGTTCGTTGCTGAGTCAATAGTGGCCTCTTTCCTTAGGTCAGTGCCTGGAGTGTAAACGAAGAGAGAAAACAACTCAAAGTGTATACACATTAAGCTACAAAATATCATCGTCGGCTTGGGAGGCTAGTGCTTAGGGAGTCGCGGGTTCAAACCCGGCCCAGACAGCTTTAAATGTACTTAAAAGCGCCAGACGCATGCAAGGAGACTTACTGGCATGTAAAATAACTTCTGCAGGACGAAATTCCGGCACACCGACGCTGATATGTTCCTGGCAATTGACAATGTCGTTAACAAAGGAAATAAAAATAATCTGAAGTGTTGCACCCACTTTCTATTCTTTTGCACAAACTATTCTTATAAGCGTTTATTCCTATTTACTTCACGTTAATCCAGATAAACATTTGCATAAATTAATTATTGTAAATTTTCTTGTAGTTGGAAGGGGACTACAGGAGGCTTTAAGCTATAGTCAAATGTTTTAAGAGGACTTTGTTCATTTTTAATAAGTGAAAGTGAAGCTTGGTGCAATGCGCAGTTTGGGTGTTGTAAGTTATTTTATCTGATCAAAACTAGCATGAAGGGGCGATCTCTCAATTTGCAGATCGGGTAATTGGGAAGTTTGTCATTTTGTGTTAACACCTGGCAGTACTTGTGTATTTGTCATGTAAAATATTGTAACTGCCGGGGTTTTTCTCGGGGTTAGCCTTAAAGTCACGGCGGATAAGACTGTTTCTTCATCTGACCTTGGTAGCGTTACTGGACAACCTAACCAAACCTTGTTCCCTTTGTCTGTTTCTTTGTGGATATCTACCGCAGCTCTTAGCGAATTTAGCGTACTGGCCATGTTGGTGTGTTAAAGGTTGTTTATTATTGTTATCTATATCATACACGTGTTTTATTTAATGCTCCGCCCACTGAGAATGTGTGGGGTTGTGCTATCTTCCTCGTAAACCTGCGATTCATATACGTACGTCATATTCCTTGCGCACATGTTGCATGGGCCCTGGGCGTGGTGGGCATTAGTTTGGCTTCCAGTTCGACTCACGAACAGTATTTTATATATTAACTTGAAACTTCTACTACGCAACTATCCATTTGTATTTATTTTTGACCTCACACACTCTCTAGTCCTGAAGGAAGTTATTGCTGCAAATCTATCTGCGTTTTGTTTCTTTTTTCTTCATTTTATTCAGTCGTTTCAATAACTAATAGTTTTTATGAAGAAAAGTTAAAAGCATAGCGTAACTAAAATTCCTAAATACCGTTTAATTTCAGTAGTGGTGCAGCTTATAATTTTCAGTACAGCTTTTAAGGAAGGTTTATAGTGAAATAATTTATTTGGGCACAATTATTTGCAATTGTGAGATTACAAGACATTTTCACTTTCTCTACCGCTAACTAGACGGAAGTATTGTATTCCACCCAAAAACTCGATGTCGAGATTTCACCGGAAATATATGTTTTGAGACCCCCTTAATCCAAAAAAGGCATTTTAAAAACGCCCGTGTGTGTATCTGTGTGTCTGTCAGTCTGTGGACAGCATAACTCAAAAACGAAAAGTTGCTTAAAAGCCAAAGTTGGTATTCGAGCTTAATGCCAAGGACGTGACACGAAGATTTTGAAGAAAATAGCCTCACCCTAAACTACTCTTTACATGGAACATTTTTCGATAATTTTGATTTTCTTGAAAGTGTCTGTAACGATTTTGATTAAAATATCACATGTTAGAGATATTTTTATGACAAATGAAATGTATATCTTGAATTTTCTGGCTATAGCCCCTGTAGTCGTATTTACTCTGGACGACTTTTGCATAACTGGTAAACCGTTAGAAGTAGATCAAATCATACTATACAAAAATATAGATCTTGCTAAAATACACAATTTATGTCTCAATAAATTTTCTTGTAGAGCGAACCATTTCGGAGATATTCCTTGTTACGTGTGTGAGTTTTGTAAAACTCATTTTTTGATATGTTAAGTGTGCAAAGAGGACGGAATCTCGAAGCTTTAAAAGATTTGACTATCGCTCAAAGCCTACTGTATTCTAATATTTCCCTTTGCACCTACAAGGAAATAAGCAATAAGATAATTGTGCAAATGTTTATCTCAACTAGCACGAACAAGATATAGGAATAAGAGTTCGTAAGAATATTTTGTACAAGAGTAGAGAAAGTCATGTGAGTGCAACACATCAGATTATTTGACCAACATTTAACTAGAGAGAAAGAATGTAGTATTTAACTCGATCCGTTGTTCCTAGGAGCTTCCTGGTAGATTTATCAGTTGTATCCAACTGTTCGCGAGTACGTTGTCTTTTGTTCTATATTTTTCTATCCATTGTGCTGTTGAAATTATAATTGTACACCGCCCCCACTATTTAAGCGTGGTTATACAAGCCTGCCAACCCTTAAGCTCTGAAATGCCTTCAGTTAGCTATCCTTATACAGACAAGAAAACATCAAGCTTTAATACGACTAAGGAGATTGCTTTCTATTGTTAAGGTAAAATAAAACGTGAATGTTCCTCAGACATGATCCTGACATTTACAACATTGTAAACATCGCTCCGCCGGTTTTAAATCTCTTTCTGTACGTTTAAATCTTAACACAAAGCAGGAGCTAGATTATTTCTCTCTGGCGTCTTTCCTTCATACAAAATACATGCCTACGAGATGAGTGGAACGAGAAATTTCCATCTGATATCGCATTTCTTATACCTGCATTCCACACAGGGGTCTTCTCTAAGGCTTTTTCTGCCTTTGTGCTCAGGTATTAGTAAGGAGACGTTTATTCTGGAATGCTTTGTATTAAGGAACCTCCGCTCAAATTATAAAGTCTTAAATCGTCTTAGTCCCGTGTATCTGTACACAATGGCGGCATTATTATCCTAATTTTTAATTAATCCAACGATTCTGTCACAAGTAGCTTCATTTGCGTCAGGCTTTTCATGATATATACCAGGCATGGGCACGAGAGAGGATGTAGCCTTTGAACTTGCCTTACTCGCCCCACATTCTCTTGCTGTGTGACGAAGGTTGTTTTGATGCAAGTGCAGTGGTGGCTTCGTTCCCCCTGCGCGGTAGCAATAATTTTTACGCTGTTATTAACTATTTCGTTTATATTCAACACATTTTACGTACATTAATTCTTACAGCCATCTACTGTGGTTAGGCAAATTACATTCTGCCATTTTTCATGAAACACGCGATTCGACGAAGCCATACTCCCCACTAAGGGCCTGTATTACAATCTCCGGTTACTAGCCACGGTTTGTTACCTTTCAGTTATCACTAACTGATGGTTAGGCTCGGTGCCTCGTATTACAACCTCAATTTGACTGTAGGTTTGTTACCCTGAACATTATGATGCCCTGAGAGCAGTTGGTAACATTTTTCACTAGGCTTTCGCTGTGTTTGCAACGCTATCTCGTGGGCAAAGCACATCACAGATGTGTGTGATGGTTTGAAGATTTGTATACATTGCATAACCTAAAAATAGCTTCTGTTTTATTCACTATTCATTCAGAGCCTTAAAGTGCTTTGAAGAAACGCAAAATCGTTGTGTCCACAATGAATAACATGCAACGTTAGTTAAAGATAATGATTTTCTTCCGCGTGTTTTTGAACTTGTGTACCTACATATTGTATAGTTTTCCATGTATTTTCTGTTTGAAAAATGTGTAATTTGCCATGCTCCGTTTATTACATTTGCGTTCGTTAAAACGTGATGCCGATGTAATGAAAATTGCATAAAACATTGTATTGTTTGTATCAATCCACTACACTTATGGGGCTCTAGAATTATATCTCCATAACGTCATGGCCATCAAGATATACCTACAATTCATGTTCGTTTAATTTATTTCATTTTAAGAATGTCAGAAATATACAAATATGCTGGTATAATGTTATATACGTGCTGAAAACTGCCATTCTGTCGTAAATTCTATTCGATGCCTTATTTCCGTTAAAATTCCGGATGTCGTAGCTTTTGATAACCTGTATCTTTGTTGGAGTTCTTCCACGTTCACTCCTCGAAATTATCTTTGCGCATTCTGAATCTCTTCGCTCTTGTATTAAATAAATAATGAGCCAGCATTTCATCTTCAGAGTCGCTGTGGACATACAATTGTGATAGGAGGTACGCCATTTTTGTGTGTGAAATAGGACTAAACTCCAAGTTAACGCACTAACCCCTACTTGAGGTTGCGGTTAGTGTACCTCCAGAAATAACTCTCAGTTAGCCCTTAACCGAAGGTCGTAATACTGACATCTGGGTGTAACTTCAAGTTATGTAATTGTAAACCTTAACCTTAACCGGAGATCGTAATACAGGCCCTAAATGAGGCGTGTCGGAAGGTGAACGGCAGTGAAGGGGAGGGATAGCCGGTGGAGTGAGGTAATGCGTTTTAGTAGAGTGGCCCAATTGAACCGATTTTGGCCATACCTGATACATAACAAATGATGAAAAAATGGCGGAAGATAAATAGGTTTTTGCGAAAATAAGGTTTTATTACATCTTATAAAGCTATAACAGACAAAACTTTAAGATGACAGCAAGGTTTGCCTGTTGTAAACTTAGCTTTCACTTTAAAAGTGGACGAGTTTACACACTAAAATAGCTGAGTGGTATAGCTGCTTTAAACTAGATCGATAAATAGATATTTAGAGTACTAGTTACAAAAGTAGAGGTTTAGTAACGAAAGGTTCAGCTTAAATCACGACGGAACGTAGTGTTCTAAGAACCGCGAGTTAATAATGCTAATTTTGTAACCTATTGTCTACAATGTTTTATCCAATGCTATTTTATTGTATGTTGCATATTTACTATACTTAATGAAATTTATTTATTGCGGAAACGATAGGTTTAGTGAAAGAGCAATGTGGCTTTAGAAAAAAAAAAAAAAAAAAAAAAAAAAAAAAAAAAAAAAAAAAAAAAAAGAAGACATGATACATTATCAGACATTGTTATTACATTCTACATCCATTGTGGATTTATGTCTGACCAGGCTCCGCAGTCAAATAAATACGCTTTCATGGATATAAATAAAGGACAATCAAATCACAGAATGTTTTACTCCATTAAGGCTACTCTTTTGTTTCATTTAACAGTAACGAATTGCACAATATTAGCTATGTGGATACTTGTTGAAACGCTACTGAGGCGTACTGTCCGAATCTGCAAAAAATGCAGGCTGTTTAATTTGAAATAAGATAGTTTGTCACTTACGTAAATCTGGAAGTAGTAAAAAGTTATTAATATAATGTTTTAATTTCCTGTGGATGGCCCTTTCCGTACACCGAGTTTCGTGTTAAATCAGCCACATAGATTTACAGCTATTCAGGTGGCGTAGGAGTTTTAACTAACTCTGTAAACTTCATAATTCAAACCAATAACCGGAAACGGTTAGCGCCAGAATAACTTTTATCTGATATAAAACTACGCATTCTTTGTAAGATTTTTATGGTAAGACTTGGTCAGTCTCTTATGTTTTAACAATCATTCTACTCATAAATGACATAGGTTGTTCCCAAGGAATTCACCATATACGTTTTATTTGTCATGTAAATATCTTAAAGACTAATTCAAATCCTTAGAGCCATTTAATAAAATTTAAAGATAATTTTTTAGACACTTGATGGTAAAAGTGGGCCTTTTAATAGGCCACGGCTGCGTTAAAAGTAGCAAAATTCTTTCGCTCATTGCTCAAAAGCTTTTAACACGCCGATAATGCCAACTGCGTTTTCTTGTGGAATATGACCATCGCCTCATTCCAGAAGGCCATGAATCTGAGTTGCACAATGCTTGTTTAAAATGGAGGGTCATTTGAATTTGAATATGCACTGATGTCAACACTGATGCTACGTAAGGCAAATGAACATCACAACCCGAAGACTATCATGACCACGAGAAAGGTAAAACAATACCACATATTATATATATTTATATATATTCAGGACTGTCTAAAATAGTGTATGATACACGGTTTAAAAGGATTTTATTTCTTCCTTTTAAACCTTGTATCATAAATAACTATTTTAGGTTAAGGATACCTTGGGATGGGGGGGGGGGGCGGGGGTCCTTGGAAAATTTCGTACCGCATCCTTGCTGAGCATACATACCACGTTCAGTATTTAACTACTATTTTTACGTTATGCTGTTAATAGAAACACACACACACACTAAAACCTGACTGAGTCATGTCTGTAACAACTAGTAGTAGGGGTGGTGGTGGTGGCGGTGTAGGCATTGGCGGCGGCGGCGGTAGTGGTGGTCTAAGGCCCAGGAACTTGGATGAAGTCCACTGTAATAACTGCTGCTCTAGTCACCTTGCCTCCTTATATAGCGAGGAAGACATAACAGGGACCTTTGTCTAACTGCACCTCTTCTGGAACCTTTATAAATACGCCGGCCGCCAGTAGATTGACGAACAATCTTTTGGCTCTGCAGCTCTGATCCCTATCACGCGTTTTCTCACCCCGAGTGGTGTGGACAGCTTGACCTTGAGTGCCCTTGTATGCTCGTCGGCATTGTATATGGTGTGAGGTAACTTGATCCTGGCCGTCTTTTCTTGTCGCCGTGACCGGCGTTATAATACCCTTCTTTCCTTATGAAGAAATACACAATATATCCTTACAACGGTACCTGAATAAATGCCTGTCTCAGGGATCTCAAAACATATTTCCAGTAAAATACTGATAACGATTTTTTTTTTTGGGGGGGGGGGGGGGAACTACAATATTTCCTGTACTAATTACGTAATAAAGAAACTAAAAATGATATTCTGTTGCGTAATATATTTTATGAAAGGCCTGTTTTGGTTTTAAGATGCATTTCTAGTTGTACTGTACTGTTTTAGAGTTTATCTGCGCTGTTTGTGTTAACCTGTTAGTAAAATTTCAAACAGAGCTATTATGACAAAGCCGTGTTCTAACTCGTTACCTGAGCAATGACAAACAAAGACCAATATAATTCTGTTCCTCTTTCAGAGTCCGGTGTAGAGTTTGTGCTTCTCAACTTAGACAATGGGTAAGTGATTTATTTTCATTTGACTGTCTTCCACCCTAACGATGGAAGCCCGCACATGCTTTGAAGACATAAAAATGTGTTAGTCCGACATTGCAGTCTCAGCGTGCTCTCGCTGAATTTCCTCGTCTATTTCAATAGAAAGCAACTTTGAAGCAATTGATTTAAATTACAACTGTTTTCAGAACTACGCACTCTTACAACTTGCCTCTTATCACTATGATAACAAGTACATTTACATTTTGCAATATGTGGAACTCAGTTCACGTGACAAGAATTTCATGTGTCATAATATTTTGACAAAACCTTAATAAATGATCTGTTTTACACGATCTACACATATGCATATAAGTGAATCACTATACGGGATATAGCTGGATTTTCACAGTAATATGGCGCGTTACTCCAGCAAAGTATAGGCATATAAGATATTAATTTGTGATGAAACGAACTCAATCAGTGAAAATAAATGTTAGCACGTTGGAAGAAAGTTTACATACACGCTGAAATGTGTTTGTTTGTTTGTTTGCTTTGTTTCATTTCGCTCTTAACATTTCTCATAGATAGTTTAGTAGGTATATAGTACATAAATATCCCGGACTGAGTAAAAACGAGATGGGAAGGTTCAGTTCGTCGTAAATAACCATGTTTTAGCAACAAAAACAGTGCACTTCTGGTGCTAGTATTTATTATAGGGAAGTTACTACTGAATATTCATCACAAAAATCTGATCTGTTGCACATACATGACCTTCTCCATTTAGTCTACTTCAAGTTAGTTGACATAAACGTTTGCAGAAATTGCTTTATTAGATTTTCTAATAAGCACAAAATAAATAAAATCTGAATTTTTTATCCCAGTATTTAAGCTACTACATCGAAACACATATTCAAACTTAAACATTTATTTCACAATAACCAGGGCCCGGATACTTATCACGTAAAAATATTGGAAATATGCGGGCAGTTATGTCGGAAAAAAATTGAAAATGTGACGATATATATAACAAAAATTTTTAGTGCATTTTAGAAATCTACAAAAATTTAATGCTGTTTTAATTAATATTATATTGAAAATCTACTTTTAAAATTTAGCAGCGTCAATAATAAATAATATTAATTTTACTGTTGCATTTTTTATTTATTTAATTGCTCAATCCAGAGCTAACCCTCAGCTCTGCACAGAATAAAATAAATGTCACAGTTTGAACGGCGATCAGAAAGAAGAATTACACTAGCAAATTACATGTATTTTAAAGAACGATCCTTTACTTGCACGCAACATTGTAACTGAAAAAGACGTAATATTATAGACTTTGGAATGACTGCACGCACATATGTGAAACTGGAATACAAATACACACAAAAATTTAAGAGAAAATATGACTATAATGTGAAAAATAACCAGAACATGACAAAAAGCGTTAAAAAATATAAAATATGACTACATACGACCCATGAGAATTGTATAATTTAATCACATTGATAAAACAGTGCATCAAATAAATTTTCCCTGGAGAAAACCAGAAACAAAAACTATGACATCGTAAACACTAATAATAGCAAAAACTTGTACATTTAATTTATACATAATTTTTCGTATAAAAACTACAACTACTGCAATAGCTAATAAAATAAACACGTACACAAAAAATTTAACATTAATGTTTATGTTTTCCATTAGTAATTATTGTTTAATTATTGCATTGTTTATTTTCCGTTGTCTTTTTTAACACACACATTTACTGCTTAGGAGTTTCTTAAATCAGCTTTCATCTCTAACTATATTATCTATCTTCTTTTAACCACATTTTATTTATTTTGTTACATATTATTTCTGAACATTCAGTATATTATGCTTTAATTTAACATTTTAATGACTTTAAAATTATTTATTGGCATTGATTAACCATGTGGTAGTAATTATAAGTAACACCCCGAATTCACCATTTTTGTTGCATTTTAATTTTATTATATGATAATTTATGGTGTTAAACTACATTAACAGCTCTCTGTTATAAATTAATTATATTTGGTATGCTATGGATATATAGCATGACAATGTCCTGGTGTTACAACTTCTATGGTTCAAAAACTGACGTGCACAGACTGTTGGAATATTTTCACTCACCTAGCACAAGATATCAAGCGCGTTGGTATATATTTCTGCAACGAAAATTACTAAAAAGTAAATCGTATATTGGATTGAGTCTTAACTATAGTAAACTGTTATTGGAATCAACGAACATCGTATAGATTGTAAAATAAACGTAATAATTATTTGAAATATAATAGTTTAAGACGAAAATAATTACGGAATAACTTCAACAAAAATCGAGAGCTTTTATACCTTGCTTAATCGAAATAAAACCAAATATTGTAAAGATCAGTGATTATAAAATGTAATCGACGCGAATAAAAACAATTTATAAGAGAAAACCACATCATTTTCGAACGACTTCTCTACTCACTGCTTGCAAATAACATAAAAATTTAAATGTTATGTATAATTTAGTTTATTTAAGGCGGCACCGTGGCAGAGCGATTAGACCGTTCGCCTACCACCTAGGTGACCCGAGTACGATCCCAGGGCCCCGCATGTGGTATTTGTGGTCAAGGTGGCGTCTGAGCGGCTTCTCTCCGGTTTCTCTGGTTTCCCACCACTCATTCCACTAATTGCTTCATTATCGCCTTTCCAACCATTGATTTCGCCTGCATTTCATATGATCCTCTTCCTCACTATCATACCTGGTGCTTGGCTGACCATCTGCTCCCCAACAGGCGTCTGACCCTAGGCAGTGGCTTGTAAGTCCTAGAGGGTGTAAGGGAAGGGTAATCAGACAAAGAAGAGGAAGAAAGAAACGTTTATTAAAAAAAAAAGACATATTTATATATTAACTTTTACTACTTGTGTGTAATTTTTAAATTATATTATTTATAGTTAGCATTCTTAGAGTAGCTATACCGGGTGGAATGGAAGTCTTTACATTAATTTAAACCAGTAGTAGATCTCAGCATTTGAAGCATATTTTGTATCTTGCGTCTTTGTCTCTGACCATTTCTTACGGAGCTATTTTAGTTTTGTCGAAAACAAGCTGGCTACATTGCAGATTGTGTGGGTGTCACTTTCACTAGATCAGTACATAAACAAACACCGTACATAAACATATACATAAACATATACCCTGTATTGTTCTTCCGTGTTTACTGTAGGAGTGTAGGCCAATCACAAGCGTTAACTCCCAAACCAAAAGAGCTGCTTGGAACATTCCTTTAATCTTAATTATTTCGAAACCCTGTGTGATGTCTCATAATTACTACCGAAGCTATGTCATAAATACGGTACTCTACGTATCTTACAAATAACAAACTGTTATCTTCCTATATTCTTGTGAAATCACGCATGTAATTTTTAAAGTCGGCGGACCAAACAACAAAATGCCATTAGACTTTTTTTTTTTTTTTTTTTTTTTTTTTTTTTTTTTTTTTTTTTGTAACGCTTTTATTAAGCACATATTAGAAGGAATATAATGACTTCCCATCCACCCTATATATACTTTTTCTCTATTAATAATATCGCTTTTAATAAAATTATTTTTTCCCTCAACACTATCACTTTCAACTTTTTCTCCCCCCTGCCCCCCCCCCCCAATTTTTCACTGCAGTAAACACTTAAACACAAAACTCCATTTATCTTCTCCCTTTTTCATTTTTCAGTGCACAAAACACTTAAATATAAACTCCATTTACTTTCTCCCCTCCGTCAAGCAGCACGGCTATCCATCCCCCTATTCTCCTGCCTGTTGGCGGCGTAGTTCGAACTTCCTCCTCCTCCTCCTCCTCTACCTCAACTCCAATATAGGTACAATGGAAGTAAGGGTACACAGTAGGCTTAAGGGGTAGTCGAGTATATTTTAAAAGCTGGTCGCTTTGGAATTCCATTACCTTTGCATGGCCAAGGGAGAAAAACATGAACAACAGCTCCCAAGTGGTCATTTCCTTAGCACTGATGCCTACCAAACCGAAGACCTGGGTTCGATTCCCGGTATTAGTGTGAGACTTGAGGAGCTACTTTATTGCGAAGTAGTGGCCCCTGGTACCGAACGAGAGGTGACGACTACCTTCCATCCTCCAGAAGTACACCTCACTTATGGTGCCTGTGATGGGCAGAGGTGGGTTATGCAGCGACCGGTCGGTAGGCCTTAGCCCGAAGAGGGCTGTTAGGTCGGGGCGTTATTTGAGAAGAGTATGAGTATTGGAAAATTCGAAACTATAACAATGAATATTTTGAAAATGATTAACTCCACAACAAGCTTATTTGAAATGTATTGTGATCCACATTTTTTGTCTATTAAGATTCTATGTGTTGCTTTATCAGTTACACAAAAGTACAGTTTGATTTTATCGACCTGAACCTGCTTAGCTATGTGCCCAGGACTAGTCCACTTCATCTGGGAGGGGTTTGGGGGCGGTAGTAGCCGAGTAGAGAGTGCGTGTACAAAAGCGGGTAACAAACTTCAATAAATTGTGACTGTATATTTTACGCTACATATAGAGACCCAAAAACATCGAAAACACTCCACAGTGCACAGAGAAACATAACGCAGCTGCTGTACACAAGGTTATGCGGTTGGATTGCTTTTTTCTGCTCTGAAAGTGCAGTATTGAGCTGACGTGATAACGTGTGATTGAGTTATTGCCACTGTAGTTTATTATTTTGTCCTGTACTTAATCACAAAGTGTATTATGGCTCAGCATTTGTTTTCTACTGCACAGCATGTATTTATTTATGATTTATGTGTTAACTCAAGTCAGCTCACCATGTGAAAGTACGATTTGCAGAGAGATTTCCAGGTGATGTGCGATTTAAATCTCTGGGGTAACTTAACGGATAAATTTTACAAGACAAAGTCACACACCCTGAAAGAATTAAAACAAAATATCCGCCAGGAAATTGCCAGCATTTCTCAACTTCGGAGGAACAATATACGTTTGGAATATTAACCGGAATTCTCTAAATATCCTGGATGGCACCATAAAGTATTACATCAATATCACCCACTTATAACAATCACCGCACCCTTCACCATTTAGAACGAACAGTAAAAGTAGTTACCCACTTGAAGGTATTGTAGCAATTGAATCAGTCTCTCGCCAGGCACGTCAGCGTTTAAACGTAACTCAGTCCCCCCTAGTATGTACTTCCGCAGAGCTGCATAACGCGTGTGTCGGAGTAGTTGCCTAATAAGCACGGCGTTCCATAACCAAGGTAAAAGCGCCTAAGATAATCTCACTGCACTTCGTATCTACGTCATATCATTTATTGTTATACCAAGCCTAACCACTTCATTGATTGTGCAAAACTGTGTCACTCCCCTTGCTAAATAACCTTACACAATAGCCTATAGTTAAACTTTTTCTTGAACTCACTAACACAGACAGGTACAAGAGAAACTAATTGTCAATAAAGTTGTTGCTGTTTTAACCAAATACCTTGTTTTATGAGTAAGAGAAAATAAGGAGAAGGACTGAAGCTGGGTGAAGATTAATCATTAATTTCACGGTCCTTTCATTGCAAACAAGTGAAAGGTAAAATTTCTCTTTGCCCAACCATCTGTGTATGCAGTGGCGAATTCCGAAGGAGTTTTTCTAGGAATTACAGTCTGTCTTAAATTAGCATGCCTATCATTCGCAAATACATATATTTTTCTTCTAAAATTCGTCCACACAGGTCTTACAATCGAGGGAGTTTTATTTTCGAGTAAATACGGTAATAAGTTAATCCTTGCTATAAAGTGTGCAAAAGTGATATAAGCAACACACTTATTCTAAAGTCAACATGTTGTAACACATACTCCACTTGCATTTTCGTCCTGTGGTATTTGTAGGTTCAATGGTGCTTTTGCAAGGTGTTTTTGTTTATCTGTTGTTCTTTATAGTGTTCTAAGGTTTTAATTAACTGTTTAAGTGTCTTCTGCAATAAGTTCTAAAATAAATGTCTTCAAAGCAGGACTATTGGGCAACCTAAATCTAAAAGTTGAAGGGATAAATCTTCAGAACTAATGTACATTGAAGTTTCATTTTCATGGGATATTGAAGCGTGTAGCCATATTTAAAGACACTTCCTGTGGCTCGGTATGTTCTGCTACAACGTTGATGACGTTATTTGATAATTTTGTTGTCAAATCTTTCCGTTTCGTTTGCCAATAATTAATATTCATGGATCCGGGATTGTAATGAAATTTGTCACGCACAGTGAACAGCCAGCTGTTAATTGCTTTGATGTGCATGAAGCTCTTGCAGTTGCTGCGGCGAGGCGTAACTTAAAATTGCAATTTTATTTTGTCGTTATGTACAGAGACACTAAAATTTAGGTGATTTTCATACCGTAATTGGTTCCGACATGAAAGTTGTAACTTTCTCCGGTACTTGATTTTACATAGCTGGGTGTACTAGATGCTGCTTACCAAGGGGAAGACCCGGGTTCGATTTCTGGTACTGGGGTGGGAGATTTCTCCTGCTGGGAGACCTGGAGAGGTGAACTCAGCCTCATTAGGTCCCTGAGGGGCCCACTGTGGAGCTACTGATTGAAAAGTAGCGGTTCCTGGTTGAGAAGACCGTATAACCGATCGGAAGGGACCGGGGCGCTGGGCACGGCCCATCTCCAGTACTGCACCCCACTTATGACGCCTGCGGTAGGCAGAGGCGGGAGATGCAGCGGCTGGGCGGTAGACCGTGACCCGTACAGGGTTGTTGCGCCACAAGGTTAGTATTTTAGGTTTACTAAGAATCCGCTTATCAAAAATCGTTGTTGCATCCACATGACCTTCTTTACTTAACTTTTTACTAGCTATCCTTACAAAAGCTTATTAGCAAGTTAAAGGTGATAGTCAAACCTTTTGGACATTGGTCATTATGGTCTCTTCGTGTACCTGGTCTAGAAAGTTGACCACTTTTTCTTCGCGACACGCAAGGAGATGGCAGCAAGCTTATCTGATAGATTTTTACAAAACCTGGTTGATATATACTGTCTTTGAGTCCACATCTTTTGGACCAAGTGGTGATGATTCAGCACCATATACCTGAAGGAAGTTCGATAACATGGACACCTGCAAGTTAACATTTCAGCAACAATAAGACATTGCAGGCCACTGTGCTTGAGTGGGTGCGCAGTACTCCCAAACAATGGCGACGCAAAAATGAAATTCCCAGGAAGATGGCAGCAGTGTATTGAGGTTGTTGGGGATTATATTAAGGCGTTCCATATACATTGAATCATTTTTATTAATAAACTAGCCAATAATACCCATCGTTGCCTGTAGTTTGATGATTTATCACACAATACTTAGACTTAGATTGGATACTATGAAGAACCCAAAGTAAATAAATAAAAACACTGAAAAAGCGCTATGCTAATGCACTGTTGAATAACTTCAAATACCACAGGCACAAAACCGAGTAGAGAAAGATGTGTGAATGTAAGACGTTGCATTTTTGTCAGTCATATAGAAAATTGTTTGAATTTTTTATAGAAGAGGTGATGGAGAAAGAAATGTGATTATGTTTCATTACAGAAAAGTGTGTGGCATTTCTATTTCAGTCATAGACAGTTGTATGAGTTGTATATTGAACGGCCAGTAAGGAAGGATATCTGAGTGTATTAGGTAAATGAAAGCGAGAAGATCAGTCAATTTACAGTAATAGAATAGGTGATCAAATCCAATATTCGCAAAATGTAATTAAATTAGATTTCACCAAATCTGTTCCCAAAATCCAGTACCTTTTTACTAAAAGACGATTTTAAATGTGATATATGCAGCTGTCAAACGATAGGCTCGCTAGAAACACCATATATTGAAAGTAATCCGAAGTGGCAATCCCCATACAAAAATTACAAATTTCAATTTTTTTCCAGCTTTTGTCTGTTCCTTTGGGTTTTCCCCTTTTTTTCCTAAACCATCCGAGTATTGAGGTGAATAAAACAAAAAATAAATTAATTATGTCACTTGACCTATTTTAGAGATTCAGCGAGAGTAACGCACGGCAATTAATAATTTAATGCATAATGTAAGAAGCCTGAATTTAAAATTCTGCCAGCAAATAAGAAGTTTAAGTAGGAACTTTGGTGGGGTAGTCATATATTAGCTTGGACTTATATTGATAAAAGAACGTATTCTTCTGAAGTTCGTATATTTCGTATTTTACAGTCTTTAGATTACAGATGTCTTACCAAGATTGATTATCGGCAGCCTGTAGCGCTTAAAGACCACGCTCGGGTTATTACATCCTTCGCGGTAGCTGCTAGAGCACTTTAGCGGCTCACGGCAACGTACATTTCTTATTCTTATTATACAGACTTATTTTAAATCATAGTAATTTTATTGATGCTTCTTAAGGAAGCAGATGTTAACACTTCAATAGTAACTTTTTCCAATGCTAAGACTAGCCCCGCGGCACAATAGCACTTCCGAGGCCAAGAAATAACACTCAGCCGCTGCATCCCCCACCTCTGCTCATCATAGGCGTTATGAATTGGGTACAGTACTGGAGGGTGGGACGTGGTTAGCGTCCCCATCCCTCTCGGCCGGTTATGCGGCCTTCTCAAGTGATAAGGGGAAACCACAAAAAAACCATGTCATGGTGCGTGGCCACGGTGACCTTGCGGGCTTAAATCATTCTGCTTGGTTAAAGATCCCATAGTTAACCACTGTAGCAGCCGACAGCAAATTCATTAAAGACCTCATTGAAAGTGCCGCGTGCAGGGAGAGATTTAGTGTGGAAATATTTTTGTACTTATGTTCCGTTTTTATCTGATTTTGACGAAAACATCCCCTTGGCTTGCCTTAAGCTGCCAATCCGGTTGCTAGAGGAAGCAAGCTTATGATTCCTCTCAAACGCACCTTTTCCATGTGAGTAAGTTTTATTTACTACATTGACATTTGAGTAAAGTCTAGCCAAGCTTAGTTCCAAAACCCCCTGGCAACCTGCATCGATCCCGGTGGTTGCCTTGGAGGAAACAAAACAGAAAAAGGTTAAGCTATACAATTGTACACACATTGTTGTCGCTCTGGGTTCCTGCCGCGCACCGCTGAGTGCATAGTGTTGTTCTTGCCCAATACTGCTTTCCAGCAGGCGCTTTAATGGGAACGCTTACGTTTGCTTCCGAACATTCACCTCGACCTTTGCTTACGGTTGTCCTATTGTACACACACAGCATTGGTCAAAACTCGCACCACCTCTAAAATAGTATAAGATATTGGCATTCGGAACTTGAACAGTGGTGCTTATATCTTATGCAGTATTTTTCTGCGAAATCAATTGAACTACTTTAATTTATTCTAAGGAGTAAGGTACTTCACTCTGGATGACTTTTGAATAACTCATAAACTGTAAGAGATAGACAAATTCTTAATATACAAAAATGTAAATCTCACTAAAACACAATTTATGTCTGAGTAAAGTTTTTTGTAGACTGAACTATTTCGGAGATATGCATTGTTATGTTTGTGAGTTTCAGAAAACTTAAAAACTTTCGTGAAATGGAACATTATTGTTCACTTTTTATATATTAAATGTGCACAGAGAACGGAATCTCAAAGCTTTAAAAGATTTGACTATCGCTCAAAGCCTACTGGAAATAAGCAATAAGATAATTTGTATAAAATGTTTATCTTAACTAACACGAAGAAGATATAGGAATAAGAGTTTGCAAGAATGGTTAGTACAAGAGTAGAGAAAGTCATGTGAGTGCAACACATCAGATTTTTGTATTTATTAAGCGTACAAAGAGAACGAGATTACAAAGGTTTAAAAGTTTTGACTATCGCACAAAGCCTACTCTATTCCCATATTCCCCTTGTACCTAAAAGGAAATAAGCAATAAGATAATTTCTCAAATTTTGATCTAAAGTAACACGCCAAAAATATAGGAAGAATAGTTTGTAAGAATGGTAAGTCGAGTGGAACACATTAAGACTTTTTTAATATTACTTTTTATACAGACGGCCTCAAAACAAATAATTCCGGTAATACGATCCTTCCACTACCTTAAATAGGCAAGGGCAGAGGAGATAAAACAGTACTTCACAGTGCTACCAGAGCTGAAATGTTTACCTACTTTTCTCGATGTTTAAGCACCCTATATTCCTTTTATACTCTCGTTTTTCTGTCCTTGGAAAGGAGAACAAACAAGCATTGCTAAGATTAGATATTAAACAAAAGAAAAAAGCTGAAACTAGCGCTGGGGAAGATTAAAAAGCAGAACGAAAGAAAGATGTAACATACATGTAAGGAAGTGTTGAGAAATGGAACACCTGTTGCTACTGTGTGTTGCCAAACAGATTGCATTCAGCGCTTCACGCGGTATTAAAAAAAGCATCGCAGATAAGATAAAGGTGGGAAATCAATATTCTCGCGGTAAAACCGCATCTTAAAGATAACTGATACTTAATGCTTGATAAATTCTGTAGCTTTCCACTTGAGTGCTTTTAGCAGCGTTCGCCACAGCAGAGAATTTGTCCTTCCCTATTAGTGGAAATGTTTTAAAGACTGTTGGTAGTGATTTTTGATTAAAAACTGGATTTTGTTTTGCTTAATGGTATCTTCATACTGTGGAGACAATGGTCACATAATGTTCTTGTGTGTTTGTGGCAATTACGTGCATTTAAATGTGGATTTAAGTGGAATTTTAAATATGGCGGCTAGGTTTTTACACTGCATAAAGCTTTTGATATTGCACTTTCATGAAATTCGTCAATGTTTACATACATAAAAAGTTAAAAAAATATAGAGTGCATAATTATTTACTTTTAAACTTTCTATTATTGATTAAAATGTCTTAATCATATATCAGCTATGTTGAATGACCTGCTTGTAAAGTGACTACAAAAGTTTAAATATGCTACTTTAACTGTATAGGAGAAAAGTGCACCTAAAGAAGAAAATGCGTGAAAAATCTTCGAAACTTTTAATTTATTGGAATATCATTAGGGTAAAAATTATTAACTGTATGATTCTATTATGGTTTCTGAATCAGAAGAAGTTGTTTTATAAGCGGCAAGTGTTTCAGTATGATAGATTGTATGGGCTTTAAGAAACGCTAACGTTAACACAGGCATAGGCAAAATCGGCTCAAAAGGGTCACTGAAACGCGTTTGTGCCTCACTCCATCGGCCATCCCTCCCCTCCCCCCACCTTCGATGTGCCTCATCCAGTGGTGAGTATGGCTTCGCCAGGACATATTTCATTAAGAATGACAGCGAGAATTTTTTTTAGTTACAAAAACCAAAAAGTTTGCTGCTTAATATGCAATGATTTCAACTTGCAAACATAAAGAATTGCAATAATAAACGCTACGTTGACTAGAAGCAAACTTTGATCTTACAGGTATTTATTAACTAGGCACTTTCTGACTATTCCTATTTGTAAATATATGAAAGGGACGATATGATTCCACCTTTTAGGGGTTTAGTGTCTCATCAGTTTGTTTAATGTAAGCTATAGTATTTCGTGTTTCAAAGTTTGAACACAAAATTGAGTTTAAAACCTAAAACTTTATGTTGATCAGATAGTTTTAAAATATTTTAAGGCTAAATCGAACATGGATAGTAAGCAAAACAAAATTCCTAAATCCATAAATAAGCAGACACCGCTTATGGCGTGAAAAAACTAGTTTGTTACAAAATTATGGACAACACGTAATATATTATTTACAAGACATTAAAAAATATAGAAATCTTAATCACATAAAATCACATCATTTCTTAACAAAGAGTTGGTCCACCCCTCTTCAATTTTAAACATGTGTGGCGTTTGAACGAAGTGACACTTCAAGTATGCCATAATGTTTGTCAGCTGGTGCGCAGCAATTTCCAATTCAGCAGCTATTTTCTTCAATGTTTCTCCTTTATCAATTCCATTAATAGCATCCAACTTTCATCCACTTAAACCACAACTTCTTTCGCTTTGGTATCATTTTAAACTTCTGCACTGAATTACACTCTCAAACACTTTGATAAGACACAAAAACAATCCAGTTGAAGCAGACAGGTGCCGTTTGAGAACTGTAGAAAACTGAGGAGATTGAGGGGTCAAGGTCAACGCTTCCTTCCGGCACTATTTATAGTTGGTGAGACATTACCGTGTCAGCAGGAACCGTACATTGAAACAAACTGATAAGCGAATATTTGGCGAGTTTATAGTTAGGTTCTTGTTATCATAGTTAAATTTATTATCTAATCTGAACATCATATTTTAAAAAATCTGATGTGTTGCACTCACATGACTTTCTCTACTCCTGTACTAACCATTCTTACAAACTCTTATTCCTATATCTTCTTCGTGTTAGTTGAGATAAACATTTGTACAAATTATCTTATTGCTTATTTCCTTGTAGGAGCAAGGGGAATGTTAGAATACAGTAGGCTTTGTGCGATAGTCAAATCTTTTAAAGCTTTAAAATTCCGTTCTCTTTGCACACTTAACATATCAAAAATGAACAGCGATGTTGCATTTCAAGAAAGTTTTAAGCTTTCCGAAACTGACACAAATAACAAGATATAGGTATCTCCGAAATGGTTCACTCTACAACAAATTTATTTTGACATAAATTGTGTGTTTTAGAGAGATCTACATATTTTAAGTAAGATTTTGTCTATCTCTTACGATTTATGAGTTATTTAAAAGTCACCCAAAGCAAATAGGACTACATAAGCTATACTATATGTGTGGGGCTATTTTCTTCAAAATCTTCGTGGCGTATCCTTGAAAGACATTAAACTTAAATACCAACTTTGGTTTTAACCGACTTTTTGTTTTTGAGTTATGCTGTCCTCAGACACACACACACACACACACACACACACACACACACACACACACACACACACACACACACACACACACACACACACACACACACACACATACGAACGGACCTTTTTCTAAAAATGCCTTTTGGGTGAAATGTCGACATCAAATTTTTGGGTTGAATACAATACTTTCTGTACTTTACTATACGTAGTAGAGAAAGTAAAAAATGACAGTGAAAACCGCAGAAAAGTAGAAGTGAAGTCTTCCATTTTCTGTCCTGTAATGAACCATAATGAACTGATATTATGTTGGAATTCGTCTTCAGACAGTATAAAAAGAAAAATATTTTTTTTTTAGCCCTACTTATGATATGACGAATCTTGTAGCAATGTTAACACTATATTGTTCGTCCTGTGCAATATAAACTTCGATAGCTGCGAGCTATACGGTTTGTTTAATCAAAGAGCTGTCTGCAACATATCCCAGCACCGAATAAAAATGAACAACTGCAGCTGATGTTACAAAAAAACTGCGTGCAACTACAAAAAAGGGCTCACGTCCCTAATCGCAATATGTACACATAACACCAATCCCTGGTGAGCTTCGTGTAACAGGCATGGGTAAAAATATCGTGGTAATCCGAAAACCAATTTTCGCATGTCCATCACTGAACACGTGGCAGAAAAATCTACATAAATCGAATACCTAAACGTGCCACATTCTTCCTACTCTTTCACGTTAAGGTATGCACAGCGATGCTCAAATGCTTCTGTTACTGCATCGTCATCATTACGGAGAATTATCAAATTGACCACTTTTAGTCAAACCTTTACTCAGCGAAATGCATTACCTTAAAGGTAATTATTTTTTTCCTTCTTCCATAGATTTATTGTATTTCTGTAGCAATTAGAGTTTATAAACTAATAAAACTGTTGCGATATTTTAGTTTTTGATGCGCATGGAATATTTTTAATATTGAGGTATTTTTGCATTGTGAATAAACTGATTAATTAATTCCCTCAAAACTATAAAACAGACTGTGCTGGAACTTTGTGTGGTAACATATAAGGTAAAGACCCTTAAGGGCGCAAAGTATTGACTTCATGTGTATAAAATATAGAAAATACAAATTTTAGTCCTAGGCTTCCATAAGGCAGCCAACTGTAAATTTCATTTTTATTACTTTCTCTACTGGTAAGTAGAGGAAGTATTGTATTCCACCCAAAAATTCGATGTCGACGTTTCACCGGAAATATATGTTTTGAGGTCCCCTGAATCAACAAAAGCATTGTGTGTGTGTGTGTGTGTGTGTGTGTGTGTGTGTGTGTGTCTGTGTGTCTGTCAGTCTGTAGAGAGTATAACTCAAAAACGAAAAGTAGGTTAAAAACCAAAGTTGGTATTCAAGTTTAATGTCTTTCAAGGATGCGACACGAAGATTTTGAAGAAAATACCTCCACCGTAAACTACCCTTTAGATGGAAAATTTTTGGAAAATTTTGATTTTCTTGAAAATGGCTCTAGCGATTTTAATTAAAATGTCATATGTTTGAGATATTTCTATGACAAATGAAATGTATATCTTGAATTTCCTGGCTATGGCCCCTGTAGTCGTATTTACTCTGGACGACTTTTGCATAACTGGTAAACCGTTAGAGATAGACCAAATCATACTCTACAAAATATGTAGATCTTGCTAAAATACACAATTTATGTCTGAATAAATTTTCTTGTGTGGTGAACCATTTTGGAAATATTCCTTGTTCTGTGTGTGAATTTCGGAAAACAAAACTTTCGTGAAATGGAACATCGTTGTTCATTTTTTTTATATGTTAAGCGTGTAAAGAGAACGGAATCTCAAAGCTTTAACAGATTTGACTATCGCTTAAGGCAACTGATAGATACTCATTTCTCTTAACACAATTTCTACAAACGTTTTTCTCGATTAATATGAAGTCGATAGAGGAAGAAGTGTTTGTGAGAACAGTTTCTAGAGGAGTACAGAAAGTCATGTTTTGCTGTGCCAATGGGAAATGATTGAAAATGGACAGAAAGGCAAGTATAGCAAGAAGATAGGCGAGTATTTGGCTAAAGTGAAAAGGAAATAGATATGGTCAGCAAAAGGAGGAGTAGATGAAAGATAAACTTATGGGTCGTTTTATGAAATGTTACAACACGACTATTAGACACTTTTTTTTATTATTATTATTATTATTATTATTATTATTATTATTATTATTATTATTATTATTATTATTATTATTATTATTATTATTATTATTATTATTATTATTATTATTATTATTAGTATTATTATTATTATTATTATTATTATTATTATTATTATTATTATTATTATTATTATTATTATTATTATTATTATTATTATTATTATTATTATTATTATTATTATTATTATTATTATTACTATTATTATTACTATTATTACCCTTATTATTATTATTACTATTAGTATCATTATTATTACAATCATCAGTATGATTGAAATAAATGTTTTAGATGTTCAGGAAAACTTGGGAAGATAATATAAGATATACATAAAGAAATAAACAGAACAATGCAACCAAACTCGCGAAAAACGACAAAAATCTGGAGTTGTTTACTAAAATTACTTAAAATGACTTGTAACCCGGATGTTTATGACATGTCATAGTTTTTGTGTTTGTGTGCTTTTTTTTCATGGAAAATATAAACGAAATGCGATTTTATGAATGGTGATTAAAATTATGCAATAACGTGGGTCATATATAGTCATATTTTTTCTTAAATTTTCGTATTTGTGTCATACTTTTATACTTATATTCCAGTTTCGCATATGTGATTTACTCGTCTCAAAGATGATTTTTCACATCTCCTAATTGTTATCTGTAATATTAGATTTTTTTTCCCCGTTACAATGTTACGTGCAAATAGAAGATAGTAACTCTGCTTTCTAATCGCCCTTCAAAATGTTACATTTATTTCATTCTGCGCAGAACTGACGATTAGATTGACCAATTAAATAAACTCAAAATACAATAAAATTAATATTATTGATTTATTATTGAGTGTACCTACAAGATTTTGAATAAATTTTCATTATAATTTTAATTTAAACAGCATTACATTTTTGAAGATTTTGAAAATGTACCAAAACATTTTAGGTCACGTTTATTGTCATATTTTCTAATTTTTTCGGTCAGAAGTGCTTTCATATTTGTAACATTTTTAGGTAATAAACATCCGGGCCCTGTTTATCAGCTATAAAAACTCCATGTCGGATACAAATATCTAAAAACCCATAAAAAAGATCTTTATAAGTGATTTACTTTCTCTCAAAATGTTATGTGTCACGCATATTTTCCACATAGCATTGCTCTAGTGTTGCAGTTACATTAAAATCCGGACCCTACTCAGTTACTTACACCTTGCACTATTTCTCTGCATAGTCAATGGATAAATGTGATAAAAGCCAAGTCTGCACATCATCCTGGTTAAAATGTTTTCCACCGAGCAATTTCTTCAGATGAAGAAACAGATGAAAATCGCTTGGTGGTATTGTAGGGAGGGTGGTCGAACCAAATGCAGTGATCAAATGTTGAATTTGGCGATGTGTGGCCGACCGGTCATTGTCATTCACTGTTTCCCCATAAACCTCACACAGTTGGTGGTGTAACATTTCTCGCATCCAAAAACGAATCACTGATCTGGCTTCACAGGCGGCGGGTCGTTCGATTGTTTTGAACGTTTGAAGCGCTCTAACAAAAGGAAAACACAAAGTGACGATGGCTCACAGCTGTGTCTGGTTTTCTAATGAATGGAGGACGTGATCCGCATGCTCAAAATAGCAACTGCAACTCAGCGGCGGCAAAATATTCAAAGTGTACTTGCTTTAAAATTGCGCTTCGTACATATATACAGGAGGTAAGAGTATCAGTGCGGAGATTTCGCGTAATTCAAATATGACAAACAAGTTTAATAATAACAAATTCATCTAACGTTAAAGGGAAATGAGAACTACCTCTTTGTGCTTTCCTAGCTAACTCTTAAGTTCATAAGTATGCATTTAATTACGACGCAAAAGACGTTTCACCCGAAACCCGAATGACCGCCACTGTGGCACGCGTCACCTGTGTGTTTGTCTTACAGAAAGGAGTGATTCAAGGGGTAAAGCATTTAACACCTCGGGTACTCATCTTGCTGGGCCCTGAATTATGGGAAGCCATTAGTAAGGTACAAACTATGGCCTACCTAAAAATAAACAGGGTAAAGTTGAAAACGGTGGATAAGAAGGAATCTCTAAAACAGAAAATATCCAGTTTAGAGCATGCGAAATAAGCTATATCAAAGCAAACAAATGTCTACTCTAAATGTTACTATATTTTTAAATGGTCAGTCATCAGTCTGATTAAGTAGGAAGGAAAATATGTCATACGCAACTCGGATATCTCAATATTCAACTCCAATATCTGGCAAATAGCACAGGTATGCAAATATATATTTTCGCATTTGGTCCGCAATTAGCTTACACCTTTAGGTACGCCCTACGTAAGGGGCAGAGAAAGTTACGAACAGGGTTGCAGAAGTACAACTTGGGATAGAAAAAGAAACCTACAATACTATAACTAACATGAAGAACATATAGGAATAAAAGTTTGTAAGAATGGTTAGTATAAGAGTAGAGAAAGTCAAGTGAGAGCAACATAATATTATATATACGGGAGAAATACATGAATGTTATTGTCTGTGTTCTGCTGTGTAGTACAAAACCAAATATTACATGCAACTTGAGTAAAAGTTCTGCTGGCGAGGTAATAAAACTTGAGGTGTGAACTGAGCAGCTGGCCTGCAAATTGTTACGGGGAAGTGTTCCTCGTCTGCATCAAAGAAGCTTCGTCTTTTCCTCCTCACTCTACTGTCCCCGTTGCCATGGCAACTAGTGCCGAAACAACTGCCCATCAGAATACTCCTAAGTTGAACGTAACGGACTGATCTTATTGCAGCCTTCAGCACAGAACTCCACGACTGCAAGAACTTTACAAGGCGTTGTTTCACCTATACCTACATGCTCAAGGCTGCTTCATATTAGTATTTCGTAAAACGATACTGTTGATGCCCAAAAAATTCCTTCTCGGATATGAGATTCCACTAGAAATATACTTTTGATTATAGCCTACAAATTTACCATATAATTTTGTTTTACTACCCTTAGGTCAAAAGAAAATCATTTTTAAATTGAAATTTCTAGTTCAACTTTGTGTATCTTTAAAAAGTAAGAACCTTCAAATCGTTCAGAAGAAAAAAAAATTATACCAGGAATATGTTCGTGTTTTGAAAATCTACATGACAAATTACAGAAGAATTGGATGAAAAATCCATCGTTTGAATTTATGGCTCCTAAGTATTCTTAAATTTATATAATGCAAATGTCAATTTTTGCAAGATTTCTGCTAAATTTCACTCGTATTCCCTTAAAGTAAGAATCAGTAATGGAAGCATAGGGTAATATTGTCTCTAACACCTTCCCTCTCGTTAGTGGACAGTAAGCAACAAAGTACTTTAATTCTTTTGTATTTTGTTCTCTAGTTGGCCATAAGGATATATATAAATGTAATCTCACAAAAATCAACAAATAAAGACGTTTTTATTTTAATTTTAATTTGCCGTCCAACGTAATTTAAATGCTGTATTGTATATTTAAATATCACGTTGATTTTTGAGGTCCTCTGAATCCAAACATCAGCATAACTAAAAAACTCGGTTAAAAACCAAAGTTGATATTTAAGTTTAACATCCTTTTAGGATGCGACACGAAGATTTTGAAGAAAATTCCTCCACCCTAAACTATACTTTACATGGAAAATTTTCTCGAAAATGGCTCTAACTATTCTTATTAAAACTATTGTTATGACAAATGAAATATACATTTTGAATTTTCTGGGTAAAGCTCATGTATAGTCATGTTTACTCTGAATATCTTTTGCTTACCTAACTGGTAACCCGTAAGAGACAGACGAAATCTTACGGTACAAAAAGTGTAGATCTTACGAAAACATACAATTTATACCCGATTTTTTTTTTTTTTTTTTTTTTTTTTTTTTTTTTTTTGTAGAGTGAGTCATTTCAGAGATATTCGTTCTTATTTGTGTGAGCTTTATAAAACTTACTTTCGTCAAATGGAACAATAATTATTCATTTTTCATATCTTAACCGTGCAAAGGAACGGAATATGAAAGCTTTAAAAGATTTGACTATCGCTCAAAGTGTACTGTATTCCCATATTCTCGTTGCACTCCTACAAGGAAGTAAGCAATAAGATAATTTGTACAAATATTTATCTCAACTAACACGAAGAAGATACAGGAATAAGAGTTTGTAAGAATGGTAAGTACAAGAGTAGAGAAAGTCATGTGAGTGCAACACATCAGATTTTTAGTTTTAGTATGTGCGTAGGAGCTGGGCGTTTACGGTTGCGTTTAAAGAAAGATAGCGAACAGTTGATGAGTGTCGAGTGATTGTATCGTTTAAGTCAGCTGATTGAGAGACAGAGAAAGTGTAGAAAGACAGAAAGGAGTGAGACAAGGTTACTAGAAGAAAACAGTTGTAAGTTGTAATATCACGAAACACTGTAAACTTTGTTAACGTCGGTGTTTTGTGTATTCAGTTAGAAGAAAATAAAATGACAGAAAAAAGTAACTGTAATGGACCTTTGCCACTTCTGTTATAATATAATAAGATTTTTATAACGGTAATCTTTAAAAATTGCATCGTGTGAAGCATTTGCCATAAGATAGTAAAAACCCAAATTTAACATTTCATAACTCGTAAACTAAAAGAAATATCACAGAAAGGTTTAAACCCCTGTAATCTTGATATTAAACAACAGTAAAAACAAATTTTCAGCTAAATTAGCTGAAAACTTTAGTAAATCACATTTTTAGTTATTCATTCTCTTAGACTATTTCAGGCATATTCTAAGTTTCAAATTGGTCAACACGGATATGCTGAGAAAGCACTCAACTGTATATGCCAGTGGCAATTAAGCAAATATAGACAACTAATCAAACAGAGGTAAGCACAGAGCACTAATAATCGGTGTGTCGGTATTTCAGACAAAAGTAATAAAGGAAACAAAATTGCGCCTTCAATTCAGACAGTTTTGAGCAAGGTTTATATGGTCTAAATATAATTCAAGAGCTGCCAGTGCAGATAGGCTGCTAGGTACAGTAAGTCAATTTTTGTCAGTAATGAGCTCATGAATATAAAAGCGAAACAAGCAATTTAAAACATGGTATGTATGTAGCGAAGCAATCTTCAGCTTAACCATGTTACCTACCATTAACATTTTGGAAATCACTAATCTGCATACTTTAATCAACTGCACATTTTCCTAGGGATTTCTAATTATATACCTACGTATTTAATGAGATTAAAGAGTATGCAGGTAAATTATACAATGTATTCACATAAAAATGTCTCAGATTACTTCAATCCAATCATAATTCTATTTTCAGAAAATAAAAAGTTGAACATCTTGCCACTAAACATTCTGGTAAGTAGAAGGAAGTATTGCATTCCACCCAAAAATTCTATGTCGAGATTTAACCGGAAATATATGTTTTGAGACCCCCTGAATCCAGAAAAAAAAAGCATTTTTAGAAAAAGGTCCGTATGTGTGTGTATGTCTGTCGGTCAGTCTGTGGACTGCATAATTCAAAAAAAAAAAAAAAAAGTCGCTTATAAACCAAAGTTAGTATTTAAGATTAATGTCTTTCAAGGATGTGACACGAAGATTTTGAAGAAAATAGCCCCACCCTAAACTACCCTTTACATGGAACATTTTTCAAACATTTTGATTTTCTTGAAAATGGCTCTAACGATTTTGATTAAAATGTCATATGTTTGAAATATTTTTATAAAAAATGAAATGTATAGCTTGAATTTTCTGGCTATAGCCCCTGTAGTCGTATTTAATCAGGAGGACTTTTAGATAACTGGTAAACCCTTAGAGACAGGCCAAGTAATACTATACACAAAATATAGATCTTGCTGAAATACACAATTTGTCTCAATAAATTTTCCTGTAGGGTGAACCATTTCGGAGGTATTCCTTGTTATGCGTGTGATTTCGGACAACTTAAAACTTTCGTGAAATGGAACATTGTTGTTCATTTTTTTAATATGTTAAGTGTGCAAAGAGAACGGAATCTCAAAGCTTTAAAAGATTTGCTGTCTCACAAAGCCTACTGTATTCTAACATTCCCCTTGCACCTACAAGGAAATAAGCAATAAGATTATTTGTACAAATGTTTATCTTAACTAACACGAAGAAGATATAGGAATAAGAGTAGGTAAGAATGGTTAGTACAAGAGTAGAGAAGGTCATATGAGTGCAACACATCAGATTTTCTGTTTTTGAGTTATATTGTTCACAGACGGGCACACTCAGAGAGACACACACATGGACCTTTTTCTAAAAATACTTTTTTACTTTCTCTATTAGGTATAGTAAGTAGAGAAAGCATTGCATTCCATCCAAATGTTCGATGTCGAGATTTCGAATACAATACTTCTCCTACTTACCATATTCTGGATTGTAACACTCAACACCCTATACATAATCTCTTTCTTTTTCAAACACCTAAGCGATTCTGTAAAACTTGGTTGCCGTGTGCTGTATTTTACATATTCACAATTTTTCTCAGTTCTTAAAGCTCAGTAATTTGTTTTGTTCGCCTTGACATCATTTTCAGTTAAAATACTTCGCTTCTGAAACTGTGTGCATCGTTACTATGGCTGCCGTTAAATAAACTTCTGACAAGGGTAACGAGCTGTGATTGAGATTGTAAAAACATTGAGAAAGCAATCTTCTGACTAAGGAAATTTCTAGAACAAAATTATCAGTGTTTACAAAATGTCACGTCATTACGCGCGGAAATGTCAAAGGTTTCTTTCTTGCAGCCTCGATCGATCAATCAATCAATGTGTGCTGAGCAATTGTATCGCCCGGGGAATTCCTCTGTAAACCTACAAATCAACCTGTCTCAGATATGCATTCATAACCGGAACATTACGAAAGTCTCTGAAAGTGACATAATTGACAAGTATTTATACTCAACCCAAGTATTCATCATTGCTATTTTAAGAGAACCTATAAGGTGTTCTTAAATTGAGAATAATTTGTATATATCAAGTTTAGTATTTCAAGTAATACCAATTGGTTCTAATTTAATACTAAGTTCAAACTAATGCCGTAACAAAATATATGCGTTGAATGCTTTCTGGATAGCTGAGTAAATTATAGACAGCATTCCAGTAGGCCGTGACAGCAAACAATTAAACTTTTCAACGTTCTCCGATATTCATCAATAATCTGAATTCGAAAGACACTCACCATACATAACAGATAAGTAGAACGAGTCTACTAAATATGCTTTCTCGTATGCTAACAATTAAACGAGTATAACAAGCGGGTTAATACGACATTATTGAAAATCCTTCGCTAACCTCAAACACGCCATTTCACATAACAAACTAGTGTTAAATAGTACACCATCTGAAGCAATGGCTACCGTCTCACAACGTCAACACAACCTCCATGAACAACACCACTACAAGAAACCTCAGCTGTGCTACAATTCAGTGTTGCCAACTATAATTCAATAAAACAAGCTAAATCGGCTTGCCAAAAAGGCTAGAAAAGGCTAGATTATATTTTAATACCTATATAAATATTAGAAAACTACATTATTAAAAAGTCCGCATGGATCACCTAGCAAAAATAAACGTAGTCTTCGTCATCCCCCTCTGCCTCATTTCTACTGCTGCAGCTGGGATTTCCCTTAGGTTCTTACATGTATGCAGCATTTGTACCAACAACTTCAATATTTCGTCTGGGACTGCACATGAAAAATCTGATATGTTGCACTCACATGACTTTCTCTACTCTTGTACTAACCATTCTTACAAACTCTTTTTCCTATATCTTCTTTGTGTTAGTTAAGATAAACATTTGTACAAATTATCTTATTCCTTATTTCCTTGTAGGTGCAAGGGGAATAGTAGTGTACAGTAGGCTTTGTGCGATAGTCAAATCTTTTAAAGCTTTCAAATTCCGTTCTCATTGCAGGGTTAACATAACAAATTGAATAACGATGTTCCATTTGACAGAAATACAAATAACAAGGCATATCTCCGAAATGGTCCAATTTATAAAAAAATATTCAGACATACATTGTATATTTTAGAAAGATCTACAGTTTTTCAGAGTAAGATTTGGTCTATCTGTAACCGTTTACCAGTTATACAAAAGTCGTCCAGAGTAAATAGGAGTACAGAGGTTATAGCCAGAAAATTCAAAATATACATTTCATTTGTCATAAAGATATTTCAAACCTATGGCATTTTAATCAAAATCTTTAGAGACACTTTCGAGAAAATGTAAATTTTCGATAAACTTTCCATGTAAAGGGTAGTTTAGGGTGAAGAATTTTCTTCAAAATCTTCGTATCGCATCCATGAAAGACATTAAATAACAACTTTGGTTTTTAACCAACTTTTCGTTTTTGGGTTATGTTATCCACAGGCTCGAGATACACACATAGACCTTTTTCTAAAAAGTGCCAAAGAATCTAACAACTTGGTGGAATCCATACTCCCAGATTCAAAAGATTCATGAATTCGCCAAAAGGATTACATCATTATGTGGAATAGCTGCAGTAGCGAGATTAAATGATGTATTATTTTAAAGGTACTGGTAGATAAGTAAAAAATGAAAAAGGCTAGAAAAGGCTAATGAAGCTTAGAAAAAAGGCCAGGAAAGCTACTTGTAGCTTTTTGGAAAATTTATAGCTAGATAGGTTCTCAAAAAGGCCAGATCTAGCCTTAAAAAGGCTAAATTGGCTAACTGCTACAATTGCTCAGACTTCTCCCAAGAAAGAAGAAGCTATCATCATCGACTCCCATGATGGACTTACCGTCAGGGACTATGCTCCCGCTGTAAGTAAATTAACTGAACCAAGTAACATAAAATTTATTTCACGAATCTTCAACTCCAGAATATCCATATATGTACCTAACGTCATCTAACGTGTCGGTTTGGGTAGCTCAGTTGGTTAGACGCTGGCCTACTGATCTCAAGGTCGCGGGTTCAAATCCGGTCCAGACCGATGGTTTTTAAGTGTGCTTAAAAACGACAGCTCCATGTCAGTAGATTTACTGGCATGTAAAAGAACTCCTGCGGGACGAAATTCCGGCACACCGGCGACGCTGATGTGATCCTGGCAATTGACAGCGTCGTTAAACAACAAAATATTTATTTTTAGTCATCTAACGCAGCAGAATCACTGGTTACCAAACGCCCTAAATTAAACATTAATTATGTTACCCTTCAGCTCTGTCCATTTTTGACTTTTGCGCATCTGTACAACTAGATTCTCTAACCTGGTCGTAACATATGGAAAGCAGAGGAGGTGACAAGTAAAATTCAGAGGAAGTGACAAAGAAATTTTATAAATTTTTCGCGAATGAAGGCTGTCATTGGTTGAAATTTTAAATTCTAGCACATGATTGGTTGATTTCAACTAAGTCAGGTAGGACTCGAACAGTCCAAACTATTTAAGATTTCACGCTGAATTTTTTTTCCGGTATATAGACACATGGCCTCTGAATTCATTCTTCCACTTTTATCAATAGTTGTTGTTGTTGTTGTTGTTTTTTTTTTTTTTTTTTTTTTTTTTTTTTTTTTTTTTTTTTTAAAGAAGATATGATTTATCTCACAATGACACCGTTTTATTAACATGCATCAGCTATTATTTTTTAAAAATCAACCGTTTTCTTATTAACACCAAAGTACATCTACAGTAGCACTTAGAGATTATTCTCATCACCCTAAAATGTAATTAGGTATCTATAATAATTTCTGAGAAAACAGGTCATACGTCATTTATATTAAGATAGCTACAAGACAAGAATAAACATGGGCTAGCCAATACAGTGATGCTCTCTCGGCGTTGCCAGTTTTTCGCGCAAGATGATTTTGGTGTGACAAAGACAGTCAAATCTTCTGTCCTTGTCGCTCGCTCGCTGCTCAACCAAGGCAAAATGGAATACTGCACTGTTTCAGATTATAAGGTGTAATTTAATATTAAGAAAAAAATATTATTATTTAATACTTTTGAATTTATTTTGGCACCCAAGTTTACGCTTAGGTAAATTAATTCTGATAGCCCCTGGGCCGCGCCGTAGCCGAGTTGTTGGACCATTCGCTTCTCACCAAAGCGGCCCGGGTTCGATCTCAGGCAACCACATGTAGGACTCGCGGTAGACGAAGCGGCGCTGGGGCGGGGTTTCCTCCGGGTTCTCCGGTATACCCCACCATCTCATTCCTCCGGTGCTCCATCTTCATTCCATGTATCATCATTGTCACCGCCTGCGGTGCCGTATGTAGTAAAAGCGGGCGTTAAACACTACAAAAAAATCTGATGTGTTGTACTCACATGACTTTCTCTACTCTTGTACTAACCATTCTTAAAACTCTTATTTCTATATCTTCTTCGTGTTAGTTAAGATAAACATTTGTACAAATTATCTTATTGCTTATTTCCTTGTAGGTGCAAGGGGAATATCAGAACACAGTAGACTTTGAGCGATAGTCAAAGCTTTTAAAGCTTTTAAAGCTTTGAGATCCCGTTCTCTTTGCACGGTTAACTTATAAAAAATGAACAACCATTTTCCATTTCAAGAAAGTTTTAAGTTTTCCGAAACTGACACAAATAACAAGAAACATCTCCGAAATGGTGCACTTTACAAAAAATTTATTCAAACATAAATTGCGTGTTTTAGCGAGAGCTACATTTTTTGTACAGTAATATTTTGTCTCTGTTTGGTTTACGATCTATTCAAAAGTCATCCAGAGTAAACAGGACTACATAGGCTATAGCTAGAAAATTCAAGATATCCATTTCATTTGTCATTAAAATATCTCAAATATATGGCATTTTAATGAACATCGTTACAGCCATTTTGAAGAAAATCAAAATTTTTGAAAAATTTTCCATGTAAAGGATGGTTTAGGGTGAGACTATTTTCTTCAAAATCATCGTGTCGCATACATAAAAGACATTAAAAATAAGCAATAACTTAATAACTGAGGCAATCGATACCTTAATAATGTGTTTCTTGTTATTTATGAGCACGTTTGTGTATCTGTGTGTGAGCAATATAACCCAAAAAAGAAAAGTTGAGTGGATGCTAAATTATCTAAGTAACGACGCAGCAGGACTTTTAGAAAAGTTTTGCATTTCGAACAACTTTTACATTGAAATGTTGAATTATTTTCACATTTTATGCCTTGAAACATACAAAGGCTTACTGCAAGACTATATGCCGTAGGTATTTAAGGCAAAGTATCTGTAAAAATATTTACATTTACACTTTTCCTCAAATTGCCTTAGATTTTTTACCATATACTCAGGGCCGTATTTACGTAAGGGCAAACCGGGCAACTGCCCAGGGCGGCACATTTTAGGGGGCGGCAAAATTACTGGAAATCTGCACCAAAAAAAAGCATAGACATGAAACATCAAGTTCCTTTTGATTCTGGATAAATTGATTGAAGAACTGAACAACAGAGTTTCTTCCTACAAGGAATTCAGTGAACCATTTATGTTTTTGACAAATCTGAAGATGCTTAGTCCACTTGAAATTCAGGAAGCATCATCCAGACTTCAGAAAGTCTACAGTTCGGATCTTGAAGATTCAGCATTTGTACTTGAATGCTTACACTTCAAAAGCTCCATAGAAAAGAATGAAAATGCGACGTATTCTCCTACACAGCTGTAAGGTAACTGTCTAGAGAGTGTTTACCCAAACTTAAACATAGCTCTACAAATATACTTGAGCACTCCTGCTTCCAACTGCTCAACTGAGAAATCATTTTCTGCTCTAAGACGCATAAATAGTTATTTAAGAACATCACAAGTGAAGGATCGTGTTAGTTATCTTGGTGTTGTTGCAATTGAATCTGACTTCACAGTGAAAATGGACTATAACGAACTCATAAACTTGTTTGCAAATGACAGGGCAAGGAGGAAGCCTCTTGTTATTTTGACATCTAATAGGGGCTGATGGCTCTTTAGTGTAAGTTCTTTCTATTAAGATGTTCCCTCACTTATGGTGTTTGCCACTCATACTTAAGTATCCAAACTAGTGAAACCATTCTCTATGTTGTGAAAATTTAAGTATATGTACTGCAAGTTGGGGGGGGGGGGGGGGGAGTGGCAAATGTTTTTTTGCCCAGGGGCGTCAGAGGTCCTAAGTTCGGGCCTGCATATACTCATAAAAGATATATTGCAAACAAATTCTAACAGGTGATGTCAAACCGGTCTTAGCATATTAATGTTTTATTAACGATTAATACGAAAAACTCCTTGTTTCCTACGAGTTAATGGTATCGAATCGTTCCACAATTTTAATTTGGGGTTATTAAACAAACCTAAAGAAATTTTTGTGACAGCATTTCTTAATTTTAACTAGTTTACGGAAATAAATAGTTGTACACAAGCTACTCAATGCTTCAATTTTATTCAACAAGAGTTATGGAAACTAATTTGAACTGAATTGTTTGTTGTTGTTGTAGTGTTTAACGCCCGCTTTTACTACTACGGCACCGCAGGCGGTGACACTGATGATACATGGAATGAAGATGGAGCACCGGTGGAATGAGATGGCGGGGGAAACCGGAGCACCCGGAGAAAACCCGCCCTGACGCCGCTTCGTCCACCACGAACACCACATGCGGGTCCCTGGGATCGAACCCGGGCCGCCTAGGTGGTAGGCGAGCACGCTAACCGCTCGGCCACGGCGCCGCCGAATTGTTTGTTACCTTTTACTACGGCGCATCAATACTTAAAACTGTATTTCCTGCAACTCTCCTAAAAGTTTCAGGCTAAAAAGAGGGCTTAAAACGGTGAAAAAATGCTGAAAGAAAGTGAAAAAAATAATATATTTAAAGTTCAACCAAAGTGACACAGGACACATTAAACAACCCTTCGTGGCCTTAACATTTGTGATAAGAAACCTGTACAAAGGTAGCAACAATCATTATCACTTTAGTTGAAGGTAATTTGAAAATATTTTTATTATTATTTAGTGAATTACAGGTCTGTGAAATATACAGAATAGGTTAGCTACTTTTGTGTGGTAAATAACTATAAAATAAAAGTGTAACAAGATACAAGAATAGAAGTTTCACATTTTTTACCAAATTTCTGGGACAACTTACCTTAATTTTATGTAAACATTTTACTCCCTCCACTACGTAAAGTACAGGAAGTATTGTATTCCGCCCAAAAATTCGATGTCGAGATTTCACCGAAAATAAATGTTTTAGGGTCCCCTGAATCCAAAAAATAAGCATTTTTAGAAAAAGGTCCACGCGCGCGCGTGTGTGTGTATGAGTCAGTCTGGGGACAGAATAACTCAAAAGTGAAAAGTCAGTTAAAAACCAAAGTTGGTATTTAAGTTTAATGTCTTTCGAGGATACGAGACGAAGATTTTGAAGAAAATTGCTCCACCCTAAACTACCCTTTATATGGAAAATTTTTAATTTCTCGAAAATGACTCAAACGATTTTGATTAAAGTGACATAAGTTTAAGATATTTTAATGACAAATGAAATCTCTATGACGGATGGATTTTGAATAACTCCTAAACCGTAAGAGATGAACCAAATCTTACTGTACAAAAATGTAGATCTCGTTAAAACACACAATTTTGGTTCAAATAAATTGTTTGATTAGTGAGCCATTTAGGAGATATTGCTTGTTATTTGTGTGAGTTTCGGAAAACAAACGTTCGTCAAATGCAATATCGTTGTTTATTTTTTATATGTTTACCGTGTAAAGAGAACGGAATCTCAAAGCTTTAAAAGATTTGACTATCGCTCAAGGCTTACTGTATTCCCACATTCCCCTTGCACCTACAAGGAAATAAGCAATAAGATAATTTCTGCTAATGTTTATCTTAACTAACGTGAAGAAGATATAGGAATAAGAGTTTGTAAGATTGGTTAGTAGAAGTGTAGAGAAAGTCATGTGAGTGAAACACATTCGATTTTTTTTTATGTTAGCCTTTCCTAGTGTCTTATTGTCTTAACGTTGTAGACAGTTCAGACGGAAAATAAATGGTTGAATTGTGTCTCACGAGTTCACGTAAACAGCACATAAAATTGAGCGTAGTAAATAATTATTGAGACCGACCTGCTTTTAAACAACTTGAAAACAGTTTGAATATTTATTACGATTCACTAGCATTCACTAGAGAGGGAAAAATGAAGTTTTATGTAAATGATTTATGGAATAACTATGATAATAAAATGTGTGAATAGTGTGTATAACAGTTTTTTAAACTAATATACCACTGATACTCAGAGATTTTATGTTCGGCGCACAGTAACCGTTGTATTTGTCGTACCTAGACACACATAATCCGTTTGTAGTGGTCTAACATGCAGATAGACAGTCGCGTGCGCCTACCTGAGATGTTGACGCCGGGAACTGATGTGCACGATCCCGCACCGCGAAGGCAACTGAGAGAGCGGGCTGTGTGCGATCTATTCGAGCTTCTCCCACCCACCCCCGCAGCTCCCCTGTACCTGCGCCTAGTCCTTACAATTAACAAAATTGCCCTACAGCATCTTCCCACTACTCTTGCTTCTTCTAGCATGTCTCTCCGTCCGTACCTTCTTAAAGGAGCCAATTCTGACACCCCCTTGGCCTAAGCCCACAGCACTCAGCGTCTAAAATAAGACACCAAATCAACTACTGTCATATCTTAATAACGTAAAACCTGACCAAATCGGACCTCCTATATACTGCACAATAAATCTCGGAACGGAGCTATTTCCTATGTTAAATAACACTCTAAACCGGAAAACTGCCTAACGCGCAAACGGAATAATTTTTCCGGAACCTAAGACGGATTTTCATAAAGCTTAATACGAACATAGTTAGGTGCTTTCCTAACGAACTTACCACGGCTGAAGACATTCAAAGTGCAGCAGATATTGCTGCTAGGAACAGCAGTTGTGAAATCATGCATTATCTGTTGTGAGTGACCTTCAGGAATTTGCAGCTTCCAAGAATGTTCAAGAACTCCTGGAGCTGAGGCAGAATGCGCGTCAGTGTACTTTAAGGGATATGTGGGGGGAAAAGAAACTAATGGAGAAACTGCAATTGTATGACACGTAAATTGAAAATACACCAAAACATACAATTGAACCTATTTTTACTTTCTCTTGTAGAGGAATAATTGTATTCCACCCATAAATTCGATATCGAGATTTCACGGGAAAGATGTTTTGACACCACCTGAGTCATAAAAAAAAAAAAAAAAAAAAAATGTCTGTGGACAGCATAACTCAAAAACGAAAAGTAGGTTAAAGCAAAAGTTGGTATTTCAGTTTATCTTCCAAGGATACAACACGATTTTCAAGAAAATATCCCCACCCTAAACTATCCTTTATATGGAAAATGTTTCGAAAATATTGATTTTCTTGAAAATGGCTCTAACGATTTTGATTCAAGTGCCACATATTTGATATATTTTTATGACAAATGAAATGTATATCTTGAATATTCTGGCTACAGCCCCTGTAGTCGCAATTTACTCTGAACGATTTTTCAATAACTGGTAAACCGTTAGAGATAGACAAATTCTTAATATAAAAACAATGTAGATCTCACTAAAATAAACAGTTTATGTCTGAATGAATTTGCTTGTATAGTGGACCATTTCGGAGATATTCCTTGTTATGTGTGTGAGTTTCGGAAAACTTAAAACTTTCGTGAAATGGAATATAGCTGATTATTCGATGTCGAACTTTCCATTATGAATATAGGATGTCGAATTTAGGGTGCTGAATTATCGATGTCGAATTTTTGACGTCAAATTTAGGAAATCGAATATTCGATATCGATCTTCCGATGTCGAATTTTTCATGACTATCTTTCTAGGCTAGACTTTCGATTTCGAACTTTTGATGGCAAATTTTCTATGTCGAATATTGGACGTCGAATTTTGGATGTCGATTTTTCGATGTCGAACTTTCTATGTCGAATTTTAGACGGCGAGAGTTTAAATGTCGAATATTTGAATGAGAATTTTCGATATCAAACTTTCGATGCGTAATTTTTAGGGCGATCCTATACCAAACTTTCGTTGTCGCACTATCGATACCGAAATTTCCACCTTGAAATTTCGACCTCGAATTTTCGATGTTGAATTTTGGATGTCGGACTATGAATTTCGAATTTTCGGTATGGAACCTTCGATGTCACTTTCGAGATCGAACTTTCGATGTCGAATTTTTTGTCTTATTTTCTCTGTCATAATTTGCATGTCGATTTTCGATGTCGAAAACTCTATGTCGCACTTTCTATGTCAAACTTTCGACGACGAGTTTTTGAAGTGGAATTTTCGACGTCTAATTTTCGATATCGAATTTTCGAAGTCGAATTTTCATTGTCGAATTTTCTATATCAAACTTTCGATGTCCATCCTGCTTTGCCGAACTTTCAATGTCGAATATTAATATCGAACTTTCCATGTCGAATTTTCGAAGTCGAATTTAGGATGTCGAATTTTCGTACTCGTACTTTCCACCTCGAGTTATTGATCTTGAATTTTCAATCTCGAATTTTTATGTAGCATTTTTGTCAAACTTTTAATTTCGAATTTTCGATATCCAATTTTTATGTAGAATTCTCGATGTCTAGTTTTGACGTCGCATTTTCAACGCCAAGTTTTCAATATCGAAAATTCGATGTCAAAATTAGGATATCGAATTTTCGCTTTCAAATTTAGGATGTGGAATATTGGACATCGAATTTTTTATGTCGCATTTTCGATGGCCATGCTTCTATGCCGAACTTTCAATGTCGATTTTTCGATGGCCATCCTTCGATGCCGAAATTTCGATGTCTAATTTTCGATGACCAAATTTTGATCACCAACCACCTATACCGAACTTTCGATGTCTAACTTTCGAAATTTCGTTGTCGTAGTTTCTATGTTGAACAGTGCCCAATTTTCGATTTTGAATTTTTTTATCGAACTCTCGATGTCGAATTTTCGATGGCCAGCCTTCCCTGCCAAACTTTCGATGTCCAATTTTCGAAGACAAATTTTCAATTTCAAGGTTCCGATGCCGAATTTTCGATGTCAAAGTTTCGATGCCGAATTTTCGATGTCAAAGTTTCGAAGTCGAATTTTCGATGTCAAAGTTTCGATGTCGAATTTTCCATCTCGAGTTTTCCACTTCGAATTTTTGATGTCGACTTTTCGATATCGATCTTTCGATCTCATATTTTAATGACCATCCATCTATGGCGAACTTAAATGTCGTAAATACGATGTCGAATTTAGGATGTCGACTTTTTCATCAGCATCCTTCTATTCCGAACTTTCGACGTCGAATTTGTTGTCGAATTTTCGATATCGAGTTTTCGATTACTGACCCTCTATGCCGAACTTTCTATGTCGAATTTTCGATTTCAAATTTTCATTATCGAACTTTCGATGTTGAATTTTCGATGGCCAGTCTTCTATGCCGAACTTTCGATGTCGATAATGTTGAATTTTTGATATAGAATTTTCAGTGTCGAATTTTCTATATAGATTTTCAACGTTGAATTTTCGATGTCGAATATTCATTGTCGTATTTGCGATGTCGTATTTAGTATGTCGAACTTTCTATGTCGAATTTCCTACGTCGACTTTTCGACGTCGAATTTTTCTTGAATTTTCGATGACCGTTCCTCTATGCCGAACTTTCGTTGTCAAATTTCGTTGTTGAATTTTCTATGTCGAACTTTCTATGTCTAATTTTCGATTTCCAGTTTTCGTTATCGAACTTTCGATGTTGAATTTTTGATGGTCAGCCTTGTTTGCCCAACTTTTGATGTCGTATTTTCGATAGCCATCCTACGCCGAACTTTGGATGTCGATTTTTCCACGACGAAATTTTGAGGACCAACCTTCTATGCCGAACTTTCGATGTGTAACTTTCGATGTTGAAATTTCGTTGTCAATTTTTCTGTTGAACATTATGTTGAATTCTCATTTCGAATTTTCGATATCGAACTTTGGACGTCGCATTTTCGTTGGCCAGCCTTCTCACATACATTCGATGTCAAATTTTCTATGTCGAGCTTTCTAAGTCAAATTTTTGTTGTCGAATTTTCGTAATCGGTATTTCGATGTCAAATTTTTGATGACCATCCGTCTATGGCGACCTCTCGATGTCGTAATGTCGATGTCGAATTTAGGATGTCGAATATTCGATGTCAAATGCCTAATGAGCATCCTTCTATGCCGAACTTTCGATGTCATATTTTCGATGTCGAATTTTCCATGTCAAATTTCCTACGTTAACTTTTGTTGTCCAATTTTCGACGTCGAATTTTCGATACGATACTTTTATGTCGAATTTTCGATGACCAACCTTCTATGCTAAACTTTCGATGACTATCATGTATGTCGAGCTTTCTATGTCGAATTTTCGATTTCGAATTTTCGTTATCGAAATTTCAATGTTGAATTTGCGTTTTCCAGCCTTCTTTGTTCAACTTTCGAAGTCGATTTTTCGATGGCATACCTTCTATGCCGAACTTTCAATATCTAATGTTGAATTTCGAATTTCTGATGTAGAATTTTCGAAGTCGACTTTCTGATGTTTAACTTGCGATGTCGATTGTTTATGTTGAATTTACGATGTCAAATTTACAATGTTGAAATTTCGTTATTGAATTTTCAATGTCGAATTTTTTATATAGATTTTCAATGTTGAATTTTCGATTTAGAAATTTCGATTTCGAATTTATGTTGAATTTATATATCGATCCTTCGATTTCAAACTTTCGATGATCATCCATCTATGGTGAAATTTCGATTACGTATTTTAAATGACGAATTTTCGATGAGCACCCTGCAATGCCGAACTTTCAAGTCGAATTTTCGATGTCGTATTTTTGATGTCGATTATAGGATGTCAAACTTTCTATGTCGAATTTCTTACGTCGAATTTTTGTCGAATTTTCAATTTTCGATGTGAAATTTTCGATGACGAATTTTCGTTTACGAACCTTCTATGCCGAACATTCGAGGTCTAACTTTTGATGTCGAATTTTATGTCGAATAATCGATTTATAATTTTCGTCATCGAACTTTCGATGTTGAATTTTAGATGACCAGCCTTCTTTGCCTAACTTTCGCTGTCGAATTTTCGATGGCCATCCTTCTATGCCGAACTTTCGCTGTCGAATTTTCGAATGCCATCCTTCTATGCCGAACTTACGATGTCTAATTTTCCATATCGAAATCCTTATACCGAACTTGCGATGTTGAATTTTTGTGTTGAATTTTCGAAGTCAAATTTTCAATGTTGAATTTTCGATTCGAATTTTTGTTGCTGAATATTCGACGACGAATTTTCAATATCGATCTTTCGACATCGAATATTCGATGACTATTTTATCGATGACCGTTCTTCTATGCCGAACTTTCGATGTCAATTTTCTTGTCAAATTTTCGATGTCAAATTTCGTTGTCGAATTTTCTTTGTCGAACTTTCTATGTCGAATTTTAGGTTTCAAATTTTCGTTATCTATCTTTCGCTGTTGAATTTTCGATGGACAGCCTTCTTTGCCCAACTTTCAATGTCAAATTTTTTATAGCCATCCTTCCATGCCGAACTGTCGATGTCGATTTATCGATGGCCATCCTTCTATGCTGAACTTTCGATGTCTATCTTTCGATGGTGAAATTTCGTTGACGAAATTTCTATGTTGAACTTTATGTCAAATTTTCGATTTCGAATTTTAGATGTTGAATTTTAGAAGGCCAGCCTTCTTTGCTCATCCTTCGATGTCGAATTTTTGATGGCCATCCTTCTATGGCGAACTTTCGATGTCGATTTTTCGATGGCCATCATTCTATGCCGAACTTTCGATGTCTAATGTTCTATGTCGAATTTTCATAGTCGAGTTTCTGATGTTTAACTTGCGCTGTCGAATTTTTTATGTTCAATTTTCGATGTCAAATTTTTAATGTTGAGTTTTTGGTATCGAACTTTTAGTGTCGAATTTTCTATATAGATTTTCAATGTTTTTCTACATCGAATTTTCGATGTCGAATTATCGACGTCGATTTCCTATCTGGAATTTTCGATATCGATCTTTCGATGTCAAATTTTCGATGACCATCCGTCTAAGGCGCCCTTTCGATGTCGTATTTTCAATGTCGAATTTTCGATGAGCATCCTTTTAGGCCGAACTTTCGATGTCGTATTTTAGATGTCGAATATAGGATGTCGAGCTTTCTATGTCGAATTTCCTACGTCGAATTTTCGACATCGAGTTTTTGTTGAATTTTCGATATCGATCTTTCGATGTCGAATATTAATGACCAACCTTCTATGCCGAACTTTCGATGTAGATTTTTCAATGGCCATCCTTCTATGCCGAACTAGAACCGAATGTTCTATGTCGAATTTTTATGTCGAATTTTCGAAGTCGAGTTTTTGATCTTTAACTTGCGATGTGAATTTTTATGTTGAATTTTCGATGTCTCATTTTCAATGTTGAATTTACTGTATAAAATTTTCAATTGCGAATTTTCTATTTAGATTTTCAATGTTGAATTTTCGATTTCTAATTTTCGATGTCGAATTTTCGACGCTCAATATTTTGTGGAATTTTCAATATCGATCTTTCGACGTCAAATTTTCGTTGACCATCCTATGTCAACCTTTCTATGTCAAGCCTTCGATGTCGAATTTAGGATGTCTAACCTTCTATGTCAAACTTCCTACGTCGAATTATCAATTTCGAATTTTCGTTATCGAAGTTTCGATGTTGAATTTTCGATGGCCAGCCTTCTTTGCCCAACCTTCGATGTAGAATTTTCCATGGTCATCCTATGCTGAACTTTCGATGTCGATTTTTCGATGGCCGTCCTATGCCAAATGGATTAGGATAACTAATTTTCGATATCGATTTTCGAAGTCGAGATCCTGATGTCGGATTTTTTATGCTGAATTTTCGATGTCAGATTTTCAATATTGAATTTTCGATATCCAACTCTCATCGTCGAATTTTCTATATAGATTTTCAATGTTGAACTTTCGATGTCAAATTTTCAATGTTGAACTTTCGATGTCAAATTTTCTGTCGCATTTTCGATTTATTTTCGATGTCGTAATTTCTATGTCGGACTTTCTGTCCAATTTCCTATGTCGAATTTTTGTTGTATTTTCCACGTCGAATTTTCGATATGGATCTTTTGACAATTCGATGGCGAATTTTCGACGACCGTTCTTCTATGCCGAACTTTCGATGTCTAACTTTCGATGTCTAACTGTCGATGTCAAATTTCGTTGTCGAACGTTCTATGTCGAATTTTCGATTTCGAATTTTCGTAATCGAACTTTCTATGTTGAATTTTCGATGTCCAGCCTTCTTTGCCCAACTTTCGATGTCGAATTTTTGATAGCCATCCTTCTGTGCCGAGCTTTCAATGTCGATTTTACGATGGCTATCCTTCTATGCCGAACTTTCGATGTTTAAATTACGTTGTCGAATTTTCTATGTTGAACTTAATGTCGAATTTTGGATATCGAACTTTCGATGTCAAATTTTCGATGACAAATTTTCGATTTCGAATTTTCAATGTCTAATTTTCGATGTCGAATTTTCTTTTTCAATATTTCAATGTCGAATTATTGATGCCGAATTTTCGAAATCGATCTTTCGATGACCATCCATATATGGCGAACTTTCGATGTCGGTATTTCGATGTCGATATTTCGATGTCGATATTAGGATGTCAAATTTTCGATGTCGATTTCTCAATGAGCATCCTTCTATGCCGAACTTTCGATTTCGAATTTTCGGTGTCGTACTTCTTATGTCGAATTTCCTACGTCGAATTTTCGATATCGATCTTTCGCTGTCGAATTTTTGATGGCTAGTTTTTGATAAACCTTTTATGCCGAACTTTCGATGTCAAATTTCGTTGTCGAATTTTCGATTTCGAATTTTCGTTAGCGAACTTTCATGTTGAATTTTAGATGGCCAGCCTTCTATGCCGAACTTTTGATGTCTAATGTTCTATGTCGAATTTTTGATGTGGAATTTTCGAAGTGTGGTTTTTTTATGTTTAACTTGCGATGTCGAATTTTCAAAGTTGAATTTTCGATGTCAAATTCTCAATATTGAATTTTCAATGTCGAATTTTCTATATAGATTTTCAATGTTGAATTTTCGATTTCGAATTTTCGATATCGATCTTTCGATGTCGAATTTTCGATGCCAGACATCCCACGTGGAGCGTCCCTGCCGAAATTTCGTTGTAAAACTTACGATGCGAACACCCGATGCGGAACACTCAATGCGAGATACCGATGGCTCCCTATTTCGAATATTAGACTTCGAATACCGGATGTCGAACACTCGATGTTAAGCTTTCGACCTCGGATTTGCGATGTCGAATTTTCACTTTTTGGTATTGATGTAGATGTTGATTTTAACTTTCTCTACTATTTCGATGTTTCACTGGAAATATTTTGAGGTCCTCTGTGAGTCTGCCAGCTGTACTGCATTAAGTCAAAAACGAATAGTCGGTTAAATACCAAAGTTGGTACTTCAGTTGAATATCTTTCAGGTATACGACACGAAGATTTTGAGGAAAATTGCTCCAGCGAAACTATCCTTTACACGGAAAATTTTTCTATAATTTTAATTTTCTTGAAAAAGGCTCTAACGATTTTTATTAAAACGCCGTATTTTTGAGATATTGCAAATGAAACGTAGGTCTTGAATTTTCTGGACATAGCCCACAAGGTTCTATTTACTCTGAATGACTTTTGTACAAGTGGTAAACCGTTAGAGATAGACCAAATCTTACTATACAACAAATGTAGATCTTGCTAAAACACACAATTTATCCCTTAATATATTTTTTGTGGGGTTAAGCATTTCGGAGATATTTTTGTTATCTGTGCGAGTTTTGGAGAAATTATACTTCTGTCAAATGGAACATCGCTATTCATTGTTTATATCTTAGAACGCAATTTGAAAGCTGTAAAAGACTTGACTATCGCTCAAAACCTACTGTATTCCCGTATTCTCCTTGTACCTACAAGGAAATAAGCAATAAGATAATCTGTACAAATGTTTATCTCAACTAACATGAAGAAGACATAGGAATAAGAGTTTGTAAGAATGGTTAGTACAAGAGTAGAGAAAGTCATGTGTGTGCAACACATCAGATCTTTTTTTAACTCATCGAAGTACTGAAGCAAACAAAATGAAAAGAAGTATTCAAATCTATCGAGTCATTTTCGAGTTTTTGTGAGACTAACGCACGGCAATTGATTTATATATCGATGTATAGATATTTGCGGAGAAACTATTCGAATGCAGTGAGAAGCTACAAAGGCTAATTAAGTTGCATAGAGTTCTTGTATTGTAATTCTGACTCGCCAAAGTCACGTCTGTGCAATTGTGTGGGCGCGGTCCCAACATGGGGGCGATACCGCAGGGCTACTTTTAGTAGTTGGGGTATGTCAGCCGCATGTGGGCCACCGGAAACAGAGACAGCCGAGAAGCGAACAGTTCCGGATCCCTTTAAGGTTTTCAGTTGTGGGGATATCACCACCACCTTTGCTGTGTTTGGATCCAGCTCATCCGTACATAATGATATCAGACATGCCGTGTGTTGTACGTTAGCATTCCATATTATGTGCACCAATTAACGTCACATTAGATTGGTGATGCCAGAACAAGCCCATTTTTGTCACCTTCATAGGATATGCAGGTGTCGTGCGCCATGCTAGATGCATGTTAACCATCTCTACACTTGGTATATAAACTCTAAATGCAACGCAGTACCAGGTAAAATATCACATTAGTATGCTAACAGACTTCAATGTAAGTTACATAATATCCAACCACTATGCGCTGTTTTAAAAATCAAGCTAGAAGAGAGACTCTATGTAAACGTGGTATTGACTGTTAAAGAAAAATTCGGGCAATACATTGAGAATCTACTTCAGAATTCAAAATTGAGAACGAATTTGTTACATGCGGTAAACTGATTTTTCCTGTAGCTTTGAGTTTACAGTCAGTTCCGTATTTGACCTTAGTTCTGACATCTCGCTTGACTTGGGGCTGCGTCACGCCTCCGGTGTATACTTTTTTCAGAGTCTTTTGAGACGTCGATGGAGGAGATAGGGACATCGCGTGGCCGGCGCGTGTATAGAAACCAAAACAACTCGGACAGAGTTGCAAGGTTTTGTGCAGTCATTCAAATGTTTCTTTGGAAATTTATATTCCCAGTTTTCTGTCTATGTTTGTACTTGTATGAACATGAACTATTGTTCCCTTATATGATCATCAGTGGTTGATATCTGGAGATCTGAAATGTCCACGTTATTTCTGCGAATGGGATAGTAGGACAAAATACAAACATTGGAAAGAAAGACATTGGCCCAAAAGGAAGAAGTTTAACAAAAATTAGTAAGAACATAATGAGATGTAGCCTATTGGATCATAAAATGCTTTCGCCACCTCTTCATATAAAACTTACCAAACAACTAATCAAAGCTGCTTTAAATATGTCGCCAAAAAAGTATTCCGTTCTTTAAAATAAAAGAAGAAATATTTGTAGGTTCACAAATCAAGGCTCTAGTTAAAGACAAGAAATTTGAACCAAATATGACTCCCACCATAGAAAAGATGCCTGGGATGCATTTAGTGAAGTTATTAAAAAGTTTCCAGGAAACAATAAATAACCTAATTATGTTAAAGTGTAAACACCATGCTACAGATATTCAGAGATGAGGGATGCAAAATGAGTTTCAATTTATAGTCTGTCTTTTCACATTTGAATACATTTTATGTCAACCTGGAGACAGTCAATAAGAAACAAGGATATAGATTCCGCCAGATTATTCGCAAAATGGAACGGAGGTGCCAAGGGCGATGGAATGCAGCAATAATTGTGAACTACTGTTATATGCTGTGGAAGATTATAAGTAAACACACGAGGAAATCCAAGAGACAAATATTCTAAACCAAACGAGCAAGATTCTACTGGTGTAGTGCATATAAAGCGAACTAAGGTTCGCCATTAAGTAATGAAAACCTTACAGTGTTATTTATACTCATCTTGAGCCATGTACATTTCTCACACAAAATCTGTGAATATTTTCTTGATTTATAAAACATCTTGATGAGCTGGAGAAAAAGGAAGTTATTCTTACTTTCTCTACTACGTATTGTAAGTAGACGAATTATAATATTCTACCTAAAAATCTTCTACGTCGAGATTTCACCGGATATATATATATATATAGTGTGTGTGTGTGTGTGTGCGCGCGCGCGCGTATGTGTGTGAACAGCGTAACTCAGAAACAAAAACCCGGATAAAAACCAAATTTTGTATTTAATTTAATGTCTTTCAAGGATGCAACACGAAGATTTGAAGAAATTCCTACATCCTAAACTATCCTTTAAATGGAAAATTTTCGAAAATTTTGATTTTCTCGAAAATGGCTCAAACGATTTTGATTAAAATGCCACTGTTAAAGATATCTTTATGAAAATAGAAATATATATTTTGAATTTTGTGACTATAGCCTACGTAGTCTTGTTTACTTTGACGACTTTCGCATAACTGGTAAGCCATAAGAGATAGACGATGTCTTACTATAGAAAAAATGAGATCTCGTTAAAACACACAATTTAAGTCCAAATGGACTTTTTTGTGAAGTGGTCAATTCTTGAGCAAATTTTTGTGCAGTTATACAGTTACAGCAAATTGGTGATAAGGGGCGTAACACAACAGGCGCCATATTTATATCTGTATTTAAGGGGCTTAAATACTAGGAATATTCATATTGCAATACATTATTGGAACATAAACTCTGGTAGATTTTTACAACACACAAAACAAAACATCGACTTTTTTGAGTAATTCGCACGTAATACTGTCCTTAACAAACAAAATATTTTAAAACGTATCCTCAAATTAGGGTTGTGACAACATTGCAAAATGAAAACAGCAAAACGTGGCAGACATTGCCATGAAATAAGTATTTTTCCACTTCCTCGGCTGTTAGAAAGCAGTTATCTGGTTCCACCAGTAAATTGAGCACTGCACGTCACTGGATATCGCAAAGCTTTTTGTGGCCCGTTCTCCGCCATATCATTTATTATGAATACAACCTAACTTGCCAGTTAGAACACGATGTAATGAGCACTCCTGTGTAACGTTATTCAAACGAACACGGTCAGCTCAGTGGCGGCTCGTCAAACGAAAATTACATGAACAACTAACCTCATTATTGAACGCTATTTAAAAATTACATCATATTTTAAAGTTCTGAGTGTCTCAGCTGTGGTAGCGACGTCGGGCAAATGTGCTCAGACGACTGTCACAAGCACCAAAACAGAGTTGTAAAAATACGACACTTAAGAAGAGTAAAATAATGAATTGAGTTAAGAGCTTTCTGTTACCATACATAAATCATTTATTGAATGACTGAAATAATGCTGCAGCTACATACGAATAATGCAACAGCTGCATTTGAGATGAAAATGCCATGTTATATCCAATGTAACTCATTTTGGGAATTTAGAACAAACGATTGTTTGCTGCGTGCTTTTAAAAAGTGATGCCTCACAGTTGCACGTTACATTAGAGCTTAATACACGAGTATGAATATCAATATAAATGCATTATTGGGCATGTGAAAACCTCAAATGGATGAGAACTGTGCCCTTCACACTCACTCGTTGGTGCTCGAATGGTTGGTGTGCTATTCTTGATAACATAGTCATTGGCCCTTAATACTTTGAAGGCACAGTTACTGATAAGTCGAATTGCGTTTTCTCAACCATGAATTAGGTACCACCATTATTGGAAAACGTGTGCTTCAGTGTGAGAAGGATGATTTTGCAATATGTACACGTCAACTTCTAAATGAGAAATTTGGTAATGAATTGGACGTGCTGGACTTATCATCTGGCCTCCTAATTCACCTGAATTAAAACCCTTGGACTACTTTTTGTGGGAATACATAAAACAAAGGCATGTTCAAGCCTTCAAAGAAGTAAGGGCGGATGACAAGGTTATCAATTATTCCACATTAAACATTCAGCGACCAACGATGTTGATAAGGCACAGTTCTCATTCATTTGGGATTTTCAAATGCCCAATAATGCATCATATGTTTATTAACCTGTTCTTTTATTTGATAAGCACTTTCTTTTCCATCATTTTAACAAAAATTGCTTAGTTTATTGTGGGGAACCAGAATATACAGAAAATGATTGTAACAGATCAGCATTTTAGGATAATGGCAATACTGGAGTATTTCATCTACTATGTTTGTGACGTCATGCAACGAGGTATATTTACGCTGGAGTCGCTGAAGCGAAAAGTCTGCTGCAGCGCGTGATACGCTGAATGTGCCGTTGTGAATGACGTCATGTCGCTTTAACCTGAACATAAGTTTTATATCCCGTATGCTGTACCACAGGGGTCGGCAAAACTGTACCGGCTGATATGACGCAACACCACCATCAGGGGCAAAGCAATACGTAGCCCACCCTCTTTCAACCAATAGGCGTTCAAACATAAACAAGCAGTGGTGTACACCGCATCGAAACAACGAACACGCAAGGTAACCTTCTTATTCCAAGAGGAGTGGGAAAAACAATATTTTTGCTGCGCTATATGCAAGAATGTGAAATGTCTGTTTTATTCGAAAATTTTGATTTGTGTTTACAAGTCAAACATAAAGGACATTACGAACGTTCCAACAAAAACGACAAGCAAGTCACAGATACGAAATGTTACGGCATTTTAAAGAAATAATATAAAACAAAGCGTTTATGCATAAACGCAATCATAACGTTTAAATATTCACTGAAGCTCGTAATCTAGAGAAGAAGTGGTTTAGAAAGTACACTAATTATAAAAATCTGATGTGTTGCACTCACATGACTTTCTCTACTCTTGTACTAACCATTCTTACAAACTCTTATTCCTATATCTTCTTCGTGTTAGTTGAGATAAACATTTGTACAAATTATCTTATTGTTTATTTCCTTGTAGGTGCAAGGGGAATATGGCTTTGAGCGATAGTCAAATCTTCTAAATCTTTGAGATTCCGTTCTCTTTGCACGATAAGCATATAAAGAAATGAATAACGATGTTGCATTTGACGAGTGTTTTTACCGAAGCTGACACAAATAACAAGGAATATCTCCGAAATGGTTCATTCTACAAAATATTTATTTGGTCATAAATTGTGTGTTTTACCGAGGTCTACATGCTTTTTATAGTAAGATTTGGTCTATCTCTTATGGTTTAAGAGTTATTCGAAAGTCATCCAGAGTAAACAGAACTTAATGAGCTATAGCCAGAAAATTCAAAATATACAACATTTGTCATAAAAATATATTAATGATATGTAATTTTGATCAAAATCATTAGAGCCATTTTCAAGAGAATTAAAATTTTTGAAAATCTCTGAACTTTTTCTAAAAATCCTTTTTTGTTTTAACTAAACTGGTTCAGATTTATATAGACTTGTTATTGCAAGATTTCCGTCTCTACATTCATTTGCAGCATAAATTAGTATTATGTTTGTCTCAACATATGTTTTCTAAGCTGAAGATTGTAAAACCTAAAAGCAGATCGTGATTGAGAGATGGAAACCTACGTGCTTTGTTGCAAGTCAGTACTTGTAAATTAACGTTGGATATACACTAAACTATAATGCTGCAGATGAAGTAAGCAATAAATTAATCAAAACTAAGTTTTAAATCCCTCTCAATCTGTATATATGTGTTAAACATATATAAAATCAAACGTGTATTAGAGAAGTTCATTCACGCCGCCGCTGGAACTTTCAAACCCTTCCTTCAAAACATGCGTCATGTGCGTGCCGGGTTGCGTTCTGTAACGTCACCATTCGATGACCAGTTTGCCGACTCCTACTGCAGCTAAATACTCAGTGTGAATGTTCGCTCACGAAAGATATAGCAAGCATTGACAGCGTGAACAATGAAGAACCAGGAATGAAAATTTAGGGTCCGCTGGAATTTAAGCTTTTACATGACCAAGTAATTAAGGCAACGAGGTATCCTTCTAATGAAGCCTGGAAACAAGCCGTAACGAATAACAAGAGGGTGAAACAGCGGGATTAACATGGTAGCCCACCGATATTCAACCGCAAAAGAGGCACACATCAGAATAAACTGCCCACATATTTGTTTCTCTGAAAACATACAGGCAGTCCATTATACCCTCTCACAGTTAGTACGGGAAGTAATACATTCTACAAGGGCTTTCATGTCGAGATATAGAAATACATATTTTGTGGTCCATCAAAAATAAAAAAGATGTTTTAAGGATGGTAGCTATAGATCTCTAAAATTCCGTTCTCTTTACACGACCAAGAGATAAAAGCACAAATAATTACCTGCCATTTGAAAATACTCCGTAAGTATTGCAAAATTCTTACAAATAACAAGAAATATCTTCAAAATGGTTCACTTCACTGTGTGTGAGTGTATTTAAGTTCAGCATCTTCCAAGAGTGGGTACCATTTGGAAGGTAGGCGTTTAGGGGAATCACCGTCTCAGGAATGATGCCGGGATGTTCCTGTCCTACAGTAGCAAACACAAAGAACCTGTAAGAATGTGACGTCACGTTGTCATGGTAACAGTTTGTTTGGGAAGGGATAGAGAGTCACTTCATATTCCACTATCCAAATATGCTGCAAGGCAGGGGGCCTTTTCTAAGCTTTTAATTTAAGATGGACGACCTTTGCTACCTCCATTTGCCTAGCCGTGCTGACAAAGGCACTGCTGTCATATGTGACGATTAGGGCCCGGATTTTTAGGTTTTTAAAATTAACTTTTTAGTTATTTTTGTTTCTTAAAAAAGTTTTTTTAGTTCTTTAACCTCCTGAAATAGTTTTTATATTATTATTGTTTATTAATTTTATTATTAATTGTTCTTTTTATAGCAAAGTTGCTGATATGTCCTGTAGACCCTTTGTGCTGCTCAAAATGCGATTTTTTCAAAAGAGGGCACCTGGAAAATACGTAAATAAAATTATAGTTTATACACTATGTCCATTATAACAGGTGTTTAATCCTTACCTGCATTCCAGCATTCAAGAACAGGTCGTACAGGTTCTCCTGTACGGTATGTTTATCTGCACAGCACCTAGTCACTTAATGTGACTTTATCTGTGCAGTATAGAAGGTGTTCATATTTGTTCAAGGTTTTGTGTCTGTGGGCATGGTTTCTTTCGCTTTTGGCAGATTTGGCAAATTATTACTTTGCCATCTGTGGTAAAGTTCGGATCGTTACCTATCCACTGACGAATCAACCACCTTCGAGATGAGCTGACTTTAGGCATGACACTGGCTCCTTAAATTACCTGCTTAATCTAAGGAAAATTGACTTCTAACGATGTAGTAATTGTATGCATTAACAATACACGATAGTCGACTGAACACAACGGATACTGTTTTTAAACTGATTGGTTTGAGTTTATGGCGGGTTCTCCTAATGACCCCTTTCCCCTCGACAACAATCCCCGCATTCCTTGCTTGCAACAATAGAGAACTTGGTCCCACACAGCTAAATACAAGTCATTTGCCTATTGCATTGTTGTCATTACTCCTCTGAGCATACATAAGCGAAAAGACGTAGCAAAGATATAACAGTCCATTCATAATTTCATAAACATTTCATTTTCCCATTTTAAAATAGTTTCTTTTTTCATGTTAAAATAAATAGGAGATTTAGCCACTTTTAGGTTTTAAAGTCTCATTTAGCCATTTTTAGGTTTTATAAGATTCAAGAATTTGGCTTCGATGGTCATGAAACAGATAATTAAATTAAACCACTGCAGTTAACTATCAAGGAATAAAATAGTTAAAAAATTAACAATCCGGGCCTTAGTCATGATTTGACGTCCGAATTAATTAGATCTACGGTACTATGTTTGTTTTGGTTAGCTTTAGTCGATTTCATGGCCTCATCAACAGCTGTTGTTCAGTATGAGCAGAAAATTCCCATATTCTTCTTGTACCTACAAGGAAATAAGCAATAAGATAACGTCTGTAAATGTTTATCTCAACTAACAAGAAGAAGATATGGGAATAGGAATGGTTAGTACAAGAGTAGAGAAAGTCATGTGAGTGCAACACATTAGATTATTGGACTATCTTTCTCAAAAACCATGCAGTCCATCTTTGTTCATGTTAGTCACCTTCTATCTTGTCCATAGCTTTCTCTACTTAACAGCAAACAAGCGCTGTAGTTTTAGTATACCATATCTTCACAACTGGCACCTAGTGTCTGCGTGGTGTACTAGCATAAGTTCATCGTCCTACGAGAAGATTGGAGCGCTATTTTTAAACAACGTAGTTGTAAATCGCTCCTCGAGCATGAGCAAAAATTTAATCCTTTGCATTTGCTAAAGAAACGTTAAAGTGGGATTCGATTTATATCGACTGTGCTTTACTCCCAAGTGATATATGAAATGTCTATTCCCATAGAAACACGAACGTGTCGTTTGCATATTTAATTGTATTACGACCGGCGCTTGATGTAGGTCAATAGGGCACTACAATCAATTTCTGTACAATTGTATTACGCCCAGCAATGAGATGGCAAACATCATAGCTGATTGGTGCATTTATTAATTACGTCTCTATTAAGTTCATTGGCGATTTTCCGGCACAAAGGCTACGCGAAATAACCCTGAATTACCGTCCGTCTCAGCCTCAGCGAATGAAATATCCTTTCCAGCATGGTGTCAAGATATGCTGTGCGTTGCAGTGCAGCAATATGACTTAGGGATATTTATTCAACCAAATTTTACTGATAGAAAAACTTATCGTCAGTTATTCAATGAAGTATATAACAAACATATACAACACATTCACACTTTTATTGATTGGTCAATGTGCAAAGGAAAGCCTGGGTGTGCCATTCAGACTGCCTGACTTCCATTCTGCTGCTTGAAGTGTGTTGTACATGCTAGAAACCGAACCCTCAAAGCCATTCTTGATCTTTTCCAACTCAAAAGCTCAGTGATTGTAATTCGTAATGTATCCAGGAATCTCGTAAAGGCAATCCAGCTGCTCCTTCATAAAGTTATCAATGAAGGTAAAAATGTAACCTTAATATGGCTACCTTCACATTCCGGAATTGAGGGTAATGAAACGGCCGACTGGTTAGCAAAAGAAGCTACAAATATCCCCTTAAGCTACCCATCAATTCCTACACCATACAGAGACATTATCACATATGTTAAAAAACATCTGATGTGTTGCACTCACATGACTTTCTCTACTCTTGTACAAACCATTCCTACAAACTGTTATTCCTATATCTTCCTCGTGTTAGTTGACATAAACATTTGTACAAATTATCTTATTGTTTATTTCATTGTAGGTGCAAGGGGAATATGGGAATACAGTAGAATTTGAGTGACAGTCAAATCTTTTAAAGGTTTCAAATTCCGTTGTCTTTGCACGGCTAGCATAAAAAAATGAACAACGATGTTCCGTTTGACGAATGTTTACATATTCCAAAACTCACACAAATAACAAGTAATATCTCTGAAATGGTTCACTCCACAAATATATATATATATATATATATATATATATATATATATATATATATATATATATATATATGTGTGTGTGTGTGTGTGTGTGTGTGTGTGTGTGTGTGTGTGTGTGTGTGTGTGTGTGTGTGTGTGTGTGTGTGTGTGTGTGTGTGTGTTTTAGCAAGATCTACATGTTATAGTAAGATTTGGTCTATCTCTTACGGGCTACCAGTTATGCAAAAGTCATCCAGATTAAATAGAACTACATGAGCTATAGCCAGAAAATTCAAAATATACATTTAATTTGTCATAGAAATATCTTAAACATATGGCATTTTAATCAAAATCGTTAGAGTCTTTTTCAAGAAATTCAACATTTTCGAAAAATTTTCCATGTAAGGGTTAGTTTAGGGTGGAGAAATTTTCTTCAAAATCTTCTTGCCGCATCCTTGGGAAATATTAAACTTAAGTACCAACTTTGGTTTTTAACCGACTTTTCGTTCTTGAGTTATGCTGTCCACAGACTGACAGATACATAGACGGACGGACACAATCACAAACACACACAGGCCTTTTTATAAAAATGCTTTTCTTGGATTCAGAGGGCCTCAAAGCATATATTTCTGGTGAAATCTCGACATCGAATTTTTGGGTGGAACACAATACTTCCTCTAGGTACTTCCTGTACGTAGTAAAGGAAGTAAAAAGGATATTTCAAGAGTAGAGGACGAAATGGTTTGACACCTCGCAAAGGAAACTGCGAAATATAATGTGGAGTTCTGTAACGCAACTGCAGTCTTGATATCCTGATTAAGACTAGGGCAGTGCAAAATTGCCCACAACTATCTTCCAAAATAGGACCAACCGCCAATCTGCCAACAGTGTAAAGTACAACTGACTCTCAATTAAATAATCACCGAGCGCCAGCTCTTCAACCGATGACAACACTCCAACATATCCAGTGAACTTCAATCAACGCTTAACACCTCAACTGATTGCCTCAAGTTAATTCACTTCCTCAAAAGTATCAATATGTATAAGTATATTGAATGTTTTCTGCAAATTCTAATGTTAAATATGGAAATATGCAAATCGGCTATAAAAAGGCAATAAATAATAATAATAATAATAATAATAATAATAATAATAATAATAATAATAATAATAATAATAATAATAATAATAATAATAATAATAATAATAATAACTATTATTGAATTTCTAAGCCATCACTAGAGAACGTATCTTTGTTGGGTCCATGATGGAAATACGTTGCCGGTACCGGAGTATACGGTGACGTCAGAGCTGTGGTGTTATCTGTACAGTCCATTGCTGTGCGTGACGACGTGTGAAATCCATTCTCTAACTGGACACAGCGAAGCGAAGCAGGTTCACATTACTCTTCAGTTGCTGTGTTGTTGAATATACATTACTGCAATATGACGAAGTGGAAGAGGAAGCAGTTGAAAGTACATGGCTCTAAGTATTCATGGAAAATTAAGAAAATATTACATGTGTAATGTGCAACACGAAAATAGGCCTTCATGAACGAAGACCTTGGGACACTCAAAAACATAACATTGAGCCGTGGCGCACAACAAAAGACGGCCAGGGCCAAGGTACTTCACACCACATACCAGGCGCGGCGCGAATCAAAGACGCTCAAGTTCAAGCTTCCACGCACCCCTCACGCTTACAAACACGTAACAATAATGAAGCGGCAACACAAAGGATTTTCCAGAACATTCGAGAAGCGTCCGGCAGTTGGCGTGTTTGTAGAGGTTTGAGAAAGATCTAGCTACGTCATCGTCAGTATAAAAGCTTGCGGAGTGCTTGAGAGCAAGTTTTGAGTTGGTCAGTATGTCAGTGAGAGACAGGTATGTGTGTGTGCGCGTGTGCGTGTGCGTGTGTGTGTGTGTGTGTGTGTTACTGTCGTCATGAGAGATACATCGGGTCGAAGTGATGAAGCTTTAACGAGTGTTGAAATATTGTGTTTTCGGAGGTAGTGTGTAAGAGACAAAGTGAAGAAAATAGTGAAAGGGCTGAGTCAAAGTCACGAGAAGAAAATAGTTGTGAGTTGTGATATTACGAAATACCGTAGATTGTGTTAACATCAGTAAAAGAGAACTGTGTATCTGTGTATTACTTTAGAAGGAAAGTAAAAAGATAACAAAGTAATTGGACTCGACTTTTGCCGCTTTATTACAGTATCATAATTAAATTGTTAGCGCAGAAGTAACAGATGAAGTAATTAATCACAGTTTAAACAAGTTATTGAAGAGTTCACTAGTAAATTGATTTCATCTGAAAGAGTTCTAATATTCTATGCAATATGGCAGATACGGGGTGGCGCACGAATAGTTGATGCATTTAATATTGTCGCAACACTTTTATTTCTGAAATTAAAATGTTCAAACTTTACACAGAGGTAGTAAGGCCCCTGGAAATGTATTTCACTTCATCAAGTATTGAAAATGCCGATCATTGCAATGCACAACTTCACAAAGGAGAGTGCAGAACATTCCTCATGCATGGCAACCTGTAGCGCTGCGATGTTTTCCGGAAAACAGCAATCGGTGCCCGAGGTCGTTTCTCTTCCAGCAAACTACTTTTTTCATAAAATTGTCTCGTTAATCGGAGAACTGTGTTCCTTGATGGAGTCCAATGCGTATGGAATACTGCCCCAGTGACAGTTTCAATTCAGCATAAAGGAGAACTGCCTTAACACGCTGCTGAACAGATAAACGTCCATGCTCGGCCATGGAGAAACACTAACTGCGAAACAAGCGACTGTGATACTGCAGCAACATGACCTCTATCGACATTTCCATCAAACAAAAGGCGTATTCAGTCTCAAAATGGGTCAACTATTATTGCGTCATCCTATAATAAACTTAGTGTCAGTGTAGATGAAAGCATCGATATTGTCGGTAAACATGAAGGACATGTCATTAATAATATTCTTCTGTTGTTCCTACATTACAAGAAACCAATAAGATATACCAACATATTACAGATATACTGATACTCTTATCGTTGTCTCGCCATCTTGAAATATACAGTTCTATCGTTTGCAGTCTATTCGCATTCTTTTGGGCCACCAGGTGGAGACAGGTCCGTGCAGCAAGTGGCACGTGGTGGCACGCACAGTAAGTATGTATGTATACAGCGCAGGCGACGTTGAACGTCCTACTCTATATTAGAAGCGAATGGTAAAAGAGGCCATCACTACAGCTGCTAAAAGTTATAAAAGAAACGAGGAAACAGAAACTGCATGCTGTTGATGAATTAGTGCTAAACATGTCCATGTTGTTGCTAGACTACTGCTCTATTATTGTACTTTGAACCCCATACCCATAGAATATTTATGGCAAAGAAAGAAACCATTGCAGTCAATATTGTCTTCGGAAGAAAAAATGTTACCTGTGTAAGCAGTTAATGAGCAGGATATTGCAATGCCGATACTTCATTGCTTCATTACTACTGGTGTCCTCTGTTGGACTTCATGCTAACACCTTGTAAGTGCCCCACTTGTTGGAGGGATTAATTTAAAAATTATTTTGTTGTTTAACGACGCTGATCACATCAGTGTCGTCGGTATTCCGGAATTTTGTCCCTCAGGAGTTCTTTTATATGCCAGTAAATCTACTGACAAGAAGCTGCCTTTTTAAGCACATTTAAAAACCATCGTTCTGTGCCGGATTTGAACCCGCGACCTTGGGATCGGTAGACCAGTACATACAGTGGCCATGTTAGGAAGGGGGCCATATGTGGTCCCTTACCTTACTATTTAAAGCATTTTGCGAATGTTTATCATTATTAACATAATATAGATAGCTCAATAAACTTGTGTTAGAATAGTTTGTTGAAGAATGGTAGAGAAAGCTATGTGAGTGCGGCATACTATTTTTTAAAATAGTGTCCAGGAAAAAGTGGAGATGTCCAATTAAAATCATTACCTTTTTTGGGCTTATTTAGTGGTTCAGCTTATACTCGGTTTTATATTGTGGCGTCGGCACAACAAAGGATGGTCGGGCCCAGCTACCCCACCCCGCTGACGGTAGTGCATCAAAGACACTGAAGTTCAGGCTACTTCGCACAACTGTTTGTGATCACGTAAAGACAATCAGAGCGGTAAACCAAAAGCAGTTTTCGAGATTACTCGAGAAGTGTCCGGCGGTCGGCGTGGTTGTAGAAGTTCGAGAAAGGTCCATGTTACGTCATCCTGGCTGTATAAGGAGACGAGGCAATGAGCAGCAGTAGTTAGTTACACAAGGAGTCAGTCAATTTATAGTTTTAGTATGTATGTGTCAGCTGCGTGTGCACAGTCGCGTCGAAATGAAGATAGCGAAGCAGTTAATGAGTGTCCAATGATTGTATCCTTCAAGTGAGCGTTTTGAGAGACAGAGAAAGTGAAGAAAGACAGAAAGGAGTGAGTCAAGGTTACGAGAAGAAAACAGCTGTGAGTTGTAATATCACGAAAGACTGTAGACTCTGTTAACGCCAATGAAAGAGAAATGTGTTGTTGTGCATTCACTTGGAAGAAAATAAAGTGACAAAGAAAAATAAGTGGATTGGAATTTTGTTATTTTGTCACACTGGTGTCAGGTGTATGCCGGCTCGGTAAGGGCTGTCGCACTTTTTATTTTTTTGGTGTCAGAGGTGGCATTTGTCATTTTACTACAGCATCTAATTACAACAAATTTATCATGTTCCTATTCTATTGCCTTGATTTACTGGAGGTAACTTGGAGAAAGAGGTCCGAAGAAGTTAGGTACAAAACTGTCGTTCATTTTACAAAGAAGAAATCAATGAGCCGATCGACAAGCTGGTGTATCTAAAGCGCGTCTCACCCTTAAAAGACAGTACACGTTAAATGGAGCGCAGTGTTGCAACATGTACTAGTTGCGAATCTTTCTCCGCGAGCGACTCGAGGTGGCCTGAGTCCTGTACTTAGTCCTTCAGTAGCTGCTTGACGAGACGGGCACTTTTAACTTTGGTATCCCTCCACGCCTTTGTTACTGTATGACCTAAATTTACAAATGACTCGTCTGTATAAACAATTGATTTCCCCTGGTCCCTAAACCTTTTACGTCTTTTAGATATTTATGTCGCCATCTGATGATATCGATATCGTCTCTTTCTATTAATATGCACTTCTTACCCTTTCTTTCATATTCGAACCCCAAATCAGAGTGGCCCTTGAGAAATTTGGTAGGGTCTCATCACTGTTGAACTGTGACAAAATTATATTCAGCGTGGGTGGAATATTTGCAAACAGTAAAGAATGAACAATTCGCCGCACTCCACCTTGCACTATTCAATCATATTGCGTTAACCTAGCGTTTTGTGTAGTCCCGCCCTTTTTGCTTTGTTTTTCGATGGCGTTCTTAGAAGTCCTTTCATTACTTCCTTTTTAATCCTATACACTACTGCTTCTGAACACTCAACAGCCTTAGCTGTTTCTTTTACTGCCTTAAACGCATTTTACTTCAAAAATAATCTAACCCATAATTATTTGGCGTTCCTTACTTCTTTATTTACCAACATATCGTCCCTTCCTAGCTTCACCCTCCATAACTACAAATATTTACAAAAATATTAAACAAATAACGCAATAACAGCTCACAGTTACACACACGGCTTCTTTCGAACTAATGTTAGTGCTGCTCCTTATACTATCTTCTGTGTCAGGCCTGACGCTGAATAGATGAATACCTTTTGTTTGCCCTACTGGATAAAAGAAAGAGGTTACTGCCTTTTGGTTTATTTTAAAAACTTTCTCCAACCTTCCTCAACATTTGTTCTCGCTGGTTCCCTGATGTAAACTCAATAACAAAAAAGTTTCACACTGCGTAACTTTTGCAGTGCACATATATAAAATTTTCCGAAAACATTTAATTTAAAAAATTATAACACTTAACTGGCTAAACATAGAGAATTCAAAGTAGGCAGGTAGTAGCACTATAGTTTACTCTACCTAAGAAAAAAATATAGATGCATTCTAGCAGTTAGTTTGTTAGTTAGTGCGTGATGAGTGTAGAAACAGCAAATATCGGACTTCTACTGAAAAAAACGTTTTCTGAAGAAATTTGGGCCTATAGAAATGTATAATGACTCTGAAAAGGATATAACCTGATAGAGAAAAAAATGTTGCATAGGATAATGTGTTCAAACCTGAAATTTATAACAAATGAATATTTATACCATGCTATTAGGAATGTGGCAACAGAGCGAGGGTAGAAAAGGACGCGGCTAATGGCAACTTGTATGCGCTAGATAGAGACAGAGATGTCCCATTTAACTCCATACTGTCTTCTAAGAGTGAAACGCTATATAGTTGCGTATTTCTGGTAGATTCGCAGATTGTGTTGTGAAGGGAGTGACAGCTCTTACCTGGAATCTTTATCCGCCCCCTAGACGTAAGTAGGACAGTTTCTGTACACGGCCGGCCTCTCCGCGTGTTGTTGCTGCTGGAGAGATAGCTGACCTAGCGTGAAATGAGAACCTGCAATATAATGCAGCTCCATTTTTATTAAAAGCACTCGCTTGGAAACCTTCTTCAGCTAGCAGCATCCCTCCTTAAGCCTTTCCATTTTCAGATTAGATTAATAACCTGCCTAACCACAACAGTATGACGTCATTCAACTCAATTTCTTGTCGAAACTTACAATAGTAATTCATTTTCACAGTATAGTTGTTTCCCTTTCTCGTTTACTTTTCCAAAAGTCTAGTGCGTCATATTCACATGACTTTCTCTGTCCATTCTTCAACTATTCTTGCACAAGGTTACACTTCTATTTATTCACGTCAATGAGATAAACATTTGCAGACATGGTTTTATAGTACATTACCTTGTAGGTACAATGAAAGTAGGAGAGCACGGTAGGCTTGAGCCATAATCAAATGTTTTAAGTACTGTTAGCTATGCAATGGCTTTCAAATGCCGTTCTTTTTCAAGACCAAGAGATAAAAAGATCTGATGTCTTGCACTCACATTACTTTCTCTTCTCTAGTACTAACTATTCTTGCATAATTCTTATTCCTCTATCTTCTTCATGTTAGTCGACATAAACATTTACAGAAACTGCTTTACTGCCAATTTTCTTATATGTAGGTGCAAGAGTAATATGGAAATGCAGTAGGCTTTGAGCCTAGACTCTTTCAAAGCTGGTCGCTGTATGAAGGGTTTGAAATTCCGTTCTCTTTGCACAGCTAAGATATAAACAAGTTAATTACCTTCCATTTGAGAAAAGTATAAGTATTGGAAAGCTCACACAAGGAATATCTCCGAAATGATTTATTCCACCAAAAGATTCATTTTTACATAAATTGTGTACTTTAACAAGATTTACATCTTTTGTATAGTAAGATTTGGCCTGTGTCTTATGGCTTATCAGTTATGCAAAATTCATCAAGAGTAAATAGGACTACATGGGCTATAGCCAGAAAATTCAAGATATACATTTAATAGATACATAGACACACACACATACACGCGCGCGCGTGTTTTTTGGATTCAGGGGGCCTCAAGACATATATTTCCAAAGAAATCTCGAATTCAAATTTTTGGGTGGAATACGATAATTCCTCTACTTACTATACTAGTACAGAAATTAAAAATAAAAACAAGGGCTATACATGTGAGAAAAGCGTGAGTATTGGAAAAATTTAAACAACTGTGGAAGTGATTAACTCAAAGAAAAAGAAAGATGTAATTGTGTGCTTTAATGAGGCTTCAGTTCTTTTGCAGCAAGATTTGGTCTACCCGAAAAAAGCATTTTAAGAAAAAGGTCCGCGCGTGTGCGTGTGCGTGTGCGTGCGTGTGCGTGCGTGTGCGTGCGTGCGTGTGTGTGTGTGTGTGTGTGTGTGTGTGTGTGTGTGTGTGTGTGTGTGTGTGTGTGTTTGAATAGCATAACTAAAAAACGAAAAGTTGCTTAAAAACCACAGTTTGTATTTAAGTTTAATCCGAAACGAAGATTTCGAAGAAAATTCCTCCAGCCTAAACTACCCTTTACATGGGAAATGTATCGAAAATTTTGTTTTCTCGAAAATGGCTCTAACGAGTTTGATTAAAATGCCATATGTTTGAGATATTTTTATGGCAAATGAAATTTATATTTTTAATTTTCTGCCTATAGTCTATGTAGTCCTGTTTACTCTGGATGACTTTTGCATAACTGGTAAACCGTAAGAAATATTCCAAATTTTACTATAAAAATGTAGATCTCGCTAAAACATACAATTAATGTCCAACTACATTTTTTATGGAGATATTCCTTGTTATTTGTGTTAGTTTTACAATACTTATACTTCTCCCAAATGGAATATCGTTATTCATTTTTATAACTTAGCCGTGCAAAGAGAACGGAATCCCAAAGCTTTAAAATATTTGACTATCGCGACTAATATTGTGACTGGTGGGTGTAACGTAAAGAAGACAGATGTAGTCGAGATAAAGAAACACTTTTATTTCCGTAAACAGTAACTTTGTACACTCGTTGCAACAGCAAGAAAGTCTTTACCGATTCGCCAACAGCACGGCTCCGAATTCGTAACACAAAAACTGTCCCTTCCAGAGGATCCAGAGGCAGTTCGAGTCGAGTGGGGAAGCTTATTCCTCCACCCGAAGTGTCTTTACCGCAGTACCTAGCCGTTATACGGCTTAACCTGCGCGATAGTATGATGTTTTGGTCTACAGGGATTTATACTCTGGGAATGTTTGGAATCAGGGGTATTTATAGGGGCAAGATGGATGGTTGGTAGGGATTGGTCCATGAGCGGGCAGTGCCCGTACATGCTGATTGTCTGGTTAGTCAATCAGGTGACGCGCTAATCTCCTCCAGGTTCTGGCCGTCAGTCACTCACTGAGAGGTGATCTGAGTTAGGCGTTCTACTCTGTTTCAAGTACAGGTATTAATTTTGCCTTTCCCATCTTCGAAAATTAGGCCGTTGGACTTAAGATGTCCTTCGGCAATTTTTTAGATGGTAGTCGGCGCGACTCTCTCTGGTCATATTGTCCCAGAGTGTTCACCAGTGGATTAGGGTGGTTCTGGAATTTGTTGTACATTGTTCGAGCGCGGGTTTTAATCACGTCGACAATGTACGGGATGCCGGAATGTTCGTGAAGGATGTGGGCAGGAAATCTCCAACCAGTGTCGTAGATCATCCTTAGTGCCAGATTCTGCAACGTCTGGAGTCTGATGAAGGTGGACTTTGCCACCACTCCCCAGATCTCACATCCGTACAGGACCAGAGGCGGGACGATCGCACGATACAGTTGGAGTTTCAGGCGAATGGGCATGGTTTTGGAGCTGAGGATGGGATACAACTGCCGGAGGGCTGCGTGACCTTGTAGTACTTTGCCCCTGACGTGATGCCTATACGTTAGCCGCCGGTCCAACGTGACCCCGAGATACTTCGCCGTAGTGACCCAGGGGATCCGACGGCGCCGAAGCACGAGGTCCTGCGGGAGCCGGTTTGCCAGCGTGTTGGCCAGGAGAATCGCAGAGCTTTTCTCCGGGTTAATAGACATGCGCCAGTTCTCGCACCATCTACTGATGGCATAGAGGTGGGCTTGTACTTGACGGTAGCTGTAGCGCGGGTTCTTGTTAGTTGCGAAGATCATAAGATCGTCCGCATACTGACAGATGTGGGTGTTGGGGTGCGTTGGGAGATCGGCCATGTAAGCATTAAAGATTGCCGGTGACAGTACAGTGCCCTCGGGAACTCCTGCGCCAATGGGCCTTTCTCGGGAAAATGAACGCTTTACCGCTATTTATATCTCCCAGGCACAATTCTGGAAACTTCAGGAAAGTTCAGTTATTATTGCGGTGAAATACAAAGCAGAAAATTCCAGAAGTCTCTATCCCTTTCTCTCTTTCGGCAAGCGCCCCAACAATGCGGCCATTCTCTGTCTCTTCCCTTCGGCTCCTTTGCGGTAGTGCCGACAATAATGCGATGGGCGACAATATAAAGAAGATAGAGGGATAAGAAATTGTAGGAATAGTTGGTACAAGAGTAGAAAAAGTAATGTGAGTGCAACATATCGCTTTTTCAAAATAATTACCAAGTGTCTATAAACAACAGTGTGAATGGCATTCAATTCCTCCACGATAGAAATGCGCTGCTTGGTCGGGGAGGCATTCGAGGACCGTTATGCCTACTCCTTCATCTTTCGCAAATCTGTTTACCTTTAAATGTTCTTCCAGCCTGCTGAGCAGATGGAAATCGCACTGTATGTCGGATGATTGCACAACTCTATCGTAATTATTGAATCAAAGCTTGTGTTATGCGCGCCATGTGGGCGTTGGACGTAGTGCAGCAGAACAAATTTAATTTCTTAATTTCAGAATGACTAGAAGTGACATTGCAATTGTTATTTATAGTGCAGTATTTTACGCTTAATCTCTGTGCAATTTTAACATTTTGTCGACAGGTAACGTACCACACCGCGAACTTCAACTTTTTAGTATGCTCCTGGTATCAGTATCGTAGCACAACTCTATCTGCAGAAAGTCTGAAACATGGACTCTATTCTGACAAGGTGCTATTCTTGTTACCTGATGGTCAGTGTGGGACATGTGTAACTTACTTTTTGAAGTACCCTAGTAGCAAATGTATGCTAGGACTGCAATAATCAGGTAACAGGTATTGCAGCGGGGGGAAACACCTCGCCTATTACGACCCACTCTTCTGGGAGGAAGAGATGAGGTGAAGGACCGCGAAGCCGGCGTCACAGAGGCGTGCGGAAGTCCCAAAAGTTGACAGTAAGTCATGGAGCGCACCACCTGAAGCTCCTCACCGCTAACAGAGAGGGGTTGAAGCCACCGTTAGTAACCAGACAGCGGCACAGAGTTACCACATGTGGGGTCACGGGCGCAAGCAACCGCGCGATCTGTCCGCAACAGCCCAAACCACCGCACTGTTAAATAGACCTGATAGATGACAAGGGAAATTAAATGAGGAAGGGAAGGAAAAGAAGCCATGGAATGAAGTAAACAACCAATCATTCGCCTTAATGACAAAGGGGGAACCATGGATTGCGCGGCCGTCGCTGATTGAATGTGAGTCGCACATGTTGCCGCGGTGCCATTTCGCTCGGCTAACCGTAGTTATACAACGAATCAAAAAAAGTTTTAAAACATATCTGACCAAGTAGTATTAGGACCTAATGATACCTTCACTAGATCACTCCAATCAAATACAAGTAGAATCATAATTGCAGTTGGATTATTAACTAGGCATTTGTGGTTAAGCAGCACCTACAAACTGTGGGTATCATAGGAGGAGGAAAGTATATCTACGACATTGGACAGAAATAGATATGCTATCTAGGAAAGGCAATGCTGTAGTTAACAAGCCCCAAGGAATTCGAATTCCTTAAAGAAACGACACAGTGATTGCATAAAAGATGAATAGGTTGAGTTGCGACAGCCTTTGAGCTATCTTCAAAACCCTATACTACCACTACTAACACCACTACTAGTAGTGTTACCACTACCACCACCATTACTGCTATTACTACAACTACTACCACTACTACTACCATCACTTCTACTAGTAGCACCAACACCACAATTACCACTTCTACCACCAACACTACTACTGTTGCTGCTACTATTCTTCTCTTACATAACAAACCCTTACCTCTGAACAAAATGTCGATTGCAATATATGTAGTCGTGTGAAAATTACTCCAACTAATCCACCAATCAAATACATCCATGTATTCTTTGCTTACAAAGATTCGCCTCCTGTGCCCCGAAATGGACCCCTGTAAATAGCTTCCATAGTATAATTTAGAAGACCCCTTGCTCCAAACAGACTTGAAATCCTTGGCGTTTGGTGTTTTTTACTCTAATATTTTATATGAGCCACCCTGCGTATAAAAGGAGAAAAATAAATGGGTAGAAAGAGACCCGCACTATCTATACACACGAGCTTTCAAATTACATCAGCTATATCATCGACACAGCAAGTTTACGAATTGACCTCATTAGGACAAAGTAGCGCTCCAGTTCCCCCCCCCCCCCACACCGACGGAGCTGAAATGGTATTTACTGCACTATGTTCTCTTTGATATATCACACTTATTACATAAGGTTCATTGGAGATGTTACGTAACACACATGTCTAGTTTAACCTGTTTTAATTGGACATCCTATATGTATGTAATCAATATATGGAGGGAAAAAAATGCAATTTTTATTACTAGTTCCCTTTGGTCTATGTATGCAACGTTAGGATATGTGCCTATTCAGCTAGATTTTAATGCCGTGCACTGCATAAATTGCATCTGCTCCTCTAGTATTGGTATAAAAACTTTGTTACACTCTGTACCACGCATAGTAACTAGGGAAAGAGCTGCATTCGACCCAAAATTGCGAACTTGAGATTTCACCGGAAATATATGCTTTGAGGCTCCCTGAATAAAAAAAAAATAGAAAAAGTTCCATGTGTGTGTATCTATTTGTGTTTGTATGTCTGTCTGTGAACAGCATAACTCAAAAACGAAAACTCAGTTAAAAACCAAATGTCAAATTAAATGTATATTTTGAATTTCTTCGAAATAGTCCACGTGATCCTGTTTACTCTTAATGACTTTTGTATAACTGTAAACCGTAAGAAATGGACCAAATCTTGCTTATAGAAGAAATGTAGATCAAATATGTCCAAATGCAGCTTTTTGTCGAGTAAATCATTTCGGAGATATTCCTTGTCATTTGTGTGAGTTTTTCAATATTGAAATTTTATCAAATGGAAGGCCGTTATTCACTTTTCATCTTTTGGCCGAGCAAAGAGAACAGAATTTCACAGCCTTCATATAGCGACCAGCATTAAAAGATTTGACTATCGCTCGAAGCCTACACTAGTCCCATATTCCCCTTACACCTAAAAGGAACTAAGTAATAAGAGAATCTCTGGAAATGCTTACCTTCACTAACATGAAGATAGAGCAATCAGAGTTTTTAAAAATAATTAATGAAAGAGTAAAGAAAGTCATGTGAATGGAACACTCAATTTTTTCCCCCTTGTGCTTCATGTTAAACAACATGAACCTTTGCACAAATAGTTATACTATACACTAGCTTAAATACCCGGCGTTACCATTTGTTTAACGATTTTACCCGTAAAAGTTTTAGACTTAGGATGCCCTTGCCCAATAGCCTTATGTTCCTTTCGAGACATTCAAAAAGCTTACGGAGGAACCAGGATGGGTGATCAGTACGAAGCGTGGTGTGAGAGCGAGGAATTGGATGATATGAAATGATGGTCAAAGATGATAGGAAAGGTGATGATGGTGCAGTTTGTGGAATGATGGTGGAGGAGCCCGGAGAAAACCCGCCCTTGAGCCGGTGTGTCCAATACACATCCAACATGCGGGCACCTGGGATCAAGCGGTCTAACTCCTCGGCCACGGCTCGGACCTACAAAGTGAATAGAGGAAACCAAATTGATGACTAGAGCGCGGAAGTGCAGGATCTTTAGCGCAACTTATATGTGCCTGGACTGTTCCGTGGCGAGCGTAAATGACCTCGCAAGGAAGCAGCTCACGGTGTGTGTGTGTGTGCCTGTGTGTGTGTGTGTGTGTGTGTGCGCGCGCGCGCGCGTGTGTATGCGTTTATCAGTTAAAGCAGCGCTGTCCAACGCGTTGCCCGTGATATACTTTTCTGGCGGCCTTCATAAGTAACTTTTTACTCCGACGATTTCTAACCTTAATTCAAATTTCAAGATAAAACTATTTCCTTCCAAATATTTTCCCAGTACAAACCCATGAAGTATGTGTTTGTGCACCTAAAGCTGTATTTATTACTTCCCTAGACGGTGTTTTCCCTTTATCCTCTGGAAAGAAATCCCCCAACGGTGGTTGCGGTGGCACCAACGCCTGCTTAGGCGTGAGTTAAAGTTGGACAGCACTGAGTTGTACTGCAAGAAGCTTCTTTTGACATCGCATGAGGTTAATGGAGCGTACGTGGAAATATATTGCCATTTAATTTATTGTCCTTTTTTCGCCAAAGTGTTCAACGTTGTATAGCCATTATTTTTTGTATTACACACATGTTGAATAGCACAAATTTTCCCTATACAGTTCTCGGAAAGTATGCCACCAGCCAACACACTTGTCACATATCTATCACTTACATCTGCAGATTCATCCACTGAAAACCATATTTACTGATCATTCACGCTTTCTCGAATTTTGGCAATCGTATTCTGGTACGAAATTGATTATCTAAAGTAGGGATTGCCCAATGTTCTGAATAGAATGTTCGCGTGTATCATCGTGTCTTATAAATCTTCATTGAATTGTGGCCGACTATTTGAACTAGCTTTCATGATGTGTTTTACTATTACAGTGTCGTTCAAAATAGTACTTCTTAGTTCGTAATAATATGAAATTACACAAGAAGAAATATATCTGAATTGTTCCACTAAATCATTTAGGTAGTATTGCACCTTGTGAGCGAGCTGTTTTATGCATTGCACTATGAATCACTTGGCAGCTCTTCAGTATCGCAGCTGAACACTTAGGAATGGTGGAGTTCTGATGCACGGAACTGTACAGTGAGAGGAGAGGTTGAGAAGTACGTCACACTATACCACCCGCATACTTAACAGGAATCGCCATATTAGAGCCCACACTCCCACGGTCTATTGATGAGGTATGAGATATTCGAACGGAGGGCAACACCTCGCCTTCTGTGACCCGCAACAGATTTACTGCAGGCTACCACTGTCTGGGACGGAGAGATGAGGTGAAGGGAGACCAGAGCCCCGGTACAGGACGGCGAAGACAGCACCAAAGAGACGTTCGGAAGATGCGCACTCCCGAAACGTCAATGGCTCTTTATCACTATACCTGGCTTGAAGCCGGAGAACATCTTGAATATCTCCAAAATGGTTCACTCCACAAAAAGTGTACTTGGATACAACTTGTATGTTTTAACGAGACATACATGTTTGTACTGTAACACTTGGTCTATATCTTACGGTTTACCAGCTATGCAAAAGTCATCAAGAGGAAATAGCTAGAAAATTCAAAATACACATTGCTTTTGTCATAAAAATATCTTATACTTATGGTACATCAATGCAAACCTTAAGTTATTTTTGAGAAAATCAACATTTTAAAAACATTTTCCATATAAAGGATAGTTTTGGTTGGAGGAATTTTCATCAAAATCTTTGTCGAAACCGTGAAAGATTTTAAAGTAAAATACCAGTATGGTTATTAACCGAATTTTCATTTTGAGTTATGCTGTACACACACAGACACACAAACACGCACACATACACAAACACACACACTCACACAATCTCAAAACCAATTTCTAGTAAAATCTCAACATTGACCATTTGGGTCGAATACAGTATTTCCCCATCTCACTATACGTAGCACAGAAAACAAAAAGAACATTCAGTGCGACTGCTCAATACGCATTAAGTATATTCACACTTCTGCTAATCCATGTTAAATTCAATACGGAAATCTCTGCAAGATTCGAGAAGAAGAAGAACAAGAAGAAGAATTACTGAAGTTTTTTAGGGTTGGTCGACTGGTTTACAATTACGTTATGTTGGAGAACCTGTGTTCGCTTGTTTAACAGGTTTTGAGGTTAGGTAATGTCTGACATTACTTTTTGTGAACATCGTGTTCCTCCTACACGACACAAGAAATAAATTGCAGTGTTGATATAGCTAAATAAAACTTTACTTAACTTAGCATTAACAAATGATTAACGAAAATGTCGAACGTGTTACGAGTACGGTAGAACACGTCTTTGGCGGCTTCAGTGTTTCCATGCAACCGATTTCAATACGATCCCACGAAATGATTGGAACCAGAGGTTGACCTTCGTTTCAACCCGTGTCTCCATGCGGTATTCAGTCCGGAAAGAGAACTCAAAACGTATTGAATCCGCTACGGAAATGTAATTGCTTTTGGTTCTCGTAAAAACAGTGTTGCTTTAGGAGAATGTTATTCTGCTGAAATCAGTTGAAGATCCCCTTAGCCGCACCTGAAAAATGAATAATATGAAACGCGCAGGCTAGAGATGACCGTAGCTTAAATAGCAGGCGATAAACCTTATTAAAGCAGCACTGACCCGCCGCGCACACTCGCTGGCTATGTAAACAGGAAGAGATCCAGTATGGAATTATGAGCATGTTACCATGGCAACCCGGGCTGGAGGTTTTACAGCTGTGGCTGGTACGTTAAATACATTTTATGGTTTCTTTTGATGACTATCCTTGTTTGTGAGCGGCTGTTCCGTTATGTTTGGCGTGGTTTTCTATTTGTAAACAGTACGAGAATCTCTAATGTCCGAAATATGCAGAGCAAGTCACTAACATAGCATTCGAAGAAACGTTACATATAGTTTATTTTATTTTCTCTACTACGAATAATAAGTAGGGGAAATATTATATTCCACTCAAAAATTCGATGTCGATATTTCACCGGAAATAGTTTATGCGTGTGCGTGTATATATTTGTATCTATCTGTCTGTCTGCCTGTCTGTCTGTCCGTCTGTTTGTCAGTCTGTCTCTAAACAGCATAACTCAAAACCGAAAAGACGGTCAAAAACCAAAGTTGGTATTTAAGTTTAATATATTTTAAGGATACGAAATGAAGATCTTGAAGAAAATTTCTCCAACCCATACTACCCTTTACGTGGAAAAAGTCATATCTTTAAGATACTTTTATGGCAAAGGAAATGTATATTTTGAATTTTCTCACTGTAATCCATGTAAGCTTGTTTACTCTGGATGACTGGTAAGCAGTAAGAGACAGGCATAAGCTTACTGTACAAAAAATGTGAATCTGGTTAAAGCACACAATTTATGTAAAATAATATTTTTGTGTAGTGAACAATTTCACAGATATTCCTTGTTATTTGATAGAATTTTGAACACTTATAGACCATACTCAAGTGGGAAGTCCTTATTCATTTTTTATCTCTTGACCGTGCAAAGAGAATGGAATTTCAAGTCTTCATATAGCGAGCAGTTTTAAAAGATTTGACTGTATTCCTATATGCCCCTTGCGCCTACTAGAAAATTATATAGTCTGTGCAAATGTTTATCTTGACTTTATGATAGAGGAATAAAAGTTTGGGAGAATAGTAAGTACAGCAGTAGAGGAAGTCATGTGAGTGCAACACATAAGATTTTTATGTATTTAAAATGTGGCAATGGAAACCATATAATTGTTAATTTTTTCCTAAAGCATATTCGCCTATGTTATAATGTTCCTGGTGAATAAACTTAAAAACCTTAATATTGCATCTGTTAATTGGAAACTCACTAGAATTTGCAGTCCCCCAGAAAAGAATTCCTTTATATTTCTGCCAGGGAAAATTATTTTTCCATTGTTCAAAGTTTTGGAACGTCAAGGCGTAAGCGGCGGAATCAAACTTTCACAAGCAGGGAAACCCCGTTTCACATGGTAATAAGTCATGTGACATATCCCTATGCAAATGGGAGATAAAAAGGGTGATTCCAACAAAATTCGCGTTTGAGATGACCTTGATAAATCAGTAAATGGAATGAAACTGCTAAAATCGCGCGGGAAGAAGGAGTTTGGTTGGCAATGTTGAACCAAATGTTTGGCGTGTGAATTTTTTTACTCCGGTTATTGAAATAAATGTGCTGTTTCAAGTGGAAACTGCAACATCAATGTTATCTCCAAGGAAGCTTCATCACCACTTGTGCCTAAGGATGTCATTAATTTCAATACCAATTAAGACTTATCAATGAATAATAGTACTCTTAACAGCTAACAGTTAACAGAGGTTGGCAGATGAAGCCAAGGACCTCTAATAGTGCCAACGGATGAAACCTAAACAAATTACAAACGAAAACATCGAACGAACACATAACTTATCGAAATCCAGTGACAACAAAAGTGTTCTTTCTCCAAGTTTATCATACTCGGCAGTTGTTGCCTCAAGCCCGTCTAAAGAACAAGGCTTAATTATTGAAAATCCTACGATGGCATAAGCATAAAAGACTACGTGCTCGAGCTTGCAAATTTGATCTCACCTAATTATTTTTTAAGCTTCAGTATCATCAAAAATCCGACATGAAAATTTTCAAACAATGTAATATGCAATAAAATAATTTATGTAAAGATTTATCTCAATTAGCAGAAGTAGATGTAAAAATAATCGTTTGTAATCATAGATTGTGAAAAGTAAGTAGAGAATGTCATGTGCTTGCAACACAACGGATTTTTAAATATGATGTACAAAAACATAACAACTACCAATATATTTTTGGTAAATGACCTTTAAAACAGTTGATTACGGTACCGTTAATGAGCCGGATAAATAGCTTTTTTGGCAACCTAGGACATTCAAGTTGTTCTGGTAAATGTAGCGGCGTTTTAAACAAAAGCAACCCAGTGCTGCGCCGTTTCAGTTCATTGCTTCTGGCTAGGGTTAAAATTTCCCATTGATTATCACTCATTTCCTTCAAAAACCTATACAAAGCCTTACATAAACACAATTCATCGTGTGTATCGTTACTTAGACATCTGTATTGTACAAATCTGTAGCCTGTAAATATGAAAATGATCATAGTATGAAATGCATAACTTGCAACTCACTCTTTTATTAATTATTGTCCATCATTTGTTAGTAATCTTTACTTCAATATGTAGTAAAAAATTCTGTACTGACACATGTACAAACTATGCTTAAAAACGCTTGATCTATCCTCCTTCAAGTTTGCGAGACAAATATTTGTAGAAATGGTTACTTATTCTTATAGCCACAATGGAATTATGAGAATACAAGGCTTAAACGACAACCAAATATTTTAAGAGCTGGTCGCTATCTATTTTCTTTGCAGGACACAAAAAGCTAATGACTTTCTGTTTGAGAAAAATATATAAATAATTGAAAATTCAACAAATTACAAGAATACCTTATAAATGGGTATCTCCACAAAAAATACATACATTGCTTTAAAAAGCTTTGCATATAAGACGTCTTATCGCTTACAATTATGTAAAAGTCATCCAGAATGAACTAGATTTCAAAGACTATCCCAGAAAATTCAAGATATACATTTCATTTGTCTTGAACAATCTTAAAATTTCGTATTTGAATCAAAATCATTACAGGCATTTTTTATGAAATCAAAATTTTCGAAAAATGTTCCATGTGAAAGTGTGAGGGGAGTTTGCTGAAAATAATGTTTAGTATTCAACCGAGTTCTCGTTTTTGAGCTATGATGTTCAGAGGCATATGGATATACACAGTCATACACACATCGTTTTCTAAAAAGTATTTGTATTCCGGGGACCTTGAAACGTGTATTTCATTGAAATCTCAGCATTATCCAGTTTTGGGTATGACGGAAAACTTTCACTACTTGCAACAAGTAACAGTTGTAGTTTAATGAGTAACGATTTAGTGAGCCATCACAAGTAATCAAAACTTCCCATTCATGCCGACGAGTCATTGGTTTAATAGGGAGCGGACCCTCATGCAGGAACGAAAGGTTGCGTAGTATGGACTATAGGAAGTGGGAGGGGTCAGTCTGTCACATAATCACAACACAGAGGAGGCCAGGTACAGTCGACGCAATGAACGTTGTAGATAGCGCTGTTGCATAAGTTATATACCATAAGCTATATTTAATGCTGTCACTATTTGCAGTAAAATATTCACTCACAAATTCTTGTATAAGTTCAGCAATACGTGAATATTTCGATTTTCGTGCTGGAGGCGTTTTACTCTGTGTGGAACTAGTGAACACATTCGAGAGACACTTTGCGCTATACGCAGTGAGCCCAGTTGTGTTTTGTGCTGTCAGTGTACTCGCGCAATGACGTCACTCTGCCTACGTGGGAGGCAACTTGCGATCGGCTCACTTCACAACAGCTTATAAAGGCTTGAACCTAGTGGCAGCCAGTAGCATGAATACTGCCCAGTCATTGGAGAGGGGTAAAGAGAGGGAAAGAAGGGGAAGCTACGAATAATCATGATGCCCTTGCATTTTACTAAATTCGCTTTGTATACCATATATCTGAAATCTTTAACAGGCTGGTGCAATATTTCGGACTCGTTCGGAAATAATGACTTCGTTCTTTAAAACACTTCGTTTAGGTATGCAATGATAGCATTTGAACACTTGCTCCTTAATGTTTTGCAACGTACATTTGAAAACTACAAGGTCGTATAAGACAACGTTATATTCGCAATTCGTTGTGAACTTGAAGGTACCTGATGAAGCTGTCTCGCCAAGAATAACGGATGGGGACCTCAGCGAAAATTTAGATTGTCTGGGAATTGGGAGCTGGACTTCTAGGCACACAAATCTGGGCCGTAAATTAAAGAGGGTCCTTCCGAACCTGGGCCTAGCACCGTCCGCCCACGTGGGGGCGCATCGATCCGGGAATGTGTGGGAGGGCATGTGACGTAATTCACAACCCCCGCCCATGGTGGCTGGGGTGGATCATCAACCCTCATGTTGCACTACATTCTGCTTTAAACACTCCATCCCTGAGGCAGATTAAAAGCAAAGACTTTTGAAAAACTAACACCTCATGGCTGTTTGTATAAAAGGATATCAGGCTGCTGATAGCTCAAAATCGCGCAACATTGTTCTGCAACATGTTACATGTTCTGACTCAAGATTACAAGCGGCGTATCTTCATACGCTAAACGTGTGTTACAGTTCTATTGGTACTTCATTTTATATAAGTTTAGATTGTTACAATTTAAAGAGTGATAAAAAATTACAAGGTTGTCTCATAAGTACGTTTGTTTTGCGAGCAAGTTCCATCTATAGCACCTGAAAACAATGAACTCTTTGTAAACTCAAGTTATCATAGTTGCCTAACAGGGCTACGACTGAGGTCAACAACCAGACTCGTTATTGGATACGTCAGTGTGTGTTTGTGACTGACATTGGACTTGTGTTTACAAACTATGGAACACAAAAAGGAACATTTCCATCTTACGCAGTTTTACTGTCGTAAGGGCAAAACCGCTTCACAATGTCGGCATAAAATGTGTTCTGTATACATGGAAGTTACAATAACTAATCGAACATGTCAAATGAGGTTTGGTCGATTTCGAGCTGGAAATTTCTCCCTAAAACAGAAAGTTTGGCGACTACTCTGTCGTATCTGTGCTGCGGGTGAGGTGAGTTCCGAGGCGTTCATAGTGATTGAAACATAACGAGAAACGAACGAACTTACGAGGCAACTTTATAATAGCAAAAAACGACAATAAACTTCAAAGAATGACATATAAATTACATCAAATAGCAAAAGCATGTTAGAAATATCCAAAAGTAAACCTAAGACAATTGTATTTAAAAGCATCCATCCAGTTCAGTCTAAAATAGTTTTAGAAAATAATATATTTGAACAAGTCTCAAGGTTTAATTTTCTCGAATGTGAAATTACATACAGAACAGAATTTATTGAAAAAATGGCCCTATTGAGTTTTAACATATTTTCATACACACACACATAATACTTTTCTGAGAATGTTCTAACTTCTCTTCATTCGGGATGACTTTTTCAAAACTGCTAAACCATAAGTGATAGACAAAACCTTACTACACAAAAAAGTGTAACTCTAGTTAAAACACACAACTTATGTCAAATACACTTTTCTTCTCGTTGAGTGAATCATTCCCAGATATTCCTTATTTGCTTGAATTTTGCTGTACGTATATTGTTATGCGTTTTTGTATGCCCTGTACAGGCAAAGAGAATGGAATGTCAAAGCCAATACTTAATAGATTTGACTACCCCTTGAATTTACTGTATTCCCTTATTCTCATCGTACTTATAAGGAAATATGTAGTTATACATTTTCTACAAAAGTTTACCTCATCAACAAGTGCTTTTGAAAATGGCAGGTAGAGAGCGAGTGGAGAAAATCATGTGAGTGGACACATCAGATTATTTTTCTCGTGTGTTGAAATGGATCTCAAAGGATCGAGTTTGATGGAAAGTTACTTTGCCTTCCCCATAGTGCGCGGTAACTATGTGCACAGCGTTACATCTGCGAGTTTACACAAGTGGAATTCATTGCCAGCACGAGAAAGCGGTATCCTTACTGAGGGGTTATCATGGCGGTATTGTTCTCCAGATACCACGAGAGGTGGACTGCGCGGTTGTCAGCGTCCACAACTCAACGTACATGTGTCCTGTCCAGTGTCAGTCAGGAGTTCCTCATCACAGGAGGAATTTCTGCTTCTGCAGCTCTTGGTAACAGGGTGCCCTATGCAGGAGCAGGAGCCAAGTGTAATACAAAGTGTTTGTAACACGAGCAACTGTTCTGTTGTATTGGTAACTTTTGGAACCTCAGAGATGTACAGAATGTTTTTATTTGCGGACGGTTAATTCACTGAAAATTTATTAATTTTCTACAAAACGCCATAAGTGATTTTTTTTTAAAAATAAGAACATAACAGGGGATATCATCTGGACAAGCATTAAGGTTAAGGAAAACTAAATGGAAGAGGACAAATATACAATCATTCTGAAATTTCCGTTTTTTTTTTTTTTTTTTTTTTTTTTTTTTTTTCAAAATGCAGTTTTCATACAATTCTTCTAAATTCCATCATATAGATTCACAATAAAAGCCCAGCATCAGGTATGAAAATGAGAAAGAGTATGATATGAAATGCAGGCGAAATTGATGAATGGAAAGGTGGTGATGGAGTGCTTCAATGAGTGGCGGGAGAAACAAGAGAAAACCCATCCAGACGACCGGTCGTTCACCACGAACACTACAAGCGGGTCCCTGGAGTGGAACCCTTGGCGACAAGCGAACGGTCTAACAGCATACACAAACACACATACACCTTTTTCTAAAAATGACTTTTTTGGTTCTAGAGAATCTAAAAAAAATGCGTTTTCGGTGAAATATCAGTATTGAACTTTTGGGTAGAACACTCAAATTGAGTTTTTATGAATGGATACCTCTTAACTGTTGTGGGTCTCAGTGTCCCATTCTGTATCCGGCGTGAATGGCCCTTTAATTTTGCTGAGGGGCCTCTTTATCAATGTTGTGGTTCTTTTATGTGGCGTAAACCTACCACACGGGGCCACTAGTTTTACTCCTGTTCCAAAAGAAGCTATGCTAAGGATTTCTTATCTCCGAAAATACACATCGCCCTCCACCGGGTTAGAACAATCGACCTCGAGAACCAGCGAATATGTTAGGTTCTTCCTCTAAGTAAATAGTACAGAAAGTCATAATTTAAAGAAACAAAACTGCAAAACATTGAAAACTATGTTCTACAACTCATTGTTCATTGAGTGTCCAAACTTAGTTGCATAAATGTCGGAAACTGTGCTGTGATTTACCAAATGGGCTTTCGTTTCGCATTTGTCGTGACACCTTATAGCTGTTATTCCTTGCCAGTGAAAATGTATCTTTGCTACAAAACAGACTTCGGTCAGAAGAAATCCGATTTAAATGCCAAGGGTTGAGATGCAGAGGGGTGAGGTGGTTGTTATGGAACAACAGTGACAGAAACCCACTACCACGGTTGCAAGATCAAAGGACACAAACTTGTTAGGCAGGCCTTGTGCTCCCATTTTGGGGTTTCTTACCACAGATAGTCTATGTGACAGTGATAATACTACCTCCAATCGCTGCTTCTGCTGCTTCAAGGGAACTGATGAAAAGTGTGATTATTCGTTTTTACTTTCTCTACCAAGTTTTCCGAAATACACACATAACGATGAATATCTCCGAAATGGTTCACCCTATAAGAAAATTTATTTAGACATTAATTGTGTTTTAGCAAGATCCACATTGTTTGTACAGTAAAATTTTGTCTGTCTCTTACGGTTTACGAGTTATTCAAAAGTCATCCAGAGTAAACAGGACTACAAAAGCTATGGCCAGAAAATTCAAAATATACATTTCATTTGTCACACAATTATCTTAAACATATGGCATTTTAATCGAAATCTTTAGTCATTTTTAACAAAATAAACATTTTCCATGTAAGGGATAGTTTAGAGTGGAGCTATTTTCCTCAAAATCTTCGTATCGCATCCTTGAAACACATTAAACTTAAATACTAACTTTGCTTTGTAACCCACTTTTCGTGTTTGAGTTATGCTGTCCAAAGCCTGACACACACACATACACATGGATTTTTTTTTTCTAAAAATGCTCTTTTTGTATTTAGGGGATCACAAAACGTATATTTCCGGTGAAATCTCGACATCAAATTTCTGGCTGGAATACAATACTTCCCCTACTTACCAGTAGAGAAAGTAATAAAAGTCAAACCATTAAGAACTGCTAACCTCCTTCGGAGTCATTTCGGGGCCGCTGCTTCAGTTGTATGCTCAATGAAATATCCCCTTTTCTGTAGGCAACCCACTAAGCAGCTATGTATAGCATTCAGGTTGTAGAGTAAGGCGAACGCTTGAAATTGTTCGGATCATCGGAGACTAAATGATTTTCGCTGAGTATGTTGTCGGGTGGCCAGTATGCAACACACACTTAACCTCAAAATTTCCCACTGCAGGTAACGAGTTAATTGGGAAATGCTAAAATTAAAATATGATAGACTTGTTGGATGTGTAAAACATATTAAACATTTATAGTTTAGTTTTGCATGTATTAAACATACGACGTTTTAATAAGAACCATTTTATAAAAAAACTTTCTTTGTGTGTGCGTGTGGATGTGTGTGTGTGTGTGTGTGTGTGTGAGAGAGAGAGAGAGAGAGAGAGAGAGAGAGAGAGAGAGAGAGAGAGAGAGACAGACAGACAGAGAAGAGAGAAAACAGTACAACACAAAAATTAGTAAACAGCAAATTTCGTATACCCCAAACTACCATTACGTGAAAAATTCTCATTACTGTTTTCCTCAAAAGTTGCTCTAACAGGGGCGTAGCGTCAATGGATGTGGGAAATGTATTATATACCCTGCAATTTTTCTCATACTGATTGTCAAATTGGTGATCTGGTGCATAATCATTTTAATGTACTCAAAAATCAAGCTTTCCTAAACATAGTGATTTGAATTCGCACCACTGTCCAGGAGTGTGTTTCGAAACAAAGCTTGGATCTACGCCATCTATCTTCAGCTGCAGGAAACTGGTGTTGTGCGCTTGACCATTGAGGTAGACTTCATATCGTGTTAGGAATGGCGCTCATATTATTGCACTTATAGTCCCCAGTAGGAAGTAAATTCGCTATTTGCTTTGTTTCTTGTATATGTGTTCTTCAATTATAGACATTTGAGCATAATATGGACACTTGGTTGCTTACTGTTAAAGCAAATGTAGGTTAAGATTTGCGCGGATTCTGGGACGAAGGTATGCAGACATCCGAGAAGTCACGAAATGAATAAGAGCTACAATAGTAAAGAAAACTTCGTTTCCAAGGAGTCCTAACAACGAAAATGGTAATAAACTGCTGTGTTTTCGACAAACTCAACGAAAGGAACTTCCAAATATTAAAATTTATCTAAAAAGTCATATGTAATTAAAGCAATCAATAAAGCCTTCACTCAGTATTATGACGAACATTAAAAAATACCTCTCCTCCAACCTGCAAGAATATTACGGCAGTTGCGCACACAGTGGATTCGGACCACATACTGTTCTGCCCACCCTTGGGTTAATTCTTTCAAGCAATGAGTACGGAAACGAGAGACAGAGAGAGAGGGGTATTACTGTAGATGATTATACTCTTTGAAGAAATTACCTGTCAAAAAAGCTTTGTTTACAGATAACCAGAATGAGTAAGGGTAACACTTTCAGTAAAGGCTGTTTCGGATAGGTGGAGCAGACATTCAGACAATAGATGCACTGAAGTGTAAGAAATTGTACGCGTTTTCCTTTCAACCGCAGCTCACAACGCACCCCTGGGAAAGAATGTTTTGCGTTTTAAATGTTCCCTGGTCTTCTGAGAAAAATATGCTATCAACAGAATTTGTAAATAACTTCCTGTTCGTTTCATGTATAGGTATCTCCATTTCAGAAGCCTGGTAACAGAAATGTTTCTGTCTAAATCACTCTCTTTGTAGAATCGGTATCTCAGATTGTAAACGCAAATAAAATCAAATAGCCTGCCTCTCCAGCCAAGTGATCAGCATTCTGGCTTCTCAATCTAGAGATCGCTGGTTCGATTACCGGCTAGGTTTGCGAAATTTCCTTTGACTAGAATAATTCCCTACTTGTCATAGAGTTGTGTGAATATAGGAGCGAATGTGATTGGGTTCAAAGTTAGGAATGATAAAAATCAACGTTAAGTTAATACTACTGTTCAGTGAGTAATAACACCATTAGTTGTTTCTCAAGTCAAAGCCCCTGATATAACCAAAGAAGTTAAAGGAGGCTACACATATGAAAATAAAAATAAATTAATAATTATTCCTATATTTTACGACGCAACAGTTGATTCACACGTTTACGTAAATTCCAATTTAAATACTTTTTTCCGAAACTAACAAGAAATGAAAGATTGTTGGTTTCTGCAGGAAACAGCTACAGCGCACACCGCTAGAAATTCTATAAAATAAAATAATAACATTAATAAGTGAACTGGAAAATATTCTAAGACTATTCTTGTCTATTATCACGCGCTACACACACTAGCCTGGCATCCCACCCACTTCTCTTACAAGTAGAACAAAGTTCACGCACGCCACTGACTGGATTTACCCCCGTGATTTCTGCAAGTCTTTTAACGCACGAAGGGTTATCTATTTACCCCAATGACGACTGAAGTGGACCACCTGACATATACCTATCTACCAGTCTACCTGCCTGCCTTCCTATTTCTTTATTTACTTATGTATTTACTAGCTGAAATACCCGGCGTTGTCAATAGTTTGAGGATTTATCACAATCCTTTCCAATTAGGTTGTACTTGCCCAATAGCCTTGTGTTTCTTTAGAGACATTTAAAAATGTTACTTAAATAAAGAAATATTTAATTAAAAATCTTAAGATACTAAAAGAAATAAGAAATAAACTAAATGAATAACACTGGGAAGACCTATGCAAGAGCACTGTTGAGCAACTCCAAATACCACAGGAAGAAATGCGAGTAGAGAAAACTGTATGAATGTGATACATTGCATTTCTATTTCAGACAAAAAACTATATTAATTGATTTTGAGGGGGAAGTTTAAGACATGTGAATGTGTTACGTAAAAGAAAAGTGAGTAGAGGAAACAATGTGAATGTAATACTTTGCATAATAAAATTGGCAATATAAAATCTTTTCTATGAAAAACATTTAGATTTGCCAGTTTCATCGCATTCCATAAGCCACAAACAAAGAAACTGTGTGTGCGCGCGCGCGTGTGTGTCTGTGTGTGTGTGTGTGTGTGTGTGTGTGTGTGTGTGTGTGCGCGCGCGCGCGCGTTTGTCCTCTATGCAGTCCTAATCGCTTGACCGATCGGTACGCACAGGTTTCTTTTTTTATGGAGAAGGTTTGTATGCTATGCATTTTACTATACAAAATAACATTCACAGTTTTCTCACTCGGTTTTCTTTTAGTAATACATTCACATATCCTTCCCTACTCACCCTTCAGCATACAGTTCATACATTGAAATAGAAATACAATATATTACATTCACACAACTTTCTATACACACTTTTCTTTTATGGAACACAATCACACTAGTCCGTATTCTGGTTTGTTTATTGTTTACAGGTTGTTGGCTAATGCACGTCACTTGTGCTTACTGGCCAGTAAGTAAAAACGGCAGCTCATGCTCGTAGCTGGTTTGCTCATTTGCACATACATATTCTGTAAGCAAAACACCGGGCGTAGCTGTGATGTAGCATAATTGATGAGAGGAGACTTGCGGTGTTGGGGGTGCACGTAGGTGTGGTTGGTTCCATGTTATCTGACCGAAATTTATGTAGCTAACTTACCACATCTGAGATAGCCACTCTACTTACTACTTACTTACCCCACGTTTTTTCCAGAGGCAATGGACTTCTATTTTATGATCTTCTCTTCATCCTGAAACAAAATTTTAAATTTCTGAGTAATTGTGACTATTAGTAGAGGAAAAGATGGTACTATAGGACAGTCTTCTTTACTTGTCCATAAATACTAAAACACGTGGTAACTTTTACTTTTTCTACTACGTAAGTAGAGGAAGTATTATATTCCACCCAAAACTTCTATGTCCAGATTTCACTGGAAGTACATGTTTGAGACCTCTGAACAAAAATAAAACATTTTTTGAAAAAGGTCCATGTGTCAGACAGCCAGTCTGTGGACAGCATAACTCAAAACCAAAAGGGTGGTTAAAAACCAATTTACTATCTTTCAAGGATTCGAGATAAAGATCTAGAAGAAAATAGCCCCACATTAAACTACCCTTTACATGGAAAATTTTTCGAAAATTTTTATTTTATTGACAATGGATCTAACGATTTTGATTAAAATGACATGTTGGAAATATTTTTATGACAAATGAAACTAAATTTTTAATTTTCTGGCTACAGCTCATGTAGTACTGTTTACTTTGGATGATGTTTAACAACTTCTAAACCAAAAATACGTAATGAGATAATTTCTGCAAATGTTTATGTCGACGAACACAAAGAAGCTATAGGAATAAGAGTTTATAAGATTGATTAGTACAAGAATAGAGAAAGTCATGAAAGTGCAACAAATCAGATTTTTGTAACTTATTTTCGAGATCCTATCAGAAACAATTTCTCCTCATGGTTACAAATGACACAAGTTACATTATATTAACATGAATGTTTTATAAAAACAAAATTGTAGCACTTTTGACAATATTAATTTTGCCATGTGGGGCAGAAAGTAATAGAGCATTCAAATACACTATCAGACAAAAAGTGTGATATATTTTTGTATTTCCAAACTTGAAGTAGAAGACATCAAATTGAAATTCAATACTGTTTGTTAAACAAATTAGGTAATTAAAATTCTTTTCTCAGTCTTTTCAATGGAATTAAAAATGCTTAGGCCTAGCCTACAAGAACTTCTAAAGAGCATGACATAAAATGTCATTCTCACAAGCAGAACAGTCCAGGTGCGCCTATCTGCCGCAATTGCCACACTCGATTCAGAGTTCCCCAGAATTCATCATCACAAAAATGTATTCAGGGTTCTCCTCTTCAGGTGTGTAATCACTAGTTGCAGTTAGTAACACTAATTCAGCTGAAGAGATGGAGATATCGATATTATTTGAATCCGAAGATTCTTCTCTGGTTGCGAGTCTTCTTTTTGCTTTAGAGATCGTATTCGTTTTCGTTTTCTTTGAACTAATTCTTACATATTTACTATACTTTATCATGGAATGAAACTTTACACTTTTGTACAAACACGCAAAGATTTTTAAAAAATTCTCCCATCTCAAACTACCGCTTACATTTTCCCAAAATGTTGACCTTCTCAACAATGGCTCTAACGGTTCTTAAAATTGCAGTATACTTGAGATATTTTGATAAAATGGGAAATGTATAAATTGTGACGTCGCCCTTGGCGCACATCAATGGACGCACGAGGCCAAGCTACTTCACAACACGGGCCTGCCAGCAGGCAAAGACGCCAGGCTACCCGGCGCATCTGCTGTGTGCATATGATTGTTAACAATCGAAGAAGCAGAAATGTTTGCGAGGCTTCTATCTGCGTCATTTCCGGTTCGCGTGTGTGGAACTCGAGAAAGGTCCGTGTGACGTCATCCCCATTATATAAGGAAGCCAGAGAAGAATAAAGTGACTTTGAGAGTTAGAGCTACGGCACGAAGTCAGTAAGTGTCAGTAAGTGTGAGACAGCTATGCGTGTGTGTGTCGTCGCCGTGAAAGATACGTCGAAAAAAGTTCAGCTGCTAGACGGCACTTTGTCAAGTTCATTAAAGGAAAAAACTAACTGTTCGCAGATGTAGATATATAGTGCAGGTGCTAGTGTTGCGGACAGCATGGGCGTGCTAAGCTCCGAAGCGCGCGCTTGCGCTCAAGGGCACTGCTTTAGATGGCGTGTAGTACTTGATTTTACTTCAAGAAGATGTCAGCAGATAAGCGACCAACCTGTGAAATTTGGAAATACTGTATTTCTTAAGCCTCACATTGCCAAGAGGGGGGGGGGGGTACTTTATGCCCATCTTCTCTAATTATTTAAGTTCTGTCTTTTAATTTTTTGATTAAAGGTATGCAGTTACTACTTCTACTATTAAATTGCGTAATTGTTTCAAAGTTTTTATTGTTGGTCTTTTTAAAAAACAATGAAATGTGAAGGTTAAATATTATCTTAACAAACATGACAAGATATAATACCCAATTTTAAAATACATTTGTTTAAACAATTACTCAGACATTTTGTTAACAGTGGTGGCTGGTAGTATAAGTTCTGGAATAAGTATTGGCATTGCTAGGGTGAATACGGCCGCGCCATGGCTGAGTAGATAAACCACTCGCCTTTCACTAAGGCGGTCCGGATTCAATCCCAGGGGACCAAAGATGGGATTTGTGGTGGATAAAGCGAGGTATGGGCTGGGTTTTTTCATTTTCCCCACCATTCATACCACCAATCGCGCCATCATCACTTTCTTTCAGCCATTTCACCTTAATTTCATTTCATCTATTTCCTTGCCCTCACACCAGGCTTTGGGCCAATGCCCTGTTGCAGGTCTTTCACCTTCTTCATTCAATGTTCGTCTGCTCTCCCCTAGGCACTCGCGTATAAGTCCTAAATACGAGGAGCTAAAGTACTATGTTCATCATGGTGGGAAAATGTTACCACATGTGAGTTATAACTATTCTAATATTATAAGAGGAACAATTTTGTATATACTGGGAGTGAGGGGTATAGCTGCAAATATTTTTATAAATGCTCCATTAATATTGTCCACTTACCTAGTTGTTTTTTCTCTTCGTCTAACAGTTTTCCCAAAAGTCAATTACAGTTTACTACCTTATGTTCTTTACAGTGGTAACTGCGTCAAAAGTTGAACCACGCCTGTGAGAGAGACTATCCGATTTGCAACCCACTGCTCTAAATAATGGCTTCCAGAAAGCATTGGAATTAGTCGCTACAGCTCACTCTGCGTCATGTTTTCTGTATCACGCCTAATTGAAGGTACTACCTAATCTGAAAATATAACTCTCTTAATAAGTAAAAGTTCATTAATTGAAGCAAATATTGATGTAATAGTGTTAGTTACCCTGTGTTGAATCACCAGAACAAATATCTGCACGTATGTCCCTAAGAGCCTGTATGTAGTATATGTATGCACAGAGACATTAATGATAATTTGAAAAATCGCGCAAACCAGTGTGACAATTCTCTCACAACTAGAGATGCCTATTGCTCCAGGCGAAAGAGCTATAAGAGCCTTTCTAATTTCAATTCATAAACTACTTAAGGGTAAAAAGGGCTTATAAGTCCATGCACCAGAATATGAACACGTTGGAATTATAGAATGACCTACCATTGGTTGAGATTGCTATAGAGTACAAAAAGGTATCGTTTGCCTACTGAAAACACGTGTAAAAGAAGAGAAATGCCGCTAATATTTCATTCTAACCGATATATTAAATTAAATATTATATTAATAGAACAGCTTCAATCAAGCTTCCAGACTCTATTACTTTGGATTAACTTATTGCATTAAATTCATACTTCCGTTGATACTTCCAGACGCTATGGACGATGGGAAATAAGAAGAAGTAGAAGACTTCCCAACAATGAGCCTAGAATCCGGGAGCCCTTGCACAGTAGACAGATAATCTACCAGCTGCACTTACGGGGCAAGTATTGTGCTTCCATCATATACCAATAAAAATGTATTATTTCTATGAATTATTTCCATCGGCAGTCAGCAATGCACCACTTCAGTTCTGTTTCGGATATTTTACAGAGTACCTATATTAGTTGTTGTAGGATGTGAAGTGGATACTTCAACATCTGCGGTTTTTAATTTTTCAGAACCCCTGAAGCTTGATATCGCAATACCGCCAATATTAAAACAAAACAAAAAATAAAATAATAGTGGTAATAAAAGCCACGTTTGCCGCATTACAAAACGAGTTCACCTCAAATATACTTTCAATGACCTGGAGATACACTGGATAACACGTGGTGTTTATTTGTGGTTCCACTATAGCATCTTAAAGGCACATACTATTAAGTAAATGACAGAGAGCTTCATCATCGTGGTATGGAACATCGTCCAAAATATCTTAAGTTACATATATAAGTTTGGAGAAAAAACATAATTTTTGGTTAAACACAATTTTTACCTTCTTCATTACATATTTTTGACATATGTGTTCCGTCGTTGCTCGTTACTTCTCACAAACAGGAATATGGTCTACAAATCCCAAGAATTTGGAAGAAGTGCATCAGCTCAGAGCCACCATGGATCAGCCGCCTAGATCATCAAAGAAGAAGCCAGCAGAAACACCATCATCAAACTACGCAGAAATTATCATCGCAAGGATGAAGACAGCACATGATCGTGCAGAATTTCCTTAAAGCCGACACTCCCCACTGTGCCCTCCAACATAGTGCAAGTCCATAAATGAATTTTTCCTCCTAGAGCTACGGTTAGACACGAGTCGGTCAGTGAGTGCAAGACAACTGCGCGTCGTAAGAAGATTCAACGAGCGTCGCCAGTGATTACATCGTCGTAATTAGTGTATGAGCGACAGAGCAAGTGAACAAAGACACTAAAAGGATTGAGCAAGATTGGCAAGAAGCAAAAATTGTGAGTTGTGATCACCCGAAAGTCTGCAAATTGTGTTAACGAAAAGAAAAAAAACTGTATTTGTGGTAACAGTTTATAAGATAACAAAGTGATAGAAAAGTAACCGGACTGATTTTGTCATTTTGTCACAATATCATAACTTCATCTGCAGATAAACGTGGCAAAAGGTTAAACTTATGGACTTAAAATGAGAATCTTGTATGTTAGCTAAATGATATTACACAAGAGATAGAATTGTGCACGTTTGAAAATTTTAGCTTGGGGAGAAGAAAACGACCCAGTTTACAGCAATTGCTTGCCGCGCGTTCATTCCAATAAAACCTTTTTAATGAAAACGAACGAACCGACTCAAACAAGTACAGAATTCGCTGAGCACTAGCAGCAGCTCCATTCCATTTCAGTAAATTAATTTTGTTACGCGATAGCTACCTACTACCTAATAGGTCAGCGTAGAGTTTTCTTGGCTCTTGCGAGACGGAACAATGCACCACCGATAATGCCACGAGAATTATTGAACAGGCATTTGTGTTCATTGGCAAGGAGGTGAGTGCTTCACTAACTTATCGAGACAGCCGTGCAAATTAGAACATCACTCAACACTTGCTTGATTAAAAAGAACGTAAATCAACTGGGGAACTTTTAGTTCCTCTGCTGCATAAAGTAAGTAGCGAAAGTATTGTATTACAGGTCGAGATTTCAGAGGAAATATATGTTACGAGGCCCTCTGAATAAAAAAAAAAGAAATTCTTGGAAAAAACTTAGCTCGCGCGCGCATGTGTGTGTGTGTGTGTGTGTGTGTGTGTGTGTGTGTGTGTGTGTGTGTGTGTGTGTGTCTGAACAGCATAACTCAAAAACGAAAAGTCTGTTAAAAGCCAAAGTTAGTAATTATTATTTATTTATGTCAACAAACTTACTTTTGGTGTTTTAAACACACAAGTCATGTCAGGGCAATATTTGAGAGGTTGCATTAGAACTGAAAAATCCAATGCCACAGCTGAAATTTGAACCACAGACCCTCCACTTACCAGGCGGTTGCTCTAACAGTTAAACTACTGTGGCAGCCTGTAAAGAGGAATAGGTATATTAAATGAATTCTCCAAGCAATTCGTATTTCTCCCGGTAAACAACAAAGGCAGTCTCACATCAGAAACAATTACCCCAATGGTGGCTTACTATTGCAAGTACTTTATGTCCGGAGATTAAATAACCTTCAGATGGTAATTATTATTTATATATGCCAACAAACTTACACACAAGTCGTCACTCTTGCAGGTTGTCACAGTAGCTTAATGGTTAAAGCACCCACCTGGTAAGCGTAGCATCTGTGGTTCAAATCTAGCTGTGGCATTGCATTTTTCAGTTTCGATTATACCTCTCAACCAAAGTTAATATTTGAGTATAATATATTTCAAGGATGCGACACGAACATTTTGAAGGAAATGCCTCCACCTTAAACTACCCTTGATATGGAAAAGTTTTTGAAAACGTTTATTTTCTCAGAAATGGCTCTAATAATTTTGATTAAAATGTCATATGTTTAACACATTTTAATAGCAAATGAAATATATATTTTGAATTTTCTAACTATAGCCCAGGTAGTCATATTTGCTTTTGTTTAACTACCAAATCGCAAGAGTTAAACCTTTGTAAAATTTAATTAAATCACCACTGTAGTGTTAGTACCGATCTTTTTACTTTCTATACCACGTATAGCAAAGTATTGTATTCCATATCGATCCAAATTCCATATCGATATTTTACCGCAAATATATGTTTTGAGACCCCTGAATAAAAAAAGCAGTTTCAGAAAAACTTCCGCTCGCGCGCGCGCGCGTGTGTGTGTGTGTGTCAGCCTGTGGACGTATAACTCAAAAACGAAAATTCGATAAAAAACCAAAGTTAGTATTTAAGTTTAACATAATTTAAGAACCCGATACGAACATTATGAAGAAAATTGCTCCACCATAAACTTACGCTTTATATGGAAAATTTTTCTAACACTTTGATTTCCCCGAAGATGGTTCTAACGATTTTGATTAAAATGTCATATGTTTCAGATGTTTTTATGACAAATGTATATTTTGAATTTTATGGCTATAGCCTGTGTAGTCCTGTTTACTCGATGCCTTTTATATAACTAGTAAACCGTAAGAGAGAGAGACCAAATCTTACTATACCAAAAAATGTAGATCTTGGTAAACTACAATTTATGTCCAAATAATTTTTTTAGAGTGGACCAATTCGGACATATTCCTTGTTATTTGTGGGACTTCTGGAAAACAAACTTTCGTAAAATGGGACATTGTTATATATCTTTTGTAGGTTAACCGTGCAAAGAGCATAGAATTTGAAAGCTTTAAAAGATTTGACTATCGCTCAAAGCTTACTGCATTCCCATATTCCCTTTGCACCTACAAGGATATAAGCAATAAGATAATTTCTGCAAATGTTTATCTCAACTATCACGAAGAAGATAAAGCAATAAGAATTTGTAAGAATGGTTAGTAAAAGAGTAGAGAAAGTCATGTGAGTGCAACACATCAGATTTTTTGGATTGCGTTGCACTATAGTTTCATCAGCTCTGGCAATTTGATGGTGGTTTTACAGGACGCGTTGGAAATGGAGTCATAAAAATTGCAAATTCAAATGTCATTTTGCTAGTTTCTTTGAGAAATTAGGTATTGGGCTTTCCCTTCGGTATTGACAACAAAATATAAATATTTCCATGAAGAATTAAACGACATTTTGTAATGCATGTCACAATAGCCACACCGGCGCGCCCCAGAGCCAAGTGCTCGAGTTGAAACGTCCTGCACTAAGAAGTGGTAGCTGACAACCATTACAGCTCCAAGAGCTGAATTAGCACTTAGTTCTTCCTTGTTTCTATACAGCGTATACCAAAACGATCGCTTGATCCTCACTGAGATGTTAATTCCTATGTATATCATATCCACATTTCTCAAAATATATCGAAACTTTGTAAACAGCCGCAATTGCGAATATTAAATTAAATATGTCAATGCGAGATACGAGGGCTATCCCAGAAGTACCCGACCTGATGTATAGATGGCGGTTGTTGTTTCAAACAAATGACTATAGTAGAAATGACAAATCTTATAAACCTTAAGTTTGAAGTTTGATGACGCCATGTTGTTCAGTATTTGTTTGGCAGCCATCATTAGGTGGGCTCTCAGCGAATTTGTAAACATGGATAAAACTGGTCATGGTTATGTGATTCAATACTTTCATTTCAAAGATCTTAGTGTAACTAATATTAAAGCTGAGGTAGATTCTACTCTGGGGTAGCCTGCTCCTTTGTTTACAGCAGCAAATTGTAATTGAGTGGCAGAGTTTAAGAGAGGCCTTACGAGCTGCCAAGGCAATCATCGAGGTTAACCAAATGAGTTGGCCACGCCAGAAATTGTAAAGAAAACCATAAAATAGTATTGGAAGATGTTTTTTCTAAACTTTTTGTGGTTTCGTAGTTAGCTCGGGTACTTTTGGGACAGCTGTCGTAGTTTTATGCCCCCCCCCCTTGTTGTTACTGAGCTGTGAAGACGTCAAAGAGGGGATGAAGTGAAAGAGACGGTTTGTAATACTCGGTAGAGCTATGTGGGCGAGTTTTAATAAGTTCTTGGACCTTGGTATTGATTTCAGACTGATTTGAATAATAATGAGACTTAACCTTGGTTTTAATATGCATACATTGTAACTGTCTTGTTTTTGAAATTGTGACTTCACTCAGCTTTCAATGTAACTTAATAACCTGGTTCAATTTTCCTTGCCACTTCACCTTGTTTTCACCTTACCTCACTTTCTTCGCATCATAATGAAATATGGAAAACGCAGCCTGCTTTTCCGCACGTCACCGCGGTTGTCGTAGACTCGCTCGGAGAACGGCACTTTTCATTGTACCACTAACGCACTCGCCAACGCATTCTCGTGTTCACTCACATACAGGCTCCACCGCGAGGCAGACCCACTCAACTTGCGAGACCGGGTGGAAGGAAACTTATTTCATTCCTTCTAATATGTGCCTCATAGAATCATCACAAACAAAAAAGTCTAACGACATTTTGTTCTTTGATCAGCTAATTTCAAAAAAAAGTAAATGCGTTTTCTTTTAAATCGGATGCCTAATCCCACAAGAATGTACGAAGATAATAGTTTCTTAATTGTAAGATGCGTAGAGTAAAGTATTTCTGACACATAATTATGGAACATCACACTGGGTTTCGAAATAATTAGTTACTTAAAAGAATTAAAGGAATATTCCGAACAGGTTTTTCAGACGTAAACTAACTCGACAACGTTGCGTTGAGGTCGGTCAGGGATCCGAACCGGCTTCTGGATGTGAACCTGTCGGTCACTTGCAAACACGACACAGAATAGTATGTTTTGGGATATAACAATTCTGATTGGCCACATTCGCACTGTAAAAACGGAAGGGCACGCCAATGTATTTGTTTACGCTCACGAGATGCGCCACTGCGGTGTTTGTTTATGTACTGATGTAGTGAAAGTGACACCTACATAATTTGCAGTGTTGCCAGCTTGTCTGTCTCTTTTTTTTTTTTTTTTTTTTTTTTGACAAAACCAAAATATCTCCGTAGGAATTAGAGGCAGAAAAGTAACATACAAAATGTGTTCAAAATACCGAGATCTATCACTGGTTTAAAGTAATGCAGTCACTTCCCTTCCATCCGGTATAACCATTGGAAGTTTCTACACAGTTCCAGAACGTTCGTGAAGGAGAAACATCAAGAAGGATTTACTTATCTGGCGATAGCGCTTATTGTGTTTACGCTAAGCGAGCGCGCAGCTTATCTGTCTATATTTCAAATTGCCCGGCGCTAGCTTCCGATAACCTTGGCCATCACCGTTACATAACTACATACCGTATGATACAAAAGTCAGCTGACAAATGGGAAAAACTCTATCTAAATATATTGGACTATGCGCACTTTAGGAACTGGATAGTGAATTTTGTCATTGTTTACTTATTCATCATTATTTATCTTCTATTTATTTACTTATTTCCTTTTAACACCCAAAGAATTCTCCAATACATATCTTTCACGATTTTACTTTCTGTACTACGTATACTAGTAAATAGGGGAAGTATTGTATTCGACCCAAAATTTCAATTTCGAGATTTCAAGGGAAATATATGTTTTGTGAACTAAAACATCTGATGTGTTGCACTCCCAAAACTTCCTCTACTCTTGTACTAACTAATATTACAAACACTTTTCCTTCATCTTCTTCATATTAGTCGAAATAAACGTTTGCAGAAATTATATTATTACATATTTGCTAGTAGATGCAAGGAAAACAAGAGAATGCAGTAGGCTTTGAGCGATACTCAAATCTCTTAAAGCTGGTTGCTATATGAAGGCTTTGAAATTGCGTTCTCTTTGCACGGGTAAGAAATAAAAAAGTGAACAACAATCTTCCATGTGAGAAAAGTTTAAGTATTGCAAAACTCGCACAAATAACAAAGAGTATCTCCGAAAATGGTTCACTAAACAAAAAATACATTTGGACATAACTTGAGCGTTTTAACGAGATCTACATTCTTGGTCTCTCTCTCTCTCTCTCTCTCTCTCTCTCTCTCTCTCTCTCTCTCTCTCTCTCTCTCTCTCTCTCTTGCGGTTTACCAGTTATGCAAAAGTCATCAAGAGTAAACAGGACAACATAGGCTGTAGACAGACAATTGAAAATATATATTTCATTTGCAATAAAATATCTTAAATATATGGCATTTTAATCAAAATTGTTAGAAGCACCTTCGAGAAAATCAAAATTTTCGAAAAAGTTTCCATTTACAGGATAGTTTAGGGCGGAGGAATTTTCTTCAAAATCTTAGTGTCTTATCCTTGAAAGATATTAAACTTAGTTACCCGCTTTGGTTTTTTAACTGACTTTTTCTTTTTAGTTACGTGTACAAACACACACACACACACACACACACACACACACACACACACACACACACACCTGTACCTGTTTCTACAACTGCTTTTTTTTGGATTCAGGGGTTCTCAAAACGTACATCTGCGGTGAGATCTCAACATCTAAATTTTGGGTCGAATGGAATACTTCCCCTATTTACTATACGTAGTAGAGAAAGTAAAAATGTAAAAGAATCGAAGGTTTATTTCAAAATATTAGTTCGACAGCAGCCAGTACCTATCCCTAGTTGGTAGACATTTACCGTTTCGTGACAGTATAAAGTCTTTCTTAAGAACTGAGGGGCTCTATACAAAGTAAACACACATCTTGGCTTTCCAGAAGCCCTTGGGAGCTGTTGAAAGGCTCCGTATCCAACACGGTTAGACGCTTACGGCTATTAGCGTTTATTCGCTGCCGATAATGGCCTGCCGAGAGGTAATCAAAGTTTAGCGTGGAATTAGCGCAGGTGCCATTGTTGTTTTTATTGCTCCCGCGGCCATATTGCGCGCCGACGTTACATTTTACTTTAATTATTGGGAGTGCTGTGCATGTGTGTAGTTATGCCGATGCCTGTTTGTTTCTTTCTACTGTTCCCAACACACATTATCAGTTGTTTTGCTTCTCTTACTCGTTCTTTCATTTTTATATCCCTGCCCCTTTTGTGCCTAAGGCAGTGGAAATACAGAATTTAGCTCTAAAACGTATCAAAATTTCACTGAAAATTCGCGCTAGGCCCTTCATCATTACACAAATTTCCGAGGAATGCAAAACAAGCTCCATAGCTGGTCCCGTAGTTCAGTCGGTGGAGCACCTGCCTTCTGTATAAGAGGTCCCGGATTCGATTCCCGGCTGGGAGGGTGGGACTTTTTCTTTCACAGAGGTGGGCCATTTTGCTCTTGGCTGGTAGCTGTTTGGCGAACCTGGTGTTGAGGTGTAGAATCTCCATCACAGATTAGACTCTAGCGTCGGCTCGCTGCTCGTGTGGGTTTCCTCACGCTCTTAGAGCACTCTCATTCCATCCCACGGATCTGATATACAATAGCAAGCATAGGCTCAGTGTGGAATCCCCTCCGTACATACTCTATCTCTACCTAAACAGCGGCATCCCCGATTCCATTCTAAGTCAAACGGAGAGCGTGAGAAGGGGTCTAAAAACGACCGAGATTAGTATTGAATCCATAAATACTGGGAGGAACAGGTTTCCTCATAACCAATATCAATCCAGTTCACATACACATACAGAAACATGCGCGCGCCCATTACTTGTCTGACCAAAGAGTGCAGTTGTTTGGGGACCGCGCTGGTGTAACAGGGCACGGTTTAGAGAAGTCAGAGAACGCGAGAATATAGTGGAACTTAAGTCTAGAAGTTGTAGGGATAAATTGTTAAACCACAGGCAACGCCGAAAATTTCGCCTAGTATATCATAGATTACAAAAACGTATAAGCAACTAAGGAATCACATGCAGAATAGAAAATAGTTTAGGGCTTAAAAATCATATGAGTTCACAAGTTTGTTCTATATTAAAGATCATCGTGCAACATGAGGATATATGACGAGGGATTCCAGGTCTCATGCAGTCGAGTCTTCCGCCAGTTGCAGCCCAGTGAAACTACCAAAGTAGTCAGTCGTGAAATGCTTTGTTCCTCGGCGCAATATTGAGCTGTAACAAGTCTACTGCTTTGAGCGTTCAAGATCCATGACTCCAGTGATTGGATTTGTCCAAAAGACAAGTGCATATTGCAGCTTCCTCAGTTATTGAATGTTGAATGCAGTCCTGTTGGTTAAACATTGGACAGGATGGGGGTAGAACCTATACTCTATCTGGATATTAGAAGTAACGCATGGAAAGCTTGCCAACGAGAGCCGCGCGAAGTTTCGGTGCTACTCGGATAAAGTTAAGCTACCTCATGCCGATTTCACTCCCCGCATTGTACTTGCCACTCTCTGTGTCTACTCCCCTCCGCTCATTCACTGCGACATGCACACTAAGTGATGTTCTTAGATAATGGAGCCCGTAATAGGTATATTGTCGCCCTGCAACAAGGTAACGCTACGTTTACGAAAAGTCTTCTGCGCATCCTGCAGAGTGGCAAGCTTTCATTGCGCCAGCTTAACATTTCAACAGTACAACGTTTTGTGTGAGTACAAATATTTTGTTGCTACATTGTGTGTAGTATCGCTTACTTTCTGTTCACCAGCTTATGGTCTCAGAGGAATGCACGTGACAGGAGAGACATTCCACTAAGTTTTGTAACGTTGTTCTGTTGGTTGCGTTGGTAACTTGCCTTCAATGTTATTCACGCTATACTGATTTCTGTTAATTTCAATTGTAAAATCGTTTGAGTCACTACTTTTATGTCGGAAGTATGAATAAGTGTGTAAGTAAATAAACGTCCACCTAGGAGTGTTGTGAAATCTGCTATGATATTGTGCTGCAGAACAAAGGGGTTCAGAGTGACAGTTCTATGTGTAAAACAGATCTTTATAGGATGATTGAAACAAGGAAATCTAAAGAGATTTTTAAAGCGGGCGTATTTTTGGTTTTATTTGGCCAAACTGTCGTTTGCTTGCCTCCATATATCTCAATCCTACAGAACTAGCTTGGGCCAAGGTAAAAGGAATAGTTAAAGAAGTGCAACAGGTGACTTCTTACAGGAATTGCACAATATAACGCTCGAGGATATATCACTTAAGACCATCAGGGTTTTGAGAAATATAAAAATGGTAGAAAATGATCAGTTGGAGAAGGATGGAGTAGTTGAAAACATCGTTTATATTTTATAAGCTCAATATGCTCCAGGGATTGAAATAGTATATTATATGAGTCTATAATGGTGGTAATTAAGACGCGAGTTTCCTAATTTTCATACAAGTCTTAATTACCATTATAGTTAAGTTTCATACGACAATTTATGCTCTACCATATACCTAATTTTATAGTTGAAATATTGTAAAATGTTTTACACCCACAGGGACAATGACCTACATATTGCATCAGCTGATATTTAGCGTTCTGCGCAGGCGCTAAACGATCGATTCAGCTTCCAGCACGTCACAGTTGAATTATGAAAATGATAACCTTGGAATGCTACGTAACATTGAAAAATAGAAGGATAATTGAATATATTGTTTTTCAGACGAAACTTTATTTCAGGTATAGGTTATTTATTGTACAATTATTAGTGAAATTAATTAGCGGGAGTGTGTTTAGTGCAATATTCTTGGAAGTTGATGCTGTATTGAGGTTAATTTGTGTGTTTTGCGTAAGTTGCATCTTACTTACCGGAGTAAGTTGCATCTCACTGTCAGTAGTGTCCGACATTTTAGCGTTTTATAAACTCGCGCTAGTTGCGTTTCGAGAATTAATCGATATTGCGCTTTGCCATTGTTGCATGGGAATTCTCTGATTGGTGGAACATCTTTAATGAAAATTGACTTTTCCGATTGGATGAAGACAAGTCATTTAATGAAAGTTTGAACTTAAGGAGGTTCATTAAAGTATCGTCGTCAGACTTATAATTAATAAATTTAGGTATGGTCGAGCATAAATAACATTTAAGTTCGATATTTTAAGTGACTTATTTGCTTTCATTTAGCGTGAATACACATTCTAAGGTTTCTATTGCCACATGGTAATCCGCACTTCCACGATCGCCAGCGAAGCAATATTATAGAGCCCATCCAACCTCTCGCTAATGCGCCTGCGCGAGTGTAGTGATAATGGCGGAGTAGTGCACAGAAACATAAAAGCGACAAGCCCATAAAAATGGTGATAATGCAATTGTATTTAATGTGATTCATTTTTTATTTGAATTTTATGATGCCTGGCTGTGAAAGATGTAACGAAATTAACGTCAGAAGTAATTGGTGTATCTATAAACCGTGTTTCAAAGGCGAAAAGGCAAATGAGACAAACGGGAAGTGCAAAATCCCATGGAAATCCATTTAGTGTTTTAAGGCAAGTGGATGACTTTGTTAAAAGTGCCATTTGTCATAGTTTCTGTTTAAACCGGGCGACTCTTCAAGTGTACTTAGGAACCTGATCTGACTGTCGCACCAGGTTAACATAAGCTTTTACTCATAACAGTATATTTCATAAATGTACTTTACCCACTTCCGAGATTACTTAGTTTATTTAGTGATGCAGGCAAGGCATCACTTTACGATAAGCTTGAGTGTGTTGTAAACAACTGAGAGCAATGACTGCCAACACGTGTTTGCAATGTTTGTATGAGGACCCATTCTAAGCCTGGAGGGATAGTAATTCTCTCTGACCACAAGAGGGCGAGAATGGTCTGAGGCATGAGAGGAGCCTTGAACTGTTAATCTGTTCACGTAGTCGATTGTTTACTATGAAATTATTGTGTTATAAAATGTTATCACAAATATACAGTTTTCTGCTCGTCGTTAACAGTCTCCAGTGTTTCGGGCTATAACAACTCGCAACTGTTTTCTTCTCATAACCTTGACTCAGTCCTTTCAGTGTCTTTGTTTATTTTCTCTGCTCTCATACACGATCTCCGACGTTACAATCACTCGACGCTCGTTAAATCTAGTTTAGTTAGAAGGGACTACCACTCTGCTGTTTCATCTCATCCTTGTATAGAGGAAATTACGTTACATGGACCTTTCTCGACTTTCACCACACACACGCCAGCGATGATGTGACCAGATATTTCTCGAACGTTCCTCTTTTGGTTCTGCCGCTCTGATTGTTGTTAGTCACAAAGAGTTGCGCGAGGCAACTCACCTTGGACACCTTTGCCCGCTCGTCGGTCCGGCATGTGGCGTGAGGCAACCCAGCCCCACTGTCCCTGTTTTTCGATTATTCAATTTAATAATTACATGCAATATTTTAGGCAATCTTTCGAATTGTTTGTTTTATAACAAGCGAAGATCGGCTGCCCAAGGCCTCTATATTACATGTTCGTTATGAGGGCTTAGAAATGCAAAAGGCCCAACCGCTTTACTTTAGATTGCTTTAGCATTTACAGTTAACCAGCAGCAAAGTTGCGAAATATTTCCTGAAAGTCCCCATAACTAAAATAGTAATAAAAATCTCACGTGTTGCACTCACATGACTTCCTCTATTCTTTTACCAACCATTCTTACAAACTCTTATACCTATATCTTGTTCGTGTTAGTTGAGATAAACCTTTGTACAAACTTTCTTATTGTTTATTTTCTTGTAGGTACAAAGGGAATGTGGGAATACAGTAGGTTTTGAGCGATAGTCAAATCTTTTATAGCTTTGAGATTCCGTTCTCTTTGCACAGTTAAGATGTTCAATTTGACGAAAGTTTGTTTTCCGAAACTGACACAAATGACAAGGAATGTCTCCGAAATGATTCACTCTACAGAAATAAGTGTATTTGGACATAAATTGTGCGTTTTTTGTACAGTAACATTTTGTCTATCTCTTATAGTTTACGAGTTATTCAAAAGTCATCCAGAGTAAACAAGACTACGCAGGCTATAGCCAGAAAATTCAAAATATACATTTCATTTGTCATAAAACTATCTTAAACATATGTTATTTTAATCAAAATCGTTAGTCATTTTCAAGCAAATAAAAGTTTTGGAAAAATTTTCCATGTAAAGGTTAGTTTACGGTGGAGTATTTTTCTTCAAAATCTTCCTTAAAAGACATTAAAGTCAAATACCAACTTTGGTTTTTAACCGATTTTTCGAATTTGAGTTATGCTGTACACAGACTAACAGACACACACACTTTTTTTTTATTCAGGGAGCGTCAAAACATATATTTCCGGAGAAATCTCGACATCGAATTTTTGGGTGGAATACAATACTTCCTCTACTTACTAGTACAGAACGTAATAATAATAATAATAATAATAATAATAATAATAATAATAATAATAATAATAATAATAATAATAATAATAATAATAATAATAATAATAATAATAATAATAATAATAATAATAATAATAATAATAATAATGGTGGTGGTGGTGGTGGTGGTGGTGGTGGTGCAGAACAAGTAATATTGCATAACAGCGTTTGTACCTGTTTTCTAAGAGTCTATTAGCTGTATTACTTGAGTTGTTTACCCTAACACTGAGATGGATTCACTTCGTGCCCGGATTCGACCTTGAGACTACCGGAAGGGAAATAGCGACTGAGAAGGAGATATCTTTACCCCGCTATTCCCCTGTGATATAGGCTGTCTGGCGCCACAAGGCCTACGCTTTCCCTGTAATCTGCATTGTAATTATACCCCACGTCTCTGTGTGTGTGTGTGTGGGTGTGCGAGTGTTCGGGACTCGAACAAAGTTCGTCCTCGTGGTGGTTCAAGGGCGTCCTCCAAACAATTGTTTGGTGAAGGGCTAATTGAGAATTAGGTGACTTTTTAAAACAAAGCAGATTTTGGGGAGTGTTTTATTTAGTGATTAACTATTATGAATAATCGATATCACTTTTTCTGGATACTCGATATTGGCACATATTTTCCACTATACCTGATACTTCGATACTCGATACCGTGATTTCTACTTCTAGTTCCAACACAAAATAAAATGAAGGAACTATTTAATGTCAATGAAATTAATTAGGTGCACATATTTAATGAGACAAAATTTAAAACCATCTGTGTACTTATTTAAACTCTACATTAGACAATTAAAAGCAAAATGCGTCTTTGAAACAGTTCATTTTTTATAAGTTTTTGTTCAAAAATACTAGAATTCTCACTCTTTCAGGGTCAAATCTACTTCTTTATTTGTCATAGAAGTCCTGATGTGCTAAACAGTCTGTCAGAGAAAACTGTTGCAGGTGGAATATACAAATGTTTAGTGGCTAATTTGTTTAGTTTTGGAAATTTTGAATTTGTTTTCCAGTAATCCGGTGCGCTAGAAAGAGGAGGTGAAAAATCGTCAAGATATGCAGTGATTTTTTCTTGGGAACTGTTAAATAGCAGTGAATCTGACACGCGATTATTTTCTTGCATAATGTTACTTTACAGGTAAAAAAAAAAAAGAAAAATACCTGGATGCAGGAAGAAGTCTGTTTACCTACGTTGATATTTCTAGTTATCTCCAGACAAGAAGCACTTCCCAGAAAATTCAACTCGACAGGTAATTAGTCAGGTTCTTGCTTGACTTGTAATTAGATGTTTGGGTTTGCACTTTGCACTGAATAAGCAGGATTTGAAATAAAAGACACTAATACGTAGTAGATGCTGCCATCTTTCGTGCTGGCAAGCTGTAATGGAGGCAAAAGTACTAGTTTTGACATACAAAACAACATTTTTTACCATTAAAAGTGCCGCATGCGTCGCAATTTAATTCAGAGCTCCTTGAAACTTTGTATATAATACGTACGTCAATATCTATATTGTGCATATAGTGTACTATGTGAATAAAATCTATGCATTATTGAAAAGATTGCATGAAATTTAAAAAATCTGAAAAATATTGAATGTTTTAAAATGGAAAAATACATATGCATGTTTTTTCCTCGCTTTAAAATTATGACAGAATATTCTCCATATAAAGCTTTGTTTATATACCCATAATCTTGTATTTAAAAGTTTCGGAGAAGTTACTTAAATATTTTGACGTGAAGGACGTTAAATATTAGGAATACGTCTGCAGGTCATTTCGTTCGTATCTCTATTTCTCATAATACACGAGTATAGAACGTTTTACAGGGAGTTTAAGTTGTTTCAGTTTCAGTTAGGGATGACACTTTTATGCAGAGGTCGGCAAATTAGTCACCGCGACTGTACGAATACTGCAATAGCAATATTTACAGCGAAAGCAATATTTACAGGAAGCACATATCCGTAGGCGAACAAAAACCTTAAGAGGGAGAGAACTTATTCATACTCCACAGGTGAATCAATTTTATAGAACTAGTTTTACAACTGAAAGAATTCTCGATGTTGCGGCAGTGGAGGATGATATTAAAGGTAACATCCGCTCGTTCACAGCAGACCAAACTACACGGAAGCAAGAGATGGTTACTACAAAGAAACTGGAAGAGGTGATAACTATATCCAGTAGCAGATGAATGCCCAGAGATCACGAATAAGGTTCTGACAGTTTGATCTATCTACATAGTTTTGCGATGCGTTTATCATTCAGGTCCCTCAAGTGAACTGCCACAGAAGAGGAAATTGATTTAAAGGAACATTTTATAATAAAAAACAAATGCACAGATGGTGTAATTCCAATTAAATCTTTCAGTTAACAAAACGTAAAGGTACAGGGGATCGAAACCGGGTCCACCGCGCCAGAGGCAAGCACGCCACCAACTGCGCTACGGAGGCATATTTTAGCCTACGCTTGCTTTAGCCAAGTGTGCAAATCGTGCACAAAAATGTCCACAATTGAAGAGCACACATAAGAGAAGCAAACCAAATCTCGGATTACCGTTTATTCACGACTATAAATGCAATAATGCAATTCTTAAGGCGAGATGTGGTCTGGGCTGTTGCATACCTTGGGTAAGGCGCACAACACCAGTTTCCTGCAACTGAAGACAGATGCAGTTAATCCCAACTTTGTTTCGAGACATAATAACATTAAAACGATTATGTACCACAAAATCATAACGAACACACCAATTTGGCAATCAGTTTGAGGAAAATGATAGGGTATGTAAAACATCTCTCACATCCATTGTCGCTACGCCCCTGCATGAACTACAAAGTGCAAGCAAAAAGTAGCTCTATTTGTAGTAGTCCTAAATATTGTGCTTAATTTTAACTGTAAAGATGAGTTTTCAACACATTTTTGTTACAAAACATATTTTACCTTGAAATATAACTATTAAAAACTACCTCTTTGCACAAAGAAGCTTACTGGATTACACAGTAAACATAACCACGACAAACAAGCGTCATATTAAAAGAAACCCTTGGTGATGTATAGCAAATATGGTGCTATTCCATGCAAAAGTGCATTTATTTCTCTGTTATCCTTAGATATGATTATATACCTTTCTGGTTTTCAGCAGAAAAATGCATTACAAATGCTGTAGTGAACCATCTCGCCCTCGTTGGCGCTCTCTCTCTCTCTCTCTCTCTCTCTCTCTCTCTCTCTCTCTCTCTCTCTCTCTCTCTCTCTCTCTCCCTCTCTCATTCATATGACAATGCACCACATGTTACCAACTTCCTAATCATTTCTCGGTCTGTTAGGTAGCTATATTTCCGCACATTGTAGTGCAGCTGTTGGCGTAGATAGTGCTCCAGCCTGTATTCAATCGATGGGTCTGCAGTCTGACGGGCTCAAATTGACGGAGGTTCAAGGATAATAAAAGACCAAAAAAGAGCATTTGTTCCCTTAATTTATTCTTCTTCTTCTTCTCCTTTCAAGAATTCTGTGTTATGATCACTGTTCCGGTCTCTGTCATCTATCCATCTCTTCTACCCAGATCTCTCTCTCTCTCTCCAATCGACCTATAATTCATTATTTTTGGTACTCTATTCTCTATCATTCTACTGACACAGCGGTGCTCAACTGCAAGCACGAAAGGGGAGGTTGAAATCACCTCCTTCCACCCGCTGGGACAAAATGACGCCTTATCCGTGGTTACAGAGTTCCAGTGACGGCACTGCGGTGTTATTCTTCCGTACAGGAAATCAAAGACGAACACATCCATGTTCTACTCCTGATTAAACGACATGATGTTTCTGAGGATGACTTACGTTTTACAAAAAACTGAAGTGCAGTCTCAAAAGCTAAGCAAGGTGATGTTCACTTATCTTGCTGAGATACTCACTTTTAATGTAGTTTATTTTTGAAAATGTTCACATAAATCTGCTACTATCAGTCTTACAAATCAAGCACTTAACTCTATCATCTTCATCTCGAATACAAAAATACTAGCCCTCCCATTCCACGTGGAAAGTATGCACCTTTGACATTGTGCTACTACTTCGTGCCATTCGCCTCTGACTGGTAAATGATGGGGAGAAAATAACATGTGTTGGGGAAGCTAGCTTGTGCGGCAGGGTTGAGAAACCCTGTGTTAACATAATCCTTCTATTTAATTATATTTTCTTCTATCTTATCATTGACTGAAACTATTTTTAAATCCAATTTTTTTTTCTTATTTTGTCCATTTTAGTATGTCCTTTTACATACTTCATGAACTTCATCTCTGCTGCTTGTATGCGTGATTTTTTTTTTCCTGTTCTGTTATAATCCATGATTCGGAACTATATATAAGAGTGGGTAAAGCCGTAATTTTGTACATTTCATTTGTGTTTCGTTTCTTGTTTTTGTTCCTAAAGATCTCCCAATTGTTCCAGAAATAGCTAAAAATCGATTAACTTTCTTCTCAATGTCTTTGTGATACTTAAAACTAATATCACAGCCTAGATACTTCTAAAATGTTCTTATTTGTTATTATTTCTGATCTGACCAGATTCTTCCCTTTAAAAGCCATATTCTTTGTCTTATTTGTAGATATAGTTAAATTATACTGTATAACATTTTAATTTAATCTGCATCTTGCTCTTTGTAAATTGTCTTCTGTTTCCTGTATAACTATCTGGTCATCAGCATATAGTGCATGTCAGATCCTATTTTAACTCCCAAATGTAGGTCCTCTTTCCACTTCATAACTAGGTCCTCAATATACCAATTAAATAAACTGGGTGATAAATCACATCCTTGTTGAATACCTTCGTTTATTAAAATTTCATCCATATCTAAAATTAAAACACCATGCATACGGTTTAAGTTCATTGGCTTTCTCTGTAGTTCATTGCCAAAGACGAAATTAATTGCACAAATGTTTTAAAATAACTTTATATTAATAACTGACATTTGCAGTACTTGAAATATATTTTTCCTTCCCTGACATTTCTGTTTTGACAGTTTTGGTAAGGGTTACAAATTATTTACAATCATTTTATATAAAGCGATTTCAAAGTGGCACTATTATATGTATACTCTCAAATTTATAACACGTAGTGACTTCAGCAATCATTTTGATGCATATAATAAATTCGCGCAGCGTTATGTATCAGTGTGTTGAATGAGAAAGCTGTATTATTTCTGGTGTTATTTATATTTTCTATTGACCGGAGGGAAGGTCCGAGGTGCTGCCGTACGGAACAGTTCACGTTAATGGAACCGCCCCTTCTCGACGCTTTTCAATTTATTTCTGTGGACATTGCTCCCGTTGCAATATTCTTTGTTTAACGCTTCGCTTCTCTGGGTTCATCTCGCAGCGGGAGTTTCAACTCGTGGCGAATAGTGACGTACTACAGCTAAAACATTCCACAACTCTTCTTTACGATCTATTCATAAAATACCATTATTCCTCCCATTAGGCACGTTGAATGTCTTTTGAAATGTTGTATAGTAATTAGAGAACAATAAAAAGGGTAAAATTATCAATAAAAATCTGATGTGCCGAACTCACATGACTTTCCCTCCTCTTCTACTAACCATTCTTACAAACTCTTATTGCTATATCTTCTTCATGTTAGTTGAGATAAACATTTGCAGAAATTATCTTATTACTTATTTCCTTGTAGACGCAAGGGGAATATTAGAATACAGTAGGCTTTGAGCGATAGTCAAATCTTTTAAAGCATTCAGATTCCGTTCTCTTAGTACGGCTGTAATATAAAAATTAATAACGATGTTATTCATGAAAGCTTGTGATGAAAGCTTGTTTTCCACAACTCAAACAGATAACAAGTAATATCTCCGAAATGTTTCACTCTACAGAAAAATGTATTTGAACATAAACACTGTGTTTAAGCAAGACCTAAATTTTTGTATAGTAAGATTTGATCTATGTGTTGCGGTTTATTAGTTATGCAAAAGTCATTCAGAGTAAATACGACTAACTGGGCTATAGAAAAAAATGCAGGATGTACATTTAATTTAGCATAAAAATATTCCAAACGTGATTTTAATCAAAATCGTGAGAGCAATTTTCAAGAAAATAAAAATTTTCCAAAATTTTTCAATGTAAAGGGCAGTTTAGGGTGAAGAAATTTTCATCAAAATGTTTGTGTAGTATCCTTAAAAGGTATTAAACTTAAATACCAACTTTGGTTTTTAGCCGACTTTTTAGTTTTTCATTTATGCTACCGAAAGGCTGACTCATACACGGACCATTTTCTAATAAAAATGCTCTTTTTGGGTTCAGGGGACCTCAAAACATATATTTCTGGTGAAAAATCTCGTAATCGAATCCATTGTAGAAAAGTATGAGTTTTGGAAAATTACACGTAATAACAATAAATGTATAATTCCACTAAATACGTATTTGACACAAATTCTGTGTTTTACTCGGTGTGCTTTTTTTTTTTAAATCCAAGACCTTCAAACGCTGTTCCCATTATTGCTTGGTTTAAGTTTATCCAATCCTCCTCAATGTCACCCGTGGTCGGTTTTAGTTTATTGTTTAATCTAGTTTGATATAATGTTTGTGTACTTTGATCTTCCAATAAGCGAATTTTAAATGTTTTTGGCGCTGCCTTTTGTGCAGGCTGTTTCTTTTTCCTTATACTGATATATTTGTGACATAATTTTACTTTGCATTCCACAAGAAAGAAATCACTATCAATTTCACTTCCTCTGTAAACTCGTGTCATTTACAGCTATTTGAAATGTACGAGTATTATTGTCTATTACATAGTCTATAATAGACTTATCCTCTCGCTGTCCATATGTCTTTGTGCCTAAAGAAGGAGTTTATGATCCCTAAATCACTGAATATGCAAAAGTCAGTCAGCACTTTACCGTTATTACAAGTGGGTTCTACGTCTGATCAAATGCAGTCTCTTACCGGTTGATTGCCTACTCTTGCATTAAAATCACCGGTGACTACGAGACAATCTTGCTTATTTGTTATATCAATGGTGTCTTGGAGAATATCATAAAAGTCCATGCTTTCTAATTCGTTGCTTCCTATTGGTAACCATTCCTTCCGGGATGAAACAATTCATACTACTCGTAATATCACATTTTTCAGTACTATAATTAATTTTATTATGTAGCACACACTCGGCAACAGAGGGTTGAGGAATTGAAGTCCCAGTTATCCAAAAGACTCAATAAATATGTCTTCAGTAACTTCCAACCGCGCCATTCAACAATCTGTTAGGGCCAGTTAGCGTATTTGAAAATTCAATCATGTGAAGAGCTGAAGTATTGTATTCTGGCCAAAAATTCGTTGTCGGCGTTTCACCGGAAATGTATGATTTCAGCCCCCCTTAATAAAAAAAAAAAGCATTTTTAGAAAAAGGTCCGTGTATGTATGTGTCTGCCCGCTTTAAAAGCTTTGACTATCGCTCAAAGCCTACTGTATTCTAATATTCCCCTTGCACCTACAAGGAAATAAGTAATAACTTCTGCAAATGTTTATCTAAACTAACACGAAGAATATATAGGAATAAGAGTTTGTAAGAGTGGTTAGTACAAGAGTAGAGGAAGTCATGTGAGTGCAACATATCATATTTTTACTATTGCATTGTACTCTGTATTTATACGGACAAACAAGGGTGTGTGATGTTCGACTTGAAATTCCTGTGTCGTTCCATAAGGTGTGTGGGAGTATTTGCTATTCTTCCTCTCTTTTCCTTATTGACTCGCTTGAGCTGGAAGAACAGCTCTAGGTGCCTTTTTTACAGTATTGCCTGCAGGCCTCAGGAAGCTCATGGCACTCCACTATATTATAGACGAATATTTCTGGAATGCCTGGATCTAAGATTTATCAATACTGTTCCATTACAGTAATGGTTCATCTCAAACACGTAGGTACACCCACTTCATCGCCAAGTTTCTATCTCAGGTCCAATCAACCTCTACCTCAAACGATTTCACGTACTCAACCAGATGACATTGTACCTACAGCTACAGGTGAAACATTAACGCAAATGTTGAAGGCATAAGGCATACAGAATCGTTGGCGTTACCGATGAGTTGTGGAGAGTATAGTGTGAAAATGATTATAGACTGACTTTAATAGTGAAGTCGTTTCATAGAATACGTGAAAAGTGTAGTGTCGCAGAAAACTGAAAAAAGAAAAGCGTATTAACAATTTATACAGGCAAAGGAGATGTAGAAAATCCAATAAATTAGAGGTATTACCCTCCTAGCAGCTATAGCTAAAGTACCGAGAGATTAAAAAATTCGAACCTGCTGAAAGCATACATTTTTAAAACTACTTTTAAAGACTTTACCTACTAACTTTATGGCAGAAGATCGTTATTGAAGCTCTTAGAAAACTAATATTGTTCATGGAGTGCCCTTTCATGACTAAAAATTGCTGTATGGTGCTGCATTAGCGGAAAAAGAGCTATAAGGCTAATTTTTTTCGAGTCAACAGTTGGCGCCTATATTTACATGAACACAATTTGACCCCCTTTTTTACAGTATTAACGAACAGGAAGAGTGATTTTGCCTTTTTTCAACAAGGCTTTGCAACAGCTCATACGGCCAATCTTTCGATGAGAACAATTGAAAGTGTTTTTCAGGACAAAATTATTAGTAGAAATTTGTGGCCCCCTCGGTCCCCCGAGCTAACTCCCTGCGATTTCTACCTCTGGAGTAACTTAAAACATAACTTGTACAAGACACCCACACGCACTGGAAGAATTAAAACAAAATATCCGCCAGGAAATTGCCAGGATGCCAAAATGTAGGGACAACGAAGGTGGCAGTTTCCGCATCTCCTTTAATTCTATAATCTATGTATGTGGTAGTATAATATTAGAGGTAGCACGCCTCTGATACAGTTCATCATCTTGTAGGAAGGAATAAAGACGGAGATATTACAACATACACCAAGTGTAAGCTGAGGATGCCGTGGGTGGAACGCTCGCATCGCTGACACTACATTATCACTGATAAAGTCGGATTTTCGAACCGCTTGAACTTAGTTTTGGGGATGGGGTCGTGTTCTAGGAGCATTTTAATGCATTTATTGTTCAGAAGTGTTCGTTCAGTAAAAGGAACTGTAACATTTGAGTCAAAACGTACAGCGAATTTAATAGGTAAGCAATTGGCAAACTTAAATGTCTTGCAGCCGCATAAAGTTCGCTAGTCGCTCTTGTATAACAATTTAGAAAAGCTTATTCTTGTATTTACTTCATTTAATACATATAGACATTTGTAGAACTGGTTTGATTCATACATGCCTGAAGGTAAAAGGAGAACAAACGAATACAATAGGCTTAAACGATAGTCAAATCTTTAATAGGTGGTCGATATGTGATGGCTTTGAAATTTTGTTTCTCTGCATAAACAGCGGAGAAAAAAGAAAGACTACTTCCATTTGAGAAAACTGTAAATATTGAAAAATTCAAGTGAACAGCAGGAATATCTCAGAAACGTTAACTTTGCAAAAAAAGAAATCAGTATAGGCAATCAAAATTTTACCTTTATGGGAATAGAATACTTTTAGTATTCGTGACGGGATTGCGTAGCCACTAAGTCTATTGGCTACTTCAAGGTCAAACCTGGTTGTCATGACAACAGATCGCTGTGCCACTCCATTATCACGTGCGTAGCGCACGCCGAGGGAACTGTCAGAATACCCAAGTTACGTTAATTCAAGTATAACGTTAGACACAAAATTGACTTGGAACATACATATCTATTCTCTAGTTTCAAAAATAAGGTACAGACTTGATCAACTCAAATACGCCATCAAAAGCATTTCACCTCTACAACTGCACCTCAAAAGACTCATATACATACTTAAGTCTAACCAAACCCATCTGAATACTCTATTTGGAGTCACCTTTAAGTTCACAACTAGTTCAGCACAAGTTCATAGCGCATGCTGCTTGGCATATCCGCAATTCTACACGTCATAAGGATCTTCACAGTCCTACAGTTGAATCCTATACTCGGCTGTTCACGTCATTCAGAACTCTTTACTGAGAGATATTCCCAGAACATGTCAAAAGGACGACCATCACGCAGACTAAAAAGAAAACATCATGCAGATTTCCTCTTATAAAACATTGTAGTGTTATTATTTTCTTGTACTTATCAGTGTTAATTTTACTTTAGACTTTGAGGGCAATTGTTGAATCATAACCTCAACACAAGTGATGTAACTCTTTGAATTGTTTTATATTTCATCAGCGAAACTGTAAAATAGAAATATTCTATAAAAAGTCAACTGAATTAAAACAATATAATCTCAAGTTTGTTTTCCTTCAGCGCCACGTGACGTTTACAAAACCTTACATAATCTGTGATGGCTACCACGCCCACTTTTTAGCACACTGCCATTACTGTTTTCAAATTTGGAGCTGTTTTAAGCTGTTGCGAAATTTGTGAATGATGGCTGATCTATGACAGACAACTGACTGTCACATTATGATGTGTCGCACGTTTTATCACAATATTGGTATTGTTTTTGTTTACGAATGCGTTTGAACTTTGTGATGCATTACTCTCGTCTGAAGAAAGTTTATTATACACACAAACTGTAAGTTATGTGTTTTATAGTGTTAACATAGCAAATTCTTATTTATGATACACGACCGCAATTTTCTGCGTATAAAGTAGGTTAGGTTACTTCTAGAGCTGGACTTTAATTTAAGCATAGGATAAAAGATAAAAATATAAGGGTAAAATAGCAATCTAGCGAGTAAGAAAAACATGAGCCACTTCATGTGCAAAAAGGTAAACAGATACACACGCCTCCTCGTTGCTCTACACATAGGGCATTAAGCTGCGGTGACGTCATAAATGGAAGCGCGTGTACATTGTGGCGTGTATCACTTCAGTGGTGAACGTACTAGATCAGAGTGCTGTTATATACTCACGTATGTACATCTTAATCACACTGATTACACTGTTTGTTCAAATACACGTCTCGAACCTTGGCAGTCGCTCTCACGTGTATTTTGTCTCTAATATTTAATAATATCTACACATTTGCACTGAATACTGTTATCATATCATACAGATATCATCTACAGAGGCTGTCAATCGATACTTCCCTAGCTTTTGTTTAGTATCATATCGATAAGTGAATATAAGTTCAAGAATTAATCGTTAATCGTAGCTCGAGAAGCTGAGTTGGATTTAAGTTAAAATTAAAATTGAAATTTTGGATCGAATATGACAGTTCCTCTACTTACTATACGAGACAGATAAAGTAAAAATGAGAGCATAGATACACAGAGAAATGTAGAAATTCGTGTATCTGAGCCAGCCAAGCGATGCAATTGCAGTTTCGTGGTCCACAAACACAGCACGCCACTGACTGCTAGCCCGGGCCATGTCAGTACATATTAATTGAGAGCTTAGCGAAGCAAAATTACGCGACTATAAATTGAGGGGAGATTAAAGCTGAGGTAATAACAGCTTTCTTCGTTTGCTTCGTGTTTCGTCGCTTCTCATACACGTGCGAAAACGAGATCTCGCTCAGTAAAAAAAACTCACGAGAGCGACTTAAGAGTCGTTGTTTGAAGTACAAATCGAGTATTTAAATAATATGTTAAATGAAAACAGGTGTAATGGCAACATAAACAAAGGAGTAAGACAAGTGTCCACTTTCACAGTCACTTCATATACAATACGGGATGGCAAACTGGTAGGTTTTCAAATAGGAATCCCTGTCCGAAAATGCACGATTTGGACGCTGCTGCGCATTGAAGTGTGAGAAAGGTGTACGCTCACATTTCGTCAACAAACCTAACATCGAGTTGTTTACATTACAAACGGGCTTCGAACCTCCTACGTAATTACAGAGCTTATATCGGCGGTGGTAAGCCTCGTGCACATGACTCAATACGTGCGATTGACTTTTGAAGACTTTCAATCAATCCGTGGACTCGAGCAATAAGGTCCTCCGCTGACGTTATAGGAGTGGCATACTCTTCATACAAATCCACAGAAAACAGTCGAGAGGTGTCAGATCTGGTGACCGTGCTGGCCATGGAACTGGTCTACCTCTACCAATCGATCTATTTGAATACGTGACGTTGAGGCGATTCCGCACACTTACATCAAAGTGTGCTAGAGCTCATGTCGGCCATTTCAGCAGCTGTGTCCTGGTACATGTCGCATTGCTCTTAAAAAATTGCTGTACTGGAAACTATACAAGTAACACAGTAGGATGCGTATCAAGGACTCAATAGAGGGATTTAGCGCATGCGCAGGAACCAGTACACAGATGGCTGAAGGGTTGCATATCTTCTGTAATAAGATACCGTCAAATCCATGCATTTCCGGACAGGGGGTTCCCATTTGAAAACTTCATCTAATTGGCACATAAAATTATACTAGCACTTTAAATTGGAAATAGAGATTTACATACTCCACTATTAGCAGACAAACAAGTTCTCACATCTGCCTCAGAAAATAGTTTTAAAAAAGCGCTGCATATTATATAAGCACTGTCCATCAATATAGTTTAACAATAACTTTATACAAAACCAAAGTTTCAGCCCTCAATGGAACAAATATCATAAGGGCCAAAATCATATTAGAAGGAAAACCCGTTGAACAAGTCAATTGCTTTATTTTGGTTCCAATATTTTTTATTTGAAAAATAATGACACTTTAAATAAAATTAATTTAACACTGTATGTGGTAACATAAAGAGATCTTTAAAAATACGAGAAAAGAAACTCAATTGAAGTTTTATAAAGTAATTGCAATATGGGTATCTTGGATTTGAACCATAAAAGAAGAACAAATGATACTCGTAGAAACAGCTGACATTAAGTTTTTAAGGATTGTTACAGCGTGTAGTCTTCTAAATTAAAAAAAAAAAAAACATTAAGACACTCGAAATGAACTAAACATCTTTAAGTTAACATACAGAATAAAACTATGTAGAAATAACTGGAAGCAACATGTCAATAGAATGAATGACAGCCGCATCTGAAAGTTAGCTTTAGCCTACAAATATTTATGTAAAGCAAATATTGGTCGATCAAGAAAAATATGGATACAACAATGTTAATTCAATTCTATGTGACCAGAACGAGCCTTGATGGCTTAAACCGTAAAGTGGTGGTGACGATGATAATGATGATGATGATGATGATGATGATGATGATGATGATGACGACGACGATGATGATAAATATGAATTCCTATGTCTGACCTAACATAATGGTGAAACGAACATGAACACTTTCCAAACCCGGTGCCCAGGTACTGTGATTGCTTTTCTGGAATATTCCCCAAATGTAATCAACTTCGTTTGTTAAAAGTAGGAAGCTTGAAAAGTTCCAAATGGGCTCAGTTTTGATTATTTAACTCCTGACATTTGTTTAAGTACTTCAACACCTACTTTTTTAAAACTACTTTTAAAGGCTTTACTTAGCAACTTTATGAAAGGAGATGCTGAAACTGACCACCGTCGTTGTCCATGCATTTTTGGCACCTCTTTAGGAAACTATCCATCACTCGCCGTAGTTCACGTTGAGAAATGCTGGAAATTTCCTGACACTTTATGTTTAAGTTATGTTTTGCCTCCTTTTAGCAAGACTGCAACAGTTCGCACAATATTTCGATGAGAACAACTGAAATTGTGTTTCAGGACAGAATTATCAGTAGAAATTTGTGGTCCCTTCGGTCCCTCTTTAACCCCAGCAATTTTTATCTCTGGGTTAACTTAAAACATAAGGCATACAAGACACAGCCACAGACTCTGGAAGAATTAAAATATCCGCCAGGAAATTGCCGGCATTTCTCAACGTGAACTACGGCAAGTGGTGCAAAAATGTATGGACAACGACGGTGGCCAGTTTTAGCATCTCATTTAATAAAATTGGTGAGCAAAATATTTAAAAGTAGTTTTAGAAATGTTGTATGGTTTAACTCGCGCCTTTCTCTCATACCGACTCTCTCGGAATATAGGCCTATATTATTTTCTATATTTTGAAAAGTTTTTAAACATGGAAAATGAAACAGTTGCTGTTCTTGAAGTCGTGCCTGCCATAATGCCAATTGTATGGCAAAGGCCCTAATTTGGCAGCGACATGATTGTTTATTTCTTGCATTTGCCACTAACTTTATCAGCTGGGGTCGAAGTCGGTTCGTTGTGATGCTGAATGCAACTTATGGTTCATGAACCCGTAAATACCCGTCTCTGCACTAAACCATGATCTGTGAATCACTAATAATCTTGCACACCTGTCAGTGAATGTTAACTACAAGAAGGAACAAAACAAACCACATGTTTAACCTTACACTGCGCTCGACATAAAATGTATTCACACTCACGTGTGAACTGTGAACTCCACGAGGTAGTTTCTCAAATGGAAATCTTTTCTTTCCATTAACCCTAACCCACATAGCTCTTCCCCTTGACAGCTCAAAAACTACTTTACCTTTCATTCTTTTTATTCAATGGAAATATTCAAATAACTCACGCTGCTGTCCAACGTCCACATTCTGTTTTCGAATTTCGTTTCTGAATGTCTCCATATTTTCTCTTACTCTCTCCTTCCTGCCCGTCATTGTTGATCAGGGCGATCGCCTTCTGTTGTACTCAGAGAATGTTCGCATTGTCAAATACAGAGTAAAAGTTATTATAAGTAATGCCTCAAGTGATTGTGTATTTATCTAAAGTATTTGAGTATCAGGTATATCTCGCCTATCCTCCCCACAACCGGCTCAAAATTTTGGGGGGATTTTTGAGAGAATAAAAATGTGTGAAAATGTTTCTAGGAAAAGGATGGTTTCGAGTGGGGAATTTTATTTTAACATTTTCATATTGCATCCTTGGAAGATGCTAAATTTGAATACAAAATTTGGTACTTAACCCTTTAATTAGCAAGTTATTTTGCCACCTATCCTTTCTTCAAATCCCTTTCGTGGGGGGTCTGACATTAATTATTTATTAATTAAATCTGACCTTATATAAAGGTTTGCCATGTGACACAGAATAGCTTTCATGTGTTTGAAATGAATACATAAAAAGGTTAATAAAAAAAAACAACAAAACAAAGTTTTTGTTAGTATATGACACAGTTAAATGATTATTTTATATTTTAGTACTTTCAAATTTAAATGTTATGGTTTCCATACAAATATTTCATTGGAAGTTATTTATAAAATTAAGGTTATAAAAGTATCCTAAAAGCACCCCACGCTTTTTTACAATAAAGTATATTATTGTGTTAATAGAATTCAGTTTTTGTTTTAAACTTATTACAAAATTTTGAAATATAATGAACTAGTTGACTTTATATCACTATAGAACAAACTCTTCATACTTAAAAATTATTTTCTACTTTTTAGTTCTGTTTTTAGATTTTTTAAACTATAATTTATTTTCTGTTTTCGACCACATGTTAATAAACAGAAACCTGAGACACATAATTTTTTTTTAATCCAAAATTCCTCCCATTTAATTTAGGGCCTTAGAACGTAAGGAAGCGAATAACCAATACTTGCCAATTATCTGATTTTATCAAACATAATATCTGCACATTTGAACGAGGTTGACACTACTGTTAATGTTCTCCAACATTCAGGGTAAGAAATGGAACTTTACACTTTATTGAATGAACTACGTGAGTTTGTAGTTAACGTTAAGAATATGAATTATAAATTATTATGCACTTCAAGTCGTGAAAACTTGAGTAACTAACTTGGAGTAACTCTGAAAGATCCCGCTCATTAAAATTGTATTCGTATGCCATTACACTCCAAAATTCGTGAGGGTTGTGGAATATAGTTCCTTATTAACGAAATAATAAGTCAACAAAAGTTTTGTTGCCATAGAATTACACCTTACGTACCCCTAAATGATATAACCAACATAATACCTATGTAGTGATATTGTAAGTTCTGTCACAATTATAAACTAGGTGCCACAACAAAGAACAACACTATTCAAAACATGTTCACACCATTTATTAACCACTGGGAGAGCAAACGATGTTCCGAATGGGCTGCGCGGTGGTTTGCCTGTCCTCGTCTTCGGCGCTTGTTGCCATCTGCAGGGGCTTAGGTCGGGGTACCGAGAAGGCCACAAATCTCTACTAATAATTCTGTCCTGAAACACACTTTCAACAATTGTTCTCATCGAAAGATTGGTCGTATGGGCTGTAGCATAGCTTTGTTGAAAAAAAAAAGGCAAAATCACGCCCCGTGTCTGTTAATTCCCTAAAAATTATATTCACGTATGCATGGGCGTCAACAGTTGACTCGAAGAAATTGGCCCTTTAACTCAGAACCTTCTAGAGTTTTTAATTAATGAGTATCGTTGATGTAATTATGAAGCCGACGGAGTTCGACTTTCACTGCTAATGAAAGTGTTACTAAAATACCTGCGAGAAACTAGCCGGGTTTTTCCGAAGTAGCGTATTCTGTGGTTTTAACCTCAAGAGCCCTCACAAGAATGCATCGATATTGTGCAAACTTGTAGAATTTTGAAATCTGGCGCCTAGTTTCAACTTCCATGAATGGAAAAGATGAGTGTTCGTGAAGTAATTTCATGTTAAGGAGCGAGTACAAAAGGGAATGGTGTAAGACCTTTGCAGCTGTCTGTGGTCATGCTGCGGATGTCACAGGTGAGAACAGTCAGAGCTTAAGAAATGCCAAGTTTTAAGCACACGCGCAACCCGGGTTTTAACCACCACGAGCTAAAAGAGGGAATTGCAGCCTGCGCCCAAGTAGACAAGCCTTGGATGTTTACACTTAAACCGAGTGAGATGGCACCACGGTAACGTGTGAGACTGGCATTCGGGAGGTCGGCGTTGCATGGCAGGGAAAATGTTATCTGCAAAACCTCGTCCTCCAAGTCCCAGACTCTCCAGTTGGATGTGTAAGTTTGCAGGGGGAAGGGGAGCTGTTTCGTGCCTCCTAGGTTGCACCATCCTCAATATCATTTCACCTGTTAAAAGACGAGTTCAATGAACCCTCATATCTCTGCAACCTCTTAACGTAGAAAATTGGGTTTTTAGACTGGAAGCTTCAAAATACATAAAATGCTCTTCATAATCAAATTATTCTCTTGGCTGTTACACAAATAAATTTTGTGGGCGCCAATGATATTTATACTACCACCTTTACAACGTGATTTCACAGCGTGCTTAACTGTACAACACCGCAAGGCATGGCAACCCTCTGATTAGGTAGCGTGTTGATTAGCTCACACACATAACAAGGAATATCTCCGAAATGGTTCACTCTACAAAAAAACTTATTCAGACATAAATTATGTGTCTTAGCGAGATCTACATTTTTGGACAGTAAAATTCTGTGTATCTCTTACGGTTTACGAGTTATTCCAAAGCCATCCAGAGTAAACAGGACTACATAGGCTATAGCCAGAAAATTCAAAATATACATTTCATTTGTCACCAAAATATCTTAAACATATGACATGTTAATTAAAATCGTTACAGCCATTCTCAAGAGAATGAAAATATTTGAAAAATATTTTCTTCAAAATCTTCGTGTCACATCCTTGAAAGACATTAAACTTAACTTCGGTTTTTAACCGACTTTTCGTTTATGGGTTATGCTGTCCACAGACTGATACACACACACACACACACACACACACACACACACACACGCACACACACACACACACACACACACACGGACCTTTTTCTAAACATGCTTTTTTTGGATTCAGGGGGCCTCAAAACATATATTTCCGGTGAAATCTCAACATGGAATTTTTGGGTGGAAATACAATACTTCCCCTACTTACCAGTAAAGAAAGTAAAAAGAAGTATTTGACATGTGTGTTTTAACGAGATCCACACTTTTAGTAAGTTTTTGTCTGTATCTTACTGTTTACCATTTATGCAAAAACCATCCAGAATGAAGAGGTATTCTGGAGACATTTCCAGAAAATGTAAGGTATGACTTTAACACTCCCATGGAATCACCTGTTTTTGTCCGTCACTGGATACTGACTGTCCCTCCGACTGAAGGAGTGAACTAGGGAACAGTAGCTCATTGCGCAAGTGTCTCTAGAGACAAGGTTGGACATCGCTGTTATAGACAGCCCAAGGCTCCAAAAGTAATACAGCTTGCTTCTTTATTGGTCCACTCTTTTTTTCCCAGTATACAATCAAATCTAAACGAAACACTGAGCAACACTGCTGGTGCAGAAATAAATCACGGGGTTATTATCACAGAATTTAAATCGTTAGTTAGTGTAAAAGCAAATTAATTACTTCCATGGAGAGAGATAACTGCACTGACACATAATTCTCATTTGTTGTAGTAACACACAGCGAATATGCAAACCCTGTTATTAAATAATGTCCCATTAAACCACTTACTCCATGTAGCATTATGGTATATTAACACAGTGTACGGATTATAACATTAGCTTGCAAAATGTATTTTAGAGTTCGGAGTAGACTTTTTAATAGTCCAACAAATATGGTTCTTTTATTTGGCAAATAAAATACTTCACATACAGGCATAGTATGAGTCTCTGTTAGGTATATACAGCCGGCTCCAAATGTTTTCCAACGGATGAGAGGGTGTAGGGGCAAGAGATAAAGAATTATCTTATGAATTAGTTGCGCCTGGTGTGCCTGGCCCGGGACGACTTTCGCCTGGTGGGCGGGAAGCAAACAAGAAGCTAAATACTCAAGTTTATTCTATCCAAACGAAAGAAATCAGCACATTCTATTCTGCACATATTTAAACAATATTGTTTTTACTTTCTCTCCTACGTAAAGTAGAGGAAGTATTATATTCCACCCAAAAATTCTATGAGATTTCACCGGAAATATATGTTTCGGGACACCCTAAATTTAAAAAAAACAAAAAAAAAACAAAAAAAAAACGTGCGTGTGCGTGTGTGTGTGTGTGTGTGGATGTCATGTCATGTAGAATCTCTGGTTAATTTATAGTCGAAGCAGTACCTCCCACAGAGTACATGTGTGTCATAAATTCATAATGTTTCAGACTAACATTTTTGCTTCATTCTAGATATTATATCATCCTCATCCTTAGCTTTTGGAAGCATCCATTGTATGAAAATATTGGAATGAGTACATTTCCTGAGTAATGTTTATGTTAGAAGTAAATTGTCAACTCACCGTCAGTAGTTTAAAGAACACACTGTTTTGCCTGCCACTTAAGCACTTGCACTGACGAAAATGCTTCATGTATAGGTTTTACCCATTCACTCAGTAAGCACGACATAAACTCGCTTAAGGACCTACCACAACTGCACTACTAATCTGATAAGCTTTCTTTTTTTCTCTGGCTGTTTGCCAAACTTCTGACGTATTGTGGTACTTATGAGTCTGAAGTACCTACGTACTCTCTACATGGCTGTAAGAAGATAGGCTACTGTTAGTAGTGGGGCATTTTACAGTAGAATATATGTAGATCATTACTAAACCAGAGATTAAGGAGCGGTTTTAAAATGCATCATAGTGCACTGAACTCTGTCTCTCTGTCTCTCTGTCTCTCTGTCTCTCTGTCTGTCTGTCTGTCTGTCTGTCTGTCTCTCTCTATCTCTCTCTCTCTCTCTCTCGTCACAAAAAAGAACTTTATTTAGGATGATCTACAATTGTGTTCCACAAGATTTTGTTCATTTTTTATACTCGATCAGTCATAATGGTATACGCCACTGCAATTGTCTTATATTACATCCACTCTTCATAACGACACTACTAACCACCAATCAGAATATTCACTTGTAGCAATCAAATACGTCGCCGTCTGTGCACATTCCCACGCAGCTGAAAGCGTAACTATCGATTCCCATTTATACTCTGTTTATTTAACAATTACTGTTAATATTGTAATTAACATTCTAATAAATTCCATTTCCCTTTTCATTTTAAAAAGTTTACTCTTTTAAAAATTATAGCATATATGCTATATGTAACATTATGGTAAGACCAACATAATAATAAAAGATTAAGAGGTAGAACTGGAACTTAAAAATTCAATGCCACAACTGGGATTTGAACCACAGACCTTCCGCTTACCGGGCGGACGCTCTAACCACTTTGCCCACACACGGCTTGTGTGTTTAAAAACACCAACAGTAAGTTTGTTGGAACAAACAAACAAACAAACAAACAAACAAACAAACAAACAAACAAACAAACAAACAAACAAACAAACAAACAAACAAACAAACAAACAAACAAAGAAACAAAGAAACAAAGAAACAAAGAAACAAAGAAACAAACAAATAATAATAATAATAATAATAATAATAATAATAATAATAATAATAATAATAATAATAATAATAATAATAATAATAATAATAATAATAATAATAATAATAATAATAATAATAATAATAATAATAATAATAATAATAATAATAATAATAATAATAATAATAATAATAATAATAATAATAATAATAATAATAATAATAAAAGTTGAAGCTGCAACTATGTGCAATCGAATAACAAGCGTATGATTAACATTCTGTAAATGTTTTAAATTTGAGTGACAACCGAGTATTTTATTAAACCGTATTTTAGTTTCTTGAGCAAAGTACCATGTGAAATAGAGTCGAAGGCCTTTGTCAAATCGAAAAATCGAGTATGTACAATATCTCCTCTTTCAAGGCTGGAAGTAACACCTGGTTAAAAAAGAAACCACAGCATCAATTGTACTTCGTTTGGCTCGAAATCCAAATTGGCTATTTGAAAACAGTTATCTTCAAAATATTTGGTAATTTGTTTACTTAACAGAATTTCAAAGACTTTGGACATAATTGGTAATATACTAATAGGTCTATAATTTACCAGATCATGTTTGTCCCCGTTTTTATGTACAGGTATAACCTTTGCATATTTAAAAACATCAGGAAACTCGCAAGTATCCAAACAAAGATTAAATATATAAGCTAAAGGTTCAGAAATATATGTAGATCCTATTTTAAGTATTTTTTGAGTTAAGTCCATATATATCAAGGCAGGTACTATTATTTAGGGTCAGAATAGTTAAATGGACATCTTCAACATTCAAGTGATGAAATTTAAAATTGCAATCTATTTTAGGCAGATTGTCCAAAAAGAGGAGTGCCTTATTTTTACTTTGATGTCTTGATCCTTATTGATAAAGAATGAATTAAAAGTATCTGCAGTCAAATCAGACGGAATATAATTGCTTTTTGAACTATTGTTTATAAACAAAGATGCAATGGACCAGATGCATTTTGATTTGACGTGTTTTCAATTAATGAGGAATAATACCTCATTATTGTACATTTAAGCATATTTTTATATTTCTTTTTAATTTCTGTATATTTGCTTTTTTAAGTCAGTGAAACAAAAATGTGCAAGCATATCATAGTAATATAAACATTCATGTTTCAAGTTCTTGAGTTGTGGATTTCTTAGTGGATTTAACAGCACGAGATACTAACGGAAAATGTGTTTCTACTATTTCTAAAAAAGCATTAAAAATGCTTGACCTTTTCGCTAAAATTGTTAGTGCTATATAACTCAATCCAACATATATGACTAAATTAGCAAATAAAATTATACGCATTAAAGTCATTAAAAGACGCATAAGATTTACGTTATTATGCATGTCACTATTAAAATTATACTTATTGTTAAAATAAAAAAGAATAGCATCATGATCAGATAGTATAGTGCTGTGTACACTGGCCCTATATTTATCAATATGAATTGATGTTACAATATTATCCAGGCAAGATTCAGAACTGCCATTTCTACCTGGCCTTGAAGGCTGTTTAATAGTCAGTCGTAAACCAAAACTATCCAGTATTATATTGTTAAACTCACTAACAGCTTTCGAGTTTACGAGAAAATCTAAGTTGAAGTCACCACATAAAACTATATTAAAATTAGTACGAGATTTATAAACTAGGTTTAAAAAATCGTAAAATCCTCAAAGAAAATCCTCTATCGTAAGACACTTAATATCAGGTATTGCATAAAAAGACACACACAGCAAATTAAGAGAGGCTATATAGCTCGTGCATATTTCAAAAATAGATCCTTGAGCAAGACTGGTAACTTTGATAATACTTTGTCCAAGCAACCCGTCTAATAAAAATTTCTGTACCCCCATGTTCAGTATTAGACGCCAGGTATTTTGATAAGATTAATTTTCGTCAACTCTCAACTCGCCGAGAATAATTGAAATATATTCAATTTTATTTAGTAAACATTGAACATTCCAAAATAAAATATTAGTTCAATTACATGACACTATAACGCTAAGTGCCCTGTGTTAGAGGCAGTGTCTTTTGAAAAAACTTAGTTACTAATGTACCCTGTGGCCAAAAATCAATATCCATTGCCCGTTCTACAATAGTATCATTAATAACAAATTTAAAGGATCTTATTTCTACTTACGACTGTAGTTGCGACGTCACGTGTAACGGCGGTGTCTTGTTTACTATCACTAGAAGCAACACACTTCTCCCCTACCGGCCGGGATGTCATCGTCAGATTGGGCACTTTCACTACATGTATTTTCACCAGATATAAGCTTCACATTTCCACTATCACTTTCACTAACTTCACCATTAGAAGGCAGTTCATTACTACCAGGGTATGAAGTAGGTGTGTTTGGAGTTTGCACACGGTGATTGAGAGTTGGTCCTTAACACTTTCACGTAGTTCGTAAATTACCAAGTCTTTTTGGTGGATAACGTAGTTAACAATACGAATGTCAACTTTGTTTTCTAAATCAGCTGTTTCGCTTATAGCTTCGTAAAAACTTGTTTCCATGTCATCGAGCTTGTTTTCACTGGACACTATTATCATCGATCATTTTAATATTACTTATTTTAGCACAACTGTTATGGTAGAAGTTTTCACAGATGCAACATTTTAAGCCGTTCACTAATTTAGCTGTACATCTCTTACACCATTTGTCAGGAACACTAGTAGACGATCCACCGGTCATTAAGTTATATTTACTTTCACGAGCGAAGCACAGACACGTCCGCTCACTAGGACAGCCACAGCCAAATAATGGTATTCGAGTGGTCATCTTTGTCGGTGAGCAATTGCTCAAAAACAAAAAGCCACCACTATGACCTAGATGTTGAAAGTGGCCAAAAAAAGAAAAATGTGAAGAAACTTGCAGTTCCTGTAGGAAATTTCTCTCTTCCAAGAAGGAAGTTGCACCAAAGTCAGTTTTTCTGAAGTCAAAACCCCTGAAATGACCAAAAAACTTAAAGAAGGCTATACAAATGAAACCATTTTTAAAATCTGAAGTGTTGCATTCCAATGATTTTCTGTACCCCTGTACTATTCCTATATAGTATTCCTTATTCCTATTATCTTTTTCGTGTTAGTTGAGATAAACAGTTGTTCAAATTATCTAATTGTTTATTTCCTTGTAGGTGCAAGGGGAATATGAAAATACAGTAGACTTTGAGCGATAGTCAAATCATTTAAAGCTTTGTAATTCCGTTCTCTTTGCACGGCTAAGATATAAAAAAGTCAATAACGATCCTTCATTTGTGCAAAGTAAACGTATTTTTGAAACTCACACAAATAAGAATATCTCCGAAATGGTTCACTCCACAAAAATCATTTGGACACAAATCGTATGTTATAGCAAGATTATATTTTTTGTACAGTAAGATTTGATCTATACCTTACGGTTTACCAGTTATGCAAAAGTCATCAAGAGTAAACATAATACGTGGGCTATAGCCAGGAAATTTAAAATATACATTTCATTTGCCATAAAAATATCACAACATATGGTATTTTAATCAAAGTCGCTAGAGCTATGTTCGATGTAAAGGGTAGTTTATGACGGAGGAATTTTCTTATAAATCTTGCTGTTGCATCCCTGAAATATATATACTTAAATATCAACTTTTTCTGGCTGTTTACTCTTGATTACTTTGCATAACTAGTAAACTGTAAGAGATAGACCAAATCTTACTGTACAAAAAATATAGATCTTGTTAAAACACAATTTATATTAAATGATCTTTCTTGTGAAGTGAACCATTTTGGAGATATTCCTTGTTCTTTGTCAGAATTTTCCAATACTTACAAACATTCTTAAATGGGAGATGTTATTCATTTTTTTTTATCTCTTGGTTATGCAAAGAGAACGTAATTTCAAGTCACCAAATAGCGACTGCTCTTAAAACATTCAACTATCGCTTAAAGTCAGATGTATTCCCCTTGCACCTACACGAAAATTCGCAAAAAGATAATTTATGCAAATGTTTATTTTACGGAATAGTGGAATAAGTGTTTGCAAGAATAGGTTGTGCAAGAGTAGGGAAAGCCATGTGAGTTCAGCACATCAGATTTTCCTCAAGCTACCGTTGAATGGACTAATATGTGTATTTTCACGTTCACAACTCGGCTTTAAGCGCTATTTTGGCTTCTTTACATCTAAAAATAGCTAAAATAATGTTATCATAAATGGTTGAATAAATATCTACTCGAATTGAGAGGTAACTATGTCTGAGGCTCCTTTGAGGGTTATTTAAATGTGCTGCACAGAGTTTTAGTGAAGTGCCTGAGGGAAAGATTTCGTACCAGATAAAACATACTGCTCCGCGTCTATGGGTGCCCTTTTCAAACAGTCCACAAAGTGAATGTTGGGCGTTTCAAAGCAACCAAATGTGAACTTTCTTTCCCCTGTTTGCAGTTAGGGAAAAACCGACTGATTAAACACTGTTTCTTCGCTGTACCTAACTAAACTATATTCAAAGTTATTCTCTACATATGTTCTCTGCGTATACTGGGGCAGGGGGAGTGTGCGGAGAAATTTAAAATTTCTTTTACACTGTATAATTCCGGTCATCCGAATGAGTTTGATATTACATGAGTTTTTGTATCACTCAAGTGGTAGCAGGTAAACGCTTGTGCAATATAATACTGCTCCTGAAGGTTATTTATTTCATTTGGCTGAAATCTGGGTAGCACACTCATACGACTTTCTCTACTCACTAATATTGGTTTTCATAGCTATTGTGTTATGTAGTATTATTTTTTCTCATGATTTTTTCCCCTAAAGTCCCACATTATGGGGTACTTTGCTCAAAGAGCTAAGGCTTCCCTGAAAAAGCTTTTCTTGTTTAACAGAAGAAGCAAGCTTACGCGTGGAGAATGTTCTTTTCCTATGTACTAGCTATAGAATGCTTTCTGATGGCATCTGACTGAAAAGTCTCAAGTTGCCTAACTGGAGATGCTCGTGGTCTCTCTTTTCCAGGAGTTACAATTTGCGGAGGACCTGCCTGTAGCTGATTCGCTTAAGAGATCCTAGAAACAGTCACCTCACTTATTGTAAGAGTACGTTTAGTTTGTTTCCTCAATTGGTTAAATGAATAAGAGGTTCTTTGTGATCCTGTTCTGTTGGAAGAATCCCCTAAGAGAACAGACAAATTCTCTAACTCGACTAACCAATGTAACACCCCGAACGGAAGTTGATCTTTCTCTTGGGCAATACATCTTAGGTCTGCATGTACCTCCACAAACTCTTGCTGTCATAATTGCGGGTTTTAACCCTAGACAGGTAAATACCCGTAATGTTTACTACTTATTGAACATTAATAATACAAGAAAATATATAGCAAAAAAGTAATATTTTTTCATGTGAAAGCATTACTTAAGAATCCTACAGTGCGTTTCACTTAATTGTCAATGGCCCGATGTTCCTTGCAGAATGCCTTTCTGCAACAGTTGCAACAGTCACTCTCCTCTGTTTTGAGGGCATGTGTAGCAAACAGTCCGTTTCCGTGGCGGTGGCGGTGGTTGAAAAAGACCATGTTGTGTTTTGGTGTTTAGATTCTCCCCAATAGCTGTCTTCAAATATCGATGTAGTTCTGGTGCAATTAGGCTACACTCCATCCACGCTTTCGCCAATTCTTCGCAAAGTTGAAAGAGAAAACATTTTCTGGATAGCACTTTGATCCTTCCTCAGCATATTATCCGTATAAATTATCCAGGAATAAATTCCTGCAATATTCAGAATGTTGAAATACACAGAAAGTGGATATTTTAAATGTTTAGTGATATTATGCCTCGCAGGATAATAATTATTTATTATATAACGAAGAACAAGACTGGTTATTCCTAAAAATGCAACAATTTTATCCTGAATACGAACCACGAATTACGTCAAATAAATTAAAAGGTTGCTAAACCAAACAACCGTTTATACAGCAGTAAATGATTACCTAAGATGCCAAATATAAGGAAAAAACCAATATGAAACAGTGGAAGAAACTTACCTTGACTCCTAGTGGAGTAAGCTACACTATAGATCATACTGAGTGATAGCACTCACTATGAAGCTTTTCAGAGTGTCCAATGTTTATGCGCCAACAAACAGTATCAGTGAACGGAAATAAAAAGTAGAGTCATAATTTTTAAGAGCCTTATCTGCCTAGGGTTAAAAGGAACGTATGAAAAATGAAGTAGATAAGGGGACAAAACGCATTGAAGTGACGAAGTCCGGAACTAGGAAGGAAAGAAGTATACAACAGACTATACATTGCAATTTGCAATTCCATGCGGGTAGAACCTTTGATGTTCCGGATATATGTGCACCTTTCTCATGAATTTTTAAACAAGGGCGACCGAAGCAAACTTTTGTGGACGTGACGTAGTAATTAAGTGGCTGCAGAGATTGGTTTCCACCACGCACAAGGCCGGAACTACTTGTTACGGTGTTCAAAGTAAACATCCCAGTGACGTAATATTGATCCCTGCTTGTGTGCACAGAAACACAACTCATCAACAACAAATTTCGCACGTTTTAAAGCATTATCTGCCGCAAGTCTTGTTGTTTAATAATATGGGACGTTGTTGCATTGTTTCTGTAATCTTTTGTTATTTTAATGAAATTATAGTTTTAGAATGATTGCAGCTACGCAATCACCTGACTACGACATTTAATATCACACTTTACTCGACTGTTTGCTGGAGCGACAACCTTATCTATTTATTTCTTTAGCTCCAAGAATGCGTAATGAGCAATCAAACTCTGCGCGCCTACTATCACTACATATTCGTGACATATTTTTCCTCGTTAGTTGTGCCATATTGTTCTGCCACTACAAGTAATACGTTACTACTTCTCACAAACAGGAGCATGATCTACAAAATTCCAAGCATTTGGAAAAACTGCACAATCTATCTTGTGATGATAATGATGATGCCTTACACGTGTATGACAATTTGTATGAATCAGATGATTCTAATTTGGAAAATAAAGTGAAAAGAGATCTTTAAATTCAGAAACTCATTATGAAGAAGAGGATAAAAGCAACCTATGTCATAATAACGTGTATTTTATAGGTAACATCATATGCTTGTCAAAGTTTTAAGTTTTATTATTATTATTATTATTATTATTATTATTATTATTATTATTATTATTATTATTATTATTATTATTATTATTATTATTATTATTATTATTATTATTTATTATTATTGTTATTATTGTTGTTGTTATTGTTATTATTATTGTTATTATTATTGTTATTATTATTGTTATTATTATTATTATTGTTGTTATTGTTGTTATTATTGTTATTATTGTTATTATTATTATTGTTGTTGTTATTGTTGTTGTTATTGTTATTGTTGTTGTTATTGTTATTGTTGTTATTATTATTATTATTATTATTATTATTATTATTATTATTATTATTATTATTATTATTATTATTATTATTATTATTATTATTATTATTATTATTATTATTATTATTATTATTATTATTATTATTATTATTATTATTATTATTATTATTATTATTATTATTATTATTATTATAATTGACAGTACGTTCCAAATTACAAGTTGTGCTACTGAATTTAATATCACGTAGAGAGCGAGAGAAATAAACATGGCGGACGCAAATATTAATTTAGCGATTGCTATATTAAATATAGGTTTATGATATATTTCCACGAGTCTCAGGAGGAAGAAAAGACGTAATACAGGTAAAAGACGTTGATGAACACGGTCATGAGAACAGGACACGGGCCGAGGTACTACAAAACGAGTTGAGGTTAGAGGACCCGGAAAACTATCGCAATTTTCTACCAATTGGCGAAGATTTATTTCTTAACCTTTTACATCGTATCGAAGGCAAAATTACATACCAGAACACAAATATGAGACAAACGCGAAAGAGATAAGGAACAGTTGTAATGGTTTTAATCTTAGTATGAATGTACAGGAGATCTGAACTCGTTTTCATAATATAAAATTTAAACATACTGTTAACTGGATCTTTTATTATTTATGAAATATGTAAATGTAATGTAAACCCCGCGCGACAGCCCACAAAGGGCCAAGGCCTACCGCCCAGCCGCTGCGTCCCCCACCTCTGCCCACTACAGGCGTCATTGGTGAGGTGCAGTACTGGAGGGTGGGACGTGGTCAGCGCCCCGAGCCCTCCCGGCCAGTTATGCGGTCTTCTCGACCTGGGGCCGCTACTTCTCCATCAAGTTGCTCCTCAATTGGTCCCCCCGGGACCTAACGAGGCTGAGTGCACCCCGTGCCAGACCTCCCAGAGGGGATAAAATCCCCATGCTGGTACCGGGGATCGAACCCGGGTCATCCGCGCCACAGGCAAGCGCGCTGCCAGCTGCGCTACGGAGGCGGCCATTTATGAAATATAGCTATGTAATAACCACATCAGTAATATATGTTAATTGTCACGAACAATCGCTGATGAATCTTTCAGAAAAAAATTTAACATTTTATTAAACTACCCATCACATTAAAAGTGCCACGAGCCGTACATACACAACAGCTGAGTACGTGTTGCATGCGCAGTCCGCCATATTGTTACGTTACAGACGCTGATTGCATATTTTCAAGTTGTTGGATGAAACAATTAGATGCAACTCAATCGCATTGTATACAAAAATAGGATAGAAATTGTATGTAACAAAATTGTATTCAATTCTTGATATCTCACGATGCACTTTTGTTGTAGACAATGCTCTGGTAAGAATAGTTACTGCAAGAGTGAGAAGAGAAAGTCATGTGATTGCTATACACAAGATTTTTTTTTACTTCGTTTTGTTAGAATACAACCCTTTGTAAGACGGAAGCGTGTGAAAACGGAAAAACGATCACGCTGCGCTTCAGGCCGGTTTTACTGTATTTGCGTTTGCTTTCGTGCGGCTCAATTCATCCGTGATCAGGAGTCGATCCTAGACGGTATTCTTTGTGTTTTAACGAGAACGTCACATCTGTTTAAACAGCACTTGAGTGGGCGACATTTGGAGGTGGTAAGGTTTAATCGGATTTGCAGAGCGGGTCACCAGGGACCTGGAACAAACTTGTCGGCTTGTTTGCATACAGCATTCTCTCTTGCGCTGCGTGCTACATGGCCAAAATAATACTACAATTTGTCGCACAGGTAGATGCTCAAGCTTCAGTTTGTTATTTATGACCCACGTTTAAATATTCAAAGTACATTATCTCAATGAAATATGCAAGAAGTATAATTTTAAATTTCTAAAAAGAAAATTAAATGATGGCGTTTTTAGATAAACAATCAGCAAGATTGAAAATAGTACTAGATGATAAAGCCACAGAACAAGCCTCATACATCACATATCTAGGTTGGGACTTCACTCTAGGTCATAGCTGGGGAGTAGTTACACACTGTGTCATTTCCCCTATATCGTACTCTTAACCCCGCCCACTCGACTACACACCAGGACACGCCCCCCGCTGTAAAGATTCTGTTTGCTATGTCAAAATAAAATGTACATAACGCAACACAGTCACGTAATCACAAGACTAATGCAGCAGGTTTCTACTCGGTTCCGCCACTGCACGCCTTGAAGCTTATCTTCTTTGTAAATACCTATGTAGATGTAAACAAACACAACCGGGGAAGACAGGTGGCCTACATTTGGTGATGGATAAAAGTGGATAGCGTAAATACTTCATTGCACTCCTACTACCCCTCCTCCCCATGCCTGCTCTAGGTCAAGGAACAAAACAGATACCTTTACAAAATTGGCGAAATGCCAACTTATGTATATGCGCCACAATTCACAGAACATTAAAACGAAAAGCAAGGAAGGGAACAACAATAAAATTCTCTGGAACAGTGGCTGTTCCCTTACTTTTATATGGCAGTGAAACTTGGACAATAAATAAGAAAAAAAAAAAAAAAAAAAAGCAGAATTGAGAGTGTAGAAATGATCTTTCTAAGAAGAACCAAGGCCGCACAAGATTAGATAAAATACGAAATTAAGATATCAGAAATGAGCTCCATGTATTTTCTATACATGATAAAATTCAGTAGTACAGAAATAACTGAAAACGTCTATCAAACAAGGTTTCCTAAATTGATATACCAGTACAGACCATCAGGATTCAGACATAGCAGACAACCAGACAACCAAAGAAAAGATGGACAGATATGCTATGAATCGGAACGGGCAATTTGCCGAAACCATTAAGTGTAGAAGAAGGAGAAGAAGAAGAATATTTGTAAATTGTTATTAAATTTCACTTTAATGTGTAGGTATGCATTCCTTTTATCCCTAAGCAGAAAAAATCTGATGTGTTACACTCACACGACTTTCTCTACTCTTGTACTAACCATTCTTATAAACTCTTATTCCTATATCTTCTTCGTGTTAGTTAAGATAAACATTTGTAGAAATTGTCTTATTGCTTATTTCCTTGTAGGTGCAAAGAGAATATTAGAATACAGTAGGTTCCGAGCGATAGTCAAATCTTTTAAAGCTTTGAGATTCCCTTCTCTTTGTACGGTTAAGATATAAAAAATGAATCACGATCTTCCATTTGACGAAAATTTAAATATTCCAAAACTCACAGCAATAAAAGGGAATATCTCCGAAATGGTTCATTTGGACATAAATTTTGTGTTTTAACGAGATCTACATTTTTTGTGCAGTAAGATTTGGTCTATATCTTACCGTTTACCAGTTATGCAAAGGTCACTAAAGGTAAACTGGACTACATGTTCTAAAGCCCAAAAATTCAAAATATACATTCCATTTGCTATAAGAATATGTCAAACATATGGCATTTTAATCAAAATCGTTAGAGCCATTTTCGAGAAAATCATACTTTTCGGAAAATTTAGTGTGTCCTCGTGTCGCATCCTAGAAAGATACTAATCTTAAATATCAAATTTGGATTGTAACCGACTTTTCGTTTTTGAGTTACGTTGCTCACAGTCTGACATACACACGCGCGCGCGAGTGCACACACATGGACCTGTTTCTAAAAATGCTTTTTATGGATTTTGATGGCTTCAAAACATATTTCCGGTGAAATCTCGACATTGAAATTTTGGGTCGAATACAATACTTCCCTTACTTATTATACGTGGTAGAGAAAATAAAAAGAAGCCAGGCCGCCACATTTTTTGTTGTGTGGAAATGCTTGCTACCTCTGTTTATCTTTGGTAGTAAATGCGGCAAAACTGTGGTTTCTGCGTAGCGAAGTTTGGGTGCCTTTACTAACTCTGAAAACAAAGTACATTAATGTCCATAAATTCATATGGCATTCGCAAATAGTAGTCAACAAATAAGATGTGAGTATATTTGATGAAACGAGCGGTAGCGAATTCTATAATATAAATACCAGCACCATGATTGCCCTTATACCTACCTACTCATCTTTCATACGACTGTTTATCTAAGACCATGTGCCTAAGTTTAAAACATTTATAAAATTATTGATTTTATTGTCATGTTGGCCTTGACACAATGTGCTGTGCTATAAACTTTAAAAAGTAGACCTTCAAAAATAAGAAAACAAATTGAGTTTATCAGAATGTTATTTACAATATTAACACAAATTATTAAATACACAGGGTGGTTTTATTTCATACACAAGTTGCTTATTCCATTGAACACACAAGATTTCATAGTTCCGTTTTCAGTTGCGTGGAAATATGCGCAGATTGGAATTGATTGCTGCATGGGGATCTTTTGATTGGTGGTTAACAGTATCATTATGAAGAGTTGGATACAATGATGTCCATTACGGTGGCATTATGTCAAGATCGAGTGTACATAACGTCATGAAATGGCAGTCCCTTTCTCATTAATTAACATCTCCCTATGTGAATGGTTGAAATTTTAGTATTTTCAGCTCCTTCGCTAAGACTTTGAAGTTATATTTCATATCTACCCCTTCATTTTATAGAACTATTAATTGAAATACCCGGCGTTTCGAGTGACTTGACGATTTTATCCCTAAAACTTCAAGACTCTGGTTGCACTTGCCCTGGAGACATTTAAAAAGGATTACTTAATAGGCTTATATAAAAGTTTAATCAAAACCCTTGGAATACAACAAAGAACACAAAATAGACAATTAATATACTGAGGAGACACAAAAGCGCTGTTGAATAATCCCAAACACCACAGAAAGAAAAGCAAATAGTAAAAACTGTGTGAATGTGAGACGTCTCATTTCGATTTCAATGAATGAATTCTTTATAGAACATGGACTACAGAACGAACTGTGAAAGTGTTTCGTAAACGGAAAGTGAGTAGAGAAGAACTGTGAATGTATTTCGTTGCAGTTCTATTTCAAGCATAGAAAATTGTATGAATTAGTTGTAGAAGAGGGAGTAGAGAAAGAAGTGATTGTGTTTCATAAACGAAAATTGAGTAGAGAAAACCTGTGAATGCAATTATTTGCATTTTCCATTTCAATGACACAAAATTATATGAATTGTATGCGTAAGGGCAAGTAGACATATGCAAGTAGGCATATGAATGTGTTACCCACGTAAAAGAAAAGCGAGTAGAGAAAATTGTGTGAGTGTAATACGTTGCATTTCCATTTCAGTCATAAAAAGTATGAATAATCTATGGAAGAGCGAGTAGAGCAGGATATATAAATGCATTACGTAAAAGAAAATCGAGTGGAGAAAACCATGTGAATGTTACGTTGTATAATAAAATGGACAGAATAAAAGCCGTCTCCATGAAAACTATATAGGTTTGTCCGTGCCGAATTTCGCAGTGATCGGTCAAGCGGTATTGGATATACATACACATATCCATTTATATATACATAGATACATACATTTCACCTGCAATAAAGTGTGTGTGGTTCCAGTGCGTAACAGCAAAATCGCTGCCAGACAAAATAAAAAATTGGTTAGTCGGGGACTGTCAGTTTGACAGCCCAGGATTTTCTGCAAAGTAATAAATATACAGTCATGGACGTTAGCACTGGGGAAATAATTGATTTTGTTGTAGTCTAAATGGGAGAGGCTACTGGCGATTTGGAAAAGCCAGCATGTAAATCGAGATTATTTCAAGGAGGTTGAATTTTTCTTTCCACTCACCACGACCACCATAGATATCATTGTGTGTTCTGTGATCTACATTTTTTGTACAGTAAGATTTAATCTATCTCTTATGGTTTACCAGTCGTACAAGGATCGTCAAGACTAAACAAAACTACATAGGCTATACCAGAAAATTAAAAATATACATTTCATTTGCCATAAAAATGTCTTAAACATATGCCATTTTGATCAAAATCGTTAGCATGGAGTAATTTTCTTCAAAATCTTCGTCTCGTATCCTTGAAAGATATTAAACTTAAATACTAACTTTAGAAATCTTGACAGTGAAAGTTTGGGTGGAATACAATACTTCCCCTGCTTACTATACTAAGGAAAGAAAAAATGAAAGCTATCTTAGTGTACCTTCAAGTGTTAGAATGAAATTTGACATTAGAATTTAAATCCAATTGTTATAACTTTGAGCCGAAAATGAAATGAAATTTTGATTAACTAGGGAGAAAACGAAACTTAATTTTGACAACTCAGAAAGCATTGCATAATATTATGCTTCAAATTGTGACCCACAATGGGTGTTGATAAACAATTTACTTCATACTATCATTTGCCCCAAATAAAACAAAACACACAGCTCTCTCTATAGCGTTCAGATATGTATGTTCAGTGATTTCCAGATGAATGTGAGATACAAATGAACGCATTTGTTTCAACAGCGCTTAAGCACCATCACAGGGGAGAGAAATGTTGCAATCTAAAGCTAGAAGAGCTCTGAAACTGGGTTGTCTAACACGCACCCTAATGCTCCCTTAATCCTTAACCAAGTATACGGGACCATGCACCGAGTGGCGACATCTGCGATGTGCATGACGACATCTCTCGGACATTTTGCAAACCACGTAGTCACCAGCTACTTCAGTTGCATTGATAATTTCCTGGAATTTACGCAGCATTGGAATGAATACTTCAACAACACCGCCAGATTATTGCCCTTAGGGAATTTAGTAGTACGCTGGGATAACTTTAATGCTTAAATTTCCAGAAGCGAAAATGCTTCGTTAGAATTCAGGAAATCACACAGAGCAGCGCAACAAAACTGATTTAAAGTCGGTTATGACGCTACTAGCTGTTGTTGCAATAAATACATGACGTGCAGTAATGCTTTCCAAGAAAGAGCAACACTTCCTTCCGTTTACGTGGAATATTATACATATTAGTTCACCATTAAACGTTTAGGGAAAATACTTGTAGTTTAAATATTACGCAACACTTTCACATGTCCTTGCTCTTCAGCATACAATGCGTATAACTTTCTATGACTGAAATAGAAACGTAACGTATTACATTCACACAGGTTTCTCTACTCACTTTTCCATTAGAACCTGAATCACATTTCTTTCTCTACTCCCACTTCTACAAGCATATAATTTTTATATGTTTAAATAGAAATCAATCGCACTACATTCACAAGCTTTTCTCTGCTCTTCTTTTATGTGACACATTCACATCTTCATCTCTACTCGTTCTTCAGCACACAATTCACACAATTTTATATATGATTGAAATATAAATGCAGCCTATTACATTCACATGCTTTTCTTAACTAACTTTCGTTTTACGTACATATTCACATGTATTTCTCATCTTACTCTTATACAAACAATTCACATACCTTTCTATGGTCCAAATAGAAATGTAGCATTTTAAATTCACAAGGTTTTCTCAACTCGCTTTTCCTTTTACGTAACACATTCATGTCCTTTTCTACTTACCCTTCCAAAACAATTCATAAAATTTTCTATGACCGAAATATAAATGCAAGCTATTACACTCACACGGCTTTCTCTCTTTTCTTTTACGTAAAACATTCACATGTATTTCTCTTCTCACTCTTCCACAAAAATGTATACACTTTTCTATACTATTGAAATAGAAATGCTACGTATTACATTCACAAGGTTTTCTCTACTCGCTTTTCATCTTTAGTTAGTTTACTTTTGCTTATAATGTCTTAAGTACTATTTGTTTAAGTACATTAATTAATATTTTAAACATCTCCAAAGAAACACAAGACTGTTTGGCAAGCACAATCTGAGTCCAAAAGTTTTAGGGATAAATCCTCAAACAAAAGGCAATGCCTGGTATTTCATATTGTTACATAATTATGTAATTTGTTTGATAATGTGAAAAAGGAGTATGTTTTACAAACGATTTTTAATCTCATAGAACACCTTTATTATTTTCAGTTACAAGCATTTGGATTAACACATGTGAGCGATTGCAATGCGGTAAATCGTTACCACTCTCTGCAATGACAACACTATTCATGCTACATGTTAGTTATAACCAATGACACGTCGGCCTGAAAGGAAAGTATTGATTCTTTCTAGTTGCTAAGTAATCGTTACTCATTAAGGTGGACTGTTGTTTGATTGATAGCATGCCGTATAAACTACACTTGGCCAGATTATTGGTCTATGGCAAGCTGGTAACAGTTCGACAAACTTCAGAAATGTGAAAATTCACAGAAATGTAATTACATGTTGATGCAATCCAGGAAAGAGGTTTATTGCATAGCTATTAGAAGCAAGGCTTGCATTGAAAGCAGAAGCTCTATCATAATATAATGTAATAGACAAACATGTTAAAGTTATTTTTATACGATTTTTAATTCCAGCATAAATATAGGGAGAATTTGTAGAAGAAATAAACGTTTTCTATTTTTCAATGTAATGTTACTTTGTGTTTACTGTAAAGGTTTAAGTGTTTGTAAAGACAAAGTTAGTTCTTATAACACAGAATCGTTTAACTCAATAAATGCTGCTTATTTGAAGCATTACTTGCATCCTTTTCCATAACAGGCATTAAGAATTCAGAGATAAATCTAAAGCAAATTAAAACGTGGTTTTCTAGGACGTTAGGTGTATCTTGCCCTCTACTTGTTCTCAATACACCGCCACACATCTAGCCTCGTATAGCAACTGTCATTGGTGACTATTATGCCTCATCCGTCGCGGGATCCCGTAAGAAGATAAGAAACTTAGAGCTGATCCCAAGCGGTCCATATTACTAAATTCGTTTTGTCTAAGTGCCTACAAAAGAGTCATGGGAATGCACACATCAGTGATAATAACGAACTGAAATGTTGTTCTTATTTATTGTAGTGGTATGGGGTTCCAGTAGCCGGGCATTAGCTACTCCTGATGAACATTCTGATTACATTAATTGTTGCTGTGTTTATCAGCGCTTGAAGCTGAGAGTGTGTTAAGAGCTCTGCACTCGAGGCCACCCGCAAGTGTTTGCGGTGTTTTAAATGTAGTCCTTCACACACGGTTCTGGAGGCAAGGCACACTTTCATGGCCAGTTTCAGTTGCAGCGCTTTACACGACATTTGTTGCGATTATACTTATTGCCAACCACCAGCAGCAAAAGCTGAGCTCTTATATAATCATCCAGGAGATGATTAGATTTCAAAACTCAACATTAAAACCACCCATGTTTGGATTCATACACGATCAGTGCCCAACGATAGTTGCACACTGACCTGCAGCCGTTGAAGAGCAAAAATTGCTACCTCCCTTCAGCCCTGATACCGAAATTCTAGATATTTAAAAAAAAAAAAATCAGTTAAAAAAATTAAGAATATAATAATAAATAAATAAATAAATAAATAAATAAATAAATAAATAAATAAATAAATAAATAATAATAATAATAATAGTAATAATAATAATAATAATAGTAATAATAGTAATAATAGTAATAATAATAATAATAATAATAATAATAATAATAATAATAATAATAATAATAATAATAATAATAATAATAATAATTAGGGATGGATCGATACCAGTTTTTCGAATATTCGATAACATTATTTCTACATTGTTTCAATACAGAATAGAATGTTGGGAGAACGGTGTAATGCCAATTAAATTAGTTAATTAGATTCACATACTTAATGAGACGATTTAAAACCACCAGTTTACTTATTTTTAAACTCTACATCAGACATTTTAATGCAAAATGTGCTTTTGAAACAGTTTACTTTCACAAGTTTTTGTTCAAAGATATTAGCATTCTCACTCTTTTGGGGTCTAGTCCAGTTGTTTTTCTGTTAGATAAGAGGCGTTCTATTGTCTCCTTCACCACATGCAAGAAAATCTACATCAGTGGGTACATTTCCGTGACGCGAAATCCATTGACAATTATTATCTCAATGAAATATGCCTTCAAAGATACCAGCGATGTCCATATTAATGAGTGACGAGCATTTAATCGGCACTTCTTCAGTGTAATGCGCTTTTAGAGGAATCATGAAAGTCTTGCCCAAATACTGCATTTATGCATGGCATAAGATGGAGACGTTATTTTCTTGAGCGAAGTTTCTAACCTCCAAATTTCTTAAAGTACAATGGTCATTCAGAGTAAGGAGAACTGCCGATTCTCCTGAAGGTTGCACCTAGATCATGAAATGCCGGAACCATTCAGTAAACAGCGGGTTATATCTACCTCGAAGGATGACATGCAGCAAAATCCTCATGGGGCAAGGGAATATTATTAAAGGTGGAACCAAATTCCCATTGGCACTCATGCAAGTTACTAATGTACTCAGTGATTCTCCTCGGCCTACGACCTCGTTTTACAAACATCCCACTTACAAAATAAGACCCTACTTTTAATATATTTCTAATAAATAACTGTTTATGAATCCTTTTCGTAGATCCGGATTAGTGTGTGAGTAAGTGAGTGAGTCAAAGTCTTTGAACAGCGCAGTTCAAAAACGAAAGTTTCAGCTTGGGTTGGATACCAAACTTTAAATTTTAAGTTCAGCATCCTTCAAGTATACAAAACGACAACTTTTATAAGCGCCCTCCCCTTAAGTGGAACATTTTCGAAAGCTTTGAATTTATAAAAAGCCGTTCTGCAAGTTTTGATTAAAATACGAGTTATATGCTTAAAAAACGCTTATGACTAATGAAATTTATAGCTTCAATTTTCTTATTTGAAGATAAAGGAATAAGTGTTTGTAAGAATAGTTAGTACAATAGTAGAGAAAGTCATGTGAGTGCAACACATGAAGCTTTTTATTTACAGAACCATGTTCTTAACCTCAAAAAGTCGCCGTGCTCATATCTCTAACACCTTGTATATTATTATTTACTGTACTATTATAGCTGTTTGTGAATTTAAATGCTTATAAACCAGAGTAATCAGTGAAAACTATAAAGGTAACGAAACAGTATCCTCTACGCTAGAGTTATTCGATGATTGCAATCACATTAGATCTCTTTTCCATGTCCACTTCAGAAGAAACGTTGGACATAAACATAAAGCCTGTTGTGAATTTCATCGCTGCAGGAAACTGCACTCACCTCACGCTCTACAAGGTTGTGTAACTAATTAGGTTACATTGGGCTTCCTGTTTACACGAATCAGAGTTGAACTGATTTACAGAGGTTATATCTAACTCCTCCACTGTTGATCACCCATTCCAACAACACTCATTGGTTAGTTTGTTTCCTGGAGCTTGTGCCAAGCCAGTCAGAAACACACATAGTAAAGATGGGTGGAAATTTGTGTTGGTTAGTTACATCTGAAAACCGCTGATAAGTAAAAATATATAGGAAATAGCTCAGTTTTTCTGCTCTGGGGAAAATAATTGAGAATTTACTGAAATGTCTGCTTTAGAAGCATCTCAAACAGCTCCGTTAGTCATTCTGAAAACAACTTTTTGGATGAGACCTCAATACTGTACATAATTCGATAATCTCGATATCCCTTGATGTCGGTATGTTTAATACTTTGAGATAAACCTTCGATACATTTTTGACATCTTAAATTCATAATGTTTGTATTATTGAAAGGTGTTATATTTAATTTTATGTTAGATAAGCAATAAAAACATTCGTGACTTCAGGTTATTGCCTCACACATGTCCCCAAAGGAGCTGCTGGATTATACATAGTTCTAGACAGGTCTTGACTGCGCTTTTTGTTAGTGAATGAATGCAAATTTCCAGACTCTTGTGTCTAAATGAAAACGTGCAAAGTATGGGAGAAGTAGAGGTACTCATATAACATGCAGCGTTAACTGAGCCGTGAATGAAGTTTGATTTAGGAAATAACCAACGAAGTAAATCAAGTTTCTGTAATAGCCTGCCTTGGTTATTCAAAGATTTTTACACATATGTACTCCAGTGACAAAAATCTGTGAATCCAACAGAAAAAAAAAATCTGCATTGCGCTCATATGGCTTTCTCTACTCGAACTGTTTTTACATAATGCTTTCCTCTATCTTCTTCATGGTAGTCGAGATATTTGCAGAAGTTATCTTACTGCTAATTTTCTTGTAGGTGCAAGGGGAATACAGTAGGCTTTGAGCAATAGTCAAATCTTTTAAAGTTGGTCGCTATGTGATGACTGAAATTTACGTTCTCTTTGCATGACCAAGAGATGAAAAAGTGAAGAACGGCCTTCCATTTGAGAAAACATTAAGCATTGCAAAACTCACAGAAATAAGGAATATCTCCGAAATGGTTCATCCGGCAAAAACAAAAATGGGACCACATCCGTAATGAAGATATATTGAAAGAACTTCAGTTTCAATCTGTGTTAGACTTCATACAACAATATCAGAAAATTTGAAATTACCACATATTCCGTATGCCCAGGACTAGGATCCCTAATGCAGTGCTCCATTATCACCCAATGTGGACAGAAAATTCAGCGCTGAGATCGTAACAGGCTACAAAGTCCAATACCTGGAAGGATGATGATGATGATGATGATGATGATGATGATGATGATGATGATGATGATAATAATAATAATAATAATACGTATTATTACTATTAATATTATTACTATTAGTATTATTATTACACCTCTAACACCCTGTATAGACTTAATTACACTACTTATCATGGTGCAATTTGTATCTTTAGATACCTACATGTTTCTATAACAAACATCTTGGTAATTAGCCCATGCTGCAGCTATCGGGACACAGAATTAGTATCAAACTACGTGCTTGTGATAGGATAGAAAGCGTGTTCCTTGGACCCTGAATAGAGTGGTAATTATCGCAGTATTCCACGACAGAAATTATTAATTAATAGTAGCATACATTCTCTGAAAGCTTCAAGTTAGTGCCGTTAGATATTATACAGAATTTTGTTATATCAGCGGTAGTACTAGACCAAGTAATAACAAGTACTTGTATATAGCTGGAAGCTGATGACCTTATTGTGTAGTGGGTCTTGCTTATCTCGTATTAAAAAGAAGCAAAAAAGGAAGAAAGTGGTGGGTACATTCAATTAACAGCGAGAGGCGTTTGCACGACAATTTTTACACACTGTATCCTCCACTCCGTAAAGATAGTGACATTTTTAGTTATTTTCGAATGTCAGCTTATTCATTTAATGAACTTCTTTCAAATATAAAACGACGCTTGTCCTTGTGTGCATCATAAGCGGTTTCCCGTAACACAGGACGAATTTCAACCTCACTTATTAATCGCTCTGTATCCACCTATGCAATTGCAGAGGCTCTTGGAGAAGCAGAACGCAACCGAAACGCGCTGAATGTGAAGTGTTTCACTTGTTCTCTGGTTATGCTAGCGCACGCAGCTTACACATTATGTGATTTCAATTTTGCTCCCCGCTAAGACGCACGTTTACGTGCGCTTTGATTTCGTGACTTTGATTACGCGTTGAGCCTGTGTCATGTTCCATTAGATGCCTAGTGAAGCTAAGCCGTGCGCACATTACGTGCGTGAAGCGCAGGAAATTCGGAGGATATTGAACTCCTTCCCAACATTCGCCTGGTGACCCGGGGAATCCCCTGTAAACACCCAATGGGTCAGGAAGGTCAGCCACGGGAATCGAACCCACAACCTCCCGAATGCGGGCCACAGACGTTACCGCCTGAGGTATCCCGCTCGGTAAATCCGGCCTAAGTATTAACATTAAGAACATATGGAGGCAAATTAATCGTTTAACCAATCTGTCAGCGAGTGTGAGCCACTTACGTTATATTCCTCGCTAAGCGACGTGCTGCAGACGAGATCAAGGTTGGAGAGCAAGTGGGCAGTTGGTCTTTTTCTCCCAGTCGGAACACATTATCGTTATGTCACACGTGTGAGCGAACGTGGTGTAATAACGAGTTCATTGCTTCGACAGTAGCGCCAGGAATATGGGCGACGTCTAGCCATTATGCGTCCATCACACACCGTTAATATCTCGTCAACTGGTGATTAATGAAATGACAGGCGTCTTCTCCCATATGCGCGAAAATCACACTGACCATACTGGTGATTGCTAAACAGAATTCCTAACCTATGATAATGTAACGGGCTGCAATTTGTACTTTCTCTACTTCATATAGTAAGTAGGGGAAGTATTGTATTCGACCCAAAATTTCGATATCGAGATTTCACCGAAAATATGTTAAGACAGCTCCTGAATCTAAAAAATAAGCAGTTTTTTAAAAAATATGTGTGTGTGTGTGTGTGTGTGTGTGTGTGTGTGTGTGTGTGTGTGTGTGTGTGTGTGTGTGTGTGTGTGTGTGTGTGTGTGTGTGTGTGTGTGTGTGTGTGTCAGTCTGTGCACAACAGCTCAAAAATGAAAAGTAGGCTAGAAACCAAATTTGATATTTCAGTTAAACATCTTTCAAGGATGCATCCTAAGCTACTCTTCACATGGAAAATGCAGGTTGTAACAATTTTAAATAGGTAATAATAATAATAATAATAATAATAATAATAATAATAATAATAATAATAATAATAATAATAATAATAATAATAATAATAATAATAATAATAATAATAATAATGTGACTTTTTGGTTGGTGTGGGTGTGAAGTAAATACGACAGATGTAGTCGAGATAAACACTTTTATTTCCGTAAACAGTAACTTTGTACACTCGTTGCAACAACAAGAAAGTCTTTTCCGATTCTCCAACAGCACGGCTTCGAACTCGTAACACAAAGAACTAACTCTTCTCCGTCGGCACAACTCTCCACATCGTCTGTCCGTCTCCGTCGGCACGACTACTCAACCTTCACATACGTCTGACTGACTCCTCGCACTTTACCGCTATTTATATCTCCCAGGCACTATTCTGGAAAGTTCAGTTATTCGGTGGAATACAAAGAGGAAGATTCCAGAAGCTTCTATCCTTTTCTCTCTTTCGGCAAGCGCCCCAACAATGCGGCCATTCTCTGTCTCTTTCCTTCGGCTCCTTTGCGGTAGTGCCGACAATAATGCGATGGGTGACACTGCTGCTGTCGGCAATTAGATGCGGCGGGCGCGGTGACACTGCTCCCTCCTCAGAGCTGGTCGTCCCGACCAGCACTATCACTGCGGCAACTCCCTTGCGCCCTGGTGGACTAACCCATCGAACCTCTTCTCCAGGAGGCACGATCCTAGGTATCGCTGTTGGATAGTGTCCCTTGGTCCGGGTAGGACGATGTATGCCATCCTGCTTCGAAATTCTGCAACAGTACCGCCGGTCTTGACGGTCTCTCGTCCAGTTGCCCTTCTTCCTGGTGTGTTGGCGGGCCATCCTGCGCACTTGGAAACGGCTCGCTGGGTACCATGTCCGCCGACCTCTCTGGCGCACCTTCGCAGCCACCTTGCTTCCGATGGGTCCGGCAACAAACCCCACCACATCCGCGCGAGTCGCGTCCACCGCTGCACTCGTGTTCACTCGTGCTCGGCACGGCCTCTCCTGTGTCCTGCCGTCCACGATGATGTCCACCATTCTTCCGTTCACGGCACTATGCGTCAGGTGATTGGATGGCTCCGACGGTCCCCCCATGTCACACGCCAAGTCGGTTCTCGCGTGATGCTCGTTTGCTTGTGCGCTTCCCTGCTGATCGTCCTCCACGTCATATCCTGGTTGGTTACGTACCCGACACACTCCTACAGAGGATCCTCGACGACGTCCCTGAACTGCCCCTTTGTCTTCCCCGAGACGTACACTTTCGTTATCTGAAACGGGCGCAACTGTCGCCTCGGCCACTAGGTGCTTCCTCCCCGGGTCCGCGCTATTCCGTCTGCCCCTGGCATCCAGTACTTTGACGCTCTCGTCAACTCTTACTACCAGGGCGCCAAGACGTTCCCCGTCATCCTCCACGACGTCCACATGCTGGCAGAGGTCTTCCACCTTTTCGCCGAGTTCTTCCACGTCTTCCGTCACGCCAATCAGTTCGCCGAGTTGTTCCACGTCTTCCGTCATGCCAATCAGTTCGCCGAGTTGTTCCACGCCTTCCGTCACGCCAATCAGTTCGCCGAGTTGTTCCACGTCTTCCGTCACGCCAATCAGTTCGCCGAGTTGTTCCACGTCTTCCGTCACGCCAATCAGTTCGCCGAGTTGTTCCAGGTCTTCTCTCATATCATCCGAAACGGGCGCGACTGTCGCCTCGGCCACTAGGTGCTCCCTCTCCGGCTCCGCGCTATTCCGTCTGCCCCTGGCATCCAGTACTTTGACGCTCTCGTCAACTCTTACTACCAGGGCGCCAAGACGTTCCCCGTCGTCCTCCACGACGTCCGCATGCTGGCAGAGGTCTTCCACCTTTTCGCCGAGTTCTTCCACGTCTTCCGTCACGCCAATCAGTTCGCCATCAATTTTTACCGATAGCTCCGTCTTCATCTCTTTCAGCTCGGCAGCGAGGTTGTCGTTTGCCGTCTTCATTTCTGCAGCGAGGTTGTCGTTTGCCGTCTTCATTTCTTCTTTCAGCTCGGCAGCGAGGTGGTTGTTTGTCGTTTCCATTTTGGCAGCGAGGTTGTGGTTTGACGTTTCCATTTTGGCAGCGAGGTTGTCGTTTGCCGTCTTCATTTCAGCCATTTCCGTCTTCATTTCGGCGAATAATTCTTTCATCATTGCTATCATCCTGGTTTCCGAATCTCCCTCCATCTTGGTTCTAACGTTGCAACTTCTGACGATGTAATGAAACTAGAAGCAATTCGACGAATCCCACTCCTGACACCAGTGTGACTTTTTGGTTGGTGTGGGTGTGAAGTAAATACGACAGATGTAGTCGAGATAAACACTTTTATTTCCGTAAACAGTAACTTTGTACACTCGTTGCAACAACAAGAAAATCTTTTCCGATTCTCCAACAGCACGGCTTCGAACTCGTAACACAAAGAACTAACTCTTCTCCGTCGGCACAACTCTCCACATCGTCTGTCCGTCTCCGTCGGCACGACTACTCAACCTTCACATACGTCCAGTGTTGCCAACTATAATTCAATAAAACAAGCTAAATCGGCTTGCCAAAAAGGCTAGAAAAGGCTAGATTATATTTTAATACCTATATAAATATTAGAAAACTACATTATTAAAAAGTCCGCATGGATCACCTAGCAAAAATAAACGTAGTCTTCGTCATCCCCCTCTGCCTCATTTCTACTGCTGCAGCTGGGATTTCCCTTAGGTTCTTACATGTATGCAGCATTTGTACCAACAACTTCAATATTTCGTCTGGGACTGCACATGAAAAATCTGATATGTTGCACTCACATGACTTTCTCTACTCTTGTACTAACCATTCTTACAAACTCTTTTTCCTATATCTTCTTTGTGTTAGTTAAGATAAACATTTGTACAAATTATCTTATTCCTTATTTCCTTGTAGGTGCAAGGGGAATATTAGTGTACAGTAGGCTTTGTGCGATAGTCAAATCTTTTAAAGCTTTCAAATTCCGTTCTCATTGCAGGGTTAACATAACAAATTGAATAACGATGTTCCATTTGACAGAAATACAAATAACAAGGCATATCTCCGAAATGGTCCAATTTATAAAAAAATATTCAGACATACATTGTATATTTTAGAAAGATCTACAGTTTTTCAGAGTAAGATTTGGTCTATCTGTAACCGTTTACCAGTTATACAAAAGTCGTCCAGAGTAAATAGGAGTACAGAGGTTATAGCCAGAAAATTCAAAATATACATTTCATTTGTCATAAAGATATTTCAAACCTATGGCATTTTAATCAAAATCTTTAGAGACACTTTCGAGAAAATGTAAATTTTCGATAAACTTTCCATGTAAAGGGTAGTTTAGGGTGAAGAATTTTCTTCAAAATCTTCGTATCGCATCCATGAAAGACATTAAATAACAACTTTGGTTTTTAACCAACTTTTCGTTTTTGGGTTATGTTATCCACAGGCTCGAGATACACACATAGACCTTTTTCTAAAAAGTGCCAAAGAATCTAACAACTTGGTGGAATCCATACTCCCAGATTCAAAAGATTCATGAATTCGCCAAAAGGATTATATCATTATGTGGAATAGCTGCAGTAGCGAGATTAAATGATGTATTATTTTAAAGGTACTGGTAGATAAGTAAAAAATGAAAAAGGCTAGAAAAGGCTAATGAAGCTTAGAAAAAAGGCCAGGAAAGCTACTTGTAGCTTTTTGGAAAATTTATAGCTAGATAGGTTCTCAAAAAGGCCAGATCTTGCCTTAAAAAGGCTAAATTGGCTACACTGCATACGTCTGACTGACTCCTTGCACTTTACCGCTATTTATATCTCCCAGGCACTATTCTGGAAAGTTCAGTTATTCGGTGGAATACAAAGAGGAAGATTCCAGAAGCTTCTATCCTTTTCTCTCTTTCGGCAAGCGCCCCAACAATGCGGCCATTCTCTGTCTCTTTCCTTCGGCTCCTTTGCGGTAGTGCCGACAATAATGCGATGGGTGACACTGCTGCTGTCGGCAATTAGATGCGGCGGGCGCGGTGACACTAATAATAATAATAATAATAATAATAATAATAATAATAATAATAATAATAATAATAATAATAATAATAATAATAATAATAATAATAATAATAATAATAATAATAATAATAATAATAATAATAATAATAATAATAATAATAATAATAATAATAATAATAATAATAATAATAATAATAATAATAATAATAATAATAATAATAATAATAATAATAATAATAATAATAATAATAATAATAATAATAATAATAATAATAATAATAATAATAATAATAATAATAATAATAATAATAATAATAATAATAATAATAATAATAATAATAATAATAATAATAATAATAATAATAATAATAATAATAATAATAATAATAATAATAATAATAATAATAATAATAATAATAATAATAATAATAATAATAATAATAATAATAATAATAATAATAATAATAATAATAATAATAATAATAATAATAATAATAATAATAATAATAATAATAATAATAATAATAATAATAATAATAATAATAATAAATATAGAGAGAAAACGAACAAAGAAGGGGAAGCCTCGCGGGTTTGAACGACGAAGTAATTTTCAATGGTTTTTCACTTCTAGTTGGTCTGTCGAAGAAAACAGACGTAAAATTTGTTTTGATGTCGAAGTACGCGAAAACCAACGAACATAAAGTAATCATTATATGGCTTTTTTGTGTATGTGAATAGTGTTGATTGGTTGGTGAATTATGTAATACAGGTACATATATTAATTAGCAACGTCTCAGTGGAAAAATTGATGTTTTATTAAAAGACGTTACACTCAAAATCTGTGCCATCCTTTGGAAACCACTCATGCGTACCCAGAAAGAGAGAGAGAGAAATCTCATAGCTTCTATCGACGGCAAAAGGGCTCTTTCTAAGGAGCTTGTGGACATTTTTAGGCGACGTGAAGAATTGTCGTTTCAAACAGTTGGCAACGTTTGACCGACAACAATGTGTAGTCCTGCTTTAGGGTTCACATAAAGTGAAACAAGTTAGATGTATTTCTTCCAATGTGATTGCAGACGTCATAACTAGTGACCGAATGTTTTGCAAAATTCCTACACCTACTTTATTATTACAGATCTAAAAATAACTTAAGTGGGAAAAGTGGTCTGAACATACAGAAATTACACTTGGTGAGTTAAATTACCACTGCTCTTGAACTTCTCAATGGTTTCCCATGAAATTTATGAGTACTTTATTTATATAATAAATCATGACAACTGTTTCAAGTGATTATGCGCATTGATAGGCTTATGTAGTTGAATTTATAACATTTATTTCATCCTGCAGAAAAATATTTACTCTTAAAACATGTGAATTTTGTAATTTTTTTCTCTGAAACTACTTACAATACAGAATCACATTTTTGCATGCTTGTTCTTAGTATAATCAGCTCTCATACAAAATACAAAATATGAAGCATTTTCGGTATCTAAGACTAAGTAATAATTGAGGCACTGCCCCAGTTAGTTCTCCCCTTCCTTGTAACACTGTTGGCATTCCTTGCAGATATCCTGTTTGTCAAAGGAAAGCTTCTTTTTAACTTTCCGAGCTGTTCTGCTGCTGCCTTTTCTTTTCAGCGATGGCAGTTTATCTAGCTTTCAGATGATTTATAAACTCTAGGTTTTTTATAGCCTCAGAGTTTCTGGATTTCCTTTTTGGTTCCTGGTTTACTTATAATATCCGAGGAAGTTGTTGGAGTAGGATCTAACTGTTCGAAGCTTGTTGACGGTATAGAACAGGAATGCCCAAACGTATGTGAAAGAAGGGAGAGCGGATTTGCCTCCAACTACTGTTCACCGAGCCATTCATTGGACTTAAAAACCGTCTCTCTAAAGCTTAATTACCTGAGTGAGTGATGGAGAAATGCTTCATGCACAAAACGAAGGAGGTAGGACAGACCAACAAAGTGACGTCACTAGCTCATAAAACAAAAGGTTGGGCACCACTGGTGTAGAAGCGTGAGTCTGACCTTCTTTTGTTGTTGTGTTGTCCCTATGACGCAACACCAGGTTCTCCATTTTCATACGCAATAATGGTACTGAATTTAACTTTATTATATGTGATGAAAATCCGTCTGTTGGGCTTATTTACGAGTAAATAGTACTACTTATTTATAACAATATAATAATAACAATATAATAATAATAATAATAATAATAATAATAATAATAATAATAATAATAATAATAATAATAATAATAATAATAATAACAATAATAATAATAATAATAATAATAATAACAATATAATAATAACAATATAATAATAATAATAATAACAATAATAATAATAACAATATAATAATAATAACAATATAATAATAATAATAATAATAATAATAATAATAATAATAATAATAATAATAATAATAATAATAATAATAATAGGTAATGAAAACAAAAGTTAAGTTAATAATAAAACTATAGAACAGGTGCAAAATTTGAGTTATTTAGGATGTGATGTTCCATTTGACTATTAAGAGAACGTTAAGAAATAAAACACATAAAAATGACAAAATTCTGAATTACTAACGAAGCTGGTGCGACCATATATTCAGAATGCAGAATAATAGACCGGCAAAACGGGCAATGCAATATAAACCCATAGAAACTAGAGATACTGGGAGACCTCGACGCCTATGGGATGTATATAAATTTCCACATCTCTCATTCCCAAACTGCTCCTTACATGAAAACTTATTCGAAAATGTTCTTCTTCTCTTCTTCCACTTCAAGGTTATGGTATAAAGTCCGTTCCAACGCAAAGGCATCTGCCCATCCTCTTGAACCCATCCTTCTGGTTTGTATTGGAGTGCTACCTTTCTAAGTCTGATATAAAACCATTCTTTTACATAGAAAGAATGGTTTAAGAGACCGAAACAGACTAGTTGGGTTTTTTAAAAATATAGAACAGGTAGAAAATGATAGGTGGGAGAAAGACGAAGTAGGTGAAACATGGCTTACGTTTTAAAAGTCAAATATACGGCATGAACTGAGAATAATATTTAAGTCCCGATATTTTGAGGACTTCATTGCCTTAATCTAGCGTGAATACACATTCCAGAGTTGGCACTACAATCTTAAGCGCGACCAGAAGCACGACTACAGCTTCAGATATCGCTGTGTACCTGGAATTGTTTATTGACATACTAGCTCACTGCATTCCTGCCAGGGACCATCAGTTGGTCAACAAACTGTATGTGTGAATGAATAAATCGGAAATACTGGAATGGTATTGCAATCTTTTAGACTTCAAATAAAATACACTGTAGGTGCAAAAGTAATTTTATTGCTTCTTTGTCACGTGATTACAAGAGAGGAAAACTGTAGATCACACCTGCAGACTGTCGTGTTTAGTATTTGCCCTTACCGACCAGAACAGGGACCTTCTTCTCAATGGTAACAGGGTAGGGCCTCTCCACAATCTTCTCTACGGGGTAAGGTTTGGGAACATCTACAGGGTAGGGACGGTCTATGGGTACCTTCACCTGAACAGGATATGGCCTGGGTACAGACACCTTCTTCTCCACTGGATAAGGTTCAGGAATAGGGATCTTCCTCTGTGAGAACACAGCATGAGGCTCAGGGACGGGTTCCTTGACCTCCACCTTGTAGGGTCTCTTCACTGGGACTTTCACTTCAACAGGGTATGGTTCGGGGACTTCGATCTTGTATGGCACCTTAACCTCAACTGGATACGGCTCCGGGATGGGTATTTTCTTCTCAACGACCACAACGTAAGGACGGTCAACGGGAACATCAACCTTCACAGGTTCTACCCTGGGATAAGGATAGGCAACCTCCACTCGATAGGGGTGGTTAACGGCAACTGGGTACTCGACGGTGTAGGGTTCAGGGAAAAGAACTCTGCTCTCAACGTATACGGGGTAGGGGTGGTTCACTGGAACAGGAACCTCTACAGGATGAGGTTCAGGGTATGGAACAGGGATCTTGTTGGCGTAAGGTTCGGGGCTCTGGACGGGCACACCGACTTCCACAGGGTATGGGCGTCCTACGGAGAAGTGGCTCACCACAGGGTAGGGCCTTCCTACTGCAAAGGATTCTGGGACACCGTATGGTCTGTCTACAGAGAGTGCTGCTCCTCCATCGATTTCATAACCGCCGTATCCATATCCGCCACCATATCCTGCGTCTCCAATCAAGCCATCACCGTAGCCTGCGTACGCACCCACACCCTCAGCCAGGCTGGCGCCATATCCGTCTCCAATTAGACCATTACCATAACCCCAACCATCGCCTCCAAGTCCACCGTAGCCAAAGCCTTCACCATAGGCCAAACCATCATTGGCGAGACCTGCGTAGCCATAGCCTCCAATGAGACCATCACCATAACCCAGACCTTCCTTGGCGAGACCTCCGTAGCCATAGCCTCCAATGAGACCATCACCATAGCCCAGACCGTCCTTGGCGAGACCTGCGTAGCCATAGCCTCCAATGAGACCATTACCATAGCCCAGACCGTCCTTGGCGAGACCTCCGTAGCCATAGCCTCCAATGAGACCATCACCATAGCCCAGACCGTCCTTGGCGAGACCTCCGTAGCCATAGCCTCCAATGAGACCATCACCATAGCCCAGACCGCCCTTGGCAAGACCTCCGTAGCCATAGCCTCCAGCGAGACCGTCACCATAGGCCAAGCCTTCCTTTGCCAGGCCATATCCTCCATAACCTCCAAAACCTCCCAGTCCTCCGCCACCGATCAGTCCAGCACCGATTGATCTCTTGTCTACCTTGGTAGCCACAGCAGTGGCCACGGCCAGCACGTACACCTGATTGTGAACAGAAATGGTCGTTTCATGTTTCAAAACATTAATGATTTCTGTAAATGCACGATAGCATGCTTAAATAGTACACTCTGCAAAGAGAACATAATGGTAGCAATTAAAATGCGAGTATCTTAGGAAACGAGCGGTAACTAGATTCATAATATTCATACGAGCATCTTAATTGCCACTACACTCAAGTTTCATACGATTATTTATGCTCGACCATATGTCTAAGTATAAAACATTTATAGGTTATTTTTAATATTTTTCGCTACACGTTATTGTTACTGGTGTCCGACATTTTAGCTATGCATTCGTTACTTGATTTGATTGTACATCGAGAATCGATAGAAACGCCTTCAACTTTTGTTATGTTGGTCTTGGCACAATTATACAGAGGTTATTTATGTTAGATTTTCAAAAACAAGAAGAATTGATTACAATGTTATTTACAATATTAAAACTAATGATTAAATAAACAAGTAGCTTTATTCCGTATACGCTTTCAGTTGCGTAGCAATGTGCGCAGACGCCAAAGTATTGATCACTACATGCGAATCTTCTGATTGGCGGCTTAATGCCGTTGTGTTTATTCTATCGGTTTTATGTAAATACTCCATCACTTTTTAAGCAAGGCCTGCTAGCAAGATAAGAATGTTATGAAGCTCATACGGGCGCAAAAGGCATTGATTGTACTGCAGATCAGAACTCATGAGGAGATTTTGTTTTTACCTTCTCCTGAAAATAATTATTTATGTAACTAGTGTATAATCTGACTGATTGTGACATGCGTGCTAATTTTTAGTGTCACAATGAAAAGACTATATACGTGTTACATACAACGTTTTATGTAATTTTAGCATTAAAATACGTAAAAATAATCAATGAAAAGGTATAATGTATCAGAGATCACAGATGCATGGTTGCTAAGTAATGTTATTTCATTTGTTTCACCACTTATAGTGGAAAATGGAGCCGTGTGCAGTCGCACGCGATACAGGTTAATTGGACACGGAGAATGAACGACGCAGCCGATACAGCGCAGCCGTCGTATATGCACGCGCATTAGCAGACGTCTGCAGCTGTGTATCTGCCAGAGAGCAGCCGTAGAATCCATGTGCACTAAACTTGTGGCTTTTTGCACTTTTCCGCCCGCTGGTAATGATACAACTTGGAAAATATGGATTGTATTCCGCTTGACATTTTGAACGAAGCCAAGAGGGCTGAGAGTTTATACCCAGTAACAAGGCTCTGATATAGTGTTATTGGTTTTGGTTTCAAAATAAATTTAATCAGGTGATTCTTGTGTTTGAATGTTGCTGCACTTACAACAGGAATGATTTCAGGTTTTCTTATAGGCACATTAGACAAAATTATGTTATGACTGTGATGACGTCATTGCTGTCTTGTCATGGTAATTACTTCATTTTCTGGCACTGGTACCATAAATGTGGTAATTTCGCACGATTTATGCCATCATAATAAGCCCCTTTAATGCTAGGGTTACATAAATTAAATTTCTATTTTGTGATACCACCATTGTAAATCGTTACGTATGTAGTTTTCATAGGTAATTGAAATTACATTATTGCAGTACTCGCGTGCAATTGACCAAATGGAAGAGATCTTCTTTTATAAATAATAATACTAAGTTTGAAAAAGATGCTCAAATGTTCCCTTAGAGACAAAACCGCTCTATGCAATTAGTAATTGGATATATACATTTTAAAATCACAACTTCATTGTTACAAACATTAGTGCTCTTAGCTTCTACTGTAGGAGATGCGTCAATTAATTTGGTTACAGTGTGGTCTAAAAAAAGACTATTGTTACATTAATGTTACACATCGAGAAGGGATTCTATTTTAGTGAAAGCAGATCGAAAATAAGAATACCAGTGTCTTGGCTTCCTCTCCCATGTGCCAAGTTTAACAAAAAGGTTATTTAAGAATTATAATGATTCACTAATAGGTATTTATTGCCTTGTATATATCTGTGTTTAAAACGTATTAAATGAGAGAACTTAACAAAATTGTGCAGTTTGTATTTTTCAGTTCCCACTCTCCTTTCTTGGAGGAACACACTGTCTTCTTGCGGACACCTCGTTTCTTACCGTTTGTAGGGTACCATATTACGTCATGCTTTTATTTTCTTGACTGATACTGTCACCGTAACACCATATCATGTGTTCTGTATCGAACCACTAGAACATGCCTGGTGTTGTCAACTCATTGGCTAATTACGAATAGGTATAGCCACCTCCCTCAAGGGAGAGGAGGTAACGTGTCGGTTTCAAACTGGTGGAGACTGATATCAGAAGAAACGCCCCATAAATGTTCCTACAGACCATTAGAAATTCGATGTCCATTACTATTTGTAACCTGTGTACCTCATACAAAAATAAAAGTCCCTTTCTTTCTCTCTCTCTCTCTCTCTCTCTCTCTCTCTCTCTCTCTCTACTATACTTGGAGATCAGAAACACCGTAAGGAACCCAAAACCAACCCTTCTGAGCAATGGTAATTTGTCTATCCTGGCACGGCGAGATTACTTCAGTATTGGCTATGTCTTCGAATACAAAATACTGGATCTATGGTGACACAAATATTAATGGCGGGTGGCTCAACACAATATCCAATCAGAGGCTTGCCACGCCATGTGGTGTTATATAGTTATACACGCTGTGAAATCACGTTGTAAAGCCAGTGGTGTAAATATTTGTAACAGCAAAATTTATTTGAACAACAGGAAAAAGGATAGTAATGGTCAAGAAGAACTAGCCTGGTGGTGATAAATAGTTATACCGGATATTTCGGCACTACGTGAATTATTATAACAGGAGTGAAATGATATGGTTTGTCAAAATGATGCTACCAGCCTGTTACTTATATATGTATTATTATTTATATATTGGAATATCGGGATATTTGCAGGAATAGCCACGTATTGGAGAAAGGGTTTTCGAAAAGTGTTAAATTGAGGATTCAGGATACAGAAAGACAGGAGATATTTGGTAGTTTTAATTCCAAAATTTCATTGTATAGATATACAGAGCTAAAATGACGTGGGAAGGAGAAAAGTATGTTGATGTTTGTGACAGAACACCAAGGGAGGAATTTGCATGGACCAGAACATGGGCGGTGATGCTAAAAGTTTTAGGGAAAAGAGAAAAGTATGGAAGTTGCTTACTACGTAATATGAATTATTATTGGCATTTCTTAGAATGAAAGGAACTATGGGTATGAGAAGAAAAGTGGAAAAGAAGAAATTATGCAGTTTATCAAGTGAAATTGTAGGTAAAAAGATGAGTGTTAAATCTAAGGAAAGTTTAATAGAAATAGGAAAATGTCTAAGTTTAGTCAAAAATATATGGCTAAGGCAAATTATAAATAAGGAGAAAGAAAATAATGTAGATATTTGAAAGAAAAGTACTAAATAGGATCCAATAGCTCAGTAACCATGGTGTTTGATGCTGTGCGTCCATGCAAATACAACAACACAGGGAAGTGTGGAAAATTATATTATAAGATTCAGACATTTAAGCAGTATAAAATATATTTGTAACTGTGCAGTGCTGTTTAACTGGGAGTATGCCTAGTTCTTGATGCAGTTAACTGTTCCATATAGCTCAAGGAGAACTTGATATCCTGAGAAATTTGATTCGAATCAACATGGAAATGGAGTCTTATAGATGAAAATAAGAGTAACAATTCAAATACAGAGAAGTTTTCTTAAGGGGAGGTGCAGGCATATTTTATAAAAAAAACTGACTTTTTCTAGCAGTTTTATTTGATAGATCACGCAGCTAAGCACAGGTGTCAAGTGTTTATTGTCTGCCTCTTAAGTTTATTAAAAAATCTAAATATTTTTCCAGTACAACTATACCACACACCTTTTTCAAACAGGCAACAGCTATGTGTTTATTTGTGTGCGTTTATATTAACATTAAATTTACTAAAATTGTAAATTCTTGTAAGCAATATCAAACGTGTAGTTTAGAATGCAATAATAGCTTTAAAAAGTTGAATATTGTAATGTTTTGGACATTTACAAAACAAATAAAACTACGCCATCATCATCCAAGAGTACCGCACCACCGATTATTTAACCTACACCCACCCCATCCCAATTCACAGGCGAGAGCACCCAGCGGGTCTAGCCACACTCCACCAACAGCATATTTCTGACTGTGAAATACAGACTGTCTTAACTACAGGGAGCAGTTCAGTTGATAACAAATTACTTGCACTTCTCTACCTACATATTTGGGAGAATTATCAAGTCCGGAGCAGTTATTTTTAACGGGTGATATAACAAAATTGTATGTTTCTGTTAGGGTCACCGATCAACAGAATATTTACAATACGTATATCAGCGTGCAAGAGCGGAGAAAGTCATGTGAGTGCAACACATCAGATTTTTTTTTAACGTGGAAAGGAGTATCGATACTAGACTTGCGATGACTCAATGACTCCATGACAACTTGTGAAGAGAAATTTAGCACCTCGAGCGAAAGGCGACTTGTTGTGTCCATGCTCTTGACAGGCACCCCCTCCCCTCCCCGGGAAGATGGATGAGGGGAATGGATGCTAAGGGCGGCAGGAACGCTGCTACGACAGAGCAGGTGGTAGGTCGCTCTATTTTCTCAGTTAGAAGCACCCTGGCAGAGGCGGCTTAGCTCCCCTCCGTCCAGAGCTTGTACCATCCCATGGAAGGCCCGAAATCAGTGACTCGTCTTCCAATCCGGGGGACGAGATTTTGAGAGTGCGTTTGTTTTCCCTGCCGTGCTACTGCCGCGATGTTCGCCGACGCTTCCAACCCTGTAAGAAACCTTACGGGATGAAGGGTGAAATGAAATTATTAATGTAACGAAGTGGATGGACAGAAAATTTTGAGGATATAGAAATCCATCCCAGCATTCACATGGCGACACAGGGAAACCTGCGAAAATACCTATGGGTCAGGTAGGTTGGGCACGGAGAACAAAACTATGACCTTCCACCTAGAAGGTCACAGTCCACAGAAGGTTCTGTGGCCGGCATTCGGACCAGTTGTTACCAGGGGTGTTCACCTCCGCTGGTAGCTGGCATAATATTTAATGTGATTCATGCAAAAAAAGTAAAAAATTAATAGTTAAACAGTGTTAAATAAACATCAGAAATTGCTTAACCCAGAAACGTATTTTCTGGATGTAACTTACAAAACTTTAAGCTGATAGTTTGAGATTCTTCTGTTTCGTCCTGTTTCGTTAAATTCTGACATGAACAGTTTCTGTACAACAGACATTGTATTATTATATAATTATTGGTTTAAGATATCATATATTGTTATAATTGGAAAGCTACTCGAGAGTTGCGATAATTTTTTTCTCGTCAAAGAAAACTTACTTGCAGGCTATACAGCCATTTTATATACATTTCCGTGTATACGAGGAGATTTTTAACCGATATCAGGAATATTACAAGGACTTCGAGATATCACGCAGTGCATTTATCGCTAGATGTTTTATTTACCTAAATATGAAAACCTCGAGTGGTATTTGGTTAGAGTATTTCTCGAAATAATTAGTAATTTATTTAATACCATTTAATATTAATAATGATTTAAAAGCAAACAACTAACAACTTCATATACTTTAAGATTTATTTTCACAGTTGGCACTATAACAAATGCAGTAGGCTGTGAGAACAACAATAACTTAATGCAGGGAAATGAGGAATTAGACATACAATGAATATAAATGAACCAATTTGCGTTAGTAGGCTATTCATTAAACGTAGGTCTGCTCTATTTAAATCAATTAATTTGTTGACTTCACCTCTTCAATTAACTCACTAACCTCACTAGAATATTCGCCAAATATTTGTCTACCATTTTAATGGCTCGCGCATGGATATTTCAGATGTTCAGAAATGTAAGAAAATGTTTAGGTTGGCGGAACTGTAAGGAAGAGTTGGTACCAGCAATAATACAACGACCAAGAGCGGATAAACCGGCATGAGTGGAATAGTCTGAAGTAAATCCAAACTCGAGAGGGATTTGGTTCACTAACTAAATACAATTAAATATTAATAACATGCTAAATTAATTGATTGAACCGTTTCCAGAATATATAATTAGAATTTATTATAAAAGGAAAAATATTCAATGTACTAATACATATGATAACTCTAGCCAAGACTTTTAAAAGTCTTTCTTTTACTTTCTCTACTACGTATACCAGAGTAGAGGAAGTATTGTATTCCAACCACAAATTCGATGTCGAGATTTCACCGGAAATTAGTTTTGCGGCCCGCTGAACCCCAAAAAAAAGTTTTTAGAAAAAGGTAGGTGTGTGTGTGTGTGTGTGTGTGTGTGTGTGTGTGTGTGTGTGTGTGTGTGTGTGTGTGTGTGTGTGTGTGTGTGTGTATGTGTCAGTCTGTCGAAAGCATAACTCAAAAACGTTAGTATTGAAGTTTAATGTTTTTCAAAGATTTTGAAGAAAATTCCTCCACCCTAAACTACCCTTTACATGGAAAATTTTTTGAAAAATTTTATTTTCTCGAGCATGGCTGTAACGATTTTTATTAAAATGCCATATGTATGAGATATTGTTGTGGAAAACAAAATGTGTAGTAGTCCTGTTTACTCTGGATTAGTTTTGCATAACTGGTAAACCGTAAGAGAGACCAAATCTTACTATACAAGACATGTAGATCTTACTGAAATACACAATTTATGTCCACATAAATTTTTTGTATAGTCAACCATTTCGGAGATATGTATTCCTTGTTATTTATGTGAGTTTTGGAGAACTTATACTTCTGTCAAATGAAACATCGATATTCATTTTGTATGTTAACCGTGCAAAGAGAACGGAATTTAAAAGCTTTAAAATATTTTACTATAGCTCAAAATCTACTGTATTCCAATATTCTCCTTCTACCTACAAGAAGATAAACAATAGGATAATTTGTATACATGTTTATCTTAAACTAACACGAAGAAGATATAGCAATAAGGGTTCGTAAGAACTTTTAGTACAAGAGTAGAAAAAGTCATCAGATTTTTTAACTTCCAACTTTACGCCCTTTATGCGTAAAACTTTATATGTAATTTTAAGATTGGAAAGATTGGGATGCCCTTATGAGTGTAACGATGACGAAAGAAGATGGAGTCACTTACCAGGAGCTTCATGTCGAGCAAGTGTGTGACACAAGGTAAGTCACCGTGTATTATATAGCTGGATCAAGACGTGATAGAGGGCTGGTGCGTGCTGATAGTAGCCGCACTGCTGATAGCAACCGTAGCACAAATAGATTTCTAGACCGTCTTCAAAATGTTTTCCCTACATGTGTTTTTCTAAACCTCTCAGAATCATCTTCACAACCTAATGATCATCAAAATGCAAATTATGTCAAATTAATTTACATGGCCTTAATATTATAACAAATAGTTGCTATATAAACAAGGTGTATCAGAATGTTTCTCCAAAGAGTTAATGCCAAACAATCGGACGTCTTGTATTCACATAACAGACTCTACTCACTCTTCTACAAACAATTACTTAATCTGATATCTATTCCATCATAGGCCAAATAAATTTTCCTTACAAATTTACACATTTCATTGTACAATACAGAATAATTTTATGTGTTGCACACACATGACTTTCTCTGCCCTTCTTCAATTCTTAAAATTATTATTCTTCTATCTCCTTCATGTTAGTCGATATAAACATTTGCAGAAATTATCTTACTGCTAATGTTCTTATAGACGCAAGGGGAATATGGGAATACAGTAGGCTTTGAGCGATAGTCAAATCTTTTAAAGCTGGTCGTTATATGAAGCCTTTGAAATTCTGTTCTCTTTCCACGGCCAAGATATAAAAAAGTGAATAACGGACCTTCCATTTTAGAAAAGTAAGTATTGCAAAACTCTCGCAAATAAGAAGGAATATCTCCGAAATGGTTCACTCCAGAAAAAAATACATTTGGACATAACATCTACGTTTTAACGAGAATTAAATTGTTGTATAGCAGGATTTGGTCTATCTCTTACGGTTTACCAGTTATACTAAAGTCAATAAGAGCAAATAGGACTACGTGGGTGATAGTCAGAAAATTCAAAATATATATTTCATTTGGCATAAAATATCTTAAGCATATAGCATCTTGATCAAAATCGTTAGAACTATTATTGAGAAAATCAACATTTTTGCAAAAATTTTCATGTAGAGGGTAGTTTAAAGTGGAGGAATTTTCTTAAAAATATTCGTGTAGCATCCTTGAAAAATATTAAACTTAAATAGGTACCAACTTTGGTTTTTAAGCGACTTTCGTTTTTGAGTTGTTTTTCACAAACAGTTACACATGGACCTTTTTTTTAAAATGCTTTTTTTAGTCGGGGGGCCCTCAAAGCATATATTTCCGGTGAAATCTCGACATCGAAATTTTGGGTAGAATACAATACTCCACCTAGTTCCTATACGTAGTGGAGAAAGTATAAAGGAATAGTTGCTTGAATGCAAAATTTGATATTTAAATTTAGCAACTACCAAGGATGTGACAAAACAAATTTCCCATCCCAAACAACCTTTGGTATAGAAAACGTTTGGAAAAGTTTTAGGGAAAATCCAGTAATTGATAACTGCTCTACTTTACAGTTGTCATAAAGACACAGACTGTTAGTAAATCTTTGCTGGCTAGGACACAAAAACAAATAAGGATTTCCTATTTCACAGAAGTGTAGAATAAGTGCTGGAAATTGAAACAAATAACTAGGGCTGTAACATTTAGGATGTTGCACGTGAGATTGAGAGGACAGAAGCTGTGTTACCTGTGTAAACCAAGCCCAGTCGTTAGAGTAAACAAAACAGATGAAGGTGCCTAGTCACCGGACAATTAAAATATACCTCCGTGAACAAGAGCGTTGTCTTTTCCTGAAGCACAGAAAGACTTCAGTGAATACGAATTTCTTGACGTTATCGAAATTAAAACTTCTTGTTTCACTCAAACAATGTTTATAGCGTGAGAGGCTTCTCTCAACGTCACATAATGTCATGGGTGCTGTAAGAAATATTGTGGAATCAACGATATTGTATTACCACTTTGCAACCTTTTTTTTAATACTTAACAAAGCAAAATGTTCAGGATTTTTCTCCAGGACAGTTTTAAATGTTCCCTGAACGTTTCTTATAACCGGTTCGGGAGCAGTATTGGAAAAAGTTTCTCTCGCCTCTTCTGTAAATCTGGGAATACGTGTTGATGTAAATTTAGTAATTGTTTCCGATACACGTGAAAAAATTGTTCTTAATAAATAACAGGTGCACAAACAGCTCATTTGAAACAAGAGATTTTGATTTTCCTACAGCAGAGCAGTGTTTCTCAGCACAGCTATGGATAATTTCTACGAATTTCTTGCAGTTTTCTTCTTTTTCTACACGGCTTACGCTAAATAGCCCATTCCGGCGAAGTCATCTGTGGATTCCATCTTTTATGGGCTCTGTCAACTTCTCTTATTCCTCTTGGGTTGTAGTGGAAGACTTTTCTTGGTATCCCTTCGTCACTCATCCTCATGAAGTATTCAGTGCATTTCTTATTTCTTACAATTTTACACACTTAATTCTTCTCATATTTTCTCATTTCGTATTCTATATACTCGTGTGCATCCCTTCACATTCTACAAAAGTAACATATCTGCTGTTTGTATTCTGTTTCTTTCCTTTGATTTTGTTATCCATTTTTCACTTCCATACAACAAAGGAACAGCCATTGTCATATACTTTAACTTTTCTATATTTTCTTGCTTTCCGACCTAAAGCTTTTTAACGGTCCTACATATTGCTTAAATTTATATATTTTGTCTTCTATATCTTTTGTCTTCTTCATATGGAATATCACATACTAAGTATTTAAAATGTATTACTCATTCCAATTTTAATCTTCAATACTATTTTGGTTTTAATTCGGTATTTATTCTTAAATGCCGTTGTTTTAATTTGTATATTTATGTTTTACGATTATATTACTGGCCACCATTTGGAACTTGTGTGCTAGCATTTGGAAATCTCTTTCTGATTCTGCCATAAGTAGGTCATCGTCCGCAAATAATAATAGATCATTTATTCTATATTCATTATTTAATAAATCTTTCCATTCACTTAGAATATGGTCTATGTAGATGTTAACGCTCCTCTAGGTGTGAGCCCTGGTAGAACACCGCTAGTCGCGCGGGGCCTAGTAGACCCACGCCATATTTTTGTGATTATATTTAATTTTTCAAATTGTATTTTCCTTCATTGCTTAGCTTCATTTATTTTAAATATACATAGTTTTTATTAGTATTGTCTTACTAGATAGATCAAACATAGATAAAATGTATAAGTACAGTATACATTATAACTTATCATATTGCTAATTTTTTGTAGGTGCAAGGCATCATGTGAATACAGTAGGCTTTGAACATTGTCAAATCTTTTAAAGCTTTGAAATTTCGTTTTCTTTCCACGGCCAAGAGATATAAATGTGAAACACGACCCACCATTTGAAAAAAGTATAAGAATTGCAAAACTCACACAAATAAGAAACATCCCTGAAATGGTTCACTCCACAAAAAATGCATTTGAACATAACTTGTGTGTTTTTTTAACGACATCTATATTTGTGTATAGTATGATTTGGTCTATCTCTTACGGTTTATAAGTTATGTATGTACCATCCCTATCATCAGTACGCTGAAATATTCAGGACCGAAGTAAAAATACTAGTTGTACAGAAAGCGAATTTAGTAAAATGCAACGGCATCATGATTATTTAACAAGTAGCTTCCTCTGCTTTCCCTTTATTTACCTCTCTCCAATGACAGCAGAGTACTGTTTGGGCATAGTTATAACAAACGACACTCCGACATGAAAGGCAAGTATTGATTATTTCTGATGGCTCACTAAATCGTTACTGAACTGTTGCTTGACTCACAGCATGTGGTTTATATCAGAAACTACACGTGGCCAGATTATTGCTCTATGGCAAGCTGGTAATACGGACAAACTTCAAAAACTGTGCAAATTCACAGAAATATAGCTACATTTTAATGCCACACAAGAAAGGGGTTTATTGCATAGGTATTAGAAGAAAACCTTGCATTGAAAGCAGAAACTTATTACAATAGAATGTAATAGACAAACATGTTTAGAGTAATTTCGATAGGAATTTTAATTCCAGTATAAATATGGGGAGAATAAACGAAGTAAACGTATTTATATTTTTCAGTATAACATTGCATTATGTTTGCTGTAAAGCTTTGCACGTTTCCATGATTGTAAGAATAAAGTTAAAACTTTTCTTATAACACAGAATCGTTTAACCCAATACATTCTGCTTATTTCAAGCAATATTTGCATCTTTTTCCATAATGTGTGTTAAGAATTTAGAGATAAATTTAAAGAACATTAAAAAGAGTTTCTACCCTCCCCAGCTTTTATCGTCCTCATTACAGCGCCACGCCTCTAGCCCTGTAAAGTAGCTATCAGCAGTTTATTGGTCAGTAGTTATGTCTCACACCTTAGGAGACCCAATAAGAGAAAGAAACTGAGAGATACTCCCAAACAGTGCATTTAATTAAATCCGTTTTGTGTACACAGCGAGCGTCTTACATGGTTGTCCACAAGGGTTGGAGGAAGGGGTGGGTACAGTCACGCGACTATATCACAGTTCACAGTTGTGTTTTGTAGTGGAGACATATCCTGCGTATAATTCCGTGCTCTGGTTAATAGTGTCGACACCCTCAAATACTCCGACACTAATAATTGGGTACGAGACTTTGGCGCACAGCATGTCGCTAAATCGGAGAAAATGTAACGTGCAAACTATGTCATGTAAATATGAAGTGTTCTAAACTTAAATTTTTAGCGCAGTATTGGAGTACAAAGACTCAAACTTTGTGTGTCAGATAACAGAGAGAGAGAGAAGATTCACATTCAATGGAAACCCCACAATCTGAATTCCTTGAAGATTTGTGCAAAGAGAAGGTAATAGCAAATGCAGTAGTATACAGAAAGTGCAAAAGTCCAGAGCTCAAACTAATAAGAATGATGCAGGAGACCACGTTATTATATAATCATGTGTTGGAAATGGAGTACTGAGTATGCATTGTGTGATTGAGAATAAAACAGTGTTAAATGTTTCTCATTGCTTTATTGTTATAATCAATATTATGTTACAATAAATATTCAAAATGAGCACCATTAACTTCAATGCAGAGTCAGTATGCAGGGGGTTGCCGGAAAATGCGTGGTGTGTTCTGTATTTATGTAGCAAGAATTCTTGCAACTAATTGCGTCTCCTAATTATCGCAATATACTATTTATTAGCATATGAAGTTCTTCAGAAAGTGAATCATGCAAGTACAATTCAATTTTTTCAAATTGCTTTGAGCCTTTTGTGGCCAGAACAAATCAATATCCTCCTTTTCGTCACTGATAATGTATCGTACATGTTGAAAGCGGCCAAAGAACTTCAAGCTTCCCACTTAAACTGCATGGCCCATGCTCTATATCGAGTTGCAAAAGAAATTCGTTCTTGCTATAGTGAGGAGAATAGTTTCAAATGAAATGTAAAACAAATATTTTTAAAGACCTTGAGCAGAGCATTGGTATTTTATGAGATGGCCCCTAATGTCCCTCTAACTACGCAACCCATTATAACGAGATGGGGCCCAAGGTTGAACGCTGTACTCTATTGCTCTACACACTAGAAGAAAAAGCATTTGATAATGTGAGTAGAGAAATTTCATGTAACAGTATGAAAAGAATATCCCTATTCAGGTAATAGGAACAGTTAACTTGTTATGAAATACAAGTGTGTGTGTGGACACTTTGTTTACGAGAGCAATCAGAAAGTTTTTAAATAAATCAAAGAGTGCGACAAGGCTGTGCTTTATCGCCTGTTTTACTTAATACTACATGGACGATATTCTAAATGAATGAAAAGATTAATTAATTTTAATCGACAAAAAGGGTAGAACAAATGATGGTCAATAGATATAGCTGTAAAATATCAATAAACATATCAAAATCAATAGAATTTAAGGTTAAATATGCAAGTAGTACCACAATATATTGGAGAATAAAATAGTGGAACAACGAACTCATTTTAAGGTAATGCATCTGTGAAATTTCACCAAAAATGACTAAATATCCAAAATTTTGTTTTTTGTCTCATAAAATATTTCAAACCTTCTACTTTAATAAAACGATAACGTTTTTACTCTAGCGCAAATATATTTGACGTCACGTGGCTATTAAATAACCTCTGCACACATGGCTTACTTGCCACGCCCCCTTACGTGGAGACATCATGGTATAAAATGCTTTGAAATTACAGAATCATAATCTCTTGATTCAAAATTAGCGCCCATTCTGAAGTGAAAGGAAACTTGGATGTATTGGCAAGCCTGTTAACATGAAATAAAGCCGGGAGTTTGTGTTTATCCTGTTATTTTCTTGTATGTGCACGTTTTGTTCTTAGGCAAAGTTGGAGTTTTCCTTCGGTTGTGGCGTGTTTTTTGGTGGTGTAGTATTTCCCAGGGAACTGTAGAAGATTCGTTAGTTAGAAAACAGTTTTAGATTAATAGAAGAGCTTTTAATTTGCGTTACTCGTCTTATCATAGAGCTAGGTTAGGTCACTTTTTGCAATATGAACAGATTAGTTGATAAGCGTAACAGAGGCAGGAAAAACTCAAAAAGGCGTTCCCAGGGATACAATTTAGTTGCAAAAAGATGGAAGAAAGATAATATACTACAAGAAACTGTGTGTTCGGACTCATCAACCCCAGAAGGTGATCAGTCTCAGTGCTCTTCCATGCAAGATTGTCAAGATGTTCATCGCAAAGGATTTGAAAGTGCTTTCGTAAATCAAGCGCAACATATCACTAAACCACCGCTGTAAGATAATGCACGTCTGAATGAGTGGCGCAGTTCGCAGAAAGTGGAAGGAGCTAAGTCCAACCTTCCCTCTTTCGCAAATGTTGGACATTCTTGAGCTACAAACAGTGAGTAAATGAAGAAGTTTCAGTTTTGATAAGTTCAAGAAATGCATGGTTATTCAGTGCAATATTTCCCGCGCTTCAGTAGAAGAAGACGATGATCTTGCCCACGGAGGTCTAGTTTAATTGTCCGGTGACTACACACCTCCATCTGTTCTATTTACTCTACTGACTGCCTTGGTTTTCACAGGTAACACAGTTTGTATACACTGAACCTCACGTCCAACATACTAAATGTTGCAGCTCTCATCATCACTTATGCTGTAAGTAGGAATTATGCTTTTTCTGGTAGGTACCAGTTTTTACAACGTCGGTGCCTTATCGAAAGTGTTCCGCTGCCCTCCATCGCGTTTTCAGTCTCCCAATCATTCTTAATCCTGTGCTTAGGTGCCAAATTGTAGTTCTCTGACAATTTTCGTCTAGAGTGCGCTCTTGTGACGTGCCCTCTGCATCTCCAAATATACAACACGAAAATACCTACATATTTTCTTTACAAGACACAATTTATTTCATTTATTTTTTATTTTTCAAAAAAATTTTAACGTCTTTTAACCTGGTAGGTCAATATCGGACGATGAATGAGATAGGTAAAATGATGCTCAAATGAGCCCGAGATGATGATGATGATGATGATGATGATGATGATGATGATGATGATGATGATGATGATGATGATGATGATGGCGGTGGTGGTGGAGGTGATGACGTAAGAAAGGAATTAGGCCTCCTTAAACAAACAGAGAAGATGCATCAATATAAATATATGTAGAACCGGGTGGAAACAACATGTGGAAACGATAGAAGAATACCCAATACCAAGCCTTATTAGACTACAAAACATCAGGTAAAAGAAACATTGACAACCATAGAAAATATGGACTCAACAAAGTGTAATGCATGAGACCAGATTATCATTATTATTATTATTATTATTATTATTATTATTATTATTATTATTATTATTATTATTATTATTATTATTATTATTATTATTATTATTATTATTTAGGTTTGTCATTGATAGACATCTCGAAACCCTTTCGACAGCTTGCTTATTGTCTGCGTTTTTAAAACTAGATTGTATAAGAGTGAGTAGAGAATGTCATGTGAATGCAAAATATAAGTTATTTGTCATAGTAGTTAACCTTTTCGAACTAAGTAGGAAGTTAATAAGATACCTACTTGTGGTATGTTAAACTCCTGACTGTGATTTAAGTTACACTTTAAACAACAAAGTAAAATTACATTATAGGCTTGGTATTGGCAGATTTGGTAATTCATGACATCAGAAGCAACAAATACCATTCCTAATTGGTGGAACTGAAGATTCTCACATAATCACCGTACCTTCTTACTTTCTCTTCTATAGGGTATTTGGTTTATCTTGTCTCATGCCTAAAGAATGTGTTGAAAAGAGACGCAGATACACATACCTCGCCTCTGTTGTTTTTTGGGGAAGGTGCCTTGTACAGTAGGTTTTGAGCGCTAGTCAAATCTTTTAAAGATGGTCGCTATATGAAGGCTGTGAAATTCCGTTCTCTTTGCATAGCTAAGACATAAAAAAGTGAATTGCGGCCTTCCATTTGAGAAAAGTATAAAGTATTGGAAACCTCAAAAAATAACAAGAACCTCTGAAATTATTCATTCCACAAAAAAAATTTCATTGTGTACTTTAACAAGGTCTAAATTTTTGTACACTAGATTTGGCCTAGGTATCTCTTACGGTTTACGAGTAATTCAAAGTTGTTGTTGTTGTTGTTGTTGTGATTAAGGGCTCGAGGACAACTAGTCCATTAGGGAGTTATTCAAAAGTCATCAAGAATAAACAGGACTACGTGGGCTACAGCCAGAAAATTCCAAATATACATTTAATTTGTCATAAAAATATCTTAAACATGTGGGATTTTAATCAAAATCCTTAAAGCCATTTTTGGAAAAATAAAAATTTTCGAAAAATTGTGCATTTAAAGGGTAGTTTAGGGTAGAGGAATTTTCTTCAAAATCTTCGTGTCGTCTCCTTGAAAGATATTAAACTTAAACACCACTTTGATTTTTAACCGATTTTTCGTTTCTGAGTTATGCTGTCCATAGACTGATTTACAAACACACACACACACACACACACACACACACACACACACACACACACACACACACACACACACACACACACACACACACACACACACACACACACAGAGATACACGGACCTTTTTCTAACAAACTCTTTTTTTATCCTGTTCAGGGGTCTCGAAACAGAAATTTCGACATAGAATTTTTGGTGGAACACAATAGTTCCTCTACTTGCTAACGTAGCAAAGAAAGTAAAAAATATAGATCTCAAGAGCTGGAATCAGGACTAAAAAATGCAATGCCATAGCCGGGATTTGAACCACGGATCTTCCACTTATCGAGCGGCTGCCCACACACGGATTGTGTGTTTAAAAACACCAGCAGCAAGTTTGTTGGTATAAATAAATAATAATTTAGATCTCATTAAAACACAATTTTTGTTAAATGATGTTTTTTCGTCTGGGAGATATTCCTTGTTATTTGTCAGAATTTTGCAATACTAAGACCGTTCTCAAATGGGAGGTCGTTATTCATTTTTTATCTCTTGGTCAGGCAAAGAGAACAGAATTTTAAAGACATCGTATAGCGACCACTCTTAAAACACTTGACTATTGCTTAAAGCCTACTGTATTCCCCTTGCACCTACAAGAAAATTAGCAAGAAGGTAATTTCTGCAAATGTTTATCTCGAGTATCCTGAAGAAGATAGAGGAATAAGTGTTTTTAAGAATAGTTGGTGCAAGAGTAGAGAAAGTCATGTTGAGTGCGACACATTGAATTTTTATAAAGTGAGTACTGAGTATTGGTGTTTGAAATTCAGCATCGGTATCGAGTATATAGAAACTGTAATTTAAATACACAATTGTTTGGCTTCCTGGTGGGTAACAAAGTTATTTATGCAAATCCCCAAAGGGCTTTGGTTAGTGTTTTATAATATGTATGTATGCATAGATTAATTAAAGTCCATGATGACAAATACCTACTGGGCACAGTGTGATGATAGTGGTCGTGCTCGTGACGTTATCTGTTGTAAATAACATCACGCGCTACGGATAGCAACGTGTATAAATTGACGGTGTACCTCGACACTGGACAACTGGCCAGGTAAACGCTTCGACATGAAACTCCTGGTAAGTGTGCCAAACTCATCATCCTATATCTCATCAACATTCATTAAAATACCTATACACAAATATAACATTCACTTATCTTAGTACTTGCTGCAAGTTGGTGAAATTAAATATAGACTAATTTCGTAATACATCTATCACGTCTTCAGTGCTATTCTTGTTTGTACTAGTCTCCATCGCTAAGAACATTAAATCACAACAATGGGAGAACAACTGCGCGGGTTTTGCCTGTCCTCATCCTCGGCGCTCGTTGCCGACTGTCGCTCTCTTAGAAAGGCGCGGATGAAACCATACATTTCAAAACTAGTTTTAAAGGTTTTGCTTACCAACTTTATAAAATGAGATGCTGAAACTGGCCACCGTCGTTATCCATACATTTTGGCACCTCTTTAGGAAACAGTCCATCACTCGCCGTAGTTCACGTTGAGAAATGTAGTCAGTTTCCTAGCTGATATTTTGTTTTATTTTTCAAAATGAATATCTTTTGCCGAAACATTAAAGCTATGGGTCCATTTAATTGTGTTAATAATTTAGCCTCTGGGTTTATTTCATGATTAAATGACCAAGAATAATCTACCACAGTTGATTTATCAATCTCTGGTTCCCAAATGACGTAAAATTTTAGCAGTGCAAACCCTGTTACAATTCAAACAGGTAATTTGATAATACCAGATTTTTTCAAAATTTGGAATTTTATCCATTTTAGAAAAATTTAGCAACTTTTTTGTGTTATAGGAACTAAAACTATTCAATGTTCTTTAAAAATATTCGTAAATAATTTATTAACCCAAGGATGGTAAGTAAGCGTTTATATTTTATTTTCTTGAGGCTAAAAAACTTCTTTAACAGCCTTTTGGTATTTAAATTCATCTAGTTTTCTATATATAAAATTTATATTAAAACCACTAATTACCGCAGTGCTGATAATGTGTTTATATTTGTGTTAAGTTCTTCCTTATTAACAGCTTTTTAAACACTTAATTAACACTGTTATAGCTTCATTTTTTTCATTGAATTCATTAGTTGATTATTTTCTCCTAAAAATCGCATGTGTTACATTCACATCACCTTCTCTATCTATTTATCAACAATATATTACTACGAAGATGCTTTGCTGTTCTACTTTACATAAATCGAGATAAAGCCTTTCAGAAATTGTTTTATTATATATTTGTGTGTGTATCGTGTACGCAACAGAATATTTAAGATATACATTTAATCAAAATTGTTTAAGAGAGAGAGAGAACAGACACACACGGAACTTTCTTTTTGTGTTTATTTATTGTGCTTACCCTGAATAAAATACATCTGACCATGTATTTTCGGTGAAATTTCGATATCGAATTTTTGGGTAGAATATAATACTCTACTTACTGTACGTAATAGGGAAAGTAAAAATATGTTACACTAATATCACTTTATCCATTCTTCAAAAAACTATTAGTAAGAACTCTTTATTCTTTGAATAGTATAGATTCTTCGAATTTTTTAATATTCTTTGAATATAGAACACTCTGTGAATGCCTTACAGTTCATCAATTCTACAGAAGTCGTTTGGAATGAACAAAACTTCAACAACAATAAAATTGATTTCCACAATTTAACTTTACAGTAATATATTTCGTCACCTAGATTTCAACACTACAAACAAAATATTAAGGGGATGGTGGGTTCATGGACGATCGTGCATTTATAAACGTCTGTGTATACGCATAAGTAAATACGAAAAAAACCAAGAAACCAATACAAATGTTGGAAGAAGAACAATTCTAAAAGGGAAAAACCACTAAATAGCCTTTATATCATTCTCAAGAAATTCAATTACATGATAAACAGGATTGTGTTTTAAGCAATGATACAATCAACATGTTGGAAGTTTCTTTAAGCGTTTTGTGCCTAACATTTTGCAGGGGCTTTTAGTTTTTGATAATCTACATTATGAGTATTCCAACAGTTGTCCGTTTCTTGTTCCATAGTTGTGGTTTACACCTCTTAAATTGAATACACCTTGGTACAACTTAATGTAAAGTAACACATATTATATGTATTATATATTTGCCATTGCCAGTCCTAATAAAAAGTGTTCAAAAGGTTTTTTATATTATCATTTTGTCATCATGATAACTAATTTCTTTTGAATGATATGGATTCCTTTCACTTTTTTTGTTCCACAGCCTCAAACTATATCGAAATATGATTTGAAAAAAGCAAAATATTTATACACTAACAACACTCATAAGAAATGCACTTTCACATTTACCTAGGACCTAAATTTCAATTTTCTACACTTTTATAGGTACGACATCCATACTTTGCACAATTAAGTGTGATTATCTTATAAACCACCACACAAAGTTTCACCACAATCTGTTTTATAGTCTTGGGGGAATTAATTACTCAATTTATTCACACTGCGAAAATACCTTAATGTTGAATCAAAAACTGCAATAATACAATCATTTTATTATTTTAAAATGTAACCCCGTGGCACAGCAGTCCATCCGAGCTAAGCCCTACCACCTGACCGCTACGCCCTCCACCTCTGCCCACCACAGACGTCATGAGTAGGGTGCAGCACTGGAGATGGGACGTGGTCAGCGGCCCGGTCCCTCCCAGGTGGTTATGCTGTCTTCTAGACCAGAGGCCGCTACTTTTCAATCAAGTGGCTTCTGAATTGGTCACTCAGGGACCTAATGAGGCTGAGTGCACCCCGGACCATGTCTCCCAGCGGGAGAAAATCCCCACGCCGGTACAGAGAATCGAAACCGGGTCACCTGCTTGGTAAGCAACAACGCTACCACCGCGCTAAGGAGACGGCCGATGTTATTATTTTATAAACACTAATTGAATAACAAACATCATCAATTTCCGACAGGAAGAATTTCCTACAAAACTATACACCATTTTTAGTAAAATTTTACTGTGGTCTAATACCAGCATTGCTTGAACATTTCCATCTTAATTAGCTTCTTATATCTACATGAGCTGAAGACATCTACCTCAAAACAATTTTTATATCATAAGCATAAACTTCGACTTAAATTTTATAAGCACACGTAGTTTTTATAAATTATGACTGGCAATATAAGGAATAATTTTAACTGCAATAAGTAGCTCCTGGAATAAAAAATGATCAGTAAAATTTTCAGTCATGCAACTTAATGGAGTGCGGAGAAAAGTACACTCAAAGTATGAAAAATACAAATGACGGTGAACTGTAGTTGCATGTTTACTGTGAAAGGATGTGGCCTGTGCCCACATATTTAAAGCCCCTTATGAATAGAAAACCACCACATGATATATATATATAGTTTAATTATTAGATATAGGGTATCACTCATTAAGTTCTTAGAGTAAGGAAATGTACATACAAAAGGTGTGTGATGGGTTGTATTAATGTCTCTATGTCGTGTTCCCAGGTGGCACAACTGGCCCTAGTGCTGCTATTTGCGGCCGCAACTAGCAAGCCGGTAAAAGAAAAAAGATCCCACGCCACTGGTTATGCCTACACGGAACCAGGAGAACGACTTACGTACCACGACCACCAGTTCCTCGCTCCTGATCTGAGCTCAATCAAGCAAGTAGAAGCCACGGGCTTCACATATCATGGTTCTGGAGTCATAGACGATGATAACCACCATTCCAGAACATCTCAGGCTGGCTTCCTCTTCGAGGGTGCCAGGAAGTTCCCTTACTATGGATATGAGCTTGATTACGGCGCTCAGCACATGACAGATAACTACCCTCTTGCCACTAGAGGTGCCCACGTGCACCACCCTCATTTTGGAACTGACCTGATTGGCCTGCACGCCGCTTTCCCTGCAGTGTATGCTGGAGGTAGAGTTCCTCTTGATGATCTCCGGTCTACTCCCTTAGGCGAGAGCTATTACGGAGTCGAATTTTATGGTTCCAAAACTCCGGACACAGAACTCAGCTACTCCGGTTTCCTTACAGAAGGTACAGGTCCTGTGCATCCAGGGCGCGCTCACTACCCGTTATATGGATCCTACGAGGGACTACATTCAAGTTATCCTGGGTTTGCCCCCGGTATCATGGCCTACGATCATGTAGGACTCAATAGGTTTGCAGATAAATACAGTAGTGGTGTCGTCGGAGGAGGATACGGCATTGCTGAAGGTGGTGAGATCTCGAAGAAGCACTACATCCATAAGAGATCCACGGGCGGTTTTGGTGCTACTTTGAATACATTTGCAAATACGATGATCGAAGATTCCAGTTTCGGTGCGCTTGGAAGTGAGTACAAAGGTGCCATTTTGGAAGGCGGATATGGCGGCAATGGTTTAGGATGGGCTGATGGTGGCTATAAAGGAGGATATGCTGGAGAAGATCTTGGATGGGCGGATGGTGGTTATAAAGGAGGTTATGCCGGAGATGGTCTTGGATGGGGCAGCTATGCCAGTGAAGGTCTAAGATGGGGAAACTACGGCGGCGAAGGTTTGGTAGGCTATGGTGGTACCAAGAAGGAGATAGTCAAGGTGCCCAAAGTGCATAAGATCACAGTGGAGCGTCCTTACCCCGTCGATCAGCCTAAACCCGTTGATAGGCCATACCCCGTCGAAGTCAAAACACCAGTAGACCGTCCTTATCCCTATGAGGTTCAGAAACCATATCCCGAGCCGGTGCGCTACCCCATCAAGGTAGAGATTCCTGTTTCAGAACCATATCCTGTTGTAGTACCCAAACCTGTTGATCACCCCTACCCTGTAGTCGTGGAGAAGCAGGTACCAGTTTCTGAGCCATATCCATTCAAGGTACGTGTCCCCGTCGAGCAGTCCTACTCAGTAGAAGTTAAAGTACCCGTAATGGAACGTTACCCAGTTACCTTTGAAGTCCCTGTAGACAAACCTTACCCTGTATACATTGAGAAGGAGGTTCCTGTTCCTGAACCCTATCCAGTACAAGTCAAGGTTCCTGTACCAGTATATGTACCTAAGCCATACCCCGTTCAAGTTAAGGTTCCAGTGAACGAGCCATACCCAGTAGAGGTCAGGGTTCCTGTTCCCGATCCCTATCCCGTGACTGTGGAGAAGGACATACCTATTCCTGAGCCTTATCCTGTGGAGAAGAGGATCCCTGTGGCTGAACCTTACCCAGTTGAGGTAGATGTACCTGTTGATCATCCTTATGCCGTACCCATACCCAAGCCTTACCCAGTACAGAAAACAATAACTGTTCCGGAACCTTATCCCGTACCGAAACCCGTGCCTTATCCAGTGGAGAGAACAATCACTGTTCCCAGAGACAGGCCTTACCCCGTCCCTGTTGCTAAGCCTGTCCCAGTTCCCGTAAGAGTGGGCAAAGGCAAGTATTAAAAGAGTTGAACGTTTTCACGACGCATTTCTTACACAATAGTTGTATTTTCGTTACATATGCATTGTAAAGTATAGGAATAAATGAACTGACATTCCTAGAAATGTGTTTTATTTTTATCCAGCAACCTGTTGCACAGCTTAAGGAAAAGGTGAGAAACTTAAAGCTTGAACATCTCCAGAAGGTTGAAGCGCTCTGGCCTTTGGAGAACACAACGAAACAAAACTGAAGAATTCTCCTACAATTGTATATATATATTCCCCCTTCCGGTAGAAATCATCACTATACGATCCTCACTAATGGAACCCTGGGACTGAAAAATTACCGAAAAATGATCAAATTGACCGTTATTAGGTTTATTACAAATGTTTCCCAGACCTTCAGTCATCGGTAGGAGTGAAGTTGTTTAGATTCCGCCAATTGAAAAGGTCTACATTTAAACGCCCCTTTTCTACTTAAATTTTTGGCAGTATATGAACAAAATATGGGCCAAAAAGGGTTCAAAAACAACCAAGTTCATCGGAAATTAGTGGAATTTTTTTTTTTTTTTCCGACGGTTATCCCTAACCTTAGTTTCACACTTGCCCAACAGCCTGCTATTTCTTGGAGGCATTTAAAACTATCACACAAGACACTAAGAGTTGATTAAAACTTTCAGGATACTATAAACAAAATTTATGTATATAAAAATACCGAAAAAATAGTATGCAAAAGCACAACTAAACAACCCAAATACCACTGTTCGTAGTGATGTTTTCTTGTTTGTGCAGTTGAGTAACGCACGTTGAATTGGGGATATCCCGTGGATGTTTATACAAAAAATTTCACTGGGAAGACATAATGTTTCAATGACGTAAATATAACCTTGTTTATTCTCAGCAACCAACATACACAGAACTATTAAGAAAAACAAGAAAGTAAAAATAACAAATACAAAGCTTGACTGTGTTATTACACCTTGATCGATGTCAGAGAAAAGATCACGAATACCGTATTATTATGAAGTCTTTTGTTGCTTTGTGAGGCAGTGAAAACGAAAACAATAAAATTGTTTTGGCAACGTTTGGCAACGTTGGGCTACAACGATTGTCTTTGACAAAGAAATAGATGGTCTTGCTAGGCACTACATAAAAGTAAATAATTGTCAGAAATAGAGTGGAACTTGGAATTATAAGTTAGAGCAGGCACTGGCAGGGTTTGCCCAACCAAGCCTTCCTCTGGCTCGTTGCTAGCTTAGAGCCTCAGCGCGGCTCTCGGCTTACGCCAGTGCCGTGCTTTATTGATGACAACAATACAGCAGGTCAAATTAACCTGAAAGTCTATCAGAATGTATTCTGTCGATATAACGCTTGTTTAGCCGAGGGTGGACGGCATTTCCAGCACATTCTATAAGGTAAGAGTGTTATACATGCTTTACAAACAAAAAGTTTTGTAGAAAAAGGTCTGCTTGACTTGGTATTTAAATTCAGCAATTTTTAAGGATACGACACGAGGATTTTCAAGAAAATCCCCTCACTTCAGACTACCCTTTACATGGAACATTTTTCGAAGAGTTTAATTTTCTGAAAATTACTAACAATTTTGATTAAAATATTAGATACTTAAGATATTTTCATGCCAAATGAAATGTACATTGAAACCGTGCTTCCAGTCCTGTGAACGTTGAGGGGTGTATCGTAGTAGCAAGTATTTAACAAATATACTAACGAAATATGCATAAATATTGGTTATTAATGGAAAATAAGTTTTCTCGTGTAATGAAAATAAATACATTTTACTGAACTAACAATCTCCACGCTAATTTGTGTCAGTTTGCAGGCAGAACAATGCTTTGGATGGCGAAAGGCGGGAAAAGGAGTCGGTTTGCTCGATTCGCAGGCCGTATTCTTTATCTTCGATCTAAAAAGAAAGGAACGTGAGAAATCAAGTGAACACAAGTTTGAAATAGTAAACAAAGTCTCCCAATCAGACTAAGTGTTATGTTTTGGAGTAGCAAATAAAAGTGAAGACAAATATCACGTGATTAACTGGATGACAGATTTATGAAGGGAGGGCGAAGTTGGTGTCATGGCGAAAGTAATGTTTTCTCGGACAGGTCAGTGAGTTATACGAAGTGTCATTCTCAGCGAAAATACTTCCGTTGCTTCACTGTTAACAGCTTCAGTTTTTCATTGAATGTAATGCCTACTAAAGTAGTGTATGCCCTTTGTTCTAAAAGCAAGATCGCTTTTCAAATACTGAGTGCCTACCCTAAGCTACAAAATGTTGCATTTTACCTAGAGAAGAGTGTCCTGCATTTCCAAAATGAAACTCTGATAGTAAGCATACACAGTCGTCCAACTGCAGGACCATACGGTTAACCACAGGCGTGACTGCCATGTACCAGGCTAAAAAGCACTATAAAGAACAAAACCAAACTCTGTGGCGGAATACTGAACCACTACCCCTGGAACACGCGAGGCTTGCATCACATTCATATCATGGCTTGCTTGTTTAAGGTAACTTATCACTAAACTTTTAGGAACATTTGAAATTATTGCACTCACATGACTTTCTCTACTCTTGTATAAAATATTCTTACAAACCCTATTTCCTCTTTATACTTTGTTATTCCAGATAAACATTTGTAGAAGATATCTTCAGAAGTTATCTTATCGCCATATTATGACCCTGTAAGCCTAAACTCCAACGTTTGTCTAAAGACTTAATACTATTGTTATTTGCCTTTTTGTTTAGGTACTTTGTCAATTTGGCAGCCCAAAAATGTGGGAAGTTGTTTATGTATTTCAATAAAATATAGCTCATGGCCAGATAATCAACGGCTTCCTGATTATTTGTACCTTCCAGTGAGTATTGCCAACACAAATTCAGTTGCAGGTTCGTTATTTACTTATGGTTTATATCACATAACCTCGTTTATTGACTTGCAATTATTAAAACTAGAGCTTCATTTTGTACAGTTCCATAGACTTGACAATAAAAATATGCAATTCATAATAATCCATTAACTTTAGAAGGCCTTGCTTGACAAAAATATAACTAATAATAATAATAATAATAATAATAATAATAATAATAATAATAATAATAATAATAATAATAATAATAATAATAATAATAATAATAATAATAATAATAATAATAATAATAATAATAATAATAAAAACAATCTCAAGGGGCAACAGCTCGTTTGGCCCAGGCCTACCACCCCTGCCCATGATAGGCGCCATGAGTGGGGTGCAGCACTGGAGGTGGGACATTTTCAGCGCCCTAGTCCCTTCCGGCCGGTTACGCGGTCGTCGCAACCAGGGATTGCTTCTTTTCAATTAAGTAGCTCCTCCATTGGACCCTCAGGAACCTAACGAGGCTGAGTGCATCCCATATCAGATCTCCCAACAGGAGAAAACCCCCATGCTGATACCGGGAATCGTGTTCGGGTCTCCCGCTTGGTAAGCGGCAGCGCTACCACCCATACAGTAAAATAGTCAAGCGAAATCTACCTCGAGGTTCTGTTATTCCTTAGACAAAATCGCACAACCTACACAACCATAATATTTTCAATGGGGAGAAACAAACACTTAATGAAAATAACAGTTCTATGCACTGGAGCAGGGCTTAAAGCTACAAAATCCAAAAGTCCGTATGTTGGAACGTCAGAAATGTACAGACCAAGCCACAACTTCCAAAAGTTGAAACGCTTATACGTAGTATTAACAGATTTTCAGTGTTGATAATATAAAAATTTAGAAGATTAAATTAATAGTATTGCCTTCAGAGTTTTAAAGTTTCATAAAACCTCATAAAAGGCATTTACTCATACAAATTATGACCACAGTTGTCTTACTAATGATCCTACTCAGCCCAAATTTAGCGATACATTGCTCTGGACATCGGACTAAATGTGTTTGTTTCAAAATATTATAATTATAATACTTGCTTTGTTTTCATCTTATGTGCAAAACTTGGTCATTAGGATCACAAACTTGTGTCCTTGAACTATAGAACTCGAGAATTGTATAGGTCATCTAATAAATCTTAAATCTAATAAATTCCTAATTGTCGAACCATTTCTTTGATGGAGATCGGAGCAAAATTAAGGTGATTCAGGGACTACTGACTTTTCAGCTATCCGCTGCAGAACGTTTGTATAGTATGTATATTTAAATTTTTATAAAAGAGGTGAAAGAACTTTTCATGACTCATTTTAAATTTGATACAAAATTCCACCTGGAATTTAACGCTGTCTACAGTTCTGGCCTTGTTAACAGCTCTAGAGCTTGAAAATAAATAATTAAATGTTATACATTATCTAGCTCGGCCTGGTTCCTCTCTCATCCAACGGGTTTGTACTCTCAAGGGGGGGGGGGGCACGGGACTCGGAAACCGGTTCCCCTAACCCCTCAGGCATCTACCCACCACTGAGGGGCTGACGATACAACGCCCGCAGTGGCTTTAGAGTTGCCATAGGACATAGCCCAGCGATGTTCAACGTTTGCGAAAGAGAGGAGGTTGCATTTACCCCCTTCCACTTTATGTGGACTATGCCACACTCGGTGTGGTCCAATGGTTGGTTACATGTACGTTGCGTTTGATTTACGAAAGTTAGTTATGTCTTATGTGCTTTCACGGGACCTTCGAAAATTGTAATCAAAAGAACAAACCATTTTATTGATTATTTATACATATTTTTCCTTGCCGGTTCCATAATTTCCAATGGATTTCTGTTTCAGTGTTTCTACATTTTTACTTTCTCTACTACGTACAGTAAGTAGATGAGGTATTGTATTTCACCCAAAAATTCAATGTTGAGATTTCACCGGAAATATATGTATTGAGACCCCCCGAAACAAAAAAAAAAAAAAAAAAAAGCATTTTTAGAAAAAGTTCCGTGTGTGTGTGTGCGCGCGCGTGTGTGTGTGTGTGTGTGTGTGTGTGTGTGTGTGTGTGTGTGTGTGTGTGTGTGTGTGTGTCAGTCTGCGTGTCTGTCAGTCTGCGTGTCTGTCAGTCTGTGGACAGCATAACTCAAAAGGAAAAGTCGGTTGAAAAGCAAAGTTGGTATTTAAGTTTAATATCTTTCAAGGATGCGACACGAAGATTTTGAACAAAATAGCCCCACCCTAAATTACACTTTACATAGAAAAGTTTTGGAAAATTTTGATTTTCTCGAAAATGGCTCTAACGGTTTTGATTAAAATGCCACATGTTTAAGATATTTTTTATAACAAATGAAATGTATATTTTGAATTTTCTGACTATAGCCCACGTAGTCCTGTTTACTCTTGATGACTTTTGAATTACTCGTAAACCGTAATAGATAGACCAAATGTACTATACAAAAATGTAGATCCTGTTAAAAAATAGAATTTATGTCTAAATGATATTTTTTGTCAAGTAAACCATTTCGGGGATATCCCTTGTTATTTGTGTGAGTTTCGGAAAACAAACTTTGGTCAAATGGAAGATTGTTGTTCATTTTTTATGATAGCGTGCAAAGACAACGGAATTGAAAACTTTAAAAGATTTAACTATCGCTCAAAGCCTACTGTATTCTTATATTCCCCTTGCACCTACAAGGAAATAAGCAATAAGTTAATTTCTGCAAATGTTTATCTCAACTAACATGAAGATGATAGAGGAATAAGAGGAATGGATAGTTCAAGAGTAGAGAAAATCATATGAGTGCAATACATCGGATTTTTAATAAGGAAAACGGAGTTGTGTCTTCTGAAATGAAAGATATGAGGGAGACAATGTGCAACTAAAGAAAGGAAAATGTTGATAATAAATGTATTACGTTGTTACATATGCATTTTCTTTATTGACAGTTGCCAAATATTGTTGTACAAATGAACACTTTTCACTTATAACAATTGTTTTTCTGTAAAAATTGCTCAGTATTTGCCGTAACCTTTCTTAACTGGGTAAGGTACATCCTTCTCCACCGGGTAGGGTACGGGCTTTTCTATCGTTTTCGTTACAGGATATGGTCTAGCGACAGGGAAGGGATGTGGGTGATCCACGGGTACCTTAACCTCCACGGGGTAAGGCCTGGGCACTGGGATGCGCTTTTCCACAGGGTAGGGCTCGGGAACAGCAATTTTCTTTTCCACGTATACGGGATATGGCTCAGGGACTGGAACCTTTACTGGAACGGGATAAGGTTCATCAACGGGAACCTTGACCTGTACAGGGTAAGGCTTGCGGATAAACACAGGTTCAGGGACCTTGATCTCTACAGGATAAGGCTCGGGTACAGGGATCTTCTTCTCTACATAGACAGGGACGGGGTTTTCCTTAAGTACCTCCACGTTGACAGGATAAGGCTCAGGTACAGGCACTTTCACCTGCACTGGGTAGGGATGGTCAACAGGGACGGGGATGTTGATGGGGTAAGGCTCAGGGACTGCCAGTTTCTTCTCTACGTACACTGGGTACGGGTGGTCGACGGGCACAGGAACCTCTACGGAATAAGGTTCAGGGACTGGCACTGGTACATCGACAGGGTAGGGTGCTGGTTCTGGAATTGGCACTTTAACTTCAACAGGGTAGGTGTGGTCAATGGGCACCTTCACGTCAACAGGGTATGGCTTCTCAACGGGTACAGGTACCTTCACAGGATACTTGTGTTCGACGACTTTCTTCTCGATAATTCTGGATCCCAAGAAACCTTTGGGTGCCCAGGATGTCTCACCAAATCCTCTGTCTCCAATAACACCTCCGCCAAATCTGCCATCCTCGATTAAGCCACCATAGCCAGCATCGATTCCGCTCCATCCTTTACCAGCGTATCCATCTCCAATTATTCCACCGTAACCGGCTCCAATATATCCACCTTCAAGACCACCCCATCCCTTGCCAGCGTATCCATCTCCAATTATTCCACCGTAACTGGCTCCAGCATATCCACCTTCAAGACCACCCCAATCCTTGCCAGCGTATCCATCTCCAATTATTCCACCGTAACCGGCTCCAATGTATCCACCTTCAAGACCACCCCATCCCTTGCCAGCGTATCCATCTCCAATTATTCCACCGTAACTGGCTCCAGCATATCCACCTTCAAGACCACCCCAACCCTTGCCAGCGTATCCATCTCCAATTATTCCACCGTAACTGGCTCCAGCATATCCACCTTCAAGACCACCCCAATCTTTGCCAATCAATCCATCCTGAATTATACCTCCGTATCCTCCACCAAGTCCACTCCATCCTTTGCCAGCGTATCCATCCCCAATTATTCCACCGTAACTGACTCCAGCATATCCACCTTCAAGACCACCCCAATTTTTGCCAATCAATCCATCCTCAATTATACCTCCGTATTCTCCACCAAGACCACTCCATCCTTTGCCAGCGTATCCTTCTCCAAGACCGCCGATGTAGGCGCCTCCGATGGCGCCACCTTCAAGGCCGCTGAATCCAGCACCTCCCCAAGAACCGATAGAGCGTTTTTCTGGTTCCTCTGAGGCAGCTGCTGTGGCAACGGCCACCAAAACCAGCAAAAATTGTCCCTATATAGGAAAAAAGTATTAACTATTAGGTTCTTTTTTGGGGAGTTATATTAAAATGTGAAAATGCGTATTTTATGTTCAACATAAAGATATTATAGCATGGGTGCGCGCATTGTGTAATGTAACGTATTATCAATAGCTGCGAATTGTCTTTAGTTGGTTGAACGAGAACTTATCTTAAATGTTTTTCATGACCTTCAACTTCCAATAAGTTTATAATAAATTGCTTGCAGTATCATGATTTCCTTAAAATTACAAAATACAAAATAGCCACAAGAAGAAAAAAAATATATTTCTCAAAAAATATTTAAAATTTTTAGACTTGAGGTATTATAAGGATACCAAGACAATCGCTTAAAGCCTATTGTATTCTCAGATTTCCTTTGAATTTACAAGAAAATACGTAACAAATTAATAAGACTATCTCTATGCATGTTTATCTCGATTAATAGAAAATAGAAAATTTGGCACTTTTAAGATCCTTGGTTCAAATCCCGGCTATTACATTAAATTTTTCAATATCACTGTACCCTTATAACTTAGTACTACACACGGCTAGTGTGGTAGAACAATTCATTTCCATTTTTACTTTCTCTCCTACGTATAGTAAGTAGAGGAAGCACTGTCTTCAATCCAAAATGTCGATGCCGAGATTTCACTGGAAATAAATGCTTTGAGGACCTCTGAATCCAAAAAAGCAGTTTTAGAAAAACGTCCGTGTGCGCGCGCGCGCACGTGTGTGTGTGTGTGTGTGTGTGTGTGTGTGTGTGTGTGTGTGTGTGTGTGTGTGTGTGTGTGTGTGTCTTGAACAGCTTAACTCAGAAACGAAAATTCGGTTAAGATCCAAAGTTACTATTTAAGCTTAATATCCTTAAAGGATACGACACGAAAATTTTGATGAAAATTCCTCCACCCTAAACTAAACTTCGCACGGAAAATTTTCGACAATTTTGATTTTCTTAAAAATAGCTCTATTTTGATTAAAATGCCATATGTTTAAGATATTTTTATGGCAAATCAAAAGTACATTTTGAAATTTTTGGCTATAGTTCATGCAGTACTGTTTACTCTAGATGACTTTTGTGTAACCAGTAAACCGTAAGAGTTCACCAAATCTTACTATACAAAAATGTAGATGTCGTTAAAATATATTATGTCCATATGCATTTTTTGTGGAGTGAACTATTTCGGAGATATTCCTTGTTATTTGTGTGATTTCTGCGGTACTTACACCTTTCTCAAATGGAAAGTCGTTATTCACTCTTTTATCTGTTTGTTTGTACAAAGAGAACTAAATTTCAAAACCTTAATCTTGCGATTTGACTACTGCTCAAAGCCTAATGTATTCCTATATTCCCCTTTCACCTATAACAAAATAAGCAACATCATAATTTCTACAAATGTTTATCTCGACTAATATGAAGAAGATATAGCAATAACAGTTTGTAAGAATGGTTAGTACAAGAGTAGAGAGTCATGTGAGTGTACGAATCAATGTGTAAAATTTTACACCTGTAGGCCCAATGTATTGCTCCTTTTTTCCCCCTTTAAATATGATGCATTATCAAAATCTCATTTGTAAATAATTCTGAGTTACAAGTAATCTTCCCTCTTCCCCTTGATATAGTATAAATCAGGTTCAACTGTATATAATATAAACCTGTGGGTATATATAAATAGAATGTAAATGATAACTTTATGGTATTTTTTGCATGGAGCGATGATGTCCTACTTTTTAACTATTGTGTCGTACACTTCCATAAAATAACGTGGTAACCCTAGGAGTGAAACTCACCAGAAGCTTCATGCCGAGGATGTGTTCCTGACGACTGATGGAGAAGTGTCCTCCGCAGGTTTTATACTTGCATCTGAACGTGACCTAGCGGCGCATGTCAATATATTGTTGTCGCCGGCGCGACTTCTAAATGATAAGGTATCCTTACGCGTGAGCGTAAACACAACAGCTTTAAAACTTTGCGACATTAACTACTACAAATGTGCTGGACCTACCCTCCATGTAAGCCACCCTTACAACTAATCTGTAACCAGCATTGTTGAATTTCTCTACCCTCGTCCCCTATTCCTACATCTTACTCGTGTTAGTCGAGATAAACATTTGCAGGAACTACCTTATTGTTGACTTTCTTGTAGCTGCAAGGCAGTGGCGTAGCCTGACTAACAGTCTCGGGTATGTAACTCAACGAATATTGTAAAATTCGTTAAAATATGACCCAACCTAAGCAGAATTCTCCTTCTGAGTTTTCATCTTTTATCATTGTCTGAAAGAAACGTAGCATAATACTGTGAGCATGATTCAAAAGAGAATCTGATTTTCTCTTAGAACTTACATCTGTAAATCAAATAAACCATCTTCAACATTTATGTAACGAACGATACAGAGTTGATCTTCACGAAGATCATTCTCATTATGACAATGAAAAGCAAATGCTTATTTTCCTAGAGATCATACAGCCCGTGCAAAATGAAAAAGTAAAGCTGTTCTTTTCCAGTTCATTGTTATGCTATTCAACTGAGAGTTTATAGTGATTATTCAATGAAAACTATTCTTGGAGTTATCTCGAACATTTTTAGTTGTTTGTTCACATATTATGTGGTTACAAAAATAGTTGTGTTTTGTGCTGCCTTATAAACATTATTTAAATCTTCAGAACCGCAGGACTTTAAAACTCACTTTTCTTCTGAGAAAAGATCAACAAAGTATTTGTTTAAAATATTACGACACAGCCAGGACTCACTTTTATAAACGTTGATGTTGAAATATCTTATACATTTTTAATGTTCGTCGTAATACTGAGTGCGGGCTTCGGAGGACCTACTTTAGTTACATATTGCTTTTCAGAGAAATTTTAATTTGTTGGTGATTCTTACGTTGAGTTTGTCAATAACACAACAGTTTATTTTGATTTTTGTTATAACAACGGCACGGAAACACAGTTGTGTTTATGTATATGTCGGATCCATGTTGTGAGTGATGGATGCAATTGCCTCTCTTGCATACCTTCGCCCGGATCCATGCAGATTTTAACGTACATTTTGTTTTAACAGTAGGTAAGTAACCAAGCGTCTAAATCATGCTCAAATGTCTACAATTGAAGAGCATAGACACAAGAAGCCACACAAATTGTGAATTACTACCTATTCACGACTTTAAATGCAATAATGTCAGCACGATTCTTAACATGAGATGTGGTCTAGCCTGGTACATACCTTGGGTCAAGCGCAGGACTCTAGCTTCCTCTAACTGATGGACAGATGACGACCCAAACTTTGTTTTCGAACATACTGATGCAGAATGGCGCGAATTCATCATAATGTTTAGGAAAGTCTGATTTGTAATGACAAAACAATTATGTACAAAAAAGTATAATGAGCACCAATTTGGCACTCAGTTTGAGGAAAAGTACAGCTGGTATGTCATACATCTCCCACATCCATTGACGCTAGGCTCCTGGTTCTAAGGGGAACATGGGAATACACTAAACTTTGAACGATAGTCATATATTTTAAAGCTTTGGAATTTTGTTCTCTTTGCAGGGTCAAAAGATAAAAAAGTGAATAACGACCTTCAATTTGAGAAAATTTTAAGAACTGCAGAACACGCGCATATAACAAGGAATATCTCCTAAACGGTTCGCTCCACAGGAAAAAATCATTTGGACATAAATTTTGTGTTTTAACGAGATCTACGTGTTTGTATCGTAAGTCTCTTACGGTTTACCAGTTATGCATAAGTAATCAAGAGTAAACAGGACTACATAGGCTATAGTCAGAAAATTCAAAATATAAATTTCATTTGCTAAAAAATATGTAGAACGTATGACATTTTAATCAAAATCGTAGAGCCATTTTTGAAGAAATAAAACTTTTTAAACGTTTGTAAAGGGTAGTTTAGGGTAAAGGAATTTTCTTCAAAATCTTCGTGCCGCATCCTTCAAAGACATTAAATTTAAATACCAACCTTGGATTTTAACTGACTTTTCGTTGTTGAGTTATGCTGTTTACACACACAGAGAGAGAGAGAGAGAGAGAGAGAGAGAGAGAGAGAGAGAGAGAGACAGACAGACAGACAGGACATATACAGGCACACGAACACACACGAACCTTTTTCTAAAACTGTTTTGGATCCGGGGAGCTTTAAAACACACCAGGTGACCCACTACAGCCGGCTCCGCCAAAAGTAGATAACCCTTCGTGCGTTAAACAAGTTGTCGAACTGCACGGCGCAAAAGAGGGTAGTGACGTTTCTGCCTTTCAGCAGACCTGCAGCGAGAGGCAGTTGGACTAGCGTGCGGTAATATGCAGAATAACAGTACAAACAGCCGAAAAGGTCTCACTTTACTTACAGGATCTTCATTTTCCAGGGAATACAGAAAATTACAGTGACAGGATGAAGGAATAATACGAGTAACAGTGAAGATGATAATAGTAATAACTACAAAAAATAAGAATAATGGAATAATAGAACTAATAATAATAATAATAATAATAATAATAATAATAATAATAATAATAATAATAATAATAATAATAATAATAATAATTAATAATAATAAATAATAATAATAATAATAATAATAATAATAATAATAATAATAATAATAATAATAATAATAATAATAATAATCCTCTAAGAGATTTTCTGCTCCCATCGGCCGCACCACCAGGTGCTCTATAGATATGTAGGTTTGAAACAAAGAATTTGGAATGGAATTAACAGAAGAAATAATACAGGATAGAGCAAAGCTAAGACAGTTAATGTAAAATATCTCATGTTCCCAGTTGAAAAAAAGAAGAAAACAACTACAATTTGGACAGAAGAAAGAAGAAAAAATTATTGACAGGATGAAGGAATGTTAGAAAGACATAAGGAAGAAGAAAAGAAGTGCATATAAATGCAGTGGGTTGCTTAATGTGGACCGTAGATATCCTGAAACGATTATAATAATATTAATGGTAATAATAACAGTATCAATAAAAATTACAAACAATAAGTAATGATAATTATTATAATAGTGATAATAGCAAGGGAAAGAGTAACAAATAATAATAATAATAATAATAATAATAATAATAATAATAATAATAATAATAATAATAATAATAATAATAATAATAATAATAATTGCAATAACAACAATAACAATAATAATATACCACAATAACATTCAAAAGAAACGCCAATGAAACATTACGTGCCCTCATGCTTGCACTGTACAATCTGCAATTCAAATGTTAGACAATAGCACCGTATACAGGAGTGAGTTTATTCCCTGGATAATGAAGATCCTGTAAGTAAAGTGAGACCTTTTCGGCTGTTTGTATTGTTATTCTGTATATTACCGCACGCTAGTCCAACTGCCTCTCGCTGCACGTCTGCTGAAAGGCAGCAACGTCACTGCCCTGTATTGCGCCGTGGAGTTCGGCAACTTGTTTAACGCACGAAGGGTCATCTACTTTCGGTGGTTCCGGCTGTAGTGGGCCACCTGGTATATTTTCAGTGAATTCTCAATATTGAATTTTTGGGTCGAATGCAATACTTTCCCTGCCTATTATACGTAGTAAGCAACTGGTGCAGCATATCAAACGTTTACATCAGCGATGTCCAACCTTGTCTCCTTGAAGATGCTAGCCGCTATAACTCCCATCTCCTCTTTGACTGCCTGTGATGTATAGAAAAACAACCTGACTGTACCCAATGATGGACACAAATAGACAGTTTGTAAGTTATAACTTGAATTTTGTGGGAATATTTTCAAAAGACCTCTTCATTCTGGATGATTTTGCATCAATAATAAACAGCAAGAGACAGACAAAAACAGACTAAATAAAAAAATGTGGATCTCGTTAAAACACACAATTTATGTCAGATATTTCTTAACTTTTGAGTGAACCATTTCCGAGATATTCTTTATTATTAGTTTGAATTTGAATATACTTATACTTTACTGAAATAGGAATGTGTTATTCGCTTATCTTTTGGCCTTGCAAAGGGAAAGGAATTTCAAAGCCATCGCATAGCAACCAGCTCTTACAAATTTCACTATCGCTTAAAGCCTATTGTATTCCCTCTTCCCCTTGCACCTACAAGAAAATTACCAAAAAGATAATTTCTAAAAATGCTTATTTTGATTACAATGAAGTAGATAGAGAAATAAGCATTTGCAAGAATAGTGTGTATAAGAGTAAGTATAGCTCTACATATGTTTGTGAACAGCATTTCTCTAAATTGAACTATATTAAAAGTATCAATATGTTACGCGACGATCACTTGGTGTATCTTCTAAGGCTATGCACTTCGACTCAAATATTGATGGACTTCTTAAACGTAAGCAGTACCAAACAAATCACAAATTAACAGTTGTTTATTGCATAAGGTTTGGAAGTGCTTTCGTAAATCAAACGCAACATACATATAACCAAACTGCCACTGCAACATAATGCACGTCTGAATGAGTGATATAGTCCACATAAAGTGGAAGTAAATCCTACTTCCAACCCCCCCCCCCCCCTCTTTTGCGTTGGACATCGCTGATCTAAATCAAGGAGCACAGTTGCAGCGTCCTGCAGCTAATCAGGCTCAAATGATCTAGTTGTCGACGGACCCTTAAGCCCTACTCACTCACTCATTCACTCACTCACTCACAAGTATCTATTTCCAGAGAAGCTTATCACATAAGATTTGAAAGTGCTTTTGTAAATAAAACACAACATACGTCTGATTGTTAAAAGAGTGGCATAGTCTGCATAAAGTGGAAGGAGATATATCCAACCTTCTCTCTTACGCAAACGTCGGATATCGCTGGTTTATACAGTGGAAAGTAGGTATTCATGATTGATGAACTATCCCTGCAATATGGTCTTGTTCTTGTGCGAAATCACAGTACCCAAACTACATGTGAAATATGAGGAAACAAGAAGGTCAATATAGTCTGTCTTCTTCCTTAATATGGATTAGGCCTTTAGACCTGTTCCAAGGCTAATCAAACTGCTCTCTCCACCTCAATAGGGGATGCGATATTTCTTCTTCTAATGGGTTGTAAAATAGTGCTTGTCCTGGTAATCTAGAAGGTTACATCCATTTGACGTGATCTTTCCACTTGCTCTTATATATTTTAATTTCTTCCTCTAGTTCTTCCCTTCCCGGAATCGATCTTTTCCAGTAATACCCAATAAGGGCCTTAAAATCTCATGAGATGCTTCCAGTCTGATTTTTCCTTGGTTTTAATTACCCATTTCTCACGCCATATTTTAACGAGGGTGTGCATACTATTCTATGTAATCTTAACTTAAGATCATTCCTCATACTCCTGCCCAAATATCCCTTTATACGTATTGGTTGTATAATATGCATTGACATTTTCTTGCATTTCTGCCCTTATATCAATTACTGATATATTTCATACCAAATATTTAAAGGTCCTATTTGTCCATTTATTTGTCCTATTATAATCTTTCCCCGCAATTAAGCTTTTGCTTTCATAACCATTACTTTTGTTTTTCTCCCGAAATTTCCATGCCATATTTTTACTTTCTCTACTTGTAAGTAGAGGAAGCATTGTATTCCACCCAAAAATTCGATGTAGAGATTTCACCGGAAATATATGTTTTGAGACCCCCTGAATCAAAAAAAAAAAAAAAAAAAAAAAAAAAAAAAAAAAAAAAAAAAAAAAAGCATTTTTACTTTCTCTACTCTGAGTAGAAGAAAGTATTGCATTCCACCCCAAAATTTCGCTGTCGATATTTCACCGGAAATATATGTTTAGAGACCCCCTAAATAAAAAAAATAAAACATTTAGAAAAAGGTCCGTGTATGTCTGTGGGTCTGTCAGTCTATGGATAGCATAACTCAAAAACAAAAAGTCGCTTAAAAACCAAAGTTGGCATTTAAATTTAATATATTTTAAGGATGCAACAAAGATTTTAAAGGAAACTTCTCCTGCCTAAACTGGCCTTTTTACATGGAAAATTTTGCAAGAATGTTTATTTTCTCGAAAATGTCTAACGATTTTGATTAATATACCATATGTTTGAGAAATTTTTATGACAAATGAAATGTATATTTTAAATTTTCTGGCTATAGATAGTCCTGTTTACTCTGGATGACTTTTGAATAACTGGTAAACAGTAAGAAATAGACCAAATCTTACTATAAAAAGACGTATATTTTACACTCATCTTACATGCAATTTATGTCTAAATAAAATTTTTTGTAGACTGAACCATTTCGGAGATTTTCCTTGTTATTTGTGTGAGTTTTGGAATACTTAAATTTTCGTCAAATGGAAGATAGTTATTCATTTTTTTATATCTTAGCCGTGCAAAGAGAACGGGATATCAGAGCTTTAAAAGACTTGACTATCGCTCAAAGCCTACTGTATTACCATACTCCCCTTGAACGTTCAAGGAAATAAGCAATAAGATAATTTCTGCAAATGTTTATCTCAACTAACAGAAGAAGATAGAGGAATAAGAGTTTGTATGAATGGTAGAGAAAGTCATGTGAGTACAACATCAGATTTTGTGCTGAAACAAGAATTCGAATGCAGTGTCACTCCCGTTTTGGCTGCTGCAGACCCATCATCCGATTCTGAGTGAAGTGTTGCAACCTGTTGATTGTTTTGCACTGTGCGCGTGCCGCACGGCATGAATTCAGAACACTGTGTACCCCTCCTACCAGGAAAGCAGATAAGTCACCCCATGGCGCTATCTGAACGTCGCTGAACAAACTATACCTACTAGAATTAGGGTTCCAGTGAAATCATATCGACAATAAACCATTAGTTCAAGGAGTTCCTGTAATCTCAGGACGTTCAAAAGCAACATGTGTGTGCCGAAACACGCGAAGACAAAGTTATCAAAATTAAAAAAAAAAAAAAAAAAATGAATAAAAAAAAAAGAAGAAGAAGGAATTGGTAGAATTTAGGAAATGACAGTAAGAATTGTACTTCAGGTCTGAATAAGAGCCTTAAAGTTCGGCAATATAAGTAGAAACTTTCGTGGGAGTTATGGTGTTTATAAAGGAGCGGGTATTTCTAAAATTCGTTTCTTTTACTGCGCATTCCACAGATTTACATAGGTGTTTAGTGTGACGGTTCGTAGCCTTCAAAGACTTATACTGCGTTGGCGATCGCCACAAGGGGATTCCCCGAGTAACATTTCTGGACTCATTTTTATTAGAGAAACCATTATTTTTAAACCGTAAAGTATTGATGTATAAGAAGTTAGCAGCTATTATACAGTTAGTTCTTAGCTCGGCCGGACCGCTCCGAGCGAGCGAGGACCAGCCATAGTTACACGTAAACTACCGGTGAGTCATGGGTACGGAACTTACATTAGGCTTCCTACTTTGCAACAGATTATATCTCAAAAACAATTCTGGTTTACTGAAAATCGCCATATCATTCATGCAGCCCTTTACTACACTGCAAAAGTTGGGGTTTGGTGCGCGGCGAGTGCGCATAGAGCTATCAGTCCCATATTTTACGACACAACACTTGATTCACACGTTTATGCAAATCCTATTTTAAATACTTTTTCCGCAACTAACAAGAAGTGAAAGACTGTGAGGCTGATTTCAGTAGGATACAGCTACCTCACTGCTGGGAATTCTATGCATGAATTTTGAAGTGTGTATGATACTAGATTAATTAGTTGAGGATTTCGTTCCCCTGACCTCTCTCCATGCGATTTTTATTTATGAAAAATGTCTAAGAATAAAGTGTAACTATCAAATTCGCACACGTTATAAGAATTGGACGATAAAATAATAAGTCATAAGAGAAATACAGGAGGTCAGTCAACATGAACTTTTACGAGTAAACCAGAAGTGTTTTGGAGATACAGGGAATGTGTTCCCGTTGAAGGTCATCAAGTTCAACATCTGTTGTTATGCAGGTAACCCTAATGTGAATTAGTACAATAGTGTTCCGTACCCATGACTTACCGGTCGTTTACGTGTAACTCTTGCGGAGGACATGTCACCCTGAGGTGGTCCGGTCGCTCTACGAACGAACTGTACTTTAACAGTTACACTTTCGAGTGCTAAGATTCAGAAACAGTTGCATTCTATATTCTCAAATAGTTGGCAACTCGCTTACTATTAGCCTCCATTAAATGTATCAGTCAGTTAATTGGTATTATTATCCCTATATCCACTCACGCGTACTTGGAGAAAAAGATCCATAGTTCACAACTGTAGCAGCCGGTAGCAGATTCCTCGAGACATTGAAGACGGCGTCTAACTTACTGGGGAACTTCGTTATCAATTTTAATGAGCTGTTCAGTGTTCGTCTAATAAGTGTCTATGATAAGATGCCCATGTTTATCAAATTACAGAAAGTAAGAACGAATGTTCACGGAAATTGCAAAATATCCATTTTATGCTTCATGTCAATACACTAATAATGCATATGTCTATAAAAACCTCTAGAGCCTTTTTAAGAAAATAAAAAAAAAGAATCGGCAAACATTTTTTCAAGTAAAAGGTAGATGAATGGGGCGAGTAAAATACGCACATAGACATGTTTTTCAATATTTTAGGAAATTAGGAAATTCCAAAATATGGATTCCGGTGAAATTTCGATATCGAATTTTTGGGTGGAATAGAATACTAGCTCTACTAGCTCTAACTCTTAGGCAGGTAGAAAAAGGAATAGACAACTAAAGTATATAATAATACTACTATTTTATTGTGTTGAAAGTCCTGCTTTGTAATTAAATTAAAACGATTTTAAATCACTCTTTTATTTTATTTTTAGTTTCCTCTACCGCTTACTTACGGCAGGTAAAAGAAGTGACTTATTTCACCGAATTCGATGTCGAAATTTAATCGGAAGTACATATTTTAAGGCTCCTGGGAAAAGATCTCCGTGCATATATGTTTGATTCTGTTTGCAATAAAAGTGAATGTTAAAAAGGAAAATTAAAGCGTTATTTTGAAGTAATTATAATATATGTAACAAGCAGTAAGATATTTAATCGTCGCTGCCTTAGTAAGACAACTGAAACATGTTGAAGTTTCTTGGTGCCTAACTCTGCCACCGCATGGCAGCACCATCCACAGGTACACTGGAGTAAACTTGGAGGTGTAATAAACTAACAGAACTTAAACCCAGGAACATTTGTTTTGGGCTCCAAAAGTATCCTCTTTGATATATTTGCATCTAAATATAAATATACTTATTCCTGCAGGAAATTTTTAAAAGTATGCAGTTTGTTTTGTTTGTATTAAGGACAAGGTAATAAAGAGGAAACATTAGCAGCAATAACAGAAGTCATTTGCACTTATATTTGAAATTAAATTGAAATTATGAAAAAATAAATGAAATTAATATTGATACAAGTTTTCTACAATTTTAAACAACGTAAGATGGTATAACAACTTCATTTATACTCCTATATATAACGGATTATCGGTGTTAAATGCTTGTTTGACTCAAATTGATCATTCAAATATAATATTAAGCAGATACAAAATTGAGAAGATCAAAATGGATTCTGACCGGAAAGGCCATGTGTTGACAATACGTATGTAATCCAACAGTTAGTCGAAAAAATAACGGCAGTTGGTGAAGAAACCCATTTGACAATAATACATTTAGAAAATGCTTATGACTCAATTCCAAGGAACAAATTAGGGAGGTATTAGAGAAACACAACATAGATAGAAAACTAATTGAAATTATTAAACAGATTTATAAAGTTAACACGATTTATATTAAAATTGGAAATATAATATTTAATCCTACAAAAACCACAAAGGGACTGAAACAAAGTTGCAGTCTATCACCAATTTTATTTAATATTTATGTAGAGTATATATTAATGAAATTGAAACAAAGCTGCAAAGCTATGGGCATTCCAATAGGCAGCAGGTTTTTATTGATACTACAATATGTAGATGACCAATTGCTTTTAGCGCAAGGCAAATTTTATATGGAATTTATGATAAAAAGGTTGAAAAACACATGAATAATGGGGTCTTACTGTATCATCATGAACCAGTTCGTTTTAGTCTATGTGGCCTGTAACGATAAACCTAGGGAAGATGGTCTTGGTCTTTCCACCACTGTTTTGGTCCTCCTTCGTCCCTGTGACCAGTTGGAGGATACTGGAATGTCAATTTTGCGAATCCAGTTCTTTCCATTCTCATAAAATGTATTTTCCATTCTCGTATTTTTCTATCTCGTCAGTCAAACTTGGTACTCCAACGTTTTCTCTGATGTCCGTATTCTTTGGTGGTCCAACCTAGTAATTCCTAACAGTGACCTCAAGAAACGCATAGGGGCTACTTCAAGTTTATGTGAATTCCTGTTATTTAAAATCCAAAGTTCACTTCCGTGTCTGAAAGCAGTTTTTGATGTGATATTAAGTAGCCTTAGTTTTGTATAGGTCGTCATCTGTTTGCCAAAATGTCTCTTTATTACCCCATTCAATTTACGAGTTATATTTTTGTAATTTTCGATGAATATCATTCTTGTGATTTTCAAATACATTTCCTAATTATAAGAAATTCGACACTTATTCTATAATTTTTCCATCAATCTCCATTTTCACTCGTGTAGTTTTTTCACACATTGCCATTGTTTCAGATTTTGAAGTAGAAATTGTCATATCATATTTTCTGGCGATTTCGAATAGTTGGTACGCTGATATTTTTAAGCTGTCTTCAAAATTTTAGAGTAAAAGTTGATCATCTGCATATAATATTGTTTGGACTATTTTATTTCTTGTTAACGGAATTCCACTGAAACTGTTTCCATTCTTGAACTATTCTATTCTATAACTATTCTATTAATACAACATAACTCAAAATGCGCTTAAAAACCAAAGATACTATTTAAATTACTATATTTCAAGGATGCGACGCGAAGATTTTGAAGAAAATTCCTCCACCCTAAACTACCCTTTACATGGAAAATTTATCGAAGCTTTTTATGTTCTCAAAATGACTAACGATTTTGTTTAAAATGGCATATGCTTAATATATTTGTATCGCAAATGAAATATCTATTTTGAGTTTCCTGGCTATAGCCTATGCAGTCTTGTTTACTCTTGATGACTTTTGCACAACTGGTAAACCGTAAGAGATAGACCAAACCTTACTGTAAAAAAAAATGTTAAAACAGGCAAGATATGTCCAAATGCATTTTTTCGTGGAGTGAATTATTTCGGAGATATTCCTTGTTATTCGAGGGTGTTTTGGAATACTTACTTTATTCAGATGTGAGGTCGTTATTCACCTTCTTATCCCTTGACTGTGCAAAGAGAACGGAATTTCAAAGCTTTAAAAGATTTGACTATCGCTATAAACCTACTGTAGTTTGACTAACAGAAGAAGATAGAGGAGTAAGAGTTTGTAAGAATAATTAGTGCAAGAGTAGCGAAAGTCATGTGAGTGCAACATTTTTTTTTTTTTTTTTTTTTTTTTTTTTTTTTTTGTGTGTGTGTGCCCAAAAGATATTTTTAAGTGTTGGTAGTGTAAATATTTCCAGTTTATTATGCTAATCATTAGTAAAAGTTTTAAATTAATCTGGCTAAAAGTATCGATTTTTGTTTTCAACGTGAATATGTTCCTTATACCGGGAGGTTTGTGTTGTTTGAGTAACCTGCTGTAAGCGCTAATAACAATTATTTATTCAAACTGGGAAGTCGCCAGGTTATGTTTACAATAGCTACATACATAGAAAGTATTAGCACTTGTTTGAACAAAGACGGGTATCCATATTAGAAATAGCTACTTGATGACCTGTGTGGAGGTAATTTTATCATAAAGAAATGTACAGTTGTTTGTTACATCATGATAAGTGGTGTTGGTGTGTTGGTTTCCCGGTGTGGACGCAAACTTCCTTGAGGCAGGTACCGTGTGCCGCACAGATAAGTACTCCACGGATTGTCACGTGTATCACGCACTGCGCCCTATAAAATATTTGTGCAGGTCCTGGAGTGTCATCACCTGCACGCTGCTCTCCGCCTAATCATGGTAAGTATAGTGTCCTCTTGGTCGTTAAGTCCATGTCAACTTCTCCTAAGTACTGTCTACGATACACAGATCAGACTGGCATCGCAACTAAGGGCTTCACTGCACTAGAGTGGAACCAGTTGCTATGAAGTGGTTTAATCCACTTGGGGAAGACACTCTGACGTCTCTGATTGGCTAAAGCTATATATGAATTGATTCCTGCTAGTTGGAATATACATTGGTGCATCATGTTTGTTTCCAAAATACAGTAAAAACAAAGTTGCATTAGGGACACTGGGAGTGAAATTTGAAAGTTCCACATTTCTTGATTGATGTTTCTGAAATTTTTACTGTGTTTGTATTTATATGAGAATAGGAGGCACACCAAATTTCATTAAAATTGGGTAATTCGTTTATGATATATAAATTATTTTATGAATTTATTAGGCACATTTTCAAAATAGAGCTTGCGTCTATTGACTTTTGAAAATTCATTTATATTGGCAGAACTGATACTCTAAAACATGGGTAACAACTGTATGAAGAGATATTTCAAATACGTTTGCTGATTATGCTGTACATAGTTTTTTAATAACAAAGAAAATTTAATCTTAAAAATTATTGGGTTTTTTTCATACAAAAAAAATGTTTTTGGAATTCATGTTAATGATAACATCAATATTGAAGCATAATTTTATTTAGCTGCTATTTATGAATACTTTTGGAAATTGTTATTGAATTTGAAGCAAAACTCAGGCGCGACCTTCTTTTGGAATGTGCAGAAATGTAGTTTTGAGTAAAACAGGCTTTTATATAGGAACATACTGTGTACGTTAAGGGAAGGGCGCTATTTGAAAGGGCCGTAATGACCACATGGAGTGGGGGATATGAAAAATGTTAGCTGATCCAAATGCACAGATGTTCCAGGAACATTTTAAGGTAAAAAAAAACAATTTTCGACTTTTTGACAATTTTGACCAAAATTTCACTCCCAGTGTCCCTTAAAAATACAATTATCGGGATCGCTTTGTGAGGAAGACCCCCGTTTGTATGCCCAAAATTACTTTATTAAAGCGAATTACTACTGTTATACAGTTATCACCAGGGTCCGGATGTTTATGAGTCATACTTTTTGCCTGTGTTTTTTGTTTTTCGTGGAAAACATAAGCGAAGCACGATTTTATCAATGATGATTAAAAATACGCAAATCTCATGGGTCATATTTTGGCCTTTTTAACGTCTTCTGTTACTTTCTTGTCATTTTTATTTTCTATACTATGTATAGTAAGTTGAGAAAGTATTTTATTCCACCCAAAAGTTCGATGTCGAAATTTCGCCGGAAATAGATGTTTTAAAACCCCTGTAACTTCAACAGAGGACCTTATTGCTCGAGTTCACGGAGCGATTAAAAATATTCAAAGACAACCGCACGTAATGGACCCTGTGCATGATATAGGCTCTGCAATGACGTAGGAGGTACACAGTTCGAAGCCCGTTTGTAAGTAGACAGCTCGATGCACTACAGCGTCCAAACCGTGTATTTCCGGACAGGGTTTCCTGTTTGAAACTCGGCCAGCATTCTAAGCGTTGTCGGTGTTTTTGGGATTTTCTGTATATGGCAAACCTATATCAGTTTTAAGCAATTCCTCCCTTGAATCTGTTTAGTAATTATTAGTGACTCTATTATGATTATTATTAAGGATTTCACATTTTCTAGTCAAATATTTGCGATATAGTATTTAAATACATATTTTATTTATCAAATAATCCAAATATCATACGACAATCTGTGCTTACCAGATAAACTGTCGCTCCGTTCTAGAATTTATCGGTTAGAACAGATATCATATGATATTACTTCTGGTAACTTCCAAACTATTAGAGAAAAACGCATGAAATTTAGGCTGTAATATGTTTTCATTGCGTCTATGATATACATTTTATTATTAGTTCAGAATTTTAAATGTTCAGTCACGCGGATTCTTAAATATTCTAAAGTTATCTAAAAGTGTCATTGTCCGGGAACAACTTGGGACGCTAATAACGTCCCCTCTTTCAGTACTGCATCCCACTCATGATGCCCATTGTGGGCAGTGGTAGAGGACGCAGTAGTCGGGTGGTACGCCTTGGCTCGGCATACGGCTGTAAGCCATGGAGTTTAGCTTACTAAAGGTATCGAATTATACAACAAAACCAGTAAAATTATCCAGAAAATAAATCTGTCTTGCACTCACATGATTTTCTCTACTCTTACACAAACTATTCTTACAAACACATATGCCTCTATCTACTTCATGTTAATCGAGATAAACATTTGTAGAAATTACCTTATTCCTTATTTCCTGGTAGGTGCAAGGGAAATAAAGTAATTTCAAGAGAAAGTCAAATGTTTTAAGATGGTTTTTAAATTCCGCTCTCTTTAAATGACCAACAGATAAAAAGGTAAATAACGACCTCCCGTTTGAGAACGGTCTATAAGTATTGCAAAATTCTGACAAATAACAAGGAATATCTCCGTAATGATTCACTCCACGATAAAATACATTTGGACATAAATTGTGTGTTTTAACGAGATCTAAACTTTTTGTATAATACGACTTGTTACGGTTTACCGTTTATGCAAAAGTCATCCAGAGTAAACAGGACTATATGGGCGATAACCAGAAAATTCAAAATATACATTTAATTCGCCATGAAACTACTCGTATCTTAAGCATATGGCATTTTAATCGAAATCGTTAGAGCCATTTTTGAGGAAACATTTTTCAAAAAATGTTCCATATAAGAAGTAGTCAAGTGTTGAGTAATTTTCTTCAAAATCTCCATGCCGCATCCTTGAAAGATATTAAACTTAAATACCAACGTTGGGTTTTATAACTTTTCGTTTAAGAGTTATATTGTTCACACACACACACACACACACACACACACACACACACACACACACAGAGAGAGAGAGAGAGAGAGAGAGAGAGAGAGAGAGAGGTATGCACAGACGTTTTTCTAAGAATGCTTTTTTTATTCAGAGGGCCTCAAAACATATCTTTCTGGTGAAATCTCTACATCCCCTACTTACTATACGTAACAGAGAAACTAATAAATAGGCTAAACGTGTAGTTTCTCAAATCCTGTGTTGCAAGAGGTATAGTTTTCTAGTGCTTGACTGTAATCTAAGTAGAAATATTGTGTCTATTATTGTATTTACAGACTGGTGTCTAATTATATTTTGCAGAAGCAAGTGTTCGGGTTGGCACTTCTGCTGCTTCTCGCAGCTAGCGCCCTGGCACGCCCAGTGGAAGAAGTAGAAGAACAAGAGCAAGAGGAGACTCCGGACAAGAGATCTGTCGCAGGATGGTCCGGTCTTGGCGTAGGAACAGGCCTCGAGGGAATTGGCTACGGCACTAAATTCGATGGCGGTCTTGAGTACGGTGGTATTGCTGATGGAGGATACGCCATTGGTGATGGATACGGAGCAGGTCTCAAAGGTTTAGGCTATGGTGGAGGTCTCGGCAGAACCTGGGGATCTGGCTTCGGTGGACTTGGCTATAGTAGAGGTTTTGGCCTTGCTGGAGATCTTGGCTACGCTGGAGGTATTGGCTATGCTGGAGATCTTGGCTATGCTGGAGGTATTGGCTATGCTGGAGATCTTGGCTATGCTGGAGGTATTGGCTATGCTGGTGAAGGTTATGGAATCGGCGGCGGTTATGGCTTTGCTGAAGGAATTGCAGCTGCACCGATGGCAGTGGAGCAGGAAGTTGTCGAAGTTCCAGTAAATGAGGCAACCTACATAGATCGCCCATATCCTGTAGATGTCCCTTATCCAGTGAACAGACCCTACGGTGTCAGGGTTCCCATTCCTGTTGACCGCCCCTACCCCCAGGAGGTTCAAGTGGCAATCCCTGAACCACATCCTGTGCCAATAAGGGTCCAGGTTCCGTTCCCTGAGCCATATCCCGTTGAGTTGCCCGTGCCCGTGGACAAGCCTTACCCCGTGATCGTGGAGAAGAAGGTCGCTGTACCTGAGCCTTACGCCGTAGAGGAGAAGATACCCGTTGTGAAGCCTTATCCTGTAGAAGTAAAATTCCCCGTTCCAGAGCCTTATCCCGTCACCAAAGAGATCCCCATCGAGCGCCCTTATCCAGTGTACGTCGAAAAGAAGGTACCAATTCCAGAGCCTTATCCTGTTGAGGTTAAGGTACCATTCCCCGTGTACGTTCCCAAACCTTATCCCGTGGAAGTTAAGGTGCCCATCAAGCAGCCGTACCCCGTGGAAGTGAAGGTTGGAGTTCCTGAACCCTACCCAGTTGTGGTCGAGAAGACCATCCCAGTTCCTGAGCCTTACACCGTGGAGAGGAAAGTACCCGTACCTAAACCTTATCCCGTGGAAATGAAGGTACCAGTTGATCGTCCTTATCCTGTTGCTGTGCCCAAACCATACACCGTGGAGAGAATAGTGCCCAAACCAGAACCTTATCCCGTGGCTAAGCCTGTTCCTGTCACAGTGGAGAGGAAGGTTACTGTTGACAGACCCAGACCGTATCCTGTAGCTGTTCCCAAACCTTACCCCGTCCCTGTTAAGGGCAAGGGCAAGTGGGATTAAGGAGTAACAGAGGTATCTGCACTATACACGTTCCCTTTCTTTGATGTATTTGGCAAGAGTTCAATAAATTTGTTGCAAATACAACCATGAGTTAATTATTGAAAGAAACTGTCCTCTTCCTTTTGTCTTCCTAACAATAAAGTGATTCTTTTAACAATGGTGGCTCATCGATGAAGATTCAGGTGAAAATATCACGCCTTTATACAGCTGTAACACAATTGCACATGAAAAATAAAATCCAGGTAAAAATCTGAAACGTGACTGCGCTTAGAAACTGCAACACGACTGCGCATGTCCTTGCATTGTAACAACTTATAGCTCTAGCATCTATAACTGATATGAGATTTGCCGAGTACATTCTAGACAACTACGTGGCTTAAAAAGGAAATTTTCCTTCGAAGTCCTGGGCAGCAGAACACACGTCACAGCCACGTACTGCTAATGGTACAACGAGTACAACGCATAGTTCTACAGCTGCCACCCATCTTGTGATACATGTGCTGCAAAATATTCGGGAAGAAAGTAATCTAAAAATAATGTCAATAAACATAAATCAAGTTCATAATACACAGGTTACACCTAATGTTGACTACAGAAGGAACAAAATTAATCTTCTGCAATATCTAAATGGTTGGTTACCGCTTGCAGGGAACGAATTAACTTCAAGAATTTTATTGATTATATAAACGAAGAACTTTAACTTGAACGTGTTTTATTGACAATTTAAAATGAATATAACAAGATTTTTGGGGACGAAGCAGCCAATCTCCAGGCGGTGTCCCCTGAGTAACGCTGAGTCCGCAATCGTCATTTTAAACGGCTTAAGCGCAATCGTGATTCCACACTTTATACTCCGGATCATTATTGGTTATGTAATTTCAAAACCAAACGTATTTAATATGTGTGAGATTAAAAATGGTCTCACAATACATTAAGAACTTGTGGTTTTTTTTTTTTTTTTTTTTTTTTTTTTTTTTTTTTTTTTTTTTTTAATTCATGCAATTGGGCAAATTTTTGTGCCATCCATTCTTAACTGGTCTTTTTTCTTTACAACAGTAAGAAATTTACCACATACTGGAATCAATTTCTTTCAATAGAATATTTATCATTTTTTCTGGAAGAGTGTTGGTGAAATCGCAGCCGTATCCTGCCTCTGTAGTATGGTTGGTGGTGTATCTGCCTCACATCCAAGATGTCCCAAGTTCCAATTTCGGTTAGGATGAGTTATCTGGATAAGGTTTTTTTTTTCTTTCAAGGTTTTCACTTATTCTGAGAAGACAAATGTCGGGTAACTTTAAGCTCTATGGACCTCGGGCTCATTTGAGCATATTTTACCAATTTCTTTCATTGTTCGATATGACATTACGTTGGAAAAAGTTAATACGAAGTGAAAAAAAAAAAAAAGATACACCAGACGAAACAAACTCACAACCGCAAACCAAGAATGAAACCGTAATAATTGGGTAGACAACTCAAGTCTGTCTGTACTATTTAAGATGACAGTCAACTAAAACTCCGAGGTTTGGGACCAAATATGTAATTTTTTGTTTCCACTAATAACACATTTTTCACTTCCTGCTCCATTTAAAAATAGTATAATTCTTTTACTCTGCTCTATTTTTAAACGCTTCAATAGACAGGGGACTCCACAGTATTTAAATACCCATTGAATTTTATTTTGTTTTCATTTAGTTGTGGCTTCCTTTTCCTTTCAGAAAATGTTGCATCGGAGTACCCGTTCAAGCTAACCAAATAGCCACTAAAACACTTCAGAAATAACCTACGTTATTTCAAATATCCACTGTTTCACATACGAGCCAAGGTTCCCAACGTTACGCACTGCTAGATCTACCTGGGTACAGTGGAAAATAAAGCAAGTTTAATCTACTTTTCTGACCTTTATTTACATTAAAATCAGTAATTTAACTGTTTACAATCGTCGTTTCGACACGCATTGGTCTTAATGATTTCATTGCAAAGCATAGGTGCAAAGTCTCCCTATTATCTTTTTCCAGATAACTAAGTTCATTTGATTATCGCTGGGTTCCTTAGACTGGTTTCTGAGAGCTGGGGATGTTCTAGAAGGTTGCTATGGCGCCATCCTCGTCCGTTCTAGACGACTATCGAGTTCCGCGCGACCCGTTGCCCAGCAGTATATAGAACGAACTGTACAATAACCTCCAAGAGGTGCCACCAGATGTAGCAAGCAACATTCGTGAGACTTCTCAATTTCTGTCAGAATGTCTTATTTGTGCTCTTGTTTGGAAAATACAATTCTTTATAGCACATAATATCAGTGCCATTCATACAGCTCGCTACAATCGAGTTATCTTTGAAGTTACAAAATAATCTATAACTAAGCTTGACGAATTATTTAAATAACTTTGTAAAGGAAATTTCATCATATTATATTTCGAACACTTTTGTTTGCAGAATGTTGTAATATTCTCTTTGTACTGAATACCAGGAAAAATTAAAGAGAGTGTAACAAATGAAGCGCTGCACTGCCCACACGTGTTGACACCAGATAACAGCGACCTTTCTTAAGATGGATGATGAAACTTAGCCAGTGCATCGACTCCTTTGTGTTGTGAAATTGTAGGGGCTACCACAAACTGAATTCAATATCGTCTCAAAACAGTTCCTGTTATTCAGACCTTAGGTCACGTGCTTTCCAAAGGCTTGAGACAAACTTTTCCGGTTTAAAATACAGTATAACCTCGTTAGCGCGATATCGCTTAAGATAAACTCGCCATTAACGCGAAAAAAATATTGGCCCCGGTAAGTATACCTACATCAGTTCTTATGGGAAGTTTTATCGTTTAACACGAATTTCGGTTAAGGGAATTACGAACTCTTTTTCAGTCCCTAGCGTAATTAAATTTCACTGTAACACGTTACAGTATTCTTAAGTGTTAATTTTTTTCCGAAATGAATGCAAGAAATGCAACTACAAAGCTAACATTGCTGACTCGTTTCAAACGCATTGTATAGTAACTCCGAAAGTCGGCTTTCCAGTTCGTTACAGAAAGACCGCTTTATGTGTCAAGCTACAGCAAAGCTAAAATCAAGGAAGCCCAAATGGAAATGCAAAGAGCGGCCCAACTATACGACGGCACCGTGATTATCACCTCAACAATGAGCGTGTTCGGTACATTAAATTCAACAATGTATACATTAACGTTTAGAAACACATTCAATGCCAGGTGTTCTTTTAGTCGTAGCTAAATCGAGTTAGATCACTGAATAAAAATTTACAAACAGTAGCACATAAAACATGCAAAGAGGAAACAGTCAGCTCAAATGTGCAGGTAAAGCTTAATAATCAGGGAGCGGGGTTTTAGTAAGAAATCCATCAAGTTAACCGTACACCTACAACGGGAAGTAGAAGCGCCGGCCGGCGACCTTGCAGCGCTCTTGTAAACAAGTAGACTGGAAGACAGTACAGAGTACACCCTGCTTCAAAGGTAGGAATACCAGGGTTAAGGGGCGTTACTAGGCACCAAATAATCAATGTTTACCCATTTGAAGCGCGCAATTAACTTCGTTTTTATTAAGGTTTTAATGTCTAGAAGTTTAGCTAGAGACATCATCGTGAATGGTTATTGCAATGTGCAATAATGTATTTCCTAAATTTATGGAAAGTAAGTCGCATCCGATCTGCTCGCAGAAAGTTTTTGTATTTTGAAAAACTCCATTCCAGACGTAACAGGAGCGTACAAAAACATGACTCTGTGTCTCTGAAACTTGTTCTATTGTCTTAACAGTCTCGGGCATTTTTTATGCAAATGACTTAATATGTTATTGCGGTTACTATATTACTGAAATTCCTCTCAATGTATGAAGGACCTTCAAACAAGCCTGGTGTCATTATTTGCTTCACTGCACGTATTGCGACATTTTCACAGACTTTTATTATGTTTACAATTCTTTGGTAATATTGAGTATAATATACTATAGCCTTTAGCCATGTCCCCCACCGAGTTACATTTGGTTGTGGAGGCAAGGGAATTCCAGGTGCCATCTGTTTAAGTATCTTGATTTTGAAGGGTGTTTTGCAAAATATCTTTTTCGTGCATTTACATCCGGAAAAGAGGATATAATTTCTTCCGCAACTTGGTGGAGACTATGTGCTAGACAAGTTTTAGTTTTGGAAATGCTTACTGTATTGCTGTGGCAGCTTTCTTCATATAGGAAGTCCCGTCCGTAACAAGTAGTAAACCACTGTGTTATTGGACAGACACAATAGAGAGAAGAAAAAAGAAAACCAAATATAACATACGACAGTTGCAAGAAACAGGCTGTTGTGTAGGGGTGGGCGTGTCGTTTCCTCAACTCTCACGCTAGCTGCCGGCTCTATACTCCGTGCTGTTAATATCATTCCTATGTTTATCTACTAAAACCCCGCTCCCTGTTAATATTATAAATAAAGTGGGCCGTGGTACAAGAAAACAGACGTTTGGAATTCCCGAATCTGCTTTATCTACGATAATTAAGCATCGAAAAAAAAATCATTAATGCTGCTGCACCAGGTTCCAGAGACAAATCAAAACAACTTCATAGCGCTAATGGATAACTCTTGCCAGGGAATGGAAATTCCAGTTGGGCAGAAAATATGCATTTGCTCCTGTTTGCAAACGATCCGATAAAGCTGTCCAATGTAGTGAAGATGGAAATTTATGCTAAGGAATCTTTTTGGAGCATTTGAAGCAGGTAGACCGAAAGTTAATATGAGCAAAACTAAATATTTGGCTATAGGTGGAAAAGGACGAAATATTCAATTACCTCATGGAAAGAGTGAATCAGTGAAATAATTTAAATATCTGCCATCAGTTCTTCACGATTCTGTAAACTGTAAAGTGGATTTAGATTACAGAATGGTGCAGCAATAAAGATGCTCAGTGGAATATTATGGAGTATGCTGGAGCCTATTAGAGGACCAAAAAAGCAAGATAGAAGCAGTTGAAGTGGATGGGCGGCTACAGTATCCAGGTTGGAGAAAAGCAGGAATGAGAATATTAGAAGAATTAGTGACTGAAGGAATTCAGAACCGAAAACCAGTAGTACGGTCACTTATGAGGGATGGATAGGCAAACATCCACTACAATGGTTTCCGGCGTGCAGAAGTAAAGGGAGACGACCTAATACATCCTGGAAGTTCGGAATACCGCGAATGCCGGATGAGCGGCGATTGCTTGAAGGAGACAGGAATGAAAAGTATAAGTGGAGAATGGAAGTAAAGGGTATCTTCTGAAAAGTGGAAATGCTCTCAAAAGAAGAAAGAAAATACTTTTTTGGATTCAGGAGGTTTCAAAACATATTCCCGGTGAAATCTCGACATCGAATTTTTGGGTCGAATATATATTTCCCCTACTTACTATCGTATGTAGTAGAGAAAGTAAAACCACACTTCCCTCTTCCTTAAGCTAAACTGCGGCGGTAGATTGAATGCATTAATGGTAAATCATAATTCAAAAGTGTTACACCGTCATGTGTTTTGAGCGGAATCCATAAGCTTGGTCACGTTTTGCTCAGAACTTTGAGACTGTGCTATCGGTAAAGACGGATCAAATGACCTTTAACCTGAAGGTCATCCGGATTCGTAGACTTAGCAACCAAAATCACGTGGTTTAGGTTTTATTTTATTCTTCTAAAAATCGTAACAAGGAAGAAGCTGTCAGATGCAGCGAAAGTAGCAACAATAAAATTTATTCTAAACTATATTGTTCTATGGATTTTGGTATGTATGAAGCTGATAAACTAACACTGGTTGACCAGTCACCATGAGAATTGTTACATGTGTGTTTTTACATGGAGTTCTTTATGCTATCCATTTCACTATACAAAGCATTACATTCATACACTTTACTCTACTCGGTTTTCTTTTACGCAACACATTCACCTGTCCGTTACTCTTCCTTCGACATACAATTCATACAATTTGCTATAATTGAAATACAAATACAACGTATTGAATTCACGGAGTTTTCTCTACTCATTTTTTACGAAACACAATCACATGTCTTTCTCGACTCTCTTTTCTGCAAAAAATTCATACAATGTTTGACATATTGATGCAATTTATTACATTCATATACTTTTCTCTACTCTGCTTTCTTATACGTAAGACATTCACATGTCCTTCTCTACTTACTGATAAACATACAATTCTTATAATTTTCTATATGATTGAAATACAAATTAGCGGTTTTCTACTTCTTTTTATTTTATCTAACACTTTTACGTGTCTTTCTCTGCTCTCTCTCTTCTACAAACAATTCTTACTATAATTTTCTGTATAACTGAAATAGAAGCGTAATACATTCACGCGAATTTCTCTGCTCGCTTTTCTTGCTATGGTATTTGTGGTTCTTCAGTAGTGGTATGTGAACATCAAAGAACGAAACGACGGTTAAAAACCAAAGTTGTTACTTATGCTTAATATCTTTCAAGGATATGACACGAAGATATTGAAGAAAATTCCTCCACCCCAAATTACCCTTTACACGAAAAATGTTTCGAAATTTTTGATTTTCCCGAAAATGACTAAAGATCTTGATTAAAATGTAATCTGTTTAAGGTATTTTTATTGCAAATGAAATGTATATTTTGAATTTTCTGGCTATAGCCCACGTAGTTCTGTTTCCTCTTGACGACTTTGCATAACTGGTAAACCGTAAAAGATAAACCAAATCTTACTATACAAAAGTGTAGATCTTGCTTTATGTCCAATTTTTTTTTAAGTGAACCATTTCGTAGATATTCCTTTCTACTTGAGTGAGTTTTGGGAAACAAACTTTCGTCAAATGGAACATTGTTCATTTTTTAATATGTTAACCGTGCAAAGAGAACGGAATTTGAAAGCTCTAAAAGATTTGACTATCACTCAAAGGCTATTGTATTCCCATATTCTCCTTGTACTTACAGGGAAGATAATACGATTTCTACAAATGTGTATCTCAACTAACACGAAAGAAGATATAGGAATAAGAGTTTGTAAGAATGGTTAGTACAAGATTAGAGACTCATGTGAGTGCAACACATCAGAGATTTTTCAAATTATTGTCATTTTTATGCTCTGTATAAATGGCAGTCCGGTTTGGGAAAGCTAAATCCTCCTGTCTGAATTAAACATAGGGATGAATTCGCGATATCTAAAAGTGTTGATGGAGTGCAACACTTTTTCTTCAACAGGAAAGCAGGATTGAAAATAATATATTGGTTTTAAGTTAATAAATATTATAGCTTTTGTATAAGTAAAACTGTTTCAATACCTTTACTGTTCGTCTCATAACAATATTAGAATTTCTCACTCCAATATAAGCTCTGTAGGTGTATCTTATATATTTAAATGAGCAATTCTTATATATATATATATATATATATATATATATATATATATATATATATATATATATATATATATAGATATTTATTCCGGGCAACTTGGAAACGGCTCTAACGATTTCGATCAAATTTTGTATTCAGATTAGATTTTGCTTTTTAAGTTCAACTGTATAGGTGTAATTCCCGAAAAAACGCGATTTTGCATAAAAAATAACATTTTTTTATTCCCGCTTCTACTGCGCAATTCTTGTATATATATTCCCGCTATTTCAGAAACGACTCTAAAGATTTGATTAAATTTTTGTATACATGCATATTACTTTCACAGTGTTTTCTCTACTCACTTTTAGGTAACACATTCACATCTCTTTCTCTACTCACTCTTGTATAAACAATTTTCCATAAAAATCGTGATTTTTCACCAAGAAACAGCTTTATTCGCACTTTTAAAATAAGTCATACCATGTTCTATATGTTTGAAATATAAATGCTATTACATTCACACTGTTTTCTCCTCTCACTTTTAGGTAACACATTCATATCTCTTTCTCTACTCACTCTTCTACAAATAAATACACAATTTTCTGTATGTTTAAAATAGAGATGCTACATATTACTTTCACAGTGTTTTCTCTACTCACTTTTAGGTAACACATTCACATCTCTTTCTCTACTCACTCTTCTACAAATAAATACACAATTTTCTGTATGTTTAAAATAGAGATGCTACATATTACTTTCACAGTGTTTTCTCTACTCACTTTTAGGTAACACATTCACATCTCTTTCTCTACTCACTCTTCTTTAAACAATTTTCCATAAAAATCGTGATTTTTCACCAAGAAACAGTTTTATTCGCACTTTTAAAATAAGTCATACCATGTTCTATATGTTTGAAATATAAATGCTATTACATTCACACTGTTTTCTCCTCTCACTTTTAGGTAACACACTCATATCTCTTTCCCTACTCACTCTTCTACAAATAAATACACAATTTTCTGTATGTTTAAAATAGAGATGCTACATATTACTTTCACAGTGTTTTCTCTACTCACTTTTAGGTAACACATTCACATTTCTTTATCTACTCACTCTTCAATAAACAATTTTCCATAAAAAACGTGATTTTGCACCAAAAACACTTTTATTCCCACTTTTAAAATAAGTCATACCATGTTATGTATGTTTGAAATGCTACTTCATTTACACTGTTTTCTCTACTTGCTTTTGGGAAACACATTCATAATTGTTTCTCTACTCACTCTTCTACAAATAAGTCATACAATTTCGTGCATGTTTGAAATAGAAATGCTACGTATTACATGCACACTGTTTTCTCTACTTGCTTTTGGGAAACACATTCATAATTGTTTCTCTACTCACTCTTCTAGAAATAAGTCATACAATTTTGTACATGTTTGAAATAGAAATGCTGCATATTACATTCACACTGTTTACTATACTCACTTTTAGGTAACACATTCACATCTCCTTCTCCACTCACTCTTCTACAAACAATTCATATCATCTATACAACTTGGTTGTTTATATTGTCACCGCGCCCGCCGCATCTAATTGCCGACAACAGCAGTGTCACCCATCGCATTATTGTCGGCACTACCGCAAAGGAGCCGAAGGAAAGAGATAGAGAATGACCGCATTGTTGGGGCGCTTGCCGAAAGAGAGAAAAGGATAGAGGCTACTGGAATCTTCTACTTTGTATCTCACCGCAATAAGTGAACGTTCCTGAAGCTTCCAGAATAGTGCCTGGGAGATATAAATAGCGGTAAAGTGTGAGAAGAGGCAGTCAGACGTATGTGAAGCATTGAGTAGTCGTGCCGACGGAGAGGACAGACGTATGTGAAGGTTGAGGAGTCGTGCCGACGGAGAAGGGACAGTTCTTTGTGTTACGAATTCGGGGCCGTGCTGTTGGAGAATCAGAAAAGACTTTCTTGCTGTTGCAACGAGTGTACAAGTTACTGTTTACGGAAATAAAAGTGTTTCTTTATCTCGACTACATCTGTTTACTTTACTTCACACCCACCACAAAAGTCACACTGGTGTCAGAAGTGGGATCCGTCGAATTGCTTCTAGTTTCGTTACATCGTCGTTAGAAGTTGCAACGTTAGAACCAAGATGGAGGGAGATTCGGAAACCAGGATGATGGCAATGATGAAAGAATTATTCGCCGAAATGAAGACGGCAAACGACAACCTCGCTGCCAAAATGGAAACGTTAAATGACAATCTCGCTGCCGAGCTGAAAGAGATGAAGATGGAGCTATTGGTGAAAATTGACGGCGAATTGACTGGCGTGACGGAAGATGTGGAAGAACTCGGCGAAAAGGAGAAAGACCTCTGCCAGCATGTGGACGTCGTGGAGGACGACGGGGAACGTCTTGGCGCCCTGGTAGTAAGAGTTGACGAGAGCGTCAAAGTACTGGATGCCAGGGGCAGACGGAATAGCGCGGACCCGGGAAGGAAGCACCTAGTGGCCGAGGCGACAGTTGCGCCCGTTTCCGATGATATGAGGGAAGACGTGGAACAACTCGGCGAACTGATTGGCGTGAGGGAAAACGTGGAACAACTCGGCGAACTGATTGGCGTGACGGAAGACGTGGAACAACTCGGCGAACTGATTGGCATGACGGAAGACGTGGAACAACTCGGCGAACTGATTGGCGTGACGGAAGACGTGGAAGAACTCGGCGAAAAGGTGGAAGACCTCTGCCAGCATGTGGACGTCGTGGAGGACGACGGGGAACGTCTTGGCGCCCTGGTAGTAAGAGTTGACGAGAGCGTCAAAGTACTGGATGCCAGGGGCAGACGGAATAGCGCGGACCCGGGAAGGAAGCACCTAGTGGCCGAGGCGACAGTTGCGCCCGTTTCAGATAACGAAAGTGTACGTCTCGGGGAAGACAAAGGGGCAGTTCAGGGACGTCGTCGAGGATCCTCTGGAGGAGTGTGTCGGGTACGTAACCAACCAGGATACGACGTGGAGGACGATCAGCAGGGAAGCGCACAAGCGAACGAGCATCACGCGAGAACCGACTTGGCGTGTGACATGGGGGGACCGTCGGAGCCATCCAATCACCTGACGCATAGTGCCGTGAACGGAAGAATGGTGGACATCATCGTGAACGGCAGGATACAGGAGAGGCCGTGCCGAGCACGAGTGAACACGAGTGCAGCGGGGGACGCGACTCGCGCGGATGTGGTGGAGTTTGTTGCCGGACCCATCGGAAGCAAGGTGGCTGCGAAGGTGCGCCAGAGAGGTCGGCGGACATGGTACCCAGTGAGCCGTTTCCAAGTGCGCAGGATGGCCCGTCAACACACCAGGAAGAAGGGCAACTGGACGAGGGACCGTCAAGACCGGCGGTACTGTTGCAGAATTTCGAAGCAGGATGGCATACGTCGTCCTACCCAGACCAAGGGACACTATCCAACAGCGATACCTAGGATCGTGCCTCCTGGAGAAGAGGTTCGATGGGATAGTCCGCCGGGGCGCAAGGGAGATGCCGCAGTGATAGTGCTGGTCGGGACGACCAGCTCTGAGGAGGGAGCAGTGTCACCGCGCCCGCCGCATCTAATTGCCGACAACAGCAGTGTCACCCATCGCATTATTGTCGGCACTACCGCAAAGGAGCCGAAGGAAAGAGATAGAGAATGACCGCAATGTTGGGGCGTTTGCCGAAAGAGAGAAAAGGATAGAGGCTACTGGAATCTTCTACTTTGTATCTCACCGCAATAAGTGAACGTTCCTGAAGCTTCCAGAATAGTGCCTGGGAGATATAAATAGCGGTAAAGTGTGAGAAGAGGCAGTCAGACTATGTGAAGCATTGAGTAGTCGTGCCGATGGAGAGGACAGACGTATGTGAAGGTTGAGGAGTCGTGCCGACGGAGAAGGGACAGTTCTTTGTGTTACGAATTCGGGGCCGTGCTGTTGGAGAATCAGAAAAGACTTTCTTGCTGTTGCAACGAGTGTACAAGTTACTGTTTACGGAAATAAAAGTGTTTCTTTATCTCGACTACATCTGTTTACTTTACTTCACACCCACCACAAAAGTCACAATATATATGTATATATATCTTATATATTTAAACGAGCAATTCTTGTATATATATATTTATTCCGCGCAACTTGGAAACGGCTCTAACGATTTCGATCAAATTTTGTAATCAGATAGGGTTTTGCTTTTTAAGTTCAGTTATATAGGTGTAATTCCCGAAAAAACGCGATTTTACATAAAAAATAACATTTTTTATTCCCGCCTCTACGGTGCAATTCTTGTATATACTCACGGTATTTCAGAAATAGCTCTAAAGATTTGATTAAATTGTTGTATACATGCATATTACATTCACAGCGTTTTCTCTACTCACTTTTAGGTAACACATTCACATCTCTTTCTCTACTCACTCTTCTATAAACAATTTTCCATAAAAACGTGGTTTTGCGCCAAAAAACATTTTTATCCGCACATTTAAAATAAGTCATACCATGTTCTATATGTTTGAAATATAAATGCTATTACATTCACACTGTTTTCGCCTCTCACTTTTAGGTAACACATTCATATCTCTTTCTCTACTCACTCTTCTACAAACAATTCATATCATCTATACAACTTGGATGTTTGTATATATCTAACTGTTAAGCTCGAAAACCACTTAACCGATCACCGCGAAATTCGGCACGTATATTTATTGTTTCATGGTAACAATTTTACTACACAATATATTACTTTCAGATGGTTTTCTACTCGCATTTCTTTTACGTAGTATGTTCATTTATCCTCTGTTTGCCCTTCAACATACAATTCATATAATATTCTACGATTGAAATATAAATGCAACGTATTACATTCACACGGCTTCCTCGACTAATTCTTCCTTTACGAGGCACCATCAGTCTTCTTTCGCTACTCGCCCTTCAACATATAATTCATACAATTTGATATGTTTGAAAAAGAAATACAACGTATTATACTCATACTATTTTCTCTACTCACTATTGTTTTACGTAACAATTCACATGTTATTCCCTATCGTTTATCAACTTCACACATACCAACGCCTATACATATCGTATGTTGAAGAGTGAGTAAATTCCAAAACAGGTTGACCGATCGCCATGAAAAGTGATATATCTTGTTGTCTTCATGGTGAAGGTTTTCATGCAATCCATTTTACCACCCAACGTATTACGTTCACGTGTTTTTCTCTGCTCCTTTTTCTTTTACCTAACATACTACTACCTCTTCTACAAACATAAATTTTTCCATGCACTTCAAATATAAGTGTAACGTATAACATTCACACCGTTTTTCTACTCATTTTTATTTTACTAAACAAAATCACATTTCTTTCACTACTCCCGTTTCAGCGAACAATTCCGAACAATTCATACAATTTTCGATATGATTGAAACAGGAATGCGTAGTACATTCACATGGCTTTATCAACCAGCTTTTCTTCCTGTAGTATTTGTTATTGTTCAACAGTGCTTTTACTTAGTGTTGCTCCGGTACTTTAATAAAAAACAAAGAAATAGTTAAAAAAAGTAAAGTAATCACAATTGATGTCAGGAGTGCGCCGAAAAGCACGATATGGAACAGTTGATGAAATAAATGTTAGCCAAGATGGACATAATGGGAAATGAAATTAATTCTGGAATGCGGCAGAGGAAACAAATATGAAAGCTGAATTGGAAAAATGTAAACTACGGAATAGAAAATATAGGAACAAAGATGGACAAAATGAAAACAAAAATGGAAGGCAAACTGAAAATGTAAACTCCAAAACAGAAAAGAAGATGGGAATGTGTAATATGAAGATAGATCTATCTGAGAATACTAACGAGCGACTGGCCAGGGTAAAGGAAGCCCTGGAAGAACTCGACGGAAAGATGAAGGACCTTGGCGAATGTGTTAACGCCCTGGAGTCAATCGCAGCAGCAAAGAACTGAACTCCATAATAGAACAAATGCTCGACGAAAACGTCAAACTGGGTGGACATCTATGGGGGAGGTCTGCGTTTAGCATTATATGTTTTATAGCTGAAATGATAGTGTTTATGAAATATTTGTATCTCGGAAATGACTCTTCACAATTGCGACTAAAATTGTTATTTAGTTAACGTTTTGACTTTCAGTTTATCTAAATAAGTATCTTCTCCCACAAAAAACAAGATTTCACAAAAACAGAGGTGAAAAACGCCGAGCGAAGCTGGTCGCCCAGGTACTTAAGATAATGAAAGAAATGTCAATGCAAACGGGGTGAGCCAGATTTCAATACATATTGTTAAAATACTTCTTTGCTGCGATAATCTATAGCAAAACAAATCGATAATGTAGGCAGTAACCTGTAATCATGTGTGTACTGCCGTTCTGTTTCCTGACCTAATTAAAAATCGAAAGAGAAGAAGAGGGTGTGGCAGCAAAAAGAAAACATGACTACTAAGAGTACAAACATGCAAATGAACAACACTATCTTTGAACAAGTATCTGCATTAAGAGTACTAATGAAGCATGAAGAAAAAGAACAAACACGTGTGTAAAACAGCGTCGTTAAACAACAAAATAATTTAATTTTTCCTTCTCGGCCTACCTCTACCTACATCTCTAGTTCTCTCTGAATAAGCTGGACGTCCAGGAGTATTCAGATCTTTGCCTATAATTTCATTCATTCACTTCACTTGTATAGCACCGTGCACGTACAAGATGTCATGTTTATGGTGAGCTATGATGTTGAGGTGATGCTTGTACTGCGCCCACCAGAAGAAGGAAATAATAAGCATTTTAGTGGCATAACATAATGATAAGGGTTACCCATAGCCTTATGTAAAAGGTACATTACAGGGAAATACAGGACCGGGATAACAGATAAACATGTTGATTTAATGTGCCCAAATATTTACAGGCGCGCAATTAATGTACATTTAACGTAATAATGAAAGAAAGACACTTTCTGAACATTAAACGTTTTAATAGCCTCATGAGCAATTATTGGCGACATCTCTCCTGTAGATTTTTAATAATGAAAATAATTTAACTGACACTCATAGTGGCCCGCAAATAACACAGCAAATGTGCAACAGGTTTGTAAATCAGCAACATTATAACCTAATAAGATTAATGCAAGCGTTACAGGTTATGCAAATTTTAGAGGCTGCCAAGCAATAAAGAATTAATGTGATCAATAGAAGACTTGCTATTTAAGAACATTAAAGAAACAAAAAATAACATTTCAAAGTATTTTTGTTGTAGTTTTATGATTGCAGGAATAAAACATTTATTTTTAAAACACATGGCTTTCTCTACTTCCGAGTGGGATGGCTCAGGCGGAAATGTCTGTGGCCCGCATTCGGGAGGTCGCGGGTTCGATCCCCGTGGCTCCGCACTCTGACATGTTTTTTTTTTTTTTTTTTTTTTTTTTTTGTTCTCCCGTGGTTTCTCTATGTCACTTAGGCGAATACTTGATGTATTAATCTCTTCTCCTCAGCTTCCTTTCCCTTCATTTCTCATTCCCCTCCCTTGTCATCATTCAGGTTTGGTTGATAACGCGGTTTGTTCCGGCGAATGCGGATAGATGGGACAGTTCCTTGCGCTCTGGAACCCATCCTCTGGCCCTCCCTGGAAGTTGCTGCTCAGACCGCAAGGGTCTCCTCGTCGCCCTCTTCCTGGTTGGAGGAAGCACTTCGGTTGTGCGCTAGATGTCAATATCTGTAACTGTTAGGGACCTCTGTGCGGCTCTGGGCTTCGCTTGTTCCGCTCGCTGAGAAGCCTATGGTCTCATTTCGCCTCATCTCTTCCCCTAAGAAGGATGGTAGCCCACAATAAAGCCATGTCGGGTTCGCATGAGTCGAGGTGCCCCCTCCCCTCCGTTACTAAATACACACATATATGTATCTTAGCGTTAAGCCATATGGACTTGTTACAGTTAAGACTTACAAATAGCATTCTAATGTTAGTAAGTTAAAGCTGCATGGAAGCAAATTGCACCTTTACCATCTCAGTGAAGATGTAGGTCTAAAACTATAAAAATAAAAAGAAGAAATAATCTGACATTACTTTCTCTACTCTTGTACTAACCATTCTCACAAACTCTCTTTCCTATATCTAGTCCATGTTAATCGAGGTAAGTATTTGTAGAAAGTAACTTATTGCTAATTTCCTTGCAGGTACAACGGGAATATGAGAATGTGACAGTTAAATGTTTAAGTAGCTGCTCGCTATGTGATGTCTTTAACATTTTCCTCTCTTTACATGTCCAGGACATAAAACGAACAACGTCCCATGGGAGAAACGTACAAGTATTAGACAACTCGAACATATAACAAAGAATATCTCGAAAATAGTTAACTGAACAAAATATATTAGACATAAATTTTGTAATCTAATGAGATCCAAATTTGCAGTGTAGGAAGACGTTGCCTATCTCTTAGGGTTTAACAGTTAATGTAGAAGGCATTCACAATGAAGAGGACCTTCTTAGGATATTTCCACGAAATTCAAGGTATATACATTTCATTTGCATGAAATTTGGTACTTTTACAAAAAAAATACATTTCAAATACTTTTTAAAAAATCTAACTTTTCGAAAAATACTGTATATACTCAGTCACTCAGAGTGAAAACCTTGCCCACGTCTCACACCCTGCTGGTTTATAATTTAGGGCTATTTCTGGCAGTCCATCATTGTCTATCCTCTCCACACGTTAACAGCCAATTACTCCTATAGGTAGTGTTTTATTTCTTCATTTTCAGTTTTCACTTTCAGCTCTGTTTTTATTACATCATTATTCATTATGTAGTCTAGTTTTGCGCATCCTCTACTTCTCAAGAATTTCGTTTCAGATCCTTATATCTTATTTTCCATCTTTTTGTTGCAACCCAGGCTTCATTTCCATATAAAAGCACTGGCTTTGCTATTGTTTTATAAAATGTATTTCTTGTATCCTTTCTTGTTTTAGTTCTTAAAGTGTTGTGTAATGTTCCGCGTATAGTTAGAAATCTTGATAGTTTTAGGTTTATATATCTTTCTTTCTGAGAGCCTATTTCACATCCAAGGTAGGTACCTGAAACTTGAGACTCGTTCTAAAGGTTGATCATCTAAAATAATTTTAGATCTGATTTGTCGCTTACCCCAAAAAGCTATTCTCTTGGTTTTTCTTTTAAAAATGTTGAAATTATAGTTCTTACATATTTTCAAAGTAAGCCCAACACTTGTCTACCTAATATTTAAATGTTAAAAGTAGTAATTGGCTACTCAATCCAAGTTCATGGGCGTCCAAAATATAGACTGTCTATTTTGTGCCCAATTTCATTTCAATTTCGTTACTTCATTACATGAATGGAAACCATAAGTAGTAGCTTTAATAATTTACACTTTCTCTGCTACACATAGTAAGTAGAGGAAGTATTGTATTCGACCCAAAGTTGCGATGTCGAGATTTCACCGGAAATATGTTTTGAGACCCCCTGAATCCACAAAAAGCAGTTTTAGAAAAAGGTGGACGTGTATGTGTCTGTGTGTATGTGTGTGTTTGTGTGTGTGTGCGTGCGTGCGCGCGCGCGCCTGTGAAAAGCATGACAAAAACGAAAAGTCGGTTAAAAACCAAAGTTGGTATTTAAGTTTAAAATCTTTCAGGGATGCGACACGAAAATTTTGAACAAAATTCCTACACCCTAAACTTCTCTTTACACGGAAAGTTTTCGAAAATTTTGATTTTCTAAAAAATGGCTCAAAAGATTTTGATTAAAATGCAATCTGCTTAAGATATTTTTATGGCAAATGAAATGTATATTTTGAATTTTCTGCCTATAGCCCACGTAGTCCTGTTTACTCTTGATGACTTCTGAATAACTGGTAAACCGTAAGGGATAGACCAATTCTTACTATGTCTAAATGCATTTTTTGTAGAGTGAACCATTTCGGAGATAATCCTTGTTATTAGATTTGCAATACTTATACTTTTCTCAATTGGAAGATCGTTATTCACTGTTGTAATCTCTTCGCTGTGTAAAGAGAACTGAATTTCAGAGCTCTCATATAAATACCAACTTTTAAAAGATTTGAGCATCGCTCAAAGCCTACTGCAGCTACAAGGAAATAAGTAATAAGATAATTTCTGCAAATGTTGACTTTTACTAGCATGAATATGATAGCGGAATAAGAGTTTGTAATAATAGTACACGAGTAGAGAAAGTCACGTGAGTGCAACTCATTAGATTTTTTACAAACTCGCTATTAACTCACCTACACTCCCCAGTTTCAACAAGAATAGCCTGTTTTAGAAAATTGTAGTACATTATTCATAACAAGGAAAATCTTGTTTTCTGGGATGTGTGAATAGTAAATAGTAATTCTTAGAAATAGAGAAGGATAATAATAATTGGCACACGTTATAGGTTCATTCTATTACACGAACAATAAACACACGATGTCGCATCAAGCAATAGTTTGATCAGTTTGACGCAATACATGATTTCCCCAGCAACGACCTTGAATCTTGTTTTCGCAGCAAACAAAGGAATGTTCCCTCCTTTTCTATCAGATCTAGGGCTCCCAGTAGGTTACCTAGGATGACACGTGTATATTTTTATAACTAGCTAAAAGTAAAACATGCACAGCATTTTGACAAATGGTCTAAATATTCGGTACGTAGGTAAAAGCTTAGAGTATTTGTCATAAATAATGCGACGAGTGATTGTTAATTTATCTAGAGAATTTGACTATCAGGAGTTGCATTTATCAAGAGTATTTTACGATTTAAAGGATGATACATCCTATTAAATGTTATTTAAACGCTAAAAGAAACATTTAGCAGACATACATACATCAGTGTCCATTGGCACGGCTTACAAGATTATCATATTGATGCTCCAATTTTTTAAGATGTTACCAATGTCAGCAGTTGGACTATCAGCTGTTAATTTTAATTTCGTTCAATACAAAATTTGTCAAGCAGATTCCTTACATACCTCCTGTTGTATTCAGTGTTCTGAGGTTTCCCTCTTCGAATTATTGCATCTATCTCACCATTACATATTTCACTGAAGCGAGAGTCAGGCATATTTGACATTTGAATAGCGTCTCTGTAGCGTCAAATTACCTCAGCTGTTGCGTATCTGTAGCACAGTACAGCTAGATTCTCTAACCTGATCATAACGTAAGAAAAGCAGAGGAGGTAACTAAAATTCAGAGATGATAAATGAAATGTTATAATTTTTTTGCGAATGAAGGCTGCCATTGGTTGAAAGGCTCAAACCAGGTTTACACATTTGAAAACTAGAATTACTTCACTCCACCCAAAAATTAGATACCTAGATTTCAGTGGAAACACAGTATTTTTTTTAATTTAACGTCCTTTAATGAAAGTATGAATGAAATGGGTGAAATGTGCTCAAATGGCCCTGGGGTCCACAGAGCCTAGAGTTTACCTCAGATTTGCCTTCTCAGGATAAGGGAAAATGCCATAAAAAGTCTTATCTGAATAAGTACCCTAAGCGAGATCCGAACTCGAGTCCTTTTGAATGTGAGATAGACATATTTCTCCCATATTATAGACGTGAGCTGTATACATGCTTTGAGAAACCTGAATCCAAAAAATGCATTTTAGAAAGACATCTGTGTACCTGCCTGCTTGTCTGTCTGGTTGACTGCCTTCCTGTCCACCTGTCTGTATGCCAGTCTGACTGTCTTCCTGCCTTCCTGTGTGTCTGTATGTCTGACTGTATGTCTGTGTGTCTGTCTGTCTGCCTGCCTGTCTGTCTATATATCTGCCTGCATATGTCTATCTGTTCGTGAGCAGCATAACTGAAAAACAAAAATTCCGTGCTATTAAGTTCTTCGAAGGATGAGATACGAAGATTTTCAAGGAAATCCATCCACAACAAACTGCCCTTTATGGAAATATGTCCGAACATTTTGTTTATGTCATAAACGGCTCTAAGGAGCGGGTTTGGAGGGGAGAGCTGAAGTAAAAGGGCTTGTCTCTTTTGCAGGACAAGAGTAAGACTATGAAGATAAAAGAAGTTCTTAACATTTCATCTCTTGCTTGAAAATGAATTGCCCTTCTGCAGCTTAACGATGCTGCCTCCACAGGCACCGGTGAAAACCTGTGCACAGGCCACAGATGTGGTCATGTTAAAATGGACGCTGGACAACTTTACCAAAGGGTAACCTACCATGACTAAGGTACGTAAGGGTCAGGAAGGGTAGCTAAGTGTACTTGTGCTAAGGACGTCTGGAAGTGTGGTGATGAATTAATTCTAGAAGCCGACGTTTAAATCTGGTTTTAAAAGGTTTACTGTGCATAAATGAATGTCTAAATACACCACAATGTAATTAAAGAACTTATCGGTTATCAGCAGGTGTAAGTGTTTGCCTTTACGAAGCTTGCTGCCTTCCGGAGTCCCAATCTTGGAACGATAAATGACGAGAAGTCTACGAGAGGTTTAAAGATCTAAGTCATGCAGATTCGTCCTAGCACGTGGAATTGATCTCCCTCTAGGTGAAAATTCGGGGGTTTAAATACATAATACTCGCCGATGAAATAGCTTAGCAAAGCATTTGTCAGCACACGTCAGCTAAGATGATTGCACGTGTACGACTGGAGCATGACTCGTAACATCTTTTTCTGCAACTGAACTTGCAGGAAATGACTTGCGCGTGTACGAACAGGAAGTCGCATATTGTAGTTACCAGATTATTTTATGGATATGTAGGACACAGTGGTAAAAATGTAGTACAAAATGTAGAACATTGTCGGTCAATGCAAACAGTGTAAATTTATAGTTTAAATGCTATTTATATACAGCCATAGGCATATATATTTCTAAAAATCCTGAAACAGTGTTAAATGTGATCAGGAACAGTCAATTCTCAAGAAGTAATCTTGTGCAAAACATCTAGCTTCTTTGAAATATAATTAAGAAATTCCACACAATTGAAAATTTTACTTCACTAAAACAATATCTCTAACTGAATCAATAGACAATCTGTTCCTTTCATCTGTCCACTGTGCTCTTATTAGTAAAAATACTCTTTCAACATGAGCATTGTGTAGCTTTGCCTCCACAGAATACCAACATTTTGCCTCGGAGTGCAAATACTGCGTTGCCAACCTCTCGTTCAATGTTACTAATACATGAATATACCTACTCTTTGACTGTAGCCATAGCGAGTAGTAACCAATTATTCATTTCTATTTTCGCACTTCCCAGTTCATTCTAAAAATGCTTTTTTTGAGGGGGCCTCAAAACATATATTTACGGCGAAATCTCGACATCAAATTTTTGGGTGTAATACAATACTTCTACTTCCTATACGTAGTAGAGAAAGTAAAAAGTGTAGGTGATAAAATGCACCCTTGTCCGACACCCTTATTAATAACAATTTTTTGCGTAAATTTTACCATTGTTTCCCACATTTATTTTTCTTTGAAAGTAGAAGCATTGTATCATTCTTACAAGTTGTTGTGGGTATCCTATTTCATCCAACATTTGCCACATTTTGCATCCGTTTACTCTATCAAAGGCCTTTTTAAAATCAAAGAATATGGAATAGATTACATAATTATCTAGTATATCTTATTTGCAGTTTTAATCCTTTTGTGGATAGATCTCCATTATCAATTTTAACGCTGAGTTTTCAAACGTATTAAAATTGCTTTCTTTTTCGTAGTTCTTTTAAGTTACGAAATCGTTTCTTTCTAAACCGAGAAATGCAGAAAATGTGAATACTCGGTGCGTGCCCAAGAAACGCTGCAATACGTCACTTGCCGTGACCTGAACGAGCGACCCGGCTTATCCTTCTTCGGGATCCACCGCCAAGGATATCCCAAAGTTCACATCTGCACTATTGTTAACAAGACCTTGTGTCTGTCATATTATTAGCACAAGAGTACGAAACAGACGTGAAAGCTTGGCGAGTCATGCAATGCTTTCTTTGCAGAGTAATGCACAAGTACTGACATTGAGAAAGATGCAACTGACAAAACAGCAAGAGCTTACATTATCATTATTTCAACTTATACATATTTATTTCATACTAGCTGAAATAACCGGCGATGCCCATAGTTTGACCATTTAGCTCTAAAACTTTCGGATTCACGTTGCACTTACCCAGTAGCCTTGTGTTTGTTTGGAGACATTTGGAAAATATTACTTGATACACCTAAGTAAATATTTAATTAAAATCCTTGGCATACTATAAGGAATAAAAAATTAAATAAAAACACCGGGGAGACACTCTGCAAAAGCACTACAGAACAATCACGAACACCACAGGAAGAAAAGCGAATAGAGAAAACATTGTGAATGTAATGTTGCATTTCTATTTCAACCATACAGAAAAATGAATTGTAGTTCAAGAGCGAGTCAATAACATGTGAATATGTTACATAAAAGAAGAGTAGAGAAAATCTTGTGAATGTAACGCGTTGCATTTCAATTTCAAACATACAGAAACTTTCTAGTATTGTTTCTAGAAGTAGGAGTAGAGAAAGAAATCTGGTTGTGTTTCGTAAAAGAAAAGTGAGTAGAGAAAATCGTGTGAATCTAATTTGTTGCATTTTTATTTCAATCATAGAAAATTGTCTGAATTGTATGTTGAAGGGCAGTAGGGAAGGGTATGTGAATTTATTACCTAAAAGAAAAGCGAGTAGAGAAAACCATGTGAATGTTATGTTCTATAGTAAAATGGATAGTATACAAATCTTCTCCATGAAAAAATACATATACCTACATGCTGAATTTTGAGGTGATTGGTCAAGTGGTTTAGGGGCGCATAGAGGACAAACACACATTTATTATGTATAAATGTGGTTTTATATTTCTAAGACAGGATCTCAATTCCTTGTCATTTTACTGCTTATTGCACTAGTTCCTATTTGCATGCGACGTCGGCAACGGAAAAGGTACAGTTACCATATATACACATCGTATACAGTTTTTTTGTAGTGTTTAACGTCCGCTTTTACTAATATGGCACCGCAGGCGGTGACACTGATGATACATGGAATGAAGATGGAGCACCGGTGAAATGAGACGGCGGGGGAAACCGGAGAACCCGGAGGAAACCCGCCCCAGCGCCGCTTTGTCCACCACGAATCCCACATGCGGTTGGCTGGGATCAAACCTCCAAAAGCTATCAGTTCTTCATATCACGGTTGGTGACTCTACGCACTCGGCTATTCTTCCCTTGGATATTCGTGCTGTATCATATTATATTAAGCTTGTCACTAACTTGGCAGCTAATTTCACTGCAAGGCGGAAATTTCGTCAGAACCTTCAGAAATGGTTTAATATTTCTTTTCTTTCTATATATTCGTGAACGTTTATTAGGAGAAATACGAAAAGAATATTTCTATTAGAAGCACAGGTATCGCAGTGTTCAGTGTGGAGTTTAAGTTCCTTTAGTTTATTTTTATTAACGAAAGACAAATGACAATGAAATAGCCAATATCAATAATTAATTTATATTTATTTCCTAATCAGAATATACGCCTATCTTCAAGAACAGGGACGTCTTTAAGACGTTACCAATCTTCAAGAAGGCTTTTAAGAAAGGTCACTTTTGAAACATTTATTTGATTTCATATTTCTAGCACTTGAAGGTGTTTTTAATGTAAGAGTCTCGTTTGTTTATGGTCTTCTGTGGAAATAAAGTGATTATCACTGCACAAAGTTTTGCTTTTTAACATCCTGTAAACAAGGAGCGCCAATAATCCCTTTGATATCATTTACACACAGAAAATGTTTAATTCTTTCATATCTTCAGTTAAGGTTTTTAAATCATTCACGCTCTGAAGGAATATTTTCATTAAATTGCCTTAATGTTAGAAGATGTTGTCTTAACAGAGGTGCTATGTTATTTCTCACACGTACCATAAAGTTTAGGCCAGCCTAAATACTAACAGCTGCAGAAATGACCCTCATTATCTCATTGGTATATAACGATCATGATTCATCACTCTCATTTACAACACATGAGTTCGAAACTAATATATACCCTTATTTTTGGCCTTATCTCTTGCATTAGATATAATGATACCAATGATTTACGGTTTGATAATTACTTATACCAAATAACAACTCATATCTAAAGATGAATGACTCGTTATGGGTGTTAGAATTAAATAAATTGAGACGTGATTGAGACCCTGAAAGGAAGATAGAGTTACCGATTCCTTGCAAAAATGATTCGATTTTAATCTCCAATTTACAAAGCAGACATCTACTCCTACGCAAGGTGGAGGGTTTAACTACTTAGTTAATTTTATTGAACTATAATACCTATCAGATCTTAAGTTTAGAATATCACTACCCCTTGTAAATCATGACGTATTCAGTATTCAATTCTCTGTAACGTATGAGGTGAATCTATTAGATAGTATTTTCTACTAATGATACTTCTATCAAATAAATAAATGTAAATAAATGTAAACCAATATATAGACAGGAAAAAAATGTAAACCATTTCTAAAAATGCTACGAACTTTCCACCTTGCAGTGAAATTAGTTGCCAAGTTAGTAACAAGCTTAATATAATATGATACAGCGGAAATATCCAAGGGAAGAATGGCCGAGAGCGTAGAGTCGCCAACCGTGATATGAAGAAGTGCTAGCTTTCGGAGGTTCGATCGTCCCTTCTCGCATGATTATTCTCTGAAATACAAAATTCACAAACGTACTTAATTTTCTACAGCGTTTTATCAGGAATCCGATGAAGGCACACTGCTGGAAATTGACTTAATGGGTACATGGCAACATTGTGCAGTGCTTGGAAGTAAACGACACGGCAACCTTGCTAGGTGCAAAGGTTGCTTCACCCTCAAGTAATCTGCAACTGCATTCTGTGCTGTTTAAATTGTCATTAGTTACATTATTATTCGTGGCATCCAGATCTTGTAGCAATGAATTTCTATGGTTTTTCCTGAAGTTGTTATGAATTATTTTATAAATTATGGTAATTGTCTTAAATGGTTATTTGCATTGATAACTTATGTGGTTCAGTCTATAAAAATTATTTCAGCCTACGAAAAATTAGTAAAATTTACTCTTCAAGCATGTGAATTCATATTGCTTTTCCCCAGAAACTAGGCGAACTAGAGAGCTGAAACTTTCAGTGCGTGTATACAACACAAAGTTCAACTTTCTGAACTACGATGATTATTTTATAATAGTGATATTAAGAGAGAAGTAACAGTGCAAGTTTTCCACATTTTTATTTTTTTGGCCTTGCAAATATCTTTTTAAATTCCTAGTAATGTGATATACATAACTAAATAATTGAGGTTTAGAAGATAGCTGATTATTTTAAGAACAAGTATGAAAAAGTGTGATTCTGTACATGAATTCACGTGTTATAAGAGTAAATTATATTATTTTTCTGCTGGATGAAATATTTTATAGACTCAACCACAAAGGCCTCCAATGCTGGTAATCACTCGAAATAATTGCCATGATTTATAGAATTTCATAAGAAGTTTCGAAAAAACAACTGAAACCTTTCAGAGCAGTACTAATTTAAGCTGTAATTTTTGTATGTCCAGGCTACCTTGTCCCCTTAAACAGCTCACTCAGCTTTGGTTCGCTTACGTTCGTATTTATACATGCATCTTGAAACTTTTAACCAATTTATATCTTAACTAAGGGGAACTAGAAAGAAATATGGCTGTTTACTGGTATCTCGTATTACGAGTGTAATGAGTAGGGAACGTTCTGCAATTGTTACACATTACAGTTTTGAAAGTAAACTTTTATAGAGACTCATGGTATAGGTTAGTTAAAGCCTTGTGTGTGATGAGACCGAGATAAGCAGTTCACATAGCGGTTCGGTAACTCTGATAACAGATTGCTTAACACATAAGTAACGGTCCAATGATCGTCAACTTGTGACCCATATAAATATAGCAGTTTGAAAGTCATCACTTTGGTGCAAAGTAACACAAGTTACAACAATCTGATATGATGCACTCACATGACTTTATTCTTGAACTAACTATTCCTACAAACACTTACACCTATATCTACTTCATTTTAATCGAGATAAACATTTGTACAAATTATCTTACTGTTAATTTTCAAGGGGAATACAGAAGCTTTAAGCGATAGTCAAATCCGTTGAAACCCGTTCTCCTTGCATATGCAAGAGATAAAAAAATTAATAACGACCTTCTATTTGGAAAGTCTATAAATATTGCAAGCTTCTGAAAAATGATAAAGGATATCTCCGGAATAGTTCACTTTACAAAAACATAAATTGTGTGTTTTAATGAGATCTACATTTTCATACAGTAAGATTTTGGTCTATCTCTTACGATTTACCAGTTATCAAAATCATCAAGAATAAACAGCGCTACATGGACTATTCAAAATACACAGTTCATTTGCTATAAAAACATCTTAAATGCACAATCGTTAAGAGCCATTTTTGAGAAAATAAAAAATTTCGAAAAATGTTCCATCTAAAGAGTAGTTTAGGGTGGAGAAATTTTCTTCAAAATCATCGCTTCGCATACTTAAACTATATTAAACTTAAATACCAACTTTGGTTTTTAACTGACATTTCGTTTTTCAGTTATGCTGTTCACAGTACACACACAGTCACAGATGCACACGCACGCAGGGACTTTTTTCTAAAAATACTCTTCTTGTATTTAAGGGGCCTTAAAACATATATTTCCGGTCAAGCCTCGACATCGAATTTTCGAGTCGAATACAATACTTGCCCTACTTAGTATACGCAGCAGAGAAAGTAAAAATTCTATGACATAATTCCCTCCTGTTCAACGGAAGTGTCACCATTTTTAAATAATTATTTCATATATGTACCTATAATAGGTAATAGACATTGTATTCCACCCAAAAATTCCATATTGAGATTTCACAGACAACAATGTTTTCAAATCCTCTGAATAAATGAAAAAGCATTTTAAAACGAGGTCCATTTTTGTATGCATGTATCTATGGCACCATAACGAAAACGTCTGATGTGTTGCACTCGCATGACTTTCTCTACTCTCTCTTGTACAAACTATTCTTTTATCTACTTCATGTTAATCGAGATAAAATTTGTAGAAATTGATTTATTACACATTTCCTTATAAGTATAATGGAAATAGGGATTACAGCAGGCCTAAGTGATAGTGAAATCTTTTAAGAACTGGACGCTATGTGATGGCCTTGACATTCCATTCTCTTTGCATGGCTAGGACATAAAGAAATGATTTTGAAGAGAACCCACCCGCCACCCTAAATAATCTTTGTATGGAATAATTTTCAAAAATTTTGATTTCCTTAAAAGCGGCTCTAACGATTTTGATTAAAACAACATCATGTTTAAGATGTTTTCATGACAATTGAAATGTATATCTTGAATTTTCTGGGCATGTCCTCTGGATGACTTTTGCATACCTGGCAAACCGTAAGAGATAGTCAAAATCTTTGTATACAAGTATGTTAAAGCACACAATTCATATCAAATAAATCGTTTATGGAGGTAACACTTTCGAGATATTGCTTGTTTGGTATGCATTCTGAAATCCTTATACTTTTCTCAAATAGTAAATCGCTATTCCTGTTTCAAGCTATGCAGAGTAAATAGAATTTCAAAGGTATCTCATAGCGACCAGCTCTTAAAACATTTGACTATTGCTTAAGATCACAGTATTCCCTATTCACATTGTACCTACGAGTAAATATGCAATAAAACCATTTCTACAAACATTTACCTCGATCAACACGAAGCAAATAGAAGAACAAGCATTTTAAGTGATCCTGGGACTCAAAACTGACCGAAAAATTATCAAATTGGTGATATTACAGTTATAAAGGTTTCCCAAACCTACAGTCATCGGTTGGTACTGAAACTTTTTAGAGTTCGCCATTTTTAAAGGTTTAACGCAGGCTTTAAATACCATGTGTGCTACATGTAAACGCCACTTTTCTGCTTATATTTTTGGCAGTATTTGAACAAAATATGGGCCCAAAAGGTCTAAAAAAAACAACCAAATTGAGCAGAAAGGAATGATTAAGCTAAGAATCTGAGGAGAGAGACCACTAGACAAACGATGGAAGGTGTCATATATGCCATAGGGCAGTTTTAGGCCAAACAGGTAATCCGACTCATGATTATGATGTATGTGTATAGAAAAATTGTGTTTTTGCAATACTTGATACGTAAGTTAATCATTACGGACACATATTTGGTACTGTAAGCTAAATTTACAATTCAGTTATCAATTATCATGGCAACAAGGCTAAAAGAAACTGTACCAGCTGAATTTGTATTTAATACTTACGGTACCAGTAGGAAACGACATCATATCAAACAGCATACTAACCTAAAAATAAGTTACTCTCTGGTCAGCACAGTTTTATATATAGGTGCCGTCACGGAGTGAAACCTGAAGAAGCCCAACATAGGGGGGCGAAACGTCGACATTCATTATAAAGAAGACGCGGCCTTCCCCGGAAGATTCAGACACGAAGTTAATAATGAATCCTTAGCAAAATGACCCAATAAAACTATGTCACTGGTATCCTCGTTAACGTTTTTACCAAAGCACCACTTTCGGAAAGCATTTTAAGATTCAACATGTTTGTTTCGACTTCGCTGATAAAAGTGATGCACATACTAGATCCACAGCTTCTTCAATAGCAATGTCGCTATTCTTATAAACTTTTACTGCTTGATAATAACTATCAAAAGTAGAAAGATTCAATTTGGTTACATAAACAAATAACCTAGAAACCAAGACATGTGCTACTTCAAGTAGAGCTACTGCGAAATTCATTAACAAAAGAGTGGAAAAGAAAGCTTTACCTATATAATTTAGATGTAGCTTTTCTTTTGTTCACATGGAGAATTAATTGTTTCTTAATGTTAAAATATGGAAAAGCAATTTTGACTTATTGCTTTTTGCGGGTTTTTGAAGTAATGCAAAAAGTAATTGACTAACCACGAATTGTAAGTTACTTATCACAGATCTCGAATGCTTGGGAAAACTCAGCCCAGTGGTCCTCGTATTCCAAAAAATTCATTCTCGACCTGATAAGTATCACTTACAGTTCTTGGTACCCAATATACTGATTCTGACTTTACGTTTTTAATAAACTATCTGCATTAAATTTTGTGCTATACTCCTAGCATTTTCCAACACGTGCTCCATTTATACAACTTCTACTTCAGTCTTTGGTTTCAAAATTTGAAAATTCGTTTAGTCTTTAGAAAATTAAACACACAAAAAGGTTTAAAAATATTTTCAATATCCATCAAAGGAAAGGAATTAATTACTTTAAAAGTAACTATTTTTTCTTTCTGCCAGAAATTGATGGTGTTTGTTGGGTATTTAAGAGTTTATAACATAATAAAACTGTTGTATATCTTAGTTTTTAATGGACATACATAGATTGTTTTGAATATTATGGTATTTCCGCATTGTGAATAAATTGAATAATTCATTCCTTCAAAACTATTAAACAGATTGTGCTGACATTTTGTAAGGTAGTTTATAGTATAAACACCCTTAAGTATTGATTTAATATTTATAAAACTGTATAAAATTCAAAAGTCAGTCCCAGGTTCCCTTAAGCAAGGAAAGAAAGTCATGTGAATACAATACATAAGTTTGGTGGTCTTTCCCCCCCCCCAACGGTGAAGTTGATAAATCACTGGTAGCTTGTGTGGGCGCTTGCAACACAGCATATACTGTATGGCCCAGTTCGCCTTGATATGACCTTGCCAAAAAGTAATTCTGGATTAGTTTCACTTGCACTTACAACAATAGCTAGTTTAAAATAAAAGACAAATATATGTTACAGTTGTTGTACCCCGACATTGCACGAGTGGCTTTTTAAATCTCGAATGAAGTAAAAATTGATTTCCATCAACCCTCCCCGTTTTCTCTATGATATTATTTGGTTTATATTTAGTTTAACTAATCTTTCAGTCAAACAACGTTTATAATACCAGCTTTAACCCCAGTATTACCAAGCCTTATTTCATAATTTAAATTACCAAGAGCGGTACTTTGTGACCACCACTAGTAACAAAATGTCTGAGCAGTTCTTAAAACAAATTTATTTTTAAATTTGGTATTATATCTTGTCATGTTTATAAAGGAATATTTAACATTTAACTATTCATTTCTTACTTTTTTACATGAAATGCTAATGGCTTCATTGCCAGATGCAAGGCACTAGAAAACAAATTTTTTACATGAATCACATTATACCGACGGGACAGTGCTTTCTGACCACCTCCATTGTTTCTCAAAAAGACCAACAATTAAAATTTTAAAACAAATTCGCATTTCAGTAGTAGAAACAGTGATAGTAACCATTAACTGCATGCCTTTAATCAAAAAATTAAAAGACAAAATTTAAAAAATTACAGAAGGTGGGCATACAGTACAGGGGGGTATTACCCTTGGTAATGCGTTGGTTAATGTTCTGAAATAATATTAGCTGACAAATAAGCGTAAAGTTTAGCGTTAAAATAACGTGGCAGGCTGCCAATCATAAGGAAAAGTAAGATTTGCAGTAACACAGTTTGTAGCAATTTAAGGAGCTACATTTAGCGTTTTGCTTCGCATTTTGTTAGTTAAAAAAGTTCGACGCATACACATTTACTTCACACTGCCCATTACGACTTCTTTTTCTTTTTTTTTTTTCTTCTTCTTCTTCTTCTTCTTCTTCTTCTTCTTCTTCTTCTTCTTCTTCTTCTTCTTCTACATACTTCTTCTAATGCACTTCCAGGATTAGAGGGTTCCACCTGTTCCGTCTTCGCATTTTTCTTTATTGCTATCTTTTTCTGGGGCGTCCAATGTCTCTTTTCCCTACTGGGTTGTATCTCTTCATTAAAAGAGTTATCCTTTCCTCACTCAGGCAGCTCATGTGCTCTTTCTGTGTGTGTTTATTTTCTTCGATTTTGTCGTTTAACTTATAAATATTTACTTCTCTGATGGTTTCCTTCTTACTACGTCCAGCCTAGTGCATCCTTTAGAGTGCGATTTATTTGCATATATATATTCCACAAATGGTTCCTATAAACTGGTTTTTACTTTCTGTACTACGTATAGTAAGTATTCCACCCAAAATTTGGATGTCAAGATTTCACCGTAAATTTTTTTTGAAAAATATTTTTGAAATGTTTTTGAAATTTTTGAAAAACATTTTTTGAAAAAGGTCCATGTGTGTCTTTCTGTCCGTCAGTCTGTGGACAGCAAGCTCTAACGATTTTGATTAAAATGACATATGTTTAAGATATTTTATGACAAATGAAATGTATTATTTTGAATTTTCTGGCTATAGCCTATGTAGTCCTGTTTACTCTGGATGACTCTTGGATAGCTGGTAAACCGTAAGAGATAGACCAATTCTTACCGTACAAAAAATGTAGGTCTTACTAAAACCCACATTTATTCCAAATAAAGTATTTTGTATAGTAAACCATTTTGGAGATATTCCTTGTTATTTGTGTAAGTTTTGGAAAACGTAACCTTTCGTGAAGTAGAAGATTGTTATTCCTCTTTTTTTTTTTTTTTTAAGCTGTGGAAAGACAACGGAATTTGAAAGCTTTAAAAGATTTGACTATCGCTCAAAGCCTACTGCATTCCTATATTCCCCTTGCACCTACAAGAAAATTAGAAGATAATTTCTACAAAAGTTTATCTCGACTAACTTGAAGATAGAGGAATAAGAGTTTGTAAGAATAGTTTTTACAATAGTAGAGAAAGTCATGTAAGTGCAACACATCAGATTTTTAAAGTAAGTACCGTTTAAATATTTTGCCTTTACAGTGCTAGAGTCGTAATTAGAGCAAGTTCAATCAATTACTCCATTCATTAGGAATCCAGACTCTGTTGTGAGCGATTTTGTGTTTTCCTATTGTCAAAGCGTTTGGGAGTGTTCAAAACAAGCGAGCTACTGGCCGACTGTGATATCAGATCAGTTATGCGTTTTTATGAGTACGAGAATCTTACGCTAACAAACAGTCAATCGACAATGGTGTGAGGTTTATATACAGCGTGTTTAAAAATGAAAGAGGATATTTCAATTTTGTATTACGGAAAAATGATCAAAGATAGAAACACATTGCACACGACACTGGGTAGAGGAAGGTTCAAAGTTTGGTATCAGCTGCGCTGTTGTTTGTTTATAACAACATGGCAACTACACCACAGGAAAAAGTATTTTGCAAGATCTCAGTCAACTGCTCAAATGCAAGTTTTTGGTTTCCAAGATCACCAGACCTTAATCCCAGCAATTTTTATCTGTGGGGATACATAGAAGATAGTATTTTCCCACCTATGGTAACTACTCTGCAAGATCTGAGAAATAGAATTGTTGCAGCTATCAATTCAATAAACAGGAAACAGTCCCTGTATGGAATGAAACAAAGTACCGTCTCGGTATTTCTTGTGCAACAATGGTGCTCCTGTTGAGCGTACAATGACTGTATAAAACTTTGAGCCTTCCTCTATCCCGTGACATGCGCAATATGCCTCTATCTTCGATATTTTTTCCGTAATATAAAACTGAAATCTACTCTTTCATTTTTGAACACGCTGTGTAATGAGTGACAATGCCCGGCAACAATCAGCCAAATAAGCTCAAGATCTGATCGGATCATTTGGTTGGGAACAATTTCCCCACCCTCCAGTCGTGAAATTCGGATTTGGCACCAAGTGGTTTTCATATGATTCTTCATTTGAAGAAACTTCTTGTTGAAAAACATTTCAACAATGATGATGATGATGTGAAACAAGCGGTGCAGAGTTAGTTTTTATCACAAGTGGCATCATTCTTTGATGCAGGCATACAAAAACTGGTTAAATAATGTCCCGTTATATTTTATAAACATTATCCGTGCCTACTTTAAAAACACGCCCCATATTATCTAAACTTAAAATCTCGCAGAAGGTCTGCCCATTTAAGGTAAGTTAGACAGTTTATTCCAAGATATATAGTCCGCGGTTTCCAGTTTCATTCTATGCCTATTAGCATCGGTTTACATGAAACACGCAGAATTTTATATCTAACAATGTGAAAATATGTTTCCAATTTAGTTCAAAGGAGTAAACATTAAGCAAGTGGATGTGAGGAGCTTCCGAAAAGTCATGATTTTAGAATTATATCAAAAAAAAAGTATTCACAGCGATACATTTTATTGATGCTAGTGGTAGAGAGATATGTACGAAGGGGATTCCACACTGATTCCACATAGGTTTCTACAGCGCCCGTCCCCTCGCAGTGCTGACAACTATAAGGCCATCTATCTGTCGAGAACAGCAGTTACAATGCGTAAATCCAGCACACGACAGCGCTAACTCGTCCATCGCCAACACCTCCAACCCAGAAAGACTTTGTCTGGTGACTTGGGATAACCCCGAAAAACCCATGGGTGAGGAAGGTCGGCCAGGAGAATCGAACCCACAACAGACTTTGTCTGGTGACCTGGGATAACCCCTAAAAACCCATGGGTGAGGAAGGTCGGCCAGGAGAATCGAACCCACAACGGACTTTGTCTGGTGACCTGGGATAACCCCGAAAAACCCATGGGTGAGGAAGGTCGGCCAGGAGAATCGAACCCACAACCTCCTGAATGCGAGCCTCATACGTTACTGTGGAGCCACCTCGGTCGGTTTATAGATACTACTGCAACTCTAACTTCGACTGATAGAGTATTAATAATGCAAGACATTGCAACAACCTGTAAATTATGACCGAAGGAAATAAAGACAAACAACATCTATGTATGCCCGTACGTTTCTCAATTTGGATGGCGGTCTGGGTGGGGTTACATTAACCTAGGTTAGGTAACTACATGCCACGGCACCCAGCGGACCTCTCGACCTCATTAACGTGCTTCATGCCCTGAAAACGTTGAACAAGTGACATTAAAAGTATTCAAAACACTAACATTATTGCCCACTCGCTCTCCCCACTTCAGGGCATAAAACAACAAACAAATAGAGAAATGCAAGTAGCTATATGGCAGAGTTCCAGTACTGAGGCTATAAAATATAATCCGGTTTAACACGAGTTTTCCTTATATCTAAGGTTAGGATTCATGTGCAAATGCAGAAATGCTTTCCTCTTATCGATGTGAGGAATGCAAAACTGGTTTATGCCTCTGTCATAGTTAATTGCTCACGAATATACAGAACTTATTTTGCATTTCGTCTTCTTCTTTTGCGCACGCGCGTGGATGTACGTGTGTGCACCTGTGTATGTGTCTTTGTGTATGTGCTTGAGTGTACGTGGGTGTTCGTGTGTGTTTGTGTGCGTTTGTATGTGTTTGTGTGCATGGGTGTGTGTGTGTGTGTCTTTATGTGTATGTGTGTATGTTTGTGGAGGCGCAGGAGGCAGCGGAGTGTTTGGATTTTTGTCCTGAAAAATTTCAATCATTTTAGGTGACCTAATGAACACTATCTTCCAATTGGAAATCAATTTGTCAATGTCAGGAAACATGGCTCTAATTTCCTCACATATATGCAATCTATGCACAATACATGTGACATGAATCATTTTAGGTTAACTAACTACAACACCTGCTGCTGCCTTTTTCATTATTGATGCAGCATCAGTCAAAAATAACAAAACAGTGTCATAGCGTACACCATTTGACCAAATTATCTGCATTGTTTCATTAAATAATCCGGAAATAGTCACATGGTTTGCAGCAGGCATGTCTTGGCAAGTCAGTGGGAAAGATGACTGAGATTTCAGAACAGTTCCTCAATACCCTTACAATGTTTCCATTTTTCCTGCCATTAGAACCTGAAATTTTATCTATGCTCACCCATATGTTTTCATCAGCATAAATTTTGCGTATATATGTCACAGTTTCTTGATAGCACTTGGAAAGGTAATGATTTCGCAAAGTTGATTCACCAGATCTGTCGATATTTGTATGTTTCGTCAGGGGTGTTTTAAACTGAGTTTGGTTCACTTTCGAAATAATTATGTCTGAAGTACCTGGCACTAGAACATCAATAAAAGTTTTTTTAAGCGTAAAATACCTGTCTTATGTTTGTTGCCACTTAAATGTTATGTCACTAGCAAACGTTGGTCTGCCGTTATACCTTTACCACACGGTTGACAATTCAGGATTTTAATACTCTTAAATTTCGCAGCATATTGTTGCATTCGGTAAGTTGCACTACTTTTCCTCTGGGTATGTTTAATCCATTGTGAACTGAAAACAGCCCATGTGCAACTTCCTAACATCACACAACTAGAACGTCATATAAACTTTGCGGATTCACAATTACTAATTGCCTATACAGTTTAACAAGTATATCAGTGTGTATGCTAGCCAAGCTGTGAAGTGATAATACATGCTTAAACAAGCACATGGCAGTGGAGAAATTTCCCGTTCCTATTTTGCAGGCTTGTGTAGCTTGAGTAAGCAGGATTTTTATATTTTCTTCCAACTGAAAGAATACTATAGGTAACATCAGTTCTTCCAATAATGAATAACAAATTGTGGTATCTGACCTATGTAATTAAGCATTAAAGAAATGGATGATGACTTGTTTAAAATAATTCTGCTGCTGCTTTTATGTTATTTGTGTGAAAATTATTTTTAAAATATCCTTTATGCTTTGTGTCTAATTTATGTGAATATCCGAAAATATTTATTTACATAAAAAAGTCAGAAGAATGCATTTTTATGTGCAATAAAACTTAAAATATTTGTCATATCTTTGAACCTGGAGTCAATTAAAATCTGCCATGTTCGCAAAGTGCCAAAAAAATCCTGTATTATTCATGTTCACCCTATACAGGATATTAATCTGTGCTGGTGGCGGAGGGCGGACTTGTAATTGCAGTTATTAAGGCTCACTAGGGACCGAGAATTGATGGTATAGTCATAAGCACTGCTTTGTTACCGGAGGAAAAGCCCAAACACAATTCCTAGACCAACAGGGAGGTGTCTGGACACTAAAGTTGACAATCCCAAGACAACGCTCGGAGGCAATAGTCTAATCTTACCCTAAATACTGTGATACCGGGTGTGGCGCAAAACAAAGGACAGTCGGGCTAAGCTACCTCATACCACCACAGGCGGTACTCCAACAAAGGCCCTTAAGGTCAGGCTTCCTCATGCCACTGTTATGAACATGTGACAACAATCAGAGCAACAGAACAAAAAGGGGTTTTCAAGATTATTCGAGAAGTATCCCGCGGCCGGAATATTTGCAGAAGTTCGAAAAAGATTCACATTACCTCATCCTTGCTATTCCGAGTGAACGGGAAGTCATTACATTAATTGAAACCAGTGACAGAGCTAGGTATTTGGAACACATTGTGTTTTTGTCTCTGACCATTACCTACGGAAATATTTTAGTTCTATCGAAGACAAGCTGGCAATACTGGAGATTGTATGGGTGTCACTTTCACTAGATCAGTACATAAACAAACACCGCAGCAGCGTGTGTCATCAGCGCAAGCAAATACCATGCCGTATCGTTCCATGTTTACTGTGTGAGTGTACGCCAATATGAATCGTTATCTCCCAAAACATTACTCCACCCTGCAAGCGACCCACATGCCTACATTCAGAAACCGGTTCAGATCCGTGACCAACCTCAACGCAACATTGTCGACTTCCTTCACGTCTGAAAAAGCTGCTTGGAATATTCCTTTTATTCTTTTAAGTGATTAATCATTTCGATACCCTGTGTGATGCCCCATAATTACTACCGAATTTATATCAGAAATAAGCTACTCTATACACCTTACAAGTAACAAACTGTTATCTTCAGATGCTATTGTGAAATTACGCATCCAATTTGGAACAAAAACGATTTATTTTTTTCGAAATCGGCTGATCAAAGAACAAAATGGCATTAGACTTTTTTTTTTTTTTTTTTTTTTTTGTAATGCTTCTATGAAGCATATGGTAGAAGAAATGTAATAAGTTCCTTTCCACCCTGTATGAGGAAGCGAGGCGACCAGTGGTGTTAGTAGTTAGTTGCAGATGAGTCGTCGGAGTCAGCCATAGTGTGTGTGTTTGTGTGCGTGTGTGCGCGTGCGCGTGCGTGTGCGTGTGCGTGTCAGTTGCATGTGTCGCGCCGAAACGAAGATACCAAAGCAACTAATGAGAGTCGAGTTACTGCATCGTCAAACTCAGCTGTTTGAGAGAGAAACCGAAGAAAGAGAGAAAGGAGTGAGTCAGGGTTACGAGAAGAAAACAGTTGTGGGTTGTAATATCACGAATGACTTTAGACTCTGGTGTATTTGTGCTAACGTTTTTGGAGGAAATAAAATGACAGAAAGGTAACTGGACTGATTTTTCCATTTTGTCACAATACTAATGTTTCTCAGTGACATACAAAGGCATAATGTAGGGTAAACCACAGGCGGACAGACGATAAAGGTAAATCGGGAATGGAAACAGGAAATATAACATCTTCAACAGGAAAACAGGGTCTGTTTCAAATTACGTTATAAGGGTGTTACTGTTCTTTAGTGTGAAGGTCTTCTGGAGCAATGTAGAAAAATCTGATGTGTTGCAGTCACATGGCTTTTTCTACTCTTGTGCTAACCATTCTTACACTCTCTTATTTCTATATCTTATTCGTGTTAGTTGAGATAAACATTTTCAGAACTTATCTTATTATCTTCTTTTAGGTACAAGGAGAATATGAATACAGCAGGCTTTGAGCGATAGTCAAATATATAAAAAAATGAACAACGATGTTGCATTTGACGAAAGTTTGTTTTTCGAAACTGACACAAATAATAAGGAATATCTTCGAAACGGTTCACTCTACCAAAAAAATTATTTTGATATAAATTGTGTGTTTTAGCAAGATCTACATTTTTGTATACCTAGTAAGATTTGGCCTATCTCTTACGGTTTACCAGTTATGCAAAAGTCATCCAGAGTAAATACGACTACAGGGGCTATAGCCAGAAAATTCAAGATATACCTACATTTCATTTCTCATAAAACATATCTTAAGCATAAGTCATTTTAATCAAAATCGTTAGAGCCATTTTCCAGAAAATCAAAATTTTCGAAAAATGTTCCATGCTTAGTAGGTAGCTAGGGTAGCTTATGGTGGAGCAATTTTCTTCAAAATCTTCGTGTCGCATCCTTGAAGGACTTTAAACTTAAATACTAACGTTGACTTTTAACCGACTTTTCGTTTTTTGAGTTATGCTGTCCACAGACACAGACACACACGTACTTTTTTATTCAGGGAGCCTCAAAACGTATATTTCCGGTGAAATCTCGACATAGAATTTTTGGGTGGAATACAATACTTCCTCTGCTTACTAGTAGAGAAAGTAAAAGTTACATAAGCAAAATGAAAGTATAAGTAGTGAAGAAAATTCAAATAAAAATTTAAAGCTACCAGTGCAACATTTAAACAGCCAGCTAGTACGCAATAAATTAAGGAGAAGAATTTTACTTATTAACTGCTTCATTGCAGTATTTAAACTATTTACGTTGCATATTTTAGACTTTTATTGATCCACATAAGTCCTACCTATACTTATTAGTTTCTCTGATTTTATGCTTTAAACTCCAAAGAACTTTCTCCTTACGCGTACAACGGATGTGCTTATTTGGTAACCATTTTATCGCTTCCACTGGTCACTTTGAAAGACCTAAGGAGCAATTAAATAATTATCACGCTCAAAATGACCTTGATATTAATTGTTGTCTTCTAACAATTTAATATCATGCTATGAAAGCAATTTACAGCATTGATGGTACAACTTTCACTGTAACTGGGCCAAGCTAAACAGCAACAATTATATTTAGAGCTAGACACTGATTTCTTCATCCTAGACAATCATAATCCTTTAGCTCTTAAGTTTGAATATTGCACCAACTACTGTTAAGATTCCTGCTGACAAAAATACGTTTAACGTGGCGGTCTCAGGACGAAAGCATCTTGCCACCTGTAGTCGTTTTTGGCCAAAAGTATCATTTTTGAGATTTTTATTGTTTATTACATTTTGAACATTGTAGTTTCGGAATATATATATATTCGCACCTTGCCTCTAAAGGTCTTTAAAGTAAGTTTAAATGGCATGCCTCACATGTGTTATGCCCCCTTTTACAGCCTTCATTTTCTTGCCATACTGCATGAAAGTCGGTAGAGAAATTTATATAGAATGAGATACTTCATATATTTAGGGGATAGAGATAGCAAGTGTTTTATAAAATTAATTGTCTCTATATCATATGGTGAGTGTGAGATACAAAAACTGGAATGCATAGGATACGGGAGGACACGATTGGGAAGATCCTACTGCGTTACTTGTGTAGTTTCCAGTACAGTAATTGTTTTTAACAGCAGTGCGACCAGTACACAGCTGGTGAAATGGTCGACTCCAGAACACTTTTATGTAAATGTGCGGAATCACCTCAACGTTGCATATCCAAACCGATGGACTGGTAGAGGTGGACCAGTTCTATGGCCAGCATGGTCGCCAGATCTGACACTTCTTGACTATTTTCTTGGAGTTGTATGTATGGAATTGTATGGCACTCCTGTAACGTCAGTGAAGGACCTTATAGCTTCTGTTCGGGACTGACTGAAAATCTTCGGAACTGATTTAATCCAAAAGTGTTATTGCAGAACAAGATTTGCCAAAGGTGAGTAGGTTCATGTGTTGTGTGCTAATGATGTTCAAGCATTATTATCGTTTGAAAGCATGTTACTTTAACCCTGTGATATCTGGTGTTAGAAATAATAATTTTATTATGTAGGTTAACAGTACTGGTTTTGGCGTAATTTCGTCTGTCGACCATATTGAATTCTTCAGAACTGCCCATAAGCTGTTTCCCCTATGCTCTTAGCGAAAGTATTGTGTTGCCAAGTCGGTTACATCCAGAGTGCTGTTGAAGATTCTGCTCGTTAAGTTAACAGACGTGACAACACATGATAAAAGGCCGTTAAGATATGGGTGATACTGTAAGGAGTTGTGGCCATGATCTTATTCCGGAAACTTTTTCATCACAACTCGTATTAAGGATGATCTTATATGGTGTAATGCATTACATGTTAAATACACTTTTTTAATGTTCTTACAGCACAGTATGATATCGCGAATTCCGGCGCGCTGGCATGTTAATACTATGCCCGAGGAGAGGGCGTGCCAGTTTAGTAAAGTTGGCTACCAATATGAGGAACAAGACTGTAGCTATGTAAGACAACTTTCATTGTATTGTAGTGGTCACCGAAGTGGAGCACAGGGCAATGCGACCACCACGAGAACAGCGCGTGGCGAACACTCCAAGGTGTGACCGACCGTCTGTCTGTCTTTCTGCTTTTTGTCACCTTAATTACCTACTCTTTGGCGCCGTCACAACAAAGGGCGAGGAACGGTACTAGAAACTATAAAATTCGTTTTAATTGCAAAAACTGCTTTCATGAAACCACGCCCAAATGAACCATAAAGAAGTTTACAGGTGAGAGGAAAATGTTTTATCCTCTAAACACTGGGCTGTTGCACGTAAGGAAAACAGAATCACAGGTTTTATTTATTAAGGCAAATACTATAAAATGCAACGGAATGCAATAATAGTTGTTCTTGAAAGATATATGAAAAATACTCGTTCAATCTAAAGCTTTTCTTCAAATATACAGAGCTTGATTTCCAGGGAGTAACACAAATCTTTTAGAAATATATTACTTAAAAAATGCAATATTTACTTGCTCCGTAGCTCAGTCGAAGTGTCCCGTGCTCGACACCCAGCTGGATGGTAGGAATTTTTCTCTCGCCAAGATTTTTCTCTATCCTTCCCATGGTCTGAAAGAACAAATGAGAGTATGTATGTATGTGCGCACTAATGTAGAAAAGCTAAAGAAAAACAAGAGACAAATTGTATCATAATTTTTAAACTATTAGAACAAAGTGCATATGTACATTATATCTATGGCACAAATATTAAACAGCTATGGGGAAATTAAAAAATTAAAGCCCTATCCCGCCAGTGTTAAAATTGCTGAGTTAAAGTACACCTTGTATTGTTGTAGTGTTTAACGTCCGCTTTTACTACTACGGCACCGCAGGCGGTGACACTGATGATACATGAAGATGGAGCACCGGTGGAATGAGATGGCGGGGGAAACCGGAGTACCCGGAGAAAACCCGCCCTGACGCCGCTTCGTCCACCACGAATACCACATGCGGGTCCCTGGGATCGAACCCGGGAAAGTACACCTTTATCAACTATTACATATATATTTGAAATTTTTACAGCTGTTTCAGGAAATGTTTTAGAATGCATGGATCTTGCTTTGTAATATGTTTACTTATGTAAATTATAACAATTTTTTCAACAGTTTTGTCTTTAAATTTCACTGTAAAAAATCACAAAATGTTTTTAAATATTTCACTGATCAGCACAAAACTAGATCCACAACTCTGTTATGTTAAAAATTTGAGCATTTTATCTTTCATACTTTCTGCACCTTTATAGCAGAAAATGTATTTTACACTCTTGTACAAGAAAATATAACGATATCACATTTGTTCAACATAAAATTCCAGTGTTTACTATTTTTCACTCGCATAGGCAGCGGTTATCTTAACAGCAGTGTTACCAATGGCTGTAGCGTGATTTCCGCTATAAAATGAGCTGAATTCTATATGTGGGGAATCACCTCAACGTCCATATCCAAATCGATCGATTGGTACAGGTGGATCACTTCCATGACCAGCATGGTCGCCAGATATGACACCTCTGGACTATTTCCTGTAGAGTTACAGTAAGGTGTACGGCACTTGTGTAACGTCAGCGAAGGACCTTGTTGTTCGATTGCACGGAGCGATTAAAATCTCCAAAAACAACCGCATGTGTTGGGTCATGGGCATGAGGCCCACCACCGCCGAAGCAGGCTCTGCAATGACGTAGGAGGAACACAGCTCGATGTTTGGTTTATTGAAGAAATGCGGACGCACACCCATCTCGCACTTCGATGCGCTACAGCGTCCAAACCATGCATTTCCTATTTGAAAACCAATCAGTTTGCCATCCCTCACAACATACTAAGCATTGTTGGTGTTTTTGGGACACCCCGTATATGTTATTTTAAGTGCACTGTGAACTAAAACTTTACATTCTAATGGTGCTTTTTAACAAAATAAAGTCTTAAGTAATATAAAAGAAAATTAATTTCCGTAGTCCGTACGTTGTTGTTATGTGTGACCAATGTACACAGCTTTCCACGTGTTTTTGTGTACATCACGTTCCCTTCTAAGGCCGGAGGGATAACAGAGTCGAGGTTAAGGTAAGAGTAAATTAAAAATAGGCTTGTTGATAAAATAGCTGCCTAACGCCCTCGCCACGAACTCAACTGATTGTTTTCTATGGCTATTACAGTCTTATATAAACCTGTTAGTTCACCAACCAAGGTAAATAATATCATAATGAACAATTTAACATCTAGTTATTCTTCAGTAACTCATTCAGGCTCCGCTAAATTACAAGCTATAATAAATGATCGAAGCTCACAATAGATTAATACTTAAAGAGTGCATAACAGAAATAGAAAAACTAACCAATTCAATCCATATCAAATTTGCAGCGTAAGTGTCAAGTTCCCGAATTTGTGTTTATCTAGCCAACAATACCTACTTAGAAGAATAAATTTCGTAACACCCTAAGATAAAAATACATAATCTATCTTTAGAAATTGTACCACTCTGAACAACAACAAAATAAAAGAATAACACTATTTAGGATATGTCCTATCATTGCAAGCCATATGATTGAAGAATAGCTTAGCTAAAGGGTCAAACCAGCTTCTTGTCACATCATAAATCAAAGCAGGAATGTCAATGCGAGGTTAGACACACATCATGAGTCTTTGTCGTTAAATGTACATCAAACTTGACAGCTTAAGCAAACTACCCGACAATATACAGATTAACAACGACGGCACATTGAACTGGGTATCTCTATCTCTCCTCAGATATTCAAAGTTGTTTTGTCTGTAAATTAGGACACCTGGCTAAGCAAAGCAAATCCCCACAAGAACAGAGTCAAGAAATTGTAACCAACTCAAATGATAAACTAAACACGACATAGGCAACCTCCCAGAGAATGATGCAACTAAAGGCACTCTAATAATCACCAAAAACAATAAACACACACAAACACACAAACCTTTTACTAAAGCTGTCTTTTTTTATTCAGGGAGTTTCAATACATATATTTCCTGTGAAATCTCGACATCGAAATTTTGATTCAAATACAATACTTCCGCTACTTACAATACGTATTAGAGAAAGTAAAGAAAGGTATATTGTGCCTTGCAATACTATTTAAGAAACAAATACTAAATTTCAAATTGGGAAGTTGTTGGTCTAATTCTTGATGCCCATAGAGTTGTCTCTAAATTGTCTGTTAATCTGTTCCTACACTAAATTAATCAAATAAATAAATGAATACTGAAATTGTTAGCTGCTTTTACCTCCAGGTATAATAATTTGGTACATTATGCTTTGTTTGCCAAATATCCTTACATTTGAACTTTTCTTGTTAATGTTTAAAATTATCTTTTTCTATAGACTTACTGGCAGGCCGTGTTTTTGTGGCAATCCTAAAATGGGGGAGCTGTCCTATACTGGATTTTGTCTCTAGGGCGTGATTTGACTGTTTAAAAAAGGAGACTATCTTATCGATTTTAAAAGAGATGATAAAGAAATGTCAACAAATTTCCCAGATAATCAGAACTTGTTTGATATCTAGCACATTTTTCTGCATGATTGGTCATATGAATAATGCATATACAGACTTGTTAATGAAACTTGCATATAAATCAATTGAATTAAATGTTACCCTTTGTTGTAAACTCCAAGTAAGGATACAAAATCGGTGCGGACATATTTTGAGAGTATAAATTTCATATTGATTATGCGAATTAGATTAGATTGGAATTCGTTCAGCAAGTTCACAAGTAACCATAAAGGCCCATGAACATGTCAATGGAAATGTAAAGTACCTATAGTATGTAAACACTGGTAATGTAAAAAATAAATAAAACAAGGATAATTCAGAAACTTCTTCCTTGTAGTTGTAAGACAAACATAATGTGTTTTAAAACTAAACCCCAACGTAACAGCCCATGAAGGGCCAAGACTTACGCCCGACCGCTGCGTCTCCCACCTCTGCTAACTACAGGCGTCATAAGTGGGGTGCAGTACTGGAGGGTGGGTCGTGGTCCGTGCCTCGAGCCCTCCCAGCTAGTTATGCGGCCTTCACGACCAGGGGACGCTACTTCTTCATCAAACAGCTCCTCAATTGGCCCCTCCGGGACTTAACGAGGCTGAGTGCACCTTGTACCTACCTACCAGCTGGGGAAAAATCCCCACGCCGGTACGGGGGATCGAACCCGGGTCCTCCACACCAGAGGCACGCACGCTACGGAGGCGGTCATAATGTGTTTACAAATAGAAATTTAACTTTGATCAGTTGTTCAATACACATAAATTTAAGTAGCTTTCGAGCAGGCATAAAATGTAATTAACGATGATTTGTCACTAAACCAGCTAGAAACTACTTCCATGGCTACATAAGCATTAACGGGATAATTTGCCACTCAGATAACCTTGTACAGAATAAAATGATTTTGAGCACAGCTACTCTTTAGCAGCGATTTTAAAAGCATTGAAATTGTCAACATTTTTCCTTAAGATCATTAGGAAGAGCATAAGTATGTTTATGGTTTCAAAAAATACAAGAAAAATGTTGCACTGGGATGATGGATGTTGCTCTTTTGTCTAGTATTTATCTCATGAATTTCATTGTTTGTTATAAATGTGGATCGATGCATGTAAAGAATTTTAGGATAGAGAATATATAAATGCACGTTATGGTTAATATCTTCAGTCTTCTAAAAAGATCCTTGCATGAGTGCCTGCTATGAGTGTTAGAAATAATTCTTATAACCTTCTTTTGCATGAAGAATATTTGTTTACTCTCTACTGAATTGCTCCAAAATAAAATTCTATATTCCATGATAGACTTAAAGTAAGCATAGTATACTAATTTAAGTGTGTCTTTAGTGTGCAGTGTTAGAAAAGATCTCTGTGTGTGCCTCTCTGTCTGTCTGTGAGAAACATAACAAAAACGAAAATTCGAGTTGGTATTTAAGTTTAATGTCTTTCAAGGATGCGACAGGAAGGTTTTGAAGAAAATTGCTCCACCCTAAACTACCCTTTACATGGAAAATGTTTCGAAAGTTTTGATTTTCTCAAAAATGGTTATAACGATTTTGATTAAAATGCCATATGTTTTAAGATATGTGTATGGCAAATGAAATGTATATTTGCCAGTTTTGCATAACTGGTAAACTGTAAGCGACAGACCAAATCTTAGTATACAAAAATGTAGAGCTCCTTAAATGACACAAATTATGTCCAAATGCATTTTTATGGAGTGAACCATTTCGGAGATATTCCCTGTTATTTGTGTGAGTTTTGCAATACTTACACTTTTCTCAAATGGTAGGTCGTTATTCGCTTTTTTATCTGTTGATCGTGCAATAAGATAATTTCTGGAAATGTTTGTCTCGACTAACATGAAGAAGATAGAGGAACAAGAATTTGTAAGAATAGTTAATACAAGAGCGAGAAAGTCATATGAGTGTAATACATCAGGTGCTTTTTTTTTTTTTTTTTTTTTTTTTTTTAAATAATATTTTCCGTTTTATGTTAACTGAATGCAAGGAAAGCAGGAAGCTACATCTTAAGACCTGCCTGCCCACTCAAAGTACAACTGTATTACATCATGTACTCCAACCTTTCCCACTGTATAGCGTGCTTTCTTTTGGAACGCGTGCCTGACGTAAGCGACATATGTTATTAAAGATGGCACGGAGTTCATCAGCCGCGAGTATCAAACTTAGAGAAAATATGTGAGCTATTTCCACCGCTGCCGATAAACAGGGCAAGGCATTTTCGTACATTTCCGGTACCAGGAGAGCACTGAAGGTGAGGATCACAGGGACATTAGGACAAGGTCAGGCACTGGCTTTGTTGCGTACAGCCGCTCCAGGATGCATAATACAGTATAGTGCAGTAGTTGCGAATGGAAATCTAACTATGGGTTAATTGTGACATTAAAATAAACATTTTAAGTATGCCTCAAATGCAGGATTCTAATTATAAATTAAGTATAAAATTGTGGAGAACTTAGATTCAAAGCATTTCTCTACATATGAAGAAAAGTCACATGTAAGGTGTGTTATACAAGTTTTGTTTTTGAGATAGTAAATATGTATATTATAATATATTGCAACAGGTTACGAAAATAATGTTTATGTATCAATTTATAAATGGTATACCTACGTAAATTATTCAATGTCACATATAATTTAATTTTTTATTGTATTGTCCGTTTTGCATATCTCAATGTGCAATTTAATGCCTATCCTATAACCTTAGCTTCAAATAACTACTCATCTACAGGTACACGTTTACTTTGCACGCCACTGTACGTCGTTGTATTGAGTGCGCATAAGAAGCAGCTTTGTTTACGTTGTCACTGTACGGAATTTCGTGGGCTACGTCCGTGTGCACCAAACTTGAAGAGGCAGGTACGGAAATACCTCGCCTTAGTGATAGACAGTCCACCATCTATTGGTTTTTGGCAAAAGCACGGCAAGGAGATAACGGATGCTCCCATAAAACGCCCGTTCCTAACATAGGAGGCCACCTGAAATGAACGCAGGATATGCGCAAAGCCAAACTATAAACACTGTATTCCATACCGAGATTTCTGTACGCGCCTTTAGATGTCTCCAGTGAACAACTCATTAACATGTACAAAGATGAGTTCGTAACAGTATATAGCAGGGGTGTCCAACTTTCTCTCTTTGGAGAACCTTACGCAGTGAACGGAAATGCCCCACTCCACTCCTCAGTTGGAGGGACACTCAGTATACAATGACGGACACAAACCAGCAATTCCTAGGAAGTTTCTATGTCACAACTTGAATTTTCTGGGAATGTCCTCAGAAGACCTCTTCATTCTGGATGACTTTTGCCTAAGTAGTAAACAGTAAGGGACAGAAAAGACTTACTAAATAAAACATATGGATCTCTTTAAAACACACAACTTATGCCAAATACTTATTTTTTCTTTTACGTGAACCATTTACACATATTCTTTCTTATTTGTTTTAATTTGCCAATAATTATACTTTTTGTCAAATGGAAATATGTTATTCGTTTTTTCATTCCTTGGCCTTGCAAAGAGAACGGAATGTCAAAGGCATCGCATAGCAACCAGCTCTTAAAACATTTTCTATCGCTTAAAGCCTACTGCATTCCATCTTCCCCTTGCACCTACAAGAAAATTAGCTGTAAGGTAATTTCTGCAAATGCTTATGTCGATTAAAGAGTAGTGGATAGAGAAATAAGCATTTGCAAGAACAGTGTATATAAGAGTGAGTATAGCTATAGATATATTTGTGAACAGTTTCTCTAAATTGAACTATATTAAAAGTCTGTATCGCAATAGGTTACGCGACGATCACTTTGTGTATCTTCTAAGGCTATACCAAATGTTGATAGACTTTTTAAACGTAAGCAGTAGGTACCAAAGAATTTACTAATGAACAAATGTTGATAGTATAAAATTTAAGTGCTTTCCTAAATAAAACGCCACGTAGATGTTACCAACACAATGCACGGTAGAGGGTTAAAGAGAGGCGAAGTCCGCATATGTTGGAAGGAGGTAAACCCACACTCCCCTTTTTCAGAAAGGTTGGAAATTGTTGGTATAGAGCCAGTCCAAGACAAAACTGGTTATTTCACAGCTACATAGAGATGTTAAATTTTATCATATACGATTTATGACCTGTTCATTCCCTTATTCTGTACAGGAAAGCAGGCACTCCCAATGGATGCCAGGGAAGAAGCCTTCACAGAGCGTACATCCACCGCCCAGCCCGAACACGCCCAACACCGTCGCCGGTCCTACAATCCTGAAACAAATGACAAGGAAGGAAACAAGATACAGAAACGTCGTAGTAGAAAACGAACCACCCCAGGATTCGTCTACCAACCCCAGGAAACCAAGAATAACCGTAATCAGAATGAGTGGTTGCCGGAAATTGAACCCGAGACTTCCGGAATGCATGTTCTGCGTGTTACCGTATTTTATGCACCGCTCTGTATAAATCTGATGACCAAAAGTTCGAAATGTTGGTCTCGTGACAAGGGATAAACAGAAGTTATTCTAAATTGATTATTTTCACAAATTCTCTTAGATCTTCAGCTTAAACCCCACTCAAGCAGAGGACTGCTCCAGTGACGACAGTGTTATAATGTCCAGGTCAGCTTTCACTTCCTCGATCAACTGTAGCTGCCAATTTCAAGTCTATAAAATGGGAAAAGGCAGTGTTATTCATTTAGCTCTGATTAAAGTTTGTGGTTATTATAGCTCATAATTCGAGTAGAAATAACCTCATGTGCTACATTCATGTGATTTCTCCACCTATTATCATCTGTTATGCTCATGCAAGCCTATTATCTTCTCTATTACGTGGGTAAGTACAGTAAGTAGCGGAAGTATTTATTCCACCCAAAAATTCCATACCACGATTTCACAGGAAATACATGTTTATGGTAGAAATTGAATAAAAAACCATTTTTAGAAAAAAGTCTGTACCTGAATAGCATAACTCAAAAATCGGCATATTCCAAGGATACGACACGAGGATTTTTAATAAAATTTTCCCTAAAGACCGACCTTTATAAGAAAACTTTTCGAAATGTTTCATTTTCACAAAAATAGCTCTAAAGATTAGCTTCTGAAAGTCTTTGTATGACATACAAACTGCAAGAGATAGACAAAACATTGCTCCATAGAAAAATGCAGATCTCGTTAAAACACATACTCGTACTTATGTCAAATGTATTCCCTTTTTACTTTCTCTACTACGTGTAGTAAAGTAGACGAAGTGTTGTATTCCACCCAAAAATTCGATGACGAGATTTTACAGGAAATATGTTTTGATGCCCCCTGAATCCAAAAAACATTTTTAGAAAAGTGTGTGTTGTGTGTGTGTGTGTGTGTGTGTGTGTGTGTGTGTGTGTGTGTGTGTGTGTGTGTGTGTGTGTGTGTGTGTGTGTGTGTGTGTGTGTGTGTGTGGACAGCATAACTCAAAAATGAGAAGTCGGTTAAAAATCAAATTTGGTATTTCAGTTGAATACTTTCAAGGATGCGACAGGAAAATTTTGAAGAAGATTCCTCCACCCTAAACTACCCTTTAAATGGATAATTTTTTGAAAATTTTGATTTTCTTGAAAATGGCTCTAACCATTTTGATTAAAATGACATGTGTGAGATATTTTTATGACAAATGAAATGTATATCTTGAATTTCTGGCTGTAGCCCATGTAACCCTGTTTACTCTTAATGACTTTTGCGTCACTGGTAAACCGTAAGAGATAGCACAAATCTTACTATACACAAAGTGTAGATCTTGCTAAAATACACTTTTTTGTAGAATGAACCATTTCGGATATGTGTGAGTTTTGGAGAACTTATACTTTTGTGAAATGAAACATTGTTATTCATTTTTATATATATTAAGCGTGTAGACAGAACGGAATTTGAAAGTTTTAAAAGATTTGACTATCGCTCAAAGCCTACTGTATTCCCTTATTCCCCTTGCACCTACAAGGAAATAAGCAATAAGATAATTTGTACAAATGTTTATCTCAACTAACACGAAGATGATAGAAGAATAAGCATTTTTAACAATACAGGATGTCTCAAAAATGTACTATCACTTTGAATCACTACTAAATCATTATATATGAACACGGAAACAAGTTTAAAGGCTTGAATTACAGAACAAAAATGTAATTAAAGAATGACTACCCATAAGGTGGTGATTATTTTGTTTTTCAGTTGTAACTAATGTAACAGCATGCCAAAATTGTATCTACTGGGGTCCTGTAAAGCCTCGTGTTACAGTTGAACGCCATTTAAACCTACCAGAGGTAACAGTGTGGCTTAGGATATCAGTAGTGGACATCATAGGACCATTTTATAACGGAACTGTCAATGGTGACAGGTGCCTAACCTTACTGCAGGGACCCGTCGGTACAGACATTGATGGTAAGTTTGGTGACGACGAGATTTACTTTCAGCAAGATGGAGTACTTCCCTACTACCATCGCGATGTAAGAGCACACAACTTAATGCTGCAGAAATTAAATTTTGAGACAGAAATCTGTAATCATTTACCTTGCATTTTGAAATGGTGCAAAATTAAAACCTAAAATTTCAGTAAATAGTTTATTTCTCAATAATTGTTGCAAATGTGGTATTTTATTTGTAGATTGAGTGAGCGAGGGAGTGACTGTGGTTTAAGGGCCCGTCGACGACTAGGTCATTTGAGGCCGATTTATTTATAGAACCAGTGGCAATTATCATATAAACATTTAAAGTTTATTGTAAAAACTGCGAATTCTAGTATTTTCACCGATGGGTTGTCTTATGAAAAATTTGACGACGACCTCGGCTTTATGGCTTGTAACAGGGTTGGGATTAGATACCGGGACTTAGGTAGGCATGAGTAGGATATTTCTCAGGCGCGAGGTTAGATGACAAATACAGCACAGACGTTTTCTGATTTTATTCTCCACCACGTCATTGCCTCGAAGTACAGACCTGAGCGAGTTTCTGGTATTGCGTTTTAATATCGCTATTTACTTCACCTTACGCTAATCGCTGTCGCCTTTCACACATCGACGTTATTGGCGCGAAACTATACTTATTCGCGACACAGGTTCACCCTGGTAGCAGCATCGCAACAGACAGCCAGTCAGTCCCCTTTCTCTTCTAATTTTTCCTATTTATGTATCTCACCCCCGCACTTTCTCTCTAGTCCCGTTATGGGGGAGGGGTGTATTTTCCCCAGCTGCGTCCTTGGACTTCAGGCAAAACGTCCATCGACGCGAGATGACAAAAGATGTTTGTCCTCTGGCCTTCAGAAATGTGCTCAGGTCAACATACTTTCAAGAGGCAACTTCCTTACACAATTTATAATACAACATTATACTTATACCTAAGAGTCTTATATTTACATTCTGATTCTAAAATTACAAATATATATACATACATAAAAGTTCCCGTCTCAGGCTATACGGGGAAAAAACTGTTATGTGCATAGTTTTTCAGCGACAAAGAGTAGAAAAAGAGTGAAATTGTCCTCAAAATTTATGAGTGTCCTTGAGTGTTCAATGAGTACAGAAAAATATGCAATTCACTTAGTAAGCGCAGTGTTGGCAGCCGTACTGAGAAAAACCACAAAGCATAGAACTGTGTTTTGTTCCTATGGCAACTAGAGAAAGATAAAGAACATTAAATTATTTTGTTAAAATATTGAACACTGACGTTCAATTAAACTTGAATCACGAACTAATTTCGTTTATCTCTCACCGTAATTTATCAAATCATTAGCTGAAATATCCAGCGTTGCCCGTGGTCTGACAGTTTATCGCTAATTTAGCGACATTTAGCCTTAGGTGGCATTTACCCAATAGCCTTGCGTTTCTTCGGAGGTGTTTAAAATATTACCTACACAAAACACTTAAGTACATGGGAAAATAGCCTTGCTAATAACAGTTTCTAGAAGCTATATAACAACCAAGGATACTGAATAAAGAACGTGATGTGAACGTAAAAGATCAAGTTTTAGAAGACATAAAGTTTAGGAAATAAGAAGGTTAACTTCGTCTCGTGAACTTTCGTATTATTACGTAGCAATTCCTTAAGTTATCTGTCCTATATCACCCACAACAAATATAGAATCGCACATATTTCTGGAGCTAGATTCTCTAATTCGACGTAATTTAGTTTTCATTGCTAATGATGTTCTTTCAACAAGTAGATACCGGATATATTGACTGATAAGATTAATAAATGTGTTAAAATGATAACGAGATAGATAAATAATTGCGATAAATAATTTGCGTCTTGTAAAAGCAATATGTAATCTAAGAAGCATGAGTTAAAACTTGCCAACGAAAAGAACTTAATAGCTACTGTATCTTTGTGTTAAGATTTGCCAATCACCACTGTTGCGCTCGGGAAAGTACCTAACTTTGGTACTGCATAATACAGGGGATCGCGGGATCGAATCCCCTTCGAATATGGGTGTTTGTGTGTTTATAAATGCCTATGATATCAGTGAGTAAATCTGGTAAAACAATCACGGAAAACGACAGAAAGAGGTGGACGGAGTGACGTCGGGGTGAGTTTCCTCCGGGTTCTCCGGTTTCCCCCGTCATCTCATTCCACCGGAGTTCCATCTGCATTCCATGTATCATCTGTGTCACCGCCTGCAGTGCCGTATGTAGTAAAAGCGGTCGTTAAACACTGCAAAAAAAGAAGTGAGTGATACATTAGATGTTTTTGCATGTCGTTCTTGCTACACACGGCACCACAAGCGACGAACTCCGGTGATACATGAATTGAAATCATAATTGGGAAAGAAAATTGCGAAGAAACCGTTCCAGGCGTAACTTTAGGACACCTCCCGGCGGTTGCCAGTTATAAGGACCTAGAACGGTTCTGGGGTTCGAACCGTGGACCTTCAAGTTACGAATTCCTGCCATGAGATCTGTTTCTACCCGTGTCGATCATTCGCAGTAGCTGGAAAACAAATAATCACATTGGGACACTTTTCAAAGGCAAGATTATGCCATTTTCGTCAATGGAAAAGTCGATTTCTGACGTCTGTGTGAAATGAACGTCGAATATCTCTTCATTACAGGCATGCTATTGAAAAGAAACCAGTAAATTGTCATGACATCTATTCGTCAGCAATATCTTCTGTGTCAGCGTTCTGTTAATCTAGATGGAGATATTCCTTGTTATTTGTGTGAGTTTTGCAAAACTTTTCTCAAATGGAAGGTCGTTATTCACTTTTTTATCTCTTGGCCGTGCAAAGAGAACGTAATTTGAAAGCTTTAAAAGATTTGACTATCGCACAAAGACTACTGTATTCTAATATTCCCCTTGCACCTACAAGGAAATAAGCAATAAAATAATTTCTGCAAGTGTTTATTTCGACTAACATGAAGAAGATATAGGAATAAGAGTTTGTAAGAATAGTTTGTACAAGAGTAGAGAAAGTCATGTGAGTGCAACACATCACTTTTTAAAAATCTGACTCGCTTGGGCGTACATGAAGGATAATGCATAAATAATGATCCCGGTTAATGGCTCCTTATTTGAGTGTCCACAAGGAGTATTCTCGGTCGTGATCAAGTTTATCTAGATCCCTTGTGGCAGAGGAAGAACAGGTTGCAACGTAACCGTGTGGTTGCCACGAGCGTGCGCCAATTTCCGGAGCAAGGTCTTTTCCCCGAGTAAACAACGAAGCCTTGAATGACGTGATATTGCGACCGGTCCGTGACGTAGCCACTCCAGCCTTTCACTGTAGCAACCGCCTTCTTTTGCTTGACTTGATGCATTTAGCAGGCTTAGTTTTAATTTGGGCGTTAAAGGGACGAGCTGGTGAAAATTCTAATCGCTATATTACCTCTGCGCTACTTCAACACTTTTACTTTCTCAAATACAGCAAGGTTGGAAGTGCTGTGTGTCACTAAAAAATTCTACGACGAGATTTGACGGAAATATATGTTCTCAGGCCCCTTAATCCAAAAACAGCATTTTAAGTAAGCCTGCCATTCGTCCCGTAAAAAACGGGACAGTCTCCTTTTTTACTTTCTCTACTGGTAAGTAGGGGAAGTATTGTATTCCACCCAAAAATTCGATGTCAAGATTTCACCGGAAATACATGTTTTGAGGCCCCTGAATCCAAAAAGAGCATTTCTAGAACAAGGTCCGTGTGTGTGTCTGTGTGTCAGTCTGTGTGTCAGTCTGTGTGTCTGTCTGTCTGTCTGTCTGTCAGTCTGTGGACAGCATAACTCAAAAACGAAAAGGCGGTTAAAAACCAAAGTTGGTATTTAAGTTTAATGTCTTTCAAGGATGTGACACGAAGATTTTGAAGAAAATAGCCCCACCCTAAACTACCCTTTACATGGAAAATTTTTCGAAAATTTTGATTTTCTTGAAAATGGCTCTAATGATTTTGATTAAAATATCATATGTTTGAGATATTTTTATGAAAAATGAAATGTAGATCTTGAATTTTCTGGCTATAGCCCCTGTAGTCGTATTTACTCTGGACGACTTTTGCATAACTGGTAAACCGTTAGAGATAGACCAAATTGTACTATACAAAAATTTTGATCTTGCTAAAATACACAATTTATGTCTCAATAAATTTTCTTGTAGGGTGAACCATTTCGGAGATATTCCTTGTTATGTGTATGAGTTTCGCAAAAGTTAGAATTTTCGTGAAATGGATCATCGTTGTTCATTTTTTTATATGTGAAGTGTGCAAAGACAACAGAATTTCAAAGCTTTAAAACATTTTACTATTGCACAAAGCCTACTGTATTCTAACATTCCCCTTGCACCTGCAAGGAAATAAGCAATAAGATAATTTGTGCAAATGTTTATCTCAACACAAAGAAGATAGAGGCATAAGAGTTTGTAAGATTGGTTAGTACAAAAGTAGAGAGTCATGTGAATGCAACACATCAGATTTTTTACTTATACGTCCCGCGTCCCGAGAATTTTTGTTGGGCCAGGAATGTGTCCCTACTTGCTTGACATCGTCTTCCTAAATTAAAAACTTAAGCACATACTAGAAATTAATTATTCTTCCTGACTAGCTGTGTGTATGAAAAGATTGGAAAGGGGTAGAATAACACTGAAAAATCTGATGCGTTGCACTCACATGACTTTCTCTACTCTTGTACTAACCATTCTTACAAACTCCTATTCCTATATCTTCTCCGTGTCAGTTGAGATAAACATTTGTAGAAATTATATTATTACCTTCCTCCTTGTTTAACATATAAAAAATCAACAACAACGTTGCATTTGACGAAAGTTTGTTTTCCGAAACTGACAAATAAGGAATGTCTCTCTAAAAAGTTTATTTGCACATAAATTGTGTATTTTAGCGAGATCTACATTTTTTGTATATTAAGATTTTGTCTTTCTCTTGCGGTTTACGAGTTATTTAAAAGTCATCCAGAGTAAACAGGACTACATAGGCTATAGCCGGAAAATGCAAAATATACATTTAATTTGTCATATAAATATCTTAAACATATGTCATTTTAATCAAAGTCGTTAGAGCCATTTTCAAGAAAATCAAATCTTTCGAAAATTTTCCATATAAAGAGTAGTTTAGGATGGAGGAATTTTCTTCAAAATCTTAGCGTCACATCCTTGAAAAACATTAAACTTAAATACCAACTTTGGTTTTTAACCGACTTTTCGTTTTTGAGTTATGCTGTCCACAGACTGATAGAAGGGCACACAGACACGCGC